>JAQISU010000208.1:1595000-3092359 GCA_029339505.1 Unio delphinus | reverse complement strand
AAAGAACTACCGACCAGTTTCTAATCTCCTGTTCATATAAAAAATCTTAGAAAAAGTTGTTCTGACCCAACATGTATCTCATCTGAAATCAAACAGTCTTTATAGCAATGTACAATCTGCATGTCAAAAAGATGGTACATAACCTAGGTGTTACTCTGGTCAGTTACTCTCACACTGCAGCAACATGTCATGAACATAGGAAAGGCTGCTTATCTTAAGCTGAGATGCATCAGCTCCATTCACAAATATCTTTCAGTTGATGCCACTAAAACACTTGTCTTAATTAGTACTTTCAAGACTCAACTATTGTAACTCAATTATGTCTGTTTCATCTCAATATCTCCTCCAGAAATGTCAAAAAGCTCAAAACACAGCATGCATGAATCATGCTTAGAGTACAACGATCAGAGCACACCTCCAAATATTTTGAGCTTTTTTATTTTCTAATTTCATAGTGTTTTGCTTTTTGTAGTACAATGTAATATCATTATATATGTTGTAAAGTGCTTAGAGCTTCTAGGCATAATGCAAAGTCCTCATTATTATTATCATTATTATCATTTGTTTTTGTCATCGTCTATGCAAAGCAGAGTCAATTATATATCTCTCTTGACTGTTTAAAAGGATTTTTTAATTATTTTATTAAAGTATGAACTTTAACCTGGAAAGCAAGCAACCCATCTTCCCAGATGTGAAAAAGCTTCGGTCCTTGTATTGCTTATATACTTGTAAGGTGCCCTGTTATAAAGTTCTGGTGTTTATATGATATGAACAATTCAACCTAATTTTTTTCACAACCCGTATCAATGTTGAGTTTATAGTGTTCGCATTGTTATAGTTGAGATGAGCAGTTGAGACAAAAAATAAAGTCACACGTGTATTTATAAAAGGAATTAATTTATAATTTATCTGCAATCAATATTTATCAACACATTGCATTGAAGACAGTAGTGCAGTGAATACTCAGTCATGGGTGTAAACATAATAACATATTTCTCTAACAGGTGTTGATTAGTTAACTACAGATTGTACACACTTTTCAAAGTAATTTTTCAACCAAATGATCTGATTGCTACATGTGCTTCTACTGGTAATTTCATAATACCTAATTATCATACAGGATACTTTATTTTCTTATCATGTATATATTAAAATAAGCCTATGATGCATTTGATAAGTAGATTATTAACATATAGTTCATAACATTATCAGACCCACTTTAAAATTATATTTGTTCCATGAATTTACATGTCAAGATTATTAAAATATACATCTACAGTCCTTTCAAATATTGATCAATCAAGATTCAGTTAGTTTGTTTATTTACTTATTCAGCTACCAAAATATTAGCCAATGAGAATTGTAGTGAATGTTATGTGCATACAAAATTTGCACCAAGATCAGTACATTTAATCTTTTCCCTTGTGCTCAAATTTGATGAATAATGATTATGTCAGTGTACTGCTTTGTCCAATCATATGGATATATGAAAATCCCTTTTAATATCTTGACTTTGTTGTGACATGCATATAAAGTTATATTTTAAAAATTGTAGAAATTTGCAGCTAAACCAAATCCAAATAATGAAATAATCTAGTATCCATAACTTTGGTAAGAGACTGTTAGCTGCAAGCAAGTGGTCCATAGGGCATCATCAAAGGCTTGTTTGGCTATAAAGCCTTGCCATCATGATTAGATTATTCAAATGTGTAATTAACCATGCTCTCCCAAGTGATTTTGGCTGTGAAATTTGAATTAGAGATGGTGATAATCAGGATGACCCTTGTTACATGTCTAACTGTTAGCACTGGGCTACATGAACTAACAGTAAAATTTTGTTCCAAATTTATTGTGTTCCAAGTACTTTTTGAGTCTTTTCAAAATAGTTATTGAAGAGCCACTGTGGGTTAGATGCTTAGGTAATAAATAAATGGTGGATTATTATACTATCATAATAAAAATTATAATACTCAATCTTTACTTATTTAAAAAATAGGTAGATAGATATGTAGGTAGGTGGATAGATTAAATCAAGATAATAGATTTAATGTCTCACATAGAAATACATGCAGAATGCAAATGATTTTCAAAGTTAACTTTTGGGCATTTATGTGCAATTAATGAAATTGTGAGAGTCTGTCTTTAGCAAATTGTCAAAAGTAAAATCCCAAAATGATTCAATATGTGATTCTTTCTTATTGTACATTTTGCCCTCAATATTTTTGACCCATTAACATAGTTTTGTGAAAATTGGTGTAGTGATGCATATTTCATGATATATTCTTATTTTCATCAGTTATATATTTCAAAATTCTAAAGTTTTTTTTAATTTATCAAATGGTGTTAAAAAGAAGTTTTCATTTTAATATTTTGGTCCTTTCCAAAACACACCAATAAATATAAGGAACAGTTTATCATATGTTTACTTTCATTCATATTTTATTCATTCACACATTCTCATACATTTTTCAGTGAATATCACATCTGTAGCTACATAATTGAATTATATATACTGATAAAACACATATATTAATGAATAATTATTAACTTCACAAATTACTTTCATTAATTTTTCAATTAATTAAGTTCAGTTCACTATGTCAGTGTACTGCTTTGCCTGATCATATGGATATATGAAAATCGCTTTTAATATCTTGACTTTGTTGTGACATGCATATAAAGTTATATTTTAAAAATTGTAGAATTTTTTAACTAAACCAAATCCAAATAATGAAATAATCTGGGGTCCATAACTTTGGTAAGAGACTGTTAGCTGCAAGCATGTGGTCCATAGGGCATTATCAAAGGCTTGTTTGGCTATAAAGCCTTGCCATCATGATTAGATTATTCAAATGTGTAATTAACCATGCTCTCCCAAGTGATTTTGGCTGTGAAATTTGAATTAGAGATGGTGATAATCAGGATGACCCTTGTTACATGTCCAACTGTTAGCACTGGGCTACATGAACTAACAGTACAATTTTGTTCCAAATTTATTGTGTTCCAAGTACCTTCTAGTTATTGAAGAGCCACTGTGGGTTAGATACTTAGGTAATAAATAAATGGTGGATTATTATACTGTCATAACAAACATTATAATACTCATCCTTTACTTATATAAAAGATAGGTAGATAGATATGTAGGTAGGTGGATAGATTAAATCAAGATAATAAATTTAATGTCTCACATAGAAATACATGCAGAATGCAAATGATTTTCAAAGTGTGCAATTCATGAAATTGTGAGAGTCTGTCTTTAGCAAATTGTGGGAAGTAAAATCCCAAAATGATTCAATATGTGATTCTTTCTTATTGTTCATTTTGCTCTCAATATGTTTGACCCATTAACATAGTTTTGTGAAAATTGGTGTAGTGATGCATATTTCATGATAGATTCTTATTTTCATCAGTTATATATTTCAAAATTCTAAATTTTTTTTAATTTTTTAAACACTGTTAAAAAGAAGTTTTCATTTTAATATTTTGGTCCTTTCCAAAACACACCAACAAATATAAGGAACAGTTATCATATGTTTACTTTTGTTCACATTTATTTCATTCACACATTCTCATACATTTTCAGTGATCTGTTGCTACATAAAAATTATATATAATAATACTGATAAAACACACATATTAATGAATAATTATTAACTTCACAAATTACTTTCATTAATTGTTCAATAAATTTCAAAGTTCAATTCACTATGTCAAAATGTATAAAGATTTGTAAATGTCATGATGCAACAACATTGAGAGAGTAATGTATATTAGGTGAAGTTGTTTGCATAGAAGCTACTTTGCTGTAATGTGGCTGACATTTCATTGAAAAGAATATCTATTGGTAAGCCAAAAGCAACAAACTTTTCTCTAATATCAAGTAAACAACATGAAGTATACTAACCGGCCAGATCATGTTAAGTACATAAGATATTTTAACTAAAAATAAATTCTACAGAACAAAGTTCTTAAATTTGAAAAGGATAAGTTACCCAATTTTGTGTAAAAATAACAAGGATGACAGTTGCAAAATACTCTTATTTAATGACTGGATATTTGGTTTACTATTTCTTTAATCATTTTTGCATTTCTATTTCAATCAACTTTATTGAATGACCTTTGATTGTTTGTGTTATTTTTTATTTCAGAAATTACCTTCGCTCTTTCTGTTTTTTTTTCTCTCTCTTAACGACAATATATGAACTTTCTTTTTTATATATATCATAAGCCTTAAAAATAAAATGTTCACTATCAAATAGAATATCTCAGCAAATCCTAGAAGTAATGTAATGATCAATATCAGATATAAGAATTTTATAATAAAGGCAGCGGATGACTCATTGAGAATTGCCTCTATGAATAATAATAATAATAATAATAATAATAATAATAATAATAATAATAATAATTCTTTATTTATAGAGGGTGACTCGTTAGTAAAGGACTATTCTCCCTTGAGGCCCTCTTAAGGAGAGTATGAAAATGCACATTATATGTAGATAGCAATAATTAGTGAGGGGCCCCGAGTGGCCGAGTGGTCTAAAGCACTGTCCATTACAGATCACTACCATCTCACCTCTGTCTATGTGTGTTCAAGTCTAAGATTCGGCTAATGTAGTTATGTGAGTAAGCTTGCCAGTAGTTTCTCGTGGGTCGGTGGTTCTTTCCGGGGGGTTTCCGGGTTCTTCCTCCACCATTAATACTGGCCGCCATGTATAGCCTATATTGTGCTTAAAAATGGCGTTAAACCATACAAAACATACAATAATTAGTGTCACAGTCTACACAGAAGCTGTCATTAAGGAAATACCTATAAATATAGGTATGATCATCATCTATAATAAACACATGCATGCTCATGATATCACTTTTTAAGTACTCTAATATTTTCAGCCGATTTTACATGTAGTGGAAGCTTATTCCATACAACTGTACCAGAATATTGAAAACTCTTTTTGAATTGTTCTGTTCTTGGTTATGGTACTAGAAGTTTTCCATGTGATATTGATCCCAACTGGTATTTTTTTGAAAAAGGCCTGAATAAGTCCTGAAGATATTCGAGTGCAGTTCCATGTAGACATTTATATAAAAGAACTGCCTTGTGAAAAATCTATCCTGTCATATTGCTATGGGTTGGAGCTGTAATGAATTACCTGAAGAAAATGAGGAATACTCAGTATATCTATTGCAAGATACACATTTTACTAAATGACAGGAGACATATTAGATCATCTTGGGGTTACCAATATATCATTTCTTTTGCATTCAGATTCAAGGGGAGACGCTATTGTATGGAGCAATAACTTTGAGTTGCCTATACACAGACGCAAAGTAGATGCAAACAGCAACAATATAGTTTTAGATACTTCAGTTCAAAATTACACATTTAAACTTATGAACATTAATTGTCCTAATTGATGTTTATGATGAATGTATTCATCTTTATTTCTGATGAGAAAATAATATAGATTCAAAAAGATCCACTTGGAGAAAGAATAAACCTATCAAGCGGGCAAGGTTAGATTTCTTCCTAGTGTCAGAAACTCTTATTACAATGGTAATTGTTTAATTTTCAAAGATTGCTATTAAGGGAAAATACGTATTTAAAATAATAGCAGAACTGAATTGCTTTGAAACGAGTAACAACCATAGTCACTTTGTAAAACTTGTAATGAGTGAATGCTTAATGTGCATATATGTATTGGTACATATATGTATATAAGTGGAAATTCTTACAATAAATTTACTTTTCTTCGGCTCTCTCTCTTTCTCATAGCTTATATTCTGTAATGAGTTTAGAATTAGAATATAATACTATGTACTAATGTTAACAACTATTCTCTGCAAAGTTATGAACATTTATAATTAACTGTGAAGAAGTCATGGGTTGGATCCGACCAACTGCTGGCGTTGCATGGAAAATAGTACAAAAACAAAAAAACAATGTCTACTGAATAAAAGTAGACAAGTCATATATATATATATATATATATATATATATATATATATATATATATATATATATATATATATATATATATATATATATATATATATATACATGATAAATTCTAGTACATATAATTATTTCATTGATAATAAAATAGCACAATAAAAGATTGATAAGTTTATGCACTGCCATAAATATCTTTATATTAATTACATCAAAGCCCATAGGACAGAGAGATAATAATATCTTAAAGACAGTAATCTAAAGAGAACAATATGTCTTAAAGTTGTAGATTTTTCATATTCGAACATTATTTCAGCTTTTATATTTTCTATTTTTAGAAACATTAAACACATTTAATTTTTTTTTAATCATCTGCAATTTGTTTTCAGTTGCTTATGATAAGATTTGTTAACCCAATCATCAACATAATTATTTAAAGGAATATTATGTTTTTCCCAATTCTTGGATGGGTTACTCATTTTTCTAATTGGTAACATATTGCACAGTTTTTGTGTGGAAGCAGAAATGATATTTGATATCATGTAGTACTGCACAGAGGGGACTTAATCAGTGTCACATAATATCCCATGGTTAAGTAACAATATAAGACATGCCTCCAGATTTGACTGCACCCAACATTTTAGAATTAAAAAAAAATAGTACTAATATGCTTTAAAAATGGGACACTAATGGTGCTTTAAAAATAGGATAACCATATTTGATTTGACAGTTTAGGCACCTTAACATTATGGTTTTATTGAAAAAGGTCTCAAAAATATCCATGATTTTATATATGTTGGATGACAAGCTGGTGTTCATTATGCATAAGTCTTGCCTGTGTCATAAAGACCAAATCCCCCTCCCCTCCTAAAAATTTCCTAGGTAACAATTTACCCAGGTGATTTTCTTCCTATAGGAAAATAATCAGCCCTGACACCCTCCCTCTCTCTCTCTCTCTCTCTCTCTCTCTCTCTCTCTCTCTCTCTCTCTCTCTCTCTCTCTCTACGCCTCTCTTCCCTTCATAAAACTGCCCTTTTTCTTATCTCTCTCTTTATCTTCTTGTATCTTTCTTCCTCTCTCTCTCTCATCTTTGTCTTTGTTTCTTTTTTCTGTCTTCCTCTTTTTCTTTTCTGTCTTCCTCTCACTTCCAGTCTGTTTTTATGGCTCTCATCTGTCTTACACTCTTCTTCCTATATCAGTCTTTCTCTATTGCTTAATCTTTCTCTCTTCTCAATTGTATGTTTTATGCTACAAGCGAAAACCGCTTCAAAATTTCCTGAAATAGTATTGTCAGACATGTGCTCCACAATGATTACTAAATCACTTACAAATTACCACAAAAACAATGTAAATAAATATTTACAGGACAGGAATAAGGAAACAAATAATGTGTGGGAAGAAGATGCCAAGATTATAAGTGCAACATCATTGATCTCTACTTACATTTATGTGTATAGTATCTGTTGATCCAATTCCAAAGGAGTTACACAGTATTATTTGTTGAGGTACCCATCATATTTTACCTTGGACACTTTCACTCACTCTAGATTATTTTCCCTTCAAAACCTTGTAAATGACCGTGTGTGTGTGTGTGTATGTGTGTGTGTGTGTGTATTTTGGATTTTTATATTTAGTTTAAAGTGATGTACACCACTCATGCATAGCCCTGCAGACATGTAACATCATGTCCCACCCAGTCACATTATTCTGGCACCAGGCCAACCATTCTCAGAACTAACCTCTTAATGATGAGCACCAAGTGATGCAGATGCTAGCACCATTTGTATAAATTTTTGATATAACTTAGCTGGGGTTTGACCCACAACCTCCCACATCTCAAGTGGATGCTCTAACCACTTAGGTCATCAGAATCATTCTGGGGACCAGGTCCCCATTTCAATGCATTGTAAGTTTGCTAAGAAGAACCAGGAAGATTCTTTAACAGTTATGTCTTATACTATGCAAGTGACTTAAAAATCTATTAGTCCAAAATTGTAACGTCTTTTAACTGTAAAGGTTCATTTGAAATCATCCATACCGGTATGTGAGATTTTGTAAAGTAAACATATACCTGCATTATATATCAAATGTAGAAAAGGAAAGGAGAAACTAATTGCAGTTAGGAGAAATAATCAGCTAATTGATCATGTACCCCCATGCACAATATATTGTATGGAATGTTACATGCATGGTATTTCCATATGTTTAATACTAAATAGATTATGTGTACGGAACTAATTCATAATAGTGGGGGGAAAATCAGCTAGATAGATCTGCCCCCCCCCCCCCATTTGTTAAAGGATCCATTATGTTGTGGTATCTCACTTGTATGCCTTAAGTGTATTACCAAAGGGCGCATTAATAAAAATAAATTAATTTGTTGAATGGGGAAAAGAATGTGATAGCTGAATCTACCCCATTTCCAATTGCTAGCAGACTCATTACATATATACATGTTGCATTCAGCTTATTACCAAGTGTCCATATTGACAAGAAATTAATTATTTTAGGCAAGGGAGTAGAAGTTAGAACTAGAGGGGGAAACTAATGAGTTGTAAGGGAGGTGGAAATAAATAATTAGGGGGTTGGGGTGGAAGATCTTGATGTTACACTATCTATAAAAATTGCTGGTTAAGAAAAGGAAAGTGGAATAAGCTATACAATTTTTTAGATTGATGGTGCATTATAATTAAAGGATTTTAAAGAAAATGATTTGTACATGGTTATAATTTGTGCAAATTGTGAGATCAGCTCTTTGACTATGGGCATTTCAGTATTATATAATTTGTTTATCTTGCACAAAGCAAGACATCATCCAACAAATCATCACTGATAATCCAATCAGCATAGCATCAACAGCTCCAGTTCATGACCATTAATATCAAAGACCAGACTAATAAGCCATGTGATCCAACTCCAAGATCAAAAGTCAGAAGTTCTATACAGACATTGGACTAAGGCATGTCTTTGAGAGGTTAAATATTGTATGCCCACCTAGAAATGCCAGTAGTAGCACACTATGAGCCAGGAAGTAACACAGTTTAAGAATGTCATCAGTTTATGATTTTCATGAAGAAGATGAAACAGAGAAGGGGCATGAAACAGTAGAGGCTGGTGTGACAGGAGAGAGTAAGTACAGTTAATATTGTTTTTAATGAACGCTATATACAACAGAATTTCTTAAAATATATCAATTGAGACACTTCATGATTAAAAACCTTTACACAGAAAATAGAAATTACTGAACTATATTTCTACCTGAAACAATTTTAAAATAAAGATTTGTTTCTGTATACTGTGTCATATAAACAAGCACATTAAAGAAAGCATGATCTTTCATTTTGAAATTTCAATGAAACTTTTAATTTTCAGTAAATAATAATTAGTTCAGGATAGATACACAATGAAACAATGCAACAATCAAACAACCAGCCTGCATTTTTTTGCAATGTAATAAGCTGTTTCAGCTTCTTAAATACATTGCTAATTGATTTAAAATCCACAATATGTTAGTAAAATGTTCAGGTTTTTTTCCAAGAAACTGACAAGGTTATATATTAAGTATGTTTTTATTCATTTGTTCTTCTTCTTCTTCTTATAATAATAATAATAATAATAATAATAATAATAATAATAATAATAATAATAATAAAAATAATAATAATAATAATGATAATTGTACTGTAAAGAGAAAGGAACATTCCTAATGCTGTTATTAATTGACACATGAAATATCTCATTTTTTGTAGGGTCTGATAGCTGTTATATCTACAATAAGGATCTGCTCTCCTTCAGCACATGGTCTTTGACTCTCAGCAGACAAGGAAAGATTTGCATAAATCTTAATGACACAGATATTGGTACTTATGTAAAAGTGAAATGTAAGTATATTTCTATATTTTACCAGACAATATTACCTAAATGTTTTTTTTCTTCTCCAGATTCTAGAAAGGGAGATAGAAAAATATTGTGTAACGTTATTGAATTTTGTGGACCAAACACAGTTTTTCTATGGATATATATTGCTGTTAAAACTGCAGATTAACTGGAAATGGGATTAATTTTTACCATGACAGAAAATATTCAAAATATCTATCCAGACATGCAATAATGACAGAATTATATTATGTTATTATTTATTGACGGGTTGTATGCAGCAGTTCTAATCTCTGCTGAATACTTTTTCAAACCATATTATTAAGTTTTTGACCAAATCTCATATATATAGTTGTATCATATAGTTTTACACCAATATGCAATTTTGTGAGCCAGAAAAAATCAGAATTCAAATTCATTCATTGCTGAGTAGTGACTGAGAATCCAATCTCTGAAATTAATTACACCACTGTTAACTAGAGGATTAAGCTGCTGTTCACTTGCTGACTGTGACTAGGTACAGTTTCCAAAGAGTCAGGTCACACACACTCTCCAAATATTGTGTGAACATGATCACCTTTGAAGTTTTCATTGTTAAGATAATTAATTTTTATACACATGTACAAAAATAGAAACACTAATCAAAACTAATTTAATACTAGTATTAGAAGATTTAAAAATCCTATAATTGATTATCAGTTGCCAACATTATGTGTTTGTCAAAAACTTGATCTGTCATTCACATCAATCCAATATAGTGTATTCAAATTTCTCATCTCAAATGTGACCATACAACACAATTAATTATGAATTCAGATCTGTGCAAGGAACATTTTGACAATCATAAAAATATAAAAGTTATGCATGTCAGGTTAAAGAAGTCTTTGGTTTTAAATTTGACTTAAAATAAATCATGTTCATTTTAGTTGGACTTTGCAGAATTGTCAATATTCTAGTTTTAACAGTCAATCCCCAGATTTATCACATGAAATATATGCATGAAAGAGATTAAGAGAGGGTGATTTAAGAGAAGTTGGTTTCAGATAGTGTATGTATAAGTTTAGAATTGAAGATGCTATTAAATCTTTTCTTACAGATCCAGATATAAATTATAAGTTTGGAACAGTTGAAGAATGTGGACTTAGTAGTGATGAAACATGTATAAAGGTAATTAACAAAAGCATTTTAAATTCTCTTTTGCTCATATACATTGCAAACTCTCTTGTTTAAAATGATCCATACATTAAAACAGTTTGAACTAGACAATTCATGATCAGTACATGTATATTATATTGTATACTTGATGTGAACAAGCTGTACACCTCTTTTCATGGGTTGAGCCATTAGCATGTCTCCAAATTCCATTGAATTATACATTTTTACATTTCATCAATGATATAATTTTTATTTGTAACCTGACAGCAAAAATGCCAGTAATGAAGAATGATTATTTATAACAGATAATGAAATTTAAGTAATAAAAATATAGATCAAATTTTTATATTTTTTTAAAATGTTTTCCTTTATATTGATGTATTAGTTGGAAACAGAATAATGAATAAGAGTTAATGGTGGACTTGCTGGTGGATACATTTATAATCTGAGAAAGCTTTGCCACAAATGTATATGGACACAAACTGACCATTTTACATCAGTTTATTCATAAAGTTTATACAATTAAGATCTGTAATAACAGTTTTCAAGGTGTGCATTTTTGGAAACTAAAATGTGTGGCAAGAAAAACTGAACTGTAATTAATGCAATCTGCAAGTAGTTAATTCAATAACTACTTAGTGTGTGATTATCAGTAGGTCATTGATTCCTGAGAATATATAGAGAACATGTGCAGAAAAATATGACTTAGTCAAAATTGTATTGAAAACCAGTACTAACATGCATTTTCCATGTTGCCATAATTTGATTTTGTGCAGCATTTATAATACCCGTGTTATGTTTATTTTTCTAATTCAGTGGATAATAAAGGATTGTTAATATGGAATACTTTGTGTATATGCTTTTTGTGGATTTCATTGTCAGTATGCAAACAAGCAAAAAAATTATAAATTGGCTACTATGTGCCTTTATCTTTTTATAGTGTATTTGGGGTGCTGGATTTACAGTGGAATTGCTTTGGACAGATCATGTCATGAGTACTATGCTGTTTTACAAACAGTTGGACTGCAACAGTGTCACATATTTCTGTGAAAGTCTAAGCACATTTTTGAAGGTAATATGCTTTTTCATCAGTAAATACAGTGTCTTTACATTTGATTTCTGTAATTATAAAAGAAAGTAGTCACAATGAAGTCTAGAGTCTCCCAAACCTGATCTCTATAAGTATCACACCCAGTGAAAAGTCTGGAATATAAAATGGGTTCCATCCACCAATAGCTTAACTCATCTGTACATCAATAAGAGTACCATATTTTGTTAATATTTTTAACTTTATAAACATTGATAAATATTTTTGAGGTTCCATGAAAACAAGTTCCAAATTTTTCAAAATCAATTTGTGGCTTTTATTTCAGTCTGATCTTGTCAACTTATTAAAGTTTTTATGCGGTTTGTCACACACACACACATGCATTAAAATAGTATTAAAGTTCTAGTACAGAGATGACCCCTGTGTGACAAAATCACGATGAAACTTTCAACACATTTATCCGACATGCTTTGTTACAAGCTAACATTCTTATTAGCATTGGAGTTCCAATGAACCAGTGGCCTTGTGGTTAGAGCATCTGCCTTGTATGTGGGAGGTTGCGGTTTTGAACCCTGGCTGAGTTATACCAAAGACTTGTAACAATGATACTAACAGCTGCATTGCTATTGCCCAGCATTAAGACATTAGCGTTAGAATTCTTTGGCCTGGTGTCAGGATAATGTAAATGGGTGGGACAGCATGCCACATGTCTTTTGTATGATGGCCCAATAATAGAAATCACTATAAACTGTCACACACCAGACATCGTAATGATATGACTGAACAATTATTAAAGATATGTAAAGCATTAAAATCACGCAAACATTCTTTGGAATTCCTATTCATTTATTTTTTTTAGTTCCCACCCACCCCTCCAACAACCATCCCTGAAGATTAACTGGTTTGTCCCTAACATATATTAAGTTTTGACTAAGATTATCCATATTTAATGAGTGCACTGTACTTTTGTAAGTAACTTAACATTTTAAAAAAGGAAATTCAGCTCTGTGTGATGTTTGTGCTTAGCATGTTTTTTTATTATCTCCAATGTGATTATGTTTTTCAGAATGAGCAGAATGTTTTCATGCATGCGGCTCAGTCAAAGTTTCTTGGAACATTTGAGGTTGATATACAGACCCTGCATTGTTCATCAAGCAAAACTGCTGTCAGAAGCATTGATCATAATTATGTCTGTAGGTTGTATATCAATGCAAACGTTATGGTACAACATGGAAACTTCAAGGAATTTCCTCCTGCAATTGGAACTGTAGATGTTGGTGATGACTCATTAGAATTGAATTTCAAGTCTGAAGGTATCGTTGATATTGTTGATGGCAACCATACCTTAGTTACTCAAAAAAGACTCTGCGAAGAGTTCAAAGACATACAGAGCCTGAGCAAAGTTTTACACAATTATTAATATGTGCATTTGAACTTGAAACAAAAAAACCTTATGTCTGTGTTTACTGTTATATTTAAAGCTTCAGTCACTTGTCTTATATGATGTCAGATTTAAAAATAAATGGGTTACCATGATATATACTTGATAATATGCTTTTTATTACTCTATCTGACCTAATTAACATAATCCAATATGTGCTTCCTATCCCTTTTTATGAAATATTCAAATAAAGACATAGTACCAATTACAAGCATTTCATTTATTCATTTACATTCTTATTGCATAGACAATTTGATGGTTGAAGAGATTATATATTTTAGCAGAACTTTATTTTTGTGCTGAAAATGTTTATGGTTCACTGAATGTCAAAGCCAATTAAGTTATTCCTTACAAAGATTTATATATACAGGAAACACATTGGCCAAAGCGTACTGAATTTTAAAGTTCCACAAGTAATGTCATGACATCATTTTATGGCAAAACTTGACCAAGCACAGATTGATATAATACATTTCAGAAAGTTCTAAATTTACATTTATAATAAGAATTTCTAAATGCCATGTGATATTATCATTACAAATTTGGGTATTTAAAAGCATTGTGGTACCGTAAAACATGTTTTCAAAGACCACCCCTTCTGCCAAAAGAAATGGTCTCTCAAAACAGGTCATAATCCTACATAATCAATAAGTCTGTGTATGGAAATTATGGTCTCTCATAACAGTGGTATCAAGACAGGTTTTACTGTACATATATTATTATTTTGATTCTCTATTCATTTCCTCGGGATTACAGCTCAGTAAAGGTGTATTTACTAGACTATTTTGATTACACATTTATCAACAGTAGGGTTGGCACACATTAGAATGGAATGGTGGTGGATGGAGGTAAAATAGATAATTTACCTCATGAATTTATATAAAAATACTAACCTTATAAGAATCACTGGGATGGTTTGGTACATTATGGTATGAGACATTGAGGTGATTAGCCAAATGTTGCTAATTAATTGCTTTTACGCTTTTTGATTCTAACAGCCATACATGCAGCTTGTACTAAATGCTGTTGTTCACACTAGCCAAATTTTGGCTAAGGATACATTTATTCAAAATTTGGTCTTTGCCTAAAAGTCATACAGTACATTATGGAAACAGACAATATTGCAGTTAGCCAAATTTTGGCTAATCAGTTTCCTAGATTCTGCAACCATACATGGGGATTATACTAAAAGACACTAGCCAAATTTTGGCTAAGAATTCATTTAGCCAAGATTTGGTTTCAACCTAAAAGTGTGAACAACAGCTTGGTAGGAATTAGCCAAATTGGGCTAAAAGGACTTTAGTTGTGTACCAGCCTCATTGAGTATGGCAACAGGGATCCTTAGCCAAATTTTGGCTAAGCATTCATTTAGCCAAGATTTGGTTTCAACCTAAGAGTGAAGAACAGCTTTGTAGGAATTAGCCAAATTGGGCTAAAAGGACATTAGTTGTGTACCAGTCTCACTGAGTATGGTAACAGGAATCCTTAGCCAAATTTTGGCTAATTTAAAATCTGCCTAGCTCCTTCCACAGACAGTAAAGCCATTGAATAGTTATATACTATATATTGATCAAAAGCTCTTCAAAGATTCGCATTATGTGCCTTTTCTACTTTGGGTTAAGAGATTTTAGCCCATAGCAGAGGACTGATTTGAGTAAATGGAAAAGCTCAAGTGAAATCGGAAGCTGTTACATATCAATAATTCCCACACGATGCTAATAGTCCATATCAATAATTCCCACACGATGCTAATAGTCCATATCAATAATTCCTACACGATGCTAATAGTCCATATCAAGAATTGCAACTGGACATATAGTATATACCAGCATTAAAGATGAAGACTCCAAAAAAGAGATTTTATTTATGTCAAGTACTTATATTTAGAATATATCAGCCAAATAAATTTTTATCTCGTTATTACCAGAGTTGTGACAGTATGTAAGTTCAGTCAATAAGTTAAATATGTTCAATAAATGACAAACAAATCCGTAAGAGAAACTAGTGGTATTTAGTTCATAATTTATAGAATTTGTTTTAGATAGATCAGTAAGATAAAGTTGTACACAATGAGTTGAACTTGAAACAATAACAATATTACAAATTTAGTCGATCTGAATTAATAAAAGGTTTCATTTAACACGTATTGCGTGAGACATTTAAGGATAAAAATGTCAACTATATCCAAGCCTGGAGAGTTGTTGCCGTTATTGTTGTTGTAGGGTTGAACTCCATTTTTCGGCACAATATAGGCTAATAATGGCGGCGAGTATAAATGATGGAGGAAGAACCCGAGATAAACACGAGAAGTACCACTGACCCACGAGAAGCTACTGGCAAGCTTTATCGCATACCCACATTAGCCGCACACGAGACTCGAACCCCCCCCCCCAAAGTCTGAAGAGAACATTAATAATTAATTAAAGTCTGTCGACCAGAGTGTCACAGAAATCTCAAGTAAACTCTCAAAACTCCAAAAAGCAAAAAGATGGTACGAAAAACAGATTTCAGAGCTTCCATATTTATGTGCCAAGAGATTTAGACACATTTTCTCTTGAAAATCAACACCATTCGATAACGGCTTGTCAAGACCAGTGTTCGGCAACCTACGGCATCCAAAAATTATCGATTTTAACACTGTTACTCTCTTACAGGTGGTACGCGCTCGCACAGTTTGCAAATAATCCGGAAAAGGTGGCACGCTATGTAAGATAGTTTTCCGACCAGTAGTCTAGACTATTCAGAAGTAATATAAAAAAAGTATCTGCCTTCATATATTTATATAAATCTTAAATGTGGACACATTTCCCTCCTACATATGAGTGAAAAAGTGACTATACACTTCCTTATGTTTCGAATTTTGTCAAGTAAGAGCAAATGTACTATGGGATGTAAAAATGTGTTAATTTTATTCTGGTTTTATTTTGGTTTAATTTTCCCCTCTATCACGTTGCCCTGCCCGCGACTGCGTCAGTCAATGGAACAGTGAAATTGATAAAAGCCGTGTATATATGTTGGACTCCACTGCTATAGTTGAAAGGTACGAGAACCCGGCTCTTTGCGTGGGAAAAGTCGCACGTGGACGTTGAAAGTTATGTTCAATAACAGGGGACCCTTATTGGTGTCGTAAATCTCACCACACTGACAGACGGCCAGGGACATTGTCTGCTAAGTTAAATAAAACAAGTATCGACATCCAGTCGAAATTCAGAAAGGGTGTGGTCAACATCTTCAATCCTAATTTATCTTAGTACTTTCGAAGCTATGAGCTCAGTGAGTGCCTAAACATCATACTGAAAGGTTATAAAGGAATACTCAGAGAAAGCCACTAGTAATGTGGCGGGAAAACATGGAAAATTCTAAAAAAGATAAATCTTTGACAATGTCAGTAAGTTATTTGCTCGATTGTTGTAGAATATCACGGCATTATAAATTGTAATACATATATACATTTATACGTATACATACATACATACATACATACATACATACATACATACATACATACATACATACATACATACATACATACATACATACATACATACATTAGGGTGGCCCTTAAACATAGAAAAAACATTTTTTTTATTTCTCTTAGCATCTGGACCCTCAGAGTGGTTCCATTTATTGTAGAAACAGATGAGAGAAAATATTATGAAAAATATTAATATTTAGAGGTGGCTCAAGCACATCAAAGTTTACCATTAGAGTCTGAAAATCGTCATTTGGTCATTAAAACGAACGACACAGAGTTTACTGTTTGTCAATCGATGTTGACTTTTTTGCATCTGGAAATTGTTTTCGGTTCTGCTCTATTACGTGGAGAGCATACTGCAGCTGGTCTTCACATCTAAAGCGCCATGACTGAACTGCATCTTGAATGAGGGCAACGCTCCGTTTTGCGTGGTCATTTGTTACCGAAAGCGTCTTGATCACTGCTTCAGCAGCTTTGAAGTCATCTCTACTGTTCCATGACTCGGGATCTTCAGCTAAGAATCCAGAAGGCAAGCCCAGAATTGTAAATAGTTTTCTGCTGGACTTTGTGACAAAATCTACGAGTGTCTTCTGTTGCACGGCTGCCATGTCAGTGCGTGCCCATTTTGGTGGACCCAGTTCTCCATCCTTTTCTTCCGACCCTCTGACAAGTGCTTGCTTTGTGGCAATATCTAGTTCTGGATCAAAGAGGCTGAGCAGTAATAAATCTTCCGAGAGGTGCCACAGATGCCCAGCCATCTTACGTGACGTTTCGACACTGATGGCACGATCTGGATATGAATGGAGCAGCTGCAGGAGTTGGAGGTAATTTCTGGCTGCAGTAGGAGCAACAGGTGCCTGGTACCAAAACTTGATATAAATCTTTGCAAGAAATATGTTCAAACGTAGAAGCCCTTGAGATTCTCGGGTTGTCATCTTGAACTGGGACCGGAAAAGCCATACCTTGATGCTGTAGATGGCTTTTGCCATCCAGCGTGCTTGATGCAATGGATCAGGGCTTCTGAACGTCATCTTGTCCGAAGACTTTTTCCCTAAGAAGACGAGCATTAGTTGCAACAGCTCACGATAGTCATCTCTATGTTGATTATCTTCAAGTTGTCGTTCGCAGAATGCAATGACTTCGACTTGAACATCTGCAAGCTCGGTAGATGCATACTCATCTGAAAAGGCGTCACTAAATCCATCTTGGTCTATGCTTGACCACTGTTGTTTAAAACGCTTGAATATGAGAATTTCTGGTGCCTTGCTGGGTCCCATACAGATTCCAAATGCAGCACCCAGGACCAGTTCCATTATATGATGCCGACAAGCAAAGTGCAGAAGAGACCGTCCCAGTAACTGCTCGAGAATGATGCAAGTACCTGACAGTCTACCAGTATTGCAGCTCGTGGGGTCGAAGCACATGCCCTGAACCAAACTGATAAGTTTCCATTCACATATGGCATTGTAAACTGCCTCTGCCTCAGCTTTGCCAGTTCCTGCAGGTATCTTTGGAATTTGTAAAAGCTTCTTCTCCCCCACTGTCGAAACCAGAATTGGTAGCCTATTCACCTTTTCTATACCAGTTAAGTTAGGCATTAGCTTGCCATACCAATGGACAGTTAAAGCTGTGGTTCGTTTGAATGCTTCCGTAATGCCAGCAGCTGCTGCTTTACGGTGTTTTTGGCATTCACGCTGTATGGTCGTCCTGTTTAGAACAAGCTGCTCTGGATCTTGTCCGATAGCCCTCATTCATTAAAAAATGACCATCATGGCAGCACTGTCACTCAACAGATTTCTATCGAGCATTGCTGCCAGAGGGGCTGATATTACCTGCTTTTTACCTCGTTTTCGTGGTGGAGGAGCAACCGCACTTGTGCTGGGGATTGGATCTTGGTCATCTGACTCAGATGATGTTTCCATGTCCGAATTATTGCTACTGCTGTCCAGCTCAACCACTTGGGACAACAACTCCTTTTCAAGTTCAGAACGTTTTCGTCTTCTTTGCAATGTCTCCACTTTTTCCTTCTGCAGTTCTTGTTGTTTGAGCAGCACATTGTCCACACCTGCCATGCATCCAGGCCGTCCCTTCTTCCGCTGACATTCCAGGAATAATTTGTCCTCTTCATTCTCTATGAGTTGCATTGCATCAGCGTGTGCAATATCAAACAGTTCTTTGATCATTTCTGTAAACATGACTTCATTTGCTTGCTGAGTCTGTGTCTTACGGTTCTTGTTCTTCTTCAGACCTTTCCACTGGTAGAATAGTTCTTCAAGTTTTTTGATTGAATCTTGTCGATGCTTGACTGGAATTCTTGCACGGAACCTAAAATCTTCCACTCGTATTATGCTGTTGTTTGCTGCTGTTCGGATTTCCTCTTTAAGAACATTGTGACGATGTAAGAAATAGCTGAGAACTTGCTCTGCTGAGGGCAGTTTACTACCTTCTATCCCATCTGCACTGGTAACAAGATAATTTTGTGAGCGTATTGTCACTTTTGTTGTTGCTGTCACTGCTGCTGCCATTGTTAACAGGTAAGTATCAACCAAAACCGGAACAATTATACTCAATTTAACACTCAACAGTCCACAGTCCACAGTCCAGAGTTCACAAAATTTCCACTTTAACCTTTCAAGTCCAACAACTGTTGTAAAATCTTCCAGAATTGCAGATTTGTTACTTTTTTAACTGAAAATTTAACAGTCAACACTCAACATCTTGAATTTCCTGAAAACATAAAAGTAAACAACTGAACAATAAAACTTGCAAAATTGCAAAGAATATTTAATAATAACAAGTCATTAGTCAATAAATAAGTAAGTATGGAAAAAATTTTAAATTTATACTGTGGTTCTACATTCTACAATCTATATTACAAACAGTACAATATGGACATCATGAACGTAATTACCACAAATTTCAGTGTCATTGAGCTACCTCTAAACCTTGTTCAATTTTGCAGATTTTTTGCATACTGTGTTTTTTTATCTTTTAGAACAAAATGAGAGGTCCAGAAATATATAATTCAAAACTTGATTTATAAGGGCCACCCTAACATGCATACATACATACATACATACGTAGGTAAATACATACAGACAGACAGACAGACCGACAGATAGATAGATAGATAGATAGATAGATAGATAGATAGATAGATAGATAGATAGATAGATAGATGCATAGATAGATACATATACATATATATACATATACATTTATATACATACATATATATATATATATATATATATATATATATATATATATATATATATATATATATATATTCAAATATATACATATATGTGACGCAATTTATCGATCTCTCTATGATAAGTAGTTGATTCCTTGCTTTTATTAAGACATTGTTTACCATACAAGAATATTTGGATATTTCGATCTGCGCAATAAAATGAAATAGGCTTTAACTGATGATTGATTATTGGTTAGCGTAAAATGAGATGGCTATGGAAATATGCTAAAGTCCTTGTGTTTTCACAGAAAGCTTTTATGGGACAGACTTCCGGTATAGTTATCTCGAGTTTCTAAGAAGAGAGATGGAAGTGAGATTGATAGAACAGTCGGCAAAGTAGTCATGAACGAGTCGAGGAGGAGAAAGTGAAGAGGGAAGATGAGTATAGAGAAGTCGAGAGGAGAAAAGATCTGGAGCAAGTCGGGAGGGAGAGGAGAAGGAATTTGAACATAAGGAGAGGAAGAAGAGAGATTGGGGAACTTGTTGCCATTGATTATTGAGTTTTATTAAGTTGCTATTCATTTCAACCTCACCTTTTGTGTACTCATTAATTTAACTGTCGACATTGCTGACTGTTGGCTCGGAGCATTACATCTCTATATCACTAATTTCACTTCCTACAAAAACTACCGGTAAGCCTGGGTGGGACTTCTATAATAATTTAAATCATATATTGGGAGCACCCACATCAACCATAATAACTCCTACACACACTCTGTAACAGATCCTATGATCATTGTTCTCATTAAACCTTCCACTGACATATTCATAATTATAATGTAAATGATATAAATGTATTAATGCCTTTAGTTTTCATATTCTGTCATTTATTATTATTATTATTATTATTATTATTATTATTATTAGCATCAACAGGACATTGAGGGACAAAAAGTAATGTTGTGTATGTGCAATATTAGGTAGTGCTATGGTTATTTATTTGAGATGAGTGCAGTAATCCGAAACGTTTACTATAGTCTATCTGGTTTCTGATTATATATAATAATGTCTGACAAGGTTTTATTAAAAATCTCCATAATGGAGAGAAAAGAATATTTTCTTTTTCTTAAATTTAATTTTTGGATTGGATAGGGAGCGTGTTATTTTGTTTATTAAATTCCACGGACAACGGGACGTAACTGTGTAAGAAATGTTATAAACGTGTAAATCAGTCTTGAGTTGCTTCCTTTGCCAATTCAGTTATTTGATACTTTTGCATGATATGGGTATGTACATAGGATCGTTATGTTGTATCTTATACAGTAATGCATTTTTTAAATCACGTTGTATAATTTGAAAGACTGAAAATATAAGGACAACTCTTTTTAGAGGAATTAAGTTTATTTTAAGTAGTTATACATCCTATATAGAATAACATTTTCTATAAAATTAGAGAATATACAAGAAAGTGCGTGCGTGTGTGTGTGTGTGTGTGTGTGTGTGTGTGTGTGCTACACAATAAAAAATGCATAAAATATAAAATGTGACTAGCTGGTATCTATTGTATTCGGAATATGAATCTGTTTTACTTGCTTCATCTTTACTTCTTAATATTTTATGCTGAATTAATAGTTTATCTCTAGTGAAAGTAATAACCTAAGCGTCAAGTCGCATTTGTTCAATTTAACATTTGGAGATCGATGATATAATCTATATCTATTCTGTAAATTGTCAGCACCAAAATAATAATATAAACGATCAAGTGTGTTTCATTTTCTGTGGAAAAATAAATATAATGTTTGGAGAGAGGTTTGTTTGCACGGCATTCATATTCCTGAAATTTGGTGTCATTTGTCCGTGTGGTATCGAATACAAGAGTCTATTGTATTCTAATAGTTTATATTTTAAAGTCCACCCATCCAAAATAGACTGCCATGGTACCTGTGTCATTCTGGTTATTTGTATAGAATAAAGTACATTTAGTCACATTGTATTTAGCGCAACATAATAATAATCCGGACTTTTCTAAAATGTCAAAACGGAGAATTTGTGAGTTGGAGAATGATCAAAATAATGCGTTATGGTGATTGAAATTGAGTATTATAACCTGACATCCATCTTAAATTATGTCAATACGATTATAATGCCAGGAAAACCGTTTTGAATTGTATGGAGAGAAATAATTTTGTATTAAGATAAACCGCAATTAAAGTGAAAACATCTGTACAAGTAAGTAAAATAAGTTTTAAAAAACCACGCACAAGAAAGATTAGACTGTTTCTAAAATATATCTGACTACCTATATTATTTGGGACACACTGTGACAAAACATATAATTGGTTTAAAATTATTCCAAAATTGGGATGATACAAAGTTATGTTTATTACATACAGTCAACACGAAAACAATGGAACTGATACAAATATAGATGAATTTAATTTAAAGATTAAAAATTTATATTGATGATCAACTATTTATAATAACTGCTTCTTTTTAAAAGAGGTAATGCAATTCAGTATTGAGCAAAGAAGATGAAAAGAAATGGTTTGAAATGGAAATAAATTTGCTAGAAAACGAAACAATTGAAAACTTTAGTAATATCAATAATGTAAATGCCGATTAGGGTGTACTTTTGAGCAGGCTCAAATGGCAGTTACATATGTGTGGGTCTCCTACGTCTGGTCAGAAGAGAAGAGACAAAGAAAACAGAAAACTGTCAACACAACAACAGCAAAAATTATAATGGCGGTGATCAGTTGCTAATATGTCTAAATCAATAATGTACATTCTTTTTAAACAAAACACAACCAACATTGGTGTAAAGAAAATTACAAAGATATAATTGGATAATTCTTTGTATGGTTAACAGATGCTAACTCCAATATACTGAGACCGTTCTAGATGTCGTATTTATTACGTGTCGTCAAATAGGGGTTGATTAGTCCAGATGCGTTTAAGATCAACTTCGTAAATAATACAGAAAGTGCACCACTGAAAAACTGTAGATGACCGTGGCAGAAGGTGCGAACAGGAGATAAACAAGTGAAGGTGCACTAAAGGCTTCCCACACGAAAGTACACCGTATTTTGTAGAAGATGATAAACGGTGCTGAAGATGCATGATACTGCACGAGGAAGATGCAAGTCAGTCACCTATGCCACTGTTGTTACAGTAGCGTAAGGTGCATTTATTACAAGTCACTCAAGGTGCAAGTACTAGACTAAATCAGTGAAGGTGCTAACAAGAAGCTTCACAGCCCTAACATAAGTCTAATGACATAATGTGCACTGGCTCTGGTCTCGTAGACGTACAAACAACTACACTGAAGGTTTAGTGCAGTGCCGCCTGATATATGACCATTTTGATCTGCATGTGCGAATATTTTAATTTGGAATGATGGCAACACTGGTATTTTCTGACCTCTTTAGCTATTAGAATTGTTTGGTGGGTGGGGGTATTTTAGTTTTACATTGGGGGGTGGGGTGGCGCACTGTAATATTTTCAATGTTTATGGCCTGGAAAACCTTTATGCCGGCCCTGGTTCAGTGTATCAATCACAACATTTTCTGGAGATAATCATAAATCTATGTTTAAAATATTATTTCCACATTATCGCTCCATCTCTGGATTTTGTTTATACTAAGTACAAGGGGTATATGAGCCATGGTTAGTTATGAGAAGCTGCAAATAAAGATGGAAACGGAACAGTTTAGCTGAATACTAAGCTTGCTTGTATTTTGTTTCAGGATTTATATGAACAGACGAGGAAGTGAATATCAAAGATAGACACAGATAACGCCTAGCAAAGATGTCTGTAAAGAGAGATCACCACACATTATTTTAGTTTGGAGATTGAACTGTGTTACGTCCCTGTAATTCAGCAGTTGGCACACCAAAACACATGATCCAATAAGGTTCATAAATCTCCGGTGACTTTGTTCATGTTATGTATGCTTTGAAGACGAAGAGTGTAAATTCTATCAATTTTTAAGACCCAACTGCGACACATATCGTACTGAATCCCTCCATGACGAGATGAGAAAATTAGCTCATGGTTTTTCAACGGAACATGACGAACAATTACTAACAAACTGTTTTACAATCCCATCAGTTGCAGCTCATTTCGCGATAAAGAGAAATCTATGGAAACCAAAAAGTGTCGAATTTCTCTCAGATGTCGAATGAAGTTGTGTTAAACTTGGCCATGGTGGATTATGGAATATCAAATATGACCCCAAAAGTGTCATTTCGGTTGACATGGTTGCTTGTTATCCGGGGAGTTTTCTCGGGTACGGAGAATGCTCTGAGTATTATAAAAGATTTGGACATCATACACATGAAATGACCCGTGTTGCGATTAATGGACCGCTGCCCGATTTTGATCTAACCGGATTCACTCGTGTGGTATCATTTGAATTCGCTAAAGGACTTCATCCTTGTTGTTTTGTTTTGTTTGGTAGACACATCTCTGAAAAAAACTGGATGCCAATAGTGTTATTACGGTATATGATTGATTCGAAAATACTGATATCGCTGATTGTCAGTGAAGCAATTATATCATATCGAAAACAAACTGAAGTCTGGTTACCACAACCCGATAGTCTAGATAGTATAATCAGCGAAAACAAAAAACAATTTCCGTCCCCCAACGAAGAATATATCGTTAGGTGGCCCAAAGAAATCTTTGAAGTTAGAAATAAACACACAAAAGATCTCGGTAGAAGAATAATTGGTAAATTCACTCAGGGTCGAAAAAAATATGATCACAAGCGATATTCTTCGCGATTAATTCTAGATGATGCTGAATACGATTCTATAATCAGGGATGCAACATCTAGAGGTATATATGTCAATCGTAAAGACGCTTTCTTGTCCGATGGAACAAACTTTGGTACAATTGTTACTTATTACGTTGTAGAAAATCCTCAATATACGCACTTAAGGGCTTCTATGCTGGCTTATGCTTCTATCAATTTACTTTCGATAATAAATAGTTTTCCTGACACTGCGGTTGGAGTCTCCACTGATTCATTTTATATGGATGTAAATAACAGCGAAGCAGTGGCTTATTTCATACATTCCGACGTGAGTTGGGGGTCATGGAGAATAAAAAGGAAATATTTCGTGATTATTCTAAATCAGCAGATGTTACGATTGAAAACAATTACTTGACAAATATTCAGATATCAGAACTATCTAGCACACCTTCGATACCCGATCCAGTATGTAGATATAAAACCAGTTACTTAAACGGCTGTGGTGGGTTAGGGAAGACGATTCGTGTGATCTAATTATTTCGAGGGAAATCAAACATGATTGTGCTAACACCCACACACAGACTTGCTAGAGAGATAGAACAGCGGGAGGTTAATGCTTGCACTTATCATAGTTTCTTTTGATGGAAAGGTGACATATGTACTCCTGATCGAATGGGTAAGAAATATATTCCTGAAATCATTATTTGGGATGAGATTTGCACAGTGTCGTTAAAAATATTAAAAATGTTTCTTGGTTGGTTATTGCTAGCGAATACAGCTGTGATAATGTGTGGCGATCAAGGTCAACCAGCGATGTTACGAGGTGTTAAAGGATTTTAACGATAAAGCAAAATAGGAAATCGATGAGGATATTATTGAGTTTATAACCCATATCGAGGAAGCACCGAGTATTGATATTATTGATGGAAGTATTAATAATTTAGTCGTATATGATGATGTCATATTAGACAATCAAAATAATCCCTCTATTATTTTTTCCAGAGGTAGGCATAAAAATACTGATGTGATATATGTCAATCAACGATATACACAGCAGCAGAGGGGGCGAATCAGACAACTTTTTTTTGTTTTTATTTTTGATTATACCCCCTCCAAAATAACACTAGACCCTTCTCGCGAAAAAATAAGTCTCCGACCCTTGTCTGAAAACATTCGCGTTTTCGTTGATGTCGCAACGTCGTTGTCACTCACCCCCTCTGCTGCTAGAACTTTCAGTTCTAGGTTTACGGTGATTTTAACCGAATATTTGATCCAGTCCTTAGGACGAAAATCATTTATGATTTCACAAATAGACTAATTTGTAAAACCTCCTCTTGTAAATCAATCAGATTATTAGACTGATCTGTGAGTTTGAAATTAATTCTGGTTAATGAATTATTATGACATCGCATATAGACTGGATTCACCGGGGACTCAATTATTAAAAATCCTGGAGGGGCTGTTGGTGCAAATGAATACAAAATATATCCTTGCTGAGCTTGATTTGATCGTTCTAAATTTATTTGATAGCTTCCTTCGATCACATCACATACTAAATTGAGCGCAATCACCGTTGAAATATTCACATTGAACGGAGCAATATGCCTGCCACCACCGTCTGGGTCATTATTATGTTTGAGGATAGTTGTTTGTGGTTGTGATGGTGTTTTTTTCCACGTATCATGGATTTTTTTGAAACCTTCATCGATGGCATCATCGAGAGATTTTTGTAGTTCTAAGAGATTATATCCTGGTAGTTTGAATGTTGGAATATCTCTTATGCGGATCTTATAGTCTATTGCAAATAAATCTCTTGTTTTAGGACTACTGTCACCTAATACCTCTTGAATAATTTGTGAATGAAATGTTTCCATGTCATTGATGATTTTGTTACATGTTTCTACGACACTGATAAATTCATCTCGGGTGAGAGTGCCGGATCTAAGTGATATAAACAACAACGAAATATCGTTATTGAAAGCTGTGAAATTTTCAGTGATTTTATCCCGGTTAGCAAGATGATGAATAAGTTTTATTTTTTCATCATATTCTACTCTAATGAAAAAATACGACTTATCATAATATCTATAGCTTTTTATTGGATTATCAGATTTTATCCTGTCTGTGATATAATCGGTTTTTTTGTGGTTCTGGTAATTTAACGGTTTTTCCTCCGGGTGGTAATTCAGGCCATCCTAGTACGGTTCTAATAGAACTCTGATAGATATCTACGACGTATCCTTCTGTGCTTATTTCAATGGCAGATGATAGTGTCGGCACATGAACTGTTATAGCTATTTTTGATTCTTTTCCAGTAATCGATTTTATTCTACGCGCGAATTCATCATTGATTTGTTCAATTTGATATGATCCGGTTGGTATGGAAACAACGTTCCAGTCTGGGGTACCGTCGGGTTTATTCTTATTTGCAAATACCAGTGAATTATTGGGTTGTTGACCACCAAATGATTTTGACCTAATATTTGGCCAACTGTGGTATACTCGTAATTTTGCTAGCGCTATCTCCTTCACTGGGACTGGAGAGGGGAAATTCACACTGAATTCTGGATTCGTTGAGGTTATTGAGATCATGCTTGTTTGTACTGGGTTTGTGTTCTCCACTATTTGTTGAAGTAATTCCATCTGTGTTGTCATTGTTATTATATTCATGATGTATTTCTAATTTTGACATCGCAGAATCATATATATCTACCATCGCTGAAAACTCACTCTCTGATATAATTGTATCATCGAGAGATGACGATATCAATGAGGATAATTGCGAGTATGCAGTAGACACAACATGAAATTGAATTATGTAGTCTTGTAGTTTCCGTTGGCTGCATGAGGATATTTTTTTTGTGATTATTGAAATTATTCCAGCGATTGTTGTTGCCGCAGAAATGCAAATTGGAACAGCTATCGGAGCCATCATTGTCACTGAAGACAGTATAATACCAGCTCCGGTGATTACACCACTCACAGCGTACACAGTAACATCAATTGCGGTAATTCTCCTGCGGTATTTTTTAATTTTCAATTCATACTCCTCAGACAAGGTTTTGAGTCTAGTTTGATACTCTCTGACCTGATCATAGCGATATTGCGATGGTGAAATCATTTTTATTTTAAATACGCTATCGTTTTCAATTGAAACCGTTAGTGAAATTGCTTTGCAATTTTCAACTTAAATCCGCTACGAATTCCACATACCACGTTGTTGTAACCCTAACCAAATTTTTATCAGTAGCTATTAACGTGAACTGTTCAGTTGTATTCTTGTCGATGATCGTTGAAATCGTATTATTGACCCCGGATGAACTGGACGATGAAATATTAAATTGAGTCGTTCTCACTATTGTTAATCGATAAATACCCTTAACTGTTGCAGTGATGTCTAATTTGTTGTTTTCAGGTGTCCACTCAAATGATCCGTGTTGGATTGTGTATACCACGTTGTTGGTTTTCTCATGAGGAATTTTTGTTTTTTCAATAACTGTTATCATCCTCGAAAGATCACCTTTGACGGCTTCGATGAAGTTTTTCGTCTCATCGATGGATTTTTTAATATCAGGGAGTTTTAGTTCAATTTTATCGAATGCAGTTCCAATAAATTTATCAATGATATTTCTACGAAATGCGGTAAACTGTTTTATGTGTTCTTCGGTTTTAGATTGAAGTGTTGCTAGTTCTAACGCAGAATCGTTGAGAGTTTTAAATCGATCTGTAATCGTCGAAAAAAGTACACCCGGTTTGAGTTTACCCTGATCGGAAAATAACGCGATAGTATCCTCGATTGCATTTTGTTGTTTAACCAAAATATCATCCAGAGAAATATTACTGGTTTTCAATTTACCCTGATCGGAAAATAACGCAACGGTGTTCTCGATTGCATTTTGTTGTTTAACCAAAATATCATCCAGAGAAATATTACTGGTTTTCAATTTACCCTGATCGGAAAATAACGCAACGGTATACTTGATTGCGTTTTGTTGTTTAACCAAAATATCATCAAGAGAAATATTACTGGTTTTCAATTTACCCTGATCGGAAAATAACGCAACGGTATCCTCGATTGCGTTTTGTTGTTTAACCAAAATATCATCAAGAGAAATATTACTGGTTTTCAATTTACCCTGATCGGAAAATAACGCGATAGTATCCTCGATTGCATTTTGTTGTTTAACTAAAATATCATCCAGAGAAATATTACTGGATTTCAATTTACCCTGATCGGAAAATAACGCAACGGTGTTCTCGATTGCGTTTTGTTGTTTAACCAAAATATCATCCAGAGAAATATTACTGGATTTCAATTTACCCTGTTTGTCTTGAAATACAACTATTTCATTCGGGTCAACACTTGTTAAGTTCAACGTCTCAGCGATTTCATCTTTAATTTTTTTTTGTATATCCTTGATAGAATCAGGAGTTGCAGTGTCATCGGGTTTGGGTTTCAGAGGTCTTCCCCAAATATCAATCATGATATTTTATATATCTCTCTCTAAAAAGCGATTACTAGTGTAGTCATTTACGACAATGTGTGGTGATTTTCTAGATGCTGAAATAGCGTCAAGGACATTTAATACTTCACTGCCGCATATTGGTGGGTCATTGATTTGTTGTGTTGGTAGCGTAGAATACCAAGTCTTCATTGGAAGGGTTTTTATGTAACGCATAAATTCTTTTGGTGGGGCTAATCCATATGAATCAAAATAGACAATCCCACGTGGATCAATAGCGTATGCAACCCAGTGAGTTCCAGGTCCGGTGCTGTTATCGAGATTAATAATACCTGTTTCAGTTTTGTTTGGTTGATGTGGTAATTGATCTTTCATAAAAACACCTCTGAAATTTTTAATCACTAGTTTTTTAGCAGCATCCATTAAATCAAAATTGGACATTGGAACCATAGATTCCTCAATTAATAAACCGTTCCTGGCAGTCTCAGGCCTGATCCGTGAACGGATCTCCCGCTGTACCATGAATACGGGGTTCCTGGTAGTCTTAGACCCTTTCCGCTGTACCATGAATACGGGGTTCCTGGTAGTCTTAGACCCTTTCCGCTGTACCATGAATACGGGGTTCCTGGTAGTCTTAGACCCTTTCCCTTTTTTTTATACCCTCGACCTTTCTTCGGTTCATATGATTCAGCAATGCTCTGTACCGCTTTTGTTCCCAAGCCTCCAACTACCCCCAATGCGGCCGCTTTTGCTACTGCTGGGGCTGCTGCCGCAACCAATGCTGGTATTGCAGCAAACAACGGAAATATACCACCTGTTTTTATCATATTTTTGATAGCAGCCGAAGAGAGTGTGATCTGAACCCCTTTTTTATCCTTGAAAGCATCATTGAAATGTTTCACTTGACGAGTTGTCAGCGATAATTTATTTGCACCACCAGTCATTTGATTAGGTTTCAACGTGATTGTGGTTCCACATTTTTTAGCCGATTCTGATTGCAATTTTTTGATTTGACCAGGAGTTAACGCAACACTAATAACACTATATGACATGTTATACATAATTGATTGATTCTAAATCGTAAAACCATTCAATGGAAATATCCTTCGGATTTTCAATTACATATTTTCCACTGGTGCATCTACCACTCTCATTCTTCCACCAACACCTTCAAGTAGCATTGATTTATCACTGTGAATGACAGCAACCGCTCTATAATTAATAATACCACCAGGACGGGTTACACGGGCTCTGAAGTGTATATCAACGACAGATTGTCTCACCAAGTCGAGATGTTCCAGCGAAAAGTAATAAATCGGATAGAGGCTTTTAAAATCATATTGTGATATTTGCAAACCGGTATCCACATTTTGATCACGTGCCATAAATGACAACAGGTTATGATAGACACGTGCAATATGATTTTGACCGTAATCAAGTTGCACATCTTCAGATGGTTCCTGTTGTCCGTTTATTCTCAGCGAGACTTCATTAACACCTAACTGATCAAATATCATATGACTTCGTTGTTGATTACCAACTCGCTCATTATTCTGTAATGCAATAAATATATGACGTGGAGCTGAAACCCCTTGTTTTGATGCCAGGTGCCATGTGAATGTACCATTAACATTGTCTTGTTTAGTATCCGTAGTCACTGATAACCAACTCAATAACGACTTTCCTCCTTGGTCCATAAATGATAACAATTTTTCTTCTGCTGTGATTGATGGAGTTAACACTGGCATCCACAATGATAGTTTTGTTAAAACGACTTTACCATCAGGAACAGCAGCATCACGCCATATTGCATCATTATCAGTACCCTTTCGTACAAGCGCTACTGTGTGTTTAGCTCCATAAATAACTTTTCGGACGTTTCTACAGAATCCGAATATATGATGCAGTGGAATTGCACATGAAAATTGTCGACGCTGTCCTTGTAATGTTGATACACGTGTTGCAAATCCTAGATTGTAAGTAGTAATAGTATTTATGACATCAAAATCACCAGGTGGTCTTGTATATCCGGCTGGTGCTGGATTAACTGCAGTGACTTGTGTTGCCTTGACTCTAGAATACTGGTTGTGTTCAGCGTTATCAGTAATATCCTTTGCAAACATCATAGATGGACCCGCTGATCTTGAATAATCATCAGAATATCTTGCTAACCCTATGATTGTTGTAGCCACATCAACTTCACGGTCAATGGATTCAATTTCTTTTCCATCAATGAGATATCTAGCGCTTTCAAATAACGCCATGATACCGTTATTAACAAAACCAACTCGGGTAGTTGGGCTAATGTCATATGGGGTATCAGCTGCAACATTTGTTACAAGTTCTCCTTCTACTTCAATAAACGCTTCACAAGGCAAAAAGTATTTACTGGTATCATGAACTTGAAGTTCAATTCGTGATCGGAGATCTGGTTGTACTGCGTGATAAGAATAAAATTGAAAATCGCGTACAGAATCATCTTTACGCACTGGGGCATCCATATCAAATGCTGGATCAGATGACCTTTTGAACATTTTATTCTATTTATCAGAGTCTAAATCGGATTTTCCATTTCATCGTGAAAAACGCTAGCGTTTTCGTCGTGGTTTTTTAAAGCCACTTCCTGCTATCATGTTTGCTGTCATGTTATTTTGGTCCTCTTGATTTACCATCGACGCTAGTTTTTCATCTACTGCGTTATTTATAATTTTACTGACACTCGCAGGCATCTCTGCTGTAGATGGCAATGGTACCTGTTTCTCTTTTCGTCTCACTAATGATGTTATTTTATCCTTCGCAGTTGAAAACGCTTTCCCGGCAAGATCTCCAACAGTACTAATACCCTTATCACGAATAACATCAATGGCTTTCATTCCAAGTTGTTTAGCTAACGGCATCACTTTTGGGGCCGTTCTTGAAAAGAATCCTAAAATGGTCTTGCCGAGGCCATCTCCGTAGTATGCTCTGTAAACTGGAAACCGTGAATGAACTACATAGACGAGGGTTGGTTTATCATGATTGTAGTGTACGATCATTATTATAAAACCAATAGTGTTTTCAATTGTTATTTAATCGCTATGATACCCATTTGCTAACTCGTCAATGAAATCTCGATATGTTTTGATATCCATGATACCGCCGGCAAATAACCGTTTACAGATATCAGCTGCTTCATTAATTATTTCTGGAGAGTTATTTCCAGCTCGTTTTCCTCCGATGAGAACATCTAATCGTGATATATCATTGATAACACTATCAGGACAAGTGTTTCCAATCCTTGGATTTCCTAATCCACTTCCGCTATAACCAGTTGCTTCATCTAGTTTGTCTGTATCCGTGGTTTGTAAATAATCAAGAGTATCATCATCATCAGGTGGTAGTTGTTGTTTTTTAGGTGAAAAAGATATTTTCTTTGCAGGTTGCTGTCGCTTTCTTTGCAATCTTGGCGGTTTTTGTTGTTGTTTAAACTCTTCGTATTGATTATACACGTGATCCACCATCATGATATATTCAATGTATGATGCACTATCTGTCTTTTTTTGACTTTTTCCAGTTTTGATTTTATAGAATATATCAGCCCAGTGAGCGAAATTCTTAACAAACTTATGATGTTCTGGTTTCAACATTTTTTTTCTGTCTTCATAGGACGTAACAACAAGCGTAGGAATTTCTGTTGGATCAGTCTCATCAATTGCTGCTAACCCTTCTTCGTTAAATCTCATGCGTAAATCATCTACTGTTCTCTTTGATTCTATTTGTTTTGTTTGTTCAGTTTTCGCTGCTATTTTTTCAAGTTCACCAATAACAGATTTTCCCGTCTCGGGACCATCTCCCAGTAAAGCACGCTCTACCCCTTTCGTTGCTGTGGTTACTGGTTTAAACAACTCTTCAGACCCCAGAGCAAAATCAGTTTGTAAACTCTGTCGTTGTTGCAGTTTATTCCTGACAGAGTCACGAATTGGTATAAATTTCTTAATTGCATCTAGTCGCTCACGAGCCAATCGGGTCGTTAATGCTTCATTGACCATTATTTGAAATCAGAAACCATTTTTCAATTGTAAAACAATTTTTCCCATCGATGATTCCATCCTTAACGGTCCAATTTTTTATTGCTGTGAAATATTTTTATTTTTTATCCATTGATTTTGCCTGCTTTGGTGCCATTTTGGTGGTTTTCAGATGAAAATCTCAAAGAGATTTTACAGTCAAGTAGTCGATTTTACATGGGATTTTCCATAAGGAAAAGCTGTTAAAACTCATTTTTGATGATTTTTAGCCATTTTTCATCAATTTTTGCCTGTTTTCAGTGATGTTTCGTCATTTTTCATCGATTTTCATCAAAAAACCTCGTAGGGTCAAGTAGTCGATTTTACATGGGAAAAAGTTCTTAAAAGTTAGGATTCTATTTTATTTTCGCAGTGTGAAATATTTTTACTGTCTGACAAAATCTTTTGAGGGTCGGTCAATCAAAATAGTTCATTTTCTTGAATTAACGCTCGTAAGTTTCTAATTTTAGAATTAACTTCCTTTTTCAATTCATATTCGTTACCCAATTCTTTTCGTATTCCCTCCACGATAGTATATAACGGAACAAACACATCTACTTCACTGGAAAATGCAAGAGAGTATCGAATAGAATTTTGAATTTTTTTGATGAGTGCATATTTCTTTGGTAACATATACTTGTTAGTGCTAACTCCGTATTCTATATCCTGAAAATCCGACTTGATTTGATCAGGATTTAACCCATCTGACAATTTAATATTCTGATTTTTCAATTTTCCAATTTCAACTATGATGCTATTCATAATTTCAGAATTCATATATGATAATACATATTTCTAATTCATTTTTCAAAAATAAATGAGCCGTTAATATTTTAAAAATTCAGTCTGTATATATAAATATCTTTTTTAAAAATTCAGTCTGTATATATAACTATCTTTTTTAAAAATTCAGTCTGTATATATAAATATATTTTTTAAAAATTCAGTCTGTATATATAACTATCTTTTTTAAAATTCAGTCTGTATATATAAATATATTTTTTAAAAATTCAGTCTGTATATATAAATATAAATGCAGACAAAAATAAATAACAACCATGATGAGCGGTTATCAGTCATTTGGCCCCCTTGATATAGGCCACTGTGTCTTTCATAGGGTTCTTTCTATGAGTATTTCCATTTTTTTTCTGAGATTTCTTCGATCTCGATTTGACACTATTTGGCCGGTAATTCATTTTTGAACACCATACGGGGCTACCCAAATGTGACAGAGAGCTAATTACATCCATGGATGTTATTTATTTTAGGTGATTTATATTTACATTCACCGGAAACATATTCCCCTAAGAGTGAATCTAACTCGTCAAATAACGGGTTAGAATCACAAGAGGGTATGTTTACGTGAAATGACCTAGAGGTTACATATATACGACAACACATCTTTGGAACTCCTTGGTTGCCTTCACATCCAAGGAAGCCCAAAGGAAACCCGAAACATACATCTCCGGAAGGGAGGCCTAACGTGGCAAACGCCATCTTAGACCGCCCAGAAGATATGCTTGGGGTGACGTCACAACATATACTTAATTAAGGACAGCACAAATACCGTATATATTTCCACTCGAGTGTTGTGGCAAATTGTAGGTATACATATACTTAATTAACTTAATTAAGGACAGCACAAATACCGTATATATCTCCATTCAGATTGTAGGTATACATATACTTAATTAACTTAATTAAGGATGGATTATAATTCAATGATGATGTAATGATGATGGGACGGCACAGACATCACAAACATGAAACGACGGGGCTGATTTTCAAAGGCCAATTCGACCAATCAAAGCAACCCATGAAATTAAACCCGGTTGCATGATTGAGTAAAAGTCAACCACGCACACGTGTCAATGGCGTGGGTTATTTTTTGACTGGTCGGATTGGCCTTGAAAGCCCCAGCTTTAAACCTTTCATTTAGTATATAAGGCGACTAATACAGCAGCTTCAATCCACAGAGTGTGTTATTTTATTTTCTTGAATTACTTGTTAATGGTGCTTCACAGTATTAAAATGAGACAGAATATTTGCATAAAGCACTAAAAAAAAAGAATATAATCGTTTGAAAACATTTTATATTTGATTTCTTTTCTAATTAATTATATCCCAAGCCGCTGAATCACAATTTAGGGGGAAATAACCCACGCCATACTGTAATGTAATTTTTATAGATGTAGCATTTGTACATCTTTTATAGGTGCCATGTCGGCATCCTCTTTTTTTTAAAATCTTTATTCAATATTTACATATTAAATTATACAAATGATAGTCAACATACAGACATTTAAAAACACTTATATTTACACATAATAGTAGAAACATATATGAGTAGGTGGGAGGGGTTGTTATTCTCTCCCTTATCAACTCGACACCATCTAAGGGAGAGAGTATATAAAGGGAATTAATACATCAATCCGCAAGGTATGCTATTTTATTTTCATGAGTTACTTATTAATGGTGTTTCACAGTATTTAAATGAGACAGCATATTTGACTTTAACACTAAAACAAAGAATATAATTGTTTGAAAACATTTCTTTTCTTACAAAACAATGCCCAGCGCTGAATCACAATACCCATTAAACAAGTTAACACAATCTAAGGGAGAAAGTATACACGTGTGTTATCCTGTAACGCCTGCATCTCCGGATCACATCCTATGTTTATGAAATACGCATTAATCGCACGTGAGACAGAATATTTGACTTAAACACTAAAAAAAAAGAAAATATTTCTTTTCCTATAAAACAATACCCAGAAGCTAAATCACAATGATAACTCCCTTGGTTATATCATTTAAGAGTTGTCTCCCTTGGTGTTATAGACTCATACGAAAATCGAATTTTCTGATAATACCATTACGGAATGCTTCATAATTAACAAGCACGGAGGGGTGAGGTCTGAATTCTTGGTTCATTTGTATAATAACACTATTTTTCTAATTCATTGTTTGGTTTAATTATAAGTCTCTGTATATAATCTTGAGCAGTCTTTATTATTTTGTCATCGTTGGGGTCAATGACAGTATTTTTTATTTTTTTATCATAATAGCGTTTTAGTTCCCTGTATCGTTTGCCGCCACACATAACGCATAATTGCGACTTCCCCCTGACCCCAACCCCACATCGAATACAGGGTAACGGACCAAAGCTTCCACGACGAAAGCTTTGCATATGATACCAACAGAATTCATTTCTGCATGATTTGTTACACGGTGTCACTGATCCAATCATAAGCCATTTGCAATGATTCATTATACTTAAATCTTTCATTTAAATGCTTGTTTTAATTATAGTATGGAGGAGTTCGAGAGATTATCGAAAATTAAGCCCTGGAAAAGTGTTCAATTCAATCTTGATAGAGTTTCTGATACACCAAAGAATAAAATTCTTGATAGAACCTTGATTAGTAAAATCAGAGACTGTTTTAATGAATTCAAGCGTGATGGGGCAGCTCATTGTTGGTCAACATTTCGAATTGATGGTGTTGTTGACGCTACCATGAATGATGAAAAAGCAGCAGTGATAATCTCACGTCTTGGGGAAGAAAGAAATTTTTTTCGAATAAAATTCCTTATCCGTGATAATGGAAAATGGATCATTAGGGACAAATACGAGCCTATTCTTAAGGACAAAAAAACTGTCACTGTGACTCAGGATTCAAAACCAGGAATTTTGACTGGACTTGATAAACCCTACTACGAAAGATCTTATCCTGTCACAGTAGTTGTTTACGGGATATATCCGCTCAATGAAAAACCTGATATTTCAAAACTAGCACCCATGAAATATTCAACAGGGCTCAATTGTGTAGCAACACGAATAATAGAACACTTCACAAATGCGTCCCGGGGAAATAAACTAACTGATCTAAGACGAAAAAAAATAACCGAGTGGGAACTGACAGTGAAACAGCATGGGGCAACAATTCAAGATATAGCCAAATTAGAAACATCATTGAGATTTCCAATATCGGTAAGGACAATCACCGGAGAAGTATTATACGAATCGAAATATAAATCACAGGGAGCTCCCATTGAAATTATTGATCATAACGCACACGCGTGGTCATCTGCAGTAACAATATTCCCACGGGATAGAACCGTAAAATATCTGTTTGGAACCGAAGAGTTTTTTTCAGAGCAGAAATTATTTGATGCTATTTACCATTTGAGTAAAAACGATTCTGTGTCAGTGTGGCTATTTCATAGTACTTCAGACGAAGAATGTAGATTTGATCAGTTTGTAAGGCCCAACGGAGAATTGTACCGTACTGAAGAGCTGCATAATCAAATGAAACAACTAGCTAGTGAATTTTCTCCCCAGAGTTCTCTGGGGGAAGACAACGATCAATTATTAGCAAACTGTTTTACACTTCCATCAGTTGTAGCACATTTTGCTAGGAAGAAAAACGCGTGGAAACCAACCCGAAGTGAGTTCTTATCAGATGTCAAATTGTCCTGTCTTGAATACAGCCATGGAGGATTATGGAACACAAAATACACCGCTGATACCGTTATTTCAGTTGATATGATTGCATGTTATCCAGGAAGTTTTCTTGGGTATGGAGAGTGTGAGAAATATTTCAAACGATTTGGACACCCTACACACGAAATGACCCGTGTTGCTATTAATGGACCACTGCCACATTTCGATTTAACCGGATTCGCTTGTGTAGTATCATTTGAAATGGCTGAAGGACTTCATCCGTGTAGTTATCTTTGGATTGGTAAACACATGTCTGAAAAACACTGGATGCCAATAGTGTTATTACGGTATATGCTTGATTGTAAGATGTTAAAATCATTAATTGTCAGTGAAGCAATTATATCCTATCGAGCACAGAAATCAGTCTGGTTACCACAACCTGATCTAGAAAAAATAATTAGCGAAGAGCGAAAACTCTTTCCTGATTTTAATGAACAACAAATCATGGATTGGTCCAGACAGTTATTTGAAATCAGAAACAATGAAGCAAAAGATCTTGGACGAAGAATAATCGGTAAATTTACCCAAGGTGGCAAAGATGATAATACGAGATATTCTTCACGATTGATTATAGACAATGCTGAATACGATTTTGTAATCAAAGATTTAACGAATAGGGGCTTATATGTCAATCGTAAGGACGCATTTATGTCCGATGGAACCAAATTGGGTACAATTGTTACTTACACTGATGGATACCATCCGCAGTACACATATTTGAGAGCTTCTATGCTTGGTTATGCTTCTATCAATCTGTTTTCAATGATCAATAGATTTCCTACCACCGCAGTTAGAGTTGCTACTGACTCATTTTACATAAATAGCAAAATGGCTGATTTTAAGGCTACTGGCAACGAGAATTGGGGGTCATGGAGAATTAAGAAGGAAATGCTTCATGATTATATTCCATCAGCAGATGTTACCATTGAAAATAATTACTTAGAAAGCAATCAGTGTTCAGAATTTTCTAGTGCACCACCGATTTCGGATCCAATCTGTAGATATAAAACAGTTTATTTAAACGGCTGTGGCGGGTCAGGAAAAACAACCCGGGCAATTGAGTTATTCCGTCGTGGAAACGCTAGCGTTTCTAACATGATTGTGCTAACACCGACTCACAGACTCGCCAGAGAGATGAAACAACGAGGGGTAAATGCCTGCACTTATCATAGTTTCTTTAGATGGAAGGGAGATAAATGGACTCCTGAGCGCATGGGAGAGAAATTTATTCCTGAAATTATCATTTGGGATGAAATAGACACAGTGTCCGAAGATGTCTTAAAAATATTTCTTGAGTGGTTGTTATTGAAGAATACAAAAGTCGTCATGTGCGGTGATCACGGCCAACCACCACCATTTGTCGGTGCATCTCCCCATGAATGGCTAAAGGGTTTTGTAGACTATTATGAAGAAATTGATACTGATCATAGATCACTTGATAATGAATTAAAAGAGTTTAAGAAATTAATTAGATTACAACCGGATAGAATCCAGTGTGAAATAGCCCGTGAAATAATTTCGGAAACTCCCATGAATGAGTTTTGGGAAGCGTGGAGACCAAATGATTTAATCATTGCAAGTAGAAAAATAGTCAGGGACACACTTCAGATGAAGTTATTTGAATTGCATAAACAAAAATTTGCAACACTTCCAGTACCGTTATGTTATAGGCCATCGGATACACGAAAACAGAACATCGAAGTTGATATTCCAGGACCAAAATCCGAAGGATTTCAAAGACAGATTCTCGTATTAAATGATATTGTGCTGGTTGATATCAATGTCGTTGAAGATGCATTGCGTGCTAATAAATCCCCATGGACGCTAGGTTATGCAGCAACAATACACTCTTCACAGGGATTGACTATATCGGATACAATTGTTTGGATAGTAGATAATCGCATAGAATGGTCGAATTTAGTCTATCTCGCAGTGTCTAGAGTACGAAAAATAAATCAACTTCGAAGAATTGTCTTCGATGATGAAATCATTGGTGGCGATGATGAAATCATTGGTGATGATAATGAAATCATTGGTGATGATAATGAAATCATTGGTGATGATAATGATATTATTGATAAAAAAACTCTCCGGTTACAAACAACAAGACCAAAAAAAACAACGAGAATTTGATATTGATGCTGAATTAATAATCACTTTGAAGAAACAACAGAATAATCACTGCGCGAGTTGCAATTGTATAATGCGTTGGCAGTATTCGGATAAGGATCCTCGCCAATTCACCGTGGACAGAAAAAATAACAATCTCGGTCATGTTAGAAATAATGTGATGTTGACTTGTCTTGAGTGCAATAGACGCAAGGGTGCTAGTTAAGCCCATGCGGTGGTAATTGAGTATCCTCAGGTATCACTTGTAATTGTTGTCTAGTAAAACCCCGTTGAGGGGCAGTTGAATCCAGTTTATAGATTGGAAGTCTACCCGTAGATCGTGTTATACTAGATATCTTATGCGTAGTGACGCTCCAAATAGGATCAGTAGCCCTTTTTGTGCCACCCTCAAGCTCTCCTGGTTCGTATAAGTACCTCACAATGACATTACTACCAAGAATTGGTTGGGAAACGCTAAAATCTTTTTGAATTTCCATTTCAGGTATTGACTTCTTTTTAATCGCATTGATAGGTTTCATGTTGATGGTTCTAGTAATCTCGTTATTCAGTGCAGTAATCACAGCTGGTAACCTTTTAACCCATTCACGGGATCTTTTTTCTTGGATGAATTCCTTTGCGTATTGATATCCAAATAACCGCTCAGCAAGGGTTTTATTAAATCGTTCTACAATGGCCTGATCACGATGCAGTGCAGTATGCCCTCGTCTGATAGCGACATTGTGATATTTCATTGTAGATAACACTGCACCCTGAAATTCCTTGCCCGGGTCAACTTGTAACAGATTTGGCCAGTGCAGAGGACTCCTTCGATAAATCCTTTCAAATGCAGAAGCCACTTCAGTGGCTGATTTTGTTTTTAACGGTTCTGCTTCTTTGTATCGACTTGCAATATCAACTACGGTTAATGCGTATTTGTAACCACGATCATGTGGCAGAAATAATAGATCAGCCTGATGAACTTCATTGGGTCCGGTCACATCAAAATGCGAGAAATTGATTTGTTTAGGCGGTGGTAGATAAATTTGCCATAGTGCCTGTTTGGATAACCAATGAGCCGCAGTGGTTTTTTTCACTTTCGCAGCGCTAGCGAGTTTATGGATTGCTGATTTACCCCTCCAGTATCCTCTTGGGGAATAATAAATAGATTCCATGTTGTTATTAATTACCAGCCCCTAACATCAATTTACTTTTCATAGCCGATTTTATCAAAAAGGAAGCCAATTTTTCTTTGAAAGATTTATCAGAAATAGCATTTAACGCATGAATTAATTTCACATCTGATAGATGCCTGTGCTGCAGATTACTGCTTTTATAAGATACATCATGAAGGTGACAGGCCTTATCAATAGCGTTTATTGGTTCCTCACCGGGTCGGGGCTGATTTTGATCATTGAGTCTGATATCAAGTCTTGTTCCCGGTCCACAGTAGCTATATCCTGGAAGGTGCTTTTCTCCAGGGTATTTTGCCCATGGGGTTCCAGGGAGTTTAGTTAGCTTGGCTGCGATATCACCTCCTCGTTTTTTTTTAAAGGTTCCTTGAGTTCCTTGGGTTTAGAAACAAATCTAAATTTCTTTGTACTACATTGTACGCATTTACCAGAAAGCGCTGATCGGTTATTTTTAGTTGTAATCGTCGTCAAGTCATCTGTGCCAGTACGTTTTTTACACTTCACACAATATAGATCCATAATTTATATATAACGGCATGAATATAATTGATTATTCAGCTACCCGACGACGGGAACCTATTAAACATCATGAAATGTTGCCGAATTCAATTAGAATGATTATAATCGGACCATCTGGAAGCGGAAAGACACAACTGCTACTTAATTTGATAACGAGATGGATGAAATGGAACAAATTGTATTTAATAGCCCCGAGTGTAGACGATCAGCGATGCTATGAAGTGCTAAAGGATTTTAACGAGAAAGCAAAAGAATTTCAAATCGATGAAGATTTTATTGAGTTTATTACTGATATAGAGGAAGCCCCTTCCGTGGAAGACATCGATGGAAGTATTAACAATTTAGTGGTATACGATGATATCATGTTAGATAATCAAAAAAATCCTGCTAGAATATTTTCCCGAGGCAGGCATAAAAACACTGATGTGATCTATGTCACTCAACGATACACACAAATACCAAAAGTGATCAGAGATAATTGCAATGTGTTGTGTGTATTTAACGGCGTTGATACTCATACGCTACGAAATATTCATCAAACTTGGTGCAGCGGTGATATGAATCATAATCAGTTTAGAAATTTCTTTAGTCACGCTCAGTCAAAACCACACGGATTTGTGACAATAAATTTAGCAGACCCTAGGACACGATATCGTATCGGACTGGATCAAATATTCGGTTAAAATCACCGTAAACCTAGAACTGAAAGTTCTAGCAGCAGAGGGGGTGAGTGACAACGACGTTGCGACATCAACGAAAACGCGAATGTTTTCAGACAAGGGTCGGAGACTTATTTTTTCGCGAGAAGGGTCTAGTGTTATTTTGGAGGGGGTATAATCAAAAATAAAAACAAAAAAAAGTTGTCTGATTCGCCCCCTCTGCTGCTTACACAAATACCAAAAGTAATCAGGGATAATTGTAATATTATTGCTGTATTTAATAGAGTTGACACATATGCACTCCGAACTATTCATCAGACACGGTGCAGTCGAGACATGGATTATAATCTCTTTAGAAATTTCTTTAGTAACGCTCAGTCAATCCTATATGGATTTGTAACGATAAATTTGCATGACCCTAGATCAAGATATCGTATCGTATTTGCTACATTTTCGGCTGAAATCCTCAACGTTTTTACCATAACAGTTTCGGTTGAAATCCTAAAGGATTTTACTGAAATAGTTTCGGTCTCCGTAGAGGCTTTAATTTTGTTTGATAACAGGATCTGTTCACCCTCTTTTTCTTTTGTAAAATGGAAAACCACATGCAATCCTTTAATTGAAAAATTAAGTCTCCGTGGAAGGCTTATTTCGGCTTGAAAACTTTGTGTGTTCACCCTCTATACTACTATACCAATAAATTTAGATGGTAAAATACATTGAATAATTTTTAATTAAACTCGTGTAAAATCTCATAAACCACTGCGAGGAAATCCATACTATGTCATAGTAATAGTGTCCCTAGGGTAACCGTCTGCCAAAGGATGCCCCAATTAATTTCCTCCCCCTGAGTCTGATTTGGATATATAGCGTAGCCTTAACAATTTGTCAGCTATATCGCTATGATCTCTGCAGTGGCAGCTCTCAGTGAAGTCTACCACTGGATGATCATGTCGCAGACACATTATTATGACACCAGGCCAACCAGTTATAACACAAACATCTTAATGCTGAGCGCCAAGCGAGGCAGCTGTTAGTACTATTTGAATAAGTCATGGTATAACTGGGCCACGACCTGAGAGAGTGACTCAAAGGTTAAACAAAACACAAACATAATCATATGCAACGCAATTGTAATGTGCATTCATGACAAGAAGGTAATCCAAATATTGACTGGTTTTATATTTTGATCCCTGGATCACTGTATGGATGGGGTATGTGTGTGCAACGTACCTGAAAGGGAAATAAGTTTTAAATATGATAGTAAGAGCTAAGAGATATGCCTTGGCGTTGTCGCAGTGTTTCAATCATATTACATAACAAATATCCCCACACATCGACGCTATGTCAGACTAATTCTGTCAAATATATTTTATACTGTGTGAATCTCAATATTTTCATAGTACTGATCCCAGATTCAAAACTTGATGTCCCCAAACCATGACAAAAGCATTTCATTTAAATCTACTATCTGAAATATGTTGACAATCACACTAGCCAAGTTTCAGACACGTTGTTCTCATGATAGTGAGTTATTCTAAATTTATGTACAAATTCCACCGAAATGATTATTTATTTTCATTGTGACAAATACATTTTATAATGTGGGAATCTCAGTATTTTACTGTTACTAACATGTTACCATTTTACTTTGAACTATTTGGTTTTTTATATCTATGGTCGATATTAAAACTTGTAGTATTTTTAAACATGTATACATACAACCTAATGTATGGCGCTAAATAGCCTAAAAGTGCTGGTGCGCTGTAAAAAAGCACAAATCATCAATCACAATCCCATCACGACTAAGAACGAATCATCAAACGTTGACACGAATAAATAGGTGTTAGATGCACTCGTGTGTAGCATACACACTCGCATGACAAACTAATAATTAATTATCTTTTATCTACATAGTCATTCCGGATTCAAGGTATATATTATTAATTATAGAGAAATATAGACATACACCAGACAGAAGGGAAAGTGATACACTAACAAACAAACATAAATCAAACACTGCAACTCTGTGGAGGAAAGAAAACTACGACATCATCTAAGGAGCAAGATGATGAAGCAACATTTAATCCACTAGACTGTGAGTTCATTGGAGAGTTTGATAGACACATGGCTCAAACATTTGTAAACGAAAAAAAATCATTATGTGTCCAAATGTGAGCATGTTAGGAAATATTGATTTGTACACCATGAGCATGATGATATACTGAAATTGATAGAAAGTAAACAGAATGCAAACACTTTAAAACTAATACTTTATGATGTAAGGCTAGTGAAAGGATTCTTGCAGTCCAAAAATGAATTCAGAAATTTAAATGAGATACACCCATCAGAATTGGATCATCGTCTGGCTTGTTTCATAGTATGTGTTAGGAGAAAAGACGAATCTGTGTTTGAACCCAACAGCTTAAGAAGCATCATCAGATCCATTGATCGCCACCTTAAAACCGAGAAATATGCAAGTACATTCATGAGAGGAACATACACAAATTTTGCATTAACAGGGGAAGATCTTCTGGTTTAGCATAAAGATTTCAAATCTAAAGGAAAAATAAATAAACCTAGTCGGAGTCAACCGATCACAGACGAAGAAATAAATGCCCTATATAGCAAAAATTAATTGGGATAGAAACACATGAAGCCATTGTTAACACATTGTGATTTAACAACTCTGTGCATATTGGTTTGACGGAAGTGACTTAACATTACATCCCGTTAAAGTAAAGAAAGATGTGAATGGCCTCGAGTATCTTGAACTCAATAAAAGCAGACAAAAACAAGAGCAGGAGACAATATCATGGACATCAGGGATATTAATCCTAAGATGTATGCACAAAACAATAAAGCAACAACAAAGAGATAGACCCACCTGCTATCTACAGATATGCTGAGCTAAGATATGCAGACTTTTAACAATGTGACAATCCTTTCTATATTGCTCTCAACACTATGCCAATCTCAGCGACAAACCCAAAATTGCTCATAAATAAGTCATTGGAATTACCAAACTTGGATGCAACATGACAAAAAGACAGAAAAAGCAAATATTACAGAAAGAAAGAAATTAATAAGCACTAGTAGCCAAAAGTATCTATTCAGAAGTTAAGAGACAGAAACACTCCCCCAACTGATATCATGCAAATTTCAGGACACAAAAATGTACAGTCTATAAACAGCTAGTCCAACATTAGTGACAAACAACAGCAGACGTACTCCAATTATTAGATTGACACTGGCCATCCAAGTAATGATGCTATAAAAAACCTCACCCCTACAAAAATACATTTCAAAATGCAAAGCAACATAATGTAGTGTATAAAGTTTCTAAACGAGTAATATTCAACAGAATCAAATTATCAGCAACCCATTCTACGGTTCAAACATCACCGTGCAAAATATGTTCGTAATGGACCTCCCGCAAAATGTGAATGAGTTTCCTAACTTGTTCAACTTCTTTCAACTTTAACAGGCGAATTCTCAAACAGGGCCCACACAGCAGAAACGTAGGATAATTATTCTACATCGATCTTCTACTTGAATTTGTAATTTGTACAGCAAAATGTATTATAAAATCATTGTGATCTTTATATCGTGAAGTAAAGTGTTAAATAAGATTATAAATAGCAGCTTAATCTAGAAGATCAATGCATGCGTTGAGGTTTCTGCCAGAGCGTGTATCTGTCGCATGTATATGTAGATCAGTGCCTTTATGTGTAATGGTGACATCTACCGTTCGTTGTCTGTAGGGTATGCTCATGTCGAGGCCAGTAACCTTGAGCTTCCCTAGGAAGAAGCAACAATCATTCGTTATGAACTTTGTATCTTTATCGGTACTCGCAAAAATCGGAATATCCACATCTTCAAACTTGGATTGTGCAGGCGCACGCTCTTTTTTCTCGTACAAAATTTGGTCATATTTTACTAATGTGCCTTCCGTTAGAAATGTATCAAAAATATGTTTGCATTTCCTTTTTCCATCATCGGTCACAAACAGGTGTTCTACTGGATGCACACCGTCAATACAATTCTTTGTCACACCAACTCCATATGTATATCTAGCGACTCTATAAACGATGATTGATTGATTGTATCCATATAGGACTGCCCCTTTAAGCACAGTAAGACTTGCACCGTCGGGTACTAAGACTTTCCAGGTAGAACAGTTTTCTCGAATCGCTTCAATTAGCATTGGAGATTCAGCAAAACCGCCAACCAAAACGGCCAAGGATATTCCGTATTTTTCATTATCTTCATGAAATGTCTGCAGATGATCGCAAACACTTCTGAGGGACCTATCAAAGAATCCTCTCATAATAGACTGATGCAGTCTCAATTTATTTTCTTTAATGACGCGGACATTTGCTGCAAACTGAGTTTGATTTATTGCTTCCGTCAGGGTTTCCCCAGTGTTTTCTTTAAAGATTTCTAACAAAGATGCGGGTATAGAAAACGTCACATCCTCGTTTCCGTTTGGGCTAACCATTCTCTTCTTTAGTTCAAAATCCCGAAATAGTCCAACGTAATCTTCCATCGCTTCCACTTTAAATTTTTGTAGAACAGGATTTCCAAATATTTTGATGAGAAACTGCTTGAAAGCTTCGTCGACTTCTTGTCCACCCCATGCGCCGCCTGATGCCTTATACATCTCTTTTACGTTTCCATCATCTAAGACTTCATGGATCGTTATGTCAATTGTGCCACCTGTAATGGAGACGAAACATTATTTTCGCGTAGCTCTCCAATGTCTCCCAACCTCAAAGTAAAACATAAAATATAGTGTTTTTAATTCAACGGGATATTACGGAAAGGTATGTCTTTATGAGCTTGAATATTTTTTTGTCTTTCAGTTCTGGGAAATTAACAACATATGGCATACTATTTAATACATGAAAATGAGTTCTCACGATTAAGTGCCTATTCATGCAGTTATCGTTATGACTTTATATGCCAAAACCTAAGGATAGTTACCTCCGACAACCAAAGTTTAATGAACCGGTTTAAATAACAGAGAGGAATATTTTATTAAGGGAACACCTAATTTAATGTTTATAGATCCTGAACTGATTGGGTCGTGTTTACCTTATCGTATATTCAAACATAATTTACATTTATTAATCTATTCAAAACGTTACCTAACGTCTTCCTTGCGATATGTATGTAGGACAGTATCGTATCAATATTTACCCAAGTTTGAATAAAGCTATAGAACAAAAAATTAAAAACATTACACAAATATTACAAGTTCATAATACAGTAGTCAGTTACAACTGTGTCTTTGATGTTTTTACATATGATGCAGCTATTGTAGTACAAAAATATAATCTGGCCGACGTCTACAAAATGTTTAGTATGGAATATATTTGGATTAGGTGGGCACTTTCAATAGAAAAGGCATCTGGATTTCTTAAGTGCGTTTAGAATTTTTAAATGTTTTAATGAAAGTACCGATCAATTAAATGTAATGGTTATGCAGACTTTGTTATGGAAAGATCGAAATCATGAGAAGCTAAACAAATTTGGTACGATACTATTTTGCTTTCTCAGTTTCTCAGTTTCCTTTCATACATTATAATTAATTCAGAGAAAGAAGCATTGCTAAAAATGTTGTATTTTTAGGTTATCCGAGACAAATAGAAATACTAAATACTCTTTTGTTCACTCAGAGAAACATTAAAATATTAGTTACAATTTTAGAAAATTAAGGACCAATGAAATGGGGATGATCTCGACTCCACTCCAAAAAAGTAAGTACGAAACAACCGGAACGTTTACTAGAGAAAGTTTTTGTTTTAAAGAAAAGTTAGCTAAAAGTATGCCCTGGAAACGCTTAAAATAAATGACCTCAAAGAGGCTTAGTTAACTGGGTCCCTAATTCGATTTCCTACTCAGAGGTTCCTCGCCTACATACTTTTAGGCCCCTTCCCATCCCCGATAAATTTTGGATTTTCCCCTGAAAATGAAATAGCTTACTTATGTCAATTATTACACAGTCAGATTTTGTAAAATATGATAGTACTGTAGAGTTTTGACAAGAATTTAATAATATACATGATGAAAATATGCATGGTACGACCGAGTGTGGTCTTTGAGAAACTGTGCTGCTGAACATCTGACCAGTTCCCTCCCCATGTCTCAGTCATGTGCCAGTACCTGTGTCTCCGCAAAACGTTTCATGGTCCATTCTGTGATGTTGTCAGTCCACTTTATTCTGTTAACCTCTCCTTCTGTGCCACCTTGGACACTACCCTGCACTACTGCTGTGGATAGACTGTTGGCTCTAGTGATATGGCCATACCGTTTCAGCTTTCTCTTTTTGGCAGTGGTGAGGAGGTCGTCATATTGGCCTACTTTGTGCCGGATGATGTTGCGCACTTCTTCATTTGTGATGTGGTCCATGTACGAGATGCCAGTGATGGTTGTGTAGCATCTCATTTCAAGTGCCTGGATTCTTCGTTGTAATTCTGCTGTCAGGGTCCAGGCCTCACATAAATACAGAAATATTGAGAAGATTAGTACTCTCAATAGTCTGATTTTAGTTTTCAGACAGATATTCTTGTCTCTACAGATGGGTCTTAGCTTTGACATAGCTGACGTTTCTTTTGCTGCTCGTGACACAACTTGTGTTATTGATCCTTCTTCGGTGATTAAGGAACCAGATATTTGAACTGGCTCACTGTTTTCAGTTCCTTTCCACTGAAGGTAATCTCGGCTGAGCTTTGTTTGCCACTATTTGTCGTCAGGTTTGTCTTCTCTGCGCTTTTCTCCATGTCATATCTGGAAGATGGTTCATCCAGATTTTTTGCTACCATGACAAGCTCGTCTTCACTGCCTGCCAGCCCATCAATGTCGTCTGCAAATCGTAGGTTGGTGATGTTACGCCCTCCAATGTTCACTGTCCCACAGTGGTTTTCCAATGCTTTGCTCATGATGCGCTCTAAGTAGATATTGAAAAGCGTGGGTGACATGAAACACCCTTGACGTACTCCAACTGTTGTTTTGAACCAGGCCCATTCAAAACCTTGAGCAATTACTGAACTGGTTGCCTTGGCGTACAGGTGCTTGATGGTATTGGTCATCTTTTGACCCATGATGTACTTCTTCATTGTGGCCCACAATTCCTCATGCCACACCCTGTCAAAAATCTTTTTACAATCTATGAACACATGATAGATGTCTTGTTGATGTTGTGGGTACTTTTCACACATAACCATAAGATCGAAGACTTGTTTTGTTGTTCTTCTTCCACTCCGGAACCCTGCCTGTTCTCCAGCGATTTTCTTCTGCTTGTGGGTTCAGTAGTTCTCTAATTTTGGCACAGCTAGATGTTGCTTTTTGGGGAGTGTTATGATCAGTGACTGGGTCCACTGTGTTGGCCATTCGCCTATCTCCTAGATCTTTTTGCAGATGTTAGTAGCTCTATCACTGATTTCCCACCATTCTTGATAAGTTCAGCTGGGATGTTGTCTACTCCAACTGCCTTCCCATTCTTAAGTGCTCTTATTGCTGACTCCATCTCTTCTTTGAGAATAGGGAAAATATTATCATTTATGGAATTTGGAAGTTCAAGCACCTCTGGGTCTCCTGTGGAAGAATGGTTGTAGAATTCTTTACAATACTCAGTCCATTTTTCTGCAATGTACATACATACATGCATACACACACACACACACACACACACACAAAAACATACATACATACATACATACATACATACATACATACATACATACATACATACATACATACATACATACATACATACATACATACATACATACATACATACATACATACATACATATTTTACCTCCTGCATCAACAACTATATATCGAGTTCCAGGAGACAAAGGTACAATGGACGATGTACCACCAGATTCCTTTAGCTCCAAAGGAATGTATCTACAGTACAATGATGCTGCTTCCGGTTCTAGGGCGATCAGCACTTGTTTATCACTTATTCCAGCCTGTGGAAAATAAGACGTACAAAAATTACAACATCAAGATAACTGTATTAAATCATAAGGCTAGTGGAATTCTTTACATCCAGAAATCATTTAAAATTAAATAAAATTAAATTTTTGCTAATAATACCATAATCAAGACTGATGGAGCAGGTCACAGAATTAGACCATACTTGTCATTTAGCCCTCGCTGTGGGATTTTGGAAAACGTGTAATTACAGTTTCTCTGGATAGTACGTTTCTAACATTTATCTATTATAAGTTAAAAAGGATCAAATATTAGTACTTTGTAGAGACAAACATGAGCTGGAAAAGAGAAATACATCTTACAATAAACTTGAAATAAACTTAAAATTACATATTATATACGGAACGTGTATTAAATATATCAGAGGGGGTGCAGCGACGAGGTCGGCATAATTAATAACATATTTTCAATCTTATCTTGTCTATTCATTTTTTTTCAAAATTAATCATTTTAGTAGTGTGGCGCTCTACAGCTTTGCATTTTGCATATGGGTTAGATTTTTAAAGAAGAAATATTTTCCCGGTTCTCCTAGATGATTTTACTGGCTATTTAAAGAAAACTTCTTATATCTTACGTATTGTTCAAAGAAAATGTAATTCCCCATATATGTGTAATATGACTTATCGATTATACAGCTTGGCCTGACATGAGACATGCCTTGATCGCTCGCACTTCCTGGACATTTTAGATTTGATATATTTGGTAATTCATTCGTTGCACTTTCAGAAGCTAGTATTTTCTTGTCTGGCAAAATCAGTTTTCCCTATTTTTAATAACTGCTAAAACGAAAGTGTATTTTAAAATAATTCAGGCTGTCATTTTAGTTCACTGTGTGCTTAGATAATATTTAATGTCCTAAAGAATTTCAACCACAGTGCATCAAAGGAACACACAGACACACACAGACACACAGACACACACACACACATATATATATATATATATATATATATATATATATATATATATATATATATATATATATATTTATACAGATTTGTATATTTGGGTGTCATCAGAATACAATTGCTGAGACACTGGGTGATGACCTGTGACCCTTGAGAGCGGATGAGTGTATAGAATGAAGAGAACAGCTCCAAGAACAGAATCCTGAATAAAACACCACAACATAGATCAACTGGGTTTTAGTATATTCCATTTGCAGATACGATTTGTGTCCTGTTGACTAAGTAGAACTAACCACAATTAGCCAAAAAAATACTGGAGACAGTGAGGTAATATAGTATGGTCTAGTGTGTCAAATGCTGCTGACAAATCAAGGAGGGTGAACACTGTAATCTGTACGCTATCCAAAGCAGAGAGAATGTCATTCAATACGTTCCGAAGAGTAGTTTGAGTATTGTGGCAAGGGCTATATGCAGACTGGACATTGCTAACAAGACTGTCTGAATTCAAATGAGATACAAGTTGGACTAGAACAATGTTTTTTTTAAAAAAGATTTTCTAGATGTTCTGGAGATTATAAACTGGGCGGTAGTTCTTTAAATGGTTTTGGTTAAATGTTGGTTGTTTTATCAGAGGCATTACAATGGTTGATTTGAAACTTGATGGGAATTCCCCTGATATTAGAGTGGTAATAATAACAACAGGCAGTGAAGACACTATTGGATCTAAGCATTCAAATAACAATAATATTGGAATTTGATCAAGTTCAAATGACTTTTGTGCACTCTTCATAACGATTGTCCATACAAAATCGATTGAGACGGGTTCAATTGCTGCTAACTATTGTCGTTGAAATTCTGTTTCGCAACTGTATGGTGATGACGAGTCAATTGAAATTATGTTGTCAATATTATCTCTAATGGTGTGTACCTTGTCACGGAAGAAATTTGCAAACTAGTCCGTAAGGTCTACTGGAGAAAAGGCAAGTGGACGTGGTGAATTTGTTCCCTGACATTAGTTTCTTAGTAATTTCGAAGATCGATCACCACTATGCTGTTAGAACTCTCTGTGATTTTGGTACTGTAGTGGGCTAATTTGGCTAAACGGAGTATGCTTGTGACGTTTTTCTTAGCAGTTTCATATTTTTGTTTATGAATAGGGATTCTGGTGGAAATCCAAGCCTCCCCGCTTTTCGGCGATCTATTTTAGCAGTGCGAAGCTGGCCTTAGCACTGCTATACCACAAAGAACACTTTTAAATTGATAATCTGCTCTTGGTGGCTGTGGCATGGTTTTCAAACAATGAACGCAAGCATATATCGAGTTATTCTGCTGTAGGAGGTAAGCAAGTTGTTAGGTTTGTTTGAATGTCATGCAGTCGTTTGGTTCTATTGAATATACGTAGGTTTCTTTTAGTAGTAAATAAAGGTGGCTGGTTATTAACTGATACGTCCATGTGGTATTTAATGCAAAATTGATCTGATGAAAGTTCGTTGGATACAAGGGTGGACCGCATTCTTTTATTTTGTGTCTTTAACAAGTTTAAGACACCTTTTAAAATACTAAAGAAAATACTTTTTTTAAATACAATTCTTTCAATGTTCGCCTCACAGAAAATGTGAAATGAAAATACTTCCTTACTTAACCCTTGTTATTTCATATATAAATGCGACTTCTTAGTATAGAATGCTTCCGTGAAAGAAAAATAAACAAAACAAAAACATTTTTGAAAGGCAGCTCAGAAATCTACCTGAACTGCTGCGTCACGCATAAACTGTCTAGCTTTGTCATTCCATATGGCTGGGACAGTCAGAACCCATTGAATTTCCTCAGGTAAAAGTGCACTCCCCATCTTCAACTTGACTTGCTCACAGAGGTCGTCCTTCAGGTAACGAATAACAAGGCTTATCACCTTAATTGCAGCCATCTTCTTCCCCATTTCATCATATATGATGGTCTTACGAGTAAGGCTCTAAAAGGAGTTAAAATTAGAGATTTTCTGTAAGACATTAAAATGATAGTTACCGTCTTTTAATCATCATTGAAGGGATATATTTTTGCTTACAAATTTCGTATCAAGATATATTGAAAATAAATTTCTTTTCCTGAGTATTTACCTTTAATAGTTTTTTTTAACAAAGATAATTTACAATTATATACATAACTGCTTATTGCAGCCTTTAAGAATATTTTAGACACTTTCCCATTTTCAGTTAATTTTTTTCCAATTCATCTTGCATCTGTAGGTTGTACCAATTACGTATTCTACCACCAAGATTACGTGCAAATCAGATATCTCTTCTGTTTGTATCACACAAGCTCTGCGAGGTTACAATATCTGTATTTTCGATATTGTCCCATCAGCTTTAATAATCATATTGTTTCATTAGGGTTACCTTTACGATTTTAAAACTGTCATGTACATTTAGAGAGCGATGAACAAAACTGTATACTCACTTCTGTGAAAAGCTTTTCCATATAAAAGCTACTGACTAATATAATGTTATCAGATTTTAAATGTCTTTTCATATTTGTGGTGGACGTAAGTTCTTTTTTGATAACTTTAAATTACCTTGTCTTTGAAAAGTGACATCTTGAATCTTCTAAAATAGTACCAGTCTTTGTGGTCATCGTTTTCGGCCAACCTTACATATTTGTCTTCAGCATTATAACCAAAGGCATCCAAAGTTTTGCCATCTGGTCTTATGAGAGCTGTAGTGGGTGCTTTGAAAGATATGCCTACTCCGCTGTTCCACGCTCTAACAAGTATTTTTGTCGGGTCTCTCTCGTAATCATACCGGAAGGAGCACGCCCAACTTGAAAATGTTGTCCCAAAGTCGATAGCAGCTACCAAAATCTTATTGGAATTCTCAGAAGCCTAAATAGGAAAATTGTAAATCGTAATTTCCAAGAAATTTGAATCAATGCCACATTTCAAGCATCACAACCCTTACATTTATATATTGTATTTGAAAAATCACCTCTTTAGATAAATGACTGTTTCAACAATTTGCTTTTAAATACAAGAGACCACTTACTTTCCATTACAGGGGTATAGTGGAAATTGGATGATTGTTCTCTTTTTCTAGTGGTGTCGTTACTCAAGTCGGGTTTACTGTATTTACAATATCAAGGGAAAAGATGTTTTGAAGATCCAGTATAATAGTAAGGAAATTAAATGTAAACCTGTCAACAATATATAACGAAATCGTCATATCTGCAACATTAAATCTCATATTCGTATAAATGAACATTATGGACTATTCATTTGTATAAAAAAGGATACTCTCAGGTTCTTCAGCCATTATATACAATGATATGCAGATATAATCATATTGTTTTGTGTACTACCATCCCAGGTGAGGACAAGACGTTTACATTGCCTTCATGTACATCATTTTTAGACTAATCTGTTTCATTGCATTTTAGAATCCCATTCGGAATATGATATTTCATCGGAATATCTCACCATGAGACATTATAACGTTATGAATAAAAACTGAAAATGAAAAGACCATACAATACATATATACACTTTCGTCTGTCGTAATTCTTCAAATATATACATGACTTTAGGTTTTAAATTCAATCAAGATCGTGCTAATTTGTTACAGTACTAGTGAACTTTATTCATGCATAAGGCTCATACTGATTCTTTTAGCTGTCTTGTCACAGGAAAATATTCAAAATAGGTCTTTCCTGTAAAAACAAATGAATGTTAAAAAGAGGGTTTTGTGGTAGTGTTGGTTCAGTATGAAAACAACTAGTTGCTTAAGGAATTAATTTTATACCTCAGTCAGAATCTTACAAGCTTCCTTTCAACAAAAATCATTAGTTATTTTTTCTTTGTATCTTTAATGTAATATTATTATCTTTTTTCTGCAATAGGTCATCGTCGGACTAAAATTTGTTTAAAAAAACTGTCTACTGAGACCTAAAGTTGCTGTAGGCTAAATACGACAAGTAACAAGGTCGTCAGGTTTTGCCCCTCCTCCCCAATCAAGTTTTGAATCCCCCTCCCGCTTGAAAATTGAAATGACGTCCCTGTGCTTTTCATTATGTCGTTAACTGTTATGGGTATGTTGTAAGGATTACAGGTATTGCCTGCATTAGTACGTTATCAGCGGCGTTTCATACAAAATCGTAGATGTAACGTATAAGTAGATTTGGGAACACCTCTTTTACGCACATTTCGGTTTAAAGCTCCTCGACACGCTAGATTATATTCAAGCAATAAGAGATAAGGCGTAACCTATTTAACTGCCAATGACTCAATGATCACAGGTTAAAAGACTGGGTATCTTTACACTCCCGACCCACTTTGGACTGAAAACAGTAGTGTCATAGCGCTTGTTCTGTAGTTTGGGGAACACATGTCAGCAATGAGAAAACGATATTCTCCTTGACCTTTGTAAAAGTACAGTAAATGCAGGAACCAAGCAGCCATTCATTTGGCCTTTGCGTGAAAAAATCTATTATTATTGTTTTTCATATTTAAAAGTGACTTTCATTGTTAATACATCGTAAACTATTGGTGGTTACTATATTTTAAAACATTAGAATTAAATTAAATTAAAAACAAGCAGCCATTCATTTGGCCTTTGCCGTGAAAAAATCTATTATTATTGTTTTTCATATTTAAAGGTGACTTTCATTGTTAATACACCGAAAACAATTGGTGGTTACTATATTTTAAAACATTAGAATTAAATTAAATTAAAAACAATAAATAATCATTTATGGAATATCTTGTTTAATATATCAAATTGCAGAAATATACGCTGATAATTTCTTTTTCGTATTGATGTAATTTGGACTTTTATAATCTAAAAACATAAACAACTAAGAAAAATTACAAGGCACATTATTAAGTCTTTAAAATAGATGAAAATTTTGACGTATAAATAAAAAAACTTTAATCAGATTACCACTAAATACTTTGTGATTTATATTAGAGAAATTAAGAAAAGTATTGAGGCGGCAACAAAAAACATTTTTTCGATGGAAATATTCAATGAAACAGGATCTTATTTGAAGAAGTGAATCACTGGAAACAATTCAACAATTTCGCTCAGTAAAAGTTTAGATCAACTTAAATAACAGACATAGAAAATGATACACTTAAGATAGTGTGAAGACACTACATGACCGGATTGATCAATTTTGCTCAGTAAAGGTCAGTTCGACATAGCTATCAGATATAGAAAATTACACACCTAGGGGCAGAGCGACGTCACTCCATGACAGGATTGATCTATATATTGAACAGAGGTGAAATGGATAATATCAATTAATAATTATTTGACGTTTTGCATAGAAAATTTAGATAGATATTAAACAAAGTATATTAAAAATGTTGGACAACATTTATATTTAACATTCTACATATGAAACGCTCATAAATTGATTTGGCTGAATGGCTTAGACAAATGTAACAAAGACGGCAGGTGTTTTTTTATGCGCTAGAAAATGCATTAATTACATAAGGTGATCTGGCATAGAAGCCATCAAAATGCAATTTAGATAAATGCAGTAATTCATTGGTTTAACAAAACAATCCGGTTAAAACAGACATGGCTAGGAAATTTAAAAATGAATTTGATATATCTAATAATGTTTACGAAATACTGGAACCGGAAGATAGTGGAAAGTTGAGACAACACATGGGTTCTTTCAGTAAATAAGTTGAATAGAGAGAATAATACATGGAGATATCCTAATTATATCCCAATGTGGTAGTCTTAATGATTACAATGATACATCGTTTTGCTATGTTGGAATACAATACTTTTGAAATCGGTGTGATCAAAATTAATTAAAGATTGAGATTAATACTCCTGACAAAATTTCCGTGTACGAAAATAGTATGCAAGCTAAATAATTCCATAGATATAACGTCCGAATGGAGGCTATTGTAAAATAGTTCTGTTATTTATTGCAGTTTTAGGAATATCAAAGAAATGAAGTTACGTCATCCATAATTGAACAGATGGTCGGACAAAATCCTGGACAATACAAGCTTATTGTGTTGAAATATTTTACGATGCGCTGAGTAAATATTAAAAACTAGTGTATATAGAGTTAAAACAGAAAAAAGCAAAACCATATTTAACCATTCATAGCTTTTTCGGCTATGACCCATCCAATTTATCTAGATATTGGTGCACGGCAATACGTCCGTGTGGAATATAAGAAATGCTGCATTGTGTGAAATACAAGAAACAATGTAGTATGGGGCTACCAAAAGGGTATATTTTCGCCTGAGTTTTCTCTGCCAATAATGTTGGAATCGCTCTGCAAATGATTACCTCACAGCATCCAATCAAATTAAATTACTCTGATCGTTGGTTACCGAACTCTTCAACAGTTTTTATCTATTTAAACTGGCAGCGCAGATATTTTCTCAGCAGACGAAACCTCAGACTTTTTTCTTCTCAAGTTGTGGAACATTTCGAAGTCAATGCCATGGATGACGATGAACTTATATTATCTCGTGTTATGGATCGTTTTGAAAAGTCTGATTTCAGCAATAATTCTCTCAGATATACTTTGAAAATTTACCAAGTTCCATCGTTGATTTCAGATATAGAAAAATCGCGCTTCATCTCTCAGTTGGTCGGTATTAACAAAATTCGTTCTTTCCTTCGCAATATCTACAGGTGAATGACACGAGCTATATATTGAAAAAACTTAGTAGAATGATGGGGAAAAAGATCATTTCAAGTGACAAAAACTCGTCAGATCCTTGCTGACACTGGACCCTGTGTATCTTATTATATATATATATATATATATATATATATATATATATATATATATATATATATATATATATATATATATATATATATATATATATATATATATATATATATATATATATATATATATATATATATATATATATATATATATATATATATATATATATATATATATATATATATATATGATGGTGACCGGTGTCAGAACAAATCAAAGGAGTAATCTGAGGAAATGTGTCACTTAGTATTATTTCATTAATTCAGGCTATTTATTGCTTTCAATATTGTATTGTGTGGATATGTTCTCTAAAACGAAGTTACGAAATATTAGTTAAAACTGTCCAAAGATCCAATGCTGATGCCGATAAATCAGACTGCTGCAGATTTCATTTGGTGATTTGTACATACTGTTTCCAGATAGAGTCATATGTTTGGCGACTTATAAATCCACGTGGAATAGCACAACTCACAAGGCCATTTTGAATTTCGCGCTTGATATGGCTATTACTAAATAACAGTAAGTGTCTACTTTTGTACGTATATGTGTTCCGTTATCAGCTGTGTATAATCATTTAAATACTTGTCCAATAATGTGGACCTATGGCGATAGGGTACCATTAGCTGAACTCTTTCAGAAAACTTACCTTGGCGCATGAGGCCATAGGACACCAAAAGCTGCACTTATCTGGATTAAAATACTAACATGGGATGGGATAGCGTTCACTACTTTTCTTAGAAAGCCATTTCTACTTGTCTGTATACTTGTATACATTAGAAGGCTATTTCAACTTGTCTGTATACTGTTCTAGATTAGGAAGACATATCTGCTTGTCTGTATAAGTTTCTAGATTAGATTTCAAGTTCTACTTGTCTGTATTTTGTTCTAGATTAGAATGCTATTTCCACTCGTCTTTATACGTTTCTAGATTAGTATGCTATTTATACTCGTCTCTATACATTTCTAGATTAGAATGCTATTTCTTCTTGTCTTTGTACTTGTCTAGATTAGATTGCTTTTTATACTTGTCAGTATACTTGTCTAGATTAGAATGCTATTTCCAAGTGTCTGAATACTTTTCTAGATTAGAATGCTATTTATACTTGTCTGTATACTTTTCTAGATTAGAATGCTATTTATACTTGTCTGTATACTTTTCTAGATTGCTATGTGTACTACTCTGTATAATTTTCTCGACTAGAATGCTATTTCTACTTCTCTGTATACGTTTCAAAATTAGATGCTATTTCTACTTGTCTGTATACTGTTCTAGATTAAATTGCTATTTCCATTCGTCTGTATACGTTTCTAGATTATTAGGATGCAATTTCTTCTTGTCTGTGTATTTGTCTAGATTAGAATGCTATTTATACTTGTCTGTATACTTTTCTAGATTAGGATGCTATTTGTACTTGTCTGTATAATTTTCTAGAGTTGAAAGCTATTTCTACTTCTCTGTATACTTTTCTAGACTAAAATGCTGTTTGTACTTCTCTGTATACTTTTCTAAACTAGAATACTTACCATGGAACATGTTCTGAGTTCGATACAAGATACACAATCAAATCTGACTACTGGGTGGGGTCCCATGTGGCCGAGTGGTCTAAAGTGCTCCCCGTTACGGATCTCTGCCATCTCACCTCTGTCTGTGTGAGTTTGAGTTTCAGATTCGGCAAATGTTGGCATGTGAGAAAACTTGCCAGTAGCTTCTCGTGGTACGTGGGTTCTTTCATTTGGTTTTCCCAGGTTCTTCTTCCACTATTAATACTGGTTGCCATATATAGCATATCGTGAGCTGAAAAATGGCGTTAAACTCCACAACAAAAACAACAACAACTGACTACTGCGTCCGTATATGGTCTCAGCAATTGAATGGCAAATCTCCATCTTGTGCAAAATACATTCTAGTAATATGTTCTACGTATAGTATCACCTTTTGCAAAATCGTAATCGCTGCTTATGTTGACCCAAAGGAGAGCAAAGAAAAACTTCGATTATACTTAACGCTAATGATATAGTGAAAGGGGGACAACCATTTGATGATTATTTGCAACCGGAAATAAATCAACACTTTTTAATTTTATTAAAGAAATAATGTTTGAAAGGTCCAGGTTTTTATTCCTCCGCGCCCAAGATTGCTTACAGGGCTATGCTTGGAGGTTGATAACCAATGCATTACATGAAGTCATATCAACGTTGTTTTTCTTGTACAGATAAACTGTGTATATGATGCCATTATATCGCCAGTATAATTTTGTGTAATCATTGGACACCCTAGAAACAGCCATCTTAGTAAGAAAATCAGTAGTAAAACCCCCCAAATCATGTTTACTTGACACACCTAAAGCTTCATAAGACAGATTGACCAAGGTTGCTCTTATAAACATATACACACACCCATCTTCTATGTACCATATTCGCACGATTCTGATTCATATGTGTGATGCTGGCAATTCGTATTCATAAGAATTTCAGCACGTGACCTTAAAGAAACCTAACCTTAACTGTTTATCGGGATCGATCAACATTTGACTACGGAACATTGTATTGGGAACGGGATTTAAATTGCAAAAAAATGATCTTATTGAGCGCTGCCCATAGTCGAGTTTATGTGAATAGATCCAGCGCACATTAATGTCGACAATCATATGTACTAATACGACAGCAATGGCGATCACATATATTACTTCAAAGGTAGACTTGGAGTAATCCGGACGTGGTTCACAACATCAATATTTATTTTATCTAGTGGCCAATGATACTAGGCTTTCTCTTCCCCGCCAACGCTTCGTATGATGAGTTTTTCAATATGTTCACCCTAGAACCGTATGGTTCCTCACTATCGACTTGGGCTGTGCACCGCGCAATTCTCGTGGTAGTTTAAACACGAAAATGTGAAGCAATCTAAAGGTTAGGAAAAACTTGAAAAGTGATGAAACTGCCAACGATGCTATAATAGATGAGACTAATAACCAACACCTCAGACCTACCTGGGAACACCTGCACGTATCCGTGATTACTTCGGTGATACTAAAACACCATTAAACTCAACATCTTATACCTGCAAGAAAAGGTGAGGCTATCACAAATGCGAAACATCTGCCTATTATTGATTCCATGATCGCAGACCATAGACCATCAACAATTTCACGACCACTTGCAATATATTGTGGGCACCATAAATCATAAACAATCTTCAAAACCACATAGTTTTATTAGCTGTTACTCACTACCGATATCATAGACTCAAACACATTTCGCCTATTAATGCACAAACATTAATGATGCTTATGACCAACTTCGTTTGTGTAGAAAAAATTATGAGTTCTGAGATTGTTCCGTTGTGTACTTTGTATCTTAAAAATAATCAGTGCTGCGATGCAGCTTGTCGCTGAAAGTAGAAAACAGAGAGCTACATCGATTATTACAATTATATATAGAACTACTCAACGAATCGGGAATTCTACGTATTTTTTCTGACGCCGATTTCCGGGGAAGAGTCCCGTACATTCGAGAGCGCACTAGCATTGTTGGGTGTTTATCACCATTACCCTAATACATTGTTGTTGTTGTTTTTGTTTTGTTTGTTTGGGGAGGGGGGCGGGGGCGAATTCAACGCTCGTAACCTGATTGTGCGCTCAGTAGACTACGGAGCTGCTTAGAATGTTACAGTTTCCACGGGTTCGATATTTACCCAATTAAGAGAGTCGACAAAGGATTTCTGTGCTGACTGATGCGAACTCTAAACTCTTCTTACCCGAACACATGCCCACACTCAGCTTGACCGTTTATATTGAATTTGCTAAGAACGCGGTTGAAGAACTGTCGTCGATGAGAATGGTTATTGGTTGACTGGTATATATTAATGAGATTCTTAAGCGCAAAAGACTGGTATGCTTAGAACCCAGCGTCCGGAGACAATAACGCAAATGACATTGTCAGGATTTTCTGACGAATCATTTTAATCTAACCTGTGACGCCATCAGTAAGAGTAATGGGTCCGCAACCTAAACGACGCAAGAATCGCAGTGTTGTATATTGCTCGGGTTCTCAACTAATGCATCCTTGGGTGATCTGCTCTTGATTACTCCGAAGACATCGTTGTATATTCAGCATAACAATCCTCGTGCATTGCCTTTGTTTCTCTCTCGTGGACCAGAATGAACACATGTTAGACCTCCGCAGAGAGCCTTTGACTTTGACGACACAACTATATATTAAATATTGACCGGATATTTAGTACATTGACGGTTTTATGTTTATGTTTGACACTCCATTCGTGTTATGATCGCGAGAGAACCCATTTACGTATCATATTACAGAAATGGTCTAGGTGATTCTTCCAGACCTCTCGCGCTGAAATAGTCGTTGACATCATCACAAGCGCTTCAGTGGATCGGATGAAAACTATATCTGATTGCAGACCTTCAGCCGTTTAGAGATAAAATGATTTGTAACTCGACAATCAAAGGCGGCATCAACAGCAACAATGTCAGCCCCGGTCGGTACAATCGTTAATGAAGAAGCCCACGAAGATCTGATAGAAACCAATACCGATTCGATGATTACAAAATTGGAAATGAGAAGCGGAATAGAGTTGTGGGTGGGACTTGACGGCAAAGCAATCTCACAAAAAGTATTAGACAAAACAAATAATTTAAAGTCAAAATTCGGTTTCAAAAAAACAATTCAGAGACGTTTGCGATCCCGCCTTTACCATATACACATCGGTGTTTGCCAAATAACAGTCAACGATATTTGTAGTATTATTCAAGCATAGATATGCTCTCCAATGATAAATAGAATAGGTATTACAAGTGCCGGACACATCCCGGAATGTTTTGCTTTAGTGCGATGCCTTCTTGGGCATCGGTTGGAACGTACACAAAATGACAATGGCTATTATCCTGGCAGTGCCAAGCCTAGATTTGTCAAAAACGACATAATTGCGTGTTCAGACCACACATTATTAATTCGACGGAAAATAAATATAGGTCTGTTTGTACAACATCGAAGTCACTAATACGATTCTCGGACTCACCAGATAAAACGACGATTACGCGAGATATCGTATATCTCATATCAGCTTGAGTAACTTGCTTTTGAACGCATAAAACTCTAATATTACCGCTAGATCTGATGTTCGTGGCTAGCTATACAAAGTTCAATCCCAAATTTCAACCCTGGATTTCTTTCAGTTATATATGATGGTGTTGTTGAGATGTTCACAATGATATTTTTCGGAGCCAAACACAATCAAAGTATGTCGAAATGGCATCAGCATATACGAAATCAGGCGCGAAGCCGGGGACGCTGCACATCTAAATCATGCTCAGGAGATCAAACAGTAACAATAAAGGTATTGATGTCGTCGGATTTAATCAGCATCCAAAAGAGAGGTGGGATATTTCCATTTTCTGGAAATGAAGACGGTTGTAGGCCGCATAATAAAACGAAATGATCTTCGATTTCCCTGGATGACTGGGAAAAATCTCCTCAGGCCAAGGTCTTCGTCTACCCGAGACTAATCACTCAATACACTCGGGCAACGATTTTATTTGTAGACTTGCTGTTGACGCTCACGAAACTGAAGCTTCTCGGACGTCCATTAATCACTTTCGATTTACTAGCAAAATTAGTCAAGCATTGCGTATATGTCTGTATGCTGTATGAACACGTGCCAATGATCGTCCACAAGTGGGAAACCAAAATTTTTGACCTGGATGACACTGGGTCGCATGCACCATAACTCCTCGAGATCTTTCATATTTAGACACGTATGGACTTGAACTGCTACGTGAAGTCGTCGATCATTTACATGGTAGATTAGCCACTAAACATTTTCGAGGTTTTAGAGAAGGGCGCTCTTTAACTTTAATAAACTCTGCCATTTCAAACCCTAATCGATCTGGGCAACTTAATGAAGCACCTTATACACTCGTTAAAAGTAAAGCTAGTTCACCGACCCCGTACGCGCTTTCTGATTTTGCTTGAAGCATAAGACAATGCATATTGATACTTACGACGCTCGAGAGCATCAACCAGACGCGGTGCTGATGAGAATCTGACCAGATTTGCAGGTTAAGCCGATTTGACATAACTGAGCAACCATTTTCTCTTTGGAGTTGATTCAAATGTGTTTGTGTGTTTTCAAGATAGAACTACAAAAACTGCAAACCTCCAACGCAGATATCAGCGATGCTGCTTTGATTCCTTTAACAAGAGTGGTTTCAGACTTCAACCACCAATGGGTACTTGTTTCAAAGCATACTTGGATAAGTCACAGATGGATGGACGTTTGAGAAATAGGAAACATCATAGGATCTGGCGGGATCAACCCTAATCAGTAATGCAATCTGAAATCCTCCAAATAACACTACTGATGCAATTGTGATGAAAAAAAATATTCAAAAATAAATAAATCTGCTTGAACAAATGCTAGCTCAAATCATCAATAGGAGTAGGCAACTGTACAAGTAGTTCATCAATATAAATGATCAAATTCATTGTTTAAAAACACTTAAGAATTTGCATTAGACTCGTTCATTTAGTTTAAAAAATTTATTTATATTTACTAGGCTCCTAAACCTTTAATATCCACTTTAAACAGGTTAAACTGGTTAAACATATAAACTATCTTATGACCAACTGCCCTTTTCATTTTTTTCAAACAAACCTTAACACACGTTTCCTATTGTTTTATGGAAAATCCTCAGCCACTTTCTTTCAGCATTAGATGAGAATTGCTAGGCCAAATAATTTCGCCCTATGAACACTAACCCAAAGCATTGTATAAGAAATAAGAAACGCTTGGCCATAGAATTTCTCCCTATGAACACTAACCCAAAGCATTGTGTAAGAATTGCTAAAGCAGAGAATTTCGCCCTATGAACATTAACCCAAAGCATCGTATGAGAATCGCTAGGCCAGAGAATTTCGCCCTATGAACATTAACCCAAAACATTGTATGAGAATCGCTAAGCCATATAATTTCTTCCTATGATCACTACCCAAAAGCATCGTATGAGAATCGCTAGTCCAGAGAATTTCGCCCTATGAACACTAACCCGAAGCATTGTAATGAATGACCCTAGGCTATTAACCTGCAATGTTTGTGAACAAATATATATCATTGAACTTGGCTAAAAAGTTACTTTAAGTAATCTGCTAACCAAAGCCTTACCCAAAAAAATTTTCAACCTAGGATGATCCTTTCTTAAGAACCCCATTAATAATTTTAAACTTTAAACACAGAGAAAAAGATATTATGTTGCAAGCAAGTTTTTAAACAGAACAGTATTGTCATAAGCAAATTGGAAATAAGACATATCCACGACAGTAAAAATTAAGTGATCAGGTAATATTGCATTTTTTTAAATACAAGAAACACGGGATATCAAGTTCCGATGGCACCCCTTCTTGGTTGTCACCACAGGCGGTCCTCCCCTTTCGCCTACACCCCCACTTAGTACGTAACTGTTGCTAATACTCGTATTCCCGTGACAATAAACATATTTTAAATAAAATAAGCAGCAAAATTATGACACTGACTTTCATCCCATGCCACTGATTCCATGCCACTGATGTAAACAATTTTTCACCAGCAACTCTTATGTTTGGTGACTTGTAAATCCACGTGGAACAGAACAAACCTCTATCATGTGCCAAATTTGAATTTCGTGCTAGATATGTCTGTTACCAATTACCGTTATGTGTCTAAAGTGTACGCGGGTTTCTTCCAGAAAGATTTGAATGCAGCAAAATTGCAAATTGTAATGAACAGGTGACATCGCACCCTCAAATCGTCCATCAGTATCAACACAGATGGGGGAATTTACCAGACTAATACCCAACTAGCATTTCAAAAAAGAAAGCAAAACCAAAACGAAGAGCATCATATTTCTCTTTGTTTTGAAGCGCGAGAGAGAGAGAGAGAGAGTGTGTGTGTGTGTGTGTGTTGGATTTTTAACAATATTCATGCATATAATATCTGCATTGTGGCAGTTTATAGCGATATCTAGCACTGGGGTATCAAGCCGCAGACACGAAGCATGATGTCCCACGTAACTGACATTATACTGACATCATGCCGAATAGTCCTAACACTAACATCTTAATGATGTGTGCGTAGTCCTTGGCATGACTCTCACATTCTAGGCGGAAGATTGCTAAGCCACCATGATGATGATAACAGATTTCAGAGCTTCCATATTTATGTACCAAGAGATTAAGACGGAGATATGCCAAATTAACACATTTTCTCTTGAAAATCACCACCATTGTATAACGGCTTGTCAAGACCAGAGTTCGGCGACCTACGGCATCCAAAAATTATCGATTTTATCAGTGTTATTCTCTTACACGTGGTACGCGCTCGTACACTTTGCAAATAATCCTGAAAAGGTGGCACGCTATGTAAGATAGGTTTCCGACCACTAGTCTAGACTATTCAGAAGTAATATAAAAAAAGTATCTGCCTTCATATATTTATAGAAATCTAAAATGTGGACACATTTCCCTCCTACATGAGAGTGAAAAAAGTGACATAGTTAATATTACACTTCTTTATGTTTCTAATTTTGTCAAGTAAGAGCAAATGTACCATGGGATGTAAAAATGTGTTAATTTTAGTCTGGTTTTATTTTGGTTTTATTTTCCCCTCTATCACGTTGCCCTGCCCGCGATTGTGTCACTCATTGGAACAGTGAAATTGTTAAAAGTCGTGGATATATGTTAGACTCCACGGCTATAGATAAACGGTACGAGAACCCGGCTCTTTGCGTGTGAAAAATCGCACGTGGACGTTGAAAGTTATGTTCAAAAACAGAGGACCCTTATTGGTGTCGTAAATCTCACCACACTGATAGACGGCCAGGGAAATTGTCTGAAAAGTTGAATAGAACAAGTAAGAATCGACATCCAGTCGGAATTGAGAGAGGGTGTGGTCAACATTCTCAATCCTAATTTATCTTAGCACTTTTGAAGCTTTGAGCTCAGTGAGTGCCCAAACATCTTACAGAAAGGTTATAAAGCAATACACAGAACAAGCCACTCGTAATCTGGCGGGTAACATAGAAAATTCTAAGAAAGATAAAGCTTTGACAATGTCAGTAAGTTATTTGCTCGATTGTTGTAGAATATCACGGCACTATAATTGTAATACATGTATACATATATACACATACATTCGTACGTACATACATACATTCATACATACATACATACAAACATACATACATACATGCGTGCGTGCGTGCGTACATACATACATATATATATGAATGTATGTATGTATGTATATATATATATATATATATATATATATATATTTATATATATATATATATATATATATATATATATATATATATATATATATATATATATATATTATATATATATATATGTATGTATATATATATACATACATACAAGTATATAAATATATCCAAATACATACATACATACATACATACATACATACATACATACATACATACATACATACATACATACATACATACATACATATACATATACATATACATATATATATACATATACATTTATATACATATATATATATATATAAATATATCCAAATATATACATATATGTGACGCAATTTATCGATGTCTCTATGATAAGTAGTTGATTCCGTGCTTTTTTAAGACATTGTTTACCATACAAGAATATTTGGATATTTCGATGTGCGCAATAACGTGATCGAAAATGAAACAGCCTTTATCTGATGATTGATTATTGGTTAGCGTGAAACGAGATGGCTATGGAAATATGCTAATCTCCTTGTGTTTTCACAGTAAGATTTTATGGGACAGACTTCCGGTATAGTTATCTCTAGTTTCTAAGAAGAGAGGCGGAAGTGAGATTGACAGAACAGTCGGCAAAGTAGTCATGAACGAGTCGAGGAGGAGAAAGTGAAGAGGGGAGATGAGTATAGAGAAGTCGAGAGGAGAAAGATCTGGAGCAAATCGGGAGGGAGAGGAGAAGGAATTTGAACATAATGAGAGGAAGAAGAGCGATTGGAAAATTTGTTGCTATTGATTATTGAGTTTTATTAAATTGTTCTTCATTTCAACCGCACCTTTTGTGTACTCATTAATTTAACTGTCGGCACTGCTGACTGGGGGCTCGGAGCATTACATCTCTATATCATTAATTTCACTTCCTACAAAAACGAAGCCGGGTGGGACTTCTATAATAATTTAAATCATATATTGGGAGCACCCACATCAACCATAATAACCACTACACACACTCTGTAACAGAAGTGGATTCACCAGGATCCTATGACCATTGTTCTCATTAAACTTTCCACTGACATATTCATAATTACAATGTAAATGATACAAATGTATTGATGCCTGTATTTGACATATTCTGTCATTTATTATTATTATTATTATTATTATTATTATTATTATTATTATTATTATTATTATTATTAGCATCAAGAGGATATTGAGGGACAAACAGTAATGGTTGCTGCATATGTGTAATTTAAACGCACAACTTATTCACTGTGTATGCGCAATATTAGGTAGTGCTATGGTTATTTATTTGAGATGAGTGCAGTAATCCGAAACGTTTACTATTGTCTATCTGGTTTCTGATTATTTATAATAATGTCTGACAAGATTTTATTAAAAATATCCATAGTGGACAGAAAAGAATATTTTTTTCTTAAATTTAATTTTTCGATTGGATAGGTAGCGTGTTATTTTGGTTATTAAATTCCACGGACAACAGGACGTAACTGTGTAAGAAATATTAAAAAAGTGTAAATCAGTCTTCATTGAGCTGCTTCCTTTGCAAATTCAGTTATTTCAAGAAAATACCGTCAGCTTTGATACTTGTGCATGACATGGGTATGAATATAGGATCATTATGTTGTATCTTATACAGTAATGCATTTTTTAAATCACGTTGTATAGTTTGAAAGACTGACAATATAAGGACAACTCTTTTAAAGGAATTAAGTTTATTTTAAGTAGGTATACATCACATATAGAATAACATTTTCTATAAAATTAGAGAATATACAAGAATGTGTGTGTGTGTGTGTGTGTGTGTGTGTGTGTGTGTGTGTGTGTGCTACACAATAAAAAATGCATAAATTATGAAGTGTGACTAGCTGGTATCTTGTAGTCGGAATATGAATCTGTTTTACTTGCTTCATCTTTATTTCATAATATTTTATGCTGAATTAACATTTTATCTTTATTGAAAGTAATAACATAAGCGTCAAGTCGCATTTGTTAAATTTAACATTTGGAGATCGATTATATAATCTGTATCTATTCTGTAAATTGTCAGCACCAGATAACAATATAAACGATCAAGTGTGTTTCATTTTCTGTGGAAAAATAAATATAATGTTTGGAGAGAGGTTTGTTTGCACGACATTCATATTCCTAAAATTTGGTGTCATTTGTCCTTGTGGTATCGAATACAAGAGTCTGTTGTATTCAAATAGTTTTGATTTTAAAGTCCACCCATCTAAAATAGACTGCAATGGTAACTGTGTCATTTTGGTTATTTGTATAGAATAAAGTACATTTAGTCACATTGTATTTAGCGCAACATAATAATAATCCGGACTTTTCTAAAATGTTAAAACGGAGAATTTGTGAGTTGGAGAATGATCAAAATAATCATGCGTTATGTTGATTGCAATTGAGTATTATAACCTGACATCCATCTTAAATTACGTCAATACGTTTATAATGCCAGGAAAACCGTTTTAAAGTGTATGGAGAGAAATAATTTTGTATTAAGATAAACCGCAATTAAAGTGAAAACATATGTACAAGTAAGTAAAATAAGTTTTGAAAAACCACGCACAAGAAAGATTAGACTGTGTCTAAAATATATCTGACTACCTAGATTATTTGGGACACACTGTGACAAAATATATAATTGGTTTAAAACTTGAATTGCACGGGCAATATAGTGGTGGATTACTCCAAAAACGTGATGATACAAAGTTGTGTTTATTACATACAGTCAACACGAAAACAATGGAACTGATACAAATATTGATGAATTTAATTTAAAGATTCAAAATTTATATTGATGATCAACTATTTATAATAACTTTTTTCTTATTAAAAGAGGTACTGCAATTCTGTATTGAGCAAAGAAGATGAAAAGAAAAGGTTTGAAATGGAAATAAATTTGCTAGAAAACGAACAATTGAAAACTTTAGTAATATCAATAATGTAAATGCCGATTAGGGTCTACTTTGAGCAGACTCAAATGACAGTTACATATGTGTGGGTCTCCTACGTCTGGTCAGAAGAGAAGAGACAACGAAAACAGAAAACTGTCAACACAACTACAACAAAAATTATTATGGCGGTGATCAGTTGCTAATATATCTAAATCAATAATGTACATACTTTTTAAACAAAACACAACCAACATTGGTGTAAAGAAAATTACAAAGATATAATTGGATAATTCTTTGTATGGTTAACAGATGCTAACTCCAATATTCTGAGACCGTTCTAGATGTCGTATTTCTTACGTGTCGTCAAATAGGGGTTGATTTCTCCAGATGCGTTTAAGATCAACTTCTTAAATAATACAGAAAGTGTACCACTGAAAAACTGTAGATGACCATGAAAAACTGTATATGACCGTGGCAGAAGGTGCAAACAGGAGATACACAAGTGAAGGAGCACTGAAGGCTTCCCACACGAAAGTACACCGTATATTGTGGAAAATGATAAACGGTGCTGAAGATGCATGATACTGCACGAGGAAAATGCAAGTCAGTCACCTATGCCACTGTTGTTACAGTAGCATAAGGTGCATTTATTACAAGACACTCAAGGTGCAAGTACTAGTCTAAATCAGTGAAGGTGCTAACCAGAAGCTTCACAGCCCTAACAACATAATGTACACTGGCTCTGGTCTCGTAGACGTACAAACAACTGCACTGAAGGTTTAGTGCAGTGCCGACTTATATATGACCATTTCGATCTGCATGTGCGAGTATTTTAATTTGGAATGATGGCAACACTGGCATTTTCTGACCTCTTTAGCTATTAGACTTGTTTGGTGGGTGGGGATAATTTAGTTGTACATTGGGGGTGGGGTTGGCGCACCATAATATTTTTAGTGTTGATGGCCCTGGAAAACCTTTAAGCCGGCCCTGGTTTAGAATATCAATCACAAAATTTTCTGGAGATTATCATAAATCTATGTTTAAAATATTATTTCCACCTTATCGCTCCATCTCTGGACTTTGCTTATACTAGGAACAAGGGATATATGAGCCATGGCTGGTTATCAGAAGCTGCAAATAAAGATGGAAACGGAACAGTTTAACTGAATATTAAGCTTCCTTGTATTTTGTTTCAGGATTTATATGTACAGACGAGGAAGTGAATATCAAAGATAGATACAGATAACGCCTACTAAAGATGTATGTAAAGAGAGATCACCACACATAATTTTAGTTTGGGGATTGAACTGTGTTACGTCCCTGTAATTCATTAGTTGGCACTACGAAAAACACATGATCCAATAAGGTTTATAAAATCTCCGGTGCCTTTGTTCATGTTATGTATTCTTTAACGATAAAGTCAGATTGGTCATTTGGACGAAATATCCTTTATTCAAACATGAACTAATTCAACTTTACTGGAGTCCAATTGTTAATTGTTTAGGCTCTAATAACCAGTAGCAATGATAGAGTGAAAACAACAGGCTTTGTCAAATTGAACTCATAACTCATGAATGATATCACCAAGGTCTGACACCTCAATCAAATCCTAAACTGCATTGCAGCCAAGGTCCCATTGTGTCCTTCTAATAGAATTGCATTCTAATGATACTTTAATGTCTGAGAAAAGACTAACGAGCGAATTTCTTATGTCAATTAAGACGTCCCTGTGCTTCATTACATTAAACCATATCAACATCGATATATCTTCCAAATGATGTGAGTGTATGAGTCATTAGTGGGTATAAACTAAATTGCTACACGTATTGATTAAATGTTGACTCATTGCATATGAGGGCATGCTTAATTACATATATGCATATCTAGTTATCAAATAATTAAAAGGAAAGCAGAGGAATATTCTGAGTCAAAACGAAGATGAAATGTGAAATCTGTATATGTATATTTTAAGCGTATGAACCGAATGAAACGTGGTGCAAGCATTCATGTACGGTAAGGAATGGAGGATTATAGTAAGATATATATTTCTAGTACCGGTGTTGTAGATGTCGGAACCACCGAGAAGAGTAAATATATATTTCCCCAAATGGTAAGCATTTGCAGTTCAAACAAACATACAATAATGGGTTAGGAACCGTCCAGTTTCCTCGGAGGAGACACCAATCTCACACCCAACCCCCCTCTCTCTCTCTCATAAATGTTGTTTATTAAAGGGACTATTTTAATATCCCAACCAACCTCTATTTCTACAGTGAATATTACCACTCATGCAGTGCAAAGTTCATTTTAAGATAAAGACAATTGTATATTGAGTCTTCACTTAGTTATCCACCGAAAAAATAAATAAATCTTTTTTTTTATATTATGCTAGAAACAAATTTATCTATTTCCACAAATAGTGTGCATTTGCGGTTCAACCAAGCATTCGATAATAGGCTAGGAAGTGTCCAGTTTCCTCAGAGAAACACGTATCTCCCACCCACCCTCTCTCTCTCTCTCTCTCTCTCTCTCTCTCTCTCTCTCTCTCTCTCTCTCTCTCTCTCTCTCTCTCATAATTGTTTTTATTATTAATCGGACTAATATAACTTTCTACATTGAATATTACCACTGAGACAATGCAAAATCCATTTTAAGATAAAGATTAATGTGTATTGCGTACTCATTTAGTTACCCATCGAACACAGAGAAACTCTATTTTGATATTAGGTTCGAAGAAATCTAATAACAAAATTCTACGAGTAGGTCATTTTTCTTTAGTGGGGGGGGGGAGGGGGGGTTGATGCAAAACAAACCTAAACAAGAAACCTACCAATATATCTTGCAAACGTATACCGGATCTAGTGTGAAAGTGAGAGTGGTGTACACACACACACACACACACACACACACACACATACACACACACACACACACACACACACACACACACAAACACACAGATATATATATATATATATATATATATATATATATACATATATATATATATATATATATATATATATATATATATATATATATATATATATATATATATATATATATATCGTGTGTTACGGCTATTGGATTTAATTTTATTTATTTTTAATTATTAAATCCAAATTTGTCATTTAGAGTTTATTATTATTTAAATGGGAAATTTTTCTAGAAAATTCACTTGACCTGGACTTTTCTGGTAAACAGGCTGACCTTGGCTTGGTTACCTCAATATCTGACCTTGCTTTAGACATTGTCAACAAGTCTTCAATTCTATTGGTTGGTTTCGGGGACAGCATTTTATTAGTGGCTGATTTTTCCTTCTGGTTCATTCTATCTCTACGTGACTTGAAGAAGGTACTTTTTCCATGACCTTCCAGATTCACATGATTCCTCTTGTTTACGAGGGAATTACAATATATATAGCTGTGTTTTTTAGAAGCTAACTTTAGTAGAATATAATTGGGCTTATTTTAAAGAAGTTGTGTATTTTCTGTTTTGAGTTTAATATCTTGTTCTGGACTGTGTCAATTCGTTGGAAAAGAAGAATTATTCTATTTATCTGGAAAAGGACATATGTTTTATAATTTCATCTGGATGATGTAAAAACAAGAACTGTACCACGTGACATTGTCAACCATTTTGGATTACATCGTCAAGATTCGAACCTGGAACTATTAGAACATTTTTTTATCAGGACTTGAAATTCCATTAGTGGATTATTTTGTGAATTCTATATTTGTTGGATTTGATTCTCTAAAACTGTAAGTTTTATTTATTTTATGAAAATAATTATACTTAATAAATTCATTGTTAAAGTTATACAAGCTTGTTAGTTTTCACTCTTTCTGTGTTGCTGCTTATTCGAGCCTAAGCACGTAACATAGAATTGGTGGCTAGCGTCCGGGATTAAGATTGAGATTGAGATTGAGATTGAAATAAATTGGAATTTAAATTTGAATTTCCCCTAGTTTTTGAAAAAATTTAAATCTTTAGTGAGACTAGCACGCTTGAATCAAAATGACATCTAAGGTAGAGATATTTCTTTCTAATCCTACCCAGGAGCAATTAGATCTTTTCAAAAAAGACGAGTTGGTTCAACTTGCCAGAAAATATGATCTTTCTGAAGTCAAGGCTTCTTTAACGAAACAAGATATCAAAAAGATTTTGGTCCAGTATTTGGTAGAACAGGATGTTTTTGAAAAAGTGCTTTGATTCCAGTCAGTAAGTCTACACCAGACTCTGACATTAAACTGAAGGAATTAGAATTAAAATTCAAGATGGAATTAGAGTTGAAGAAGCTGGAATTTCAGAGAGAGAGAGAGAGAGAGAGTGAATTAGAGTTAAAGAAGCTGGAGTTTCAGGAAAGGGAGAAAGAGATACAAATTGAATTACAAAAAGAGCAAATGCGGATTGATAGAGAGAGAGAGGAGAAAGAGAGACAATTACAATCTGAAAAAGAGGAGAAAGAGAGACAATTACAATCTGAAAAAGAGGAGAGAGAGAGAGAGAGAGACAAGAGAGGGATAAAGAAAGACAATTACAATCTGAATTAGAGTTTAAGAAGCTGGAATTTCATGAAAGAGAGAAAGAAAGACAATTACAATTTGAAAAAGAGGAGAGAGAGAGAGACAGGAAAGGTTACAAGAAAAACAAATTGAACGAGAGAGAGAGAGAGAGAAGGAAGAAAGGGAATATCAGTGTTAAATGAAAGAATTAGAGCTGGCAAGTGAGAATCACCGTCATACTTCAAATCAAAATTTTGATTTAGCAAGGAATATTAGATTAGTGCCCCCTTTTAAAGAAAAAGAAGTAGACAAATATTTTATTCTTTTTGAAAAAGTTGCAGAAAATTTAAAGTGGCCAAGAGAGAATTGGACTCAGTTACTACAATGTGTACTTACTGGTAAGGCTAGTGAGATTTACACTTCATTGTCTGTTCAGCAAAGTGGTGATTATGACGTAGTTAAAGAATGCATTTTAAGAGGTTATGAGTTAGTTCCTGAAGCTTATAGGCAAAAATTTAGAAATTACAGAAAAGAAGCTGGACAAACTCATGTCGAATTTGCTAGACAAAAAGAGCAGTTGTTTGATAGATGGTGTTTAGCCAAGAAAGTCGAGCGAGATTATCAAAATCTCAAGGAAATTATATTAATTGAAGAGTTCAAAAACTGTGTCCATAATGATGTTAAAACTTATCTTGAGGAGCATCAGATTGAAACCTTGGAAAATGTTGCTCGAGCTGCTGACGAATATTCTTTGACACATAAAGTTCCTTTTGTTAACAAGACTTCTACTCAACAATTTAATGGCAGAAAAGTATTTCCGCCTAATTCAAGCCCTTCTAAAACTCAAACTAACACAACTTTCAAAAATCAGACTTCGGAGAAGTTTGATTCTAGGTCCTTGTCTCTTCCGACGTGTAACCTTTGCAAGAAAAAAGGACACGTTGTTTCTGATTGCTACAAATTGAAAAATAGGAATCAGAATCAAGATAGACCTGTTCCAAATGCTCTTATTTCCAAGAGGTCAAGGTCACAGTCATGTATTGAAAGCAATACATTTGTTGGGTCTAATAAATCCCAGTCTGATTTTGATATGGAGAATTATGAACCATTCATATCGAAGGGTTCTATATCACTCTTGGGTGATTCGGCCAATCCCACCCCTATTAAAATTTTAAGGGACACAGGAGCTTCTCAGAGTCTTTTATTATCAGGTACTTTGCCTTTATCTGAGAAGTCTTCTTCTAATGAAAGTGTTCTTATTCAGGGGTTGGAGTGCTACTTTGTTAATGTTCCTCTCCATTGTGTAAATTTGTCATCAGACTTAGTGTCAGGACCTGTGACAATCGGAACAGTCTCGGTTTTGCCCCTAGAGGGAATTGATTTATTGCTAGGCAACGACTTAGCTGGGGACAAGGTTGTGGTTAATCCACTTGTAACTGACAAGCCTAATTTGGATCAGAAAGTTGATTCAATTAAAAAAGAAATCCCTGATATATTTCAAGCTTGTACGGTTACTAGAGCTATGGTAAAGAAAGCTCTTGAGAATGAAGTTGAAAAGGGCAGTATTCCCTTTGTTGACAAATGCAAGGGTCAGGATTATGTTATTGAGGGCAGCATTCCCTTATCTGACTCCTGCATGGGTCAGGCTTATGTTGAAAAAGCCAGTATACCTTCAACTGACGCTTGTAAAGGTCAGGTTTTTGATGAGGTCACTTTTACTCTTGGTTTAGATCAATCAGAAAGTATTGATCATAGTGATCCTCTTTTGACAACTCATTCTCTTTATTCTAATCAGGGTGATGATTTTGAGAGTGATGATACAGAAATCAGCATTCCTTCAACTGGCACTTGTATAGGTCAGGTTTTTGATGAGATCACTTTTACTCTTGGTTTAGATCAATCAGAAGGTATTGATCATAGTGATCCTCTTTTAATAACTCATTCTCTTAATCAGGGTGATAAACGACAGTCACTTGTCGTCGAACAGGAAAAAGATCCTGAGATCTCCTGTTTGTTTCAAAGGGTCATAAATGAGACTGAAGCCACTGAAGTTCCTGTCTGTTATTTCATTAAAAATGGAATTCTTATGAGAAAATGGAGACCTTCCGAGGTACCTGTTGGTGATGAATGGTCAGTGAACTATCAAATTGTAGTTCCAAAACCATACAGACAGGAAATACTTAATCTGGCCCATGAAACTCCTTTGGCTGGTCATTTAGGGATTAATAAAATGTATCACAAGATCTTGACTCATTTCTATTGGCCAGACATCAAAAGTGATGTTGTCAAATATTGTAGATCTTGTCATGCTTGTCAAATGGTAGGAAAACCCAATCAGAAGATACCTGATGCTCATCTGCAACCTATTCCTACGTTTGATGAAACATTCAGTGAAATTATGGTAGATTGTGTGGATTCTTTACCTAAGACCAAGTCAAATAATCAATTAAAGTTAAAAATGAAAGTAAGGTTTGAAAGTAATACAAGGGAGAGAACTTTTGAGTCTGATAATGGAGTTGTGTTACTCTTGTTCATTCTTCTTACTTTTCTTCAAATTAGATATTACGGCCCTTACAAAGTTAAGAAGAAAATGAATTAAGTTATAGTATTAGTGTTCCTGGGATCTAAATTAATTATGGGAGTACCAGTGTATTGAAAGAGATAGCCATGTTAAATATGTAATTAATTTAGTTGTACCAGTCCCTCTTAGTGAAGGAATATCATCAGGATTCGACTGATATTGGAGCTACGAATTGTTGGAATTCAGAAATTGTAAAAAAAAAATCTAGACCAGAAACTTTCACAGTTGCAAGTGAAAGAAAGAAATGAACTGAAAGTTATTATTATACGAGCACTTATGTCCAGATATTCTTACCAGGACAAACAAAATTTTCATGACGTTGAGATTGAGAATTCCATGCAGGACGAGTCCACTCAAACAGGAATATTTGAAAAAGGAAATTCAATATTTGCTGTAGAATGATTTTATCAAGCCCGGTAAAAGTGATTGGAGTTCACTATGCATACTTGTTCCTAAACCAGATAAAACTCTCCGTATGTGCACTGATTATAGGAAGGTGAACAGAGTGATAAAAACAGGTTCATTCCCATTAACAAGAATTGACTATTCTATTGATAAAATTGGGAATGCCAAGTACGTCACCAAATTCTGACCTTCTGAAAGGATTTTGGCCGATTCCACTACGGAAAGAACAAAGGAAAACTCAACATTGCGACTCCAAAAGGACTCTAGCAATATAAAGAAAGTCCATTTCAACGTCTCATAAAAATGTTTATCTCTGGTCTAGAGATTTGTGACGTCATCATCTACGACACCTGGAGAGAACATCTAGCAACAATTTGATAATTCTTTAACAGACTCACTAATGTATGTTTGACAGTTAATTTGTATAAAAGTGAGTTCTGCTGTGCTATTGTGCCTTTCCTAGGACATTTTGTGGGACATGGACAAGTTAAAAATTTGAGGCTATTTCTTGATAAAATAATTGTAAACACTCTTTCCCGTGTATAATTCATTATATTGTGTAATTTTTAATCTCAGATGTAAATTGGTTTGTGATAAAAAGAAAGTTTTATCATATAAACCTTTCTTTTTATTGTATGGGGGAAGGTGTTACGGCTATTGGATTTAATTTTATTTATTTTTAATTATTAAATCCAAATTTGTCATTTAGGGTTTATTATTATTTAAATGGGAAATTTTTCTAGAAAATTCACTTGACCTGGACTTTTCTGGTAAACAGGCTGACCTTGGCTTGGTTACCTCAATATCTGACCTTGCTTTAGACAATGTCAACAAGTCTTCAATTCTATTGGTTGGTTTCGGGGACAGCATTTTATTAGTGGCTGATTTTTCCTTCTGGTTCATTCTATCTCTACGTGACTTGAAGAAGGTACTTTTTCCATGACCTTCCAGACTCACATGATTCCTCTTGTTTACGAGGGAATTACAATATATATAGCTGTGTTTTTTAGAAGCTAACTTTAGTAGAATATAATTGGGCTTATTTTAAAGAAGTTGTGTATTTTCTGTTTTGAGTTTAATATCTTGTTCTGGACTGTGTCAATTCGTTGGAAAAGAAGAATTATTCTATTTATCTGGAAAAGGACATATGTTTTATAATTTCATCTGGATGATTTAAAAACAAGAACTGTACCACGTGACATTGTCAACCATTTTGGATTACATCGTCAAGATTCGAACCTGGAACTATTAGAACATTTATTTATCAGGACTTGAAATTCCATCAGTGGATTATTTGTGAATTCTATATTTGTTGGATTTGATTCTCTAAAACTGTAAGTCTTATTTATTTTATGAAAATAATTGTACTTAATAAATTCATTGTTAAAGTTATACAAGCTTGTTAGTTTTCACTCTTTCTGTGTTGCTGCTTATTCGAGCCTAAGCACGTAACACGTGTTATCTCTATATTTGCAGGTAGAATTCTTTATTAATTTGTTTTATCAACAGTGGAAATATTAATATAAGTTAATATAAATAGAACCATAAATGGAATTGATGGATGCTCCAAGACGCATCTATGATGTATTCATAACTGCCTTTTATCAACATCAATATATGTTTTGTATAATCATTGAACAAACTAGAAACAGCCACCTTTTAATGAAAATCAAATAATAACAATACTGTCTGACCTACACATTAAATACAGTTGGAAAGGTAGAATGGAACAATTAAGCCAATCCAAAACGAGAACCATAATGAAAATAGCAGGAGAGCGTTATAAGATTGACAAAAGTAACGTTCACATACACACACACAAACACACACACGCACGCACACACACCTCCTCTGTATACCTTATTTACACTATCCATATTTGTACGTGAAATCCTGTCAATTTGTATTCACAAGCATCTAAGCATAAGTTAAATCAACTTGAACATAATCTAAAATAATGTCATTATTAATTATTAAGTGCGCTATCAGTACACATGCTTGAACATGACAACTTTCAAGAGAGACGTGTATTTTGACCTGCTCCTCGTTAAGACCTCTACCCATCCATTCAAACATGAACTAATTCAACTTTATTCTAGTCCAATTGTTAATTGTTTATACTCTAATAAACAGTAACAAAGACAGAGTGAAAACAACAAGTTCTGTAAAATTTGACAACAAATTTATTTTCAGTAAAAACAATATTAAAATGAAAATATGATGAAGACAAACAGCTTTAAGAATCAAATCCAAAAATAATCCAAGAATTCTTCTTGAATTAAATTTTAGAAGTTCTAATAATGTAATGGTTGTAATGAATTAAAGTTTATGCCCCGATGAAAATTCAAGATATCGGACTATGACCTATGTTGTAATATGTAAAGTATTGTGTTCTAGTATTCTTTTCAGAACCATTAGAAATGAACCTCCGGTGTTTGAATTCCGAACAAAATTACCATTAATATATTTGTCAAAGAATTCTGTATAAGCACTCAAATATTTGAAGAGAAACGAGTTAATCTTATTGAATCCAAATTATTTGATGAAAATTTATAATAAACTAAAAAATCAAACTGGTCTCAACAGAAAAAACAACATGAGATCAAGAGTGTAAAGAGTCCTAATAAAATTATGTCACAAAGCCACTGTTTGAGATCTTGATTTCGCGAATAAATTTTCTCCGTAGACAACTAGCACAAATACAGTGTCCGATCCGCGATTGGTTGTGCAAATGTGTTGCTCTTCGTTACGCAACACAACCATGTGCATGTACAAATTCGAGCTGGAATTGTTTGCTGCCATCAATCACCATAAGTTTATCGTAAACTATATAATTTCCATGGCTAGCTATCACTACTCTCGAGACAACAACAAAGCATAGATTAATACGACCTTGCCCTTCTGATATCTCGTACCCTTTACGCAAACTTAGTATATGATTGGGCGCTGCTGAACCCGTAGGCGAGTTATGTGGATAGATCCCACACACGTGGATATTCATATTCTTCGGAAGTCAACTTTGAATAACTTGACTAGCTTCATCACAAGTACAATATTTCACCACTTGCCACAGAAGCATTGTCAGTTTTCCGAAAGTGACGGTCATCGTGCCAAATTGCACTTGATTGATATTGTAGACTGATTCAACGAATGCACCGAATGAATTCATAATCTGACAACCGCGTACTAATATTACATGTGTATCTGCTGATGAGAATGTGTGTGTCTCTAATTCTTCGAGTGTTGAGATTGCACCAACGCACATCGATTGTCCACTACATCATGATGAAAACAGATTTGCTAATGACCGACACCAACGAAGTTTGAATAGGATTTCATCAAGCTGATGAGCAATGCCGTGTTCGGGAAAACCATGGAATATCTAAAGTTCCTACCCATGTGATTTTTTTATAACAGTTAACGATTGGCGATGCTAGCACCACAAACCTAATCTGTGCAATGACTCAGCGAGTGGGGTCACTTTGGCCCTACCCCCTCTCCGCCCAATTTTCACCAATGGGTCGGTAAACGTTTGCAATCTCCCCGACTTTCACCGAGTTGTCGGGACATTTTAATACCGACCCTCCGATTTTCCAGAAGAGTTTCTAACTCTATGACCCGAACCCATAATTTTCGCTAGGGGTTGGAAGGCTTTAATCCGACCCCCGATTTTCCCTAGGTGTGAACAACTATGGTCAGGATCCCTTCCCGATTTTCCTCAGCGGGTGAGGACACTTTGCCACGTCCACGGAATTTTCCCAAGATGTGTGGCCATATTCCCCATGAATTTCCCCAGAGGTTGCCACGCCACTTTCTCCGGAAATATCAGTAATATAAATGTATTGTACATATTCCATTACTGACTTAAGCTGGTGCGGAAATGACATGAAAAAATAATTTTGGTTATCTTTTTCAGCGATTAAATGGGTTAGCCAAATTTATTTGTATCATTAGGGTTAGTTATCACTACCTTTATTTCTTGATAAATTAAATGCATTAAAACTCATTGCAATGACGATCCTTTATATTTCTATCTGGCGTATTATATGTAATGTGATTCTCTGGAAGCATAATGATCAATGGTAAAATGCACGGGTGAATTAAGAAAGGTCTATGATATAAACGACCCTGGCAGAAAAAGGAAGTCTATATAAAACTTTCTGTTAAAACTCCTTACCACAGCGCCCAAAAACGTGACTTAACACAACACGCGTTGTGACCGGACGGGACTGTCTAGTCGACGAGGATCTCTCTAGCCATCTGAGGGTCCGATGGGCTGGTTCTGTTCTCTGTGTGCGAGTGGCTGATGATGCCAACACTTTCACGGAATGTTCATTTGCATAAGGAACTGGGGATGAGTGGGACATCTTAAGGAGGGTTGATGGCACGTGTTTTTCTGGCTTGCCCCTTAATCTCTGTAGCTGCTGTCCTGCTAGATTCGCACAACATGGAGACTGTATGCTAAGAGAAACGCTAAGTGACTCGATAGCTTGTTGTTTGCTTCCAGGAATCAGGGTTTATGTTGAACGCTTTCAATGCAGTTTTCAGATTGTCTTTGAAGCACTCCTTCTGACCCCGTGGGCTCTTTTTCCTTGTAGCTCATGATTAGAAGGATATCTTACGCAGCCGGTGGTCTGGCATGCGTACATGTCTTCCCAGCGTAGCTGGCACTGCATCAGGATCGTGTGTATGTTTGGGATAACTGCTTGTCAGAGTACGTCAGTGTCTGGAACCTTGTCCTTCCACTTGATGTTGAGGATTATCTTGTGACGTTTGATGTAAAAGTGGTTAAGCTTCATGGCGTTGGGTTTGTTCACAGCCCCTGTTTCACATGCGTAAAGGAGTGTGGGTAAAATCTGCCAAACGGTTCGCTGACTCTAGCAATGCGAAAGGTCAAATCATCATCAATAGTTACGCTATGTGACAGCGTGCTGCCAACGTAGGTGAAGCGGTTCACTTTGTCGAGTTTTTGTCCGTTGATGTTGGGCTATCCAGGGCCACCTGATGCATGACTTTAGTATTATTGGTACTCATGGTTAGACCAAAGCTTGTGCAGGAGCTGGAGAACTTGTCAACGCTGCACTGATGACCAGTCATCATTGAGCGCACAGTTAACAGCAAATAGCATGTCCCAGATGGTGTATGTCGGGTTATGTTTTTGCCTCCTGGGATTTAATAGTTTTCCATCTCTACGGTACCTGGTGCCGATTCCAACATCTCTGTCCCTGAAAGCATTAGTCAGCATGGCGGAGAACGATATACTGAACAGTGTCGTGCGAGAACAGAACCCTGCTTGACACCATTGGTTACTGGGAATGGGTCAGATGTCTCTCCATCGTCCTGAGCTCGTGCCTGCATGCCATCGTGGAAATACTGAATTATGGATATACATTTTCTTGGGCATCTGTAATTGGCCATTACCTTTCACAAGCCTTTGATGCTGTCAGCAGAGAAGGCTTGTAGAAGGTAATGGCCAATTACAGATGCCCAAGAAAATTTATATCCATTACCTTTTCACAAGCCTTCTCAAGCTGACGTAGATAGAGAAAAGGTCAGTGTTTTGTTCATGACATTTCTCATGTAGCTGCCGCGCGGCAAACACCTTATAGAATGTTCCACGTTCTTTTCGGAATCCACACTTTCTTTCTGGCAGTAGTCCATGGTCAAGGTATGTAGTGAGGCGCTTCAGTAGGATTCTGGCGAGTATCTTTTGAGATTAAGGATATACCCTGCTGGTTGTCGCAAGCCTGCTGGTTCCCTTTGCAATTATACAGGTGGATTATGGAAGCGTCTTAGATTTCCTGGGAGATCGTCTCTTACTGCCACATCAGTAAAAACAGTTGGTGCAGCTGTTCTATCAAGGCTGTGATCCGTTCCTTGTAGTCTTCAGCAGAGATGGAATCTGTAAAAGATGTTTTGCCACTGAAGAGCAGACGTATCGCTTTCCGTGTTTTCATTAAATTTATAGGGTAATCAAGTGCTTCGTTGATGAGTAATTTGGAGAGTCGACTGATGGTTCATCATTGATTGATAAAGGGTGATTCAGGACGCTGTCAAAGTGTTCAGCCCATCGGTAAAGAATCCTCCTTTTGTCAGTAGTTAGTGTGTTGCCGTCTGCGCTCAGAAGGGGGATGATTCAGAGGATGTAGGCCCAGACACGCATCTTTCCTAGAGGTGGACTTGGGGTTGTTGAGGTCGGTTTGAATGAGGATTTGTTTCTCGTCCAGCAACTGCTTGATCTCGTCGCAGTTCCCATCAAACCAGTCTTGATGCTTTCTGGTTGAGGGTCCATGGATTACCTACGCTGTGCTGTAGACCAACTCTCTAAATGCCACCCATTCAGTCAACACATTCTGATTGTCGAGAGGAATGGATTTTAGACGTTCTTTCAGGGCATCCACGAGACTGTTTGCTACTGATGCATTTCAGCTTGGTGATGTTCAGTCGTTTAGGAACCTTCTTTCCATATGGGTATCTGTTGGGCTGAATGCGGATGTTTAGCTTGGTGATAATAAGGCGATGTTCTGTACAACAGACAGCGCCGGACAAGGCCTTGGTCACACGCACATCTTGCTTGTCCCTCTTTCTTACAATGACGTAGTCGATGAGGCGCCAGTGCTTTGAGTGTGGATGCATCCATGACGTCCGGTTACGGGTGGGGAGACGAACCACTATATTGGTAATCAGTAGTTCATGCTAGGAGCAAGTCTGGAGCAAATGGAGACCGTTGCTGTTACAACTATTCACTCATTGCTTTCCAAGCACTCCATTTATTGTTGCTACGATGGTAAATATGTGTATAAATAAATAGGACTGCAGGGACAAACTTAACGACCTAATCATGTTTTGTATCTTATATGTTTTCAGCATGTTTTTATGTTTTCCAATTTCATTGTGTTTTTCATTTGTTGTTCTGCAGTGTAGTCATATCATTATTGATGGTGTAAATCGCTTAGAGCTTCGTAAGATTAGGCATTATACAAAGTCCTCATTATTATTATTATTTTTATTATTATTATTATTATTATTATTATTATTATTATTATTATTATTATTATTATTAAATATGGTGTGGAGTGAAAGGCGAAATGTGTCCTAAAATAATGATTTCAATAACATAAGACAGCGAAGTAAAAATAGTTCCCTGTATTATGTGGTTGAGTTGTATAGTTTCACTGTGTGAATTGCTGGTGACGGAAAATTAATGTAGTCTTGTATTAATTAGAGTAACATTAGTTATGGAATGGACACGTTGGACTTTCCAGTTTGTAACATTAGTTGTATGGGAGTTTTTGGAATCAGGGGAAACTTATGATTTCTAGCGCGATTCGCGCCAAGGTTTCATATCACTCGGTCAAGAAACACCTTTCTATGTTCCAATATTCTCCACTCAACGACTCCCACAATCAATAAATACAATGTAATAATTTAGATAATAATTTATTTGGGAATATGCCATTACCAATCATGTTCTTCCATAAATAAGTGAACATGAAGACTTATTTTTTTTAATACACTACAACTACTACAATTCTTTATACTACTTCAACTACTACAAATAATGAGGACGTTGTATAGCGCATGATCTTTAGAAGCTCTAAGCGCTTTACATCATCTATAATTATATGACTGCAAAGCCCCCATCCCCACCCTCTGACATTGGATTGTTTAATTGAATGATTTTAACGGCGCACCAGCACTTTTAGGCTATTAAGCGCCATACATAAAGGCGTATGAATACATGTTTAAAAATACTAAAAGGTTTAAATTCGACCAGCGATATAAAAAACCAAATAGTTCAACATAAAATGGTAAGATGTTAGTAACAGTAAAATATGAAGCTTACCAATCAACGGAAGATGTAAATGGTGTATGTTGATGCAAAGATGTTGAAAATAAGTGGTGGTATTTAAATTAGAAAAAAATGCTCTAGGTGATGGCATGCAAGTTATAGTTTAAAATAAAGATTTACTTCCTTTAGGAAATCTAAAATGCAGGTATATGGAGTAGCAAAATGTTTTTTCATGTCACGTACATTATAATACTTATCACGCGTAGGTTGCAGCTCGGAACACTCGGTCATAAAGTGCTTAACAGTGAATGGTTATTTGCAACTAACGCACTCTAGTGGATCTTCATCTTTTAGTATGTGGGAGTGGGTTATGTATGTATGACCAATTCTGATTCTTGCAATGACTACCTCCTCCATACGGATGGTTCTGTAGGAAGGAATCCATTCTCCCAGGGTTGTTTTCATGGCGTGAAGTTTCTTATTCACTGCATCATTCCACGATGCCTGCCACCTCTGGCGAAGGTACATTTTGATACGAGGTTTAAAATCAGTAAACGGTAATTTAAAATCAGATGGTTCTTGAGATAGAGCCATTTTAGCAGCGCGATCTGATTCTTCATTACCTTTAACAACAGTAGTCTATATTGTACGAGGTACTAAGCTCGGTATTTTTGACGAGGAGATTGGTTAATAATGGGTTTTCTAGTTTTCTTTTGTGTATTGACTGAAGTACTGATAGTGAATCACAGAAGATAATACTATTCAAAATACGTTTATTCTCAATAAATTTCAGAGCAACAAGGTCTAATGCTCTGATATCGGCTGAAAAAATGTACGCATTTTTTGGCAAAAGAAACGTTTGTAGTGTGTTTGCCACTAACGAAGGCTGCATCAGCCTTTTCCTCATCCTTTGATCCATCAGTATAAATTCTAGTGTAGTTTCTAAATTCGATGAGGAGTTCATGATTAGAGTTCTGGAAGATGGAAGGGTTTGTCTCAGTTTTTTACCCCATCCTGTAACGTTAAAAGCTCTTTGGGTTGTTTAAAGAGCCAAAGTGGTGTTTCCGAGACAAACGTTTTCTGAACTGTAGAGAGATTAATTTTAATATTGTCAAGGCTTGATGATATTCTGATGCCAAATGAAGGTATGGCATTTGTTGTTTTTTTCTTTCGTATAAAGTTTTGTTTTTGGGTTGAAGTTATCATAAAAGTACAACTATTAGCATGTGGGAGTTTGCAAAATTTTGTTTGAAGTTAAGAAAGGTCCTAATTTTCTGAAAAAGGTTGTTAACAACTTTTATAGATATTTTTCCCCCCGATATAACTGAATTTATTTACACGATGCTGACTTTATTTTCTCATAGAAGAAATTAAAATATGACTATTTTTCCCCAATAAAATACAAGTTTTATGTTTTGTTTGTTCATCGTGATTTACCTATTTTAATAAAAGCACAAACATATGAATGTATACGTTTTCTTACCGCTGCGTGACGTCAACAATACCCGCGCTATGAATGACGTCATGTAGAAGCAGGGTAGTAACCAACATAGTTAGTAAGCCTTCGGTCTCGATTACATTTGATCATTTGAAAGAAGCAAATATATATAGTCATGAAATCGAAATCGATGAGATTCCGATGGATGTCGAATTTAAAAAAGTGGGTAGTAAATAACCTATGCTATGTTCTGAGGAAGAAGAACAGAAAAAGAGAGCGATGCGAAGATTTGGAAACTGTTGGGGTAAGTATGAAAAATTTACATAGACGTGTTTGCGCGCGTGGAGAGAGACAGAGAGAGAGAGAGAGAGAGAGAGAGAGAGAGAGAGAGAGAGAGAGAGAGAGAGAGAGAGAGAGAGAGAGAGAGAGAATATTGCAAAATGAATAAGTTAATGCAGTTCTTTGACCGGCGCATGTTTCTAAACATTTAATTGCATGTATAGCAAGAGCATAAAGCAAACAACGCGCATTATAGTCTTTGTCGTTAAAATTCTTCAAAAACTTCATTTAAATATTTATTTATTCTTATAGGTTGTTTTATCCTTATTGATTGATTGATTGACACAGATAAATTGGCCCTCTCACAAACATTATATTTGAATTATCGTAATAGTTCAAGTTACAATGCATCAATGTTATATTCTGATGGAGGTAAGCAATTTCTGACTGTAATGGTTTTGCAAGATCTCATTTGGTAACTGTAAATATTTGATGAAAAATATTAATACCAACAGTCACACATATATAACTAGTTTTATTTTGGTCCCGATTTGTGCAAAGAAATCGTAAAAATTATATTTAGGTGAGTAATTAAAGTTGTACTATGTAATTTACAATAAGCTCAGTCAATTTGTGACTAAGCCGGACCTAAGTTTTTCAAGGGGGGGGGGGTCTAAACTTGTTATTGGGTTAAGCGAAGGCGCGAAGCGCCAAGCTTTCTAGGGGGTCCGGAGGCATGCCCCCCCCGGAATTTTTTTTTCCAAGGATGCAAAATGGTGCAAATTGGTGCTATCTGAACCTTGAAAAAGTGATCTTACAAAAGGTACTAAAAACTGCAATGTTTTAAAAACACTAAAAAAAAATATTTAAAATAAATAAATAAATTTAAAGAAAAATTAAAAAATTCGGAACCCCCTTTGCATCTTTTATCAAAAACAGTGAATAGGTTTTGTCTTTTTTAAAGGGGGTGGGGGACGGGCCCCCTGGGTCCCCATAGCAAGTCTGGCCCTGCTCAGGCTTTAGCGAAACGGATACAGTGATATCGTCTGTCTCTGATAGTTTGTTCAGAACTCTTAAATTATGTTGCTGAAATTCACCATACCTAGTACTTAAGGTGCTTATATAATTACCTTTTGTAAAATGTACTTCATATTTTAACCATCATTCCCCCTTTGACCTTGGAAATCAAGTAAAATGAAATATTTACACACATGCATTTACAGCGAAATGTTTGAAGATATATTGACCAAACGTTAGATTTTCAAGCAGGCAATACAAAAATACAGTTTATGTCATAGTTAGCGAAATACAACTGTTACGTATATTTGATATGTCATTTATATTTATATTTATTTTTGTTTGTTTGTTAGATTTAAATTTGGCTTTTTAAGTATTAAGATTCGTTCATTGAAAGGGGGTGGGGGTTGACCTGTACTTTACAGATTAAACACCAGGTGTTGACCTCATTTCTGACCTGGTTTCAGAATTGTAAACAAGCTTTTAAAATTATTGGTTGGTTCCAAGGACAATATGGAGCTTTATATAAACATCTTTCTATTTTAGTTGGGTCATAAGGTGTGTACGTGAGTTTTGAACGTAAATTATTTCTAACAGTTTCTAGAAGATCATGTGATCCCTTTCTTGTTTACGTAAAAACATATATAAACTATGTTTTGGAGCGAGAGAAATTATTTTGTTATTTACCCGGAAAAGAATTGTGCTCATAGAATTTTATTAACAAGAACTGACTTCATCAAGTGACATCGTCTTCCATATTGGATACTTCGCTGGGATTCGAACTTAGAATTATTTGGACATTTTATTACCAGGACTTTTGCAATTTCTCTAGTGGATAATATTTTGAATTATTTTTGGATTAATTTTTGAAATGATTCTTAAAACCGTAAGTTTATTTTTTTTATCTGGAAAATATTTGTGCTCAATAAATTGTTTATTAAGTTTTACAAGCTTGTTATTTTCACTCTTTGTATGTTACTGTTTATTCGAGCCTAAGCACGTAACACAACCTTTGGATGACGGTTTGGGAGTTGAACGGTTGGCAGACCGATTTGGGGGAGCGATAACCTGTCATATAAATGACAAAATATTGCATAGAGAACCGTGGATTATTTACTTGACCGGTGGTAAATGCCATATCAGGACATAACTTACTCCCGGAGTCAAGTACTTTGCTTAAGACATTATACGGCATCAAATCTTTGCTGGTCCAGGCAGTTTTCAAACCGCAACGCACTGTGAGCAATACATATTTTTTTCCTACTGAATATATCAGCTAGACATTTTTCATTTCTTAGAGAAAACTTCATGAACGTTTTATGATGTATCGACTAAAATGAGCATTGCCAGCTCTTTTAAACTTGAAAATTGAAAAACAGAAAGGAAAGTTTGCCCTGTTTTTATCCAACATGACACAGTAGAGAAATTATTAAAATAGCTTATAGTTTCAACAATCGTACACGATCTTGGCATTGTGCAAATAAATACACACATTATCTATTCTTTTCAACTGTTATTTCAGAATGAATGTGGTGACATAACCGCCTTTTCGTCGATAGATCTGAGTACGATGACCTCTGCAGACCCAGCGTCTTCCCATCAAGCTGAGTAAGTTAGGAATGGTTCATTTCTGCAGCAATATTTATAAATGACGAATCCCCAATGCAAACTTTTTCTGTCATCCACCGTTTATCAGTAAATTGAGCACATTATCTCCCTTTCCCTGCCGCGGAATGCCTCAACAGGTTAGGTATTTTACAATATGTATATTATAGAACCAGGACTTCAAGCTTTTTAACTGATTGTAACTAACGCGTTGCCGATATAATAGTGGAGTTTTATAAACGAAACGTTGCAGTGTTATTCTGCTTGTTTTTATTAATAATAACTATTATCAACTAAACAGGAACAAGAATTCATGCTTTTTGCAATGGGTTGTTATACAATAATTTCTGTGGGAAGGCAACTCCTTCTTCGAAACGGAAACAACCTTTATAATTCTAATACTTTCAGTTTTCTCGGTTGATGGTTACGTAATCTCATCTGTTGGGTTTCGATTGTGTGATTGAAAGGTAATGGTTTAACACCTAAATAGTTTCCACTGTATCGTTGGATAAAATCAATATTTAAAAAAATGATTACTTTTCATTTTTCATGCAAATAGAATGGAATTTATAGAACAAACCGCAATTGAATCTGTAAAAAGTGATAAAATTTCCCAGAAAATCCCGTTTTTCAAAACCTGCTACGTCATTGTGTGGACGAAGATGTGTTTATTCTGACGATTCGTAATTTTCAAAACTACACGATATCATTTAATATTCTCTTAACTTTGATGAGTTATTTTCATAAAGAAATAATTTTTAAAAAAATACCACTTGTAATATTAAACGCGCTGATCTGAAAGTATTATTATGAGTATAAATCGAGTACGGACAATCATTCGTTAAAAAATTGATTATTTTTTATATCGTTTAATTAATAACTAATAGCAAAGGTAATCTTGAATTTTTCATGTTAATGGTTATCCTTAATTTTATTTGTTGAACTTTTTACTTTTATGTTACTATACAGTTAATTATTTAACACTATTTTAACTAAAATGTGTAAAAGTTATATATTGAAAATATAAAACTATTGTACCTGATTTTCATATGCTGTATGTTTAAAGGTGCTACTGAAAACGTATCAGGATTTAAAATGAAAATGTATTTTAAATATTCTTAAACAAATTTATCATTTATTTACTATCAGACCTTATTCAAATGTGCGCAATTTGTATTATAAAAACAATATATGAAAATACACATATCAGCTTCATACCTTTTGTGTTAAAGTACGATTAACTCTTGCTGCCTGTATATCATAAAGATGACGCCTTCTCCAAAACAGATTGACGGTCTATTAGAACATGTATTATCATACAACGATAACTATTTAGGTGGTTTAAGGATGAAGAGTTTGCAACATACATACATACATACATACATACATACATACATACATACATACATACATACATACATACATACATACATACATACATACATACACACACAGACACACACACACATACATACAATACATACATACATACATACATACATACATACATACATACATACATACATACATACATACATACATACACAAACACATACAAATATACATACATACATACACACACAGACACACATATACATACATACATACATACATACATACATACATACATACATACATACATACATTCATACATACATAAATACATACATACATACATACATACATACATACATACATACATACATACATACATACATACATACATACATACATACATACATACATACATATATACATACACACACAGACACACACACACATACATACAATACAATACATACATACATGCATACATACATACATACATACATACATACATACATACATACATACATACATACATACATACATACATACATACATACATACATACATACATACATACATACATACACAAACACATACAAATATACATACATACATACACACACAGACACACATATACATACATACATACATACATACATACATACATACATACATACATACATACATACACACATATACATACATACATACATACATACATACATACATACATACATACATACATACATACATACATACATACATACATACATACATACATACATACATACATACACAAACACATACAAAGATACATACATAGACACTCAGACACACACACATACATACAATACAATACATACATACATACATACATACATACATACATACATACATACATACATACATACATACATACATACATACATACATACATACATACACAAACACATACAAAGATACATACATAGACACTCAGACACACACACATACATACAATACAATACATGCATGCATACTATTATAACTTTATCAGTGTTGTTATATTGTTAAATTTATGGTATTTGGTTCTTATTTACTCTTCAGATTTTAATATATAAATTGGGCAGTCTTTGGGCTGCTTATTAAAGGTATACGTGTGGGGATTGAAAAAAGTATCTGGCAACATTGATGGATGGTAGAATAGGAGTTAACCTATATTAATTGCTTCCAATTGTCTATATAACCCATTGACAGAGAGACATCTTACGTCTTTCCACGAGGAGTAATTTCGAGATGTAAAAGAAAATTATCATAATGCAGTATGATCAGGTAATTTAATTGTCGGATATATGAACCTTGCTTATGTTTTCTTTTTCTGTTCCGGTAATAACCTTCTGCTGTTTCGTTCTTCTAGTTTGGAAACAGAAATGGCAAAATTGAAGCTAGAAGATCTGCACATAGTAACACCGCTTGGTGTTGGAGGTTTTGGAAGGGTAATATTAGTAAGTACTTTATTCTCCAATTTGTGTTTCTCGTCTTTTTATCCCCATGTATACTCCTGCATGTCATAGGAACAAATAATGAATGTAGGAGACGCGGCGGGTCATTCGTTTAGCGTGACAGGCTTGAAGCCCTAAAAAATACTGTTTCGAATTCTACCAGGGCCCTTTACTTTAGCGGGTGGCCTGGTTACTAAAAAACTTCCAACTAAACCCTCTTCTCTGAGTCTCTGAAGAAAAGTGGGGAATATAAAGTGTGTTCGTCTGTTCATCATTCACACTTTTATGTGGTTTGTTACTGTTAACACATATACAGTACAATAAGCTGGTACATTCACACATCATATAAACTAATTATGGGACATACACTCGGTTCCTAACCGGTTTCCATTGCTTTTTAATCAAGCGTTCACTGTATCAATTGTTCTTTTATTGCTCGGGATCAAATTTTGGAAATGGCAAACAAAACTTCCAATTGGTAGATCAGTCAGCTCCAATCGCATGTCCTACCTCCACCGAAACGCTAACCCTGTTTTCCAAATAAAGTATATGACAGGGGTTTCAAGTCATGAGTACCTTCATACACTACTATGATAATGGTTGCACGACGTAAGAGAGGTGGATCTCACTGAAAATGTATGATATCGAAAAGCAAAGGAAAGGAAATATATAAAGCATATTTGCGTAATAAATTATGATGGTGACTCTGATCGATGCATGTGAGTTTGTAAGATCAAGATCATCTGTGTTTGCCTAAGGCAGCAGCTACACTTAGTTTCATATCAATTAAAAATTATGTGGATGGACTACTCATGGCTAGCAAAGATCTTGATATTAGTCTGCCTGAAAATGAATACAATGTACTACACAAATACAAGACTTGAGTAATTAAAGCAAACCCTGTTTTATGAGATCCTATATGTTGAGGACAAAAGGATGTAACTTGGGATTATAAGGATTAAATGATCACGATTTGGATGGTCAACATAATTGTACTAGTCACTCACAAAGGTAACATATATCAGTCAAATATTATTTTTGACGACTTAATATAAGCTACACTTTGATAAATTCTATTCCATTATCATTTGATCTTAGAGAGACTCTTGAAAGTCAACGGCGAGAATCAGCTGGTAGATAATGTACATGTATATTAATTGTATGTGACTTCAGTTGTAAGTTAACATAACACTAATAAAATGTACTAAACAAATACAGGTCTTGACTAAAGACAATACTTTTATATAGTATAACACAAATACAAGTCATCAGGAACGAATTTACCTTAAATTGTATAATATAAATGCATGTCATGAGGAAAGACAATACCTTGAAATAGTAAATTATTCGTATGTGTATAATTTACAGGTACAGGAAAAGAATAACAGCAATGAAACGTATGCTCTAAAGATACTCAACAAGCAGCACATCGTAGCGTATGGCCAACAAAAGCAGGTCATGAATGAAAAGAACATTATGGCGGAATTAAGATCCGATTTCATTGTAAGGTAATATTATGACTTTTATTTTCCATTCTACCACTGCTTGTAGCTGTCGTTAAAATGAGATGTTGATATGGTTTGGTTGGTCCGCTCTTCCTATAATATAATGTTCTCTTTAGCACGATTGAAAAAATAAAGAAGAAAAAAAAACAATTGCAAGAGAAAGAGTTAACCATGTTTAAATACACGCGGAAAGGATATGATAACTGTAGCAAGTTTTCTATCCTTATCCAACATTTTGAAATTTCTTTTTAACAACATCCTTGTTAGCAGTTTGATGAAGCAAAATCCTTTTTTGCAGACAAGTGAAACTTGGTTCGCACGTTATCATTTTGCATATTTAACGCAATGACTACTTGATGTAGACAAAATAAAATTTGGTAGGCATTTTGGTATGCATAATAAATGAACGGCTCTGAGTTTAGTAGGAGTGTTGTTACGCATAAGGAACATTCAGTTCTGAGTTTATTTGGCGTATTGGTATGTATAATGAACATTCAGTTCTGAGTTTATTTGGCGTATTGGTATGTATAATGAACATTCGGCTCTGAGATTATTAGGCGTGGTTGTACGCATAATAAATTAACGGCTCAGAGTTTATTTGGCGTACTGGAATGTATAATGAACATTCAGTTCTGAGTTTATTTGGCGTATTGGTATGTATAATGAACATTCGGCTCTGAGATTATTAGGCGTGGTTGTACGTATAATGAACATTCGGCTCTGAGATTATTAGGCGTGTTGGTATGCATAATAAATGAACGGCTCAGAGTTTATTTGGCGTGTTGTTATGCATCATGAACATTTGGCTCTCAGTTTACTAAGCGTGTTCATATGCAAAATAAACATTCGTCACTGAGATTATTAGGCGTATTGGTATACATAATAAATGAACGGCCCTGAGTTTATTAGACGTGTTGGTATACATAATTAATGAACGGCCCTGAGTTTATTAAGTGTGTTGGTATGCATAATATTATGCATAATAAATAATCGGGTAAGAGTTTATCAGGCGTGTTTGTATGCCTAATGAACATTCGGCTCGGAGTTTATTCGGCGTGCTGTTATGCATAATGAGAGATCGGCTTAGAAATTTTTTAAGCATGAAGATATGCAAAATGAACGAACAGCTTCGAGTTTCATGTAATTAAATCATTATCAAATTTACAACAGTTTTTGAACTGTTTGGGTCAATACTTGTATCGGATTTAACTTTTTTTCAGTCAATAGTTGTATTGGTTGGAGTTGTTTGGGTTTATGGTTGCTTAGCTTTAAACTGTTTGGGTCTATACTTGTACTGACTTCAACTTTTCGAGTCTTTACGTTTTTCTAGTTTGAACTGTTTCGGTTAATACATATATTGGTTTGAACTATTGTGGGTCAATACTTGTATTGGTTTAAATTATTTGGGTCAATACTTGTATTGGCTTGAAAAACTTTGAGTTTATGCTTTTTGCTTTAGTTTGAAACATTTGGGTCTTAAATTGTATTGGTTTGAACTGTTTTGGTCTATATTTTGTATTGATTTGAACGTTCTGGTTTTATACTGGTATTTGTTGGAACTGTTTGGTTCAACACTTGTATTGGTTTGAACTATTTGGGTCTATTCTTAGAATGTTTTCAACTGATTGGGTCTACAAATGTATTCGTTTGAACTGGTTGGGTCTTTACTTGTGTTGATTTCAACTGTTTGGGTCAATACTTGTATTTGTTGTGAATTGTTTGGGTGTATAATTGTATTGGTGTGAAATTTTTGTGTCTATAATTGTATTGGTTTGAACTGGTCGGGTCTATAATTGTATTGGCTTGAAGGGTAGGGGTCTATACCTGTATTGGCTTGAAGTGTTTGGTTCTATACTTAAATTGGCTTGAGGTGTTTTGGTCTATACATGTATTGGTTTTCAAGCAATACGTGTTATCCAAGCGAAAGCTGAGTTCATTTCACGTTGGATCATATTTATACAAGAACTATTTTCTAGGTTTCTAGGTTGCATTAATCAACACTCCATTCTATCCAAACATGTTTGTCAATCTGACATGAACGAAATAGTAAATGAGTAGTCATTGTTGATCTACTCAGTTTGTTAGTTAAACAATTTGTTTTTCTTTAAAAGAGTGCTCTAAATGAAGTTTAGATTTTATAATTTAGGAAAAACAGTAAATTTGTATTTGTTATGCTTATTTCAGGGCAACTTGCTTCAGAAAAGTTTCAATCAATTAAATAGCGATTTTGGATAAGATTTGTTCATTAGGAAACACTAAATTTGTTGAACGTGAGAAACAGATTAGATTAATTATTATGAATATGTAAAGTCTGAATTTAAAAGAAAATGAATACAGAGTACAAAAACACATGTGATACATTTACATATCGTAATACGGTTATGTCGCAAAATTAAATGTCCACCGTGATGTGCATAACTTCAACATGATTTAGAGACAATAACAATTATGCAATTATTCCATGTTAGGCCGTGAAATTCTTTTGATATCAAGACATTTATACACAAGCCAGGTGTGATGTGGTATAACCAATGTACCCTTTTCTACAAGATATCAATTCTCATGTAGAAAGTGCAAACGAAAAATCAATCTCATAAAAATGACAAAAGCGTCATTAAGACATCGAAGAATCTAATCAACATTTTGGCCTGACAAACATTCAGTAGCTATTGTAAACAAAACTATTTGTAATTAAGGCATCCTTAGCTGGATATGTTAATACAATTTTTGTACTATCATAGATGTTAGTTATAAGGTAGGCATGTTCAAACAACAGATCTGGAACTATTTGTCTTTGACAATTTTGTTTTCATTTTCCAGGTTGCATACAACTTTTAAGGATGATGAACATCTGTATCTGTTAATGGAGCCTTGTCTTGGAGGCGAGCTGTTTACGTTGTTATATGAAGAGTAAGTTAAATAATTGTATACACTGCTGATTCAACTTTTGTTTTTGTGCTTGTATGTTTTACAATAAGGATAACACTTAAAGCAAATCAAGAAATCAAGAAATATGTTGCAGTAGGGTGTTGAAAATCAAACAATATATAAAGAAGAATCGTCAACACCTTCGAACGAGTATTTTTGCAACCAGACTAATTGTGCATGTATACTTGAAACAGATAGCGGCGCAGATTTTGTACATCGCGTTATGTAACAGTTGCGTATTCTCCTTTACATACTGTGTTTGCCATTTGATTCCTGTTAACATAATTTATGTTAACATAAATATTGGCTACGTGTTACTTTCAGGAACTTTCAAGTGATTCCTTACATCATATTTAAGATTATTTGCTGTACTGGCCTTGTTTATATTGTACACTTGTATCATCTTATATACACCTTATGGGTGAGATTTCTTTAAACTTATAGCGCAATCAATGGGATTAATTAAATACTGGAACTAAATAATCTGTCAACTTTAATCTTGATCCAGATGTCTTAGTGATCTCCACAAATTAGTTACATTAGTTGTAACAAATACATTTTTGAAACTGAAAGGTTATCCTTATAAAGAAAATTTAAGTAATTTGTTATTATTTACATATTGGTCTCGGGTTCGATCCCTAGACAAGTCATACCAAAGACTAACAAAAATGGTACTAACAGCTGCCTTGCTTGGCGATCAGCATTAAGGGTTAGTGTCAGGACTGGTCGGCTTGGTGTCAGGATAATGTGACTGCGTGGGACATCATGCTACATGTCTGCGACTTGATGCCCCAGTGCTAGACATCACTATAAAGTGCATCACTGCAGATTTCGTAGCGATATGACTGAACATTTTTGAAAGCTACGTTAAAAATCCTAATCAAACAAACAAACAAACAAATAACATTCATTTGATAAATATGATAATATTATTTAACTATATTCCTCTTGTTTTCTCACTTGTTCAATTTACGATACTACGACTCGATCGAGCACTTCATTGCCTTAATTAACACATTAATATTAATTAGAAGTCTTGTAAATTAATACCACGTGACTTTTATGGTTGCAGATGTTGTATGAATCTGCTTATATAATTATTTAGATTTTCATAAAATATTTTTAGACCCTGTGAGCAATGTTCCCTCTAAGCTGCGCGCGCGCACAGCTGCTCGGTCATCAACGAGCAGCTTAATTATCAATTTTTGCTCAATCCAACGTTAAATTTTGCTCGTCTCCGTAATGCTTACGCAGTGTTGCGAGCACTGCGCGCACCTTTACCATTCGCTTAGAGGGAACGTTGTCTGTGACAAGAAGAGAATGCAGGGGATTAGTAGTATTTGATGAATACCGTGTTGGTCGGATGTACTAAACTACATTCAAGAAGTTTCGAAATTTTTAATTGAAAAGAAACATATTGGTGATTAGTTAGAAAAGATGTCTTTTTCATCAGAAAAGATAATCAAAGTCGCCCTTATATAATTTGTCTTCTCGGATGGCAATGCCTCGCGGGAGATCTATAACGCAGTCCACATAACTTTGAAACAAAATCAATATTTAATAAATTCATAACCATATACATGTATCAAATGAATCACTGCTATGACCTTGGCAAGAAAACACATATATTAAATGAATCACTGCTATGTCCTTGGCAATAAAAAACATGTATCAAATGAATCACTGATATGGCCTTGGCAAGAAAAGCTCCCCTTTTGTCTTTTCTGAGTGAAAACATATTTGTGTTGAAGATGTGCGTTATTGATATTCTCTGGAATGAGACGAATGTTCGAAAATGATCTGGTTGCCTTACTGTAAATTCTAACACAACTCAGTGTATGTCGACATTGAACAAAGTCTAATACTATGTTCATTTAGGCTTGTAAACTTGTTTATTTGTTATTGTAGAGAGAACCTCAGTCATACGGCAGCCAAATTCTACACTGCCTGCATAGTTGAGGCATTGAGCTTCATGCACTCTAGAGGAATCATCCATAGAGATCTAAAGCCCGAGAATGTACTCCTGGACTCCAAAGGATATGCAAAACTGGTATGTGTACCTCAATATTACTCTCCTAGACTACAGTTAACGTGTAAAACTAGTATGAATAATTTAGATTTTACTCTTACATACACCATGTCTTGCACTATGCCCTTCACTGAGGCACTTTACATTCTTCTGTCTGATTGACTTTTATATGATCGTTATAACTCTCACATTGACTGAGACACATAACAATTTTAAAGTGGATCTAATTTTAAATAAATAAAATATATCACGATTGGAACCGCGTTTCATTTTAGGCGCCACACAAATGTTTTGGCTGTACAAAGTCCCAGTTATGATAAATATACCCTAAAATACCCTAAATCAAAACCGTGAATATTTCTTATTCATTTTTTCTCTTTTCCTCACTGCCAACCCAACATAACCTTGTATGTAGCTAACGCTTTGTCCGCCTGTCTCCCCGTAAACCATATCTGCCATTCTAACTTTCGGTGTATATCTCTAAATAAATCAATGCTTTTCTAAGAAACTTGGTATTGGTCTAATGTCTCTTATCTGCCTTGTGCTATTCACAATGCTTCAGTTCTATTTCCAAAAATGTTTCGGCAGTTTAGTCTGTTGATCCATTTGTTAGTTGTAAACACCTTTCCGGATCTATCTCCCAGGTCGTTTGATATATATGAATAATGTTTGGCACACATATCACAATCGTAATCAGGCTGTGTCTTATGCATTTAACAAATATAAAGTTTTAGTAATGTAATGTTTTCATTCAGTTATTTGTCCTGCCATCCATTATTCCCAATTTAGGTGCAGGAGCGCTTAACTCCAAAGTCTTGTACACTAAAGTTAAGATGCACTTATTGGATAAGCATTCTAATAGAACCTTATACTCACAGTTCTTCTGCTAATCATTTTTCTCCATTTATCTGATCATTCATTCATGAATCATACATACATTTCTGGAGCATAGCTGTGAAATCCATGAATACATCTCTATAAATGTCAGAACACAAATTTGGAACACATATATGGCTATTATTGTGCCGTTTGCAATTTCGTAATTCTTTAGTTGTAGTATTTTGAATGCCTTTTTCCGTTAGTTTCTTCAAACCACATTAACCATTTATCCTTTATTACTGGAGCAAAACACATAACGCGACCCATTTCCACGCTTGCTGTGTTGATTCGAATTTATTTTCTATATATGAAGTCTGCAATTAATAATTGTCTCCTAGCAGACATATGGCCTGACAAGGAATGTAGTCCACTGCATGTTTTTGTTGTATTATCAAACCATTGATGTGATAAAGAGGCTGTAAATATATCGCTATCACTTTCTTTATTTGCATGTTCTTAAATATTTTTCTTTGACAGAACATAATTCCCCAAATAGTTTTAGATATTTCAACAGCACGGGAAACACATGTGGCACAAGTTGCCTATGGACACATATTTTCCAATTCTATGTTTTTATGTCGCCTTTGGTAGAAGGTATAGCATGTACTACATACATTGAGAGTGATTCACCACAGGGTATTGCTACTTAGAATAAGGACTAATAGTCACGAATCATCGAATATTCTCAGTACGGATCTTTACATAGGCGGGATAGCAATAGTGGTATCATCCATAGTCTTGTTTGGTTTTGTCAGAAAAAAAAGTCGATTGTCAGTACGGATCTTTGCATAAGCGGGATAGCAATGTTGGTATCATTCATAGTCTTGTTTGGTTTTGTCAGGAAAAAAGTCTATTGTCAGTACGGATCTTTACATAAGCGGGATACTGATTTTGTTATCATCCATAGTGTTGCTTATTTTAATAGTACGAAATTCAAACACTGATTCAGCCTCTGATAACTGCAAGTCAACAACAGTTTACACCATACATGTTTGAACTGTACTCCTTAAACATGAATCTGACAGTCTGCCTTAGAATGGATTAGGAAGACTGACTGCTCCAATCAGATGTTGTTGTACCCCATTGTAGTCGATAAGAAATTATTAATTTATTTTCTATAATTGTTCCTGGAGATTCATTCACCAGTGAGGAATGTTGCTTGCATGAAGTCAAAAGAGGATTAAAATCTAAACAAAAATATATTGTTTACTGATGTCAGTCGCAAGAATTTGGAGTAAGGTGACTAAACAAAGTTTTATTTTCCGCCTGATTCCGAAAAGGGCATTTGAACTAACATTTCATTCAATGAAATTAGTTTTAGAAAATGCCGCATAATCTCAAATGAATCTTTCACTTAATGTGACCAGGTACGTTCTTAACACAAATATGGTTTTGGTTCATTTGGCGTTATAACAAATACACTGCATTTCAACAAATTTGTATAAATATGAAAAAAAACATACAGCGATATGACGAAAAGTATTTTCGTCAATACCCGCAAACGGTTTCATGCCGATAATTATGTAAATGATTACCGTTCATTATTCTTCAATAAACCTTTCTGACATAGCTTGCTTTGTATTTCGAATATGTCAGGGGAGGCATGTTCTAACCTTCATAAACTTGTGGTCTAGCTCTTCTAGCCTTTCGTGTCAATATGATACGCTAAACTTAATCTTATAAATCGCGTTTTTATTATTGGTTTTTCATTCTTTCATTTTGATAATAAATATGATTTCTTTATGTGGTGAATAAACATTATCTACCATTGTTTTTCCTATAGTCCATAGATTTGCAACTTTTTGTTTCATAGTACTTTTATCACTGCGGTGTCATAGATTCACGCTGATTTTGTAAAACGTTTAGGGAAATAATTTGCAACACATTTCGTATTAAAATAAATCGCATTCGGTGAATCATTGATAGCTCAGCGCACTCCTAATTCATCTATTTGTTAAGTAAATATTTCTCATGTCATAACTTATGTTGGGTAATTTTTTCAGAACAGACTCTTCTTTTCAGCTACATATAATACGTATCTATTTATGCGTTAATTTTTCTCTCAAGATTGACTTTGGGATGTCCAAGAAGGTGATACCAGGAGAAAAGACCTGGACGCTATGTGGAACGGCAGATTATATGGCCCCTGAGATGGTTTTAATAAAAGGGCACGACACAGCGGCAGACATTTGGTCTTTGGGAGCTCTTGTTTTTGAAATGCTTTCTGGCAGGTAAGAATGACAAACACTATACGGTAGTTACAAACGGTTTGCAGTGCACCAACACCTCACTGTGTGTTTCTCTGTGTGTGTGTGTGTGTGTGTGTGTGTGTGTGTGTGTAATACATGCAATCCAACAGCGAGAAGATATATTTTTGTGCAGCTCAAGTTACAATAGCTAACATTTCAATATATCATTATGTAGATGTATGCTTAACATATAACAGAGAATATAATCATCTACTTTAGACCTCTCTTACCAACATGACACATTTTAAATCTGAACAGGATGTAAACCATATCGATTAAAATAAAATTAATTATCATACACATACTTTGTCATAAACATAAAAAATATTGAACTTTAATTTATACATTTTAAAAACTTTTTATTAAAAAACATTTACCAACCCTGTGATTAAAAATATAACACCGCATGATGATCGCATGCACTACTTTACATTCTACCTTGACATTTGACGGATGCATGTGTCACCTACCGTGAGAATGTGTCTGTGTCTTTATCCGATGCATTTTTTGGTACTTTCATCCGAGACCGATACAGCGAAATTGCTTCGGACAAAAAGATAGTACTCGAGTTATTGTGACTGATGATGGCATGCACTACTTTACATTATACCTCGTAATTTGACGGATGCATCTGTCACCTACCGTGAGAATGTGTCTGTGTCTTTATCCGATGCATTTTTTGGTACTTTCAACCGAGACCGATACAGCGAAATTGCTTCGGACAAAATATAGTACTCGAGTTATTGTGACTGATGATGGCATGCACTACTTTACATTCTACCTCTACATTTGACCGATGCATGTCAGTTGCCGTTTTCAGTTACGGTTATCGCATCGGATGCAACGAATGGTAAATGCGTATTTAACCTTTGACATCGTGTACAATCACATGAATCTCACAAATACAATTGTGAAATATTTACAATATCTAGTTCTACAGAGGCGTAGCAGGGGGAGGTGGGGGGCATAGGGGGACAGATGTGAGCGAACGCCAGACTACTGGAGGCGTCAAAATGGGCTTTGAAATAAATAGGTTGTATGTAGCATTTCATAATATCATTATATCGCGTGTGATGTGACCGTATGCACTATGCAGCTATGCATTAATTTTTTTTCCTCTTCCCTTTAAAAGCCGTTGGCGTTACATTGGGTGATGGTGATTTTATTGATGAAAATAATGGGTTTCAGAGTTGAGGGGAGGAGGGGATGGGGGTTGGGTTCGTAAAAATGAATCTTGTCCCCGGGCTCGAAGCACTCTAACTAGGCCTCTGTAGTTCTAGTATGTGATAATTGGTTTCCATTATGTGGGATAACTCAGAAGAGATAGAAGGCACATGATGGTGACATGACATATTTCCTAAAACATTTCAACATATACTTTTGTATTATTTTCTCAAGTCAACGTTGAAAGAAAGTTGTATGTCGGTTCGTTTGTGTTATTATTTCTGTACCTATTTATAAGTACCTAGTCAGCATATGAAATTGTGTATTTTTCAACAGTTGCATTTCGTCTTCCAGCTCCCTCTTTGCAGACAAGGATGATAATCACATGCAGACTTGTAATAATATCTTACAAGGGATCAATGATGTTGTCTTCCAAAATGAAATTAGGAATATCGCCGAAGATTTTATACGGAAATTATGCAGGTAAGAACGAGATTGATGCTGCCGTCTTCCTAAATAATATAAGAAACATTTCGGAAGGTCTCTTTCGTAAACAACACAAGTGAGAAATCAATAGATGATGTTATCCTCTGAAGGGACATAGGAACACTGAAGATTTTATATGGAATTTATGCAGGAAAAAAGGTATTTCAGTAGTAGTTTTCATCGTTCTAGTTATCTGCCAGAAATGTTATTTCAAAGGAGTTGAACGATGACAGTACTCTGACTAATATAGGCATCAAGAACAAAAATGAAGAGAACAAATGTCTGACCTCCAGGTACACAAAATCAAAACCTACACGATTTTAAATTAACACATTTTAAACGTTCGCTGGATAGTGGTTAAACATACTTTGTGATAAAAAGAAAAATAGGGTTTGTAGGTACCTCAGTAGATATTTCACTCTGCCTCTCGGGCTTCAGTGGATGTATAAGTAAAACTATTTCTTTGTGCTTCTTTTAGCTTCTAGAAGAATTTGAAAAAGGGAAAAACACAGTTGATCATATCACAGTATATAAAACATTAGAGTTTAAATGCTAATGAAACTGTAAAACTCACCATAGTCTTTCTCCATGCGTATAGATAAATATATACTGTTTTCCACTTGTTTATTGTTGTACATAAGGAGTAGGCTGAACATCTGTAGCCCAACGTGTCCATACAACGACAAAGTGAATAAGAATTTTGCCGCTATTTCATTATTATCTTTTTTCTTATTTACAATATCTCTGTCATAGAGATTGCACTGTTCCTTAGGCCTCACGGGCGTCAGGCTGTTGTATTAAAGATAACGTGCAAACAATGGAAGGAATATGATGCTTTTGTCTGTTGCATAACGGTATAGTGTAGACCATAAGTACTGAATCAGTCTATATATATATATATATATATATATATATATATATATAGAAAGATTTAGCTTTTGAACAAAACACATAGCTAATCATTTAAAACCAAAATATACATGTCATAGTAATAGAACCACCATGTGTATAATTGATTTATGATACATGGATGAATTTTATTCAAGCATTGGCTTTATTCCCTTTCTTTTATTTATAAGAAATAATCCTGTCAAACGCCTCACCGCGCAGGAAATACCAATGCACGGATGGTTCAACGAATTCCACTGGGAGGACTTACGAGGCAGTACAATGGAACCACCTTTTATTCCAAAGGTTATAACCCCCCTTCTCTCTCTCTCTCTCTCTCTCTCTCTCTCTCTCTCTCTCTCTCTCTCTCTCTCCACGCAGAAACAAACAAACTGCAAGATAATTAATTGCTGTGAATTAGCCGTTAATCCTGATATACCAATTGTTTTGGATTACGCGATTCCTTTAAACATCTGATTTAAGAACCATTTACAGAGACAACTGGACCCTCATTGCCATCCGATGCATATCCATCTTTAAGCATACACTAATACGGCAGTTTCTGAAAACTAAATAAACACATTTTTGATATCATACAAAAATGAACGGATTAGTGGTTTTTAATCATGCACCCCATAATATGATGTAACACATAGCATTACTTTTATATGCCCTTTATCCCTGTTATCTTGTTCTGACAACTATTTACACTATAAAAAATATCTCATCTATGGTTATTGTTGTTCAAGTCAAGTAATATTGACAAATGAGAGAATGGCATTTTAACCGTTGCTTTGTTTAATTTTTTATGTCCATCTCTCTCGATATTTCAATTTCCTTGTTTTTGTTTGTTCAGTCGTTGATTGTTTACAAACTATATATTAACCCAAGACGTATGTGTTTCGTTATTCAGGTCAATTACTCAGTTGATGCCAGTAATTTCGATTGTGAAAGCTTATCAGAAAAGGCAGATTATGCATGCATTGATGACGTAACAAGCTGGGACCCGGACTTTTAGCTCAGTTCTACGAATTCCCACCTTGTATCTGTCAACTTCAATTTTTCTCGGATGAAACGAAATTAAGTACCTAGGAAAGGAAACAATGTAATCATGATGTTAGAAGCTAACAAAAACGCTTATCATTCACAAAATCACTGAAGTATGTAAATCAGTTGCAGACTCTACAAATATCTGTGAACAAATATTTTGCTGGACGTTTGTTAGGGATTGCCATCAAGTTGTGGGAGTCGCACATACTTGATATCGATATGCAAAATATATGCATATTACAAGCCAATCATGGGTAAAAACAATCACATTAATCGTTCATTTTATATTTTTTAAAAATAGAATTCAAAACTTTTGAAAAGATAATGAAACGTTTAATTATAGATTTGTATATGCTTTACAACCCAATTGATTTCTGTGGAAGTGAGCTCTGTTTTTGCTGACACCTCTTAAAGTTCCATTCCAAACATATTTGGCGTTGTCAGTATTTTCAAGGCGTCCCCTGGTAAAAACTGTTCTGGATAACCGAAGGTTTAGTTATTTAAAGTAACTAATTGTTTGTTCGTAGTTTTTCTGATGGTCGTTATCCTACAGTTTTCTGGTTCCATACTCACTTCCCTTCTGGTATTTTACCTGTTGGCCGTCTTTGTTTCTCCTTTCGCATTTTTCTGGTTCTAATTAGTTGCGACTCTTGCCAGGAATCATTTTTTTGCGAACTTACATTGTATTTTTCCTTTTTATGTTATTGTTTAGAATATTATTTGGTATGGATGTTTCAAATAGTTCAAGGTTGTCTTTTTAATTTCAACCTATTTTGTTCTACAGTTGGTGTGTGTGAGTGTGCGTCTCTCATTTCTCTATAGTGGCACCACTCTTTGATTTCTTGTCTCCTTTTAGAAGGCCATTGGTCACGCAGGGGATTGACCTAAGTTTGTTGTGTGTTTGTCACTGCTTCAGTATCTAGTTGGTTGTTGCTTCCATTGCGTCATAGTACTTCCTTGTGCTTTTCTTTATTTTTACTTTGCTCTTTTCTTCCACACCTTGAATTGTTGATTTGTGCTTGATTTGTGGTAGCTGCTTCTGTTTTTCTTCCCTGAATGTCTGTCGGTTACATGTGTAGGTGCCTCTCTGGCTTCGATGTCTTTTACCTTGTCTGTTATTTCAATGTCCCTGTTTGTAAGCTCTTCTATCTCTTATGTCTGTTTGTGTAGTACTTGTTGCGGTTCTCCGTCCTAAAGTTGTGTTAGCCTTTCTTCTCGTGAGAATGTAGTGTTCATTTATGTTGTTTCCTTTGGAAGCGCACGCGTGTGTACAGTCAGTTTGTATAAAACAATTGAAACCAAGATTGACATGTATAAAAGATTCAGAATCGTTATTACTTCTGAAAACAAAAAAATTGTATGGTACACTTCCAAACGAGTACGCTTTAATTTACTGAAAATATAGTACTCTCATATGAGAATCCTGAAAGGGAATTTGCTTTCTCAAGAGATTTTGTATCACGTTCGTTCATGTTCAGCTATACTAATTTTATGTAACTAATGCCTTTTTCTCTCTTACTTTTCCTTTGTAACTAATACATTTTCTCTCTATTTCTTTTTCCTGTTTGTATCAATTTCCTGTGTTATTATTTCCCATGTTAGTATCGTTATCTGTGAAAAGAGGAAATACAAATTAATGATGATGAGTTACATTAAAAATGTTCAATGAAGCGTTCAATTTTCATTTAAGTTTTGAAATTTCCAGAACTTAAAATAGCGTTCGTTGGTTGTTTTAATTATATACTCAAAACGTTCTTGACTTCACAAGTCCACGTATTTCCTGCCACATGACATTTGCCCAGTATTTTGCAAAACTCTATTAATAACATCTCTAATTTATAATCCTGTTAGTCAATGTTTGAAATTCAATAATTTAACATTTCCTATACATTATATGTCTTAAGCTATTTTATGTATTTCCTCCAATATTCCAATGTTTCAGTTATTCCAAATTATAGTACCATCGCACTCACGTGACCATCACTATATTTTGTGTTGCTCGTATATTTGGACCCATGTTTTGTTTTGATTTGTTATTTGCTTGTTTTAGCTTTTTTATTTGTTTTGCTTTGCTTTGCTTTTGTTATTTTATATTAGTGTTTGAGGTTTTATTTCTTTTAAATGCTAAAACCGTACTTAAATTTGTTCATGAGTGTATTTGATCAACGGAATAAAACATTTTGACAAATGTAGAGTACTTTTTTCAGCATAAGAAACAATTATAACACTTAGTATGGGGTTGATCATTTTTGGAATATGTTATATTACTTTCAAGTAGCACGAGATATTTCTTGCGTGAACATTTTCTCAAATAGCGTCGGAAAGGGTGCCAAGTGATAACATTTACAATTTAGCTTGCCTCGATGAACTACGACAGATTCATGCTATTACAAGTCATCATTGCTAACCAAGGATCCGATATGATAACCCTATCTACAGATAGGGTTATCTCATCGGAACCTTGGCTAGCGAAGATGACTAGACGTTCTCTTTAGCTTCTTTCGTCATTTAGGGGTACTTTTACACATGCATTATTGTTTTAATTAAATTCATTAGGAACCTTTTGCATTCGGTCATGTTTTCTGCAATAAGGTACACATATTGTTATACCTGGAATCTTTAATCTTCATCGAGAGCTGCGTGTTGACAAATACCACACCTATAGACCACAATTAATTTTACTAGATGTTCTCTACATATATTTCTCAGTACTGACCTTTCCACAGTGTGACAATCAATACAAATCATATGTTAATCTAAAATACCTCCAAAGATGACTTCACGGTGAAATTCTTGTCAAGGGTTGATCGGCATTTTTTTGAGCTGCTGCACTGTAAACAGAGCAGCATGTAAACAGAACACATATTTCACTTCCGGATCATCACCAAGGCCTTATTACTCCATGTGCACTGTCGCCAAATTACACACTGACAACCACTCTCTCTCTGCTCATATTCTCAAGAATAAACAATTACCTTTAAATCCATACCAAATATGCATCAATATAACTCTTCTACCACCACCAAAATGAGAGAGGAAAAAATGTTCTAAAAATAGACTGGAACTACATTCGTGGGTACTGAACTGGAAGTATTAATTGTGGTGTGATTCCTGACAGGCCCAACTTTTTGGGGCAAATTTTAGTAAAACTTTTATATTTGAATGCCACACCTATTTGAACTTTATACATGAAGTCTTTTTGAATTTCCTTGCATACAAGTCATGTGACACCTGCTGGAAAGTGTGTAGTGCTGGTGTTATACAGGGTGCACGTGCTGATCTATGTGTTCTTGAGAAACCAAAACTAAATTTGCTATATCTTCCTTATTTATAGGACTTTTTCAATGCTGTAAAAACCTAATTGTACTACAAGATGAGGCCTGTCTGAAAATATGTTTAAAGTTTATACAGTTGGATCATTTAAAATTTTAATGGAAATTTAAATAAACATTTAAATTTATAAACTAAATTTTATTGAAAAATTAAATTTTCATAAAAATTTGAAAACAGATTTTGTCAAAGTTTAGACAGAAAAGTTGATCAATCAATGGTCTTTAAAATAAATGGTGGTTTGGGTCTGTGTAACTGGGAACAATTTTCCCAGGGGTAATGAAGTAGCATGACTCATAGTGATTTTGGCAACAAACCGCAATATGCCTGTCAAGGTGCATATAGGTGTACACACTAAAGAAGCAGCAATAAGTGCTATGTTCCATATTTATTGTGTCAGGTATATAGGCAGTTATTTGAATAACTAATAGTGCACTCAGATTTAAACATCTGATGGGACCACTTCCATGTTTTATAGGAAAATTGCATTACATTTCAGTATCGATAACTACAAAAAGCGACTATAAAATAGGAAAATACAGTTTTTAGGCAGGCTTTACCTTACTGAACAATGGTGCTAATCTCTCTCATGAAGATCTAAGCCATATCCTTGAGGTGCTTTATATTAGTGTTGTGATATCATGATCACTTATGGCAGTACACTGCATATGTCCTTATGAAACCTTGCTATCACCACCTGACTACTGGAGAGCTTCCAAGCTGATCCACCACTAACACTTTGTTCCAGATACCAGCCTAGACCTGAAAAGATATAAAATGTTTCACTTATATCTAGAAAACAGTAAGATGTATGTAAATGAAGTTAAAATGTGTTAGATATAGTGATTTACAAATAACATTCAGGCTGCAAGCATAGGAAATAAATATTAAACTTGACAGAGTGACACTCAGAAATGTGAAGTAATAGTCATGTATTAAAGTAATAAATTCATCCTAAAAGTATATGAAGTTTCTATAAGCATATCTGGTCATGCACAGGTGAAATAACTAATCAGGTAGACTATGCATCACAAACTTTAAGGAAATGCGGGGACGGTGAGGTTTGATCATTGGTGGAAACATTAGTACATGCCAGTATACAGGAAAGTCAAGCGACAATGTAGTAAAAAAGAATATATTACTATAAGCAATCTTATTCATGAGGGAAATAATAATTCTGGATATTGCAAGAGAATACAGCCAAATGTGGCCACACATATCAACTACAGGTACCAATACATCCTATATCATAAACTAAATGTGAAATTCTGATCCCCAAAACTTGTAAACAAGAATGGAAATTTGCATATGTGGGACATATACAATGTAATTGTTATGATCAAATGTGCAAAAATAATTCCAATGATCTGTTTGAACATTTAAAGTGTATTTTTAAGGGTGTTTGATACCAATTATTAACCTCAATGGTTCAATAGAATCAGATATCAGCTGATAATGCAATACCGCACTCTATCCAAGTACTGAATTGAAATATGTTACCATACATGGGCATATTAATGAAAAAAATAACATTTTGGGATACATTTAGTGCACACAGCCAAATATGTGTCTTACAGATTCACTGTAGGTACAATGTCAGCCTATATGATATACTGAATGTGAACTTTGGATCCCAAACATTGTAAAATATGTGGATATTTGTTCATGTGGGATATGTAACCATGCTAAGATCAGTTGTACACAGTTAAACTCAAAATATCTGCTTGAATATATCTTATGCAATCTTTAGAGTGTCAGTTAGCAAATATTATTAGCAATTAACAATGCATAAATTAAGATAGATCATTAGAATTCACATAACATCATACAGGCCACAATGCCGCGCTTCACTAATCAATATCTTAACCAAACTGAACAATAAAATTGAATGCATTTTGTGTTCACCTTATATCATTTTGCTGTTTTCTTACATCCAAGGGTAAATATACATGTGGGAAGTATATTTTATCCCTTCAGCCTGCATTTCATTCTCAGAAAGTTTAAACTGATTTAGTAGAGAACTTTAGTAGGTTCTAGTATGAAGTTTTCATCACTGTCCTCTCACTAAACACCCTGTAACTATATTTGTTAACAATTACTAAAGGCTATATAAGCATATATGTGTTACTCAGGAAGTCACCCCATCATAAACACATAAATTATCTGATTGGACCCCTAATAAATAGTTTGAATGATCAATACAAAATAGAATCTGTCTTTCATACATTTTAAATGTATGTCTCATTTTGACTTACAAAGATATTTTCTCTGACAAAATTTGACAAATATCCATCATTGTAGCTTGTATATGGTGTAGAAGTATAAACATGCTGATATCATTTGATATAATTTCCAAAAATATTATCTATGTGCATTTTTAGGGGCAAATTTTAATTTTTTAATTTTTAAATTCTAATGACATTTTTCTATTTTAAATGTTAATATATATAACACCTACAAATTTCATGTGTTTATCATTAATATTAAAAATTTTATAGCATATTAAAGTTTCATCAATACTGCCTGTACAGGACATAGACCACAATTAATTTTACTATATGTTCTCTACATATATTTCTCAGTACTGACCTTTCCACAGTGTGACAATCAATACAAATCATATGTTAATCTAAAATACCTCCAAAGATGACTTCACGGTGAAATTCTTGTCAAGGGTTGATCGGCATTTTTTTGAGCTGCTGCACTGTAAACAGAGCAGCATGTAAACAGAACACATATTTCACTTCCGGATCATCACCAAGGCCTTATTACTCCATGTGCACTGTCGCCAAATTACACACTGACAACCACTCTCTCTGCTCATATTCTCAAGAATAAACAATTACCTTTAAATCCATACCAAATATGCATCAATATAACTCTTCTACCACCACCAAAATGAGAGAGGAAAAAATGTTCTAAAAATAGACTGGAACTACATTCGTGGGTACTGAACTGGAAGTATTAATTGTGGTGTGATTCCTACCTTGACTACAAATATAGGTGACAGTGACGCTGATTTTAAGTTGCGCTGACCATAGTTAAAATATGTCATGTTTATTTTTTTAAATTTTAGTTCACGCTAGAATCACAAATCTAGATGGAAACAATTGTTTGCATATTTATTAGTATCACACCTTTCCACCAGAGAAGGTCAGTGTGAAATATAATTAATATGTTATTGCATTAGCTTAAGAGTTCATCTTAAATTGCTGACCATCTAGGTTTCATGCAGGCAAGTTGTATACATACCGACAGACCTCGAGTAGTAAGGGGAAAGTATGCATATATTTGTTCATACACTATCGTCATAAAAAAAATCATGGAACTGTGACATATTTTCCAGGCTTCACCTACTTTAGTTAATAATATAGAAAACAAATATACAAATGTACGAATCCGGATTAATCTAGCTTCATAGCAATTTATAAAAGAGCCTCTCTTGCTAACTTTAATATGACTAAAGATACTAACGTATTGAATGTCATATAACGTATAACGTATTTGCCTATTTTTATGCTGATTGGATGTACTTCCAAACTTCATGAAGTATACAGCTGCAATTGAGGTATTTTGAAAACAAATATAAATGGACCGAATAATAGTTGTTGTTGGCTTGACTTTGCTTGCGAAGATTTAGAAGGGGTATGTCCACATCTATTGCTCGCGCGCTGGTGGCTGATAAACTATTCTGTGAGAGGCTGCAGGGGAATGTCTGGGTGGTGGTGGATGCTGCCGATGGTTCCCGGTTTTTTCTTTGCCATCGTTTTTCCGTCAAGCTGGCCCTTCTATTTTGTCCAAAAGCGGTAGTGGCTCAGTGAACTGTACTTCGCCAGGTTTCACGGCTTGTGATCCCATTGGCGTTGCTAGATGCCACACGTGGTGAGTCTCTTTCAAGGAGTCTTTATATCTCTTAAGAGGTGCCCCTCTATCACGGTGGCAAGTGGACAGTCATACAGTGCGATCTTTGGCAGGCGATGATCCTCCATCCTGGACGCGTACCCTGCCCAACGTAGCTGTATCGTCACTAGCATTGCCTAAACGCTGGCGATCCCTGCTTGTTTGTGGACTTCAATGTTGATGACGAGGTCACTCCAAAGAATGTTGAGGATAGTGCGGAGAAGGCGCAGATGGAAGCGTTCAAGGAGGCGGAGGTGGCGACTATAGGTTACCCAGGATTCATCGCCATATAGAAGGGTGGTCAGTACGACCGCTCAGATCGGTGTACCTCTTGGGACTGGCACTGTATCACACTCGTTTATAGAGTCTGCTGAAGGTCTTGTTTGCCTTGGCCAGCCTTATGTGTGGACAACAAGGACAGTCTCATTGGCAAAGAGAAGTCATCTGTTCACTGTTTCCATAGCCTTAGTGTGGGCCTGAAAACGCCTTACGTTAAAGAGGTTTGCATCAGTAAGAAATCAGATATAGATGACATCTTCGTCATTGAGGCCTTCTGTTGCTTTTTGTAGCATCACGCTGAAGAAGATTGAGAACAGTGTGGGCGCTGAAACGCAGCCCTGTTCACTCCATTTACAATGGGGAAGGTTGGTGACAGGTCTTTATTGTTTCTGACCTGACCAAACTGGTCTTTATGAAGTTGGATGATCATGGTAAGGACATTTAGAGGACATCTCTACTTTTCAAGGATTTTCCATAGTCCATTTCTGGTGACTGTGTCAAATGTCTTCGTCAGGTTCACAAATGTGAGCTATAGTCCTATGTTTTGTTTTCGACATTTCTTCTGGATCTGTGTCAGGATGAACACCATATCAGTTGTGCCCCAATTGGCTCTGAAGCCACATGACCGCTCTGGAGCATGTTCTTCTGCAATGGGGGGAGGGGTACCAGTCTGTTTTACAACACTATAGCAAGGATTTTGCCTGCAATGAAGAGCAGATTTATCCCACGGTAGTTTGAGCAGTCAGAAATTCTCACTTGTTTTGTACAATTTAATGATGACTGCGTCTCTGAGGTCTTTTGGAAGTTTCCCTTGCTCCCAGCAGCAAATGAAGAACTCGTAAAGTTTGGTGTGTAATGCTGAGCCTCCATTATTCCACACCTCAGGCGGTATACTGTCGTTTTCGGCAGCCATTATATTCTTCATCTGTTGTATGGTTGTTACAATCTCTTGCAGTGAGGGTGCCTGATCGAGTTCCATCTCAGGTGGCTGTTGTGGGATGCGATCATTAGCTGCATCCTGGACTGTACGGATGGTGCTGAAGAGGGTCTAGAAGTGATTCAGCGGTTTAGGATAGATTCCCTGTCGGTAAGTAGCTCTTGGCCAATTGCACTCCGTAGGAGGCTCTGTATTTGGACGGGAGGAGCATACACTGCTTTAAAAACTTCATAGAACCCTTTGTATTCACCAGTTTCAGCGTTCAGCTGTGTTCTTTCTGCAAGTTTTGTCCACCATTCAGTTTGTTTGTCCCGGCGGTTCCACTAAAGGGATCTTTAGATGAGGCAGAAGGCTGCTTTTTATCTGTGGACAGGATGGTTGACCAAGAAGGGCTTGGTACAATGAACTCTTTTTGGCAAGCATTTCTTTCATTTCTTGGTTGTTTTCATGAAACCAATCTTTGTTTTAGTGGCGAATTCAGGAATTTCTTCTGAGGTTCGCAGAATGTCAGCCTTGATGTGATACCACATCTCTTAAGGAGGTAGATCTGACCGACTAGTAAGAAATAGAAAAACACACTGAATGAAAATGTAGATTGAAAAAGCTGACATTGTGAATAAAAAAGTCGATAATATATTAGCTGAAATGGCAACTGAAGAATTATTACCAATGCAAAAATATATATCCGATTCAATAGTTGTTACTGTAACTGATGTTTAGTAACTGAGTGTATATCTGTAACATCAGCTGGTATAGAACGGAGTTTACAGCTGTGAGGTTTGCAAATATTGCTAATCTACAACTGTGTCTAATACCGTGTCCAGTGTTCTGATGTACCTAATGTACTTATATCAAATTAGCACTCAAACATAAAAGGCTTAAATATACACATGTGATAAAGACTTACTGACAACCATTATTAATATTCATGTTTGGTAATCATGTCAGTTTAAAAACCATTAGCTGAATTTACTTTAATGATGCCGAGTCCACTGATGACGACTATAATGATCACAATCAGAATTATATTGACGACTATTATGATCCTGACTAATCATTCCAATGATGACGGCTATATTGATCCTACCCAAATAATATTGACTCCAGTGATGACGACTATATTAATCCCGACCCTAACGATATTGACTCCAGTTATGACGACTATAATGATCCTGACTAATCATACTGACTTCCATGATGACGCCTATAAAGATCCTGACTAATGATGCTGACTCGATAGATGACGTCTATGATGATCATGACTAATGATGCTGACTCCCATGATGACGACTATAAAGATCCTGACTAATGATGCTGACTCGATAGATGACGACTATAATGATCCTGACTAATGATGCTGACTCCCATTATGACGACTATAAAGATCCTGACTAATGATCCTGACTCGATAGATGACGACTATAATGTTCCTGACTAATGATGCTGACTCCCATGATGACGCCTATAAAGATCCTGACTAATGATGCTGACTCGATAGATGACGACTATAAAGATCATAACTAATAATGGTGACTCCCATGATGACATCTATAAAGATCCTGGCTAATGATGCTGACTCGGATGTCTATAATAATAGTGTGTTTGTACGACGTATCCACTGTATTCAAGACACGGTCATACATCATGATCTACTGATAATGAGGAATTTACTGAGGCTTATTATGAAAGATTATGTGAATATGTGAACAAAGTTTTAATATTATTATTAAAATCCTGAATCAGAATGATAGAGGTCTACCATAAGCAAGATAACTTCTTTACATAAAGAAATTTAACATTTTTAAAAAAATACGTTTAAATTTAACAGCTGCAAATTACGTAATAGACACAGAACACTGATATGTCCCTTTAAGTGAGTTGTAGTGATGCGTTCTTTGCGTGCATGATAACCACTTGTAAAAATAACTTCTGTTGTTTGGTATGAAAGAGACATCAACAACACAATAAACCATTAATTATAACCATCCCCAATCAAAAGTAACATATCTTCATTCTAGTAATTTTACATTATACTGCTATATTTCCTGGGTTATCATCGTTACAATAACAATGTGCGAAATGAAGTGTTGTTTATATCTGTCATCTACTCTGACAATCTCGTATTGGTCATTTCATGAATAAGACTAATACACGGAGGTTGATTACTGCCATAATTATATGCGTGTATTTTCTAATCATTCTTGATGCATGATTGTAACTGGCTGCTTGCAAGTCGTACGTTTATAGTTGAACCCACATATCTTGATGCAAATTGTGCGTGACAGTTTGCAAGAGCTACTTTCCGTCTGCATTATTGTAAATGGCTGTTTGCAAGTGCTATTTTCATAATTCAAGTTATGAATTTAATTTCCTCAGTGATGCAATCTGTAAATTGCTGCTAGCACCTGTTTCAATTTATTTTCCTTCTGCGTCATTGGATCTTGCCAACTACTAATTGATTATGCAGTTTGTTGCATGGCAAATGCTATGACCTTTGCGACATGCTCTTCTCATACAGATTTGGCCTTGCAACGATGTAAATACTAAGTTTTATCAGTATTCTTTTTGTTGTCCTAATGGTGTCGCCATCTGTTATCATAATGACATAATAGAGGTTAGCATGGCATTATGACAACAGATGGCGCCCTATATTTGTAAAGTTTTGCCGTTGCAAGAAATAATTAATGTTCCGCATTGAGCTTTACGGCATTCATTTTGTGTCGATAAATCTTGTAATTCTTTCGCTCCTTTTTATTAAGGTGTACAATAGCAATTGTGCTCTAAACCCATGTGCTTTCTCAAAGATTTCAGTGATTTATCGCAACTTACGAAAACAAAACGAATATGCTGCATCAGGGTGGTCCGTCTTTATCAATCCCAGTTTTGACACACTTAAGTATTTACTTTCACCGTTTAAGAAATCTACTTCTTAGTGATATATCTCCTTACTTTGGAAACATTAGTTATTCTTAGCACAGTAAGGATCAGTAATGACGATACATTCACTCGTAGTCTTTATAACAAGCTCTCATTAGACGAACTCTGGTTGTCATCCAGACAAAAGGGTTCCAATCGAATCGTCATCTGAGAGAGAGAGAGAGAGAGAGAGAGAGAGAGAGGCAGACAGATATACAGAGCAAAATCTGAACATTATTCAACAAGTTTTGTAAATTTAATAGTTAATTGTTATTCATTTGATATAATTTTATCACACAGTTTTTATTTCAGTACAAATTATTTAGATAGAATGAATAATGAATAATTCGTTTATTCTGACAAGACAGACGTTGCACCTTTCATTTGTTGCGCATACAAATAATCCAAAAACGTAAATTGAACTAGTACAATTAAATAATTTTTTTTTCTCAAAAATACTATGAATAAAAAAAGCGTCCACCATAATAAATAGAATATTGTACACAGACCAAATCATTTTTCGACCCATAATGTCAAATGCGTGTGATGTTACATTGTTTGATATGGTACACTTCATTGTTTAGAGTACTTGTTAATCATACAATGTCACTTTCACATCTAAACATTACAGTGTTGCGATATTTATGTGAAAAGCGGATTAATGCATGCAGAAATATCCATATTCACTGTAACTTCTTGTGATCAGATATTTGCATTATTTGATTGGGAATAGTAGACTAAACATAATATGCAAATTTCATTTTAAACTCGGAATCACATGTTTGATACGTAAATATGCAGTGGCTGGATAACCTATTTTAGTTCAGAGACTGGTTAATGTCCAGATTCTTCAGTGAACAGAGGTGAGTTTATGTACTTCTGTAAGTTAACATTGAAATCACGCTTGTATTAAGGGTGGATTCCGTATGCAGATATACCGCCACTCGACCACACCCGCTATTAACCGAGCAATATTATAGTTTTACTTGCTTTTGCTATTGCTCTTGTCAATGAGTTTTAGCCATTTTGCATGTTATAATATGTTCTACATGGCATAAGAAACCCATGTTGGGATAGAATGGCCATATTGAAACAATCTAGCTCATTTTCCTCAATTTTCTTTAGTGAATCGAGTCTCGAAATGGCGGCCAAAATGTTCATTAAAAACAAAAAATTCCAGAGGGATTAGTGAAAACAGTTTCCCCATGATTGCAGGCAATTAGGATATAACGATGAAGTAATTGGTGTCTTTCTGCTCATTTATACATATGAAGGAGAATGGTAATTGATTTAAAAGTTCCGTAAATGTTTAACACTGTTCTGTTGTATTTTAAAGTTAGAACGTTTTCAGGGGATTCATTTCAAGATCACCAAATTAGTCGTTCAAATGCTGATGATGTAGCAGTGAGACATACTACTGCTCCTGTCACCATAACAGGTAAAATTCAGGATACGAGTGAAGTTTAAGATAATGCAAAGGCGTTGATGACTTGAGACAGTATAAGGGGACGATATGAACATGGACAAACGTTCAATAACATAAGCAGGATTCTCACTAAAAAATACTGAACTAATACAATGGACTGGAGAACGATTGACTGATACGAATCGATCAAACTGGGGAATTTGAGAAGAATCTACTCATTTGAGTAACTTAATTTAAAACAATTAAATCAAACTATAATATCTACGGAAAGAACGCAGTGGGAAACATAGTGTGAACTTACTATTTTCTTGAAAATGGGAATATGATTATAACTAAGTTTCCTTTCACAGAAAGGCTTAAGATCTTATTCAGAGCGAAAGTTTAACAATTATTTCTTTATTTTCCTCGACGGATATTAATAGTTGTTTTTTATGGAACCTGTAAAGTCAAAAGTAATGTTTTCCTGATCCGCCTGGGCCTACCAATACACCGAGTGATCAACTATTGACACATGTTGACATATTAATTGGAATGAATTATATAACAGAGTTGTGATAATCTAATCGTGTTAAAATGATAATAATTATAGCGGTATTATATGTAACGTGCAAACGACGCTAAATGTTCAATCAATGGCTATTCACGATATTTCAAAAACAGATCTTGCACAAAAGCATGATTTAGTTGATACCGAAAATAGTTTAGGTGACGTACCGAAGTGGTAAGACTTGAGTTGTATTTCAAATTAAAATAATCGATCTTTTGGCGGCAATGATAATACTTAAAATGAGTTAAGATACCGTGTTAAAGGAAGTCTTTAACTTATTAAAAATGACACTAACTAATCAAGAATAAGGTCAACACAGATGTTCCGAGCACATGTAATGAAGACTGATCACATGATATTTTATTGGGATTAATAGTGCTCAACCTTGAAACTTTATGAATCAACTTATGCAGAGTTACTCACGTCTGAACTTAAGATTGATAGGAGAATTAGTCAAAATAGTATTAACTAAATAACCATTACGAACTATATACATGAAAAAATACACATAATATAGGCACACAAAACTTTCAGAGATATATATTATTCTTTTCAAAGATAACTGACTCCCTATTGTTTGCTTCTTTTACAAAGTTATGTTTGTTTTACTAAATTTACAATGTTCAATATAAAATATCCAATATGTAACATAACTCAATCTGATTTGTTGTGCGACCATATATGGTAAAGTACATTATAATACGTCAATAACTTGATTTTATTGCAAACGAGTATCTTATTTTAAAATTATTTTATATTAGCACCAGGGAATAAATGCTAAAATTCTCTTAAAACAAAGATGAACTTAACGAAGAAAGATGGGAGTTGTGTACTGAAGAGTGCATGCAATGTTTTGTTTGAGAAGCAAGTTTAGTGCCTAATAAAAGGATATATTTGTTATGGTAATTGTGCCACGTTATTAAAACTAAATTGCGTATGAATTTCATTTATCTGTCAAACACGTAGTTATCATTTCATTTACTCCCAAAACAGTTACATGTTTAGTACCAAGTCCGATAAAATATGTACATCTGGCAGTCTGTTAAAAGTAGACATATATAATGTTAAAATAAATATATACACTTCATAGTACGTAAATAATAGGTCGATTTTTTAAGTAGAAATAAGACGTGTATGTGTATCGGCTTAAATCATGTCTCTTGCAGCAACCTATTTACGTTCAATTATATTCCAAATATATATTTTCAAGGTAAGCCTTCAGACGAAAATCCTTTAAAATGCAAACCGCTAAAACTTGTCTTCCCACCTCGTTAAAATATACAAGCTCTAGGTATGTCAAAACGTCAGTTGTATTCGGGGTTTTGTTTATTATCATATCGATGTTTGACGCAATTATATTTCCTTTCTGATCGATTCTGTTAATACACAAAAAAAAACTAAGTTCAGGGATTTTCCGAAAGTTCCGATTATGAAAAAATTAAAAATTCAATAAATGTCTGAAAATAACATAGCTGAAACGAATACGAAGTTTTTAATTTCGAATATTATTTGAATATATTAGATAAGATTCGAATATTCTTTGAACGCATTATAAAAGATTCTAATAATCTTTGAATGTATGATAAAAGATTCAAATAATTGTTGAATGTCTTAGATAAACTTTAACATGTTAGTTCAGATATCAAATAAATCCTCTGTCTTTGTCCAGTTTGATTTTTCTTGTATAACTCAAACTGAAACTCAGCTGAATGTACGTGCTGTTTTCCCTGCTGACATTTAAACTCAGTATAACCATGACGCAATTAAAACAATTAAAAATACCATAAGACTGTCGTCCGGCGACTCAGCTTGACATATTTGGGCAATATTTTGCACGTAAAATGTTAGCGAACAAAAATAATTTTAAGACAATGTGAATACGTTTTGGAATAAATAAACAAGGTAAGATTTCCAAGTACATTTAACTTGCACTAAAAGGAAGTATTGGATTTTCAAGATAATTTTCCTTCAAAAGATGAAGTAGTGTCAGTTTTTCTTCAGGAATATGATGTTGTTAAGAAGGACTACAATTTCGATGTTAATAAGATCTTTATTTATAGGCCTTTCGCGCATTGCATTCTTTCAGCAAACTATTTACGTTCAATTCTATTCCAAATATATATTTTCAAGGTAAGCCTTCGGACGAAAATCCTTTAAAATGCAAACCGCTAGAACTTGTCTTCCCACCTTGTTAAAATATACATAACTCTAGGTATGTCAAAACGTCAGTTGTATTTGGGGTTTTGTTTTCTATCATATCGATGTATGACGCAATTATATTTCCTTTCTGATCGATTCTGTTAATACACAAAAAAACTAAGTTCAGGAATTTTCCTAAAGTTCCGATTATGAAAAAAATTAAAAATTCAATAAATGTCTGAAAATAACATAGCTGAAACGAATACGAAGTTTTTAAATTCGAATATTATTTGAATATATTAGATAAGATTCGAATATTATTTTAATGTATTGGATACGATTTGAAGATTCTTTGAATGTATTATAAAATATTTGAATATTTCTTGAATGTATTATAAAAGATTATAAACGAATACGAAGCTTTCCAACTCGAATATTATTTGAATATATTAGATAAGATTCGAATACTCTTTGAATGTATTATGAAACATTCTAATAATCTATGAATGTATGATGAAAAATTCCAATAATCTATGAATGTATTATAAAAGATTAGAATAAAAGTTGAATGTCTTAAATAAACTTTAACATGTTAGTGCAGATTTCATATAAATCCTCTGTCTTTGTACAGTTTGATTTTTCTTGTATAACTCAAACTATAACTCAGTTGAATGTATGTGCTGTTTTCCCTGCTGATATTTAAGCTCAGTATAACCATCACGCAATTTAAACAATCAAAAATACCATAAGACTGTCGTCCGGCGACTCAGCTTGACATATTGATGTTGTTAAGAAGGACTACAATTTGGATGTTAATAAGATCTTTATTTATAGGCCTTTCCCGCCTTGCATTCTTGCAAAATGCTGTCTAACTCGATATATAAGCAAATAAATATTCGACTACCAAGTTTCTATTAGAATATTATCAAGATAAAATTCCGATTCGAATGTTTGGTGATTCGTGTTTGCTCAAAAACTAATATGTTTTATTAGAAGCAAGCACACTTTCTTTTCTTGAAAGGGTTCAATATGATTACGAGTATCACGCAAATACAAATGAATGTCAATTCTCTTTCGAGAACTTTCACACCTTCTGTTGTCGTGACTCATAATTCACTACCATATTCTTAGATATCTTTTGCGCTGTTCAGAGACGGGGACGAGACACGCAAAATGCTAATATCTATAAATTTAGATTGTAAAATAAATTGAATGCTATTTAATTAAAATCAAAATACTAATTAAATAAGCCGCGGAAATATTTCGTAACCTCTCCTGTCTATGCATATCACCGTCATGTCAAATTTCATAAACCACTGAGAGGAAATCCACACAATGTCATAGTAATAGTGTCCCTATAGTAACCGTCCGCACAAAGGATGACCCAATTAGTTGCCTCCCCCTGAGTCTGATTTGGATATTTAACGTAGCTTTAACAATTTGTCAGTTATATCACTTCGATGTCTACCACTTGATCATCATTCTGCAGACATGTAGCATGATGTCCAACCCAGTGCCATTATTATGACGACAGGCCGACCCATCCTAACGCTAGGATCTTAATGCTGAGCGATAAGCGAGGCAGTAGTTAGTACTATTTTGTAAATCAATGGTATGACTGGGCAGTGGATTGAAACCACGACCTGAGAGAGGTTAAACGAACACAAACATAATCAAATGCAACGTAATTGTTAAGTACCGGTGCATTCATGGGAACAAGATAAATCCAACTATTGACTAGTTTTGTATTATGATCCCTGTCTGGATGGGGTATGTGTGCAAGGGAAATAAGTTTGAAATATGCTAGTAAGAGCATAGAGATATGCGTTGGCGCTGTCACAGTGTTTCAATTATATTACATTACACATATCCCCACACATCGCCGCTATGTCAGACTAATTCTGACAAGTATATTTTATACTGTGTGAATCTCAATAGTTTCTAACTACTGATCCCAGGTTCAAAACTTGATGTCCCGAAACCATGACAAAAGCGTTTCATTTAAAACTACTATCTGAAATATGTTGACAAACACACTAACCAAGGTTCAGACACGTTGCTATCATGATAGTGAGTTATTCTAAATTTATGTACAAATTCCACCGAAATGATTATTTATTTTCAGTACATCTCAACGACACCCGTCACCTTACCTTTTAAACTATAACTTGTATACCTTCACCTAGAGCAATTTTATCTAATGTAAGTACCGCCCCTTATTTTCAGCATCTTTTCATCTGTACTCATTAACATCATTTACATCTCCCGTTGATTGAAGAGCTTCATATTTTACTGTTACTAACATCTTCCCATTTTACTTTGAACTATTTGGTTTTTTTATATCGCTTTTTGATTTTAAACCTTTTAGTATTTTTAAACATGTATACATGCAGCTTATTGTATGGCGCTAAATATCCTAAAAGTGCTGGTGCGCAGTTAAAAAAAAGCAATCAATCACAATCCCATCACAACTAAGCACGAATCACCAAAAGTTGACACGACTGAATAGGTGTTATATGCACTCGTGTGTAGCATTCACAGTCGCATGACAAACTAATAATTAATTATCTTCTATAATCCGAAAAGTGATGGTCGCCATTAAAAATCAATCAGTCAATCAATTATCTTCTATCTACATAGTCATGCCGGATTCCAGGTATATATGATTAATTATAGAGAAATATAGAAATACACTAGACAGAACAGAAAGTGATATCCCTACCAAACAAACATAAATAAAACACTGCAACTCTGTGGAGAAAAGAAAACTTCGACATCAACTAAGGAGCAAGATAATGAAGCAACATTTAATCCACTAGACTGTGAGTTCATTGGAGAGTTTGATAAACATGGCTCCGACATTTGTAAATCATTCTGTGTCCAAATGTAAATGATCAAAATGTCAGGAAAGATTGATTTGTACACTATGAGCATGATGATATACTGAAATTGATAGAAAGGAAGCAGAATGCAATCACTTTAAAATAACACTTTATGATGTAAGGCTAGTGAAAGGATTCTTGCAGTCAAAAAATTAATTCAGAATTTGGATGAGCATCTTGTTTGTTTTATACTCAGTCTTAGGAGAAAAGACGAATCTGAGTTTGAACCGAACAGCTGAAGAAGCATCATCAGCCCCATTGACCTTAAAACCAAGAAATATGCAAGTACAATCGTGATAGGAACAGAAACACAAATTTTGCAATAACAAGGGAAGATTTGTGGCTAAGCAAAACGATTTAAAATCCAAAGGAACAGGAAATCAAAAACCCAATAGTAGTCAAACGATGACAGACGAAGAAATAAATGCTTTGTATATCACAAACAATAATGGGGATGGAAATACTTGAAGCCATTGTTAACACATTGTGGTTGAACAACTGTGCATTTTGGCATGATCGGATTGACTTAACATTACAATCTTTTTTTTTGGGGGTGGGGGGTGGGGGGGCGGTTACAGTAAAGAAAGATGGGAATGGCCTCGTGTATCTTAAACTCAATGAAAGCCAGACAAAAACAAGAACAGGAGACCATGTCAAGGACATTAGGTATATTAATCATAAGATGTATACAAGCAAAAACAACATAGAGATAGATCCACTTGCTATCTACAAACGGTACTTTGAGCTAAGACCAGCAGACTTTTGTCAATGTTAAAATCCTTTCTATATTGCGACCATCACTATGCTAATCTCAGCTACAAACCTAAATTGGCAAGGGAAATAAATCGTTGGAATTACCAAACCTGGATGCATCATGAAAAAAGACAGATAAAGCAAATATCACAGAAAGAAAGAAATTAACTAGCACTAGTAGCCGAAAGTACCTATTCAGAAGTTAAGAGACAAAAACACTCCCCTACTTGATATCATGCAAATGTCAAGCCACAAAAATGTAAGGTCAATAAACATCTACTCGAACATTACTGACAAACAACGGCAGACGTACCCCAATTATTTGATTAATGCCGGCCACCCAAGTAATGTTATAAAAACCTCACACAGACATAAATAAATTCAAACTGTACAGCAACAGACTGTGGATAGAGTTCACAAACGTGTAATATTCAACAGAATCAAATTATCAGCAACCCATTCTACGGATCAAACATCACATTGCAAAATATGTACGTAATGATCCTCCCTCAAAATGTGAAAGAGATCCCAAACTGGGTCAACTTCTTACAATAGGCGAATTTTCAAACAGCGGCCCACACAGAGGAAACGTAGGATAATTTTTCTGCATTGATCTTCTCCTTGAGTTTGTACTTTACACAGCAAAATGTATTATAAAATCATTGTGATCTTTATATCGTGAAGTAAATTGTTAAATAAGATTTGAAATAGCAGCTTAATCTAGAAGATCAATGCATGCGTCGACTTTTCTGCCAGAGCGTGTATCTGTTGCATGTATATGTAGATCAGTGACTTTATGTGTAATGGTGTAATCTACCTTTCGTTGTTTGCGGGGTATGCTAGTGTCGAGGCCAGTAACAATGAACTTCCCTAATTGGAAGCATTAATCTTTCGTTATGAACTTTGGATCTTTAACGGTACTTGCATAAATCGAAATACACATGTAATCATCCTTGGATTTTAAAGGCCTCCTCCCTTTATGCCCGCACACAATTTGATCATATCTTACTAATGTGCCCTCCGTTAGAAATATGTCAAAAACATTATTGCATTTCCTTTCTCCCTTCTCATTCACTACCAAATTTTCTTTTGGATGCACACCGTCAATAAAATTTTCACGCGATCCAACTACATATGTATATCTAGAGACTCTATAAACGATGACTGATTGATCGTAGCCATATAGCACAGCGCCTTTAAGCACAATAAGACCTGCACCGTCGGGTACTAAGACTTTCCAGGAAGAACAGTTTTCTCGAATCGCGCTACTTAGCATCGGAGATTCAGCAAAACCACCAACCAATAGGGCCACGGATATTCCGTATTTTTCATTATCTTCATGAAATGTCGGCAGATAATCGCTAACACGTCTGAGGAACCTATAAAAAACCTCTCATAATGGAATGATTCAGTCTGAGTTTATTTCCTTTACTGAATTGGACGTTTGTTGCAAACTGAGTTTGATTGATTGCTTCCGAGAGGGTTTCCCCAGTGATTTCATTAAAGATTTCGAGCAAAGATGCGGGTAGAGAAAACGTTACATCCTCTTTTCGTTTGGGCTAACCATTCTCTTCTTTAGTTCAAAATCCCGAAAGAGTCCAACGTAATCTTCCATCGCTTTCACTTTAAATTTTTGTAGAACAGGATTTCCAAATATTTTGGTGAGAAACTGCTTGAAAGCTTCGTCGACTTCTTGCCCACCCCATGCGCCGCCTGTTGCCTTATCAATCTCTTTTAAGTTTCTATCCTCCATAACTTCATGGATCGTTATGTCAACTGTGCCACCTGTAGTGGAGACGAAACATGATTTTCGCGTAGCAGACCAATATCTCACAACCTCAAAGCAAAATATATACGGAAAGGTATGTTTTAATGAGCTTGAATATTTATTTTTTCTTTCAGTTTTGGGAAATGAACACCATATGGGATAATATTTAATAGATGACAACGGGATCTCAGGATTAAGTATCTATTCATGCAATTATTTGTATGACTTTGTATGCCAAAACCTAAGGATATTTACCTCCAACCACCAAAGTTTAATAAACCGGTTTAAATAACAGAGGGGAATACGTTATTAAGGTAAAACCTAATTTATAATGTATGGATCCTGAACTGATTGGGTAGTTTTTACATTATCGTATATTCAAACATAATTTACATTCGTTAATCTATTCAAAGCGATACCTAACGTCTTCCTTGCGATAGGTATATAGGTGTCGACTCAACCTTTAAGTACTTATCCCAGATCAAACGGAATCATTCAATGCTCATATTTTACCGAATGAAAGGATGTTTCAAATGCATTTTTATTCTTCAAAATTGTGTGCCAATATTGCATTTATTTCCAAGCAGTCAAGGACTTAATTGATTTAGAAAGTAAACCTCGATTTAAAATTCATGTTGACAAAGTGACAAGCCCTGATTAAGAAGAACCAATGAACAGCCAGGTATATAATTTTTTCTGCTATGTTATCGATTAGAAATCCTACCATCAAAATATGTATCATTATATTTCGACGGTCGGAGAAATGCAAAATATTTCTTTAGATTTAATTTTTACCGCACCTCACAAACTTATTTACATTCATCCCAATAATAATATAGACGTTTTTATAAAGAAATAATTTAGCTTGCTGTTATTGTGGTTGGTAGCAAAATAGTATTCATGTTTATGCGCACGTCAAAAAGGACAATCTGTAATCACTGTATTAACCGTCTTGAGGTATTTACAAGTATCGATCTCTATATTTACAAGTCTGTCCGCTTCATTTGGCGGCCTCCTAAGATCAAGCTAAAGTGACACTTTCATTGTCTTACTTCTTTCGACTGACATTCAATCAAATGCAGTAAAAAAAGTCTACCTTCATTGTGAATATTTTATTTAATTTTGATTTTCTATTGTCTCACAAGAATGTAGCAGTATTCATTATTTTACTTATTTTAGAAAAAGATATATATAGCATCAGGTAATTGCACATGTATCTATGAAACGATAACATTACAACTAAAAAACTGCATGCACCGGAAAGATTTGATCTATTTCGTATCGTTCAGTCCTAATGCAAATTATGTAATCTTATTCATCTTTTCAAATTTGAATCGTTTTATTGACACTGATATTTATATATAATTTCCTCTTTTTCATTCTTGGCATTCGTCTACGGTGTGTGTTTGGGTGTGCGTGGGTGTCTGTCTGTGTATGTGTATGTGTTTAGATGTTTATGTAGGAAGTAAAGTTAGTAGTAGCCAAGATTTGCCCAACTTTTATACGAAGGCTTATTTTGTTAAATAGAGCCTTGTATACATGTTTTTGCCTGCTTTATTTATTGTATGTTTGTGTGCAATTGTTCGCGAGTGTGCTTCCTAAATGTTCTGCGTGTTTATATACACGTGTGTGAAAATTATCGGGTGGTTGCTACAATTAAAAATTCGTGTTATTGGCAAAGTTCGGAGAATCATATTTTACTAGACTAGTTAGAGAGAGATTGGCCGCGATTAAAATGTTTATTCCAGTACGAGTTAAAGTTTTAAAAGAAAACTTCAACAACGACTCGAATCTGATGTTGATTTTGTAACTAGTACAGAAAGTTATTTAAACCTGTTACTACGGCTACTGAGAAAGGTGCACTATCTACTGAACGAGCTGTATTTGGAGATATTACGGATGACGAAGATAGTAAAAAGGTATTCTTTCACTGTTAAAACAGATCATTGGAGCTCAACTACAACCTCAAGTTGTTGATGATGTTGTCGAAGAACAGGAAGGCGCTGTTGGTACAACTCCAAGAGGAATATCTTTTATAAATAAATTTACCGAAGAGGCTACAAAATCAATAAAATAATTTAAGTTTATAAAACCTAAAGATTTTTAAGCTTTTGGTAATTTTGCTGCTAACAGTTATCATTCGAGAGCTGATTTTTACTCCGGGGGTGTAATAAAACTATATCTCGTGATGAGTGGGTTAATTGGATTTATAAAATAAACAAGGGGATTGGTCGTATAAATACGAAAGAACTAGGTTATATAAATTAACGAGATGGAGTTATTAATTATGAAAACAGGAAGATTCTCAACCATCTCAAGATCCTCTCGTTGATCGCAATCTCGTTGAAAAAACGGAGAATGTTTTCACAGGAAGTGGTCTCGGTGTTTATTCAAATAATATCGTTGATGTTTCCCGGTTGGAGTTCTCATCGGGGGGTGGGGGGTGGGGGTGGGGGGTAAACCAGCTGAAAATAATTCTCCGGTGATAGTTAACGAAGCCTCTGATATCTGTCAGAGATTATTTTAGGATGATGTAATAGATGTTAGTTTTTATCGACTTATCATCGATAAAATCATAGACGACTATCACAGTGATTAAATGTTTTACATAAACGGACATCATATAAGATGATTATACATGATCAATGACGACAACAGATCAGGGTTGAACATTCAAGACTGCTTCTATATAAAGTAATTTACGGAGATGGATTGGGAAATCTTTTTCGGGGTTTATTTATCAGAATTGCTCCCAAGGTTTTATCGATGAAAGCTATTAATGTTATTTGTGATAAAGCTACTGGCACTGTTGGTGATGTTGCCGGAAAAGCTTCTTTTCTACAGTCACAGGTAGGTTAATGAGATTAATACATAAACCTCAAATAATCCAACCTGTATACTTACCCGTTACTGAGATTATGCCAGCTAATGTCAATAAAGTAATAAATCAAACCGCAAAATAGAAAACTAGCAGAGTTGGGTGGGATGTCAGACATAGAGAGAGAGAGAGAGAGAGAGAGAGAGAGAGAGAGAGAGAGAGAGAGAGAGAGAGATTACTGCGAATATGATAGTAGGTAGTGGTCTTCGTTTTAGACGATAATTAATTATTATAAAAATGTTTGAAGAGATATCCAACCCCATATTTGATATGGGTGAACCAGTGCCGAGAGATACATATCTGCGTAATTATCAACATTGACCATATAATTCCAAGACTCCCGATTTTTTTTCTAACACTCATTGTAGTTGATTTCGCTGGTTTTTCAAGTTGCCGATTTTATTTGTTATCGCCGTGATATCAGGTCGTAATTTTCGTTTACTAGCTTTTTATTCTCGTTGGTCTGCACGTAATTGCTCAGCGTTACCTTGTGTGTCTGCGCTTATTGGTTCACGTGCTCAAATCTTATATAACCATAATAATCCGATTGTTTATTCGGTGGCAACTTCAAGAGATCTTTTAACTCAGTGCAGCGCAATGATTTTGTTTTCGTCGTCTGCAGACAAATAAATTGGAATTCTCATACATAATACAGGTAACAAAACAAAATGATAAAAAGAATAATGATATAAAAATTACAGCGGTAATCACAGATTTATAAAAAGATCATAGTAATAATTTTGGAAATTATATTTTTAACTTTTTTTAAGATATCATTTAAGATTTATTGACGGTATCTTCGGAATGCTTTTTCAAAATCACGTTAAGGCGATCGCAAGGAACACACGAGTGAGCGTAATTTAAAATCTGATCGCGTCCACATGAGATCACAAGGGTATGTTCTTGTTGAAGTCTATCTAGTTGATATTGTGTCAACAAGAAACTCTCGTTGCCGTATTTATTGATGGTTATATTAAAAGTACCGGCGTGGAAATTTGTAAGTGAATCTCTGATCGCGCGCTCGAGTTGTTGTTATTCAAGTACGGATATCTTCAGGTGGTGATACATATGTAATGCGATGTTACGATTTTAATTGAAGCAGATTTTTCACGATATGACATCGAGAGTAATCTGTAATTGGTCCCCGGATAAATCGATCAAGTTAGAATTTTGGTCGATAAGTTTAAAACTTATTTTTATATCTCGGGATAATGACATTTTAAATACACTGGATTAACCTGTATTTGTACGATGAAACTTCCAGGAGGTAAATGAGGAATGAAAGTGTATAAAATATATTCCTGCTGTGTTTGATTTGATAATTCTGTGTTCGCTTGATAACTTCCATCAATTGCATCACACGAAAGATTTACTGCGATCACTGAAGTTATATCGACGTTGCCAAATGAAATATGCCTACCACTTCCATCTGGATCATTTTTATGTTTGAGAATAGTTGGTGGTGGCGAAATATACTCCACGTGGTGAGTATTTTAAAAAATGATTCATCGATTATATCACTGAGTAATTTTTTTTAAACTCAGGTGCGTTATATACAGGAAATTTAAAATTTGGTAGTGCAGTTTCTGTTAACGAATATGCATTTAGAAATTATTGTTTACTTGTTAAATCTATCTTTAACTATTGCTTGAACAAATTTCTCGTTGAGATACTCCGGATACAAGTTGGTTTAATATCTCAACATATTTAATGATTTGAACGCGTGAACTCTGTTACATCAAAGAGATATTCTTGGAAATGTTGTTGTAGTTTTATTAAATGCGTTTTATATGCTTGATTAATTTAAAAAAAATAATAAACAAGACAATCAAGTTCTCAGGAAAATTCAACAGGGGTTTTATTAAAATTTTCATGTAGTACACTAACATGTTCATAGGCTATAACACTCAAATTCCACATAATTAATTCTTTATTTACGTGTACAAACTTTTCGTCTACTGAATTCTTTAAATAATTTAACTATATACATCTGAGCGTGATTTAATTTCAGTGTATGGTGTTTTACCTTCCGTGATATAATCAGAATTGATGGATGAGGTGGACGTGGTTTCTGCGGCGGTGCTTTTTCAGGCCATCCTAATATAGTTCTGATCGATGAATTATATATATCCACGGCGTAATCCACAATGTAATCTCGATCGCGGTTGACAACGATGGTTCGTGAACTGTTATATCGATTTTTGATTCTTCCCCAGTGAGAGATTTTATCCTGCGATTGATTCCATCTTTGGTTTGTTCGATTTGATACTCCCTTTGGAAAGATATATAGTTTGCCAATCAGTGTTAGTTGTATTTGTAAATACAAATGTATCATTGGGTGACTGACCCGCGAATGATTTTGATCGGATATTCGGCCACCTATAATATACTCGTAATTGAGTAAGTGCGATTTCCATTACCGGAATAGATGTTGGAAAATCTACACTGAATTTAGGGTTTGATGACGTTATTGATATAATCGTTGTTCTCGCCGGGGTTGTATTTGTGTCTATATGTTGAAGTAATTTTTGTGGCGTTCCCATTATTATCAATATTACGTTTTTACTAATTTTGACATCGCGGTGTCATACATGTTAATCGCCGCCGAGAATTCGTTATCGGATATTAGTGTGTCATCGAGACTTGACGATATCAGCGAAGATATTTGACACTGTATGTAATTTAACTGTATAATCATATAATTTAATACACGAAGATATTTTTTTGTGATGATGCTAAGAACTCCTGTGACAACTACAGGTGCAATCATCGTTATCATCGATAATAATACACCGGTTCCAACGATAACACCAAAAACCGAATTTACGATTATATCAACGCGGGTAATTCATCTTCGATATTTTATACCTTTGTGATGTGGCGAATACACGTTATTGATATTTTCCTTATAGGGAATTTTAATCTAATTAAGTCGAGGAGCAATAGCAGGAAAATGAGCAACAATATCATCTTGTTTTCATTTAATCGTTTCAATATCAGTGAGTTTTGTATTAATATCCGAGATTTTTAAGGGAATTGGTAATTTTCCAAAGAAATTATCAACGGTTTTTTGAGTCTTTCTAAAATTTCGTTGAAGAAGATCATATTCAGCCCGCAGCTTTGGTAATTTAACACCAGCGGTTTTATATTTATCATCGTCTTATTTTTTTTTTGGGGGGGGGGGTTGTCAGAAGTTGGACTGCCAAGTGCAGTTCATATATTTGAGATCATGTTAATTCCACCTGTTATTATGTCGCCGGATTTTTATTACTCGTCTGCAAATATCGTCTAATACGGTTGAAAAACGAACACCCTGTTTAATCGTGCCGTTGGAATCAAACGCCGCGATAGAGTTTTCTGCTACTCCGTTGAGTTTCTCTAGAATATCCTTCAAAGAAACATTTCTCGTTTTCAATTTACCCTGTCGATCATGAAATATAACAATTTCATCCGGTTCTACGTTTGGCAGGTTTAAATTTTCAGACAGTTCATCGTTGATGTGGTTTGTTTACAACCTCGGGTGAAGCTCCATCAGATTTTTTGCCTCGAGAGGAAGATCGTCCACAACTATCTACCATATACATTTAAGATCTCTTTTAAAAGTTATTGCTGGTGTATTCGTTTTATGGGTCGGTGTGGTTGATGTTGATACAGCTCTAAGGACAATAATAACAACTTGCCCACATATCGCAGGATCGGTCATTGTGTTGGCAACGTCGAATACCAAATCTTTACTTTGTGAGAGAAATTTAATTGATTTATAAAATTTAGAAATTCTTTAGGTGGTGATAGCCCGTAAGAATCAAAATAAATAATTCCACGTGGGTCAATCGCGTACGCGACCGAATGAGTTCAAGGTCCGGTGTTATGATCGGGATTAATAATACTGGTTTCTACATTATTTGGTTGTTGTGGTAATGGATCTCCCATAAAAAATACCTCTGAAGTTTTATATATTATAGTTTTTGACAGCTTCGAATAAATCAAAATTTGACAGCGGTGTAAAACATAACTCAGGTATGTTCCTGGCAACTTTAGACCTTTTGCTAGATAGGTTCCCGGTAGTCTTAGACCTACGGTAATTAATGGAGTGATTGCAGGCATCCATCATGAAAGTTTTGTTAGCATTACCTTACCAGGAGCAACCGCATTTCGTCTCCAGATTGAATAACTATCATCAGGTTTTTGGTTGAGTACAACTGTATGTTTTGCATCAAATATATCCTTTTTAACATCTCTGCAAAATCCGAAAATATGAGAAAGTGGAATCACGCAGAAAAATTCTATTCTGACATTATTCATCATTTCTCTACGCGTTCCATATCCCACATTGTAATTTGCGTTCATCGTTTAAACTGCATCTGCTTCTGCAGCCCCAGCAGCATTTCTCACTTTACACATAATTACATTTTCTGCTATCTGGTTGATCAATTACATCTTTTGTAAACATCATTGAGGGACCAACCATTCTTGTATAACCATCAGAATATCGTGCTAGACCTAGTATTGTTGTCGCGATATCAACATTGTGGTGAATTACCTCAATTTATATTTCGTCAATAATATACCAAGCACTGTTAAACAACGTCATGACACCGTTATTAACGAAACGAACTTTATAATTTTCTCCATAACCCGTATCATCCACCTTTAAAAGTCTACCTTCAATTTCAATAAATTCCTCAGTGGGTAAGAAGTATCTATTACCATCCTGAATTCGAAGTTCATTTCTCCCCCGAGTATCGGGAGCGTTCGCATCGAAAAGATAATATTATCTCTTGTATCTCTTGCTACTGGTTGATCTATATCAAATGCGGTTTCGGATACATGTTCAAACATTTTATTATAATTGAGTATCGTCTAAAACGATGACCAGTTCCTGCTACCAATTAGCAGGCTTTTTTTTTTCTTTGTGCCTGCCAATTCTGCTAAGTTTTGATTTACAGTTTGATTACTACTTTACTGATATTTGCAGGCATTACTTCAGTACTAGGTACTAGGTTGGATCGCTTTTAATGTTTGAGGTTTGCATATTAATCATGCTAATCTATCCTTGACCACAGACAATGACTTCTCGGCGAGATCACAAACAGTACTAGTAGCCTTATCACGAATAACATTGACTGTTTTCATCGATAATTGTTTTGCATGTGGTACAAGCCTTGGAGCTATTCTAGTAAATAAGCCCCGAACGAGATTCCCCAATTCATCTCCATAAATTACTGTATTCACTGACAACGGTGAATGTACCACTCTTATTTTTTGTCGTTGTCGATCATGTATAATCATCTTATATACTGTTCGTTTATCTAAAACAATTAATCACTGTGATAATCATCGATTATTTCATCAATAAGACAGATATCAGCAGCTTCATTAACTTTTTGTGGAGAATTATTTCGAGCTCGTTTCCCGCCGATGAGAACTTCCAACCGAGATATATCGTTGATGATATATCAGGACAAGTAACGAGACCACTTCCTGTAGTAAATACATCCCCTTTTGTTTCAACGAAACCGAGATCATCGAATACACTTTGAGATTTTGAGGATCTTCTTGGTTTTTTGTCTCAGTATTGGTCTCCGTATTTGTTTTTGACCTTCTCCTGTTTTTGTTTTGCATATCATCACTATCTACTTCTGATTTATACTTGATATAAGATAAAGTTTTATTGGTTGAAAGGGTTCTCATATTTTTTTACCATCATCGGTAGATTTCTCCGTAAAATAAATTCCCTGTGGCGTTCGAACGACAGCACCTTCCACTTCTTCGATAGGATAAACAGCAACTTGCGGTTGTGATTGAGATGAAGCTATTTCTTTTAACAGTGGAAGAATACCCTTGTTTCTTTCCTCATCATTTGTAATATCTTCGAATATAGCTCTTTCAGAAGATACTGCAGCCTTTTCGGTAGCTGTAGTAACAGGTTGAAAGAATTGTTCTGTACTTGTTACAAATACAGCGTGAGATTCTTGTCGCTGTTGAAGTTTTTATTTAACTCTATCTCGTACACGTATACATCTTTTAATCGCAATTAATCGGTCTCGAGCTAATCTAGCAGAATATGATTCTCCGATGTTTGACATTATCAATAACACAATTTATTAATTGTAGCAACCGATTAGTACGCGATGACGCGGAGACAAGAACGTGGGGTGTCTCCGTGACAATAATTTTTTTTACACACGCGTGCACATATACAGCATTTATTTGGTCTGTACTCCCTCACAAATAATTGATCAACAAAACGGTCTGTCCACACCTACTGCTGATTACGAACCTACACGTGATATGTATTATAATGTACATCCCAAGAAAGGAGCTTTTTGAAAATATGCATATCATTTGTATTTTATATTTCCTGAAGGAAGTAAATCTTTTTTCTTAAAACTGTAACTTGTATTCCATCACCTTTGAGCATTTTTATCTTTTTATTTTCAACTTTTTTCATCAACATACACCATTGACATCTCCCGTTGATTGGGAAGCTTCATATTTTACAGTTACCAACATCTTACCATTTTACTTTGAACTATTTCGTATTCTATATCGCTGCCCGACAATAAACCTTTAAGTATTTTTATACATGTTTAAATACAACCTATTGCATGGCGCTAAAAAGCCTAAAAGTGCTGGTGCGCCGTTAAAAATCAATCAATCAATCAGTCAATCAACTGAATGAAGAAATAGCCATATTCACTGTAATTTGTTTATTGCTAGATATATGCATTATTTGATTTGGAATAGTAGATTGAACAGAATATGCAAATTTCATTTTGACTCGGATTCACATGTTTGCCGCGTAAATATTCTGTCGCTGGATAACCTTGTTTAGTTTAGAGACTGGTTAATGTCCACATGTTTCAGTGAACAGAGGTGAGTTTATGTACTTGTGTAAGTTAACATTTAAATCACGCTTGCATTAAGGGTGGATTCCATCTGCATATATACCGCCCCTCAACCACCCACCCCATTCGCCATTAAGTGAGCAATATTTAAGTTTTACTGTTTTTTGTTATTGCTTTTGTCGTGGAGGTTTAGCCATTTTTCATGTTATAATATGTTGTACATGGCATAAGAAACCCATGTTGGGGTATAGTGGCCGTATTGAAACACTCTAGATCATAACAGGTAAAATTCAGGATACGAGTGGAGTTTAAAATAATGGAAAGGCGTTGATGACTTGAGACAGTATAAGGGGACGACATGAACATGGACAACGTTCAATATCACAAGCAGGATTCTCACTAAAACAAAGTGAACTTATGCTATGGACTGGAGAAAGATTGACTGATACGAATCGATCAAATTGGGGGAATTTGAGAAGAATATACTCATTTGAGTAACTTATTTTAAAACAATTAAATCAAACTATAATGCCTACGGAAAGAACGCAGTGGGAAATATAGTGTGAATTTACTATTTTCCTGAAAATGGGAATATGATTATAACTAAGCTTCCTTTCACAGAAAGGCTTAAGATCTTATTCAGAGCGAAAGTTTAATAATTATTTCCTTAGTTTCCTCAACGTATAATAATAGTTGTTTTGTATGGAACCTGTAAAGTCAAAAGTAATGTTTTCCTGATCCGCCTGGGCCTACCAATACTCCAAGTGATCAATTATTGACACATGTTGACATATCAATTGGAATGAATTATACAACAGAGTTGTGATAACCTAATCGTGTTAAAATGACAATAATTATAGCGGTATTATATGTAACGTGGAAAGACGCTAAATGTTCAGTCAATGGCTATTCACATAGCCATATTTCAAAAACAGATCTTGCACAAAAGCATGATTTAGTTGTTACCGAAAATAGTTTAGGTGACGTACCGAAGTGGAAAGACTTAAGCTGTATTTTAAATTAAAATAATCGATCTTTTGGCGGCAATTTTAATACTTAAAATGACTTAAGATACCGTGGTAAAGGAAGGCTTTAACTTATTAAATATGACACTTAACAGCGAACCCAGATAATACTCGTCACCAGCATGCTAATATTGCTTGAAATAAAATAACATGTAATATTTCAGTTATTATGCTGAAACAACGTATCTGGGTCACCGAATTATGATATAAAAAGCTAATTATCACTGCGTTAATATCAATATAAAGCTGTATAGCAAATATTTAAAGTCCAAAATTAACTGCAGGGGGGATGATATTGTGCTGAATAACTATAAATGGGAGATAAATACGCTAAATGGTATCGTATAACTCTGTCAGTGAAACTGTGTTCAGTGAGTGTGTGTGTGTGTGTGTGAGAGAGAGAGAGAGAGAGAGAGAGAGAGAGAGAGAGAGAGAGAGAGAGAGAGAGAGAGAGAGAGAGGGAGAGAGAGAGAGAGAAAGAGAGAGAGAGAGAGAGACAGAGAGATAATCGCTACGATGTTTGAAGCGGCCCTGAGCGCTGTCCGTTACGGATCACTGCCATCTCACTTCTGTCTGCGTGGGTTCGAGTCTAAGATTCGGCTAATGTAGTTATGTGAGAAAGCTTGCCAGTAGCTCCTCGTGGGTCGGTGGTTTTTTTCCGGGGGATTTTCGGGTTCATCCTCCACCATTAATACTGGCCGCCATGTATAGACTATATTGTGCTGAAAAATGGCGTTAAACCATAAAAAACAAACAAACAAAAACGATGTTCCAAGCATGGCTGTTGATAATGATGTCTAACATTGTGGCATCATGCCACTGCCATGTAGCATCATGTCCCACCTAGTCACATTATCCTGGAAGCAGACCTACCAGCACTACGACTAACCTCTTAATGCTGAACGCCAAGCTACGCAGCCGCTAGTACCATTTTTGTAAGTGTTTGGTATGACTAGGCCGGTGTTAAAACCCTCAATTTTCGCATCCAAGGCGGAAGTTATAACCACTTACGAAACCGGAACTCTGACAATGAAACTTAGTAAAAAAAAATTATTATAAATATCAAGCATCGAACCAAACTTGGTTGAAGTCAAACAATCTTGCAAAAACTCTTATTATGCAGAAAGCACAATTGCGATGAACGGATGGATGAATGGTTACAATTTTATGCATTTTGGAAAGTGTACTATTAGATAAACAAAAGCACATCTTCAACATAAAAATAAAAAATACTTATTTTAAACTGAGAGATAAAAACGTATGTGAAAATTTGACCCTTAAATTTGCCATGTATATTATTCAGTGCACACCTGATACTCCCATATGACGACATTGTCTCGCTTTTCTCTAGAATTGTTTGTTAAAGACGTATATGTAATGCTTATTTCACAGTTAATTACACCACATGTGATTCTGTATAAAAATATATGTTACTTTGAAAAATGCAAGATCATAATGCAATATCAGATCTTTTTCGGGTAACGGTGCTAGCGTACTAATTGAAAGTTAAAGATATATCTCAAGAATAACTTATGATAGCAATATATGTCCATGTAAAGTCTTCTATTACATAATTGGGTTTGATTATACAAAAATTACTGGAGAACGTTTGTAATATTTTCCCAAAATTTTCACATGCTGAAAAATGAATTAATATTTTCACATGTGAAAATACAGGATTTCACTCTATGTCATGCGACGCTTGTTTCTGTACCATTAGAACGTTGAGGAAAGAAAAACAACCATCTTGTGAGTCTGAACATAATATCTAATTATAACTCTGTGGTCTTAAAATAAGTAACAAGATAGAAAACCAACAAGTTTTGTAAAATTGAAAATACAATTTATTTCCTAAAATACACAGTAAAAAGACAAAAAAAATTGCAGTATGGTTAATACAAATCTAAACAGTCCTACATGTTCCATCAGTTCCAAAAGGATCCAGTAATCCGAATGAATTCCTGTGTTATTCCGAATGATGTATTGGCTTGATGTACTACCATTACAGGTGAATTACAATGGCATAACCACAAAATGTATTTTAAATGAGTGCACAGTAAATTCCGTAATTTCGTATCAGTTTATATATATCCAAATCATCTAATCATTCGAGCACTGTAATTTCAACGAATGATTAAATTAGGTTAACGAATCTTCTCAACATAGGTGAATGACGTTCACGTCTGGTGTTTACCACTTAGAATCTATTATTCTCCAGAAAACAATTCTTAAGCTAATACTCAATATAGAAATCTTCATAATATTAAATGTTGACTGTCAACAAAGTTCTGTGGGTTACACTAACTAATCAAGAATAAGGTCAACACAGATGGTCCAAGCACATGTAATGAAGACTGATCACATGATATTTAATTTGGATTAATAGTGCTCAACCTTGAAACTTTATGAATCAACTTATGCAAAATGCAGAATTACTCACCTTTAACATCTGAACTTAAGATTCATAGGAGAATTAGTCAAAATAGTATTAACTAAATAACCATAACAAACTATATACATGAAAAATACACATAATTTAGATACACATATCTTTCAGACATATACATTATTCTTTTCAAAAATATCTGACTCCTTATTGTTTGCTTCTTTTACAAAGTTATGTTCGTTTTACTAACGTTACAATGTTCAATATAAAATATCCATTATGCAACATAATTCAATCTGATTTGTTGTGCGACCATATATGGTAAAATACATTATAATACGTTAATACCTTGATTTTATTGCAAACGATTATCTTATTTTAAAATTATTTTATATTAGCACAAGCAAATAAATGCTAAAATTCTCTTAAAACAAAAACGAACTTAACGAAGAAGGATGGGAGTTGTGTACTGAAGAGTGTACGCAATGTTTTGTTTGAGAAGCAAGTTTAGTACATAATAAAAAGGATGCATCATTTATAGAAATTGTGCAACCTTTTTGAAACTAAACTGCGTATGAATTTCACTTATCTGTTAAACACGTAGTTATCATTTCATTTAATCCCAAAACAGTTACATGTTTAGTACCAAGTCCGATAAAATATATACATATGGCAGTCTGTTAAAAGTAGACATATATAATGTTAAAATAAATATATACACTTCATAGTATGTAAATAATAGGTCGATTATATAAGTAGAAACAAGACGTATATGTGTATCTGCTTAAATCATGTCTCTTGCAGCAACCTATTTACGTTCAATTCTATTCCAAATATATATTTTCAAGGTAAGCCTTCGGACGAAAGTCCTATAAAATGCAAACCGCTAGAACTTGTTTTCCCACCTTGTTAAGATATACATAACTCTAGGTATGTCAAAACATCAGTTGTATTCGGGGTTTTGTTTTTTTATCATATCGATGTTTGACGCAATTATATTTCCTTTCTGATCGATTCAGTTAATAAACAAAAAAACTGTGTTAAAGAATTTTCCTAAAGTTCCGATTATGAAAAAATTAAAATTTAAACAAATGTCTGAAAATAACATAGCTGAAACTAATACGAAGTTTTTAAATTCGAATATTATTTGAAGATATTAGATAAGATTCGAATATTATTTTAATGTATTGGATACGATTCGAATATTGTTTGAATGTATTATAAAATATTCGAATATTTCTTGAATGTATTTTACAAGATTCAAAGAATTGTTGAATGTATTAGATAAACTTTAACATGTTAGTGCAGATATAAAATAAATACTCTGTCTTTGTCCAGTTTGATTGTTCTTTTATAACACAGACTGAAACTCAATTGCATGTACGTGCTGTTGTCCCTGCTGACATTTAAACTTAGTATAACCATCACGCAATTTAAACAAACAAAAATTCAATAAGTATGTCGTCCGGCCACTCAGCTTGACATATTTGGTCATTATTTTGCACGTATAATGTTAGCAAAAAAACAATTTTAGGACAATGTGAATACGTTTTGGAATAAATACACAAGGTAAGATTTCCAGGTGCATTTAACTTGCACTATAAGGAAGTATTTGATTTTTAAGATAATATTCCTTCAATAGATGAAGTAGTGTCAGTTTTTCTTCAGCAATATGATGTTGTTAAGAAGGACTACAATTTCGATGTTAATAAGATCTTTTTTTATCGGCGTTTCCCGCCTTGCATTCTTGCAAAATGCTGCCTAACTCGATATATAAACAAATAAATATTCGACTACCAAGTTTCTATTAGAACATTATCAAGATAGAATTCTGATTCGAAAAATTTGGTGATTCGTGTTTGCTCAAAACCTAATATGTTTTATTAGAAGCAAGCACACTTTCTTTTCTTGAAAGGGTTCAATATGATCACGAGTATCACGCAAATACAAAGGAATGTCAAATTCTCTTTCGAGAACTTTCACACCTCTGTTGTCGTGAATCATAATTCACTACCATATTGTTAGATATCTTGCGCTGTTCAGAGACGGGGACTAGACACGCAAAATACTAATATCTATAAATTTAGATTGTAAAATAAATTGAATACTATTTAATTAAAATCAAAATACTAATTAGATAAGCCGCGGAAATATTTCGTAACATTTCGTGTCTATGCATATCACCGTCATGTAAAATCTCATAAACCACTGCGAGGAAATCCACAAAATGTCATAGTAATAGTGTCCCTAGGGTAACCTTCCGCACAAATGATGACCCAATTAGTTGCCTCTCCCTGAGTCTGATTTGGATATTTAACAATTTGTCAGTTATATCACTACGATGTCTACCACTTGATCTTCATTCTGCAGACATGTAGCATGATGTCCAACCCAGTTCCATTATTATGGCGACAAGCCGACCAATCCTAACACTAGGATCTTAATGCTGAGCGCTAAGCGATTCAGTAGTTAGTACTATGTTTGTAAATAAATGGTATGACTGGGCCGAGGATTGAAGCCACGACCTGAGAGAGTTACTCGAAGGTTAAACGAACACAAACATAATGAAATGCAACGTAATTGTTAAGTACCGGTGCATTCATGGGAAGAAGGTAAATCCAAATATTGACTGGTTTTGTATTATGATCCCTGGGTCACTTTCTGGATGGGATATGTGTTTGTAAATGCCTTAAAGGGAAATAAGTTTGAAATATGCAAGTAAGAGCATAGAGATATGCGTTGTCGCTGTCGCAGTGTTTCAATTATATTACATTACACATATCACCACAAATCGCCACTATGTCAGACTAATTCTGACAAATATATTGTATACTGTGTAAATCTCAATAGTTTCTAAGTACTGATCCCAGGTTCAAAACTTTATGTCCCCAAACCATGACAAAAGCGTTTCATTTAAAACTACTATCTGAAATATGTTGACAATCACACTAACCAAGTTTCAGGCACGTTGTTCTTATGATAGTGAGTTATTCTAAATTTATGTACAAATTCCACCGAAATGATTATTTATTTTCAGTACATAATGACCACATCTAAACGATACCCGTCACCTTGCCTTTTAAACTATAACTTGTATACCTTCACCAGGAGCAATTTTATCTAATGTAAATACCGCCCCTTATTTTCAACATTTTTTTCATCTGTACTTATTAACATCATTTACATCTCCCATTGATTGAAGAACTTCATATTTTACTGATAATAACATCTTACCATTTTACTTTGGACTATTTGGTTTTTTATATCGCTGGTTGATTTTAAACCTTTTAGTATTTTTAAGCATGTAGCACATGCAAATGGTGCTAAATAGCCTAAAAGTGCTGGTGCGCCGTTAAAAAAGCAATCAATCACAATCCCATCACGACTAAGCACGAATCACCAAAAGGTGACATGACTGAATAGGTGTTATATGCACTCTTGTGTAGCATTCACACTCGCATGACAAACTAATAATTAAGTATCTTTTATAATTCTAAAAGTGATGGTGCGCCGTTAAAAATCAATCAGTGAATTAATTATCTTCTATCTACATAGTCATTCCGGATTCAAGGTATATATGATTAATTATAGAGAAATATAGAAATACATTAGACACAACGGAAAGTGATATCCCTACCAAACAAACATAAACCAAACACTGCAAGTCTGTGGAGAAAAGAAAACTACGACATCAGCTAAGGAGCAAGATGATGAAGCAACATTTAATTCACTAGACTGTGAGTTCATTGGAGAGTTTGATAGGCATGGCTCAGACATTTGTAAATGAAAAAAATCATTCTGTGTCCAAATGTGAGCTTGTTAGGAAGGATTGATTTGTACACCATGAGCATGAAGATATACTGAAATTGATAGAAAGTAAGCAGAATGCAATCACTTTAAAATGACACTTTATAATGTAAGGCTAGTGAAAGGATTCTTGCAGTCAAAAAATTAATTCAGAAATTGGATCTGCACATGGTTTGTTTGTTTTATACTCAGTCGTAGGAGAAAAGACGAATCTGAGTTTGAACCGAACAGCTTAAGAATCATCATCAGCCCCATTGACCTTAAAACCAAGAAATATGCAAGTACAATCGTGAGAGGAACAGACACACAAATTTTGCATTAACAAGGGAAGATCTTTGGCTAAGCAAAACCATTTAAAATCTAAAGGAACAGGATATCAAATCCAATAGTAGTCAAACGATCACAGACGATGAAATAAATAATGGGAATGGAAATACTTGGAACCATTTTTAACACATTGTGGTTGAACAACTGTGCATTTTGGCTTGATGGGAGTGACTTAACATTACAATCTAATGGAGAGGGGGGAATGGCGGTTACATTAAAGAAAGATGCGAATGGTCTCGAGTATCTTAAACTCAATGAAAACCAGACAAAAACAAGAACAGGAGACCATGTCAGGGACATCTGGTATATTAATCATAAGATGTATACAAACAAAAACAACACTTGCTATCTACAAACAGTTTTCTGAGCTAAGACCAGCAGACTTTTGTCAATGTTAAAATCCTTTCTATATTGCAACCAACACTATGCTAATCTCAGCGACAAACCTAAATTGGCAAGGGAAATAAGTCGTTGGAATTACCAAACCTGGATGCATCATGAAAAAAGACAGATAAAGCAAATATTACAGAAAGAAAGAAATTAACTAGCACTAGTAGTCGAAAGTACCTATTCAGAAGTTAAGAGAGAAAAACACTCCCCGAACTGATATAATGCAAATGTCAGGCCACAAAAATGTACAGTCTATAAACATCTACTCAAACATTAGTGACAAACAACGGCAGACGTACTCCAATTATTTGACTAATGCCGGCCACCCAAGTAATGATGTTATAAAAACCTCACCCAGACAACACATAAATTCAAACTGTACAGCAACAGACTGTGGATAAAGTTCACAGTAGAGTGTAATATTCAACAGAATCAAATTACCAGCAACCCATTCTACGGATCAAACATCACATTGCAAAATATGTTCGTAATGATCCCCCTCAAAATGTGAAAGGAGCTTAATCTAAAAGATCAATGCATGCGTTGAGTTTTCTGCCAGAGCGTGTATGTGTTGCATGTATATGTAGATCAGTGCCTTTATGTGTAATAGTGACATATACCGTTCGATCGCTGCAGGGTATGCTCGTGTCGAGGCCAGTAACCTTGAGCTTCCCTAATGGGAAGCAGCAATCATTCATTATGAACGTTGGATCTTTAACGGTACTCGCATAAATTAAAATATCCATGCAATCATCCTTAGATTCTACAGGCGTCACTTCATCCTCGAACACAATTTGACCATATCTTACTAATGTGCCCTCCGTTAGAAATGTGTCAAAAATATTGTTGCATTTCCTTTCTCTCTCCTTAGTCACTACCAACGTTTCTTTTGGATGCACACCGTCAATAAAATCTATACTCAAAGCAACTCCATATGTATATCTAGCAACTCTATAAACGATGATTGATTGATCGTAGCCATATAGCACAGCGCTTTTAAGCACAATAAGACCAGCACCGTCGGGTACTAAGACTTTCCAGAAAGAACAGTTTTCTCGAATCACGCTACTTAGCATCGGAGATTCAGCAAAACCACCAACCAATAGGGCCATGGATATTCCGTATTTTTCATTATCTTCATGAAATGTCTGCAGATGATCGCAAACACTTCTGAGGGACCTATCAAAAAACCCTCTCATAATGGAATGATCCAGCCTGAGTTTATTTCCTTTAAGGACTTGGACGTTTGCTGCAAACTGAGTTTTTGATTGATTGCTTCCGTCAGGGTTTCCCCAGTGATTTCTTCAAAGATTACGAGCAAAGATGTGGGTATAGAAAACGTTACATCCTCTTTTCCGTTTGGGCTAACCATTCTCTTCTTTAGTTCAAAATCCCGAAATAGTCCAACGTAATCTTCCATCGCTTCCACTTTAAATTTTTGTAGAACAGGATTTCCAAATATTTTGATGAGAAACTGCTTGAAAGCTTCGTCGACGTCTTGCCCACCCCATGCGCCGCCTGTTGCCTTATACATCTCTTTTACGTTTCCATCCTCCAAGACTTCATGGATCGTTATGTCAATCGTGCCACCTGTAGTGGAGACGAAAAATGATTTTCGCGTAGCAGACCAATGTCTCTCAACCTCAAAGCAAAATATAAAATATGCTGTTTTTACATCAACTGGATATTACGGAAAGGTATGTCTTTATGAGCTTGAGTATTTTTTTTTCTTTCAGTTCTGGGAAATGAACAACATATGGGATAATATTTAATACATGACAACGGGATCTCAGGATTAAGTACATATTAATGCAATTATTTTTATGACTTTGTATGCCAAAACCTAAGGATAGTTACCTCCGACCACCAAAGTTTAATGAACCGGTTTAAATAGCAGAGGGGAATACTTTATTAAGGGAAAACCTAATTTATAATGTACGGACCCTGAACTGATTGGGTCTTTTTTACCTTATCGTATATTCAAACATAATTTACATTCGTTAATCTATTCAAAACGTTACCTAACGTCTTCCTTGCGATAGGTATATAGGTGTCGATTTAACTTTTAAGTGCTCATACCAGATCAAAAGGAATCATTCAAAGCCCATATTTTACCGAATGAAAGGATGTTTCAGATGCATATTATTTCTCAAAGTTGTGTGCCAATATTGCATTTATTTGTAAGCAGGCACGAAGTTAATTGATTTAGAAAGTATACCTCGATTAAAAATTCATGTTGACAAAGTGACAAGCACTGATTAAGAAGAACCAATGAACAGCCAGGTATTTAATTTTTTCTTCTATGTTATCGATTAGAAATAATACCATCAAAAGATGTTTCATTAAAATTCGATGGTCGGAGAAATGCACAATATTTCTTTAGATTTAATTTTTACCGCACCCCACAAACTTATTTACATTCATCACAATAATAATATAGACGTTTTCCTTAGGAAATAATTTAGCTTGTTGTTATTGTGGTTGGTAGCAAAATAGTATTCATGTTTATGCGCACGTCAAAAAAGACAATCTGTAATCACTGTATTAACCGTCTTGAGGTATTTACAAGTATCGATCTCTATATTTACAAGCCTGTCAGCTTCATTTGGCGGCCCCTAAAATCAAACTAAAATGATCATCAGTCATGAAAAAAGTATATTATACTTTATTTTTTGAATTATGTCAAATATTTTCTTTACATAGGCTTACATTAAGTGCTTATGTATATTATGATTACAGAAAAATCGTTGCAAATTCTCGCTCCACCAGATTTAAAGTATAGATGTTTTATTTTTTTCGGAATACATCAGAAAAGAGACTTTGGGAATTTCTTGATTATGAAATATAGCATGAGGTCCCTAGATTCCTAAATTCATCAGCTGACTCTAAGGAGTCTTTTGCCATTATTATTCGTGGCCTTAAAAGATCCAATAAATCGACGAAAGCAGTCAGATAAAGAAATTAGTTATCCTTTCTTTCAAGAACATCTTTGCGTCTAGTTTGTGACAAACTATTTTGTTTTCTAAGAATTATCATAGCTAAGCATAAAACACTTTAGTTAATTAGTTGAGGTCTTACAAATGTTGCAAGGCGAAATACATGCTTCAGTGAAACATAAAACTTTACAATGAAAATCGAGAGATTGGAGAAAGAAAAAGAAAGGAAAAAAGGAAAACAATGGTCTGCAGAGAAAAATGATGCAATGAAACAGGAGAACGTGATGAAGCAATGTAATACAGTCGTGTTGATAATATAAAGATATATGGCACTGAGAATGCAAATAAAGTTGAGACTCCTCTTCCTCTCTCCCACCCACCCCATTCAAAAGACAAAACAGAGGCCTGTGGTACAGATTTGCCAAAATAAGCTTATACAAACCATAGAAACGCAGGAATTAAATATTGCACACAGGATGGGAAGATAACGTGGAAAATAGACTCATAACTTATCCTTTCAATAGATGCATGAAAAAGGATGGAAGAAGCAACAGACAACAAAACCAACACTCCAGATTAGAGACGTTTAAAATATCCCATCGATTATCATTTTGCTTGGTTATGCGGTTCTAATTTTACACTTTTCTCCTCCTCAATTGTCTTTTTTTTGTTATTACAATTGTTTCTATTCGCGAATAAAAAACACAATTCTCGAGTACATTTTTCACTCTGAAAAAAATTAGTTATCAGTAATATTATTATTGAAGAAAACAATGATGAAAAATTCCTAGTTATAATAGTCAGTATTTAGCCAAATCATCCCACTACAGTTCTAAGATCACGGAGAGTTACAGCTGTAAAGAGCTCTTCGAGATAACTAAGAAACTAATATCAAGGAACAAATGTACACCACTTCCAACGACCTCCTCTCCACTAGACCTACCAGACCAGTTTGCAAATTTCTGCAATGACAAAGTTCAAACCATTAGAGATTCGCTTGACAGCACAATTTCAACTGATTCGTCACCATACAGGTATGATGCAGAATTTCAGAGACAACTGTTAGGAGCATTTGAACCTGTTTCTATAGATTTAGTACGGACAATCGTGATGAAAAGTGCACCAAAGTCTTGTAAACTTGATGCAATTCCGACATCACTGCTGCTTGAGTGCTTAGAACCAATATTGCCTTCACCAGCTGATGTTATTAATATCTCTCTCTCATCAGGAGAATTCCCATCATTTTTAAAAACTGCCATCGTAAAACCACTGCTGAAGAAACCACCACTGGACCATAACGATTTAAATAACTGCCGCCCAGTTTCTAATCTCCCTTTTATATCAAAAATCGTAGAAAAGGTTGTTCTAACTAAACTTGTATCTCATTTGAATTCAATCAGTCTTTTTAGCAATGTACAGTCTTCATATCGCCCTTGCCACAGTACGGAAACTACTCTTCTGAAAGTATTTAGTGACATTCTCTCTGCTTTGGATAGTGAAAAGATTACAGTCCTCACTCTCCTGGATTTATCTGCAGCATTTGACACAATAGACCATGATATATTACTTCACCGTCTCCAGCATGTATTTGGCATTCAGAATATAACCTTACAGTGGTTCAAGTCCTACTTAGTCAACAGGACACAAATTATATCTGCAAATGGAATACACTCCAGCCCAGTTGATCTATGTTATGGTCTTCCACAGGGATCTGTTCTTGGACCTGTTCTCTTCATTATGAACACTCAGCCGCTCTCAAGTGTCATAGATCATCACCCAGTGTCGCACCAATTGTATTCTGATGACACCCAAATATACAAATCTAGCCACCCAACTGAAGTTGATGCTACCATCCGTGGAGTAGAAAAGTGCATTTCTGATGTGAAATCATGGATGACATGTAACAAGCTGCAGATGAATGATGATAAAACTGAGGCTATTCTGATCACAACACAAAGACATTCTCATTCACAGCCTTTACCCCAGACAATAAATATCAGCGACACCAACATTAAATTCTCACAGTCAGCACAGAATCTAGGTGTTACTCTAGACAGTACTCTCACATTGCACCAACTGTCATGAACATCTGCAAGGCTGCATATCTTGAATTGAGACGCATCAGTTCCATTCGTAAATATCTTTCTGTTGATGCCACGAAAACACTTGTGTGTTCATTAGTACTTTCAAGACTGGACTATTATAACTCAATTCTGTCTGGTTCATCACAATATTTACTCCATAAACTTCACAAAGTTCAAAACACAGCTGCACGGATCATCTTTAGAGTACCTCGATCAGAGCACACCTCACCACAGCTCTGTACTCTAAACTGGCTATCAATTCGATACAGAATCAAACACAAAATGTGTTCTCTGTGTTATTTTTCAATGACAGACTCAAGTACAACATACCTATCCAGCCTCACCCATGTGTATACACCAGCTAGATCATTACGCTCTTCTTTTGATAATCGTATACTCATTGTTCCCAAGGTGAAAACAAAGTCATATGGACAACGTTCGTTTTGCACACCAGGGCCCGGCGACGTGGAACGAATTGCCCATTGAAATTAGACACAAAGACACAGTGGTCCCTTTTAAGAGTGCTCTGAAGACTCACCTGTTTCGACTTCAGCATGTTTTTGTTTTCCAATTTCATTGTTTTTGTCATTTGTTGTTCTGTAGTGTAGTCATATCATTATTGATGGTGTAAAGCGCTTAGAGCTTTTAAAGATTAGGCGCTATACAATGTCTTCATTATTATTATTATTATTATTATTAGTATTATTATTATTATTATTATTATTATTATTATTATTATTATTATTATAGATAATAAACTTAGCTCATGATCTGATGAAGGAAAGATTCCGCAGGAAAGACCTTTTTTATTCCTTGAATCGTCAAAACAGATATCACTGACAAGTGTATCGTGGTGATTTGATTTATCATGCAGTTATATATAATAGAAACATAAAACATTTGATAGTATTACTGTATTATCACATTTAATCGATGACTGAGACAATTGTGGTGAGACAACCAGACTGAGATAAGAAAAGTAAGGCTAGTAAATTAGCTAACTTTCTCTATCGTAAGGGTGAGAAATACGAGGTCTGAGTATACGCTAGAGTCCGGTCCTAATTACTAATCCAATATCACAGGAAACTAGGTACTAGGAAATCCAGGAACGTCTGTCTTTCCCTATTATTTAGTTATATAGCGGAATGGGTTGCAAAAGCAGTCGAGACTGGAAATCAAACTAAAATGGGCGCAGTGCATCACGGGCAACAAGGTAAATATATTTAGAACTATCACTAAGAAGAAGAATGTTCGCATTCGGCCATTTTTGTCAAGTCAAGAAAGACAATTCCTATGCAATTCACCACTGTTGAGAACTATAGTCAGGACTAATTTAGTTCAAATGACCCAATATGGTGGCAGAAGGATCAAACATTCACAATCAGAATATTGTTGTCTTTTTCTGTCGCTACACATGTGCACTGCACGAGAAGCTTATCACCAAGTTCATCACATTTGCATGTATTTATACATCAATAGCTGAGATCATTTCGATTAAAATGCAGAACTTTTTTTCCCAATGTGTCTTTGCGGTCTCATTAGTTCCAGAAGTGTGATACAGTTGTGAACCAAAGTTTGAGTCTAAGCATTTGTTGTCGTTTATTGAAAACACGTGGGTTAAAGTTTGCAAATGTGAACTGTATTTATTTGGCATCCCAAATATATACAGGAGGTAAGTTGCTGTCGATAGAATCTAGTGTTGTATGGTTCACCTGAAAATCAAGTAGAGAAACGGGAGGATATGGAGCGATCCATACAAACAAATAAATGAGACGTGCTTGGGCTGGATACGGAGAAAATAGAAGTTGAAAGAGCCCATCGACGTAAGTCGAAAGAAGAAGTAGGACCCGCGATCATTATTTTGTTTCAAACATGAGGGCAAATAGAGCTTTGAGACGCTATGGAGAGCTGAAGAGGAAGCCTGTGACGTAGTCGACGTAGCGACTACAGAGAATGATGATACAAATTCAGCTTCCAGACTTGATGTTAATGTGCGATTATTCCACTGAGAGTAGGACAGTATCGTATAAACAGTTTACCAAGATTGAATAAAGCTATAGAACAAATAATTAAAAATATTTCATAAATATTACAACTTCATAATAGTCAGTTAAAACTGTGTATTTGATGTTGTTACTAATGATGCAATTATTGTAAGACAAAAAAAAAAGAATCCGGCCGACGTCTACAAAATATGCAAGATGAGAACTATGTTTAGTATGGAATGTATTTGGATTAGCTTGGAACTGTCAATAGAAAAGGCATCTGGGTTTATTAACTGTGTTTAAAATATTTAAATTTTTTAATGCAAGTGCAGAGCAGTTAAATTTAATAGTTAAAACTTTTCCTGGTCCATCCTATGATGTTGTCAGTCAACTTTTTTGTCTGTTTACGTATTTACCTCTCCTTCTGCCACCTTGGATACTACCCTGCAGTACTATTGTAAATAGACTGTTGAATCTAGTGACATGGCCATACCATTTCAGCTTTCTCTTTTTGGCAGTGTTGAGGAGGTCTTCATATCGGCCAACTTTGTGCCAGAATGTGTTGCGCACTTCTTCATTTGTGACGTGGTCCATGTACGAGATGCCAATGATGGATCTGTAGCATATCATTTCAAGCGCCTGGATTCTTCGTTGTAATTCTGATGTCAGGGTCCAAGCCTCACATAAATACAGAAAGACTGAGATGACTAGTACTCTCAATAGTCTGATTTTAGTTTTCAGACATATTCTTGTCTCTCCAGATAGGTCTGAGCTTTGACATAGCTGATGTTGCTTGTGCTGCTCGTTACACAGCTTCTGTTCTTGATCCCTCCTCGGTGATTATGGAACCAAGATATTTGAACTGGCTCACTGTTTTTAGTTCCTGTCCCCTGACGTTAATCTTGGCTGAGCTTTGTTTACCATTATTTGTCATCAGCTTTGTCTTCTTGGCTCCTATCTCCATGTCATATCTGGAAGATGTTTCATCCAGATTCCTCACTACCATGGCATGTTCGTCTTCACTGCTTGCCAGCCCATCAATGTCGTCTGTAAAGAGTACGTTGATGATGTTACGCCCTCCAATGCTCACTGTCCCACGGTGGTTTTCGACAAAGCTAGATATTGCCTTTTTTGGGGAGTGTTATAATCAGTGGCTGGATCCACTGTATTGGCCATTCGAATATCTGCCGGATTCTGTTGCAGATTTGTGTTTGTAGCTCTATCACTGATTCCCTACCATTCTTGATAAGTTCAACTGGGATGTTGACTACTCCAGCTGCCTTCCCAATTCTTCAGTACGCTTATTGCTGACTCCACCTATTCTTTGAGAATGGGGAAACATCATCATTTGTGGAGTTTGGAACTTCAAGCACCTCTGAGTCTCCTGTGGACGGATGGTTCTAGAGTTCTTTACGATACTCAGTCCATCTTTCTGCAACATACATACATACATACATACATACATACATACATACATACATACATACATACATACATACATACATACATACATACATACATACATACATACATACATACATAAGTACGTACGTACGTACGTACGTGCGTACGTACGTACGTACATACATGCATACATACATACATACATACATACATACATACATACATACATACATACATACATACATACATACATACATATTTTACCTCCTGCATCAACAACTATTTATCGAGTTCCAGGAGACAAAGGCACAATGGACGATGTACGACCAGATTCCTTTAGCTCCAAAGGAATGTGTCTACAGTACAGTGATGCTGCTTCCGGTTCTAGGGCGATCAGCAGTTGTTTATCACTTATTCCAGCCTATGAAAAATCAGACGTAAAAAAATAACATCAAGATAACTGTATGAAATCAAAAGAATAATAGAATTCTTTACATCCAGAAATCATTTTGAATTAAATAAAATTAAATTTTTGCTAATAACAAAAAACCGAAATAGACCATACTTGTCATTTGGCCCTCTTTGTGGGATTTTGGAAAACGTTTAATTACATTTTCTCTGGATAGTACGTTTCTAACATTTATCTATTATAAGCAATTTTTTTTCAAATATTAGTACTTTGTAGAGACAAACATGAGCTGGAAAAGAGAAATACAGCTTACAATAAACTTGAAATAAACTTAAAGTAGCATATTCTATGCAGAAATTGTATTAAATTTAACAGTGTGGGTACAACCACGATGTCGGCATAATTAACAACATATTTTACAATCTCATCTTGACTAATCATTTTTCTTTCAGAAGTAATTATTTTAGTAGTGTGGCGCTCTACAGTTTTGTATTTTGCATAGGGGTTAGCTTTTTAAAGAAGAAATATTTTCCCGGTTTTTTCGATGGTTACACTGGCTATTTAAAGAAAACTTCCTATATCTTACGTATTTTAAAGAAAATGTAATTCCTTATATTTTGATGTATGATTGATATGTGTAATATGGGTTATTATACAACTTGGTCTTACTTGAGACATGCACTTGTTCACTCGCACTTAATGCACATTTTACATTGTATATATTTGGTAATTTATTCGTTGCACTTTCAAAAGCTGATATTTTCTTGTCTGGCAAAATCAGTTTTCCTTTTTTTTAATAACTGCTAAAGAAAGTGTATTTTAAAATAATTCAGGCTGTCATTTTAGTTTACTGTCTGCTTACATCGTCTTGAATGTCCTTAGGAATTTCAACAACAGTATATATATATATATGTATGTATGTATTTCCTACATTTGCATGTTGCAAATGTGGCAGTCGAGAAAGGAAGAGTTTTAAGAGCACTATTGAAAGGGATCACTGTGTCCTTGTGTCTAATTTCAATGGGCAATTCATTTCACGTTGCTGGGCATTGGTGTGCAAAAGAATGATGTCCATTTGACTTCGGTTTCATAGTGAGAATGCTGAGTTTACGATTGTCAGAAGACGATGGCAAGTATATTGCTGATTTGTGGCCAGGTAGGTATGTTGCACTGGAGTCTGTCAGCGAAACGTAGCACAAAGAATAAATTTTGTGTTTGATTCTGGATCGAACGGATAGCCAGTGTAGGGTATGGAGATGCGGGGAAGTGTGCAATTATTATGGTACTATAAGGACGATCCGAGCAGCTGTATTGTGAACATTTTGAAGTTACTGGAGTAGTGATTGATACGAACCAGCCCGAATTGAGTTACAGTAGTCCAGTCTTGAAAGTACTAATGAACACACGTGTTTTAGTGGCATCAACTGAAATATATTTGCTAATGTAGCTGATTTGTCTCAGCTCAAGATCTGCAGCCGTGCATATGTTCATGACATGTTTGTGTAATGTGAGATTACTACTGACATTTATTGTTTGAGGTAAATGATGTGAATGATAAAGTCTTTGTGTTGTGATCAGAATTGCCTCCGTTTTATCATCATTCATATGGAACTTGTTATATGTCATCCATGATTTCAAATCTAAAATGCACTTCTTTTACTGCAGGGATGGTACAGTCAACTTCATTTGGGAGGCTAGATTTGCATATTTGGGTGTCATCAGAATACAATTGGTGAGACACTGGGTGATGACCTATGACCCTTGATAGCGGCTGAGTGTATAGAATGAAGAGAACAGAACCCTGAGAAAAACACCACAACATAGATCAGCTGGGATGGTGTGTATTCCATTTGCAGATTCAATTTGTGTCCTGTTGACTAAGTAGAACTTTAACCACAGTTAGCCAAACTACATGCTGGATACTATGAAGTAATATATCATGGTCTAGTGTGTCAAATGCTCCTGACAAATCAAGGAGAGTGAAGACTGTAATCTTTACGCTATTCAAATCAGAGAGAATGTCATTAACTACATTCAGAAGAGTAGTTTGAGTACTGTGACAAGAGCAGTATGCAGACTGTATATTTTTAACAATACTATCTGAATTCAAATGAGATACAAGTTGGGCTGCAACAATGTTTTTTTTTAAGATTTTCTAGATGTACTGGAGATTAGAAACTGTGCGGTAGTTCTTTAAAATTTTTTGGTTGAATGTTGGTTTCTTTAGCAGAGGCTTTTCAATGGTTGTTTGGAAACATGATGTGAATTCCCCGGATATTAGAGAGGTAATAATAACATCAGTTAGTGAAGGCACTATTATATTTAAGCATTCAAGTAGCAATAATATTGGAATTTTATCAAGTTCAAATGACTTTTGTGCACTCTTCATCACGATTGTCCATACTAAATCCATAGAGACAGGTTCAATTGCTGCTAACTGTTGTCGTTTCTGTAAATTCTGTATTGCAACTGTATGGTGACGACGAGTCAATTGAAATTATGTTGTGAAGCTTATCTCTAATGAAAGAAAGAAATTTGCAAACAGGTCCGTAAGGTCTACTGGAGAAAAGGTTAGTGGACGTGGTTAATTTGTTCCCTGACATTTGTAATTCATCAATTTGTTAGTAATTTCGAAGCTCGAACAGCAATTTGCTGTTGGAACTCTCTGTGATTTTTGTACTGTAGTGGGCTAATTCGGCTAAACACAGTATGTTTGTGACGTTTTTCTAAGCGGCTTCATATTTTTGTTTATTAATAGGGAGTCTGGTGGAAAGCCAAGCCTCTCCGCTTTTCGGCGGTCTCTTTTAACAGTGCGAAGCTGGCCTTAACACTGCTATACCACGAAGAACACTTTTAAATTGATAATCTGCTCTTGGTGGCTGTGGCATGGTTTTCAGGCAATGAACGCAGGCAGACATCGAGTTGTTCTGCTGTAGGAGGTAAGAAAATTGTTAGGTTTGCTTGGATGTCATGTGGTATATAATGCAGAATTGATCTGATGAAAGTTCGTTGGATACAAGGTTGGACCGCATTCTTTTATTTTGTGTCTTCAACAAGTTTAACAAACCTATTATAAAAAAAATTATACTAAAGAAAATACTGTTTTTTAAAAAATTCTTTCAATTTTCGCCTTAAGGAAAATGTGAAATGAAAATATTTCCTTACTTAGCCTTTGCCTTTTCATATATAAATGCGACTTTTTAGTATAAAATGCTTTCGTGAAAGAAAAATAAAGAAAACAAATTTTTTGTTGAAAGGCAACTCTACCTGAACTGCTGCCTCACGCATAAACTGTCTAGCTTTGTCATTCCATATAGCCGGGACAGTCAGAACCCATTGAATTTCCTCAGGTAAAAGTGCACCCGCCACCTTCAACTTGACTTGATCACAGAGGTCGTCCTTCAGGTAACGAATAACAAGGCCTATCACCTTAATTGCAGCCATCTTCTTCCCCATTTCATCATCGATGATGGTCTTACGAGTAAGGCTCTAAAAGGAGTTAAAATTAAAGATTTTCTGTTAGACAGTAAAATGATAGTTACCTTCCTTTTATCATCATTGAAAGGGTATATTTTTGCTTATATATTTCGTACCAAGTTATCTTGAAAATAAATTTCTTTTTCTGAGTATTGACCTATAATACAGTTTTTGTTTTACAAAGATAATTTACAATAAAATACATAACTGCTTATTGCAGCCTTTAAGAATATTTTAGGCACTTTCCCATTTTCAGCTTAATTTTGTTTCCAATTCATCTTGCATCTCTATGTTGTACCATTTTCGTATTCTACCACCAAGATTACGTGCAAATCAGATAGCTCTTCTGTCTGTATCACACAAGCTCTGCGATGTAACAATTTCTGTATTTTCGATATTGTTCCATCAGCTGTAATAATCATATTGGGTCTTTAGGTTTACCTTTACGACTGTAAACTGCTATGTACATTTAGACATCGATCAGCAAAATTGTATACTCACTTTTGTGAAAAGCTTTTCCATATCAATGCTACTAACTAATATAATGTAATCAGATTTTAATTGTATTTTCATATTTGTGGTGGACATAAGTTCTTTTTTTGATAACTTTAAATTACCTTGCCTTTGAAAAGTGACATCTTGAATCTTCTAAAATAATACCAGTCTTTGTGGTCATCTTTTTCAGCCAACCTTACATATCTTTCTTCAGCATTATAACCAAAGGCATCCAAAGTTTCGCCATCTGGTCTTATGAGAGCTGTAGTGGGTGCTTTAGAAGATATGCCTACTCCGCTGTTCCACTCTTTAACAAGTATTTTTGTTGGGTCTCTCTCATAATCATGCCGGAAGGAGCACGCCCAACTTGAAAATGTTGTCCCAAGGTCGATAGCCGCTACCAAAATCTTATTGGAATTCTCAGAAGCCTAAATAGGAAAATTGTAAATCGTAATTTCCTAGAAATTTGAATCAATGCCACATTTCAAGCATCACAACCCTGCGTATTGTATATTGTATTTGAAAAATCACCACTTTAGATAAATGACTGTTTCAACAATTTGCTTTTAAATACAAAAGGCCACTTACTTTCCATGACAGGGGTATAGTGGAAATTGGATGATTGTTCTCTTTTTCTAGTAGTGTCGTTACTCCAGTCGGGTTTACTTACTTTGCTTGGAATATTCAGTATAATAGTAAGGAAATTAAATGTAAACCTGACAACAAAATTAAACGAGATCGTCATATCTGCAACATTAAATCTCATATTCGTATAAATGAACATTATGGAATATTCATTTGTATAAAAAAATGAATACTCCCAGGTTCTTCAGCCATAATATACAAAGATATGCAGATATAATCACATTGTTTTGGGTACTACCATCCCAGGTGAGGACAAGACGTTTACATTGCCTTCATGTACATCATTTCTAGACTAATCTGTTTCCTTGCATTTTAGAATCCCATTTGGAATATGGTATTCCATCGGAATATCTCACCATGATACATTATAACGTTATGAATAAAAACTGAAAATGAATAGACCATACAATACATATATACACTGTCGTCTGTCGTAATTCTTTAAGTATATACATGAATTTAGGTTTTGACTTAACAGCAAGACCGTGCTAATTTGTTACAGTACTAGTGAACTTTATTCATGCATAAGGCTGTCTTGTCAAAGTAAAATATTCAAAATAGGTCTTTCCTGTAAAAAAAAAAACAAAAAAAAAATGAATGTTAAAAAGATGGGTTTGTGGCAGTGTTGGTTCAGTATGAAAGCAACTAGTTGCTTAAGGAATTAATATTATCATTTTTCTGCAATAGGTCATCGTCGGATGAAAATTTGCTAAAAAAAACTGTCCAGTGAGACCTAAAGTTGCTGTAGCCTAAATACGACAAGTAACAAGGCCGTCAAGTTTTGCACTACCCCCTCCCAATCAAGTTCCCCCCCCCCCCACTTGAAAATTGAAATGACGTCCCTGTGATTTTCATTATGTCGTTAACTGTTATGGGTATGTTGTAAGGATTAATTATTGCTAGCATCTGTACTTAATCAGCGGCGTTTTAAAAAACGTATAAATAAACAAACTTTAATCAGATTACCACTAAATACCTTGTGATTTATACTAGAGAAATTCAAAAAAGTATTGAGGCGGCAACAAAAAACATTTTTTGGATCAAATATTCAGTGAAACGGGATCTAATTTGAAGAAGTGTATCTTTGGAAAAAATTCAACAATTTTGTTCAGTAAAGATCAGTTCGACTTAAATAACAGACATAGAAAATGATACACTTAGAGTAGTGTGAAGTCACTACAAGACAGGATTGATCAATATATTGAACAGAGGTGAAATGGACAATATCAATGAATAATTATTTGACGTTTTGCATAGAAAATTCAGATAGATATTAAACAAAAGTATATTAAGGAAGTTTGACAACATTTATATTTAACATTCAACATAGTAAACGCTCATAAATTGGTTTGCCTGAATGGCTTAGACAAATGTAAATAAGACGGCAGGTGTTTATTTTATGCGCTAGAGAATGCATTAACTACATCAGGTGATCGCGCATAGAAGCCATCAAAATTCAATTTAGATAAATGCAGTAATTCATTGGTTTAACAAAACAAACCGGTTAAAATAGACATGGCTAGGAAATTTAAAAATGAATTTGATATATCTAATAATGTTTACGAAATACTGGAACCGGAAGATAGTGGAAGGTTGAGACAACACGTGGGTTCTTTCAGTAAATAAGTTGAATAGAGAGAATAATACATGGAGATATGCTAATTATCTCCAAATGTGGTAGTCTTAATGATTACAATGATACAAAGTTTTGATATATTGGAATACAATGCTTTTGAAATTGGTGTGATCAAAATTAATTAAAGATTGAGCATTGAAATTTATCTATAAAAAATTCTTAGATGTTTTAATACTCCTGACAAAATTTCCGTGTACGAAAATCGTATGCAACCTAATAAATTCTATAGATATAACGTCCGAAAGGAGGCTATTGTAAAACAGTTCTATATTATCTATTGCAGTTTTGAGAATATCAAAGAAATGAAGGTACATCGTCCATAATTGTACAGATGGTCGGACAAAATCCTGGATAATACCAACGCTCAAACACATTCTAAATGTTATTGTATTTTTTTTTCTCAGATTACGAGAGTAACTAAACATATACTTTCAAGATGAGGTTATTGTAAGAGATGCTGCATTGTGTGAAATACAAGAAACAATGTAGTATGGGGCTACCAAAAGGGTATATTTTTCGCCTGAGTTTTCTCTGCCAATAATGTTGGAATCGCTCCGCACTAAACTATTGTTGCATTGTCCAAATGATTACCTGACGGCATCCAATCAAATTAAATTACTCACGTGATAATGATCGTTGGTTACCGAACTCTTCAACAGTTTTTATATATTTAAACTGGCAGCGTAAATATTTTCTCAGCAGACGAAACCTCAGATTTTTTTCTTTCTTCTCAAGTTGTGTAACATTTCGAAGGCAATGCCATGGATGACGATGAAATTATATTATCTCGTGTTGTGGATCGTTTTGAAAAGTCTGATTTCAGCAATAATTCTCTCAGATATACTTTGAAAATTTACCAAGTTCCAACGTCGATTTCAGAGGTAGAAAAATCGCGCTTCATCTCTTAGTTGGTCGGTATTAACAAAATTCGTTCTTTCTTTCTCAATAGTTACACGTGAATGACACGAGCTATATATTGAAAAACTTAGTAGAATGATGGGAAAGAAAATCATTTCAAGTGACAAAAAATCGTCAGATCCTTGCTGACACTGGACCCTGTGTATCTTATTATATACATGTATGATGGTGACCGGTGTCAGAACAGATCATAGGAGTAATCTAAGGAAATGTGTCACTTATTATTATTTCATTCATTCAGGCTATTTATTGCTTTCAATATTTTATTGTGTGGGATATGTTCTCTAAAACGAAGTTACAAAATCTTAGTTAAAACTGTCCAAAGATCCAATGCTGATGCCGATAAATCAGACTGCTGCAGATTTCATTTGGTGATTTGTACATACTATTTCCAGAGAGAATCATATGTTTGGCGACTTATAAATCCACGTGGAATAGAACAACTCACAAGGCCATTTTGAATTTCGCGCTTGATATGGCTATTACTAAATAACAGTAAGTGTCTAATTTTGTACGCATATTTGTTCCGTTAGGCTTGACATTCAGCAAAGGTGCACATTTTAATAAACAGGCGACATCAGTCCAGATGTCGTATATCTATATCAACAGAGACTACTTTCTCCACCCACTGAAGACTTAGGAAAATCTCAACTTATGTGCGACTGAAGCGAAGCATGACCAGCTGAATACATATGTGTTACAGAGGAAAACTGTCTTCACGATGCGATATTCGAACAGGCCATTACAAATTCACCAAAGAAACACTGAATGTTAGACTGGGTATCGTGTTGCAGAAACGCCAAAAGCTAATTTCGGTTTTACAATCTTTCGAGTCCTTCTTATTCTTAAAAAGATTCGTTTATATGTCGCTTGATTTGATTAATTTGATTCATTTTCTCTAGTTTCAATGATCATTGATTGATCTTAAGCGAATGCCCTTAGTGTTTTAAATTTTTAAAACTTATTGAGAACCAATGCATTGCATGAAGTCATATCAACACTAATGCCAATTATATTTGCCTCATCTAAACAACATAGAGTGGAAGATAACTGTAGAAAGATCAAGCAATGCATAATAAATAATCCAAACAAATATAATAAGAAAGCGTCATAAAACAGATTGACCAAGGATGCCCCTTATAAACATATTCACCCACCCATTTTCTATGTACTATATTCGCACCAATCCGATTCATATGTGTAATGCTGGCTATTCGTGTTCACAAGCATTTCAGTACGTGACCTGAAAGAAACCTAACCTTAATCAAATAGCAAAATAATACCATCATGAATTACTGTCAACGATAGTATGGGAAATCTCTACCAATACACATGTTCTCGAGCGACAGCTTTCAAGAGATACATGTAATTTAACATGCCACTCTTTGAGACCCATCCTCTTCCATATTAAAACGGGGGAATTGTTATGGTTTTAAAATGACAATAAAATTCTACGTACCATTGTAGCATCTTAAAAGGACATTTCTCCTAGTTTTTCAAATCAAACATTGAAGCAGGTTGCGATGTATTTTGTGCCAGGAATGACATATTAATAGACGAGGAAGTAAACATCACACAAAGGTAGACAAACATTACGCATGTCAAAGTAACGTAGCTATGTTACCAGTAAAGAAAAGATCACCCCGATACCATGTTAGTTTGGATATCCAGTCTGTATTACTTCCCCGGAATTCAATATGTTTCAAATTTTAATTAAGGTTACTTAACAATGTATAAAGTCATTTCATCAATATTTTAAGGTCACTTGTACCTCCTACTGATTCGGTACATTTAACTCATACACTGGTTTCATTTATGATGTACTGACACCCTTCTGCTCTGTAGTATTACATCATTATATAAATACAAGACGATATTAGTTTTATCTTTTCTAATAGACAATAAATAAAAGTAAATTATACCGAATTGAGAAATTTAAATAGATTAATGACCTGGCACAAATCACAATATCCAGTTTCATTTTGCTTTATCAGTTTTGATAAAAACTTCACCCTGCCGCAAATGTTTTCGTGTTAGATACTTGTAACAGAATTGTTACCGAGTGGATGGTGGATTAAATGAACAACACAAACACAATATGTGAAAGATAATGTAAATTTATGAAAAAAATTATTAATGAAAAATAATGATGTATCAACACAACAACTCATGCGTTCAACCCACAATCACGCTTCATAACTATTCACAATTAAACAATAAATTAAATATTAATACAAAATAAACACAGATCCAAGGAATCTCCTGGACTATACACAGATCCAAGGAACCTTTACAAAACGTATTTTAACGCAAGTATAAATTGCGATAACAAATACAAACATCAAACTATAATATCGCACGTATGGATTGCGAGAACTAGCACAAACATATACATGTATTTAATCAAGTTGCTAACTTTCATTGAGATTCATGTAATCCTTTGAAATACTACTGTGATTCGAAATAACTATGTGTAAATATAACAATGTATTCAATTGTACTACAATTGCAACACACACGTGTCTCGACCCTGTATAACCGTACGATTCACCAACTGTTGAATCGCCGCCCAGCTTCTCCGAATACCTAGGGTTGACTCAATACTTTTATCGGTCACTTGCCCTTCACGGATCCACCACAGTTATACGTACAGACAGCATACAGCATCTACTAGAACCAACGGTCCCAAATACTTAGATGCTACCCCACACCGGATGTTTACACCTCTAGACAGCTCCGACACTCGGACATTTAGACTTCTAGATTTCCGGATATTTACACATCTCGACAAATGTGGACGGACAGACAATCCGACAGACAGACAGTCAGATACCTCAATTCGATCGCACAATTAAACAGCACAATCACGGCACAATCAATCACATTCAGCTACAATTCGGAGACATTCAGAGACGTTCAGCTACAATTCAGAGACGTTCTGCTACAAATCAGAGACGTTCCGCTACAAATCAGCTACAATAAAAAACCACACTAATAATAGTTGTTTCAAAAACGATCTAAAACTTAGATTACGCTATTGCATTTAAAGTCTAAAAGTGACTAGTAATTCTAAATATTCCACGTTTTAAATCTGCATTGTAATAAAGGCATCATTACATGAAATGATAAACTGAATAAAATTCACAATAAAACGAAATATAAATTTAACACTCACCCCTTTGGCTGGAGAAAGAATGACGAGCTATCTCTCCTGTGATAAGATACTTCTGGACTCGTAATTTTATTAGAATTATTCTGCTTATATATCCTCAAATAGGTGAGCAGAATTCACGGCAAAATTCCCGTGCACCCCGTGATTCTAATGTTCCTGACTTCAAGTGATTCGTAGTCAGGCACATGCAAATCGTTACACGTCGCTTACCTTGAAAAAAAACACTTATTTACCCCAGGTAACGCATGTACGACGAAACAAAAAAATGGTGAAATTAGATTGTATTTCTAGAAGAAATAAATTCAATTTTCGCCTAATTCTGTGACAATACTATAAGGAAGACACGAACTTGATCTGCCAACTGTGTATGATCATTTAAATACTTATCCAATAATGTGGACCTGTGGTGATAGGATCCATTAGCTGCACTCTTTCAGAAAACTTACCTTGGGACATAAGGCCATAGGACACCATTAGCTGCACTTACCTAGATTAAAATACTAACATGGGATGGGTGGCTATAGGATAGCGTAAACTACTTTTCTAGATTAGAATACTATTTCTACTCGTCTGTATACATTTCTAGATTATAATGCTATTTCTATTTCTCTGTATATTTGTCTACATTAGAATGCTATTTCTAATTATCTGTATACGTTTCTAGATTAGAATGTTATTCTACTTCTCTGTATACTTTTTTCATGATTAGATTGCATACCATGGGACATATTCTGAGTTTGATTAAAGATAAACAATCAAATCTGACTACTGCATCCATATATGGTCTCAGCATTTGAATGGCAAATCCCTATATTGGGCAAAATACATACTGTTATAACGTTCTCCCTATAGTATCATAAATAGCAAAATCTTAATCGCTGCTTATGTTGACCCATATGATAGTAAAGAAAAACTACCTTTTATTTAACGGTAATAATATAGTGAAAGGGGGACAACTTTTTCATAATTATTGGCAACCGGGGATAAATCAACAAATTGTTTGAACAAGAACTAGGAATGGACCGGGTTTTTAATTCCTCAGTGCCCGTGATCGCTTATACGGCCATGTTTGAAGGTTGAGAACCAATGCATTGCATGAGGTCATATTAACACTATTTCTCCTGTACAGATAAACTGGATATATGATGCCATTATATCGCCAGTATAATTTTGTGTGATCGTTGGACACCCTAGAAACAGCCATCTTATTAAGATAATCAGTAATATAAAAAAAAAGTATCTCATCTAAACAACATAAAGTGGAAGATTACTGTAGAAAGATAAAGCAATGCATAATGATAATCCAAGCAAAAATAATACGAAAGCGTTATAAGACAGATTCGTATTCACAAGCATTTCAGCACGTGACCTGAAAGAAACCTAACCTTAAGAAAGTAGCAAAATTATACCACCATGAATTACTGCCAATGCTAGTGTGGGAAATCACTACCAATACACATGTTCTCGGACGACAGCTTTCAAGAGATACATGTAATTTAACATGCCACTTTTTGAGACCCATCCTCTTCCATATTAAAACGGGGGAAATGTTATGGTTTTAAAATGACAATAATAATTAGAATTAGAATGCTATTTCTCCTTATCTGAATACTTGTTTAGATTAGAATGCTATTTCTTCTTGTCTGTATACTTTTCTAGATTAGAATGCTATTTCTAATTCTCTGTATATTTTTCTAGATTAGAATGCTTACCATGAGCATGTTCTGAGGTTGATATAAGATATCCAATCAAAACTGACATGCCCCCTTTTTGAGACCCATTCTCTTCCGTATTAAAACTGGGGAAATGTTCTGGCGTTAATATGACAATAAAGTTCTACGTACCATTGTAGCATCCTAGATGGACATTTCTCCTAGTTTTCCTTATCATAGGTTGGAGCAGGTTGCGATTTATTTTGTTCCAGGAATGATATATTAATAGACGATGTAGTAAATATCACACAAAGGTAGACAAACATTATGCATGTCAAAAGAACGTAGCTATGATACAAGTAAAGAAAAGATCACCCCGATACCTTCTTAGTTTGGATATTCAGGCTGTGTTACTTCCCCGGAATTCAATATGTATCAAATTACATCAAGGTTACGAGACCATCCATTACGTCATTTCATCAATGTTTTAAGGTCACTTGTATCTGCTACTGATTTGGTACTTTTTAACTGATACACTGGTTTTAGTTATGATGTACTTACATCCTTCGGCTCTGAAGTATTACACGTTAGTATAAATCCAAGACGATACTAGTTTTATCTTTTCTAATAGACAATAAATAAAAGTAAATTCTGCGGAATTGAGAAATTCAAATAGATTTAAGGACCTAATCACGATAAGTTGAAGTCTTCCGTTTGAATCGAGGTAGCAGCCTAGCATAATTGATACCTTCCATAGTCATCGACAAGATTCAACAAGTGCAACAATCCAATGACAGGTTTCACATTATCGATGGAAAAGCGACAATGTTCATGGCCCATGTTTCTCTTCCCTGAGGGACATGACGCAAAAAGTTGTTTATTGTCGACAAACTTTGCATCACCAAAACGAGTCTCGTCCCAATTAACAACGCTTAAGACCAGATGTGTTTAGCCCGTGCCATCTTCGTGAGACGAACGTATGTTTACAATAACGATACGGTAGAATGGAAATGAGCCTGGAAAACTATTTAACACTCGGACCGAGCCAAACAACGAAGAGAAGCAGAACTCTTAGTACCACAAGCAGAGACATCCAAAGATGCTCTGAGGCACTCCAGAGATGCAACAATCGCAAGACGTCTTAGCGCCACGCTACACCTTGAAAGTACACCCTCAAGAAGTGCGCGGATGATTGATGCTCTCTGTGAGTTCAGAGGCAATGAAGCATTTTCCTAGCAGCAGAGTAAGTTATTAAGCTCTACCTTTTTATTAATATGTTTATCACTGTTATATTATCTCTCAGACACCTACAAATACTCATTTACTATCACACAATCTTGATGAAACCTTTATAAAATTCGAATGAATGAGGCAATGCATATCACAACATTTGATTCCACATTCTAATGCTACATTACCTTGTTGCTCAGGTCCTATCGTGTGCTTCCAAATATCATTGCAGGCACGTCCACTCTCCTTTGTTGGACCTGCCTAAACATAAATACGTATATACGGACCGATCAATCGTTGCAAAGCATATCTTAAGAAAATGGTCTGCCTTGAAGCAATATCGCAGCTTACCAAATTGATGGTTGCATCTTATGTCGACAAACTAAGCAGTAGTAGAATGTATTAAATTACTCCAAGTAGATATACCAAGTGAAGTCTACTTCAGGGTTGGTTAACACATATATTCAATTACACTTAATTGGTGAAAATTACTAACCTAGTGGTTAGAGCGTCCGCTGCAGGAGCGGGAGGTCGTGGGTTCAATCCCCGGCCGAGTCGTACCAAAGATTTGCAAAAATGGTACTAGCAGCTGCCTCGCTTGGCGCTCAGCATTAAGAGGTTAGTGTTAGGACTGGTCGGCCTGGTGTCAGGATAATGTGACTGGGTAGGACATCATACTACATTCTGCGGCATGATGCCCCATTGCTAGACATCACTGTAAACTGCCAGACTGCAGACCTCGTAGCAATATGACTCAAAAATTGTTAAAGCTCCGTTAAAAATCCTTATCGAACAAACAAATCAAATCGGACTCGTTTAACACAATTTTTTTGTTAAAAGGAAATATATATATATATATATATATATATATATATATATATATATATATATATACTGTGTAGAATTCTATATTATTGTTTTCTATCAACAGTGGTAATTTATTAGTGATAGACCAGATATAGGAAAATCATTGATTCTCCGAGAAGCAGGCAACAATAAATCACTTTCTACTGTTTAATTCATATCTGCCTTGTGTCATCGCCAATATAATTTGTATGCTCATTTAATAAACAAGAAACAGGAATATGTGAAAATCCGGCAATAAAAGTACCGCCTAGCCTATATGTTTGATTGACTGAAACCACAAAGAGAATTTGAAGATAAGTGTGGAAAGATAACGCAAATGCAAATTGAAAATCTTAACAGAAAGGACGGGAAAGCGTTACAAGACTGAAGCAACCTCTATCAGCCCTACACAACCACCCGACCTCTATTTACCATATTTACACTATTCAAATTCATACATGTAAATCCTAGAAATTTGTGTTCACATGAATTTAAGCATGTAAACTGAGGGAAAAATTATTGTGAGCAAAATTGCAATACTATCGTTATCAATTAATAATTACGTTGTACGCGTGTTCTGACATGACAACTTTCAAGAGTTACATGTATTTTGACCGCTCCCATTCCGCGTTAAAACGGGAGAAATGTTATGGTTTTTAAATGAGAATAAATTTATACAAATCAATCTAAAACATCAGTGAAGAATTCTACCTGTTCCAGGAATGATATTAATAGACGAGGAGGTGAATATCATATGAAGATATATACAAAATAAATCAGTATCAAATATAATTATAAGACCATTCTTCATTCTTTTAGTTTGGAGGAGCGAGCTGTGTTACTACCGTGGAATTTATTACTTGGCACGCCAGAAATCACAATTGATACGATGTTTCGGATTTAGGCGGACGATAGACGCCAGATTGCATAAAAGTGATGGGTAGCGACAAATAACATGCACGTGACAAGGTATATACTGTCTTCTTTAGCTGGTAATAAGAATGGTACAACATATACTTACATCCTGAATTTCTTTAAACTCTACGTTAATGTTCTGCAAATCCGAATTACATGAGCCATGTCTTGGGTTATCAAGCTTGACTACACATTTAGAAAGTGTAATGTACTTTCGACTATATTCCAAGTGCAATAACATGCGCCTTACCTCAAAATGAAATAAGCATTATATTCCATAGTGTATTTTGATAATTGCAATTGAAAGACTTTATATTTTCCCCACATTATGATTTCAAACATTCAATGACAGAACAAAAAGACATTTACAGATGTCAACAAACGGCTGTGTCGCCGCTGAAATCCGACGTACTTTATGAGAATTGGCACCGGTAAATCAAGTCCATAATCATGCATTTCCATAGAAACGAAAAAGATACCAAAATCTATTCATTACATATCAAATGGAAACGTTTTTGCAATGCGAATTCATTTACAATATGACGTCAAATTTCAATTTTACGAAGACCTAAACGCCATTTTCTTTCGAAAGCTATCTAGCGCGTAATTAATCTCACACCTATCTGGGATAAGGTAATGTGAGCACTAATAATATTGTTGTTGTGTAATGATAAATCTGTGCTTGTTTACTTTGGTTGGAATAGGCATGCATTCAGTTAATTTGCTTCTTGTAGTGTAATTTTGTTTACATAATTAACCCTTAGGTAAAATATGAAAATGGTCAGATGATAAAAGTTACTGCATTTGTATGGTAAAATATGAACTACTGTTGTCGAATCGATATAATGCACTACCAAGTTCTTGCAGTATTCGTATCTGAAAAACTCGTTCATATTTTCCAATACAAATTCAGTAACCAATAAGTATTTACATGGACATTGTTTTGCCATTACACGCTCCGGTGGCCTAGTGGTTAGAGCGTCCGCCTCGTATGTGGGAGGTCGCGGGGATCTAACCTCGGCCGAGTCATACCAAAGGCTTTTTCAATAAATAATATATATATATATATATATATATATATATATATATATATATATATATATATATATATATATATATATATATATATATATAATAACGGGAATCTTACCAGCATATAACTAACAGATTTCAAAACAACATAAATTTTATATTAGGCCATCTGCAGTTTAGTAACTCGCTGAAGTTAGTTTTTTAATTCTGGCCTGGGCATCGTCAATTACCTTGCGGAAAGAGGGGAAGATCACTTTACAATCATTGTTCTAAACGTTCACTCATAACCAGAAAGGCTCAAGCTGCTAACGAGCAAAGCAATTAGGAAACAAGCTATTAGTAGACGTTTCTGAAACTGTTACTACCGATTTAGGCCTTCTATTCGTCGTTCTTTCTCGAACGAATTTCTGCCACGACTACGCCTACGTGTACAGTGTCTGGTCCGTGTTTTTGGTTGTCGAAATCTCGGTGACTACGATGCTGTATACCTGTACAGAAATGTGTTGGCGTTCAAGATGTGTTTAAAGCTTTCCGCGATGCTGCTATGCGTGTGTGTACAAGATCAAACATGTACATTACTTTTCATAGCCTGGAATGGCTTTTGATTCACTCCTTTAGAAAACTAAAATCAAAGTGGAACTGTTTACCGGCATCGATCAACATTTGATTACGGAACGTTGTATTCGGAACGGGATTTCAATTGTGAAAAAAATGATATTATTGAGCGCTGCCCATGGTCGAGTTTATCTGAATAGATCCAGCGCACATTGATGTCGGCAAACATATGTACTAGTACGACAGCAATGGCGATCACATATATTACTTCAAAGGTAGACTTGGAGTAATCATCAATATTTCTTTTATCTAGTAGCCAATGATACTAGTCTTTCTATTCCCCGCCAACGCTTCGTAAGACGAGTTTTTCAATATGTTCACCCTAGAACCGTATGGTTTCCTCATGATCGTGGTAGTTTAAACATGAAAATGTGAAGCAATCTAAAGGCTAGGAAAAACTTGAAAAGTGCTGAAAACTGCCAACGATGCTATAATAGATGAGACTGATAACCGACACAACAGACCTGCCTGGGAACACCTGCAACGTATCCGTGATTACTTCGGTAACACTAAAACATCGTCAAACTCAACATCTTATACCTGCAAGAAAAGGTGAGGCTATCACAAAGACAAAACATCTGGCTATTATTGATTCCATGATCGCAGACCATAGACCATCAACAGGTTCACGATCACTTGCAATATATTGTGAGCTCTCTTCGGGCCGAGACATCGCACCAGAAATCATAAGCAATCTTCAAAACCACATTGCTTTATCAGCTGTTACTCACTACCGACATCATAGACTCAAGCACATTTCACCTATTAATGCACAAACATCGATAATGCTTATGACCAACTTCGTTTGTGTAGAACCGATTATGAGCTCTGAGGTTGTTCCGTTCTGTACATTGTATCTTAAAAATAATCAGTGCTGCGATGCAGCTTGTCGCTGAAAGTAGAACACAGAGACCTACATCGATTATTATAATTATATATAGAGCTACTCAACGAATCGGGAATTTCTGACGCCGATTTCCGAGGAAGAGTCCCGTACATTCCAGACCGTACTAGCATCGTTGCGTGTTTATTACCATTCCCCTAATATCCGACCACGACATTGTTGTTGTTGTTTTTGTTTTGTTTGTTTGCGAGGTAGTTTTTTTTTGGGGGGGGGTGGTGGTGACGGCTTCAACGCTCGTAACCTGATTGTGCTCCCAGCAGACTACGGAGTTGCTTAGAATGTTACAGTTTCCACGGGTTCGATATTGACCCATTTAAGAGAGTCGACAAAGGATTTCTGTGCTGACTGAGGCGAACTCTAAACTCTTCTTACCCGAACACGTGCCCACACTCAGCTTGACCGTTTATATTGAATCTGCTAAGAACGCGGTTGAAGAACTGTCGTCGATGAGAATGGTTATTGGTTGACTGGTATATATTAATGAAATTCTTAAGCGCAAAAGAATGGTATGATTAGAACCCAGCGTCCGGAGACAATAACGCGAATGACATTGTCAGGATCTTCTGACGATTCATTTTAATCTAACCTGTGACATCATCAGTAGTCATAGGTCCGCAACCTAGACGACGCAAGAATCGCAGTGTTGTATATTGTTCGGGTTCTCAACTAATGTATCCCCGGGTGATCTGCTCTTGATTACTCCGAAGACATCGCTGTATATTCAGCATAACAATCCTCGTGCATTGCCTTTGTTTCTCTCTCATGGACCAGAATGAACACATGTTAGACCTTCGCAGAGAGCCTTTGGCTTTGACGACACAACTGTATATTAAATATTGACCGGATATTTAATACATTGACGGTTTTATGTTTATGTTTGACACTCCATTCGTGTTATGATCGCGAGAGAACCGATTTACATATCATATTACAGAAATGGTCTAGGTGATTCTTCCAGACCTCTCGCGCTGAAATAATCGCTAAGCAACATTGCAATGCGAGTCGTGACAGCATCAAAAGCGCTTCAGTGGATCGGTCGAAAGCTCTGTCTGATTGCAGACCTTCAGCCGTTTTGAGATAGGCTAAAATGATTGGTAACTCGACAATCAAAGGCGGCATCAACAGAAACAATGTCAGCCCTGGTCTGTACAATCGTTAATGAAGCAGCTCACGAACATCTGATACAAACCAATATTCGATGATTACAAATTTGGCAATGAGAAGCGGAATACAGTTGTGGGTGGGACTTGACGGCAAAGCAATCTCACAAAAAGTATTAGACAAAGCAAATAATGTATAAGTCAAAATTCGGTTTCAAAATAACAAAATTCAGAGACGTTTGCGATCCTGCCTTTGCCATATACACATCTGTGTTTGCCAGATAACAGTAAACGATATTTGTAGTATTATTCAAGCATAGATATGCTTTCCAATGATGAACAGAAGAGGTATTACAAGTGCCGGACACATCCCGGAATTTGTTTATTTAGTGCGATGCCTTCTTGGACATCGGTTGGAACTTACACAAAATGACAATGGCAATTACCTTGGCAGTGCCAAGCCTAGATTTGTCAAAAAACGACACAATTGCGTGTTCAGACCACACATTATTAATTCGACGGAAAATAAATCTAGGCATATTTGTACAACATCGAAGTCAATACGATTCTCGGACTCACCAGATAAAGCGAGGATTACGCGAGATCTCGTATATCTCATACCAGCTTGAGTAACTTGCTTTTGAACGCATAAAACTCTAATATTACCGCTAGATCTGATGTTCGCGGCTAGCTATACAAAGTTCAAACCCAAATTTCAACCTTGGATTTCTTTTAGTTATATATGCTGGTGTTGCTGAGATATTCACAATGATATTTTTAGGAGCCAAACACACAAATTATGTCGAAATGGCACCATCATATACGAAATCTGGCGTGAAGCCAGGGACACTGCTGCTAAAATTAAGTTGCAGAAATTAATATTGGGGCTGCCTGTGACAACCCCTTAGACTGTGGATATACATGTGTTGTCATCTGTGGGATCCTGAGGCACGTCAGTCGCTCAACACAAATTAGATAGAACATTACATTCAGCTGTTCTTCTGGCAAATAACTATCCAACAAGGTATGAACGCACTAATACACGTTTCTGTGGTGTTTGAAAATATAGTTCGGGTGAATGACTAACATAGCTGCAGTGCGATGTTATTCTTTCAAATTAAATTTGCTTGACATCGCGAACAATAATGTTGCACGTGCATGTATCAAACTATTGCAGTACATGAGCAAGGATCATTACAACGACAAGGGTTTGCAAATTTCCTTGAACATCCTTGTTTTCCGATTTATTACTTTACTTTGGAACACGTGGACCTGTACAAGCAGCCTGTTGTTGACACGCACTTGTATGCACGTCTCAGTATCGCGTCATAGTTTACAGATGGATTGCTGTAATCCTCGTCATGAAAAGATGTTGCTGTTGACGGTCACGAAACTGAAGCTTCTTGGACGTCCATTGATCACTTTCGATATAGTAGCAAAATTAGTCAAACATTGCGTATATGTCTCTATGCGGTATGAACACGTGCCAATGATCGTCCACAAGTGGGAAATCAAATTTTTTTACCTGGAGCACACTGGTTCGCATACACCATAACTTGTCGACATCTTTCATATTTAGACACGTACGGACTTGAACTGCTACGTGAATTCGTCGATCATTTACATGGTAAATTAGCCACTAAACATTTTCGAGGTTTTAGAGTAGGGTACTCTTTTATTAATCTCTGCCATTTCAAACCTTAATCGATCTCGGCAACTTAATGAAGCACCTTATACACTCGTGAGAAGTAAAGCCCGTTCACCGACCCCATATGCGCTTTCTAATTTTGCTTGAATCATATGAAAATGTATATTGATATTTACGTCTCTCCAGCGCATCAACAAGACGCGGTGCTGATGTGAATCTGACCTGGTTTGCAGGTTAAGCCGATTTGACATAACTGAGCAACCATTTTCTCTTTGGAGTTGATTCAAATGTGTTTGTGTGTTTTCAAGATAGAACTACAAAAATTGCAAACCTCCAACGCAGATATCAGCGATGTTTCTTTGATACCTTTAACAAGAGTGGTTTCAGACCTCAACCGCCCATGGGTATTTGTTTCAAAGCATACTTGGATAAGCCACAGATGGATGGACGTTTGAGAAATAGGAAACATCATAGGATCTGGCGGGATCAACCCTAATCAGTAATGCAATCTGAAATTCTCCAAATAACACTACTGATGCAATTGTGATGAAAAAATTATTCAAAAATAAATAAACCTGCTTGAACAAATGCTAGCTCAAATCATCAATAGGAGTAGGCAACTGTACATGTAGTTCATCAATATATATGATCAAATGCATTGTTTAAAAACATTTAAGAATTTGCATTAGACTCGTTCAAAAAGTTTAAAAAATTGATTTATATTTACTAGGCTCCTAAACCTTTAATATCCACTTTAAGCAGGTTAAACTGGTTAAACATATAAACTATCTTGTGACCAACTGCCCTTTTCATTTTTTCAAAAAAAACTAAAAACACGTTTCCAATTGTTTTATGGAAAACCCCCAGCCACTTTATTTCAGCATTATATGAGAATCGCTAGGTCATAGAAATTTCTCCCTATGAACACTAACCCAAAGCATTGTATAAGAATTGCTAAAGCAGAGAATTTCGCCCTATGAACATTAACACAAAACACTGTATAAGCATCGCTAAGCCATATAATTTCTTCCTATGAACACTAACCCAAAGCATCGTATGAGAATCGCTAGACCAGAGAATTTCACCCTATGAACATTAACCTTAATAACCCCATTTATAATTTTAAACTTTAAACACAGAAAAAAAGATATTATTTTGCAAGGAAGTTTTTAACAGTACAGTATTGTCATAAGAAAATTGGAAATAAGACATATCCACGACAGTAAAAATTAAGTGATCAGGTAATACTGCATTTTTTTAAATACAAGAAACACGGGATATCAAGTTCCGATGGCACCTTTTCTTGGCTGTCACCACAGGCGGTCCTCCACTTTCGCATCCACCCCCACTTAGTACGTAACTGTTGCTAATACCCCTATTCCCGTGACAATAAACTTTTTTCAAAATAAAATAAGCAGCAAAATTATGACACTGACTTTCATCCCATGCCACTGATTCCATGCCACTGATGTAAACAATTTTTGGCCAGCAACTCTTATGTTTGGTGACTTGTAAATTCACGTGGAACAGCACAAACCTCTATCATGTGCCAAATTTGAATTTCGCGCTAGATATGACTGTTACCAATTACCGTTATGTGTCTAAAGTGTACGCGTGTTTCTTCTAGAAAGATTTGAATGCAGCAAAATTGCAAATTGTAATGAACAGGTGACATCGCACCCACAAATCGTCCATCAGTATCAACACAGATGGGGTAATTTACCAGACTAATACCCAACTAGCAGAAAGAAAGCAAAACCAAAACGAAAAGCATCATATTTCTCTTTGGTTTGAAGCGCGAAAAAAGAAAAGGATGGCTGTGTCACGGACCCAGAGTGTGTGTGTGTGTGTGTGTGTGTGTATTGGATTTTTAACAATATTCATGCATATAATATCTGCATTGTGGCAGTTTATAGGTGATATCTAGCACTGGGGCATCAAGCCGCAGACACGAAGCATGATGTCCCACGTAACTCACATTATACTGACACCATGCCGAATAGTCATAACACTAACATCTTAATGATGTGTGCGTAGTCCTTGGCATGACTCTCGCATTCGAGGCAGACGATTGCTAAACCCCCAGAGCGGTCCAGGATCCATGATGTTAAACTAATGAATACAATGACTAAGTTGTGTAAAATAAATTATATACATGATGCTTTTCATTTGTATATCTCTGAACATAGTATGGGTACACGTGGATGGGGGTGATGGTGGTTGCGAACACAAAGACCACTCAGAGGTGAATTAATAAAAATGGGAGTTTGTTGGCAGTTATTCTTCAGAAACTGTAACTTCGTTCCATATAATATGGATGGCTCAGAAAGAAAAATTGAGATCAATAACGTCTGAATTTCCTCAATCACAAATCACCAAAAAAACGTTTCTAAAACAAAGATACCTTCAAAGTTGAACCTTGGGGAACGTTTACAAGAATTGAAAATGTCAAAACAGAAAAATCAAAATTAAGATTACCTGAGAAAATTAACGTTAAGAAACATACTCACATGACAGCAACAATTCAAGCAACATGTATTGCTTGATAGGCAGAGTAGTTATTGCTATTGTTTTTATCGATGTAGTGCGAGATAATTTTTTAATCAAAACATCGACAACGGACGGAATAGACTACTAACTCCATGGTTGGTTTTAAGCCCTTATAAATGAATGACCTCCATTTCCATAAATGATGTAAACTAATTTAAGCCCTTATAAATGAATGACCTCCATTTCCATAAATGTTGTAAACTAATTTAATCCCTTATAAATGAATGACCTTCATTTCCATAAATGTTGTAAACTAATTTATGCAGTTATTAGAATAACTAGTCGTTTAACTTTTTTAACAGTAGCAGATTAAAGACCAAAACGAATGATTAATAACATATACATTAATAAATTGCAAGCGAAACGATAAATATATAACAATATTTACCTAGCGGCATTAAATACAGCTAAAATAAAGTAAGAGTATAATTAGAAGACGATATTTGATTTTAAATTAGAATTCTCAATTAACATGGATATAGAAGAAATAATTCAAAAATTGGTTTGTCCAATTGCTTTCAGTTAGTTTACGATCAACTTCCTAATGGAGAAAGAGATTAAAGACATTCACTGTGTGTGTGTGTGTTTGTGTGTGTGTGTATATATATATATATATATATATATATATATATATATATATATATATATATATATATATATATATATATATATATAGACAGTGATGCTATTATTATTTTCAATTGGTAGAGAAATTATCTAACGATATGGATTTCATTTTTGGTTGATGAATATAATCAAATTAAGAATGATAATAATGTATATCAATGGTTCAATGGATCCCCATACTGTTTTGAGTGGATCCGCTAGATAGAACTCAATAATTTCACATTACCAACCCTAATATAGGTCTCCGCCCAAAGGTATTTAGAACCGCTGATTTATATAGATTGATCATTATAGGTGTATAAGAAACAAGTTTAAAACAGTAATAAACCAAATTAATCTTAACTTTGTAGAGATCTGTATGTCAAGTGTTTCCGGTAAAATGGGTGTCCTAGCTGCTAGTTGAAAAGTTGCTGGCATTGGAGGACTTCTTATCCTCTGGATTTTATATGGTTCGATGAAGCTTTGCTAGGGATTGTTGGAACAACTTTAAGACACAAATTAATATACCCGATCAGATGTTAATCTCTGCTAATAGTGAACTAAATATTATTGATGAATAAAGAATCTAGCGATAGCAAAATAAGTCATGATCATTTTAATAAAATAGTTACTGAATACAAAGGCGTAGCGGCATGACGACTGAATTGTGATAAACCAGCTAGGATTCTCCTTACTTAACAATGGACGACAAATTATATATTAGAGAAGCCTAGTTAAATTTTAATGTAAACGAACAATATGGAAAAGAAATATATGTGTGCAATCAAGTGGATAACAGTGATGGTAAATTATATATATGAGCAGATACCAATTCTATGAACGATAAGAATACAATAAAGTATAAAATTCCTGAAGGTTTATATAATTTTAGATGCTCGTGAGAATAGCTAAAGAGTGAAACAAGTGTAGATATTCAAGGTCAGACACATAACTTTAAATTGTAATAACTAATTTGTTAACCATATACAATTCTTAAGGCAGTATAATTTAATACTGAAAGATCTATAACTGTATTTTCGGCATACGATATAGTTGAGGATTTTTTCAAGTCTAAAAAAGATATAATTTCCTTGACGAACTAAATTAAATAAAGGATTACTGTAACGGTTCCTACTTTGACCGAATAGAGTCCATACCAATCAATGAATTTCACAGTGACTTCATCCCACACGATAGTCCATATCAATAATTCCCATACGATGCTAATCTTCTATATTAATAATTCCCACACGATGCTAATAGTCCATATCAATAAATCCCACACGATGCTAATAGTCCATATCAAGAACTGCAACTGGACACATCGTATATACCAGCATTAAAGATGAATACTCCAAAAATGAGATTATATTTATGTCAAGTACTTATATCTAGAATACATCAGCCAAATAAATTTTTATCTAGTAATTCCCAGAGTTGTGACCATATATAAGCTCAGTCAAAATGTTAAATATGTTCAATAAATGACAAACAAATCCGTAAGAGAGCCTAGTGGTATTTAGTTCATAATTTATAGAATTTGTTTTTAGACAGATCAGTAAGATAAAGTAGTACACAATGAATTGAACTTGAAACAATAACAATATTACAAATTTAGTCGATCTAAGTTAATAAAAGGTTTCGTTTAACACTTGCTGACGTGAGACATTTAAGCATAAAAATTTCAACGATATTCAAGCCTGAAGAATTGTTGCCGTTATTGTTGTTGTAGGGTTGAACTCCATTTCTCGGCAGAATATAAGCTAATAATGGCGGCGAGTATAAATGATGGAGGAAGAACCCAAGAAAAACACGAGAAGTACCACCGACCCACGAGAAGCTACTGGCAAGCTTTATCGCATACCCACATTGGCCCGCACACGAGACTCGAACCAACGCAGACAGACGTGAGATGGCAGTGATCCAAAACGGTGAGCCCTTTAGACCACTAGGCCACTCGGGATCCCCCCCCCACACAAGTCTGAACAGAACATTAATAATTAATTAAAGTCTGTCGACCAGAGTGTCACAGAAATCTCAAATAAACTCTCAATACAGATTTCAGAGCTTCCATATTTATGTACCAAGAGATTAAGACGGAGATATGCCAAATTAACACATTTTCTCTTGAAAATCAACACCATTGTATAACGGCTTGTCAAGACCAGAGTTCTGCAACCTACGGCATGCAAAAATTGTCGATTTTAACAGTGTTACTCTCTTACATGCTATACGCGCTTGTACATTTTGCAAATAATCCGGAAAAGGTGGCACGCTATGTAAGATAGGTTTCCGACCACTAGTCTAGACTATTCAGAAGTAATATTAAAAAAGTATCTGCCTTCATATATTTATAGAAATCTAAAATGTGGACACATTTCCCTCCTACATGAGAGTGAAGAAAAGTGACATAGTTAATAAACACTTCTTTATGTTACGGGTCAAGTAAGAGCAAATGTACTATGGGATGTAAAAATGTGTTAATTTTATTGTGGTTTGATTTTGTTTTATTTTCCCCTCTATCACGTTGCTCTGCCCGCGATTGCGTCAGTCAATGGAACAGTGAAATTGTTAAAAGTCGTGTATATATGTTAGACTCCACGGCTATAGTTGAAAGGTACGAGAACCCGGCTCTTTGCGTGTGAAAAGTCGCACGTGGACGTTGAAAGTTATGTTCAAGAACAGAGGACCCTTATTGGTGTCGTAAATCTCACCACACTGACAGACGGCGAGGGACATTGTCTGCTAAGTTGAATAGAACAAGTAAGAATCGACATCCAGTCGGAACTGAGAGATTGTGTGGTCAACATTTTCAATCCTAATTTATCTTAGTACTTTCGAAGCTATGAGCTTAGTGAGTGTCTAAACATCTTACTGAAAGGTTATAAAGCAATACTCAGAGAAATCCACTCGTAATCTGGCGGGAAAACATGGAAAATTTTCAGAAAGATAAAGCTTTGACAATGTCAGCAAGTTATTTGCTCGATTGTTGTAGAATATCACGGCATTATAATTGTAATACATATATACATATATACACATACATACGTACATACATACATACATACATACATACATACATACATACATACATACATACATACATACATACATACATACATACATACATACAGACAGACAGACAGACAGACAGACAGACATATATATAAATATATCCAAATATATACATATATGTGACGCAATTTATCGATCTCTCTATGATAAGTAGTTGATTCCGTGCTTTTATTAAGACATTGTTTGCCATACAAGAATATTTGGATATTTCGATGTGCGCAATAACGAGATGGCTATGTATATATGCTAACGTCCTTGTGTTTCACAGGAAGCTTTTATGGGACAGACTTCCGGTATAGTTATCTCGAGTTTCTAAGAAGAGAGACGGAAGTGAGATTTGCAGAACAGTCGGCAAAGTAGTCATGAACGAGTCGAGGAGGAGAAAGTGAAGAGGGAAGATGAGTATAGAGCAGTAGAGAAGAGAAAGATCTGGAGCAAGTCGGGAGGGAGAGGAGAAGGAATTTGAACATAAGGAGAGGAAGAAGATAGATTGGGGAATTTGTTGCCGTTGATTATTGAGTTTTATTAAATTGTTATTCATTTCAACCTCACCTTTTTGTGTACTCATTAATTTAACTGTCGGCATTGCTGACTGGAGGCTCGGAGCATTACATCTCTATATCACTAATTTCACTTCCTACACAAACGAAGCCTGGGTGGGACCTCTATAATAATTTAAATCATATATTGGGAGCACCCACATCAACCATAATAACCCTTACACACACTCTGTAACAGATGTAGTGGACTCACCAGGATTCTATGATCATTGTTTTCATTAAACTTTCCACTGACATATTCATAATTACAATGTAAATGCTACAAATGTATTGATACCTGTATTTTTCATATTCTGTCATTTATTATTATTATTATTATTATTATTATTATTATTATTATTATTATTATTACTATTATTATTATTAGCATCAAGAGGACATTGAGTGACAAATAGTAATGGTCGCTGCATATGTGTAATTTAAACGCACAACTTATTCACTGTGTATGCGAAATATTAGGTAGTGCTATGGTTATTTATTTGAGATGTGTGCAGTAACCCGAAACGTTTACTATAGTCTATCTGGTTTCTGATTATTTATAAAAATGTCTGACAAGATTTTATTAAAAATCTCCATAATGGACAGAAAAGAATTTTTTTCTTCTTAAATTTAATTTTTGGATTGGATAGGGAGCGTGTTATTTTGTTTATTAAATTCCACGGACAACGGGACGTAACTGTATAAGAAATATTAAAAACGTGTAAATCAGTCTTTATTGAGTTGCTTCCTTTGCTAATTCAGTTATTTCAACAAAATACCGTCAGCTTTGATACTTGTGCATGATATGGGTATGTACATAGGATCGTTATGTTGTATCTTATACAGTAATGCATTTTTTAAATCACGTTGTATAATTTGAAAGACTGACAATATAAGGACAACTCTTTTTAGAGGAATTAAGTTTATTTCAAGTATGTATACAAGAAAGTGTGTGTGTGTGTGTGTGTGTGTGTGTGTGTGTGTGTGTGTGTGTGCTACACAATAAAAAAATGCATAAATTATGAAGTGTGACCAGCTGGTATCTTGTAGTCGGAATATGAATCTGTTGTACTTGCTTCATCTTTACTTCTTAATATTTTATGCTGAATTAACATTTTATCTCTAGTGAAAGTAATAACCTAAGCGTCAAGTCGCATTTGTTAAATTTAACATTTGGAGATCGATGATATAATCTATATCTATTCTGTAAATTGTCAGCACCAGAATAATAATATAAACGATCAAGTGTGTTTCCTTTTCTCTGGAAAAAGAGATATAATGTTTGGGGAGAGGTTTGTTTGCACGACATTCATATTCCTGAAATTCGGTGTCATTTGTCCTTGTGGTATCGATTACAAGAGTCTGTTGTATTCTAATAGATTTGGTTTTAAAGTCCACCAATCCAAAATAGACTGCCATGGTAACTGTGTCATTTTGGTTATTTGTATAGAATAAAGTACATTTAGTTACATTGTATTTAGCGCAACCTAATAATAATCCGGACTTTATTAAAATGTTAAAACGGAGAATTTGTGAGTTGGAGAATAATCAAAATAATGCGTTTTGGAGGTTGCAAATGAGTATTATAACCTGACATCCATCTTAAATTACGTCAATACGTTTATAAAGCCAGGAAAACCGTTTTAAATTGTATGGAGAGAAATAATTTTCTATTAAGATAAACCGCAATTAAAGTGAAAAGATCTGTACAAGTAGGAAAAATAAGTCTTAAAAAACCACGCACAAGAAAGATTAGACTGTTTTTAAAATATATCTGACTACTTAGATTATTTGGGACACACTGTGACAAAATATATAATTGGTTTAAACTTGAATTGCACGGGCAATATAGTGTTGATTATTCCAAAAACGTGATGATACAAAGTTGTGTTTATTGCATATAGACAACACGAAAACAATGGAACTGATACAAATATTGATGAATTTAATTTAAAGATTCAACATTTATATTGATGATCAACTATTTATAATAACTGCTTCTTATTAAAAGAGGTAATGCAATTCAGTATTGAGCAAAAAAGATGAAAAGAAAAGGTTTGAAATGGAAATAAATTTGCGGGAAAACGAAACAATTGAAAACTTTAGTAATATCAATAATGTAAATGCCGATTAGCGTCTACTTTGAGCAGACTCAAATGGCAGTTACATATGTGTGGGTCTCCTACGTCTGGTCAGAAGAGAAGAGACAACGAAAACAGAAAACTGCCAACACAACAACAACAACAACAACAAAAATTATTATGGCGGTGATCAGTTGCTAATATCTCTAAATCAATAATGTACATACTTTTTAAACAAAACACAACCAACATTGGTGTAATGAAAATTACAAAGACATAATTGGATAATTCTTTGTATGGTTAACTGATGCTAACTCCAATATTCTGAGACTGTTGTAGATGTCGTATTTCTCACGTGTCGTCAAATAAGGATTGATTTCTCCAGATGCGTTTAAGATCAACTTCTTAAATAATACAGAAAGTGCACCACTGAAAAACCGTAGATGACCGTGAAAAACTGTACATGACCGGTGCAGAAGGTGCAAACAGGAGATTACTAGATTAATCAGTGAAGGTGCTAACCAGAAGCTTCACAGCCCTAACATAAGTCTAATGACAACATAATGTACACTGGCTCTGGTCTTGTACACGCACAAACAACTACACTGAAAGTTTAGTGCAGTGCCGACTTATATATGACCATTTCGATCTGCATGTGCGAGTATTTTAATTTGGAATGATGGCAACACTGGCATTTTCTGACCCCTTTAACTATTAGAATTGTTTGGTGGGTGGGGATATTTTAGTTGCACATAGGGGGTGGGGGTGGCGCACCATAATATTTTCAGTGTTGATGGCCCTGGAAAACCTTTAAGCCGGCCCTGGTTCCGAATATCAATCACAACAATTTCTGGAGATTATCATAAATCTATGTTTAAAATATTATTTCCACATTATCGCTCCATCTCTGGATTTTGTTTATACTAAGAACAAGGAATTTATGAGCCATGGCTGGTTATCAGAAGCTGCAAATAAAGATTGAAACGGAACAGTTTAGCTGAATATTAAGCTTCCTTGTATTTTGTTTCAGGATTTATATGAACAGACGAGGAAGTTAATATCAAAGATAGACACAGATAACGCCTACTAAAGCTGTCTGTAAAGAGAAATCACCCAACATTATTTTAATTTGGGGATTGAACTGTGTTACGTCCCTGTAATTCAGTAGTTGGCACAACAAAACACATGATCCAATAATGTTTATCAAATCTCGGGTGCCTTTGTTCATGTTATGTATTCTTTAACGATAAATTCCGCCTGGTCATTACGCGATATGGAAGAAACATCCTTAATTCAAACATGAACTAATTCAACTTTACTTGAGTCCAATTGTTAATTGTTTAGGCTCTTATAACCAGTAGCAAAAGATAGAGTGAAAACAACAGGCTTTCTCAAATTTAACTCATAACTCATGGATGATATCACCAACGTTTGATTCCTCAATCAAATCCTAAACTGCATTGCTGCTCAGGTCCCATTGTGTGCTTGTAATAGCCTTGCATTCTAATGATACGTTAATGTCTGAGAAAAGACTATCGTGTGAATTTCTTATGTCAATTAAGACGCCCCTGTGCTTCTTTACATTAAACCATATCAACATCGATATATCTTCCAAATGATGTGAGTGTATGAGTCAGTAGTGGGTTTAAAATAAAATAAATAAAATGCTACACGTTTTGATTGAATTTTTACTCATTGCATATGAGGGCATGCTTAATTGCATGTATGCATATCTAGTTATCAAATAATTAAAAAGAAGCAGACGAAAATTCTGAGTCGAAACGAAGATGAAATGTGAAATCTGTATATGTATATTTTAAGCGTATGAACCGAATGAAACGTGGTGCAAGCAAGCATGTACGGTAAGGAATGCAACATTATAGTAAGATATTTATTTCTAGTACCGGTGCTGTCGATGCCGGAACCACCGAGAAGAGTAAATATATATTTCCCCAAATGGTAAGCATTTGCAGTTCAAACAAACATACAATAATGGGTTAGGAAGCGTCCAGTTTCCTCGGAGGAGACACCAATCTCACACCCAACACCACCACCCCTCTCTCTCTCTCTCTCTCTCTCTCTCTCTCTCTCTCTCTCTCTCTCTCTCTCTCTCTCTCTCTCTCTCTCTCTCTCTCATAATTGTTGTTTATTAAAGGGACTATTTTAACATCCCAACCAACCTATATTTCTACAGTGAATATTACCACTCATGTAGTGCAAAATCCATTTTAAGATAAAGACAAATGTATATTGTGTCTTCATTTAGTTATCCACCGAAAACAGAAATAAATCTATTTTTATATTATGCTAAAAATTCTAACAACGAAATTATACCAGTATGTCATTTTCCTTGGGGTTTATTTCGAGGCAAAAGGAAAACTAAAGCAGAAACCACCAATTCATCTTGAAAAGATAAAACGGATTTGGTGTGAACGTGAGATTATATATATATATACACAGACATATATATATGTGTGTGTGTGTGTGTGTGTGTGTGTTACCTCTATACTTGCGGAAAGAATTCTACATTAATTTCTTCTTTTAACAGTGGAAATTTGAATATAAGTTAATATAAATAGAACAAGAGAAGGAAATGATGGATGCTGCAAGACACAACTATGATTTATTTAACGCCGGAGCAGGCCTCCTTGTATTTTGCTTCAGGATTTATATGAACAGACGAGGAAGTGAATATCCAAGATAGATACAGTTAACGCCTACTAAAGATGTCTGTAAAGAGAGACCACCCCACATTATTTTAGTTTGGGGATTGAACTGTGTTACGTCCCTGTAAATCAGTAGGTGGCACACTAAAAACACATGATCCAATAAGGTTTATAAAATCTCCGGTGCCTTTGTTCATGTTATTTATTCTTTAACGATAAAGTCAGATTGGTCATTACACGATTTGGAAAAAATATCCTTTATTGAAACATGAACTAATTCAACTTTACTTGAGTCCAATTGTTAATTGTTTAGGCTCTAATAACCAGTAGCAAAGATAGAGTGAAAACAACAGGCTTTCTCAAATTTAACTCATAACTCATGGATGATATCACCAAGGTTTGATTCCTCAATCAAATCCTAAACTGCATTGCAGCAAAGGTCCCATTGTGTGCTTCTAATAGCCTTGCATTCTAATGATACGTTAATGTCTGAGAAAAGACTAACGTGTGAATTTCTTATGTCAATTCAGACGCCCCTGTGCTTCTTTACATTAAACCATATCAACATCGATTTATCTTCCAAATGATGTGAGTGTATGAGTCATTAGTGGGTATAAAATAAATTGCTACACGTATTGATTAAATGTTTACTCATTGCATATGAGGGCATGCTTAACTGCATATATGTATATCTAGTTATCAAATAATTAAAAGGAAAGCAGAGGAATATTCTGAGTCAAAACGAAGATGAAATGTGAAATCTGTATATGTATATTTTAAGCGTATGAACCGAATGAAACGTGGTGCAAGCAAGCATGTACGGTAAGGAATGCAGTATTGTAGTAAGATATATAATTCTAGGACCGGTGCTGTCGATGTCGGAACCACTGAGAAGAGTAAATATATATTTCCCCAAATGGTAAGCATTTGCAGTTCAAACAAATATTCAATAATGGGTTAGGAAGCGTCTAGTTTCTTCGGAGGAGACACCAATCTCACACCCAACCTCCCCTCTCTCTCTCATAATTGTTGTTTATTAAAGGGACTATTTTAACATCCCAACCAACCGAAAATTTCTACAGTAAATATTACCACTCATGCAGTGCAAAATCCATTTTAAGATAAAGACAAATGTATATTGGGTCTTCATTTAGTTATCCACCGAAAACAGAAATAAATCTATTTTTATATTATGCTAAAAATTCTAACAACGAAATTATACCAGTATGTCATTTTCCTTGGGGTTAATTTCGAGGCAAAAGGAAAACTAAAGCAGAAACAACCAATTCATCTCGAGAAGAAAAAACGGATAGGGTGTGAAAGTGAGATTATATATATATCTCACGTTCACACCATATCTCTGTGTGTGTGTGTGTGTGTGTGTGTGTTTGTGTGTGTTTGTTACCTCTATACTTGCGGGTAGATTTCTAAATTAATTTGGTCTTTTAACAGTGGAAATATGAATATAAGTTAATATAAATTGAACCAGATAAGGAAAGGATGAATGCTACAAGACGCAACTATGATATATTCATATCCGCCTTGTATCATTGTCAATGTAATTCTGCATAATCACTGAACAAACTAAAAGCAGCCATCTTGTCATGAAAATCCAGCAATAACTATACTGCCTGACCTACATAACAATAAAACTGACAAGTAGGAGTTAAATGATAAAGCAAATGCAAACCGAAAACCATAACAAAAATAGCAGGATAGCATTATAAGATTGACTAAAGTAACGTTCACAGACTTAAACACGCACACATACAAGCACGCACACGCACATACACACCTCTTCTCTATACCTTATGTACACTATCCATATTCACACGTGGAATCCTGGCAATTTGTATTCACAAACATCTCAGCAAGTGACTTAAGATAAATCAACTTGAACATAATCTAAAATGATATCATTGTTAATTACTAAGTACGCTATCATTACACATGCTTGAACATGAGAACTTTTAATAGAGACATGTATTTTGACCTGCCACTCGTTGAGACCTCTACCCATCCGCATTAAAAACGCAGAGAATGTCGTGGTTTTAAAAAGGACAATACATTTATACAAATCATTTTAACACCATCAATGAAGAAGTCTTCTTTTTTTGCAGAGTGAACGCTGGAGCAGGCCTCCTTGCATTTTGCTTCAGGATTTATATGAACAGACGAGGAAGTGAATATCAAAGATAGATACAGATAACGCCTACTAAAGATGTCTGTAAAGAGAGATCACCCCACATAATTTTAGTTTGGGGATTGAACTGTGTTACGTCCCTGTAATTCAGTAGGTGGCGCACCAAAACACATGATCCAATAAGGTTTATAGAATCTCCGGTGCCTTTGTTCATCTTATGTATTCTTCAACGATAAAGTCAGATTGATCATTACGCGATTTGGAAAAATTATCCTTTACTGAAACATGAACTAATTCAACTTTACTGGAGTCCAATTGTTAATTGTTTAGGCTCTAATAACAAGTAGCAAAGATAGAGTGAAAACAACAGGCTTTGTCGAATTTAACTCATAACTCATGGATGATATCACCAAGGTTTGACTCCTCAATCAAATCCTAAACTGCATTGCAGCCAAGGTCCCATTGTGTCCTTGTAATAGCCTTGCATTCTAATGATACGTTAATGTCTGAGAAAAGACAAACGTGTGAATTTCTTATGTCAATTCAGACGCCCCTGTGCTTCTTTACATTAAACCATATCAACATCGATTTATCTTCCAAATGATGTGAGTGTATGAGTCATTAGTTGGTATAAACTAAATTGCTACACGTATTGATTAAATGTTTACTCATTGCATATGAGGGCATGCTTAATTACATATATGCATATCTAGTTATCAAATAATTAAAAGGAAAGCAGAGGAATATTCTGAGTCAAAACGAAGATGAAATGTGAAATCTGTATACGTATATTTTAAGCGCATGAACCGAATGAAACGTGGTGCAAGCAAGCATGTACGATAAGGAATGGAGTATTATAGTAAGATATATATTTCTAGTACCGGTGATGTCGATGTCGGAACCGCCGAGAAGAGGAAATATATATTTCCCCAAATGGTAAGCATTTGCAGTTCAAACAAGCATACAATAATGGATTAGGAGGCGTCCTGTTTCCTATGAGGAGACACCAATCTCACACCCAACCCCCCACCCACCTCTCTCTCTCTCTCTCTCTCCCTCTCTCTCTCTCTCTCTCTCTCTCTCTCTCTCTCTCTCTCTCTCTCTCTCTCTCTCTCTCTCTCTCTCTCTCATAATTGTTGTTTATTAAAGGGACTATTTTAATATCCGAACCAACCTCTATTTCTACAGTGAATATTACCACTCATGCAGTGCAAAATCCATTTTAAGATAAAGACAATTGTATATTGAGTCTTCATTTAGTTATCCACCGAAAACTGAAATAAATCTTTTTTTATATGATGCTAATTTGTTTTAATCTATTTCCACAAATAGTGAGCATTTGCGTTTCAACCAAGCATTCGATAATAGGCTTGGGAGTGTCCAGTTTCCTCAGAGAAACACGTATCTCCCACCCACCCTCTCTCTCTCTATCACATAATTGTTTTTATTATTAATCGGACTAATATAACTTTCCAACCATCCTCGATTTCTACAGTGAATATATCCACTGAGACAAGGCAAAATCCATTTTAAGATAAAGAGAAATGTGTATTGAGTACTCATTTATTTACCACTGAAAACAGAAAAACTCTATTATTATATTAGGTTCGACAAATCGAATAACAAAATTCTACGAGTAGGTCATTTGTCTTTGGGGGGTGGGTTTGATGCAAAACGAACCTAAACAAGAAACCTACCAATATATCTTGCAACCGTAAACCTGATATAGTGTGAAATTGAGAGTGGTGTATAATTCATCTTTACTCTAGTCCAATTGTTAATTGTTTATACTCTAATAAACAGTAACAAAGACAGAGTGAAAACAACAAGTTCTAAAAAATTTGACAACAAATTTATTTTCAGTAAAAACAATGTTATAATGAAAATATGATGAAGACAAAGAGCTTTAAGAATCAAATCCAAAAATAATCCAAGAATTCTTCTTGAATTAAGTTTTAGAAGCTCTAATAATGTAATGGTTGTAATAAATTAAAGTTTATGCCCCGATGAAAATTCAAGATATCGGGCTACGACCTATGATGTAACATGTAAAGTATTGTTTTCTAGTATTCCTTTCAGAACCATTAGAAATGAAACTCCGGTGTTTGAATTTAGAACAAAATTACAAGCAATATATTTGTCAAAGAATTCTGTATAAGCACTCAAATATTTGAAGAGAAACGAGTTAATCTTGTTGAATCCAAATTATTTGAAGAAAATTCCTAATAAACTAAAAAATCAAACTGGTCTCAACAGAAAAAAACAACATGAGATCAAGAGTGTTAAAAGCCCTAATACAATTATGTCACAAAGCCACTGTTTGAGATCTTGTTTTCGCGAATACAGTTTCTCCGTAGACAACGTGCACAAATACAGTGTCCGATCCGCGTTTGGTTGTGGAAATCTCGGCGAATACCATCAATGTATACCTGCATGCAAATGTGTTGCTCCTCGTTGTGCGTGTACAAACTCGAGCTGGAATTGTTTACTGCCATCAATCAACATAAGTTTATCGTAAACTATATAATTTCCATGGCTAGCTATCACTACTCTCGAGCCAACAACAAAGCGTAGATTAATACGACCTTGCCCTTCTGATACCTCGTACCCTTTACGCAAACATAGTATATGATTGGGCGCTGTTGAACCCGTAGGCGAGTTATGTGGATAGATCCCACACACGTGGATATTCATAAATATATACGCGAGTATGACAGGAACATCGACCACAAATACATCTTCGGAAGTCAACTTGGAATAACTTGACTAGCTTCATCACACGTACAATATTTAACTATTTGCCACAGAAGCATTGTCAGTTTTCCGAACGTGTCGGTCATCGTACCAGTTTGCACTTGAGGGATAGTATGGACTGATTCAGCGAATGCACCAAATTAATTCCTAATCTGACAACCGCGTACTAAAATTACATGTGTATCTGCTGATGATAATGTGTGTGTCTCTAATTCTTCGAGTGTTGCGATTGCACCAACGCGCATCGATTGTCCACTACATCATGCTGAATACAGATTTGCTAATGACTGACACCAACGAAGTTTGAATAGGATTTCATCAAGCTGATGACCAATGCCGTGTTCTGGAAAACCATGGAAAATCTAAAGTTCCTACCCATGTGTTTTTTTTTTACATTTAACGATTGGCGATGCTAGCACCACAAACCTAATCTGTGCAATGACTATAGCAAATGGTGGTTATAGAGTTTATTGCATTTACCCAGACCACCACCCCCTCGTTTTCCTCAGAGAGTGGTGTCACTTTGGCCCTACCCCCTCTCCGCCCAATTTTCACCAATGCGTCGGTAAACGTTTGCAATACCGACCCTCAGATTTTCCAGAAGATTTTCTAACTCTATGACCCGAACCCATGATTTTAGCTAGGGGTTGGAAGGCTTTTATCCGACGCCCGATTTTCCCTAGGTGAGAACAACTATGGTCAGGATCCCTTCCCGATTTTCCTCAGGGGATGAGGACACTTTGCCACGTCCACGGAATTTTCCCAAGATGTGTGGCCATATTACCCATGATTTTCCCCAGAGGTTGCCACGCCACTTTCTCCGGAAATATCAGTAATATAAATGTATTGTACATATTCCATTACTGACTTAAGCTGGTGCGGAAATGACATGAAAAAATAATTTTGGTTATCTTTTTCAGCGATTAAATGGGTTAGCCAAATTTATTTTTATCATTAGGGTTAGTTATCACTACCTTTATTTCTTGATAAATTAAATGCATTAAAACTCATTGCAATGACGATCCGTACTATTTGTATCTGGCGTATTATTTGTAATGTGATTCTCTGGAAGCATAATGATCAATGATAAAATGCACGGGTGAATTAAGAAAGGTCTATGATATTAACGACGCTGGCAGAGAAAGGAAGTCTATATAAAACGTTCTGTTAAAACTCCTTACCACAGCGCCCAAAAACGTGACTTAACACAACACACGTTGTGACCGGACGGGACTGTCTAGTCGACGAGGATCTCTCTAGCCATCTGAGGGTTCGATGGGATGGTTCTGTTCTCTGTGTGTGCGAGTGGCTGATGATGCCAACCCTTTCACGGAATGTTCATTTGCATAAGGAATTGGGGATGAGTGGGACATCTTTAGGAGGGTTGATGGCACGTGTTTTTCTGGCTTGCCCCTCAATTTCTGTAGCTGCTTTGCTGCTAGATTCGCACAACATGGAGACTGTATGCTAAGAGAAACGCCAAGTGACTCGATTGCTTGTTGTTTGCTTCCAGGAATCAAGGTTTATGTTGAACGCTTTCAATGCAGTTTTCAGATTGTCTTTGAAGCACTCCTTCTGACCTCCGTGGGCTCGCTGTCCTTGTAGCTCATGATTAGAAGAATATCTTACGCAGCCGGTGGTCTGGCATGCGTACATGTCCGCCCAGCGTAGCTGGCACTGCATCAGGATCGTGTGTATGTTTGGGATAACTGCTTGTCTGAGTACTTCAGTGTCTGGAACCTTGTCCTTCCACTTGATGTTGAGGATTATCTTGCGACGTTTGATGTAAAAGTGGTTAAGCTTCATGGCGTTGGGTTTGTACACCGCCCCTGTTTCACATGCGTAAAGTAGTGTGGGTAAAATCTGCCAAACGGTTCGCTGACTCTAGCAATGCGAAAGGTCAAATCATCATCAATAGTTACGCTATGTGACAGCGTGCTGCCAAGGTAGGTGAAGCGGTTCACTTGGTCGAGTTTTTGTCCGTTGATGTTGGGCTATCCAGGGCCACCTGATGCATGACTTTAGTATTATTGGTACACATGGTGAGACCAAAGCTTGTGCAGGAGCTGGAGAACTTGTCAACGCTGCACTGATGACCAGTCATCATTGAGCGCGCAGTTACAGCAACACCACTGGTTACTGGTAATGGTTCAGATGTCTCTCCATCGTCCTGAGCTCGTGCCTGCATGCCATCGTGGAAATGCTGCATTATGGATATACATTTTCTTGGGCATCTGTAATTGGCCATTACCTTTCACAAGCCTTTGATGCTGTTAGCAGAGAAGGCTTGTAGAAGGTAATGGACAATTACAGATGCCCAATAAAATTTATATCCATTACCTTCCACAAGCCTTCTCAAGCTGACGTAGACAGAGAAAAGGTCAGTGTTTTGTTCATGACATTTCTCATGTAGCTGCCGCGCGGCAAACACCTTATCGAATGTTCCACGTTCTTTTCGGAATCCACACTTTCTTTCTGGCAGTAGTCTATGGTCAAGGTATGTAGTGAGGCGCTTCAGTAGGATTCGGGCGAGTATCTTTTGAGATTAAGGATATACCCTGCTGGTTGTCGCAAGCCTGCTGGTTCCCTTTGCAATTATACAGGTGGATTATGGAAGCGTCTTAGATTTCCTGGGAGATCGTCTCTTACTGCCACATCAGTAAAAACAGTTGGTGCAGCTGTTCTATCAAGGCTGTGCTCCGTTCCTTGTAGACTTCAGCAGAGATGGAATCTGTAAAAGATGTTTTGCCACTGGAGAGCAGACGTATCGCTTTCCGTGTTTTCATCAAGGTTGGAGGGTCATCCAGTGCTTCGTTGATGAGTAATTTGGGGAATCGACTGATGGTTCATCATTGATGGATAAAGGGTGATTCAGGACGCTGTCAAAGTGTTCAGCCCATCGGTAAAGAATCCTCCTTTTGTCAGTAGTTAGTGTGTTGCCGTCTGCGCTCAGAAGGGGTATGATTCAGAGGATGTAGGCCCAGACACGCATCTTTCCTAGAGGTGGACTTGGGGTTGTTGAGGTAGGTTTGAAAGAGGATTTGTTTCTCGTCCAGCAACTGCTTGATCTCGTCGCAGTTCCCATCAAACCAGTATTGATGCTTTCTGGTTGAGAGTCCATGGATTACCGAAGCTGTGCTGTAGACCAACTCTCTAAATGCCACCCATTCAGTCAACACATTCTGATTGTCGAGAGGAATGGATTTTAGACGTTCTTTCAGGGCACGAGACTGTTTGCTATTGATGCATTTCAGCTTGGTGATGTTCAGTCGTTTAGGAGCCTTCTTTCCATGTGGGTATCTGTTGGGCTGAATGCGGATGTTTAGCTTGGTGATAATAAGGCGGTGGTCTGTACAACAGACAGCGCGGGACAAGGCCTTGATCACACGCACATCTTGCTTGTCCCTCTTTCTTACAATGACGTAGCCGATGAGGTGCCAGTGCTTTGAGTGTGGATGCATCCATGACGTCCGGTTGCGGGTGGGGGAGACGAACCATTGTATTAGTAATCAGTAGTTCATGCTAGGAGCAAGTCTGGAGCAAGTCTGGAGCAAAAGGAGACCGTTACTGTTACAACTATTCACTCTGCGCTTTCCAAGCACTCCATTTATTGTTGCTACGATGGTAAATATGTGTATAAATAAATAGGACTGCAGGGACAAACTTAGCGACCTAATCATGTTTAATATCTTATATGTTTTCAGCATGTTTTTATATTTTCCAATTTCATTGTGTTTGTCATTTGTTGTTCTGCAGTGTAGTCATATCATTATTGATGGTGTAAATCGCTTAGAGCTTCGTAAGATTAGGCATTATACAAAGTCCTCATTATTATTATTATTATTATTATTATTATTATTATTATTATTATTATTATTATTATTATTATTATTAAATATGGTGTGGAGTGAAAGGCGAAATGTGTCCTAAAATAATGATTTGAATAACATAAGACGGCGAAGTAAAAATAGTTCCCTGTATTATGTGGTTGAGTAGTATAGTTTCACTGTGTGAATTGCTGGTGACGGAAAATTAATATAGTCTTGTATTAATTAGAGTAACATTAATTATGGAATGGACACGTTGGACTTTTCAGTTTGCAACATTAGTTGTATGGGAGTTTTTGGAATCATGGGAAACTTATGATTTCTAGCGGGATTCGCGCCAAGGTTTCACATCACTCGGTCAAGAAACACCTTTCTATGTTCCAATATTCTCCACTCAACGACTCCCACAATCAATAAATACAATGTAATAATTTAGATAATAATTTATTTGGGAATATGCCATTACCAATCATGTTCTTCCATAAATAAGTGAACATGAAGACTTATTGTTTTTAATACACTACAACTACTACAATTCTTTATACTACTTCAACTACTACAAATAATGAGAACGTTGTATAACGCATGATCTTTAGAAGCTCTAAGCGCTTTACATCATCTATAATTATATGACTGCAAAGCCCCCATCCCCATCCTCTGACATTGGATTGGTTGATTGAATGCTTTTAACGGCGCACCAGCACTTTTAGGCTATTAAGAACCATACATAAAGGCGTATGAATACATGTTTAAAAATACTAAAAGTTTTTAATTCGACCAGCGATATAAAAAACCAAATAGTTCAACATAAAATGGTAAGATGTTAGTAACAGTAAAATATGAAGCTTACCAATCAACGGAAGATTTAAATGGTGTATGTTGATGCAAAGATGTTGAAAATAAGGGGTGGTATTTACATTAGAAGAAAAAAAATGCTCTAGGTGATGGCATACAAGTTATAGTTTAAATAAAGATTTACTTCATTCAGGAAATCTAAAATGCAGGTGATATGGAGTATCAAAAAGTTTTTTCATGTCATATACATTATAATACTTATCACGCGTAGGTTGCAGCTCGGAACACTCGGTCATAAAGTGCTTAACAGTGAATGGTTATTTGCAACTATCGCACTCTGGTGGATCTTCACCTTTTAGTATGTGGGAGTGGGTTATGTATGTATGACCATTACTGATTCTTGCAATGACTACCTCCTCCCTACGGATGGTTCTGTAGGAAGGAATCCATTCTCCCAGGGTTGTTTTGATGGCGTGAAGTTTGTTATTCACTGCATCATTCCACGATACCTGCCACCTCTGGCGAAGGTACTTTAAAGAGGAGATGGGTTAATAATTAGTTTTCCAGTTTTCTATGGTGTATTGACTGAAGCACTGATAGTGAATCACAGAAGATAATGCTATTTAAAATACGTTTATTCTCAATAAATTTCAGAGCACCAAGGTCTAATGCTCTGATTTCGGTTGAAAAAAATGTACGCATTTTTTGGCAAACGAACTTTTGTAGTGTGTTTGCCACTAACGAAGGGTGCAGCGGCCTTTTCCTCATCCTTTGATCCATCAGTATAATTTCTAGTGTAGTTTCTAAATTCGATGAGGAGTTCACGATTAGAGTTCTGGAAGATGGAAGGGTTTGTCTTAGTTTTTTCCCCCATCGTGTAACGTAAAAAGCTCTTTGGGTTGTTTAAAGAGCCAAAGTGGTGTTTCCGAGACAAACGTTTTCTGAACTGTAGAGAGATTAATTTTAATATTGTCAAGGCTTGATGATATTCTGATGCCAAATGAAGGTATGGCATTTGTTGTTTTTTTCTTTCGTATAAAGTTTTGATTTTGGGTTGAAGTTAGCATAAAAGTACAACTATTAGCATGTGGGAGTTTGCAAAATTTTGTTTGAAGTTAAGAAAGGTCCTCATTCTCTGAAAAAGGTTGTTAACAACTTTTATAGATATTTTTTCCCCGATATAACTGAGTTTATTTACACGATGCTGACTTTATTTTCTCATAGAAGAAATTAAAATATGACTATTTTTCCTCACAAAAATACAACAGTTTCATGTTTTGTTTCTTCATCGTGATTTACCTATTTTAATAAAAGCACAAACATATGAATGTATACGTTTTCTTGTCGCTGCATGACGTCAACAATACCCGCGCTATGAATGACGTTGTGTAGAAGCAGGGTAGTAACCAACATAGTTAGTAAGCCTTCGGTCTCGATTACATTTGATCATTTGAAAGAAGCAAATATCTATAGTCATGAAATCGAAATCGATGAGATTTCGATGGATGTCGAATTTAAAAAAGTGGGTAGTAAATATCCTGTGCTGTGTTCTGAGGAAGAAGAACAGAAAAAGAGAGCGATGCGAAGATTTGGAAACTGTTGAGGTAAGTATGAAAAATTTACATAGACGTGTTTGCGCGCGTGGAGAGAGAGAGAGAGAGAGAGAGAGAGAGAGAGAGAGAGAGAGAGAGAGAGAGAGAGAGAGAGAGAGAGAGAGAGAGAGAAAATATTGCAAAATGAATAAGTTAATGCAGTTCTTTGACTGGCGCTTATTTCTAAACATTTAATTGCATGTATAGCAAGTGCATAAAGCAAACAACGTTATAGTCTTTGTCGTTAAAATTCTTCAAAAACTTCATTTAAATATTTATTTATTCTTATAGGTTGTTTTATCCTTATTGATTGATTGATTGACACAGATAAATTGGCCCTCTCATAAACATTATATTTGAATTAACGTAATAGTTCAAGTTACAATTTATCAATGTCATATTCTGATGGAGGTAAGGAATTTCTGACTGTAATGGTTTTGCAAGATCTCATTTGGTAACTGTAAATATTTGAGGAAAAATATTAATACCAACAGTCACATATATATAAGAAGTTTTATTTTGGTCCCGATTTGTGCAAAAAATCGTAAAAATTATATTTAGGTGAGTAATTAAAGTTGTACTATGTAATTTACAATAAGCTCAGTCAATTTGTGGCTAAGCCGGGCCTAAGTTTTTCAAGGGGAGGGGTCAAACTTGTTATTGGGTTAAGCGAAGGCGCGAAGCGCCAAGCCTTCTAGGGGGGTCCGGGGGCATGCCCCCCCCCCAATTTTTTTTCCAGGATGCAAAATGGTGCAAATTGGTGCTATCTGAACCTTGAAAAAGTGATCTTACAAAAGTGACTAAAAACTGCAATGTTTGAAGATATATTGACCAAACGTTAGATTTTCAAGCAGGCAATAAAAAAATACAGTTTATGTCATAGTAAGCGAAATACAACTGTTACGTATATTTGATATGTCATTTATATTTATATTTATTTTTGTTTGTTTGTTAGATTTAAATTTGGCTTTTTAAGTTTTAAGATTCGTTCATTGAAAAGGGGGGGGGGGTGACCTGTACTTTACAGATTAAACACCAGGTGTTGACCTCATTTCTGACCTGGTTTCAGAATTGTAAACAAGCTTTTAAAATTATTGGTTGGTTCCAAGGACAATATGGAGCTTTATATAAACATCTTTCTATTTTTAGTTGGGTCATAAGGTGTGTACGTGAGTTTTGAACGTAAATTATTTCTAAGAGATTCAGAAGATCATGTGACCCCTTTCTTGTTTACGTAAAAACATATATAAACTATGTTTTGGAGCGAGAGGATTTATTTTGTTATTTATCCGGAAAAGAATTGTGCTCATAGAATTTTATTAACAAGAACTGACTTCATCAAGTGACATCGTCTTCCATATTGGATACTTCGCTGGGATTCGAACTTAGAATTATTTGGACATTTTATTACCAGGACTTTTGCAATTTCTCTAGTGGATAATATTTTGAATTATGTTTGGATTAATTTTGGAATTGATTCTTAAAACCGTAAGTTTATTTTTCTTATCTGGAAAATATTTGTGCTCAATAAATTGTTTATTAAGTTTTACAAGCTTGTTATTTTCACTCTTTCTATGTTACTGTTTATTCGAGCCTAAGCACGTAACACAACCTTTGGATGACGGTGTGGGAGTTGAACGGTCGGCAGACCGATTTGGGGGAGCGATAACCTGTCATATAAATGACAAAATATTGTATAGAGAACTGTGCATTATTTACTTGACCGGTGTTAAATGCCATATCAGGACATAACTTACTCACGGAGTCAAGTATTTTGCTTAAGACATTATACGGCATCAAATCTTTGCTGGTCCAGGCAGTTTTCAAACCTCAACGCACTGTGAGCAATACATATTTGTTTCCTACTGAATATATCAGCTAGACATTTTTCATTTCTTAGAGGAAACTTCATGAAAGTTTTATGATGTATCGACTAAAACGAGCATTGCCAGCTTTTTTAAACTTGAAAATTGAAAAACAGAAAGGAAAGTTTGCCCTGTTTTTATCCAACATGACACAGTAGAGAAATTATTAAAATAGCTTATAGTTTCAACAATCGGACACGTTCTTGGCATTGTGCAAATACATGCACACATTATCTATTCTTTTCAACTGTTATTTCAGAATGAATGTGGTGACATAACCGCCTTTTCGTCGATAGATCTGAGTACGATGACCTCTGCAGACCCAGCGTCTTCCCATCAAGCTGAGTAAGTTAGGAATGGTTCATTTCTGCAGCAATATTTATAAATGACGAATCCCCAATGCAAACTTTATCTGTCATCCACCGTTTATCAGTAAATTGAGCACATTATCTCCCTTTCCCTGCCGCGGATTGCCTCAACAGGTTAGGTATTTTACAATATGTATATTATAGAACCACGATTTCAAGCTTTTTAACTGATTGTAACTAACGCGTTGCCGATATAATTGTGGAGTTTTATAAACGAAACATTGCAGTGTTATTCTGCTTGTTTTTATTAATAATAACTATTATCAACTAAACAGGAACAAGAGTTCATATATTTTTTGCAATTCGTTGTTATACAATAATTACTTTAGGAAGGCAACTCCTTCTTCGAAACGGAAACAACCTTTATAATCCTAATACTTTCAGTTTTCTCGGTTGATTTTTAAGTAATCTCATCTGTTGGGTTTCGATTGTGCGATTGAAAGGTAATGGTTTAACACCTAAATAGTTTCCACTGTGTCGTTGTATAAAATCAATATTTAAAAAAATGATTACTTTTCATTTTTCATGCAAATAGAATGGAATTTATAGAACAAACCGCAAATGAATCTGTAAAAAGTGATAAAATTTCCCAGAAAATCCCGTTTTTCAAAACCTGCTACGTCATTGTGTGGACGAAGATGTGTTTATTCTGACTATTCGTAATTTTCAAAACTACACGATATCATTAAATATTATCTTAACTTTGATGAGTTATTTTCATAAAGAAATAATTTTTAAAAAAATACCACTTGTAATATTAAACACGCTGATCTGAAAGTATTATTATGAGTATAAATCGAGTACGGACAATCATTCGTTAAAAAAATTGATAATTTTTTATATCGTTTAATTAATAACTAATAGCAAAGGTAATCGTGAATTTTGCATGTTAATGGTTATCCTTAATTTTATTTGTTGAACTTTTTACTTTTATGTTACTATACAGTTAATTATTTAACACTATTTTAACTAAAATGTGTAAAATTTATCTATTGAAAATATAAAACTCTTGTACCTGATTTTCATATGCTGTATGTTTAAACGTGCTACTGAAAACGTATCAGGATTTAAAATGAAAATGTATTTTAAATATTCTTAAACAAATTTATCATTTATTTACTATCAGACCTTATTCAAATGTGCGCAATTTGTATTATAAAAATAAATATATGAAAATACACATATCAGCTTCATACCTTTTGTGTTAAAGTACGATTAACTCTTGCTGCCTGTATATCATAAAGATGATGCCTTCTCCAAAACAGATTCACGGTCTATTAAAACATGTATTATCATACAACGATAACTATTTAGGTGGTTTAAGGATGAAGAGTTTGCAACATGATACATACATACATACATACATACACACACACACACACACACACACACACACACACACATACATACATACATACATACATACATACATACATACATACATACATACATACATACATACATACATACATACATACATACATATATACATACATACATACATACATACATACATACATACATACATACATACATACATACATACACACACAAACACGCACACATACATACATACATACATACATACATACATACATACATACATACATACATACATACATACATACATACATACATACATGCATGCATGCATGCATGCATGCATGCATGCATGCATACATACATACATACATACATACATACATACATACATACATACATACATACATACATACATACATACATACATACATACATACATACACAGATATACACACACACACATACACACATACATACATAAATACATACATACATACATACATACATACATACATACATACATACATACATACATACATACATACATACATACATACATACATACATACATACATACATACATACATACATACATACACACACAAACACGCACACATACATACATACATACATACATACATACATACATACATACATACATACATACATACATACATACATACACAAACACGCACACAGACATACATACATACATACATACATGCATGCATGCATGCATGCATGCATGCATGCATGCATGCATGCATACATACATACATACATACATACATACATACATACATACATACATACATACATACATACATACATACATACATACATACAATAGTACTTATTAAACGTTATTACAAAATGGCATTTAATAATAATTGCGAGATAAAAGCGATATAATTAGAAGAAATTGAAAGATAGCGACCTGGAAATTTCACAAGTGAAAATGTGAATTGCCGTTCGAGGAGGAAAATGAATCTGTATAATAATTTTAAACATAATTGTAAATTGTCAAGATTTTATAAACAAATAGTGTATACATTATACCAAACAACATCTGGACTCACTGCACCAATGAAAATGTGAGTGAAATAATTTAAAGTATAAAATGTATCGATATTAACTGGAATGTTTGAAGGATTTCTTAGCACAGGGCAGCGAAAGCAAAAAGTTGTTTTAACCGGATATGACGGTATGCGCCTGGCGGGCAGAGTTGCCAGATACACGTTCTCCCCCCCCCCCTACCCTCCTAATTGGGCTTCTTTCGAAATTTAGTTTCGTGAAAAAAATTTGGATTTAAGCTTGCGGTTTTTGGGTCTGTTTCTGATTTGTGTCGCCTTAATTTGGATTGCATCAAATTGCTATTAAATTCTCTGTATTCAATTTAAAATTAGCGCCAGTGACGATACTGTTTAAAAATCTTAATGAATCCATTTTTCTGGATGTATCTCCATAGATAAAACGTTTTAAAATTCAGGAACGGAAGAACGAAGCGCGCTTCTAATTCCAAATCTCAATTAATGTAGCATATCAATTGCGTATCTATGCTGGTAACTCTAACCTATTGGGCGGAGGCACTATTATAACTTTATCAGTGTTATTATATTGTTAAATTTATGGTATTTGGTTCTTATTTACTCTTCAGATTTTAATATATAAATTGGGCAGTCTTTGGGCTGCTTATTAAAGGTATACGTGCGGGGATTGAAAAAAGTATCTGGCAACATTGATGGATGGTAGAATAGGAGTTAACCTATATTAATTGCTTCCAATTGTCTATATTACCCATTGACAGAGAGTCATCTTACGTCTTTCCACGAGGAGTAATTTCGAGATGGGAAAGAAAATTATCATAATACAGTATGATCAGGTAATTTAATTGTCGGTGATATGAACCTTGCTTATGTTTTTTTTTTTCTGTTCCGGTAATAACCTTCTGCTGTTTCGTTCTTCTAGTTTGGAAACAGAAATGGCAAAATTGAAGCTAGAAGATCTGCACATAGTAACACCGCTGGGTGTTGGAGGTTTTGGAAGGGTAATATTAGTAAGTACTTTATTCTCCAATTTGTGTTTCTCGTCTTTTTATCCCCATGTATACTCCTGCATGTCATAGGAACAAATAATGAATGTAGGAGACGCGGCGGGTCATTCGTTTAGCGTGACAGGCTCGAGGCCCTAAAAAATACTGCTTCAAATTCTACCAGGGCCCTTTACTTTAGCGGGTGGCCTGGTTACTAAATAACATCCAACTAAACCCTCTTCTCTGAGTCTCTGAAGAAAAGTGGGGAATATAAAGTGTGTTCGTCTGTCCATCATTCACACTTTTATGCGGTTTGTTACTGTTAACACATATACAGTACCATAAGCTGGTACATTCACACATCATATAAACTAGTTATGGGACATACAGTGAGTTCCTAACCGGTTTCCATTGCTTTTTAATCAAGCTTTCACTGTATCAATTGTTCTTTTATTGCTCGGGATCAAATTTTGGAAATGGCAAACAAAACTTCCAATTGGTAGATCAGTCAGCTGCAATCGCATGTCCTACCTCCACCGAAACGCTAACCCTGTTTTTCAAATAAAGTATATGACAGGGTTTTCAAGTCATGAGTACCTTCATACTCCACTATGATAATGGTTGCACGACGTAAGAGAGGTGGATCTCACTGAAAATGTATGATATCGAAAAGCAAAGGAAAGGAAATATGTAAAGCATATTTGCGTAATAAATTATGATGGTGACTCTGATCGATGCGTTTGTAAGATCAAGATCATCTGTGTTTGCCTAAGGCAGCAGCTACACTTAGTTTCATATCAATTAAAAATTATGTGGATGGACTACTCATGGCTAGCAAAGATCGTGATATTAGTCTGCCTGAAAATGAATACAATGTACTACACAAATACAAGACTTGAGTAATTAAAGCAAACACTGTTTTATGAAATCCTCTATGTTGATGACAAAAGGATGTAACTTGGGATTATAAGGATTAAATGGTCACGATTTGGATGGTCAACATAATTGTACCAGTCACTCACAATGGTAACATATATCAGTCAAATATTATTTTTGACGACTTAATATAAGCTACACTTTGATAAATTCTATTCCATTATCATTTGATCTTAGAGAGACTCTTGAAAGTCGATGTGTATAATTTACAGGTACAGGAAAAGAATAACAACAATGAAACGTATGCTCTAAAGATACTCAACAAGCAGCACATCGTAGCGTATGGCCAACAAAAGCAGGTCATGAATGAAAAGAACATTATGGCAGAATTAAGATCCGATTTCATTGTAAGGTAATATTATGACTTTTATTTTCCATTCTACCACTGCTTGTAGCTGTCGTTAAAATGAGATGTTGATATGGTTTGGTTGGTCCGCTCTTTCTACAATATAATGTTCTCTTTAGCACGATTGAAAAAATAAAGAAGAAAAGAAAAACAATTGCAAGAGAAAGAGTTAACCATGTTTAAATACACGTGGAAAGGATATGATAACTGTAGCAGGTTTTCTATCCTTATCCAACATTTTGAAATTTCTTTTTAACAACATCCTTGTTAGCAGTTTGATGAAGCAAAATCCTTTTTTTGCAGACAAGTGAAACTTGGTTCGCACGTTATCATTTTGCATATTTAACGCAATGACTACTTGATGTAGACAAAATAAAATTTGGTAGGCATTTTGGTGTGCATAATAAATGAACGGCTCTGAGTTTATTAGAGGTGTAGGTATGCATACTAAATAAACGGCTAAGTGTTTAGTAAGAGTGTTTTTAAGCATAATGAACATTCAGTTCTGAGTTTATTTGGCGTATTGGTATGTATAATGAACATTCGGCTCTGAGATTATTAGGCGTGGTTGTACGCATAATGTACATTCGGCTCTGAGTTTTACTAGGCGTGTTGGTATGCATAATAAATGAACGGCTCAGAGTTTATTAGGCGTGTCGGTATTCATAATAAATGAACGGCCCAGAGTTTATTAGGCGTGTTGGTATTCATAATAAATGAACGGCTCAGAGTTTATTAGGCGTGTTGGTATTCATAATAAATGAACGGCTCAGAGTTTATTAAGCGTGTTGGTATTCATAATAAATGAACGGCTCAGAGTTTATTAAGCGTGTTGGTATGCATAATAATGAACGGCTCAGAGTTTATTAGGCGTGTTGGTATGCATAATAAATGAAAGGTCCTGAGTTTATTAGACGTGTTAGTATGCATAATAAATGAACGGCTCAGAGTTTACTAGGCGTGTTTGTATGCCTAATGAACATTCGGCTCTGAGTTTATTCGGCGTGCTGTTATGCATAATGAGAGATCGGCTTAGAAATTTGGTAAGCATGAAGATATGCAAAATGAACGACCAGCTTCGAGTTTCATGTAATTAAATCATTATCAAATTTAGAACAGTTTTTGAATTGTTTGGGTCAATACTTGTATCGGTTTTAACTTTTTTTCAGTCAATACTTGTATTGGTTGGAGTTGTTTGGGTTTATGGTTGCATAGCTTTAAACTGTTTGGGTCTATACTTGTACTGATTTGAACTCTTTGAGTCTTTACGTTTTTCTAGTTTGAACTGTTTGGGTTAATACATATATTGGTTTGAACTATTGTGGGTCAATACTTGTATTGGTTTAAATTATTTGGGTCAATACTTGTATTGGCTTGAAAAACTTGGAGGTTATGTTTTTTGGTTTAGTTTGAAACATTTGGGTCTTAAATTGTATTGGTTTGAACTGTTTGGGTCTATATTTTGTATTGATTTGAACTTTCTGGTTTTATACTGGTATTTGTTCGAACTGTTTGGTTCAACACTTGTATTAGTTTGAACTATTTGGGTCTATACTTAAATTGTCTTCAACTGATTGGGTCTACAAATGTATTCGTTTGAACTGGTTTGGTCTTTACTTGTATTGGTTTGAACTTTTTGAGTCAATACTTGTATTTGTTGTGAACTGTTTGGGTGAATAATTGTATGGGTGTGAAATGTTTGTGTCTATCATTGTATTGGTTTGAACTGGTCGGGTCTATAATTGTATTGGCTTGAAGGGTTGGGGTCTATACCTGTATTGGCTTGAAGTGTTTGGTTCTATACTTAAATTGGCTTGAGGTGTTTTGGTCTATACATGTATTGGTTTTCAAGCAATACGTGTTATCCAAGCGAAAGCTGAGTTCATTTCACGTTGGATCATATTTATACAAGAACTATTTTCTAGGTTGCTAGGTTGCATTAATCAACACTCCATTCTATCCAAACATGTTTGTCAATCTGAGATGAACGAAATAGTAAATAAGTAGTCATTGTTGATCTATTCAGTTTGTTAGTTAAACGATTTGCTTTTCTTTAAAAGAGTGCTCTTAATGAGGTTTAGATTTTATAATTTAGGAAAAACAGTAAATTTGTATTTGTTATGCTTATTTCAGGGCAACATGCTTTAGAAAAGTTTCAATCAATTTAATAGCGATTTTGGATAATATTTGTTCATTAGGAAACACTAAATTTATTGAACGTGAGAAATAGATTAGATTAATTATTATGAATATGTAAAGTCTGAATTTAAAAGAAAATGAATACAGAGTACAAAAACACATGTGATACATTTACATATCGCAATACGGTTATGTCGCAAAATTAAATGTCGACCGTGATGTGAATAACTTTAACATAAAATTATAGTACTATCATAGATGTTAGTTATAAAGTATGCATGTTCAAACAACAGATCTGGAACTATTTTTATTTGACAATTTTGTTTTCATTTTCCAGGCTGCATACAACTTTTAAGGATGATGAACATCTGTATCTGTTAATGGAGCCTTGTCTTGGAGGCGAGCTGTTTACGTTGTTATATGAAGAGTAAGTTAAATAATTGTATACACTGCTAATTCAACTTTTGTTTTTGTGCTTGTATGTTTTACAATAAGAATAACACTTAAAGCAAATCAAGAAATCAAGAAATATGTTGCAGTAGGGTGTTTAAAATCAAACAATATATAAAGAAGAATCGTCAACACCTTCCAACGAGTATTTTTGCAACCAGACTACTTGTGCATGTATACTTGAAACAGATAGCGGCGCAGATTTTGTACATCGCGTTATGTAACAGTTGCGATTTCTCCTTTACATACTGTGTTTGCCATTTGATTCCTGTTAACATAATTTATGTTAACATAAATATTGGCTACGTGTTACTTTCAGGAATCTTCAAGTGATTCCTTATTAGAATGAAATTCAAAATGGTTTTTATCCTTCATGTTAAAGACTATTTGCTGTACTGGCCTTGTTTATATTGTACACTTGTATCATGTTATATACACCTTATTGGTGAGATTTCTTTAAACTTATAACGCAATCAAGGGGATTAATTAAATACTGGAACTAAATAATCTGTCTACTTTAATCTTGATCCAGATGTCTTAGTGATCTCCACAAATTAGTTACATTAGTTGTAACAAATACATTTTTGAAACTGAAAGGTTATCCTTATAAAGAAAATTTAAGTAATTTGTTGTTATTTACATATTGGTCTCGGGTTCGATCCCTGGACAAGTCATACCAAAGACTTACAAAAATGGTACTAACAGCTGCCTTGCTTGGCGATCAGCATTAAGAGGTTAGTGTCAGGACTGGTCGGCTTGGTGTCAGGATAATGTGACTGCGTGGGACATCATGCTACATGTCTGCGACTTGATGCCCCAGTGCTAGACATCACTATAAAGTGCATCACTGCAGATTTCGTAGCGATATGACTGAACATTTTTGAAAGCTACGTTAAAAATCCTAATCAAACAAACAAACAAACAAACAAATAACATTCATGTGATAAATATGATAATATTATTTAACTATATTCCTCTTGTTTTCTCACTTGTTCAATTTACGTTAATACGACTCGAACGAGCACTTCATTGCCTTAATTAACACATTAATATTAATTAGAAGTCTTGTAAATTAATACCACGTGACTTTTATGGTTGCAGATGTTGTATGAATCTGCTTATATAATTATTTAGATTTTCATAAAATATCTTTAGACCCTGTGACCAATGTTCCCTCTAAGCTGCGCGCGCGCACAGCTGCTCGGGCATCAACGAGCAGCTGAATTATCAATTTTTGCTCAATCCAACGTTAAATTTTGCTCGTCTCCGTAATGCTTACGCAGTGTTGCGAGCACTGCGGGCACCTTTACCATTCGCTTAGAGGGAACGTTGTCTGTGACAAGAAGAAAATGCAGGGGATTAGTAGTATTTGATGAATACCGTGTTGGTCGGATGTACTAAACTACATTCAAGAAGTTTCGAAGTTTTTAATTGAAAAGAAACGTATTGGTGATTAGTTAGAAAAGATGGCTTTTTCATCAGAAAAGATAATCAAAGTCGACCTTATATAATTTGTTTTCTCGGATGGCAATGCCTCGCGGGAGATCTATAACGCAGTCCACATAACTTTGAAACAAAATCAATATTTAATAAATTCATAACCATATACATGTATCAAATGAATCACTGCTATGACCTTGTCAAGAAACCACATATATTAAATGAATCACTGCTATGTTCTTGGCAATAAAACACATGTATCAAATGAATCACTGATATGGCCTTGGCAAGAAAAGCTCCCCTTTTGTCTTTACTGAGTGAAAACATATTTATGCTGAAGATGTGCGTTATTGATATTCTCTGGAATGAGACGAATGTTCGAAAATGATCTGGTTGCCTTACTGTAAATTCTAACACAACTCAGTGTATGTCGACATTGAACAAAGTCTAATACTATGTTCATTTAGGCTTGTAAACTTGGTTATTTGTTATTGTAGAGAGAACCTCAGTCATACGGCAGCCAAATTCTACACTGCCTGCATAGTTGAGGCATTGAGCTTCATGCACTCTAGAGGAATCATCCATAGAGATCTAAAGCCCGAGAATGTACTCCTGGACTCCAAAGGATATGCAAAACTGGTATGTGTACCTCAATATTACTCTCCTAGACTACAGTTAACGTGTAAAACTAGTATGTATAATTTTAGATTTTACTCTTACATACACCATGTCTTGTACTATGCCCTTCACTGAGGCACTTTACATTCTTCTGTCTGATTGACTTTTATATGATCGTTATAACTCCCACATTGACTGAGACACATAACAATTTTAAAGTGGATCTAATTTTAAATAAATAAAATATATCACGATTGGAACCGCGTTTCATTTTAGGCGCCACACAAATGGTTTGGCTGTACAAAGTCCTTGTTATGATAAATATACCCTAAATCAAAACCGTGAATATTTCTTATTCATTTTTTCTCTTTTCCTCACTGCCAACCCAACATAACCTTGTATGTAGCTAACGCTTTGTCCGCCTGTCTCCCCGTAAACCATCTCTACCATTCTAACTTTCGGTGTATATCTCTAAATAAATCAATGCTTTTCTAAGAAACTTGGTATTGGTCTAATGTCTCTTATCTGCCTTGTGCTATTCACAATGCTTCAGTTCCAATATGTCTAAAATGTTTCGGCAGTTTAGTCTGTTGATCCATTTGTTAGTTATAAACACCTTTCCGGATCTTATCTCCCAGGTCGTTTGATATATATGAATAATGTTTGGCACACATATCACAACCGTAATCAGGCTGTGTCTTATGCATTTAACAAATATAAAGTTTTAGTAATGTAATGTTTTCATTCAGTTATTTGTCCTGCCATCCATTATTCCCAATTTAGCTGCAGGGGCGCTTAACTCCAAAGTCTTGTACACTAAAGTTAAGATGCACTTATTGGATAAGCATTCTAATAGAACCTTAATACTCACAGTTCTTCTGCTGATCATTTTTCTCCATTTATCTGATCATTCATTCATCAATCATACATACATTTCTGGAGCATAGCTGTGAAATCCATGAATACATCTCTATAAATGTTAGAACACAAATTTGGAACACATATATGGCTATTATTGTGCCGTTTGCTATTTCGTAATTCTTTAGTTGTAGTATTTTGAATGCTTTTTTCCGTTAGTTTCTTCAAACCACATTAATCATTCATCCTTTGTTACTGGAGCAAAACACATAACGCGACCCATTTCCATGCTTGCTTTGTTGATTCGAATTTATTTTCTATATATGAAGTCTGCAATTAATAATTGTCTCCTAGCAGACATATGGCCTGACAAGGAATGTAGTCCACTGCATGTTTTTGTTGTATTCTCAAACCATTGATGTGATAAAGAGGCTGTAAATATATCACTATTACTTTCTTTATCTGCATGTTCTTAAATATTTTTCTTTGACAGAACATAATTCCCCAAATAGTTTTAGATATTTCAACAGCACGGGAAACACATGTGGAACAAGTTGCCTCTGGACACACATTTTACAATTCTATATATTTATGTCGCCTTTGGTAGAAGGTATAGCATGTACTACATACATTGAGAGTGATTGACCAGAGGGTATTTTTATATTTAGAATAAGGACTGGTAGTCACGTATCATAGAATATTATCAGTACGGATCTTTACATAGGCGGGATAGCAATAGTGGTATCATCCATAGTCTTGTTTGGTTTTGTCAGAAAAAAAAGTCGATTGTCAGTACGGATCTTTGCATAAGCGGGATAGCAATGTTGGTATCATTCATAGTCTTGTTTGGTTTTGTCAGGAAAAAAGTCTATTGTCAGTAGGGATCTTTACATAAGCGGGATACTTAGTGTTGCTTATTTTAATAGTACGAAATTCAAACACTGATTCAGCCTCTGATAACTGCAAGTCAGCAACAGTTTACACCATACATGTTTGAACTGTACTCTTTAAACATGAATCTGACAGTCCGCCTTAGAATGGATTAGGAAGACTGACTGCTCCAATCAGATGTTGTTGTACCCCATTGTAGTCGATAAGAAATTATTAATTTATTTTCTATAATTGTTCCTGGAGATTCATTCACCAGTGAGGAATGTTGCTTGCATGAAGTCAAAAGAGGATTAAAATCTAAACAAAAATATATTGTTTACTGATGTCAGTCGCAAGAATTTGGAGTAAGGTGACTAAACAAAGTTTTATTTTCCGCCTGATTCTGAAAAGGGCATTTGAACTAACATTTCATTCAATGAAATTAGTTTTAGAAAATGCCGCATAATCTCAAATGAATCTTTCACTTAATGTGACCAGGTACGTTCTTAACACAAATATGGTCTTGGTTCATTTGGCGTTATAACTAATACACTGCATTTCAACAAATTTGTATAAATATGAAAAACACATACAGCGATATGACGAAAAGTATTTTCGTCAATACTCGTAAACGGTTTCATGCCGATAATTATGTAAATGATTACCGTTCATTATTCTTCAATAAACCTTTCTGACATAGCTTGCTTTGTATTTCGAATATGTCAGGGGAGGCATGTTCTAACCTTGATAAACTTGTGGTCTAGCTCTTCTAGCCTTTCATGCCAATATGTTAAGCTAAACTTAATCTTGCAAATCGCGTTTTCATTATTGGTTTTTCATTCTTTCATTTTGATAATAAATATAATTTCTTTATGTGGTGAATAAACATTATCTACCATTGTTTTTCCTATAGTCCATAGATTTGCAACTTTTTGTTTCATAGTACTTTTATCACTGCGGTGTCATAGATTCACGCTGATTTTGTAAAACGTTTAGGGAAATAATTTGCAACACATTTCGTATTAAAATAAATCGCATTCGGTGAATCATTGATAGCTCATCGCACTCCTAATTCATCTATTTGTTAAGTAAATATTTCACATCTCATAACTTATGTTGGGTAATTTTTCAGAACAGACTCTTCTTTTCAGCTACATATAATACGTATCTATTTATGCGTTAATTTTTCTCTAAAGATTGACTTTGGGATGTCCAAGAAGGTGATACCAGGAGAAAAGACCCGGACGCTATGTGGAACGGCAGATTATATGGCACCTGAGATGGTTTTAAAAAAAGGGCACGACACAGCGGCAGATATTTGGTCTTTGGGAGCTCTTGTTTTTGAAATGCTTTCTGGCAGGTAAGAATGACAAACACTATAAGGTAGTTACAAACGGTTTGCAGTGCACCAACGCCTCACTATGTGTGTGTGTGTGTGTGTGTGTGTGTGTGTGTGTGTGTGTGTGTGTGTGTGTGTAATACATGCAATCCAACAGCGCGAAGATATATTTTTGTGAAGCTCAAGTTACAATAGCTAACATTTCAATATATCATTATGTAGATGTATGCTTAACATATAACAGAGAATATAATCATCTACTTTAGACCTCTCTTATCAACAACATGACACATTTTAAATCTGAACAGGATGTAAACCATATCGATTAAAAAAAATTATCATACACATACTTTGTCATAAACAAAAAACATTTAACTTTAATTTATACATTTTAAAAACTTTTTATTAAAAAACATTTACCAACCCTGTGATTAAAAATATAACACCGCATGATGATCGCATGCACAACTTTACATTCTACCTCGACATTTGAATGATGCATCTGTCATCTACCGTGAGAATGTGTCTGTGTCTTTATCCGATGCATTTTTTGGTACTTTCAACCGAGATCGATACAGCGAAATTGCTTCGGACAAAATATAGTACTCGAATTATTGTGACTGATGATGGCATGCACTACTTTACATTCTACCTCTATATTTGCCCGATGCATCTGTCAGTTGCCGTTTTCAGTTACGGTCATTGCATCGGATGCAACGAATGGTAAATGCGTATTTAACCTTTGACATCGTGTACAATTACATGAATCTCACAAATACAATTGTGAAATATTTACAATATCTAGTTCTACAGAGGCATAGCGGGGGGAGGTGGGGGGGGGGGGGCATAGGGGGACAGATGTGACCGAACGCCAGACTAGTGGAGGCGTCAAAATGGGCTTTGAAATAAATAGGTTGTATGTGGCATTTCATAATATCATTATATCGCGTGTGATGTGACCGTATGCACTATGCAGCTATGCATTAGTTTTTTTCCTCTTCCCTTTAATAGCCGTTGGCATTACATTGGGTGATGGTGATTTTATTGATGAAAATAATGGGTTTCAGAGTTGAGGGGAGAAGGGGGGGGGGTTGGGTTCGTAAAAATGAATCTTGTCCCCGGGCTCGAAACACTGCAACTAGGCCTCTGTAGTTCTAGTATGTGATAATTTATTTCCATTATGTGGGATAACTCAGAAGTGATAGAAGGCACATGATGGTGACATGACATATTTCCTAAAACATTTCAACATTTATATTTTAAAGTTATTATGTTAAGTAAACGTTGAAAAAAAACTTGTATGTCGGTTCGTTTGTGTTATTATTTCTGTACCTATTTATAAGTACCTAGTCAGCATATGAAATTGTGTATTTTTCAACAGTTGCATTTCGTCTTCCAGCTCCCTCTTTGCAGACAAGGATGATAATTACATGCAGACTTGTAATAATATCTTACAATTGATCAATGATGTTGTCTTCCCAAACGAAATTAGGAAGATCGCCGAAGATTTCATACGGAAATTATGTAGGTAAGAACGAGATTGATGCTGCCGTCTTCCTAAATAATATAAGAAACATTTCAGAAGATCTCTTTCGTAAACAACACTAGTGAGAAATCAATAGATGATGTTATCCTCTGAAGGGACATAGGAACACTGAAGATTTTATATGGAATTTATGCAGGAAAGAAGGTATTTTAGTAGTAGATTTCATCGTTTTAGTTTTCTGCCAGAAACGTTATTTCAAAGGAGTTGAACGATGACAGTACTCTGACTAATATAGGCACCGAGAACAAAAATGAAGACAACAAATGTCTAACCTCCAGGTACACAAAATCAAAACCTACACGATTTTAAATTAACACATTTCTAACTCTAGCTGTATAGTGGTTAAACATACTCTGTGATAAAAAGAAAAATAAGGTTTGTGGTTATCTCAGTAGATATTTCACTCTGCCTCTCGGGTTTCAGTGGATGTATAAGTGAAACTATTTCTTTGTTCTTCTTTTAGCTTCTAGAAGAATTTGAAAAAGGGCAAATACAGTTGATCATATCACAGTATATAAAACGTTAGAGTTTAAATGTTAATGAAACTGTAAAACTCACCATAGTCTTTCTTCACGTGTGTAGATAACTATATCATGTTTTCCACTTGTTTATTGCTGTAAATAACGTGTAGGCTGAACATCTGTATCAAACTTGTCCGTACAACGACAAAGTGAATAAGAATTTTGCCGCTAATTCATTATATCTTTTTTTAATTTACAATATTTCATATCTCTGTCATAGAGATTGCACTGTTCCTTAAGCCTCACGGGCGTCAGGCTGTTGTATTAAAGATAATGTGCAAACAATGGAAGGAATATGATGCTTTTGTCTGTTGCATAACGGTATAGTGTAGACCATAATTAATGAATCAGTCTATATATATATATAGAAAGATTTAGCTTTTGAACAAAACACATAGCTAATCATTTAAAACAAAAATATACATGTCATAGTAATAGAACCACCATGTGTATAATTGATTTATGATACATGGATGAATTTTATTCAAGCATTGGCTTTATTCCCTTTCTTTTATTTGTAAGAAATAATCCTGTGAAACGCCTTACCGCGCAGGAAATACCAATGCACGAATGGTTCAACGAATTCCACTGGGAGCACTTACGAGTCAGAACAATGGAACCACCTTTTATTCCAAAGGTTATAACCCTCCCCTCTCTCTCTCTCTCTCTCTCTCTCTCTCTCTCTCTCTCTCTCTCTCTCTCTCTCTCTCTCTCTCTCTCTCTCTCCATATTATTTTCTGAATCCCGCCCATCTCCACACCCAAACAAACAAACAGGTTAAAAAGGTAACATTGCAATGATGCGCAGAAATAAACAAACTGCAAGATAATTAATTGATGTCAATTCGATGTTAATCTTGATATACCAATGTATTGGATTACGCGATTCCTTCAAACATCTGATTTAAGTACCATTTACAGAGACAACTGCAACCTCATTGCCATCCGATGCATATCCATCTTTTAGCATACAATAATACGACAGTTTCTAAAAACTAAATAAACACATTTTTGGTATCATACAAAAATGAACGGATTAGTGGTATTTTTAATCATCCATCCCATAATATGATGTAACACATGGCATTACTTTTATATGCCTTTTGTCTCTGTTATCTTGTTCTGACAACTATTTACACTATAAAATAAACTATCCCCATCTATGGTTATTGTTGGTCACGTCAAGTAATATCGACAAATGAGAGAATGGTATTTTAACCGTTGCTTTGTTTTATTTTTTATGCCCATATCTCTCGATATTTTAATTTTTCTTGTATTTGTTTGTTCCGTCGTTGATTGTTTGCAAACTATATATTAACCCAAGACGTATGTGTTTCGTTATTCAGGTCAAATCCTCAGCTGATGCCAGTAATTTCGACTGTGAAAGCTCCTCAGAAAAGGCAGATTATCCACTCATTGATGACGTAACAAGCTGGGATCCGGACTTTTAGCTCCGTTCTACGATTTCCACCTTGTATCTTTCAACTTCGATTTTTCTCGGATGAAACGAAATTAAGTACTTGTGAAAGGAAACAATGTTAGAAGCTAACAAAAACGCTTATCATTCACAAAATCACTGAAGTATGCAAATCAGGTGCAGAGTCTACAAATATCTGTGAACAAATATTTTGCTGGACCTTTGTCAGGGATTGGCATCAAGTTGTGGGAGTCGCACATACTTGATATAGATATGCAAAATATATGCATAATACAAGCCAATCATGGGCAAAAACAATCACATTAATCGTTCATTTTATATTTTTAAAAAACAGAATTCAAAACTTTTGAAAAGGTAATGAAACGTTTAATTATAGATTTGTATATCCTTTACAACCCAATTGATTTCTATGGAAGTGCGCGCTGTTTTTGCTGACACCTCTTAAATTTCCATTCCAAGCATATTTGGCGTTGTCAGTATTTTCAAGGCGTCCCCTGGTAAAAACTGTTCTGGATAACCGAAGGTTTAGTTATTTAAAGTAACTATTTGTTTGTTCGTAGTTTTTCTGATGGTCGTAATCCTACAGTTTTTTGGTTCCATACTCACCGCCCTTCTGGTATTTTACCTATTGGCCGTCTTTTTTTCTCCTTTCAACCTTTTCTGGTTCTAATTAGTTGCAGCTCTTGCCAGGAATCATTTTTTTTTGCAAACTTACAATGTATTTTTACTTTTTATGATATTGATTAGAATATTTCTTGGTATGGATGTTTCAAATCGTTCAAGGTTGTCTTTTTAATTTCAACCTATTTTGTTTACAGTTGGTGTGTGTGAGTGTGCGTCTCTCATTTCTCTTTGGTGCCACCACTCTTTTATTTCTTGTCTCCTTTTAGAAGGCCATTGGTCACGCAGGGGATTGACCTAAGTTTGTTGTGTGTTTGTCACTGCTTCAGTATCAAGTTGGTTGTTGCTTCCATTGCGTCATAGTACTTCCTTGTGCTTTTCTTTGCTTTTACTTTGCTCTGTTCTTCCACACCTTGAATTGTTGATTTGTACTCGATTTGTGGTAGCTGCTTCTGTTTTTCTTCCCTGGTTGTCTGTCGGTTAGATGTGTAGGTGCCTCTCTGGCTTCGATGTCTTTTACCTTGTCTGTTATTTCAATTTCCCGGTTTGTAAGTTCTTCTATCTCTTATGTATGTTTGTGTAGTAGTTGTTGCGGTTCTCTGGCCTAAAGTTGTGTTAGCCTTTCTTCTCGTGAGAATGTAGTGTTCGTTTATGTTGTTTCCTCTGGAAGCGCACGCGTGGGTACAGTCAGTTTGTATAAAACAATTGAAACCAAGATTGACATGTATAAAAGATTATGAATCGTTATTACTTCTGAAAACAAAAAACTCAATTGTATGGTACACTTCCAAACGAGTACGCTTTAATTTACTAAAAATATAGTACTCTCATATGACAATCCTGAAAGGGAAGATGCTTTTTCAAGAGATTTTGTATCACGTTCGTTCATGTACAGCTATACTAATTTTATGTAACTCTCTTACTTTTCCTTTGTTTGTAGCGAATACATTTTCTCTTTATTTCTTTTTCCTGTTTGTATCAATTTCCTGTGTTAGTATTTCCCATGTTAGTATCGTTATCTGTGAAAAGAGGAAATACAAATTAATAATGATGAGTTGCATTAAAAATGTTCAATGAAACGTTAAATTTTCTTTTATGTTTTGAAATTTCCAGAACTTGGAATAGCGTTGGTTGGTTGTTTTAATTATATACTCAAAACGTTCTTGACTTCACATGTCCGTGTATTTCCTGCCACATGACATTTGCCCAGTATTTTGCAAAACTCTATTAATAACATCTCTAATTTATAATCCTATTAGTCAATGGTTGAAATTCAATAATTTAACATTTCCTATACATTATATGTCTTAAACAGCAATTATATGTATTTCCTCCAATATTTCAATGCTTCAATTATTTCACGTATTAGTACTATCGCACTCACGTGACCATCACTATATTTTGTGTTTCTCGAATATTTGGACCCTTGTTTTGTTTTGTTTTCTTTTGTTATTTGCTTGTTTTAGCTTTTTAATTTGTTTTGCTTTGCTTTGTTTTTGTTATTTTGTTTATATTAATTGTTTGAGGTTTTATTTCTTTCAAATGCTAAAACTGTACTTGAATTTTTTCATGAGTGTATTTGATCAACGGAATAAAACATTTTGACAAATGTAGAGTACGCTTTTCAGCATAAAAAAACCCCAGTTATAACACTTATTATGGGGTTATATGCTGACTTATCATTTTTGGAATATGTTATATTACTTTAAAGTAGCACGAAATATTTCTTGCGTGAACATTTTGTCAAATAGCGTCGAAAAGGGTACCAAGTGATAACATTTATAATTTAGCTTACCTCGATGAACTACGACAGATTCATGATATTACACGTCATCGTTGATAAACAAGGATCCGATATGATAACCCTATCTACAGATAGGGTTATCTCATCGGAAGCTTGGCTAGCGAAGATGACTTGACGTTCGCTTTAGCGTCTATCGTCCTGAAGGGGTACTTTTATACATGCATTTGTGTTTCAATTAAATTCTTAGGAAAATTTTGCATTCAGTCATGTTTTCTGCAATAAGGTACACATATTGTTATCCCTGGAATCCTGAATCTTCATTGGGAGCTGCGTGTTGACAAATACCACACCTTGACTACAAATATAAGTAGCTGTATCGTCACTAGCATTGCCTAAACGCTGGCGATCCCTGCTTGTTTGTGGACTTCAATGCTGATGACGAAGTCACTCCAAAAAATGCTGAGGATAGTGCCGAGAAATCGCAGACAGAAGCGTTCAAGGAGGCGGAGGTGGCGACTATAAGTTACCCAGGATTCATCGCCATATAGGAGGGTGGTCAGTACGACAGCTCAGATCGTTGTACCTCTTGGGACTGGCACTGTACTACACTCGTTTATAGAGTCTGCTGAAGGTCTTGCTTGCCTTGGCCAGTCTTCTGTGTGGACAACAAGGACAACAAGGACAGTCTCATTGGCAAAGAGAAGTCATATGTTCAGTGTTTCCAAAGCCTTGGTGTGGGCTTGAAAACGCCTTACGTTAAAGAGGTTTCCATCAGTACGAAATCAGATATAGATGACATCTTCGTCATTGAGGCCTTCTGTTGCTTTTTGTAGCATCACGCTGAAGAAGATTGAGAACAGTGTGGGTGCTTAAACTCAGCCCTGTTCGCTCCATTTACAATGGGGAAGGTTGGTGATAGGTCGTTATTGTTTCTGACCTGACCAAACTGGTCTTTATGAAGTTGGATGATCATGGTAAGGACATTTAGAGGACATCTCTACTTTTCAAGGATTTTCCACAGTCCATTTCTGGTGACTGTGTCAAATGCCTTCGTCAGGTTCACACATGTGAGCCCTAGTCCTTTGTTTTGTTTTCGACATATCTTCTGGATGTGTCTCAGGATGAACACTATATCAGTTGTGCCCCAATTGGCTCTGAAGCCACATGACCGCTCTGGAGCATGTTCTTCTGCAATGGGGGGGAGGGGGGGTAAAAGTCTGTTTTGCAACACTATAGCAAGGATTTTGCCTGCAATGAAGAGCAGATTTATCCCACGGTAGTTGAGCAGTCAGAAATTTCCACTTGTTTTGTACAATTTAATGATGACTGCGTCTCGGAGGTCTTGTGAAAGTTTCCCTTACTCTCAGCAGCAAATGAAGAACTCGTGAAGTTTGGTGTGTAATGCTGAGCCTCCACTCTTGCACATCTCAGGCGGTATACCGTCATTTTCTGCAGCCTTTATAGTCTTCAGCTGTTGTATGGTTGTCACAATCTCTTGCAATGAGGGTGCCTGATCGAGTTCCATCTGTGGTGGCTGTTGTGGGATGCGATCAATAGCTGCATCCTGGACTGTAAGGCTGGTGCTGAAGAGGGTCTGGAAGTGATTCAGCGGTTTAGGATAGATTCCATGTCGGTAAGGAGCTTTTGGCCAATTGCACTCCGTAGGAGGCTCTGTATTTGGAAGGGAGGAGCATACACTGCTTTCAAAGCTTCATAGAACCCTTTGTAGTCACCAGCTGTGTTCTTTCTGCAAGTTTTATCTACCATTCAGTTTGTATGTCCCGGAGGTTCCACTGGAGGGATCTTCAGATAAGACAGAAGGCTGCTTTTAATCTGTGGACAGGATGGTTGAGCAAGAAGGGCTTGGTACAATGATCTCATTTTGGCAAGCACTTTTTTGATTTATTGGTTGTTTTCATCCAACCAGTCTGTTTTAGGGGTGAATTCAGGGATTTCTTCTGAGGTTTGCAGAATGTCAGCCTTGATGTGATACCACATCTTTTAAGGAGGTAGATCTGACCGACTAATAAAAAATAGAAATACACACTGAATGCAAATGTACTTTAAAAACAGCTGACATTGTGAATAAAAAAGTCGATAATATATTAGCTGAAATGGCGACTGAAGAATTATTCCCAAAATGAATTATACAAAAATATATATACGATTCAATAGTTGTTACTGTAACTGATGTTTAGAAACTGATTGTATATCTGTAACCTCAGCTGGTATAGAACGGAGTTTACAGCTGTGTGGTTTGCAAGTATTGTTAAATCTACAACTCGCTCTAATACCGTGTCCAGTGTTCTGATTTACCTAACGTACTTATATCAAATTACCAGTCAAACATAAAAGGCTTAAATATACACATGTGATAAAGATGTACTGGCAACCATTATTAATATTCATGTTTGGTAATCATGTCAGTTTAAAAGCCATTAGATGAATTTACTTTAATGATGCCGAGTCCACTGATGACGACTATAATGATCACAATCAGAATTATATTGACGACAATTATGATCTTGACTAATGATTCCTATAATGACGACTATATTGATCATACCCAAATAATATTGACTCCAGTTATGACGACTATAATGATCCTGACTAATGATGTTGACTTCAATGATAAAGACAATATTAATCCTGACTAATGATGCTGACTATATTGATGAATACTTCACTGATCCTGACTAATGATGGTAACTCTCATGATGACGACTATAATGATCCTGACTTCAATGATGCTGACTATAATGATGACGGTCATATTGATCCTGACTAATGATGCTGATTCCAATGCTGATTCAGATGTCTATAATAATAGTGTCTTTGTACGACGTATCCACTGTATTCAAGACACGGTTATACATCCTGAGCTACTGATAATGAGGAATTTGCTGAGGCGTATTATGAAAGATTATATATAAAAAAATCACTACAATAATTGGATCATATGACTTTAATAATGCTGACGAAATTGATGACGCCGATAAAGATCCTGACTAATGATGCTGACTACCATAATGACGACTATAAAGACCCTGACTAATGATGCTGACTCGATAGATGACGACTATAATGATCCTGACTAATAATGCTGACTCGATAGATGACGACTATAATGATCTTGACTAATGATGCTGACTGCCATGATGACGACTATAAAGATCCTGACTAATGATGCTGACTCGATAGATGACGACTATAATGATCCTGACTAATGATGCTGACTCGATAGATGACGACTATAATGATCTTGACTAATGATGCTGACTGCCATGATGACGACTATAAAGATCCTGACTAATGATGCTGATTCGATAGATGACGACTATACTGATCATGACTAATGATGCTGACTCCCATGATGACGCCTATAAAGATCCTGACTAATGATGCTGATTCGGATGTCTGTAATAATAGCGTGTTTGTACGACGTATGACGCCTATAAAGATCCTGACTAATGATGCTGACTCGGATGTCTATAATAATTGTGTGTTTGTACGACTTATCCACTATATTCAAGACACGGTCATACAGCATGATCTACTGATAATGAAGAATTTTGCTGAGGCTTATTATGAAAGATTATGTGAATAAATGCCATCACTGCAATCATTGGATCATATCTTTTTAATCTGACTTTGAATGAAAGAATGTATATGCACTGCCATTTATAACAATATAAGTTAAGAATGTTTAAATCTGGATAGCTTTTACGGCAGGTATATTATATCATTCGCATCAATTAAAATTAATGCACGGAACAAGGTTAATAACAGGATAATACGATATATTGATGTTAATGGATATATATATATATATAACTCGTTGTCAAAATGTTAATACTATCCGGAAGAGACGCTTCATACTTCAGGAAGTACCGAAATCATTTTTTTAAAAAGATAACTTCATCTGTAGTAGCCAACTGATTTCAAACATCAATTATTGATCTTATCCATGCACAGCAACACAATTTAACAAACTTTTTAATATTATTATTAAAATCCTTAATCAGAAAGATAGAGGTCTACCATAAGCAAGATAACTTCTTTACAAAAAGAAATTTAACATTTTCAAAAATATACTCTTCAATTTAAAAGCTGCAAATTACGTAATAGACACAGAACACTGATATGTCTCTTTAAAATCAACTTAACTGAGTTGTAGTCATGCGTTCTTTGCGTGCATGATAACCACTTGTTAAAATAACTTCTGTTTTTGGTATGAAAGAGACATTAACAACACAATAAACCATTAATTATAACCATCCCCAATCAAAAGTAGCATATCTTCATTCTAGTAATTTTACATTCAACTGCTATATTTCCTGGGTTATCATCCTTACAATAACAATGTGCGAAATGAAGTGTTGTTTATATCTGTCATTTACTCTGACAATCTCGTATTGGTCATTTCATGAATAAGACTAATACACGGAGGTTGATTACTGCCATAATTATATGTGTGTATTTTCTAATCATTATTGATGCATTATTGTACATGGCTGCTTGCAAGTGGTACGTTTATAGTTGAACCCACATATCTTGATGCAAATTGTGCGTGACAGTTTGCAAGAGCTACTTTCGGTCTGCATTATTGAAAATGGCTGCTTGCAAGTGCTATTTTCATAATTCTAGTTATGAATTTAATTTCCTCAGTGATGCAATCTGTAAATTGATGCTTGCACCTGTTTCAATTTATTTTCCTTCTGCGTCATTATATCTTGCCAACTACTAATTGATTATGCAGTTTATTGCATGGCAAATGCTATGATTTTTACTACATGTTTAGTATGTTTTGTTTATAAACTTGCCATATCACAATTCCATCATTCTAATTGCTCTTTTCATACAGATTTGGCCTTGCAACGATGTAAATACTAAGTTTTATCAGTATTCTTTTTGTTGTCCTAATGGTGTCGCCATCTGTTATCATAATGGCATAATAGAGGTTAGCATGGCATTATGACAAAAGATGGCGCCCTAAATTTGTAAAGTTTCGCTGTTGCAAGAAATAATTAATGTTCCCCATTAAGCTTTACGGCATTCATTTTGTGTCGATAAATGTTGTAATTATTTCACTCCTTTTTTTCTAAGGTGTACAATATCAATCGTGCTCTAAATCCATTTGCTTTCTCAAAGATTTCAGTGATTTATAGCAACTTACGAAAACAAAACGAATACGCTGCATCAGGATGGTCCGTCTTTATCAATCCCAATTTTGACACACTTAAGTATTTACTTTAACCGTTTAAGAAATCTACTTCTTAGTGATATAGCTCCTTACTTTGGAAACATTAGTTATTCTTAGCACAGTAAGGATCAGTAATGACAATGATACATTCACTCGTAGTCTTTATAACAAGCTCTCATTAGACGAACTCTGGTTGTCTTCCAGACAAAAGGGTTTCAATCGAATCGTCATCTGAGAGAGAGAGAGAGAGAGAGAGAGACAGAGAGACAGAGAGAGAGAGAGAGAGAGATAGACAGAGCAAAATCTGGACCTTATTCAACAAGTTTTGTAAATTTAATAGTTAATTATTATTCATTTGATATTAGTTTTATCACACAGTTTTTATTTCAGTAAAAATTATTTAGATAGAAAGAAGAATGAATAATTCCGTTTATTCTGACAAGACAGACGTTGCACCTTTCATTTGTTGCGCATAAAAATAGTCCAAAAACGTAACTTAAACTGGTAAAATTAAATAATTTTTTTTGTCTCAAAATATACTATGAATAAAAAAAAATGCGTCCATAATAATAAATAGAATATTGTACACAGAACAAATCATTTTTCGACACATAATGTCACATGCGTGTCATGTTACATTGTTTGATATGGTACACTTCATTGGTTAGAGTACATGTTAATATTACAATGTCACTTTCACAACTAAACATTACAGTGTTGCGATATTTATGTGAAAAGCGGATTAATGCATGCAGAATTATCCATATTAACTGTAACTTCTTGTGACCAAATATTTGCATTATTTGATTTGGAACAGTAGACTGAACAGAATATGCAAATTTCATTTTGAACTCGGAATCACATGTTTGATACGTAAATATGCAGTGGCTGGATAACCTATTTTAGTTTAGAGATTGGTTAATGTCCAGATTTTTCAGTGAACAGAGGTGAGTTTATGTACTTCTGTAACTTAACATTTAAATCACGGTTGTATTAAGGGTGGATTCCGTCTTCAGATATACCGCCACTCGACCACACCCACACCCGCTATTAACCGAGCAATATTGTAGTTTTACTTGCTTTTGCTATTGCTCTTGTCATTGAGTTTTAGCCATTTTGCATGTTATAATATGTTCTACATGGCATAAGAAACCCATGTGTGGGTAGAATGGCCATATTGAAACAATCTAGCTCATTTTCCCCAATTTTCTTTAGTGAATCGAGTCGAGAAATGGCGGCCAAAATGTACATTAAAAGCAAAACATTCCAGAGGGATTAGTGAAAACAGTTTTCCCCATCATTGCAGGCAATTAGGATATAACGATGATGACGTAATTGGTGTCTTTCTGCTCATTTATACATAGGAAGGAGAATGGTAACTGATTTAACAGTTCCGTAGATGTTTAACACTGTTCTGTTGTATTTTAATGTTAGAACTTTTTCAGGGGATTCAATTCAAGATCACCAAATTAGTCGTCCAAATGCTGATGATGTAGCAGTGAGACAAACTACTGCTCCTGCCATCATAACAGGTAAAATTCAGGATATGAGTGGAGTTTAAGGTAATGGAAAGGCGTTGATGACTTGAGATAGTATAAGGGGACGACATGAACATGGACAACGTTCAATAACACAAGCAGGATTCTCACTAAAACCTAGTGAACTTATGCTATGGACTGGAGAACGATTGACTGATACGAATCGATCAAATTGGGGAATTTGAGAAGAATATAATCATTTGAGTACCTTATTTTAAAACAATTAAATCAAACTATAATGCCTACGGAAAGAACCCAGTGGGGAATATAGTGTAAATTTACTATTTTTCTGAAAATGGGAATATGATTATAACTAAGCTTCTTTTAACAGAAAGGCTTAAGATCTTATTCAGAGCGAAAGTTTAACAATTGTTTCTTTAGTTTCCTCGACGAATATTAATAGTTCTTTTGTATGGAACCTGTAAAGTCAAAAGTAATGTTTTCCTGATCCGCCTGGGCTTACCAATACTCCATGGGATCAATTGTTGACATATGTTGACATATGTATGGAATGATGTATTTAACAGCGTTGTGATAATCTAATCGTGTTAAAATGATAAGTATTATAGCGATATTATATGTAACGTGAAACGACGCTAAATGTTCAATCAATGGCTATTCACATAACCATATTTCAAAAACAGATCTTGCACAAAAGCATGATTTAGTTGTTTTCGAAAATAGTTTAGGTGACGTACCGAAGTGGTAAGACTTGAGTTGTATTTTAAATTAAAATAATCGATATTTCGGGGGCAATGCTAATACTTAAAATGAGTTAAGATACCGTGGTAATGGAAGGCTTTAACTGATTAAATATGACACGTAACAGCGAACCCAGATAATAACTCGTCACCATCATGCTAATATTGCTTGAAATAAAATAACATATAATATTTCAGTTATTATGCTGAAACAACGTATCTGGGTCACCAAATAATGACATAGAAAGCTAATTATCACTGAATAATATCAATATAAAGCTGTATAGAAAATATTTAAAGTCCAATATTAACTGGGGGGTGGTATTGTGCTGAATAACTATAAATGGGAGATAAATACGCTAAACGTTTTCGTATAACTCTGTCAGTGAAACTGTGTTCGGTGTGTGTGTGTGTGTGTGTGTGAGAGAGAGAGAGAGAGAGAGAGAGAGAGAGAGAGAGAGAGAGAGAGAGAGAGAGAGAGAGAGAGAGAGAGAGAGAGATTTGGATTTTTAATATAGCTTTAACAGGTTTTTAGTCTTATCGCAACGATGTTTGAAGGATCCCCGAGCGGCCGTGTGGTCTAAAGCGCTGTCCGTTACGGATCACTGCTATCTCACCTCTGTCTGCGTGGGTTCGAGTCTAAGATTCGACTAATGTAGTTATGTGTGAAAGCTTGCCAGTAACTTCTCGTGGGTAAGTGGTTTTTTCCGGGGGATTTCCGGGTTCTTCTTCCGCCATTAATCCTGGCCGCCATGTATAGCCTATATTGTGTTGAAAAATGGCGTTAAACCATAAAAAACGATGTTTGAAGTGTGGCTGTTGATAGTGATATCTAACATTGTGGCATCATGCCACTGACATGTAGCATCATGTCCCACCTAGTCACATTATCCTGGCAGCAGACTTACCAGCACTACGACTAACATCTTAATGCTGAACGCCAAGCTACGCGGCTGCTAGTACCATTTTGTAAGTCTTTGGTATGATTAGGCTGGTGTTCAAACCCTCAATTTTCGCATCCAAGGCGGAAGTTCTAACCACTTACGTAACCGGAACTCTGACAATGAAACTTAGTAAAAACAATTATTATAAATATCAAGCATCGAAATAAACTTGGATGAAGTCAAACAATCTTGAGAACCTCATATTATGCATAAAGCAAAATTGCGATGATCGGATGGACGAAAGGTTATAATTTTATGTATTTTGGAAAGTGTATTATTATATAAACAAAAATCACATCTTCAACATAAAAATAAAAATACTTATTTTAAACTGAGAGATAAAAACGTATGTAAAAAATTGACCCTTAAATTTGCCATGTATATTATTCAGTGCAAACCTGATACTCTCATATGACGACATGGTCTAATTTTTCTCAAGAATTGTTTGTTGAAGACGTATATATAATACTCACTTCACAGTTAATTACACCTCATGTGATTATGCATAAAAAATGTATGCTGCCTTGACAAATGCAAGATGATAATGCAATATTAGTCTTCTTTTTCAGGAAACGGTGCTATCGTACAAACTGAAAGTTAAAGAATAACTTATGATAACAATATATATCCATGTAAAGTCTTCTATTACATAATTTGGTTTGAATATAGAAAATTAATGGAGACCGTTTGTAATATTTTCCCAATATTTTCACATGCTGAAAAATGAATTAATATTTTCACATGTGAAAATACAGGATTTTGCTCTATGTCATGCGATGCTTGCTTATGTACCATTAGAACGTTGAGGCAAGAAAAACGACCATCTTGTGGGTCTGAACAAAATATAGAATTATAACTCTGTGGTCTTAAAGTAAGTAACAAGATAGAAAACCAACATGTTTTATAAAATTGAAAATACAATTTATTTCCTAAAATACACAGTAAAAAGACAAAAATAATTTGCAGTATGGTTAATACAATCCTAAACAGTCCTAAATGTTCTATCAGTTCCAAAAGGATCCAGTAATCCGAATGAATTCCACTGTTATTCCGAGTGATGTATTGGCTTGATGTACTAATAGTACAGGTAAATGACAATGGCATCACCTTAAAATGTATTTTAAATGAGTGCACAGTAAATTCGGTAATTTCATATCAGTTTATATATATCCAAATCATCTAATCATTCGAGCACTGTAAGTTCAAAGAATGATTAAATTAGGTTAACGAATCGTCTCAACATAGGTGAATGACGTTAATGTCTGGTGTTTTCCACTTAGAATGTATTATTCTCCAGAAAACAATTTTTAAGCTAATACTCAATATAGAAATCTTCATAATATTAAATGTTGACTGTCAACAAAGTCATGTGGGTTACACTGACTAATCAAGAATAAGGTCATCACAGATGTTCCGAGCACATCTAATGAAGACTGATCACGTGATATTTAATTTGGATTAATTGTGCTCAACCTTGAAACTTTATGAATCAACTTATGCACAATGCAGAATTACTCACCTTTAACGTCTGAAGTTAAGATTGATAGGAGAATTAGTCAAAATAGTATTAACTAAATAACCTTTACAAACTATATACATGAAAAAATACACATAATATAGATACACATAACTTTCAGACATATACATTATTTTTTCAAAGATATCTGACTCCGTATTGTTTGCTTCTTTTACAAAGTTATGTTTGGTTTACTAACCTTACAATGTTCAATATAAAATATCCAATATGCAAGATAATTCAATCTGATTTGTTGTGCGACCATGTATGGTGAAATACATTATAATACGTCAATGCCTTGATTTTATTACAAACGATTATCTTATTTTAAAATTATTTTATATTAGCACCAGCGAATAAATGCTAAAATTCTCTTAAAACGAAGATGAACTTAACGAGGAAGGATGGGAGTTGTGTACTGAAGAGTGCATGCAATGTTTTGTTTGAGAAGCAAGTTTAGTACATAATAAAAAGGATATATCCTTTATGGTAATTGTGCCAGCGTTTAAAACTAAACTGCGTATGAATTTCATTTATCTGTCAAACATGTAGTTATCATTTCATTTACTCCCAAAACAGTTACATGTTTAGTACCAAGTCCAATAAAATATATACATCTGGCAGTCTGTTAAAAGTAGACATATATAATGTTAAAATAAATAGATAAACTTCATAGTTCGTAAATAATAGGTAGATGTTATAAGTAGAAATAAGACGTATATGTGTATCTGCTTAAATCATGTCTCTTTCAGCAACCTATTTACGTTTAATTCTATTCCAAATATATATTTTCAAGGTAAGCTTTCGGACGAAAGTCCTTTAAAATACAAACCGCATGAAATTGTCTTACCACCTTGTTAAAATATACATAACTCTAGGTATGCAAAAACTTCAGTTGTAATCGGAGTTTTGTGTTTTATCATATCGATGTTTGATGCAATTATATTTCCTTTCTGATCAATTCTGTTAATACACGAAAAAACTAAGTTCATGAATTTTCGTAAAGTTCCGATTATGAAAAAAATTAACAATTCAACAAATGTCTGAAAATAACATAGCTGAAACGAATAAGAAGTTTTTAAATTCGAATATTATTTGAATATATTAGACAACATTCGAATATTAATTTAATGCATTGGATAAGATTTGAAGATTCTTTGAATGTATGCTAAAATATTCGAATATTCTTTGAATGTATTATAAAAGATTCGAATACTAATTTTATGTATTAGATAAACTTAAACATGTTAGTGCAGATATCAAATAAATCCTCTGTCTTTGTCCAGTTTGATTGTTCTTTTATAACTCAAACTAAAACTCTGTTGCATTTAATTCTTGTTTACCCTGCTGACATTTAAACTCAATATACCCATCACGCAATTTAAACAAACAAAAATACCATAAGACTGTCGTCCGGTGACTCAGATTGACATATTTGGGCAATATTTTGCACGTATAATTCTAGGAAAATTTTTTTTTTAAGACAATGTGAATACGTTTCGGAATAAATAAACAAGGTAAGATTTCCAGGTACATTTAACTTGCACTACAAGGAAGAATTGAATTTTAATGATATGCACTATAAGGAAGTATTGGATTTTAATGATATGCACTATAAGGAAGTATTGGATTTTAATGATATGAACTATAAGGAAGTATTGCATTTTAATTATATACACTATAAGGAAGCATTGGATTTTAATGATATGCACTGTAAGAAAGTATTGGATTTTAATGATATGCACTATAAGGACGTATAGGATTTTAATGATATGCACTATAAGGAAGTTTTGCATTTTAATGATATACACTACAAGGAAGTATTGCATTTTAATGATATGCAATACAAGGAAGTATTGCATTTTAATGATATGCATTATAAGGAAGTATTGGATTTTAATAATATGCACTATCAGGACGTATAGGATTTTAATGATATGCATTATAAGGAAGTTTTGCATTTTAATGATATACACTACAAGGAAGTATTGGATTTGAATGATATGCACTATAAGGAAGTATTGGATTTTAATAATATGCACTATCAGGACGTATAGGATTTTAATGATATGCATTATAAGGAAGTTTTGCATTTTAATGATATACACTACAAGGAAGTATTGCATTTTAATGATATGCAATACAAGGAAGTATTGGATTTTAATGATATGCATTATAAGGAAGTATTGGATTTTAATGATATGCATTATAAGGAAGTATTGCATTTTAATGATATGCATTATAAGGAAGTATTGGATTTTAATGATATGCATTATAAGGAAGTATTGGATTTTAATGATATGCATTATAAGGAAGTATTGCATTTTAATGATATGCATTATAAGGAAGTATTGGATTTTAATGATATGCATTATAAGGAAGTATTGGATTTTAATGATATGCATTATAAGGAAGTATTGCATTTTAATGATATGCACTATAAGAAAGTATTGCATTTTAAATGATATGCACTATAAGAAAGTACTGAATTTTAATGATATGCACTATAAGGAAGTATTGCATTTTAATGATATGCACTATAAGGAAGTATTGGATTTTAATGATGTGCACTATAAGGAAGTATTGCATTTGAATGATATGCACTATAAGGTAGTATTGCATTTTAAATGATATGCACTATAAGGAAGTATTGCATTTTAATGATATGCACTATAAGGAAGTATTGGATTTTAATGATGTGCACTATAAGGAAGTATTGGATTTTAATGATGTGCACTATAAGGAAGTATTGCATTTGAATGATATGCACTATACGGAAGTATTGGATTTTAATGATATGCACTATAAGGAAGTATTGGATTTTAATGATGTGCACTATAAGGAAGTATTGCATTTTAATGACACGCACTATAAGGAAGTATTGCATTTTAATGATATGCACTATAAGGAAGTATTGGATTTTAATGATATGCACTATAAGGAAGTATTGGATTTTAATGATATGCACTATAAGGAAGTATTGGATTTTAATGATATGCACTATAAGGAAGTATTGGATTTTAATGATGTGCACTATAAGGAAGTATTGGATTTTAATGATATGCACTATAAGGAAGTATTGGATTTTAATGATATGCACTATAAGGAAGTATTGGATTTTAATGATATGCACTATAAGGAAGTATTGGATTTTAATGATGTGCACTATAAGGAAGTATTGCATTTGAATGATATGCACTATACGGAAGTATTGCATTTTAATGATATGCACTATAAGGAAGTATTGCATTTTAAATGATATGCACTATAAGGAAGTACTGCATTTTAATGATATGCACTATAAGGAAGTATTGGATTTTAATGATATGCACTATAAGGAAGTATTGCATTTGAATGATATGCACTATAAGGAAGTATTGGATTTTAATGATATGCACTATAAGGAAGTATTGCATTTTAATGATATGCACTATAAGGAAGTATTGGATTTTAATGATGTGCACTATAAGGAAGTATTGCATTTTAATGATATGCACTATAAGGAAGTATTGGATTTTAATGATATGCACTATAAGGAAGTATTGCATTTTAAATGATATGCACTATAAGGAAGTATTGGATTTTAATGATATGCACTATAAGGAAGTATTGGATTTTAATGATGTGCACTACAAGGAAGTATTGCATTTTAAATGATATGCACTATAAGGAAGTATTGCATTTAAAATGATATGCACTATAAGGAAGTATTGCATTTTAATGATATGCACTATAAGAAAGTATTGGATTTTAATGATATGCACTATAAGAAAGTATTGCATTTTAATGATATGCACTATAAGAAAGTATTGGATTTTAATGATATGCACTATAAGGAAGTATTGCATTTTAATGATATGCACTATAAGAAAGTATTGGATTTTAAATGATATGCACTATAAGAAAGTATTGCATTTTAATGATTTGCACTATAAGAAAGTATTGGATTTTAATGATATGCATTATAAGGAAGTATTGCATTTTAATGATATGCACTATAAGGAAGTATTGGATTTTAATGATATGTACTATAAGAAAGTTTTGGGTTTCAATGATATGCACTATAAGGAAGTATTGCATTTTAATGATATGCACTATAAGGAAGTATTGCATTTTAATGATATGCACTGTAAGAAAGTATTGGATTTTAATGATATGCACTATAAGGACGTATAGGATTTTAATGATATGCACTATAAGGAAGTTTTGCATTTTAATGATATGCACTATAAGGAAGTATTGCATTTTAATGATATGCACTGTAAGAAAGTATTGGATTTTAATGATATGCACTATAAGGACGTATAGGATTTTAATGATATGCACTATAAGGAAGTTTTGCATTTTAATGATATACACTACAAGGAAGTATTGCATTTTAATGATATGCACTATAAGGAAGTATTGCATTTTAATGATATGAACTATAAGAAAGTTTTGGGTTTCAATGATATGCACTATAAGGAAGTATTGCATTTTAATGATATGCACTATAAGGAAGTATTGCATTTTAATGATATGCACTGTAAGAAAGTATTGGATTTTAATGATATGCACTATAAGGACGTATAGGATTTTAATGATATGCACTATAAGGAAGTTTTGCATTTTAATGATATACACTACAAGGAAGTATTGCATTTTAATGATATGCACTATAAGGAAGTATTGCATTTTAATGATATGCACTATAAGGAAGTATTGCATTTTAAATGATATGCACTATAAGGAAGTATTGCATTTTAATGATATGCACTATAAGAAAGTATTGCATTTTAATGATATGCACTATAAGGAAGTATTGCATTTTAATGATATGCATTATAAGGAAGTATTGGACTTTAATGATATGCACTATAAGAAAGTATTGGATTTTAATGATATGCACTATAAGGAAGTATTGCATTTTAATGATATGCACTATAAGGACGTATAGGATTTTAATGATATGCACTATAAGGAAGTTTTGCATTTTAATGATATACACTACAAGGAAGTATTGGATTTTAATGATGTGCACTATAAGGAAGTATTGCATTTTAATGATATGCACTATAAGGACGTATAGGATTTTAATGATATGCACTATAAGGAAGTATTGCATTTTAAATGATATGCACTATAAGGACGTATAGGATTTTAATGATATGCACTATAAGGAAGTTTTGCATTTTAATGATATACACTACAAGGAAGTATTGGATTTTAATGATGTGCACTATAAGGAAGTATTGCATTTTAATGATATGCACTATAAGAAAGTATTGGATTTTAAATGATATGCACTATAAGGAAGTATTGGATTTTAATGATGTGCACTATAAGGAAGTATTGCATTTTAATGATATGCACTATAAGAAAGTATTGGATTTCAATGATATGCACTATAAGAAAGTATTGGATTTTAATGATATGCACTATAAGGAAGTATTGCATTTTCAAGATAATTTTCCTTCAATAGATGAAGTAGTGTCAGTTATTCTTCTCGCCTTGCATTCTTGCAAAATGCTGCATAACTCGATATATAAATAAATAAATATTTGAATACCAAGTTTCTATTAGAATATTATCAAGATAGAATTCCGATTCGAATGTTAGGTGATTCGTTTTTGCTCAAAAAGTAATATGTTATTAGATGCAAGCACACTTTCTTTTCTTGAAAGGGTTCAATATGATTACGAGTATCACGCAAATACAAAAGAATGTCAAATTCTTATTCGAGAACTTTCACACCTTCTGTTGTCGTGAATCATTACTACCATATTCTTAGATATCTTTTGCGCTGTTCAGAGACGGGGACGAGACATGCAAAATACTAATATCTATAAATTTTGATTGTAAAATAAATTAAATACTATTTAATTAAAATCAAAATACTAATTAGATAAGCTGCGGAAATATTTCGTAACCTCTCGTGTCTATATGCATATCACCGTCACGTCAAATCTCATAAACCACTGCGAGGAAATCCACACAATGTCATAGTAATAGTGTCCCTAGGGTAACCGCCCGCACAAAGGATGACCCAATTAGTTGCCTCCCCCCGAGTCTGATTTGGATATTTAACGTAGCTTTAACAATTTATCAGTTATATCACTACGATGTCTACCACTTGATCATCATTCTGCAGACATGTATCATGATGTCCAACCCAGTGCCATTATTATGACGACAGGCCGACCAGTCCTAACACTAGGATCTTAATGCTGAGCGCTAAGCGAGGCAGTAGTTAGTACTATTTGTGTAAATCAATGGTATGACTGGGCCGAGGATTGAAGCCACGACCTGAGAGAGTTACTCGCAGGGTAAGAGAACACATACATAATCAAATGCAACGTAATTGTTAAGTACCGGTGCATTCATGGGAAGAAGGTAAATCCAAATATTGACTGGTTTTGTATTATGATCCCTGGATCACTGTCTGGATGGGGTATGTGTTTACAAGGGAAATAAGTTTGAAATATGCTAGTAAGAGCATAGAGAGATATGCGTTGGCGCTATCGCAGTGTTTCAATTATATTACATTACACATATCCCCACACATCGCCGCTATGTCAGACTAATTCTGACAAATATGTTGTATACTGTGTGAATCACTAGTTTCTAAGTACTGATTCCAGGTTCAAAACTTGAAGTCCTCAAACCATGACAAAAGCGTTTCATTTAAAACTACTATCTGAAATATGTTGACAATCACACTAACCAAGTTTCAGACACGTTGTTCTCATGATAGTGAGTTATTCTAAATTTATGTACAAATTCCACCGAACTGATTATTTATTTTCAGTACATAATGACCACATCTAAACGATACCTATCACCTTGCCTTTTAAACTATAACTTATATACCTTCACCTGGAGCAATTTTACCTAATATAAATACCGCCTCTTATTTTCAACATCTTTTCATCTGTACTCATTAACATCATTTACATCTCCCGTTGATTGAAGAACTTCATATTTTACTGTTAATAACATCTTACCATTTTACTTTGGACTATTTGGTTTGTTATATCGCTGGTTGATTTTAAACCTTTTAGTATTTTTAAACATGTATACATGCCAACTATTGTATGACGCTAAATAGCCTAAAAGTGCTGTTGCGCCGTTAAAAAAAGCAATCAATCACAATCCCATCACGACTAAGCACGAATCACCAAACGTTGACACGACTGAATAGGTGTTATATGCATTCGTGTGTAGCATTCACACTCGCATGACAAATTAATAATTAATTATCTTCTATAATCCTAATAGTGATAGTGCACCGTTAAAAATCAATCTGTCAATCAATTATCTTCTATCTACATAGTCATTTCGGATTCAAGGTATATATGATTAATTATAGAGAAACATAGAAATACACTAGACGGAACGGAAGGTTATATCCCTACCAAACATAAATCAAACACTGCAACTGGGTGGAAAAAAGAAAACTAAGACATCAGCTAAGGAGCAAGATGATGAAGCAACATTTAATCCGCTAGACTGTGAGTTCATTGGAGAGTTTGATAGACATGGCTCAGACATTTGTAAATGAAAAAAAAATCATTCTGTGTCCAAATGTGAGCTTGTTAGGAAAGATTGATTTGTACACCATGAGCATGATGATATACTGAAATTGATAGAAAGTAAGCAGAATGCAATCACTTTAAAATAACACTTTATGATGTAAGGCTATGAAAGGATTCTTCCAGTCAAAAATGAATTCAGAAATTTACATGAGATACACCCATCAGAATTGGATCATCCTCTGGCTTGTTTTATACTCAGTGTTAGGAGAAAAGACGAATCCGTGTTTGAACCCAACAGCTTAAGATGTATCATCAGCTCCATAGATCGCCACCTTAAAACCGAGAAATATGCAAGTACATTCATGAGAGGAACAGACACAAATTTTGCATTAACAAGGGAAGATTCTTCTTTAGCAAAACGATTTCAAATCTAAAGGAAAAAGAAATAAATCTAGTCGGAGTCAGTGACTCCAGCCGAAGAAATTAATGACTTATATAGCAAAAAATAATGGGATTTGAAACACATGAAGCCATTGTTAACACATTGTGGGTTAACAACTCATATTGGTTTGACGGAGTGACTTAACATTACAGTCTGATATGGGGGATGTTAAAGTAAAGCAAGATGTGAATGACCTCGAGTTTCTTGAACTCAATGAAAAGCAGACAAAGACAAGAACAGGAGACAATATCAGGGACATCAGGGATACTAAACCTAAGATGTATGCACACAAAAAAAACCAACAACAAAGAGATAGACCCACTTGCTATCTACAAATATGCTGAGCTAAGACATGCAGTGTAAAAAGCCTTTTCATATTGCTCCCAACACTATGCCAATCTCAGCGACAAACCCAAAATTGCTTAGGAAATAAGTCGTTGGAATTACCAAACTTGGATGCAACATGAAAAAAGACAGAAATAGCAAATATTACAGAAAGAAAGAAATTAACTAGCACTAGTAGCCGAAAGTACCTATTCAGAAGTTAAGAGACAGAAACACTTCCCCAACTGATATCATGCAAATGTCAGGCCACAACAATACACAGTCTATAAACATCTAGTCCAACATTAGTGACAAACAACAACAGACGTACTCCAATTATTAGCCTAACACCGGCCACCCAAGTAATGATGCTATAAAACCCTCACCCCCCACACAAATACATTTCAAAATGCAAAGCAACAGACTGTAGTATATAAAGTTTCTAAACGAGTAATATTCAACAGAATCAAATTATCAGCAACACATTCTACGGATCAAACATCACCGTGCAAAATATGTTCATAATGATCCTCCCTCAAAATGTGAAAGAGATCCCAAACTGGGTCAACTTCTTTCAACAGGCGAATTCTCAAACAGGGCCCACACAGAGGAAACGTAGGATACTTATTCTGCATCGATATTCTACTTGAATTTGTAATTTTTACAGCAAAATGTATTATAAAATCATTGTGACCTTTTAATCGTGAAGTAAAGTGTTAAATAAGATTATAAATAGCAGCTTAATTTAGAAGATCAATGAATGTGTCAAGTTTTCTGCCAGAGTGTGTATCTGTTGCATGTATATGTAGATCAGTGCCTTTATGTGTAATGGTGACATCTACCGTTCGTTGTTTGCGGGGTATGCTCGTGTCGAGGCCAGTAACCATGAGGTTCCCTAGGAAGAAGCAACAATCATTCGTTACGAACTTTGGATCTTTAACGGTACTCGCATAAATCGAAATATTCACCCAATCAGACATGGATTCTAAAGGCAAAGAGTCTTTATTCTCCCTCAAAATTTGATCATATTTTACTAACGTGCCCTCCGTTAGAAATGTATCAAAAATTCTTGCGCATTTCCTTTCTCCCTCATCGTTCACTACCAAGCGTTCTTTTGGATGCACACCGTCAATAAAATTTGTTCTGATAGCAACTCCATATGTATATCTAGCGACTCTATAAACGATGATTGATTGATCGTATCCATATAGGACTGCCCCTTTAAGCACAATAAGACCAGCACCGTCGGGTACTAAGACTTTCCAGGTAGAACAGTTGTCTCGAATCGCTTCAATTAGCATTGGAGATTCAGCAAAACCACCAACCAAAACGGCCACGGATATTCTGTATTTTTCATTATCTTCATGAAATGTCTGCAGATGATCAGAAACACTTCTAAGGGACCTATCAAAGAAGCCTCTCATAATGGATTGATGCAGTCTCAATTTATTTCCTTTAAGGACTTGGACATTTGCTGCAAACTGAGTTTGATTTATTGCTTCCGTTAGGGTTTCCCCAGTGTTTTCTTTAAAAATTTCTAACAAAGATGCTGGTATAGTAAACGTTACATCCTCGTTTCCGTTTGGGCTAACCATTCTCTTCTTTAGTTCAAAATCCCGAAATAGTCCAACGTAATCTTCCATCGCATCCACTTTAAATTTTTGTAGAACAGGATTTCCAAATATTTTGACGAGAAACTGCTTGAAATCTTCGTCGACTTCCTGTCCACCCCATGCGCCGCCTGTTGCCTTATACATCTCTTTTACGTTTCCATCCTCTAAGATTTCATGGATCGTTATGTCAATTGTGCCACCTGTAGTGGAGACGAAAAATTATTTTCGCGTAGCAGGCCAATGTCTCCCAACCTCAAAGCAAAACATAAAATATATTGTTTTTAAATCAACGGGATATTACGGAAAGGTATGTCTTATGAGATTGAATATTTATTTTATCTTTCAGTTCTGGGAAATTAACAACATATGGCATACTATTTAATACATGAAATTGAGTTCACACGGTTAAGTGCCTATTCATGCAGTTATCGTTATGACTTTGTATGCCAAAACCTGAGGATAGTTACCTCCGACAACCAAAGTTTAATGAACCGGTTAAAATAACAGAGAGGAATATTTTATTAAGGAAAAACATAATTTAATGTTTATAAATCCTGAACTGGTTGGGTCATGTTTACCTTATCGTATATTCAAACATAATTTACATTTATTAATCTATTCGTATCAATATTTACCCAAGTTGGAATAAAGCTATTGAACAAAGAATTAAAAACATTGCACAAATATTACAAGTTCATAATACAATAGTCACTTACAACTGTGTCTTTGATGTTTTTACATATGATGCAGCTATTGTACTACAAATAGAATCCGGCCGACGTCTAAAAAATGCGCAAGATGAGAACTATGTTTAGTATGGAATATATTTGGATTAGGTGGGCACTTTCAATAGAAAAGGCATCTGGATTTCTTAAGTGCGTTTAGAATATTTAAATGTTTTAATGAAAGTTCCGATCACTTAAATTTAATGGTTATGCAGACTTTGTTATGGTAGGATCGAAATTATAAGAAGCTAAAAAAATCTGGTAGGATACTATATTGCTTTTTTTTGTTTCTTTTCATGCATTATAACTTATTCAGAGAAAGAAGCATTGCTAAAAATGTTGTATTTTTAGGTTATCCGAGACAAATAGAAATACTAAATACACTTTTGTTCACTCAGAGAAACAATAAAATGATAGTTACAATTTTAGAAAATTAAGGGCCAATGAAATGGGGATGATCTCGACTCCATTACAAAAAGTAAGTACGAAACAATCGTTTTACTAGAGAATTTTATTTTTAAAGAAAGGTTAGCTAAAAGTATGCCCTGGAAACACTTAAAATAAATGACCTTAAAGAGGCTTAGTTACCTGGGTCCCTAATTCGATTTCCTACTCAGAGGTTTCTCGCCTACATACTTTTAGGCCCCTTCCCATCCCCGATAGTTATGGATTTTCCCCTGAAAATGAAATAGCTTACTTATATCAATTCTTACACGGTCTTTGTTTGTAAAATATGATAGTACTGTATATCTTTTACAAGAATTTAATAATATACATGATGAAAATATGCATTTTACGACCGAGTGTGGTCCTTGAGAAACTGTGCTGCTGAACATCTGACCAGTTACCTTCACTTGCTTTAATCATGTGCCAATACCTGTGTCTCCGCAAAACTTTTCATGGTCCATTCTGTGATGTTGTCAGTCCACTTTATTCTCTGTTTACCTCTCTTTGTGTGCCACCTTGGACACTACCGTGCGTACTGCTGTGGATAGACTGTTGTCTCTAGTGATATGGCCATACCATTTCAGCTTTAGTTTTTTGGCAGTGGTGAGGAGGTCTTCATATCGGCCTACTTTGTGCCTGATGAAGTTGAGCACTTCTTCATTTGTGATGTGGTCCATGTACGAGATGCCAATGATGGTTCTGTAGCATCTCATTTCAAGTGCCTGGATTCTTGGTTGTAATTCTGCTGTCAGGGTTCAGGCCTCACATGAATACAGAAATATTGAGATGTCTAGTACTCTCAATAGTCTGATTTTAGTTTTCAGACAGATATTCTTGTCTCTCCAGATTGGTCTTAGCTTTAACATAGGTGACGTTGCTTGTGCTGCTCGTGACACAACTTCTGTTTCGGTTATTATGGAACCAGATATTTGAACTGGATCACTGTTTTCAGTACTTTCCACTGATGTTAATCTTGGCTGAGCTTTGTTTGCCACTATTTGTCGCCAGCTTTGACTTCTCTGCGTTTGTCTCCATGTCATATCTGGAAGATGGTTCATCCAGATTCTTCAATACCAAGGCAAGCTCGTCTTCATTGCCTGACAGGCCATCAATGTCGTATGCAAAGCATAGTTTGGTGATGTTACGCCCTCCAATGATCACTGTCCCACAGTGGTTTTCCAAGGCTTCGCTCATGATGCGCTGTAAGTAGATATTGAGAGCGTGGGTGACATGAAACACCCTTGACGTACTCCAACTGTTGTATTGAATCGGTCCCCTTCAAAACCTTGAGCAATTGCTGCAGTGGTAGCCTTGGCGTACAGGTGCTTGATGGTACTGGTGAACTTTTGACCAATGATGTACTTCATCATTGTGGCCCACAGTTCCTCATGCCACACACTGTCAAAAATGTTTAAAATCTATGAACACATGATAGATGTCTTGCTGATGTTGTACGTACTTTTCACACATAACCTTAAGATCGAAGATTTGTTAGGTTGTGCTTCTTCCACTTCGGAACCCTGCCTTTTTTCAGCAATTTTCTTCTGCTTGTGGGTTCAGTAGTTCTCTTATTTTGGCACAGCTAGATGCTGCTTTTTGGGGAGTGTTATAATCAGTGACTGGGTCCACTGTGTTGGCCATTCGACTATCTGCTAGATCGTGATAGCAGCTCTATCACTGATTTCCCACCATTCTTGATAAGTTCAGCTAGGATGTTGTCTACTCCAGCTGCCATCCCATTCTTCAGTGCTCTTATTGCTGACTCCACCTCTTCTTTGAGAATAGGAAAAACATTATCATTTGTGGAGTTTGGAACTTCAAGCACCGCTGGATCTCCTGAGGACGGATGGTTGTAGTTTTCTTTAGAATACTCAGTCCATCTTTCTGAAATATACATACATACATACATACATACATACATACATACATACATACATACATACATACATACATACATACATACATACATACATACATACATACATACATACATACATATTTTACCTCCTGCATCAACAACTATATATCGAGTTCCAGGAGACAAAGGCACAAAGGACGATGTACCATCAGATTCCTTTAGCTCCAAAGGAATGTGTCTACAGTACAGTGATGCTGCTTCCGGTTCCAGGGCGATCAGCAGTTGTTTATTACTTATACCAGCCTATGGAAAATAAGACGTATAAAAATAGCATCAAGATAACTGTATTAAATCAAAAGGCTAGTGGAATTCTTTACATCCAGAAATCATTTAAAATTAAATAAAATTAAAGTTTTGCTAATAACACCATAATCAAGACTGATGGAGCAGGTCACCGAATTAGACCATACTTGTCATTTGGCCCTCTTTGTGGGATTTTGGAAAACGTTTAATTACATTTTCTCTGGATATTACGTTTCAAACATTTATCTATTATAAGCAATTGTTTTTTTCAAACATTAACTCTTAGTAGAGACAAAAATGAGCTGGAAAAGAGAAATACATCTTACAATAAACTTGAAATAAACCTAAAATAACATATTCTATTCTGAACGTGTATTAAATATATACGTGGGGGTGCAGCGACGAGTTCGGCCTAAGTAATAAAATATTTTACAATCTTATCTTGGCTAATCATTTTATTTTCAAAATTAATCATTTTAGTAGTGTGGAGCACTACAGTTTTGCATTTTGCATACGGGTTAGATTTTTAAAGAAGAAATATTTTCCCGGTTTTCCGCAATGATTATACTGGCTATTTAAAGAAAACTTCTTATATCTTAAGTATTGTTCAAAGAAAATGTAATTCCCCATATTTTTATGTATGATTGATATGTGTAATATGGCTTATCGATTATACAGCTTGGCCGTACTTGAGATATGCCTTGTTCACTTGGACTTAATGGACATTTTAGATTTGACATATTCGGTAATTCATTCGTTGCACTTTCAGAAACTAGTATTTTCTTGTCTGGCAAAATCTGTTTTCCCTATTTTTAATAACTGCTAAAAAGAAAGTGTATTTTAAAATAATTCAGGCTGTCATTTAGTTTACTGTGTGCTTAGATCATGTTTAATGTCCTAAGGAATTTCAACCACAGTGCATCAAAGGAACACACACACACACACACACACACACACACGCACGCACGCACGCACGCACGCACGCACACACACACACACATACATATATATATATATATATATATATATATATATATATATATATATATATATATATATATATATATATATATATATATATATATATATATGTATGTATGTATTTCCTCCATTGTGCATGTTGCAAATGTATTAGTCGACAAAGGTGAGTTTTATGAGCACTGTTAAAGGTGAGTTTTATGAGCACTCTTCAAATGATCACTGTGTCCTTGTGTCTAATTGCAATACACAATTCATTCCACGTTGCTGGGCATTGGTATGCAAAAGAATGATGTCCATTTGACTTCGGTTTCATAGTAGAAATACTGAGTTTACGATTGTCAGAAGACGATGGCAAGTATCTTACTGGTGTGTGGCCATATAGGTATATTGGACTGGAGTCTGTCAGCAAAACGTAGCACAAAGAATAAATTTTGTGTTTGATTCTGGATGGAACGTATAGCCAGTGTAGGGTACAGAGAAGCGGGAAGATGTGCAATTATTATGGTACTATAAGGACGATCCGAGCAGCTGTATTGTGAACATTTTGAAGTTACTGGAGTAGGAATTGATACGAACCAGCCCGAATTGAGTTACAGTAGTCCAGTCTTGAAAGTGCTAATGAACAAACGTGTTTTAGTGGCATCAACTGAAATATATTTGCTAATGTAGCTGATGCGTCTCAGCTCAAGATCTGCAGCCGTGCATATGTTCATGACATGTTTGTGCAATGCGAGATTACTGCTGACAATTATTGTTTGAGGTAAATGATGTGAATGATAAAGTCTTTGTGTCAGAATTGGCTCCGTTTTATCATCATTCATATGGAGCTTGTTATATGTCATCCATGATTTCAAATCTAAAATGCACAATGGTTGTTTGGAAACATGATGGGAATTCCCCGGATATTAGAGTGGTAATAATAACAACAGTCAGTGAAGGCACTATTGGATCTAAGCATTCAAGCAGCAATAATGTTGGAATTTGATGAAGTTCAAATGACTTTTGTGCACTCTTCATCACGATTGTCCATACTAAATCCATATAGACAGGTTCAACTGATGCTAACTTTTGTCGTTGAAATTCTGTATCGCAACTGTATGGTGACGACGAGTCAATTGAAATTATGTTGTCAAGCTTATCTCTAATGGTGTGTACCTTGTGACGGAAGAAATTTGCAAACAAGTCCGTAAGGTCTACTGAAGAAAAGGCAAGTGTACGTGGTGAATTTGTTCCCTGACATTAATTTGATAGTAATTTTGAAGCTCGAACACCTCTATGATGCTCGAACTCTCTGTGATTTTGGTACTGTAGTGGGCTAATGTGGCTAAACGGAGTATGTTTATGACGTTTTTCCTAGCAGCTTCATAGATCTGTTTATGAATAGGGAGTCTGGTGGAAAGCCAAAGCCTCTCCGCTTTACGGCGGTCTCTTTCAGTAGTGCGAAGCTGGCCTTAACAGTGCTATACCACGAAGAACACTTTTAAATTGATAATCTGCTCTTGGTGGCTGTGACATGGTTTTCAAGCAATGAACGCAGGCAGATATCGAGTTATTCTGCTGTAGGAGGTAAGCAAGTTGTTAGGTTTCTTTGGATGTCATGCAATCGTTTGGTTCTATTGAATATACGTAGGTTTCTTTTAGTAGAAAATACAGGTGGTTGGTTAGGAACTGATACGTCCATGTGGAATTTAATGCAGAATTGATCTGATGAAAGTTCGTTGGATACAAGGGTGGACCGCATTATTTTATTTTGTGTCTTCAACAAGTTTAACAAACTTATTATTAAAAAAATTACTAAAGAAAATACTTTTTTAAAAAACAATTCTTTCAATTTTCGCCTCAAGGCAAATGTGAAATGAAAATACTTCCTTACTTAACCTTTGTCTTTTCGTATAGAAATGCAAATTCTTATAAAATGACTCCGTGATAGAAAAATAAACAAAACAAAAAACATTTTTGAAAGGCAGCTCAGAAATCTACCTGAACTGCTGCCTCACGCATAAACTGTCTAGCTTTGTCATTCCATATGGCTGGGACAGTCAGAACCCATTGAATTTCCTCAGGTAAAAGTGCACACGCCATCTTCAACTTAACTTTATCACAGAGGTCGTCCTTGAGGTAACCAATAACAAGGCTTATCACTTTAATTGCAGCCATCTTCTTTCCCATTTCATCATCGATGATGGTCTTACGAGTAAGGTTCTAAAAGGATTTAAAATTACAGATTTTCTGTTAGACAGTAAAATGATAGTTATCGTCCTTTTATCGTCATTGAAGGGATATATTTTTACTTACATATTTCGTACCAAGTTATCTTAAAAATAAATTTCTTTTTCTGAGTATCGACCTTTAATACAGTTTTTGTTTTACAAAGATAATTTACAATTATATACATAACTGCTTATTGCAGCCTTTAGGAATATTTTTAGACACTTTCCCATTTTCAGCTTAATTTTATTCCAATTCATCTTGCATCTGTAGGTTGTACCAATTACGTATTCTACCACCAAGATTACGTGCAAATCAGATATCTCTTCTGTTTGTATCACACAAGCTCTGCGATGTAACAATATCTGTATTTTCGATATTGTCCCATCAGCTTTAATAATCATATTGTTTCATTAGGGTTACCTTTACAATTTTAAAACTGCCATGTACATTTAGAGAGCGATGAACAAAGCTGTATACTCACTTTTGTGGAAAGCTTGTCTATACAAAAGCTACTGACTAATATAATGTAATCAGATTTTAACTGTATTTTCATATTTGTGTTAGGCGTAAGTTCTGTTTTGATAACTTTAAATTACCTTGTCTTTGAAAAGTGACATCTTGAATCTTCTAAAATAATACCAGTCTTTGTGCTTATCGTTTTCGGCTAACCTCGCATATTTGTCTTCAGCATCATAACCAAAGGCATCCAAAGTTTCGCCATCAGGTTGTATGAGAGCTGTAGTGGGTGCTTTGGAAGATATGCCTACACCGCTGTTCCATTCTTTAACAAATATTTTTGTTGGGTCTCTCTTGTAATCATGCCGGAAGGAGCACGCCCAACTTGAAAATGTTGTCCCAAAGTCGATAGCCGCTACCAAAATCTTATTGGAATTCTCAGAATCCTAAATAGAAAAATTGTAAATCGTAATTTCCTAGAAATTTGAATCAATGCCACATTTCAATCATCATAACCCTAAGTTTTGTATACTGTAGTTTGAAAAATCACCTTTTTAGATAAATGACTGTTTCAACAATTTGCTTTTAAATACAAGAGGCGACTTACTTTCCATTACAGGGGTATAGTGGAAATTGGATGATTGTTCTCTTTTTCTAGTAGTGTCGTTACTCCAGTCGGGTTTACTGTATTTACAATATCAAGGGAAAGGCTGATTTGAAGATCCAGTATAATAGTAATGAAATTAAATGTAAGCGTGTCAACAGCATTAAACGAGATCATCATATCTGCAACATTATATCCCATATTCGTATAAATGAACATTATGGACTATTCATTTGTATAAAAAAAAAAAGAATACTCCCAGGTTCTTCAGCCATTATATACAATTATATGCAGATATTATCACATTGTTTTGTGTACTACCATCCCATGTGAGGACAAGACGTTTACATTGCCTTCATGTACATCAGTTCTATACTAATCTGTTTCCTTGCATTTTAGAATCCCATTCGGAATATGATATTTCATCGGAATATCTCACCATGAGACATTATAACGTTATGAATAAAAACTGAAAATGAATAAACCATACAATACATATATACACTGTCGTATGTCGTAATTCCTCAAGTATATACATGAATTTAGGTTTTGACTTCACATCAAGACCGTGCTAATTTGTAACAGTACTAGTGAACTTTATTCATGCATAAGACACATAATGATTCTTTTAGCTGTCTTGTCACAGGACAATATTCAAAAATAGGTCTTTCCTGTAAAAAAAAAATGAATGTTAAAAAGAGGGGTTTGTGGCAGTGTTGGTTCAATATGAAAGCAACTAGTTGCTTAAGGAATTAATTTTATACCTTAGTCAGAATCTTACAAGCTTCCTTTAAGAAAAGCATTAGTTTTTCTTTTTTTTGTACCTTTAATGTAATATTTTATCATTTTTCTGTAATAGGTCATCGTCGGACGAAAATTTGCTTAAAAATCTGTCCAGTGAGACCTAAAGTTGCTGTAGCCTAAATATGACAAGTAATAAGGCCGTCAAGTTTTACCCCTCCCCCCATCAAGTTTTGCCTCCCCCTCCCCCCCCCCCCCCCCCCGCTTGAAAATTTAAATGACGTCCCTGTGCTTTTCATTATGTCGTTAACGGTTATGGGTATGTTGTAAGGATTACAGATATTGCTAGAATATGTACTTAATCAGCGGCGTTTCATACAAAATCGTTGATGTAACGTATAAGTAGCTTTGGGAACACCTCTTTTACGCACTTTTCGGTTTAAAGCTCCACGACACGCTAGAGAATATTCAAGCAATAAGAGATAAGGCGTAACCTATTTCACTGCCAATGACTCATTGATCACAGGTTAAAAGACTGGGTATCTTTCCAATCCCGCCCCCACTTTGGACTGAAAACAGTAGTGTCATAGCGCTCGTTCTGTAGTTTGGGGAACACATGTCAGCAAGGAGAAAACGATATTCTCCTTGAACTATGTAAAAGTACAGTAAATGCAGGAACCAAGCAGCCATTCACTTGGCCTTTGCCGTTACTAAATTGTATGACAAAATCTAGTATTATTGTTTTTCATATTTAAAGGTGACTTTCATTTTTAATACATCGTAAACAATTGATGATTACTATATTTTAAAACATTAGAATTAAATTAAATTAAAACAATAATTAATCATTTATGGAATATCTTGTTTAATATATCAAATTGCAGAAATATACACTGATAATTTCCTTTTCGTATTGATGCAAATTTTGACTTTTATAATCTAAAAACATGAACAACTTAGAGAAATTACAGGGCACTTTAATAAGTCTTTAAAATAGATGAAAATTTTGACGTATGAATAAACAAACTTTAATCAGATTACCACTAAATACCTTGTGATTTATGCTAGAGAAATTCAAAAAAGTATTGAGCCGGCAACAAAATTTTTTTTTGGGATCAAATATTCAGTGAAACGGGATCTTATTTGAAGAAGTGAATCACTGGAAAAAAATCAACAATTTTGCTCAGTAAAGCTCAGTTCAACTTAAATAACAGACATAGAAAATGATACACTTAGGGTAGTTTGAAGTCACTACATGACAGGATTGATCAATATATTGAACAGAGGTGAAATGGATAATATCAATGAATAATTATTTGACGTTTTGCATATAAAATTTAGATAGGTTTTAAACAAAAGTATATTAAGGATGTTTGACAACATTTATATTGAACATTCAAAAAAGGAAACGCTCATAAATTGATTTGCCTGAATGGCTTAGACAAATGTAGAAAAGACGGCAGGTGTTTATTTTATGCGGTAGAGAATGCATTAACTACATATGATTCAGGTGATCGCGCATAGAAGCCATCAAAATTCAATTTAGATAAATGCAGTAATTCATTGGTTTAACAAAACAATCCGGTTAAAACAGACATGGCTAGGAAATTTAAAAATGAATTTGATATATCCAATAATGTTTACGAAATACTGGAACCGGAAGATAGTGGAAGGTTGAGACAACACGTGGGTTCTTTCAGTAAATAAGTTGAATAGAGAGAATAATACATGGAGATATGCTAATTATATCCCAATGTGGTAGTCTTAATGATTACAATGAAACAAAGTTTTTGCTATGTTGGAATACAATATTTTTGAAATTGGTGTGATCAAAATTAATTAAAGATTGAGCATTGAAATTTATCTATAAAAATTCTTAGATGTTTTAATACTCCTGACAAAATTCCCGTGTACGAAAATCGTATACAAGCTAAATAATCTATAGATATAACGTCCGAAAGGAGGCTATTGTAAAATAGTTCTATGTTATTTATTGCAGTTTTGAGAATGTCAAATAAATGAAGGTACGTCGTCCATAATTGAACAGATGGCCGGACAAAATCTAGGACAATACAAACGCTCAAACACATTCTAAATGGTATTGTATTTTTTTGTCTTAGATTACGAGAGTAACTAAACGTATAATTTCAAGACGAGCTTATAGTGTTGAAATATTTTACGATGCGCTGAGTAAATCTGAAAAACTAGTGTATATAGAGTTAAAACAGAAATAAAATACAAAACCATATTTAATCGTTTATAGCCTTTTCGGCTATGATTCATCAGATTTATCTAGATATTGGTGCACATCAATATGTCCGTGTGAAATATAAGAGATACTGTATTGTGTGAAATACAAGAAACAATGTAGTATGGGGCTACCAAAAGGGTATATTTTTCGCCTGAGTTTTCTCTGCCAATAATGTTGGAATCACTCCGCACTAAACTATTGTTGCATTGTCCAAATGATTACCTGACGGCATCTAATCAAATTAAATTACTCACGTGATAATGATCGTTGGTTACTGAACTCTTCAACAGTTTTTGTATATTTAAACTGGCAACGTAAATGTTTTCTCAGCAGACGAAACCTCTTTATTTTGGGTCTCAAGTTGTGAAACATTTCAAAGGCAAGGCCAAGGATGACGATGAAATTATATTATCTCATGGTATGGATCGTTTTAAAAAGTCTGATATCAGCAGTAAATCTCCGAGATAGACTTTAAAAATCTAACAAATTCCAAGGTTGATTTTAGAGGTAGAAAATTTGCTATCCATCTCTCAGTTGGTCGGTATTAACAAAATTTGTTCTTTCAATCGCGATATTAACAGGTGAATGACACGAACAAAATATAAAAAAACTCAGTAGAATGAAGGGAAAGGAAATCATATCAAGTGAAAAAAAATAAAATATGAACCGTGCTGACACTGGACCTTTTGTATCTTACTATATAGTATAAGTGTGATGGTGCTCGTTGTCATAACGGAACTTTGGAGTAATCTGAGGAAATGTGTTACTTATTATGATTTCATTTATTCAGGCTATTAATTGCTTTCAATATTTACTTGTGTGGGATATGTTTTCTAAAACGAGGTTACGAAATCTTGTTAAAACTGTCCATAGATCCATTGCTGTAAATCGACCTTAGTAGATGAGATCGCCGATTCATTAAAACCCGCAAAAGCCGCATTTAATCTTATCTGAACACATAGGTGAACGGTTGAAACATCTATCAGCATTTATCGCTACCATCAGCTGCAGGTTTGTTTTGGCGATTTGTACATACTATTTGCAGATAGAATCATGTAATTGGAGACTTGTAAATCCATGTGGAATAGCGCAACCCACTATAATGCGGCCATTTGGAATTTCGCGCTTGATATGGCTATTACGTAATAACAGTAATTGTATACTTTTGTACGCAAGTGTGTTCCGTTATGTTTGTCATGCAGCGGCAATGAACTTTTTAATAAACAGTCTACATCAGGTCCACATGTCTTTTATCCTTATCAACACAGACTTAGGAAAATCTAAACTTATGTGCGGGTGAAAAGAAGCATGACTAGCTGGATAAATCTGTGTTTAAGATTAAAACAGTCTTCGCAATGCGATATTCGAACAGTACATTACAAACCTACGTAAGAAATACTGATCGTTAAACTGGGTATCGTGTTGCAGAAATGCCAAAGGTTAATTTCAGTTTTACTATTTTTTGAGTACTTCTTGATCTTAATATGACTTGTCTGTCGCTCGATTCGATTCATTTGATTCATTTACTCTAGTTTTAATGATCAAGGAATGATCTTTTGCCAATGCCCTTAGTGTTTTAAATTTTTTAAACTGACTTGTTCTTTTAGTGATTAGACATCTCTCTCTGTCTCTTCCTCTCTCTCTCTCTCTCTCTCTCTCTCTCTCTCTCACACACACATACACACACACAAATAAACATACAGGGAGCAGAGTACTTTACTACACAGACGCGACAACCTGGGATAATTCAACACTTTAATTTTATTAAAGAAACATTGTTTGAACAAGAACTAGGAAAGATCTGGTGTTTCATACCTCAGGGCCCGTGATCGCTTCTACGGTCCTACTTGAAGGCTGAGAGCCATTGCATTGCATTGCATGAAGTCATATCAACACTGTTTTTCTGGCACAGATAAACTGTGTATATGATGTCATTACTGGGTATAAAATAAAATGGTTCAAAATGTTTGGTAAAATACCTACTCACTGATAACAGGTGCATGCTTAATGCATCTCTAGTTATCAACTAACTGTATTGAGTGGACAGTTAATGATTACAGACGAAGCGTAAATGGAATGAGAAATTTTCAGGTACATTTAAAGAGCATGACAAGAAGCATTAATGGTGCAAGTAAGCCTATGCAATAAGGTGGCAGAGGACAGTTTTGTATAAAGTCCCCTAGCAAATTTCTTTAGCTGGCGCTCTACAGTTTCGTATTTAGAATTTTAAAAAAATTCCAGGATTTCTTCACTGGTAATACTGGCTATATAATAAAGACTATATATATCTTAGGTGTTATTAGAAGAACTTTTTATTCCCTTTATATTGATATATGATTGATGGGTGAAATTTCAGAAGAAACTGCTCTATGTCCTCAAGGTGGCTCCACAACTATTAACAAACAATACCTCCTCCAGGCAAATAACTGCACAATCAAAGAAAGTAAACGTGCATCATGGAAGAAATAGATTTCTTCTTTAAACTCTCGTTTCTCACTGAAAAATATTTGTGACAATATTTGAAAAATAAATAGAAAGACAAAAACAATTTTCTACGACACCTGAAAACAAACAATAACAATTTTAGTTCGAAACGTGACATAGGAAATATTCTTGCTGACAGCTTGTCTAAAAAAGGTCCTCATCATCTAATTATCTAGAAGCCTTCCGAAGATTACAAAATCAAAGGGAAAAAAACACGTTTAAAATTCACACAGAAGAACTCATAACCAGCTGTTTTCACTATTATAGCTTAGAGAGGCTTTTAACAAGGCCCATGATACATCCGTTGGGCCTGATGAAGTACATTACCAGTTCTTGAAACATATCGCATAATCTTTTTACGGAAATCAGAGCAATAGACTTTGCTCTGAAATTTATTGAGAATAAACGTATTTTAAATAGTATTATCTTATGTGAATCACAATCAGTGCTTCAGTCAATGCGCAATAGAAAACTGGAAAACCTATCATTAACCAGTCTCCTCGTCAAAAATACCGAGCTTAGTACCTCGTACAATATAGTATAATGTTGGCTACCAAGCCATATTAGTATTAAAGGTAATGAAGAAGCATATCACGCTGCTAAAATGACTCTATCCCTAGAACCATCTGATTGTAAATAACCGTTTACTGATTTTAAACCTCTTATCAAAACGCACCTACACCAGAAGTGGCAGGCATCATGGAATAATGCAGTAAATAACAAATTACACGCCATCAAACCAACCCTGGGAGAATGGACACCTTCCTACAGAACCCTCTGTATGGAGTAGGAAGTCATTGAAAGAATCAGAATTGGTCATACAAACATAACCCACTCCCACATACTAAAAGGTGAAGATCCACCAGAGTGCGTTAATTGCAATGAACCATTCACTGTTATGCACTTTATGACCGAATATTTCGACCTGCAACCTAAGCGTGATAAGTATTATAATGTACATGACATAAAGGAACTTTTTGAAACTATGCACATCACTTGTATTATAGATTTCCTGAAGGAAGTAAATCTTCATTTCGAACTATAACTTGTATGCCATCACCTAGAGCATATTTATCTTTTTATTTTCAACATATTTTCATCAACAGACATCATTTACATCTCCCGTTGTCTGGGAAGCTTCATATTCTACTGCTACCAACATATTACCATTTTACTTTGAACTCTTCGATTTATTACATAGCTGGTCAATGTTAAACCTTTTAGTATTTTTAAACATGTATAAACTCAAACTATTGTATAGCGCTAAATAGCCTAAATGTGCTGGTGCGCCGTTAAAAATAAATAAATAAATCAATCGCCTCACAGAATTTTTACTAAATTCTCTTCCGAAACTCTTTAATGATTTATGGATTGCTGGTGATGTACCTAAGAGATGGAAAGAAGCAATATTGATAATAGTTTCCAAACTAGGTAAAGATATCAGAGATCCTAACAACTTTCGATCCATTGCATTGACAAGCTGTTTGTGCAAAACAACGGAGTGAATGATTAATTTCCGGCTAGTATGGTACTTGAATAGTAACAATTTCATATCTCCTTTCCTGGTCCATCCTTCTCCACTGTCGTAAAACACAATCCTAACAGCACGAAGGACGCGCAAACACAGACGGATCAGCCCGATTGAACATCAAGTGCCAATATCCCTAATTATAAGAAACAGAAAAACACAACATCAACTCAGACAACATTTAATAACAATCCACCACCAAAATCACTAAAACAGAAACACAAAGCACAAACAAATAAGCAGCGAAAGGTGTCAGATGACCCCATTAAACTTTACAACAGGTTTGGAGACTTTGAGAGCATGGATGCAGAAGAAAGTGCTCCATGTACTCAAAGTAGCTCCAAATCTACTCCCGTACTTCCTCCAGACAAATAACAACACATACTTCCTCTGCGAATAGTCTAACCCAGCTCCAGAATCTCCAGCATAACATTATAATGAAGAACACCATCATACAATGGAATTGTCGAGGACTGAAAGCTAACTACAATGGTATTCCTCTGCTTTTAAATGAACACGATCCTTCATTGCTATATTTACAGGAAACATTCCTGAAAGAGACAGGTAAAATTAAAAACTTTTCTCTGTTTAACGCGTACTGTCAAAACGCTGACAGGGCCTCAGGAGGAGTCTCAATTGCTGTGAACAATAAAGCCCCTCACAGAGTCATTCCTTTAAATACAAATTTACAAGCCATTGCTGTAAGTGTCACTCTACATCGAGTGATTACTGTTTACTCCATTTACTTACCACCAAACACCAACCTAAAACAAAAGGAATTAGACAATCTTGTTGAACAACTTCCCGCGCCCTTCCTTTTACTCGGGGATTTTACTGCCCATAACATTTTATGGGGATCGAATCACATAAACGACAGAGGCCATAAAGAAGAAAATTTCAGTTCTAGACACGATCTGTGTCTATATAACACTAACTTACCGACATATTTACACCCAGCAACGGGTACGTACACATACATAAATTTGACAATTTGCTCTCCTTCGCTGCTTTTGGACTATGAATGGAAGGTCACTGATGACCTTCACAGCAGTGATCACTGTAAGATCACTGTTGAAAATAACTCTAAAATTGATGACGCAATTCCACAATGGAATATAAAGAAGGCCGACTGGGCTATGTTTGAAACACTATGTAAAACTAGACTAAATAGTGATACAGTATTCAACGCTGTTAATCCTATACAGCATTTTATTTCAGTTCTAATTACAATTGCAGATGAATCTATTCCCAAGTCCTCACAGAACAGTAAGAAATCGCAAAAACCTTGGGTAACCAAGGAATGCAAAGAAGCCATTACACAATGCCGAGAAAACAATTCAACAATCGTCCAACGCCCGAAAATTTAAACAAATATCGTATTGCCAGGGCTAAAACTCGACGCACAATCAAAGAATGTAAACGTGCTGAAGAAATATATTTCTTCTTTAAACTCTCGTTCCTCAATGAAACAAGTTTGGGATACTATTTAAAAAATAAATGGAAAGCGGAAACACAATTCTATTCGACACCTGAAAACAAACAATAACAATTTTAGTTCAAAACGTGACATAGCAAATATTCTTGCCGATAATTTCTCAAAAAACTCCTAATCATCTAATTATTCAGAAGCCTTTCGAAGATTAAAATCTCAAAAAGAAACGTCACGTTTAAAATTTACATCGAACAACACTGAAAGCTATAACCAGCTGTAGACTTTATTGGAGCTTAGGGAGGCTTTAGACAAGGCCCATGATACATCCGCTGGGCCTGACGAAGTACATTACCAGTTCTTGAAACACCTCCCAGAATATTCTCTGACATTACTTCTTAAAATCTTTAATGATTTATGGATTGCTGGTAATGTACCTAAGAGCTGGAAAGAAGCAACAGTGATACTGATTCACAAATCAGGAAAAGATAACGAAGATCCTAACAGCTATCGGCCCATTGCACTGACAAGCTGCGTATGCAAAACAATGGAACGAATGATTAATTCTCGGCTTCAATGGTACTTGGAAAGTAACATTTTAATATCTTCTTTCCAAAGTGGCTTCCGTTCTGGTCGTAGTACTAACGATCATCTGGATAGACTGGAAATATTTATTCGCAACGCATTTATCAAAAAGGAACATTTAGTAGCAGTCTTCTTTGATTTAGAAAAGGTCTATGACACAATATGGAAGTACGGGATACTAAATGACCTGCACAATCTGGGTCTAAAAGGCCATCTGCCCTATTTTATCTCCAATTTTCTCTCCGACAGAGAATTCAAAGTACGAGTGGTTCTACCCTCTCCTATATGCACCAGCAAGAGATGGGTGTGCCCCAGGGCAGTATTTTATCTGTGACGCTATTTCATATCAAAATCAATAGCATCACCAAGTACTTAGCTCCCGGTGTGGATTGCTCTTTATATGTGGACGATTTTTTAATTTCTTATCGATCAAAACACATGCATACAATTGAAAGGCAACTCCAACAAGATATCAATAAGATCCAAAATTGGGCCAGTAATAACGGTTTCAAATTTTCTAAATCGAAAACAGTATGCAGGCATTTCTGTCAGTTGCGAAGACATCATGATGACCTTAGACTCACGCTGGATGTAACACTTATTCCAGTTGTTGAGGAAACAAAGTTGTTAGGTACTATCTTCGACAGAAAACTGACTTTTATATCACACATCAAGACTTTGAAAGCTCAATGCTTTAAAGCATTAAATGTACTTAAAGTACTTGCGCACACTGACTGGGGTGCTGATAAGAAAAGTCCTCCTCAATTTGTATAGAATATTTATCCGTTCCATACTAGTCTATGGATGCATTGTTTATGGTTCAGCTAGGAAGTCCTATTTAAAAATGCTTGACCCAATTCATCAACAGGGAATAAGACTCGCTCTAGGAGCATTTAAGACATCTCCATGTGAAAGCCTTCCCGAGGATGCGAATGAACCACCTTTATCGCATCGCAAAGAAATGCTTTCTGCACAGTGCGCTCTTAAGTTAAAATCAGACTCTCTGAACCCTGCTTTTTCGGCTGTCTTTCAACCAAAATACAAAACTTTATATGGAAATAAACCAAATGCCATACCTTCATTTGGCATTAGAATATCATCCATCCTTGACAATATCAAAATTAATCTCTCTACAGTTCAGAAAACGTTTGTCTCGAAAACACCACCTTGGCTCCTAAAGCAACCCAAAGTGATTTTTACGTTACAGGATGGGAATAAATCTGAGACAAACCCTGCCATATTCCTGAACTCTTATCATTAACTTCTCAACGATTTTACAAATTACACTAAATTTTATACTGATGGATCAAAGGTTGATGAAAAGGCTGCTGCAGCCTTCGTTAGTGGCAAACACATAACCAAAGTGCGCTTGCCAAACGATGCGTCCATATTTCAGCGGAAATCAGAGCAATAGACCTTGCTCTGAAATTTATCGAACAGAAACGCATTATAAATAGCATTATCTTCTGTGACTCATTATCAGTGCTTCAGTCGCTACACAATAGCAAACTGGATAATCCATTATTAGTCAATATTTTCGTCACAAAGTCGTAACGTAGTACCTCCTACAATATAGTATACTGTTGGCTACCTAGCCATATTAGTATTATAGGTAATGAAGAAGCAGACCGGGCTTCTAAGATGGCTCTATCCCAAGAACCATCGGATTTTAAATTACCGTTTACTGATTTTAAACCTTGGACCAAAAGGTATCTACGTCAGAAGTGGCAGGTGTGATGGGATGATGCAGTCAATAACAAACTTCATGCCATCAAACCAACCTTGGAATAATGGACTCCTTCCTACAGAACTATCCGTAGGGACGAGGTTGTCATTGCAAGAATCAGAATCAGCCATACATACATCACCCACTCCCACATAATAAAAGGTGAAGATCCACCAGAGTGCGTTTCTTGCAATGAACCATTCACTGTTAAGCACATTATGACCGAGTGTTCCGACCTGCAACCTACGCGTGCTAAATACTATAATGTACATGACATGAAGGAACATTTTGATACTATACAAATCACTAGTATTTTAGATTTCCTGAAGGAAGTAAATCTTTATTGTAAACTATAACTTGTATGGCATCACCTAAAAGCGCTCTTATCTAATACAAATACCGCCTCTTATTTACAACATCTTATCATCAGTATACACCATTTACATCTCCCGTTAATTTGGAAGCTTCATATTTTCCTATTACCAACATCTTACCATTTTATATTTAACTATAATGTTTTTTTTATATCTCTGGTCGATATTAAACCTTTCTTATTTTTAAACACATATAACCTATTGTATGGCGCTAAATAGCTTAAAAGTGTTGGTGCGCCGTTAACATTCAATTAATCAATCAATCAACCACCCTGGGTGCTTAAGCAACCCAAATACCTTTTAACATTAGGCGATGAAAAAAGATCTGAGACAAACCCTTCCACTTTCCAAAACTTTTATCATAAACTCCTCATGGAATTTATAAACGACACTATAATTTTTACTGTTGGATCAGCCTTCGTTAGTGGCAAACACATAACAAATGTTCGCTTGCCAAATGATGCGTCCATTTTTTCAGCCGAAATCAGAGTAATAGACTTTACTCTGAAATTTATCGAAAGGACAAATATTTTAAATATCATTATCTTCTGTGACTCACTATCAGTGCTTCAGTTAATACACCAAAAACCTGGAGAACCCATTATTAATCAATGTCTTTGTCAAAAATCCTGAATTTAGTACCTCCTTCAATATAGTCTAATGTTAGTTACATGGCCGTCCTAGTATTAAAGGTAATGAATAAGCCAATCGCTCTGCTAAAATGGCTCTTTCCAAGGAACCATCTGATTTTAAAATACCATTTTCTGATTATAGAGTACCTACGGCAGAAGTGGCAGGCATCGTGGAATGATGCAGGGAATAACAAGCTTCACGCCATCAAACCAACCCTGGGATATTGAACACCTTCCTACAGAGAGGAGGTAGTCAAAATCAGAATTGGTCATACATACATAACCCACTCCCACATACTAAAAGATGAAGATCCACCAGAGTGCGTTAATTGCAATGAACCATTTACTGTTAAGCATTTAAAGACAGAGTGTTTCTACCTGCAACCTACGCGTGATAAGTATTATAATGTACATGACCTGAAGGAACGTTTTGATAATATACATATTACTTGTATTTTATATTTCCTGAAGGAAGGTAACCTTAATTTTAAAATAGAACTTTTATGCCCTTACCTACAGAACTATTATATATTGCAAGTACCGTCCCTTGCTTTCAACATCTTTTCATCTGTCCTCGTTAACCTACACCATTTACATCTCCCGTTGATTGGGAAGCTTCATATTCTACTGTGACTTACATCTTACCATTATACTTTTAACTATTTGGTTTTTTTATATCGCTAATCGATATTAAACGTTTTACTACTTTTAAACATGTAGACATACAATCTATTGTATGGCGCTAAATAGACTAAAAGTGTTTGTGCGCAGTAAAACAAACAAACAAACAAAAAGCAAAATGGGAGTAATTTAGGTTCTAGGGTATACAGCTTGGGCAAACTTAAGAATAAGAAAAATCCGCTAGCTACGCATGGTATTTTTTACTTCCTGAACTTCGGAGGTAAATTGTAGAAAAAAAAGAGTGGATAACTTTTAGATATTGTGTGTCTCGTTTATCGCACGTTCAGAAGCTGACATTGCCCACTTCAGCAAAATTATTTTTTCCTATTTTAATAACTGCTAAAGTTGGTGTACTTTTGATTAATTCTGGTTAATGTGTCATTCACATGGGGGCATCCATTGTTTTTAACCATGTGCTTAGATCATGTACAATATCCACAAGTACAGTATCCAAAGAAATGTCAGCCACATGACGTCAAAGTAGCATAGAGATATGCCATCATTATCTTTATTGTGCATGTTAGAAATGCAAATTGTCACAGAATTAGTCGAAAATTGATTTATGTTCTTCTTGAATTACAAACTATTTTCACTATTATTTTTCTTTCGTCGTACATGCGTTACCTGTGGTGAATAAGTGGTTTTCTCCAAGGTAAGCGGCGTGTAACGATTTGCATGTGCCTGACTTTGAATTACATGAAGTCCGGAACATTAGATTCACAGGGTGCACGGTAATCATGCCGTGATTTCTGCTCACCTATTTGATTGTATATAAGGCAGAATATTTCTGATCAATATTACGGGACCAAAAGGATCTTATCACAGGAAAGATAGCTCGTCATTCAATCTCCAGCCAAAGGGGTGAGTGCTAAATTTATATTTCGTTTTATTGTGAATTTTATTCAGTTTATCATTTCATATAATGATGCCTTTATTACAATGCAGATTTTAAACGTGGCATATTTGGAATTACTAGTCACTATTAGACTTTAAATGCAAAAGCGTAATCTAAGGTTTAGATTATTTTTTAGAGACAACTATTATTAGTTTGGTTTCTTTATTGTTGCTGATAGCATCTCTGAGAACATCTCTGATAGCATCTCTGATAAAATCTCTGATAGCATCTCTGATAACATCTCTGATATCATCGTTGATAACGTCGGCTGATAGCATCTCTGAGAACATCTCTGATAACGTCTTTGATATCGTAGCTGATTTGTTGCGGAACATCTCTGAATTGTAGCTGAACGTCTCTGAACGTCTCTGAATGCCTCTGAATTGTAGCTGAATGCGATTGATTGTGCTGTGATTGCGCTGTTTAATTGTGCAATCGAATTGAGGTATCTGACTGTCTGTTTGTCGGATTGTCTGTCCGTCTACATCTGTCGTGACGTGTAAATATCCGGAAATCTAGAAGTCCGAGTGTCGGAGCTGTCTAGAGTTGTAAACATCCGGGGTGGCATCTAGGTATTTGAGAACGTTGGTTCTAGTAGATGCTGTATGCTGTCTGTACGTATAACTGTCTTGGATCCGTGAAGGGCAAACGGCCGATAAAAGTATTGGTCAACCCTAGGTCTTCGGGGAAACTGGGCGGCGATTCAACTGTGTGTGAATCGTACGGTTATACAGGATCGAGACACATGTGTGTGTTGCAATTGTAGTACAATTGAATACATTGTTATATTTACATTGTTGCTTCAAATCACAGTAGTGTTTCAAGGGATTGCATGAATCTCAATAAAAGTTAGCAACTTGATTAAATACATGTATATGTTCGTGCTAGTTGTCGCAATCCATACGTGCGATAGTGTAGTTTGATGTTTTGTATTTGTTATCGTAATTTATACTTGCGGTAATATAACTTTTGTAAAGGTTCCTTGGATCTGTGTATAGTCCAAGAGATTCCGTTGTATCTGTGTTTTATTTTGTATTAATATTTAATTTATTCATGTATTGTGAATGGTTGTGAGTGTAATTGTGGGTTGAACGCATGAGTTATTGTGTTGATTCATCATTATTTTTCATTAATAATTTATTTCATAAATTTATTTTTTCTTTCACATGTTGTGTTTGTGTTGTTCATTTAATCCACCATCCTCTCGGTAACAATTCTGTTACACAAACAACTTCACCTTACATATGTTTCTCTCAGAAGCCAGCGAAATACCAATATCCGGCAAGGAAGCAGAGCTAGTTTCTTACAGCAGTAGACAAATTGGTTCATATCACAAAAACTGCATGAAGCTATTAAGTAAACAACTTTTTCAAAAATTATAACCCAGGGAAAGGGCTTTTATTCCCTCTTCAATGTGATCATTATGTGTTCGCTATAATGACATGCTGACATAAAACATGCATTTATAAATTCGTGGGTGGAGTGCATTAATTATTTTATTCTATGAATTTCCATTGACTTATCAGGTTAATCGATGATATTCTTAAGTGTTGTGCTATGATGACTTTCCAAAAATATGGAACATGTTGACCTCATTCGTGTATTTTATTTTGCATGCATTTTTATATTAGGCTGGTATAATGCAACATTAAATCTGTGAATAAACACTGCCCTTGCACACTAAGGTACGCCGTGCCGTTCTAGTAACACATTTATTACTCGCAGGGTTGTACCGGAAAGACTGGGGGTATGTGATGTTGGTAACGTACCGGTAAAAGTTAATATCTACTTGCACAACTGGGAATCATTTGCGTATGAAGGAAACTTGCGATAAATGGGTCGTCAAGTGTCAATTATCTCCCAATGACCCCCCCCCCTCTCTCTCTCCATTATTGGACTAACATCCGACCTTTACAATCAACATTTCCACTCGTACACTGGAAAATCCAATTTAATACGAAAGCATTTTCAGTTGGACCCTTCATTTATTCACGAGAGGGGTCTAGATTGCGAACGAAACAATCAGGTATTCATTTACAAGGGAAATAACTCTTCGTGTATTAAGTTATAATAAGTTTCAACATGTACAAGGTCATCAGGTTTGGTTTTATTTCGAAAGAAAACAAACCCAGCTATACCTGAAACCTTGGGACCTTGGGACACCAATATTCACGTACAAGCGATACTGGCTAATGTGAGTTTTGTCATATATATATATATATATATATATATATATATATATATATATATATATATATATATATATATATATATATATATATATATATATATAATTCTGAGAACAAACTCTATAGTAATATATTTTATCATCAGTAGTAATGTTAATTATAACAGACCATAGAGACCATTCATGCTCCTAGAACCAGGCAATGATATATTCACGTCGAGCTGATTAACTCGTAACTGATTACCTTTTATCATCGTCAGTATAAGTTTGTGTGATCATTGCACACCCTAGCAACAGCCATCTAATCAAGAAAATCAAATAATAAAAAAAGTCTAGCTTATATATTGGCCTCGTCGAGACAACATCAAGTGGAAGACCGCTTTCGAAAGATAAAGCAATGGAAAATAATAATCGAAACAAAAATAATGCGAAACCGTCATAGGACACATTGCCTAAGGTTGCCCGTTATAAGCATATACACCCATCCATCTTATATGTACCATATTCGCAATAATCCGACAGCAAATAGCAAACGAAGTCACTCATTACTTTGATTGCGTTGATCGCAAATGTGGGAAATCTCTACCAATACAAATGTTCTCGGACGACAGCTTTCAAGAGATACATGTATTGTAACCTGCCCCACTTTTAGACCCATCCTCTTCCACATGAAAACGGAGGAAATGTTATGGTTTTAAAATGACAGTAAATTTATACGCACAATTGTAGCATCTGAAATGGACATTTATCCTAATATCTCTAGAGCAAAATTGGAGCAAGTTGCGACGTATTTTGTTCCAGGATTGATATATTAATGGATGATATATTCATAGATGAGGAAGTTAATATCACACAAAAGTAGAGAAACATTACGCATATGAAAGGAATGTAGCTATGATACCTGTAAAAAGAGATCAACCCCAAACCCAGACGATACTTGTTTTATCTTTTCTAATAGACAATAAATAAAACTAAATTGTACGGAGTTGAGATATTTAAATAGATTAAGGACCTGGTAAGAATCATAACATCTAGTTTCATTCGCTTATCGGTTTTGATAAATGCTTCACCCAGCAGCAAACATCGTCTCGTGTTATACTACGAGAAATATACGAACTTGATCTGTCAACTGTGTATGATCATTTAAATACTTGTACAATAATATGGACCAGTGGCGATAGGGTAGCATTAGCTGCACGCTTGCAGAATGCTCACCTTGCGACATGAGGCCATAGGACACCTTTATCTGTACTTATCTAGGTTAGAATACTAACATGGGACAGGTGGCGAAAGGTTACCGTTCACTACTTTTCTAGATTAGGGGCCCGAGTGGCCGAGTGGACTTAAGCGCTCTCCGTTACGGATCACTGCCATCTCACCTCTGCCTGCGTATGTTCGAGTCTAAGATTCGGCTAATGTAGTTATGTGAGAAAGCTTGCCAATAGCTTCTCGTGGGTCGGTGGTACTTTCCGGGTTTTTTCCCGAGTTCTTCCTCCATCAATAATACTGGCCGACATGTATGGTCCATCGTCAATCAAAACTGACATATGCATCCGGATATGGTCTCACCATTTGAATGGCAAAACCTATTTTGCGCAAAATACTTACTAGTAATACATTCTACCCATAGCATCACCAATAGCAAAATCTTAATCGCCGCTAATGCTGACCAAAAGGAGAGCAAAGAACAAGCGCCGTTTTATTTAACGCTGTTGATATAGTGAAAGGTGGAAAACCATTTCATGGGCAACCGGTGATAAATGAAATTTTTAAAAATTTATTAAAGAAAAATTTATTAAAGAAATATTGTTTGAAGAAGAACTAGTAAAGACCTGGGTGTTTCATTCCTCAGGGCCCGTAGTTGCTTTTACGGCCCTGCTTGAAGGTTGAGAACCAATGCATTGCATTAGGGCATATAAACACTGTTTTTCTTGTACAGATAAACTGTGTATGTCATTATATCGCCAGTATAATTTGCCTCATCTAAACAACATAAAGTTGATGATCACTGTAGAAAGATAAAGCAATGCAAAATGATAATCCAAACAACAAAATAATACAAAAGCGTCATAAGACAGAATGACCAATATTGCTCCTTATAAACATATACACCCACCCATCTTCTATGTACCATATTCGCATCAATTCGATTCATATGTGTAATGCTGGCAATTCACATTCACAAGCATTTCAGCATGTGACCTGAAAGAAACCTAACCTTAATCAAATAGCAAACGATATCACTAATTACTATCAGCGCAAACGTGGGAAATCTCTACCAATACAAATGTTCTCGAACGACTGCTTTCAATAGATACATGTATTGTAACCTGCCCCACTTTTAGACCCATCCTCTTCCACATGGAATAATAGAAAATAAAGGTTGTATATTTGCCTCATCTAAACAACATGAAGTGGAAGATCACTGTAGACAGATAAAGCAATGCAAAAGTATAATCCAAACAACAAAATTCGAAAGCGTTATGAGATGAGACAGATTGAAAATGGGTGTCCCTTATAAACATATACACCCACCCATCTTCTTTGTACCATATTTGTACTAATAATATTCATATGTTCAATGCTGGCAATTCGTATTCACAAGCATTTCAGCATGTGACCTGAAAGAAACCTAACCTTAATCAAATGGCAAAATAATACCACTATGAATTACTATCAACGCTAGTGTGGGAAATCTCTACCGATACACATGTTCTCGGACGACTGCTTTCAGTAGTTACATGTATTGTAACCTGCCCCACTTTTAGACCCATCCTCTTCCACATGAAAACGGAGGAAATCTTATGGTTTTAAAATGACAGTAAATTTATACGTACCATTATAGCATCTGAAATGGACATTTATCCCAGTCTAGAGCAAAATTGGAGCAAGTTGCGACGTAATTTGTTCCAGGAATAATATATTAATAGATGATATATTCATAGATGAGGAAGTTAATATCACACAAAAGTAGAGAAACATTACGCATATGAAAGGAATGTAGCTATGATACCTGTAAAAAGAGATCAAACCCGTACCCAGTTTGTTTGGTTATTCAGTCTGTGTTACTTGCCCTGAATTCAATATGTATCATATTGTAATCAAGGTTACTTAACCATCCATTACCCCATTTCATCAACGTTTTAAGGTCACTTGTAGCTCATACTGATTTGGTACTTTTAACGGATACATTAGATTCAGTTATGATGTACTTACATCCTTCGGCTTTGTAGTATTATACCATAATATGAATACAAGAAGATACTTGTTTTATATTTTCTAATAGACAATAAATAAAACTAAATTGTATGGAACTGAGTAATTTAAATAGATTAAGGACCTGGTAAGAATTATAACATTCAGTTTCATTCCCCATATCAGTTTTGCTAATTGCTTCACCCAGCAGCAAACATCGTCTCATGTTAATACTACGAGAAATATACGAACTTGATCTGTCAACTGTGTATGATCATTTAAATACCTGTCCAATAATGTGGACCTGTGGCGTTAAGGTATCATTAACTGCACGCTTACAGAATGCTTACCTTGGGACATGTGGCCATAGGACACCTTTAGCTGTACTTATCTAGATTACAATACTAACATGGGACAGGTGGCGAAAGGTTCCCGTTCACTACTTTTCTAGATTAGGGACCCCGAGTGGCCGAGTGGTCTAAAGTGCACTCCGTTACGGATCACTGCCATCTCACCTTTGCTTGCGAATGTTCGAGTCTAAGACTCGGCTAATGTAGTTATGTGAGAAAGCTTGCCAATAGCTTCACGTGGGTCGGTGGTACTTTCCATGTTTTTTTCCGGGTTCTTCCTCTATCAATAATACTGGCCGACATGTACGGTCTATCGTGTGCTGAAAAATGGCGTAAAACTCTTCAACAACAACATCAACAACTGTTCTAGATTAGAATGCTATTTCTACTTGTCTGTATACTTTCTTAGATTAAAATGTTATTTATACTTATATGTATACTTTTCTAGATTAAAATATTATTTATACTTGTCTGTATTCGTTACTGGATTAAAATGATACTTTTACTTCTCTGTATACTTTTCTAGATTATAATGCTTACCACGGAAAATGTTCAGAGTTTGATCTAGGAAAACCAATCAAAACTGACATATGCTTCCTGATATTGTCTCAGCATTTGAATGGCAAAACCTATTTGGCGCAAAATACTTACTAGTAATATATTCTAACCATAGCATCACCAATAGCAAAATCTTAATCACTGCTAATGTTGACCAAATGGAGAGCAAAGAAAATGCGCCCTTTATTTAACGCTATCGATATAGTGAAAGATGGAAAACCATTTCATGATTATTGGCAACCTGTGTTAAATCAATTTTTTTAAAAGCTTTATTAAAGAAATATTGTTTGAAGAACAACTAGTAAAGGCCTGGGTGTTTCATTCCTCAGGGCCCGTAGTTGCTTTTACGGCCCTGCTTGAAGGTTGAGAACCAATGCATTGCATTGGGTGATATAAACACTGTTTTTCTTGTACAGATAAACTGTGTATGTCATTATATCGCCAGTATAATTTTGTGGGATCATTGGACACCGTAGAAAAAGCGATCTTATCAAAAAAATCTAGTAATATAAAAAGGCTTGTCTATTTGCCTCATCTAAACAACATAAAGTTGATGATCACTGTAGAAAGATAAAGCAATGCAAAATGATAATCCAAACAACACAATAATACAAAAGCGTCATAAGACAGACTGACCAATGTTGCCCCTTATAAACATATACACCCACACATCTTCTATGTACCATATTCGCACTAATCCGAATCATATGTGTAATGCTGGCAATTCGTATTCACAAGCATTTCAGCATGTGACCTGAAAGAAACCTAACCTTAATCAAATGGCAAAATAATACCACTATGAATTACTATCAACGCTAGTGTGGGAAATCTCTACCGATACACATGTTCTCGGACGACTGCTTTCAATAGTTACATTTATTGTAACCTGCCCCACTTTTAGACCCATCCTTTTCCGCATGAAAACGGAGGAAATCTTATGGTTTTAAAATGACAGTAAATTTATACGTACCATTGTAGCATCTGAAATGGACATTTATCCCAGTCTAGAGCAAAATTGGAGCAAGTTGCGACGTAATTTGTTCCAGGAATAATATATTAATAGATGATATATTCATAGATGAGGAAGTTAATATCACACAAAAGTAGAGAAACATTACGCATATGAAAGGAATGTAGCTATGATACCTGTAAAAAGAGATCAACCCCATACCCAGTTTGTTTGGTTATTCAGTCTGTGTTACTTGCCCTGAATTCAATATGTATCATATTGTAATCAAGGTTACGTAACCATCCATTACCCCATTTCATCAACGTTTTAAGGTCACTTGTAGCTCATACTGATTTGGTACTTTTAACGGAGACATTAGATTTAGTTATGATGTACTTACATCCTTCGGCTCTGTAGTATTATACCATAATATAAATACAAGAAGATACTTGTTTTATCTTTTCCAATAGACAATAAATAAAACTAAATTGTACGGAACTGAGAAATTTAAATAGATTAAGGACCTGGTAAGAATTATAACATCCAGTTTCATTCGCTTTATCAGTTTTGCTAATTGTTTCACCCAGCAGCAAACATCGTCTCATGTTAATACTACGAGAAATATACGAACTTGATCTGTCAACTGTGTATGATCATTTAAATACCTGTCCAATAATGTGGACCTGTGGCGATAGGGTAGCATTAGCTGCACGCTTGCAAAATGCTCACCTTGCGACATGAGGCCATTGGACACCTTTATCTGTACTTATCTAGGTTAGAATACTAACATGGGAAAGGTGGCGAAAGGTTACCGTTCACTACTTTTCTAGATTAGGGGCCCGAGTGGCCGAGTGGAGTTAAGCGCTCTCCGTTACGGATCACTGCCATCTCACCACTGCCTGCGTATGTTCGAGTCTAAGACTCGGCTAATGTAGTTATGTGAGAAAGCATGCCAATAGCTTCTCGTGGGTCGGTGGTACTTTCCGGGGTTTTTCCCGGATTCTTCCTCCATCAATAATACTGGCCGACATGTATGGCCTATCATGTGCTAAAAAATGGCGTACAACAACAACAACAACAACGTTTCTAGATGAGAATGCTATTTCTACTTGCATGTATACTTTTCTAAATTAAAATGGTATTTATACTTGTCTGTATAATTTTCTAGATTAAAATGTTATTTATACTTGTCTGTATAATTGTTATACTAGAATGTTATTTTTACTTATCTGTATACTTTTCTAGATTAGAATTCCATTTCTACTTGTCTGTATACTTTTCTAGATTAAAATGTTATTTATGCTTCTCTGTATACTTTTCTAGATTAGAATCCGTACCATGGAACATGTTCTGAGTTTGATCCAAGATAGCCAATCAAAACTGAGTTATGTGTCCGGATATTGTCTCACTATTTGATTGGCAAAACCTACCTTGTGCAAAATGAATGATAATAATACATTCTAACCATAGTATCACCAATAGCAAACCCTTAATATCTGGTTATGTTGTACCAAGGAGAGGAAAGAGAAACTGCCCTATTATTTATCGCTATTAAGGTAATGAAAGGGGGACAACACTTTCATGATTTTTTGCAACTACCAACTACCAAGGGTTATGGTTCGCTATTGGAAAATAATTAAAATAGTTTCTAAGACAACACTTTCATTGTCTTACTTCTTTCAACTGACATTCAATCAAATGCAGTAAAAAGTGTCTACCTTCATTGTGAATATTTTATTTCATTTCGATTTTCTATTGTCTCACAAGAATGTAGCAGTATTCATTATTTTACTTATTTTAGAAAAAATATGTATAGCATCAGGTAATTGCACATGTATCAATGAAACGATATCATTACAACTCCTAAAAACTGTATGGATCGGAAAGATTTGATCTATTTCGTATCGTTCAGTCCTAATGCTAATTATGTAATCTTATTCATCTTTACAAATTGGAAATCGTTTTATTGACACTGATATTTATATATCATTTCCTCTTTTTCATTCTTGCCATTCGTCTGCGGTGTGTGCGTGGGTGTGCGTGGGTGCCTGTCCGTGTATGTGTATGTGTTTAGATGTGTATGTAAGTAGTAAAGTGAGTAGTAGCAAAGGTTTGCCCAACTTTTATACGAAGCCTTATTTTGTTAAATAGAGCCTTGCATATATGTTTTTGCCTACTTTATTTATTGCATGTGTGTGTGCAATTGTTTGCGGGGGGCTTCCTAAGTGGTACGCGTGTGTATATACACGTGTGTGAAAATTATCGGGTGGCTGCTACAATTAAAAATTCGGGTTATTGGCAAATTTCGGAGAATCATATTTTACTAGACTAGCTCGAGAGAGATTGGTCGCGATTAAAAAGTTTATTCCAGTACGAGAGAAACTTTTAAAAGAAAACTTCAACAACGACTCGAATCTGATGTTGATTTTGTAACTAGTACAGAACAGTTATTTAAACCTGTTACTACGGCTACTGAGAAGAGTGCACTATCTACTGAACGAGCCATATTTGGAGATATTACGGATGACGAAGATAGCAAAAAGGTACCCTTCCACTCTTAAAACAGATCGTTGGAGCTCAACCACAACCTCACGTTGTTGATGATGTTGTCGAAGAACAGGAAGGCGCTGTTGTTGGAACTCAAAGAGGAATATCTTTTATAAATAAATTTACCGAAGAAGCTATAAAATCAATAAAATAATTTCAGTTAATAAAACCTAAATAAGCTTTTGGTAGTTTTGCTCCTAACAGTTATCATTCGAGAGCTGATTTGTTACTCATGGGGTATAATAAAACTATATCTCGTGATGAGTGGGTTAATTGGATTATAAAATAAACAGGGGGATTGGTCGTATAAATACGAAAGAACTAGGTTATATAAATTATCGAGATGGAGTTACTAATTATGATGTAAAACAAAGAGAAAAACGTCAAAAACAAATAGAAAAAGTCAAAAACCAGCACAGAGACAAACACGGAGAGAAGAAACAAACAGGAAGATCATCAGCATCTCAAGATCCTTTCGTTGATCGCAATCTCGTCGAAAAAAAACGGAGAGGGTTTTCAAAGGAAGTGGTCTCGGTATTTATTCAAATAATATCGATGATGTTTCCCGGTTGGAGTTCTCATCGGGGGGTAAACCAGCTGGAAATAATTCTCCGGAGATAGTTAACGAGTCCTCTGATATCTGTCAAAGATTATTTCAGGATGGTGTAATAGATGTTAGTTTTTATCGATTTCTCATCGATAAAATCATAGACGACTATCACAGTGATTAAATGTTTTAGATAAACGGACATCATATAAGATGATTATACATGATCAACAACGACAACAGATCAGGGTTGAAAAGTCAAGACTGCCGGTATATAAAGTAATTTAAGGAGATGGATTGGGAAATCTTATTCGGGGTTTATTTACCAGAATTGCTCCTAAGGTTTTATCGATGAAAGCTATTAATGTTATGAGTGATAAAGCTACTGGCACTGTTGGTGATGTCGCCGGAAAAGCTTCTTTTCTACAGTCACAGGTAGATTAATGAGATTAATACATTACCGCGAATATGATAGCAGGGAGTGGTCTTCGTTTTAGACGATAATTAATTATTATAAAAATGTTTGAAGAGATAATCAACCCCATATTTGATATGGGTGAACCAGTGCTGAGAGATACATATCTGCGTAATTATCAACATCAACCATATATTTCCAAGACTCCCGATTTTTTTTCTAACACTCATTGTAGTTGATCTCGCTGGTTTTTCAAGTTGCCGATTTTATTTGTTATCGCGGTGATATCCTGTCGTAATTTTCGTTTACTAGCTTTATATTCTCGTTGGTCTGCAAGTAATTGCTCAGCGTTATCTTGTGTGCCCGCGCTTATTGGTTGTATAACCGTGATAATCCGATTTTGTATTCGGTGGCAACTTCAAGAGATCTTTAAACTCCGTGCAGCGCAATGAGTTTGTTTTCGTCGTCCGCAGACAAATAAATTGGAATTCTCATATATAATACAGGTAACAAACAAAATGATAAAAAAAATTATAGAAAAATTACAGCGGTAATCACAGATATAAAAAAAAAATCATAGTAATAATTTTGGAAATAATCATAGTAATTTTTAACTTTTTTTAAGATTTCATTTAAGATTTATTGACTGTGTCCTCGGAATGCTTTTTCAAAATCACGTTAAGGCGATCGCGGGGAACACACGAGTGAGCGTAATTTTAAATCTAATCGCGTCCACATGAGATCACAAGGGTATGTTCTTGTTGAAGTATATCTAGTTGATATTGTGTCATCAAGAAACTCTCGTTGCCGAATTTATTGATGGTTACATTAAAAGTACCGGCGTGGAAATTTGTAAGTGAATCTCTGATCGCGCGCTCGAGTTGTTGTTATTCAAGTACGGATATCTTCAGATGGTGATACATATGTAATGTGATGTTACGATTTTAATTGTAGCAGATTTTTCACGATATGACATCGAGAGTAATCTGTAATTGCTCCCCGGATAAATTGATCAAGTTAGAATTTTGGTCGATAAGTTTAAAACTTATTTTTGATATCTCGGGATAATTACATTTTAAATACACTGGATTAACCTGTAGTTGTACGATGAAACTTCCAGGAGGTAAATGAGAAGTGAAAGTGTATAAATATACGAAATACGAAAGATTTACTGCGATCACTGAAGTTGTATCGACGTTGCCAAGTGAAATATGCCTACCACTTCCATCTGGATCATTTTTGTGTTTGAGAATAGTTGGTGGTGGCGAAATATACTCCACGCGATTAGTATTTAAAAAAATTATTCATCGATTATATCACTGAGTATTTTTTTTTAACTCAGGTGCGTTATATTCAGGAAATTTAAAATCTGGAAGTGCAGTTTCTGTTATTAAATATGCATTTAGAAATATCTATCTTTAACTATTGCTTGAACAAATTTCTCGTTGAGATACTCCGGATACAAGTTGGTTTAATATCTCAACATATTTATTGATTTGAACGCGTGAACTTGTTACATCAAAGATATATTCTTGGAAATGTTGTTATAGTTTTATTAAATGTGTTTTATATGCTTGATTAATTTTTAAAAAAACAATTAAAAAGACAATCAAGTTCTCAGGAAAATTCAACAGGGGTTTCATTAAAATTTTCATGTAGTACCTCTAACATGTTCATGGGCTATAACACTCAAATTCCACATAATTAATTCCTTACTCACGTGTAAAAACTTTTCGTCTACGGAATGTTTTAAATAATTTAACTATATACATCTGAGCGTGATTCATTTTCAGGGTATGGTGTTTTACCTTCCGTGATATAATCAGAATTGATGGTTCAGGTGGACGTGGTTTCTGCGGCGGTGGTTTTTCAGGCCATCCTAATATAGTTCTAATCGATGAATTATATATATCCACGGCGTAATCCACAATGTCATCTCGTTCGCGGTTGACAACGATGGTTCGTGAACTGTTATAGCGATTTTTGATTCTTCCCCAGTGAAAGATTTTATCCTGCGATTGATTTCATCGTTGGTTTGTTCGATTTGATACTCCCTTTGGAAAGATATATAGTTTGCCAATCAGTGTTAGTTGTATTTGTAAATACAAGTGTATTATTGGGTGACTGACCCGCGAATGATTTTGATCGGATATTTGGCCAACTATAATATACTCGTAATTGAGTAAGTGCGATTTCCATTACCGGAATCAGTGTTGGAAAATCTGCACTGAATTTAGGGTTTGATGACGTTATTGATATAATCGTTGTTCTAGCCGGGGTTGTATTTGTGACAATCTGTTGAAGTAATTCTTGTGGCGTTCCCATTATTATCAATATTATGTTTTTCTAATTTTGACATCGCGGTGTCATAAATGTTAATCGCCGCCGAGAATTCGTTATCGGATATTACTGTGTCATCGAGACTTGACGATATCAGCGAAGATATTTGAGAGTACGCTGTTGACACTGTATGTTATTTAACTGTATAATCATGTTATTTATCTTGACTACATGAAAATATTTTTTATTTGTGATGATGCTAAGAACTCCTGTGACTACTACAGGTGCAATCATCGTTATCATCGATAATAATACACCGGTTCCAGCGATAACACCTAAAACCGAATTTACGATTATATCAACACGGGTAATTCATCTTCGATATTTTTTTTACCTTTGTTTGATACACATCAACAGGATTTGTTAGTTTAGTTTGTCACTCGCGATCTTGATCGTATCGATGCTGCTGGGTGGTCGTATATTATTTACTTAAGTCAATTACAAATTCAACTTAATATGTTATTGACGTTCGAGCTAAATTACGGTCGACAGTAGTTAATGTAAATATATATGTGGCTCCTTATCGATAATATCAATTGCAGTATTAACTCCAGTATATGAACTCGATGATACGTTAATTTTAATATTATTTTTGGAGGTATCCAAGCAAATTCTCCGTGATGTGGCAAATACACGTTATTGATATTTTCCTTATATGGAATTTTAACCTAATTAAGTGGAGGAGCAATAGCAGGAAAATCAGTAACAATAACATCTTGTTTTCATTTAATCGTTTCAATATCAGCGAGTTTTATATTAATATCAGAGAGTTTTAAGGGAATTGGTAATTTTCCAAAGAAATTATCAACGGTTTCATGAGTCTTTCTAACGTTTCGTTGAAGACGTCCAAATTGGTTATTTACATGAACATCATACTCAGCCCACAGCTTTGTTAATTTAACACCAGCGGTTTTATATTTATCATCGTCGTATTTTTTTAAATTTTTTTTTGTCAGATGTTGGACTGCCAACTGCAGTTCATATATTTGAGGTCATGTTAAGTCCACCTGTTATTATGTCGCCGGATTTTTTTAGTCGGCTGCTAATATCATCTAATACGGTTGAGAAAAGAACACCCTGTTTAATCCTGCCGTTGGAATCAAACACCGCGATAGAATTTTCTGCTAATGAATTGAGTTTATCTAGAATATCCTTCAAAGAAACATTTCTCGTTTTCAATTTACAATGTCGATCATGAAATATAAAAATTTCATTCGGTTCTACGTTTGGCAGGTTTAAATTTTCAGACAGTTCATCGTTGATGAGTTTTTTTTATCAACCCCGAGTGAAGTTCCATCAGATTTTTTGCCTCGAGAGGAAGATCTTCCCCATCTATCTACCATATACATTTAAGATATCTTTTAAAAGTTATTACTTTTGTATTCGTTTTATGGGTCGGTGTAGTTGATGTTGATACAGCTTTAAGGACATTAATAACATCTTGACTACATATCGAAGGCTCGGTCATTGTGTAGGCAACGTCGAATTCAAAATCTTTACTTTGTGAGAGAAATTTAATCGATTTATAAAATTTAGAAATTCTTTAGGTGGTGCTAGCCGGTAAGAATCAAAATAAATAATTCCACGTGGGGCAATCGCGTACGCGACCGAATGAGTTCAAGGTCCGGTGTTATGATCGAGATTAATAATACCGGGTTCTACATTATTTGGTTGTTGTGGTAATGGATCACCCATAAAATTACCTCTGAAGTTTTCTATGTTATAGTTTTTGACAGCTTCGATTAAATCAAAATTTGACAGCGGTGTAAAACAACTCAGGTAAGTTACTGGCAATTTTAGACCTTTTGCTAGATAGGTTCCCAGTAGTCTTAGACCTACTTTAATTGATGGAGTGATTGCAGGCATCCATCATGAAAGTTTTGTTAGCTTTACCTTACCATGAGCAACCGCATTTTGTCTCCAGATTGTATCACTATCATCAGGTTTTCTGTTGAGTATAACTGTATGTTTTACATCAAATATAACCTTTTTAACATCTCTGCAAAATCCGAAAATATGAGAAAGTGGAAACACGCAGAAAAATTCTATTCTGGCATTATTCATCATTTCTCTACGCGTTCCATATCCACATTGTAATTTGCGTTCATCGTTAAACTGCATCTGCTTCTGCAGCCCCAGCAGCATTTCTCACTTTACCCATAATTACATTTCTTCTGCTATCTGGTTGATCAATTATATCTTTTGCAAACATCATTGAGGGACCAACCATTCTTGTATAATCATCAGAATATCGTGCTAGACCTAGTATTGTTGTCGTGATATCAACATTGTCGTGAATTACCTCAATTTATATTTCGTCAATAATATACCTAGCACTGTTAAACAGCGTCATTACACCGTAATTAACAAAACGAACTCGATAATTTTCTCCATAACCGGTATCATCCACCTTTAAAAGTCGACCTTCAATTTCAATAAATCCCTCAGCGGGTAAGAAGTATCTACTACCATCCTGAATTCGAAGTTCAATTCTCCCCCGAGTATTGGGAGTCTTCGCGTCGAAAGAATAATATTATCTCTTGTATCTCTTGCTACTGGTTGACCTATATCATTATAATTGAGTATCGTCTAAAACGATGACCAGTTCCTGCTACCAATTAGCAGGTTTTCTTCTCTTTGTGCCTCGGACATACCAGCCAACTCTGCTAAGTTTTGATTTACAATTTGATTACTACTTTAGTGATATTTGCAGGCATAACGTCAGTACTAGGTAATTGTACAGGTTGGATCGCTTTTAATGTTTGGGGTTTGCATATTAATCTTGCTAATTTATCCTTGACCACAGACAAAGACTTCCCTGCGAAATCACAAACAGTACTAGTAGCCTTATCACGAATAACATTGATTGCTTTCATCGATAATTGTTTTGGATGTGGTACAAGCCTTGGAGCCATTCTAGTAATAATCCCCGAACGAGATTCACCAATTCATCTCCATAAATTACTTTATACACTGGAAACGGTGAATGTACCACTCTGATTTGTTGTCGTCGTTGATCATGTCTAATCATCTTATTAACTGTTCGTGTATCTAAAACAATTAATCAGTGTGATAATCATCGATTATTTCGTCAATAAGAGATCGATATATACCGATATCCATAACACCATTTTGAAATAATCGCTGACAGATATCAGCAGCTTCATTAACATTTTGTGGAGAATTATTTCGAGCTCGTTTCCCGCCGATGAGAACTTCCAACCGGGATACATCGTTGATGATATTATCAGGACAAGTAACGAGACCACTTCCTGTAGTAAATACATCCCCTTTTGTTTCAACGAGACCGAAATCATCGAATACACCTTGAGATTTTGAGGATCATCTTGGTTTTTTTGTCTCCGTATTAGTCTCCGTATTTATTTTTGACCTTCTCCTGTTTATTTTTGCATATCATTACTATCTACTTCTGATTTATACGTGATATAAGATAAGGTTTTATTGGTTGAAATTGTTCTAATATTTTTATACCATCATCGGTAGATTTCTCCGTAAAATAAATTCCCTTTGGCGTTCCACCAACAGCACCTTCCACTTCTTCGATAGGACGAACAGCAACTTGCGGTTGTGATTGAGATGCAGCTATTTGTTTTAACAGTGCAATAACACCCTTGTTTCTTTCCTCATCATTCGTAATATCTCCTAATATAGCTCTTTCAGAAGATACTGCAGCCTTTTCAGTAGCTGTAGTAACAGGTTGAAAGAATTGGTCTGTACTTGTTACTAAATTAGCGTGAGATTCTTGTCGCTGTTGAAGTTTTTCCTTAAATCTATCTCTTACATGTATACATATTTTAATCGCAGCTAATCGGTCTCGAGCTAATCTAGCAGGATATGATTCTCCGATGTTTGACATTATCAATAACACAATTTTTTAATTGTAACAACCAATTAGTACGCGATGACGCAGAGACAACAACGTGGGGTGTCTCCGTGACAATAATGTTTTTTACACACGCGTGCACATATACAAAATTTATGTGGTCTGTACTCCCTCACAAATAATTGATCAGAAAAACGGTCTGTCCACACCTACTACTGATTTCGAACCTACACGTGTTAAGTATTACAATGTACATGACAAAAAATAGCTTTATGAATATATGCATATTATTTGTATTTTAGATTTCCTGAAGGAAGTAAATCTTTTTTCTTAAAACTATAACTTGTATTCCATCCCCTTTGAGCATTTTTATATTTTTATTTTCAACATTTTTTTCATCAACATACACCATTTACATCTCCCGTTGATTGGGAAGCTTCATATTTTACAGTTACCAACATCTTACGATTTTACTTTGAACTATTTGGTTTTCTATATCGCTGGTCGACAATAAACCTTTCAGTATTTTTATACATGTATAGATACAACCTATTGCATGGCGCTAAATAGCCTAAAAGTGCTGGTGTGCCGTTAAAAATCAATCAATCAATCAATCAATCAACTGCATGAAGAAATATCCATATTCATTTTAATTTGTTTGTTAGTAGATATATGCATTATTTGATTTGGAATAGTAGACTGAACAGAATATGCAAATTTCATTTTGACTCGGAATCACATGTTTGCCGCGTAAATATTCTGTGGCTGGATAACATTGTTTTGTTTAGGGACTGGTTAATGTCCACATGTTTCATTGAACAAAGGTGAGTTTTTGTACTTCTCTAAGTTAACATTTAAATCACGCTTGCATTAAGGGTGGATTCCATCTGCATATATACCGCCCCTCAACCCCCCACCCCACCCGCTATTAAGTGGACAATATTTAAGTTTTGCTGTTTTTTGTTATTGTTTTTGTCGTGTAGGTTTAGACATTTTTCATGTTATAATATGTTGTACATGGCATAAGAAACCCATGTTGGGGTATAGTGGCCATATTGAAACACTCTAGATCATTTTCCCCTTTTCTCTTTAGTGAATCGAGTCGAGAAATGGCGGCCAAAATGTTCATTAAAAAAACATTCCAGAAGGATGAGTGAAAACAGTTTCCCCGTGATTGCAGGCAATTAATAAAAGAATACTGCACAATAATTTAATGGGCATATTTTGTCTATTCAGAATCACATAACGTGATATGTTAATGTGTGGTAATATCAAAATTATAAAACTACACATACTATAGGAGAACTATACTGACTATGTGTTAAGTATTGATTTCAGTATATTAGATAAGTTGTGATCTTGAACTCAAAATCGTTTGTGACGCAGCGATTAATGATAGATTTAAATATCATGTTCATGCGTTTATTCATCAATCAGATCTTTAAGCAACTGTTCTGTAATGGTAAATTGTGTTAGTCTTCGGGAGATGTATTTTTTATCTTTCTCTATAGTATTTATATATGTTCTTTTTCTTTATTTCTTTTGTTCACTTGTTTGTCATTTTCGTTGTACTTTTAATATTTCAGCACATGTTTAATTCTTCCCTTAGAAAATGTACTGGATTCTTGCTTAAACAAATCAGTGCATGCATTATCATTTCGTTTCCTTTTTTGTGTGTTCTTTTGATGCTTTTCAAGCTCTTTAATTAGACATTTTGTCATCAGATGGTAATTAATTTATTTAGGGTTTCTCTCCATGTCTTTATATTTTTGAAATCAGTCACATGCAGAGTTTTTCTCATCTAAGTATCAACATATCTTTGAACAAGCTGTTTAATTGCTGCATCAATTAACATAACCGCATCTGTTTTATTTGGTAAACCTAAGTCACTGGTATCTTTGAAAGACATCATTGTCGCCGTGCAAACGCTACGGAATTTACAAATTTAACATGTTATAGTCACATAGTGAAAGACAATAACTTTTCAATCTTTATAGTTACCATTGATATTCACTGTGCATGTTGCATCTCTATGTAAATCCTTGTAATGAACACTATAATTAAATGAAATAAAGTCTCCGAGAAAATCATTTCTCAAAAAGACAGATTTCAACAGGTAGAATTTAACAGACTATCATATTCAGAAGATTCATATACAGTTTTGTCTTTTGTATGCCATCAGTTTACTGTTGTAATGCAAGTGCTTCTCAGATTTGAATTTGTTTGTTATGTTCAAAACATTAAAGATCCGTTCAGTCTTCGTTGTCATTATTAGCAACAATTGTTTAGTTAGACCTTATTCATGTACATTGCATGGTTACAAACATGCTCAGAACTTAAAACAGTTCTTGTTTCATTCTTGCCATTGTTGAAACTACTCAACCGTATTCCAGAGTAATGGAAACGTTGTAGTAAACAACATCAACTCCCATGTGTGTTGGCAACTACCCTGGTAGTTTTGCAGAATGAAATCGGTTGCTGTTATTCCCATGGCAACTACAACAGTTACCATGGTAACCTTAAAGCACATTTTCAGACATTATATACAATTCTGTTTTTCTATCTCACATCTCGACAGTTTGCGATTGGTCTGGTTATAAAATATTTAATCTTTTTATATTGTGCATTCTAAATTTAAGACCTACAACAAACGCAGTCTGGTTAGTTGAAAGCCCATAATATAGCGATTCAGTAGTTGGTTTCTTTCAGCTCATTTATTCATATGAAGGAGAATGGTAACTGATTTAACAGTTTTGTAGATGTTTAACACTGTTCTGTTGTATTTTAATGTTAGAACGTTTTCAGGGGATTCATTTCACCAAATTAGTCGTTCAAATGCTGATGATGTAGCAGTGAGACAAACAACTTCTCCTGCCACCATAACAGGTACAATTCAGGATAAGAATGGAATTTAATATATAATGCAAAAGCATTGATGACTTGAGACAGTATGAGAAGAGGACTTGAACATGGACAACGTTCAATAACAGAAGCAGGATTCTCACTAAAACCTAGTGAACTTCTACTATTGACTGGAGAAAGTTTGACTTATACGAGCAGATTGAATTGGGGGAATTAAAGAAGAATATACTCATTTGAGTAATTTATTTTAAAACAATTAAATTAATGCTTACGGAAAAAACGCAGTGAAAATATATTTTGAATTTACTATTTTCGTGAAAATGGATAATTATTATAAGTAAGTTTCCTCTCAGAGAAAGGCAAAAGATCTCTTATTCAGATAGAAAGTTTAACAATTATTTGTTTAGTTTCCTCGACGGATATTAATAGTTGTTTTGTATGGAACCTGTAAAGTCAAAAGTAATGTTTTCCTGATCCGCCTGGGCTTACCAATACCTCCAAGGGATCAATTCTTGACATATGTTGACATATGTATGGAATGATGTATTTAACAGCGTTGTTATAATCTAATCTTGTTAAAATGATAAGAGTAATAGCAGTATTAGATGTAAAGTGAAAACGACGCTAATCTTTAATCAATGGCTATTCACATAACCACATTTCAAAAATAAATCTTGCACAAAACCATGATTTAGTGGTTACCGATATGACATAGAAAGTCAATTATCGCTGAGTTAATATCAATATAAATCTGTATAGAAAATATTTAAAGTCTAGTGTTAACTATTGGGGGTATTGTGCTGAATAACTATAAATGGGAGATAAATACGCTAAACGATATCGTAGAACTCTGTCAGTGAAACGGTGTGTGTGTGTGTGTGAGAGAGAGAGAGAGAGAGAGAGAGAGAGAGAGAGAGAGAGAGAGAGAGAGAGAGAGAGAGAGAGAGAGAGAGAGAGAGATTACCGCGAGTATGATAGCAGGGTGTGGTCCTCGTTTTAGACGATAATTAATTATTATACAAATGTTTGAAGAGATATCCAACCCCATATTTGATATGGATGAACCAGTGCCGAGAGATACATATCTGCGTAATTATCAACATTAACCATATATTTCCAAGACTCGTTTACTAGCTTTATATTCTCGTTGGTCTGCACGTAATTGCTCAGCGTTACCTTGTTTGTCCGCGCTTATTGGTACACGTGCCCAAATCTTTTATAACCGTGATAATTCTATTTTTTATTCGGTGGCAACTTCAAGAGGTCTTTTAACTCCGTGCAGCGCAATGATTTATTTTCGTCGTCTGCAGACAAATAAATTGGAATTCTCATATATAATACAGGTAACAAACAAAATGATAAAACAAAATAATAATATAATCACAGATATAAAAAAAATCATAGTAATAATTTTGGAAATAATTCTAGTAATTTTTAACTTTTTTTAAGATTTCATTTAAGATTTATTGACGGTATCCTCTGAATGCTTTTTAAAAATCACGTTAAGGCGATCGCGGGGAATACACGAGTGAGCGTAATTTAAAATCTGATCGCGTCCACGTGAGATCACAAGGGTATGTTCTTGTTGAGGTCTATCTAGTTGATATTGTGTCAAAAAGAAACTCTCGTTGCCGAATTTATTGATGGTTATATTAAAAGTACCGGCGTGGCAATTTGTAAGTGAATCTCTGATCGCGCGCTCGAGTTGTTGTTATTCAAGTACGAATATCTTCAGGTAGTGATACATATGTAATGCGATGTTACGATTTTAATTGTAGCAGATTTTTCACGATATGACATCGAGAGTAATCTGTAATTGCTCCCCGGATAAATCGATCAAGTTAGAATTTTGGTAGATAAGTTTAAAACTTATTTTTGATATCTCGGGATAATGACATTTTAAATACACTGGATTAACCTGTATTTGTACGATGAAACTTCCAGGAGGTAAATCAGGAGTGAAAGTGTATAAAATATATCCCTGCTGTGCTTGATTTGATAATTCTGGGTTCGCTGGATAACTGCCATCAATTGCATCACAAGAAAGATTTACTGCGATCACTGAAGTTATATCGACGTTGTCAAGTGAAATATGCCTACTACTTCCATCTGGATCATTTTCATGTTTGAGAATAGTTGGTGGTTGCGAAATATACTCCATGCGGTGAGTATTTAAAAAAAATTATTCATTGATTATATCACTGAGTAATTTTTTTTAACTCAGGTGCGTTATATCCAGGAAATTTAAAATCTGGTAGTGCAGTTTCTGTTAACGTATATGCATTTAGAAATTCTTGTCAACTTGTTAAATAATATGTATCTTTAAATATTGCTTGAACAAATTTGTCATTGAGGTACTCCGGATACAATTTGGTTTAATATTTCAACATATTTAATGATTTGAACGCGTGAACTTGTTACATCAAAGATATATTCTTGGAAATGTTGTTATAGTTTTATTAAATGTGTTTTATATGCTTGATTAATTTTTAAAAAAATAATAAAGAAGACAATCAAGTTCTCAGGAAAATTCAACAGGGATTTCATTAAAATTTTCATGTAGTACCTCTAACATGTTCATGGGCTATAACACTCAAATTCCACATAACTAATTCCTTACTCACGTGTAAAACTTTTCGTCTACTGAATGTTTTAAATAATTTAACTATATACATCTGAGCGTGATTCATTTTCAGGGTATGGTGTTTTACCTTCCGTGATATAATCAGAATTGATGGCTGTTGATGGTGATATCTAACATTGTTGCATCATGCCACTGACATGTACCATCATGTCCCACCTAGTCATATTATCCTGGCAGCAGGCCTATCAGCACTACGACTAACCTGTTATTGCTGAAGGCCAAGCTAGGCATTTGCTAGTAACATTATTTTACGTGTTTGGTATGACTCGGCCGGTGTTCAAACCCTCAATTTTCGCATTCAAGGCGAAAGTTATAACCACTTACGACACCGGAACTCTGACAATGAAACTTAGTAAAAAATTATTAAAAATATCAAACTTCGCAACAAACGTGGTTGAAGTCAAACAATCTTGCAAAATCTCATATTATGCAGAAAGCAAGATTGCGATGCACAGATGGAAGAAAGGTTGTAATTTTATGTATTTTGGAAAGTGTATTATTATATAAACAAAAATTACACCTTCAACATAAAAAAATACTTGTTTTAAACTGAGAGATAAAAACGTATGTGAAAATTTTTCCCTTAAATTTGCCATGTATATTATTCAGTGCAAACCTGATACTCTCATATGATGACATGGTCTCGTTTTTCTCCAGAATTGTTTGTTAAAGACGTATTTGTAATGCTCATTTGACAGTTAATTATAGCACATGTGATTATGTATAAAAATGTTTGCTACTTTGAGAAATGCAAGATGATAATGCAATATTGGTCTTCTTTTTCGGGAAACGGTGCTAGCGTACAAATTGAAAAAGTTAAATATATATCTCAGGAAAAACTTATGATAACAATATATGTTCATGCAAAGTCTTCTATTACATAATTGGGTTCGAATATAAAAAATTACTGGAGAACGTTTGTAATATTTTCCCATGCTGAAAAATGAATTAATATTTTCACATGTGACAATACAGGATTTCGCTCTATGTCATGCGACGCTTACTTCAGTACCATTAGAACGTTGAGGCAAGAAAAACGACCATCTTGTGAGTCTGAACAAGATATAGAATTATAACTCTGTGGTCTTAAAATAAGTAACAAGATAGAAAACCAACAAGTTTTGTAAAATTGAAAATACAATTTATTTAATAAAATAGACAGTAAAAAGACAAAAATAATTTGCAGTATGGTTAATACAAGCCTAAACAGTCCTACATGTTCCATCAGTTCCAAAGGGATCCATTAATCCGAATGAATTCCAGTGTTATTCCGAATGATGTATTGGCTTGACTTGATGTACTAGCAGTACAGGTGAATTACAATGGCATAACCCCAAAATGTATTTTAAATGAGTGCACAGTAAAGTCCGTTATTTCGTATCAGTTTATATATATTCAAATCATCTAATCATTCGAGCACTGTAATTTCAACGAATGATTAAATTAGGTTAACGAATCTTCTCAACATAGATGAATGACGTTCAAGTTTTGGTGTTTACCACTTAGAATGTATTATTCTCCAGTAAACAGTTCTTAAGCTAATACTCAATACAGAAATCTTCATAATATTAAATGTTGACTGTCAACAAAGTCATGTGTTTTACACTAACTAATCAGGAATAAGGTCAACACAGATGTTCCGAGCACATGTAATGAAGACTGATCACATGATATTTAATTTGGATTAATAGTGCTCAACCTTGAAACTTTATGAATCAACTTATGCACAATGCAGGATTACTCACCTTTAACATCTGAACTTAAGATTGATAGGAGAATTAGTCAAAATAGTATTAACTAAATGACTATTACAAACTATATACATGCAAAAATACACATAATATAGATACACATAACTTTCAGACATATACATTATTCTTTTCAAAGATTTCTGACTCCCTATTGTTGCTTCTTTTACAAAGTTATGTTTCTTTTACTAACTTTACAATGTTCAATATAAAATATCCAATATGCAACATAATTCAATCTGATTTGTTGTGCGACCATATAGAGTAAAATACATTATAATACGTAAATACCTTGATTTTATTGCAAAGGATTATCATTTTTTAAAATTATTTTATATTAGCACCAGCGAATAAATGCTACAATTCTCTTAAAACAAAGATGAACTTGACGAAGAAGGATGGGAGTTGTGTACTAAAGAGTGCATGCAATGTTTTGTTTGAGAAGCAAGTTTAGTACATAACAAAAAGGATATATCTTTTATGGTAATTGTGCCAGCTTATTAAAACTAAACTGCGCATGAATTTCATTCATCTGTCAAACACGTAGTTATCACTTCATTTACTCCCAAAACAGTTACATGTTTAGTACCAAGTCCAATAAAATATATACATCTGGCAGTCTGTTAAAAGTAGACATATATAATGTTAAAATAAATAGATAAACTTCATAGTACGTAAATGATAGGTCGATTTTATAAGTAGAAATCAGACGTATATGTGTATCTGCTTAAATCATGTCTCTTGCAGCAACCTATTTACGTTCAATTCTATTCCAAATATATATTTTCAAGGTAAGCCTTCGGACGAAAGTCCTTTAAAATGCAAACCGCTAGATCTTGTCTTTCCACCTTGTTAAAATATACATAACTCTAGGTATGTCAAAACGTCAGTTGTATTCGGGGTTTTGTTTTTTATCATATCAATGTTTGACGCAATTATATTTCCTTTCTCAGCTTGACATATTTGGGTAATATTTTGCACGTATAATTCTAGCAAAAAATAATTTTATTTATATATATGTATTTGCGTGTTATTGTGTGATCTTTTTAACATCACATACATTTAACTTGCACTATAAGGAAGTATTGCATTTTCAAGATAATTTTCCTTCAACAGATGAAATAGTGTCAGTTTTTCTTCAGCAATATGATGTTGTTAAGAAGGTTCTACAATTTTGATGTTAATAAGATCTTTATTTATAGTCCTTTCCAGCCTTGCATTCTTGCAAAATGATGCCTAACTCGATATATAAACAAATAAATATTCGAATACCAAGTTTCTATTAGAATATTATCAAGATAGAATTCCGACTCGAATGTTTGGTGATTAGTCTTTGCTCACAAACTAATATGTTTTATTAGAAGAAAGCACACTTTCTTTCCTTGAAATGGTTCAATATGATTACGAGTATCACGCAAATACAAAAGAATGTCAATTCTCTTTCGAGAACTTTCCCACCTTCTGTTGTCGTGAATCATAATTCACTACCATATTCTTAGATATCTTGCACTGTTCAGAGACGGGGACGAGACACGCAAAATACTTATACAAATAAATTTAGATTGTAAAATAAATTGAATACTATTTAATTAAAATCAAAATATTAATTAGATAAGCCGCGGAAATATTTCGTAACCTCTCGTGTCTATGCATATCACAGTCATGTCAAATCTCATATACCACTGCGAGGAAATGCACACAATGTTATAGTAATAGTGACCCTAGGGTAACCGTCCGCACAAAGGATGACCCAATTAGTTGCCTCCCCCTGAGTCTGATTTGGATATTTAACGTGGCTTTAACAATTTGTCAATTATATCCCTACGATGTCTACCACATGATCATCATTCTGCAGACATGTAGCATGATGTCCAACCCAGTGCCATTATTATGACGACAGGCCGACCAGTCCTAACACTAGGATCTTAATGCTGAGCGTTAAGCGAGGCAGTAGTTAGTACTATTTTTGTAAATCAATGGTATGACTGGGCCGAGGATTGAAGCCACGACCTGAGAGAGTTACTCGAAGGTTAAACGAAAACAAACATAATCAAATGCAACGTAATTGATCAGTACCGGTGCATTCATGGGAAGAAGGTAAATCCAAATATTTACTAGTTTTGTATTTTGATCCCTGGATCACTGTCTGGATGGGGTATGTGTTTGCAAGGGAAATAAGATTAAAATATGCTAGTTAGAGCATAGAGATATGCGTTGGAACTGTCGCAGTGTTTCAATTATATTACATTACACATATCCCCACACATCGCCGCTATGTCAGACTAATTCTGACAAATATATTTTATACCGTGTCAATCTCACTTGTTTCTAAGTACTGATCCCAGGTTCAAAACTTGATTTCCCCAAACCATGACAAAAGCGTTTCATTTAAAACTACTATCTGAAATATGTTGACAATCACACTAACCAAGTTTCAGACACGTTGTTCTCATGACGTGAGTTATTCTAAATTTATGTACAAATTCCACCGAAATGATTATTTATTTTCAGTACATAATGACCACATCTAAACGATACCCGTCACCTTGCCTTTTAAACTTGTATACCTTCACCTAGAGCAATTTTATCTAATGTAAATACCTCCGCTTATGTTCAACATCTTTTCATCTGTACTCATTAACATCATTTACATCTCCCGTTGATTGAAGAACTTCATATTTTACTGTTACTAACATCTTACCATTTTACTTTGAACTATTTGTCTTTTTATATCACTGGTTGATTTTAAACCTTTAATTTAGTATTTTTAAACATGTATACAGGTAACCTATTGTATGGCGCTAAATAGCCTAAAAGTGCTGGTGCGCCGTTAAAAAAAAGCAATCAATCACAATCCCATCACGACTAAGCACGAATCACCAAAAGTTGACACGACTGAATACGTGTTATATGCACTCGTGTGTAGCATTCACACTCGCATGACAAACTAATAATTAATTATCTTATATTATCCTAAAAGTGATGGTGCGCCGTTGAAAATCAATCAGTCATTCAATTATCTTTTATCTACATAGTCATTCCGGATTCAACATATATATGATTAATTATAGAGAAATATAGAAATACACTAGACAGAACGGAAAGTGATATCCCTACCAAACAAACATAAATCAAACACTGCAACTCTGTGGAGAAAAGAGAACTACGACATCAGCTAAGGAGTAAGATGATGAAGCAACATTTAATCCACTAGACTGTGAGTTCATTGGAGAGTTTGATAGACATGGCTCAGACATTTGTAAATGAAAAAAATCATTCTGTGTCCAAATGTGAGCTTGTTAGGAAAGATTGATTTGTACACCATGGGCCTTATGATATACTGAAATTGATAGAAAGTAAGCAGAATGCAATAACTTTAAAATAACACTTTATGATGATAAAGCTAGTAAAAGGATTCTTGCAGTCCAAAAATTAATTCAGAAACTGGATCCGCACCTGGTTTGTTTGACACTCAGTCTTAGGGGAAAAGACGAATCTGAGTTTGAACCGAACAGCTTAAGAAGCATCATCAGCCCCATTGACCTTAAAAGCAAGAAATATGCAAGTACAATCATGAGAGGAACAGACACACACATTTTGCATTAACAACGGAAGATCTTTGGCTATGCGAACTCGAAATCAAACCCAATAGTAGTAAAACGATCACAGACGAAGACAAAAATGATTTGTATAGCACAAACAATAATGGGGATGGAAATACTTGAAGCCATTGTTCACACATTGTGGTTGAACAACTGTGCATTTTGGTTTGATGGGAGTGACTTAACATTATAATCTGATGGGGGTGGGGAAGCGGTTACAGTAGAGAAAGATGTGAATGGCCTAGAGTATCTTAAACTCAATGAAAACCAGACAAAAGCAAGAACAGGAGACCATGTCAAGGACATCGGGTACATTAATCATGAGATGTATACAAACAAAAACAACATAGAGATAGATCCACTTGCTATCTACAAACGGTATTCGGAGCTAAGACCAGCAGACTTTTGTCAATGTTAAAATCCTTTCTATATTGCGACCAACACTATGCCAATCTCAGCGACAAACCTAAATTGGCAAGGGAAATAAGTCGTTGGAATTACCAAACCTGGATGCATCATGAAAAAATACAGCTAAAGCAAATATTACAAAAAGAAAGAAATTAACTAGAACTAGTAGCCGAAAGAACCTATTCAGAAGTTAAGAGACAAAAACACTCCCCCAACTGATATCATGCAAATGTCAGTCCACAAAAATGTACAGTCTATAAACATTTACTCAAACATTAGTGACAAACAACAGCAGACGTACTCCAATTATTTGACTAATGCCGGCCACCCAAGTAATGGTGTTCTAAAAACCTCACCCGGACAACAAATAAATTCAAACTGTACAGCAACAGACTATGAATAAAGTTCACAAACATGTAATATTCAACAGAATCAAATTATCAGCAACCCATTCTACGGATCAAACATCACATTGCAAAATATGTTCGTAATGAACCTCCCTCAAAATGTGAAAGAAATCCCAAACTGGGTCAACTTTTTCAACAGGCGAATTCTCAAACAGGGCCCACACAGAGGAAACGTAGGATAATTTTTCTGCATTGATCTTCTCCTTGAATTTGTAATTTTTACAGCAAAATGTATTATATAATCACTGTGACCTTTTTATCGTGAATTAAAGTGTTTAATAAGATTTGAAATAGCAGCTTAATCTAGAAAATCAATGCATGTGTTGAGTTTTCTGCCAGAGTGTGTGTCTGTTGCATGAATATGTAGATCAGTGCCTTTATGTGTAATGGTGTAATCTACCTTTCGTTCGCTGCGGGGTATGGTCGTGTCGAGGCCAGTAACCTTGAACCTCCTTAATTGGAAGCAGCAATCTATCGTTATGAACTTTGTATCTTTAACGGTTCTCGCATAAATCGCAATATGCAAGTAATCATCCTTGGGTTGTAAAGGACCCCCCCCCCCTTTACGCTCGCACACAATTTGATCATATCTTACTAATGTGCCCTCCGTTAGAAATGTGTCAAAAACATATTTGCATTTCCTTTTTCCCTCCTCACTCACTACTACATGTTCTTATGGATGCACATCGTCAATAAAATTTGTACGCGTACCAACTCCATATGTATATCTAGCGACTCTATAAACGATGACTGATTGATCGTAGCCATAGAGCACAGCTCCTTTAAGCACAATAAGACCAGCACCGTCGGGTACTAAGACATTCCTGGAAAAACAGTTTTCTCGAATCGCGCTACTTAGCATCGGAGATTAAGCAGAGCCACCAACCAATAGGGCCACGGATATTCCGTATTTTTCATTATCGTCATGAAATGTCTGCAGATGATCGCAAACACTTCTGAGGGACCTATCAAAAAAACCTCTCATAATAGAATGATCCAGTCTGAATTTATTTCCATTAATGACTTGGACGTTTGCTGCAAACTGAGTTTGATTGATTGCTTCCGACAGGGTTTCCCCAGTGATTTCTTTAAAGATTTCGAGCAAAGATGCGGGTATAGAAAACGTTACATCCTCTTTTCCGTCTGGGCTAACCATTCTCTTCTTTAGTTCAAAATCCCGAAATAGTCCAACGTAATCTTCCATCGCATCCACTTTAAATTTTTGCAGAACAGGATTTACAAATATTTTGATGAGTCACTGCTTGAAAGCTTCGTCGACTTCTTGCGCCCCCCCCCCCCCCCCCTCCCAATGCGCCGCCTGTTGCCTTATCAATCTCTTTTACGTTTCCGTCCTCCAAGACTACATGGATCGTTATTTCAATTGTGCCACCTGTAGTGGAGAAGAAAAATGATTTTCGCGTAGCAGACAAATGTCTCACAACCTCAAAGCAAAATATAAAATATATTGTTTTTACATCAACTGGATATTACGGAACGGTATGTTTTTATGAGCTTGAATATTTATTTTTTCTTTCAGTTCTGAGAAATGAACAACATATGAGATAATATTTAATACACGACAACGGGATCTCAGGATTAAGTACCAATTAATGCAATTATTTTGATGACATTGTATGCCAAAACCTAAGGATAGTTACCTCCGACCACCAAAGTTTAATGAACCGGTTTAAATGACAGAGGGAATACTTTATTAAGGGAAAACCTAATTTATAATGTATGGATCCTGAACTGATTGGGTCGTTTTTATCTTATCGTATATTCAAACATAATTTACCTTCGTTAATCTATTCAAAACGATACCTAACGTCTTCCTTGCGAAAGGTATATAGGTTTCGACTCAACCTTTAAGTGCTTATCCCAGATCAAAAGGAATCATTCAAAGCCCATATTTTACCAAATGAAAGGATACATTTTATTTCTCAAAATTGTGTGCCAATAAATGCATTTATTTCTAAGCAGGCACGGAGTTAATTGATTTAAAAAAAAGTATACCTCGATTTAAATTCATGTTGATAAAGTGACAAGCACTGATTAAGAAGAACCAATGAACAGCCAGGTATTGAATTTTTTCTGCTATGTTATCGATTAGAAATCCTACCATCAAAAGATGTATCATTATATTTCGACGGTCTGAAAAATGCACAATATTTCTTCAGATTTAATTTTTACCGCACCCCACAAACTTATTTACATTCATCACAATAATAATATAGACGTTTTCATAAGGAAATAATTTAGCTTGCTGTTATTGTGGTTGGTAGCAAAATAGTGTTCATGTTTATGCGCACGTCAAAATAGACAATCTGTAATCACTGTATTAACCGTCTTGAGGTATTTACAAGTATCGATCTCGATATTTACAAGTCTGTCCGCTTCATTTGGCGGCCTCCTAAAATCAAGCTAAAGTGATCATCAGTCATGAAAAAAGTATTTTATACTTTATTTATTGAATTATGTCAAATATTTTCTTTACATAGGCTTACATTAAGTGTTTATGCATATTATGATTAAAGAAAAACCGTTGCAAATTGTCGCTCCACCAGATTTAAAGTATAGATGTTTTATTATTTTCGGAATACATGAGAAAAGAGATTTTAGGAATTTCTTGATTATGAAATATAACATGAGGTCCCTAGATTCCTAAATTCATCAGCTGTCTCTAACGAGTCTCTTGTCATTATTATTCCTGCCCTTAAAAGATCCAATAAATCGACGAAAGCAGTGAGATAAAGAAACTAGTTATCCTTTCTTTCAAGAACATCTTTACGTCTAGTTTGTGAGAAACTATTTTGTTTCCTAAGAATTGTCATAGCTAAGGATAAAACACTTTAGTTAATTAGTTGAGGACTTATAAAAGTTGCAAGGCGAAATACATGCTTGAGTGAAACATAAAATTTTACAAGGAGAATCGAGAGATTGGAGAAAGAAAAAGAAATGAAAACGGAAAACAAAGGTCTGCAGAGAAAAATGATGCAATGAAACAGGAGAACGTGATGAAGCAATGTAATACAGTCGTATTGATAATATAAAGATATATGGCACTGAGAATGCAAATAAGGTTGAGACTCCTAACACTCTAAGCCACCCACCCCATTCAAAATAGAAAATAGAGGCTGTGGTACAGATTTGTCAAAATAATCTTATACAAACCATAGTTACCCCGGATTTAAATATTGCACACTTTATGGGAAGATAACGTGGAAAATAGACTCATAATTTATCCTTTCAATAGATGCATGAAAAAGGATGGCAGTAGCAACAGACAACATCAATCAAAACAAAACCAACACTCCAGATTAGTGACGTTTAAAATATCCCATCGATTATCATTTTGCTTGGTTATGCGGTTCTAATATTACCCTTTTCTCCTCCTCAATTGTCTCTTTTTTATAAATTATAATTGCTTCTATTATCGAATAAAACACAAAGTTCTTGAGTACATTTTTCACTATTAAGAAAATTAGTTTTCAGTAATATTATTATTGAATGAAACAATGATGAAACATTTCTAGTTATAATAGTCAGTATAGATATTAAACTTAGCTCATGATGAAGGAAAGATTCCGCAGACCTTTTTTATTCCTCGAATCGTCAAAACAGATATCACTGACAAGTGTATCGTGGTGATTTATCATGCAGTTATATATAATAGGAACATAAAACATTTGATAGTATTACTGCATTATCACATTTAATCGATGACTGAGACATATTGGGTGAGATAACCAGACTGAGATGAGAAAAGTAAGGCTAGTAAATTAGCTAACATTCTCTTTCGCAAGTGTGAGTAATACGAGGTCTGAGTATACGCTAGAGTCCGATCCTAATTAGTAAGCCAATATCACAGGAAACTAGGTACTAGGAAACCAGGAAAATCTGTCTTTCCCTATTATTTAGATGTGTAGCGCAATGGGTAGCAAAAGCAGTCAAAACTGGAAATCAAACTGAAATGGGCGCAGTGCATCACGGGCAACAAGGTCAAGATATTTAGAACTATCACTAAGAAGAAAAATGTTCGCTTTCAGCCATTATTGTCGAGTCAGGAAAGACACTTCCTATGCAATTCACCACTGTTGAGAACTATAGTCAGGACTAATTTAGTTTAAATGACCCAATATGGTGGCAGAAGGATAACACATTCACAATCAGAATATTGGTGTCCTTTTCTATCGCTACACATGTGCACTGGACGAGAAGCTTATCACCAAGTCCATCACATTTGCATGTATTTCTACATCAATAGCCGAGGTCATTAATCTATTCGATTAAAATGCAGAAATTTTTTCCCAATGTGTCTTTGCGGTCTCATTAGTTCCAAAAGTGTGATACAGTTGTCAACCAAAGTTTGAGTCTCAGGATTTGTTGTCGTTTATTGAAAACACGTATGTTAAAGTTTGCAAAGGTGAACTGTATTTATTTCGCATCCCAAATATATACAGGAGGTCAATTCCTGTCGAGAGAACCTAGTGTTGTATGGTTCACCTGAACATCAAGTAGAGAAACGGGAGGATATGGAGCGTTCCATAAAAAAAATGAGACGTGCTTGGGGTGGATACGGAGAAAAAAGAAGTTGAAAGAGCCCATCGACGTAAGTCGAAAGAAGAAGTAGGACCCGTGATCATTATTTTGTTTCAAACATGAGGGCAAATAGAGCTTTGAGACGCTATGGAGAGCGCAAGAAGAAGCCTGTGATGTAGTCGACGTAGCGACTAGAGAGAATGGTAATACAGTATCGTATCAACATTTTCCCAAGTTTGAATAAAGCTACAGAACAAATTAACTGTGTTTAAAATATTTAAATTTGTTAATGAAAGTGCAGAGCAGTTACATTTAATGGTTAAAACTTTTCCTGGTCCATCCTATGATGTTGTAAGTCAACTTTTTTCTCTGTTTCCTTATTTACCTCTCCTTCTGCCACCTTGGACACTACCCTGCAGTACTATTGTGGATAGACTGTTGGATCTAGTGACATAGCCATACCATTTCAGCTTTCTCTTTTTGGCAGTGGTGAGGAGGTCTTCATATTGGCCAACTTTGTGCCAGAATGTGTTGCGCACTTCTTCATTTGTGACGTGGTCCATGTACGAGATACCATTGATAGATCTGTAGCATCTCATTTAAAGCGTCTGGATTCTTCGTTGTAATTCTGCTTTCAGGGTCCAAGCCTCACATAAATACAGAAATATTGAAATGACTAGTACTCTCAATAGTCTTATGTTAGTTTTCAGACATATTCTTGTCTCTCCGGATAGGTCTGAGCTTTGACATAGATGATATTGCTTGTGCTGCTCGTGATACAGCTTATGTTCTTGATCCCTCCTCGGTGATTATGGAATCAAGATATTTGAACTGGATCACTGTTTTTAGTTCCTGTCCCCTGACGTTAATCTTGGCTGAGATTTGTTTACCATTATTTGTCATCAGCTTTGTCTTCTCGGCGCCTATCTCCATATGATCTCTGGAAGATGTTTCAACCAGATTCTTCACTAGCATGGAAAGTTCGTCTTCCCTGCCTGCCAGCCCATCAATGTCTTCTGCAAAACGTACATTGATGATGTTACGCCCTCCAATGCTCACCCTCCCACAGTGGTTTTCCAGCGCTTCGCCATAATTTTGGCACAGCTAGATATTTTTTTGAGAGTGTTATAATCAGTGAGTGGGTCCATTGTGTTGGCCATTCGAATATCTGCCTGATCTTGTTGCAGATTTATGTTTGTAGCTCTATCACTGATTCCCCACCATTCTTGATAAGTTCAGCTGGGATGTTGACTACTCCAGCTGCCTTCCCGTTCTTCGGTGCTCTTATTGTTGACTCCACCTCTTCTTTGAGAATGGGGAAACATCATCATTTGTGGAGTTTGGAACTTCAAGCACCTCTGAGTCTCCTGTGGACGGATGGTTGTAGAGTTCTTTGCAATACTCAGTCCATCTTTCTACATCATACATACATACATACATACATACATACATACATACATACATACATACATACATACATACATACATACATACATACATACATACATACATATTTTACCTCCTGCATCAACAACTATATATCGAGTTCCAGGATACAAAGGCACAATAGACGATGTACCATCAGATTCCTTTAGCTCCAAAGGAATGTGTCTACAGTACAGTGATGCTGCTTCCGGTTCCAGTGCGATCAGCAGTTGTTTATCACTTATTCCAGCCTATGGAAAATAAGACGTACAAAAATAACATCAAGATAAGTGTATTAAATCAAAAGAATAATATAATTCTTTACGTCCAGAAATCATTTTAAATGAAATAAAATTAAGTATTTTCTAATAACAGCATAATCAACACTGAAGTAGTAGATCACCGAATAAGACCATACATGTCACATGGTCCTCTCTGTGGGAATTTGGAAAACGTTTACTTACATTTTCTCTGGATAGTACTTTTCTAACATTTATCTATTATAAGCAAATTTGTTTCAAATATTAGTACTTTGCAGAGACAAACATGAGCTGGAAAAGAGAAATACAGCTTACAATAAACTTGAAATAAACTTAATGTAACATATTCTATGCAGAACGTGTATTAAATTTAACAGTTCGGGTACAACGACGTTGTCGGCATAATTAATAACATATTTTACAATCTCATCTTGACTAATCATTTTTTTAGAAGTAATCATTTTAGTATTGTGACGCTCTACAGTTTTGCATTTTGCATAGGGGTTAGTTTTTTAAAGAAGAAATATTTTCCCGGTTTTCTTGATGATTGCACTGGAAGAAAACTTTTCTATATCTTACATATTGTTTAAAGAAAATGTTATTCTCTATATTTTGTTGCATGATTGAAGAAAGAAGACTTCCTATATCTTACGTATTGTTTAAATGTAATTCCCTATATTTTGTTGTATGATTGATATGTGTAATATGGGTGAATGGGTTATCGATTATACAGCTTGGTCTTACTTGAGACATGCACTTGTTCACTCGCACTTCCTGGACATTTTACAGTTGATATATTTGGTAATTTATTCGTTGCACTTTCAAAAGCTGATATTTTCTTATCTGGAAAAACCAGTTTTCCCTTTTTTAAATAACTGCTAAATAAAGTGTATTTTGAAATAATTCAGGCTGTTTTTTTAGTTTACTGTCTGCTTACATCGTCTTGAATGTCCTAAGGAATTTTAACCACATTACATCAAAGGAAACACACGCACACACACACACATACACACACACACACACACATATATATATATATATATATATATATATATATATATATATATATATATATATATATATATATATATATATATATATATATATATATATACATGTATTTCCTCCATTTGCATGTTGCAAATGTAGCAGTCGAAAAAGGTAGAGTTTTAAGAGCACTCTTTAAAGGGATCACTGTGTCCTTGTGTCTAGTTTCTATGGGCAATTCATTTCACGTTGCTGGGCATTGGTGTGCAAAAGAATGATGTCCATTTGACTTCGGTTTCATAGTGGGAATACTGAGTTTACGATTGTCAGAAGACGATGGCAAGTATATTGCTGATGTGTGGCCAGGTAGGTATGTTGGACTGGAGTCTGTCAGCGAAACGTAGCACAAAGAATAAATTTTATGTTTGATTCTGGATCGAACGGATAGCCAGTGTAGGGTACAGTTAATCGGGGAGGTGTGCATTGATCATTGTACTATGAAGACGATCATAGCAGTTGTATTGTGAACATTTTGAAGTTACTGGATTAGGAATTGATACGAACCAGCCCGAATTGAGTTACAGTACTCCAGTCTTGAAAGTACTAATGAACAAACGTGTTTTAGTGGCATCAACTGAAAGATATTTACTAATGTAGCTGATGCGTCGCAGCTCAAGATCTGCAGCCGTGCATATGTTCATAGCATGTTTGTGCAATGTGTTTTACTGCTGACATTTGTTGTTTGAGGTAAATGATGTGAATGATAAAGTCTGTGTTGTGATCGGAATTGCCTCCGTTTTATCATCATTCATATGGAGCTTGTTATATGTCATCCATGATTTCAAATCTAAAATGCACTTCTTTTACTGCAAGGATGGTACAGTCAACTTCAATTGGGAGGCTAGATTTGTATATTTGGGTGTCATCAGAATGCAATTGGTGAGACACTGGATGATTACCTATGATCCTCGATAGTGGTTGAGTGTCCTGTTGGATAAGTAGAACTTTAACCACAATTAGCAAAAATACATACTGGAGACGGTGAAGTAATATATCATGGTCTAGTGTGTCAAATGATGCTGACAAATCAAGGAGGGTGAAGACTGTAATCTTTACGCTATCCAAAGCAGAGATAATGTCATTAACTACGTTCAGAAGAGTTGTTTGAGTACTGTGGCAAGGGCAATATGCAGACTCTACATTGCTAACAAGACTATCTGAATTCAAATGAGATACAAGTTGGGCTACAACAATGTTTTAAAAGATTTTCTAAATGTACTGGAGATTATAAAATGGTCGGTAGTTCTTTAAAATTTATTGGTTGAATGTTGGTTTCTTTAGCAGAGGCTTTTCAATGGTTGTTTGGAAACATGATGGGAATTCCCCTGATATTAGAGAAGTAATAATAACATCAGTTAGTGAAGGCACTATTGGATCTAAGCATTCTACTAGCAATAATGTTGGAATTTGATCAAGTTCATATGACTTTTGTGAACTCTTCATCACGATTGTCCATACTAAATCCATAGAGACAGGTTCAATTGCTGCTAACTGTTGTCATTGAAATTCTGTGTCGCAACTGTATGGTGACGATGGTGATCTGATGAAAGTTCGTTGGATACAAGGGTGGACCGCATTCTTTTATTTTGTGTCTTCAACAACTTTAACAAACCTATTATAAAAAATTTATACTAAAGAAAATACTGCTTTTTTAAATTCTTTCAGTTTTCGCCTCAGGGAAAATGTGAAATGAAAGTATTTCCTTATTTAACCTTTGTGTTTTCATATATAAATGCGAATTTTTAGTATACAATGCTTCCGTGAAAGAAAAATAAATAGAACAAATTTTTTTTAAAGGCAACTCAGAAATCTACCTGAACTGCTGCCTCACGCATAAACTGTCTAGCTGGGACAGTCAGAACCCATTGAATTTCCTCAGGTAAAAGTGCACCCGCCACCTTCAACTTGACTTGATCACAGAGGTCGTCCTTCAGGTAACGAATAACAAGGCTTATCACCTGAATTGCAGCCATCTTCTTCCCCATTTCATTATCGATGATGGTCTTACGAGTAAGGCTCTAAAAAGAGTTAAAATTACAGATTTTCTGTTAGACAGTAAAATGATAGTTACCGTCCTTGTATGATCATTGAAGGGTTATATTTTTGCTGACATATTTCGTACCAAGTTATATTTAAAGTTTTTGTATATTAAGCATGCTTACTAATATAATGTATTCATATTTTAATTGTATTTTCATATTTGTGGTGGACGTAAGTTCTTTTCTGATAACTTCAAATTACCTTGTCTTTGAAAAGGGACATCTTAAATCTTTTAAAATAATACCAGTCTTTGTGCTCATCCTTTTCGGCCAACCTCCCATATTTGTCTTCAGCATTATAACCCAAGGCATCCAAAGTTTTGCCATATGGTCGTATGAGAGCTGTCGTGGGTGCTTTGGAAGATAAGCCTATTCCGCTGATCCATTCTTTAACAGGTATTTTTGTTGGCACTCTCTCGTAATCATGCCTGAAGGAGCACGCCCAACTTGAAAATGTTGTTCCAAAGTCGATAGCCGCCACCAAAAGCTTATTGCATTTCCCAGAAGCCTAAATAGGAAAATTGTACATCGTTAGTTCCTAACTACAGAACTTTCAATCGATGCCACATTTCAAGTATCACAACCCTAATTGTGTATATTTTATTTGAAAAATCACCTCTTTAGATAAATTACTGTTTCAACAATTTGCTTTTATATACAAGAGACCATTTACTTTCCATTACAGGGGTATAGTGGAAATTTGATGGTTATTTTCTTTTTCTAATAGTGTCTTTACTCTAGTCGGGTTTACTGTATTTACAATATCAAGAGAAAGGGTGCTTTGAAGATCCAGTATAATAGCAAGGCAATTAAATGGAAACCTGTCAACCATATTAAACGAAATCGTCATATGTGCAACATTAAATCTCATATTCCTATATATAAATATTATGGACTATACATTTGTATTTTTAAAAAAAGAATACTCCCAGCTTTCTTTTAGCCATTATTTACAATGATATGCAGATCCAGTCACATTGTATTTTGTACTACCATCACAGGTGAGGACAAGACGTTTACATCGCCTTCATTTACAACATTTCTAGATTAATCTGTTTCATTGCATTTTAGAATCCCATTCGGAATATGATATTCCATTGGAATATCTCACCATCAGACATTATAAAATTATGAATAAGAACTGAAAATGAATAGACCATACAATACATATATACACTGTCGTCTGTCATAATTTATCAAGTATATGCATGTGTTACGTGCTTAGGCTCGAATAAGCAGCAGCATAGAAAGAAGTGAAAGTAACAAGCTTGTAAAAATTAACAAACAATTTATTAATTACAAATGGTTTCATCAGGGAAAATAAATAAACTTACGGTTTTTGAGAATTACGTCCAAAAATTAATCCAATATAGAATTCACAGAAATAATCCACTAATGGAATTGCAAGAGTCCTAATAAATAAATGTTCTAATAGTTCCCTGTTCGAATCTTGACGACGTAATCCAATATGGACGACGATGTTACATGATGCAGTCAGTTCTTGTTTTATAATAATAATTAAAAATGAAAATCTATAAGCACATATTCTTTTCCCGATAAATAATAAAATAATTCCTCTTGCTTTAAACGAATTGACACAATTTCCAGTACACGGTAATTAAAAATAACTCAAAAAGAAGACACAACTTAATATTCCAAGGCCCAGACTAACTACTGGATGTACTCTCCCAGAATAATAATTTAAATACCTGGGGTTTTTTTACGTAAAGAAGGGATCACGTGATTTTCTGGAAGGTCATAGAACAAACGTACGATCATTTAAACACGTACGCACGGAAAGATCCAGATAAGAATCAGCCACTTCTCACCCCCCCCCCCCCAACTAAAAATAAAATGTCATTGGAAGACAACCAATCATTTCTAAGGCATGTTATCACTCTGAAGCAAGGTCAGAAAATGAGGTTAACAAGCAAGGTCAACACCTGTGTTTGCAGATAAAGTGTAGATCAATCTAATTTTCCAGAAACCACTTCCCAATTTAATGACTTATAAACCCAAAATTGACAAATTTGAATTTGACAATTATAAATAAATTATTTAAATCAAATATACGTAACACATGACTTTATGTTTTGCCTCCACATCAAGACCAGACCAAGAGATTGAAAGTCACCTAATGAATTGCCACAGCAAGGCATTATTACCTAAGTCAATCTTTTGCAATAGGCTCTAGTCTCCACAGACAAAAATACTTTGAAACTGTTTTGCATTGTATTGTTGCATGTACAGTATCAACTATTTATTATCTCAGATAAATAGATTACTAAAGACTCTAAAGGTCTAAACAATAAGCGCGGCGTAATTTGTTTCCCACAATGTCTCCTGTAGTTGAGACAACTATTATTTTGCATTATGTGTTAATGATCCTTTATGTTATTTCAAATTATACCGCAGAGAGATAAATATCAGCAAATCGGGATTAACTGAAGAGTATTACGCTGCATCGCAACGACGATTGTGTATAGATAGCTACTATTGTGCTATTTAAATGTCGTTGTCCTGAAGAGACAGGTATTGTCATCTGCTACTAAACCGGAGAGGACGTAATTGGGGGGGGGGAGGGGGCATTCCTCCCCACCTGATTTTTTGTATGTGCTGTATGGTCTCCCTAATTTTTAAGGTAGAAGGCATGAGCCTAAATATCACAGTCCTAGCATTATTTCATTTCACATATAAGCTAAATCTGTAATGTGGTTTAGATTTACTTTGAGTTAGGCTTGGAAATGGGTTGACTTGTTGGTGACTGCCTGTCACAGTTAGACTAGCATTGGAGATCAAATACGTAGCTTGGGCTACAAAGGAATCGCTGACTTGGCTTACGTATTTACACGTGTCTGCTACAGAGGTAAATATCTAAAAATCTATATGGGTGCTGAAAACTATGCTGATTTGTTACAGTACTAGTGAACTTTATTCATGCATTAGGCACATACTGATTCTTTTAGCTGTCTTCTCACAGGAAAATATTCAAAATAGGTCTTTCCTGTAAAACAATGAATGTAAAAAAGCGGGGTTGGTGGCAGTGTTGGTTCAGTATAAAGCCACTAGTTGCTTAAGGAATTAATTTTAATACCTCAGTCAGAATCGTTCAAGCATCCTTTCAACAAAAATCATTAGTTATATTTTCTATTTGTATCTTTAATATAATAGTATTATCATTTATCTGCAATAGGTCATCGTTGGACGAAAATTTACCAAAACATTTGTCCAGTGTAACCTAAAGTTGCTGTAGCCTAAATTAACAATTAGCAAGCCCGTCAAGTCTTGCCCCTTCCCACCAATCAAGTTTTGCCCCTTCCCCCCAATCAAGTTTTGCTCCCTCTCAATTGCAATTTGAAATGACGTCCCTGTAAACAGGTGCTTTTCATTTGTCGTTAACTGTTATAGGTATGTTGTAAGGATTACAGCTATTTCTAGCATTAGTACTTTATCAGCGGCGTTTCATATATAAATCGTTGATGTAACGTATTGGGGGCTTCGGGAATACCTCTTTTACGCACATGTCGGTTTAAAGGTCTTAGACATGCTAGAGCAGAGTTGTTAAAACGTTTTGCAAAGAGGGCCAGAACTGATAAAGTGAAGATGCCTGGGGGCCAATAGTTCCTTCTGATGTCTTTTTTTTAAAACCATAAACGTTACATGCAGATATACACTGTTATATAAATAAAATAAAAAACAAATAAACAAATAAATAAAACAATTTTCATTGTCACAAAAATCTTTTTTTTCTCCTCAAATGACAATGTAATTATATAGAAGCCACTCAGGCAGACATGAACAACTGTACAAACACAATTTTGACTTTCTCGATGCAGCTGTGTAGGAGCATCATAAGGGTCCACGGAGAAGGGAGAAGAGAAAAGCAACATGTCCTTTTTAATAACTGCAAACACCTGAAAGCATTTGTTGAATTCCACATAAATAGATGTGATAGTTGTTGCATAACTCTTCATTTGCATACCGATGTTGTCCTGTGGGAAACTGTTAATTACCTCTTCAAAGCTGGGATGTGCGCGGTGCAGGGCTCTGTTTGAGACAAGTGTCTTTGGAAAAATTGCAGTTCATTCCAACAGTCTTGACGTGAGCGTATAGCTGGCTCACCACTGCATCTCGTCATTAAATATTAACATTCAGCCCATTCAGATGCTTCGTTATGTCCATCAATAAATACAAATCTGCCAGAAATACAGGATCCGACAATTCTTCCATCGGTTGCCCCTTTTCACACAAACACAATCAAATTATGTGGAAATGGCACCAGCATATACGAAATCTGGCGTGAAGCCGGGGACACTGCTGCTAAATATAAGTTGCAGAAATTAATATTGGGGCTGCCTGTGACAACCCCTTAGACTATGGATATACATATGTTGTCATCTATGGAATCCTGAGGCACGTCAGTCTTATTGTCTTTCACGCTCAACACAAATTAGAAAGAAAATTTCATTCAGCTGTTCTTCTGGCAAATAACTATCCAACAAGGTATGAACGCACTAATACACGTTTCTGTGGCGTTTGAAAATATAGTTCGGGTGAATGACTAACATAGCTGCAGTGCGATGTTATTCTTTCAAATTAAATTTGCTTGACTTCGCAAACAATAATGTTGCACGTGCATGTATCAAACTATTGCAGTACATGAGCAAGGATCATTACAACGACAAGGGCTTGCAAATTTCCTTAAACATCTTCAATTTGTTTTCTGATTTATTACTTTACTTTGGAACACTTAGACCTGTACATGCAGCCTGTTGTTGACACGCACTTGTATGCACGTCTCAGTATCGCGTCATAGTTTATAGATGGATTGCTGTAATCCTCGTCATGAAATGATGCTTGCGAAAATAAAATGAGCAATAAGAAATGAGATTAAAGTCACAATGAATGTCCGGCAAAGTAAAATGTCCTTTAAGCACATCAAAATCATGCTCAGGAGGACAAACAGAAGAGCATCTCAGTAACAATATAGGTATTGATGTCGTTGGAGTTAAAGAGCATCCAAAAGAGAGGTGGGATATTTCCATTTATCGTAGCAATTACAGCTTTGTTGGTGGCTTGCGGCTTTTGCGGTTGCAAGAGCAACTTCGTTTGGTTGCTGAAACTGCATCCGAGTTAGATTTAATGAAGACGGTTGTAGGCCGCATAATAAAACGAAATGATCTTCGATTTCCCGGAATGACTGGGAAAAATCTACTTAGGCCAAGGTTTTCGTCAACCCGAGACGAATCACTCAATACACTCGGGCAACGGTTTTTTTTGTGTAGACTTGCTGTTGACGGTCACAAAACTGAAGCTTCTTGGACGCCCATTGATCACTTTCGATTTACTAGCAAAATTTGTCAAGAATTGCGTATATGTCCCTATGTGGGATGAACACATGCCAATGATCGTCCACAGGTGGGAAACCAACATTTGTGACCTGGATCACACTGGGTCGCATACACCATAACTCCTCGACATCTTTCATATTTAGACACGTACGGACTTGAACTGCTACGTGAAGTCGTCGATCATTTACATGGTAGATTAGCCACTAAACATTTTCGAGGTTTTAGAGAACGGCCCTATTTTATTAAACTCTGCCATTTCAAACCCTAATCGATCTGGGCAACTTAATGAAGCACCTTATACACTCGTGAGACGTAAAGCTTGTTCACCTATCCCGTACGCGCTTTCTGATTTTGCTTGAAGCATAAGAAAATTTATATTGATATTTACGACGCTCGAGCGCATCAACCCGACGCGGTGCTGAGGTGAATCTAACCAGGTGTGCAGGTTAAGCCGATTTGACATAACTGAGCAACTATTTTTTTGGAGTCGATTCAAATGTGTTTGTGTATTTTCAAGATAGAACTACAAAAACTGGAAACGTCCAACGCAGATATCAGCGATGTTGCTTTGATACCTTGAACAAGAGTGGTTTCAGACTTCAACCGCCCATGGGTACTTGTTTCAAAGCATACTTGGATAAGTCATAGATGGATGGACGTTTGAGAAATAGGAAACATCATAGGATCTGAAGGGATCAACCCTAATCAGTAATTCAATCTGAAATCCTCCAAATAACACTACTGATGCAATTGTGATGAAACAATTATTAAAAAATAAATAAATCTGCTTGAACAAATGCTAGCTCAAATCGTCAATAGGAGTAGGCAACTGTACAAGTAGTTCATCAATATAAATGATCAAATGCATTGTTTAAAAACATTTAAGAATTTGCATTAGACTCGTTCATATATTTTAAAAAAATTGATTTATATTTACTAGGCTCCTAAATATCCACTTTAAAGAGGTTAAACTGGTTAAACTTATATACTATCTTGTGACCAATTGCCCATTTAATTTTTTCCAGAAACCTTAACACACGTTTCCTATTGTTTTATGGAAAATCCTCAGCCACTTTATTTCAGCATTATATGAGAATCGCTAGGCCAAATAATTTCGCCCTACGAACACTAACCCAAAGCTTTGTATAAGAAATGAGAATCGCTGGGCCATAGCATTTCTCCCTATGAACACTAACCCAAAGCATTGTATAAGAATTACTACATCAGAGAATTTCGCCCTATGAGCATTAACCCAAAACATTGTATAAGAATCGCTAACCAATATAATTTCTTCATATGAACACTAACCCAAGGCATCGTATGAGAATCGCTAGGCCAGAGAATTTCGCCCTATGAACATTAACCCAAGGCATTGTATGAGAATCGCTAATCCATATAATTTCTTCCTATTAATACTAACCCAAAGCATCGTATGAAAATCGCTAGGCCAGAGAATTTCGCCCTATGAATACTAACCCAAAGCATTGTAATGAATGACCCTAGGCTATTAACCTGCCATGTTTGTGAACAAATATATATCATTGAACTTGGCCAGGCAAGTCACGTTAAGAAATCTGCTAACCAAGGCCTTACCAAAAATATTTTGCAACCAAGGATGATCCTTTCTTAAGAACCCCATTAATAATTTTAAACTTTAAACACATAGAAAAAGATTATGTTGCAAGCAAGTTTTTAAACAGTACAGTACTGTCATAAGCAAATTAGAAATAAGACATATCCACGACAGTAAAAATTAAGTGATCAGGTAATACTGCATTTTTTTTAATACAATAAACACGGGATATCAAGTTCCGATGGCACCCCTTCTTGGTTGTCACCACAGGCGGTCCTCCCCTTTCGCATCCACCCCCACTTAGTACGTAACTGTTGCTAATACCCCTATTCCCGTGACAATAAACTTTTTTTAAAAATAAAATAAGCAGCAAAATTATGACACTGACTTTCATCCCATGCCACTGATTCCATGCCACTGATAAAAACAATTTTTCACCAGCAACTCTTATGTTTGGTGACTTGTAAATCCACGTGGAACAGCACACACCTCTATCATGTGCCAAATTTGAATCTCGCGCTAGATATGGCTGTTACCAATGTGTCTAAAGTGTACGCGGGTTTCTTCCAGAAAGATTTGAATGCAGCAAAATTGCAAATTGTAATGAACAGGTGACATCGCACCCACAAATTGTCCATCAGTATCAACACAGATGGGGGAATTTACCAGACTAGCATTTTAAAGAATAAAGCAAAACCAAAACGAAGAGCATCATATTTCTCTTTGGCTTGAAGCGCGAAAAGAAAAGGATGGCTGTTTCACGGACCCAGTGTGTGTGTGTGTGTGTGTGTGTGTGTGTGTGTGTGTGTGTTGGATTTTTAACAATATTCATGCATATGATATCTGCATTGTGGCAGTTTAAAGCGATATCTAGCACTGAGGCATAAAGCCGCAGACACGAAGCATGATGTCCCACGTAACTCACATTATACAGACACCATGCCGAATAATCCTAACACTAACATCTTAATGATGTGTGCGTAGTCCTTGGCATGAAACTTGCATTCGAGGCGGACGATTGCTAGGCAACCGGAGCGGTCCAGGATCCATGATGATAAGCTAATGAATACAATGACTAAGTTGTGTAAAATAAATTATATAAATAAATTATATATATGATGCTTTTCATTTGTATATCTCTGAACATGGTATGGGTACACGTGGATGGGGTGATGGTGGTTGCTAACACAAAGACCAATCAGAGGTGAATTAATAAAAATTGGAGTTTGATGGCTTTTATTATTCAGAAAACTGTAACTTCGTTCCAAATTATATGGACTGTTCAGAACGAAAAGTTGAGATCAATAACGTCTGAATTTCCTCAATCACAAATCACCGAAAAAGACTTTTCTTAAACAAAGATACCATCAAAGTTGAATCTTGGGGAACGTTTACAAGAATTGAAAATGTCGAAACAGAAAATCATAATTGAGATTGCCTGAGAGAATTAACGTTAAGAAACATACTCACATGACACCAACAATTCAAGCAACATGTATTGCTTTTATAGACGGAGTAGTTATTGCTATTGGTTTGATCGATGCAGTGCGAGATATGCTTTTAATCAAAACATAGATAACGGACGGAATAGACTACTAACTCCATGGTTGGTTTTAAGCCCTTATAAATGAATGACCTCCATTTCCATACATGGTGTAAACTAATTTATGCAGTTAATAGAATAACTAGTCGTTTAACTTTTTTTAACAAGAGCAGATTAAAAACCAAAACGAATGATTAATAACATATACATTAATAAATTGCAAGCCAAACGACAAATATATAACAATATTTACCTAGCGGCATTAAATACAGCTAAAATAAGGTAAGAGTATAATTTGAAGATGATATTTGATTTATTTTAAATTAGAATTCTCAATTAACATGGATATAGAAGAAATAATTCAAAAATTGGTTTGTCCAATTGCTTTCAGTTAGTTTACGATCAATTTCCTAATGGAGAAAGAGATTAAAGACATTCACTGTATATATATATATATATATATATATATATATATATATATATATATATATATATATATATATATATATATATATATATATATATATATATATATATATATATATATAATGTATATCAATGGTTCAATGTAGCCCATACTGTTTTGAGTGGGTCCGCTAGATAGACCTCAATAATTTCACATTACCAACCCTAATATGGGTCACCGCCCAAAGAGGTTTAGAACCGCTGATTTATCTAGATTGATCATTACAGGTATATAAGAAACAGTAATAAACCAAAATAATCTTAACTTTGTAGAGATCTGTATGGCTAGTGTTTCCGGTAAAATGGGTGTCCTTACTGCTAGTTGAGTTGAAAAGTTGTTGGCATTGGAGGACTTCTTATCCTCTGGATTTTATATGGTTCGATGAAGCTTTGCTAGGGATTGTTGGAACAACTTTAAGAGACAAATTAACATACCCGATCAGATGTTAATCTCTGATAAAAGTGAACTATATATTATTGATGAATAAAGAATCTAGCGATAGCAAAATAAGTCATGATCATTTTAATAAAATAGTTACTGAATACAAAGGCGTAGCGGCATGACGACTGAGTTGTGATAAACCAGCTAGGATTCTCCTTACTTAACAACGGACGACAAATTATATAACAGAGAAGCCTAGTTAAAAATTTTAATATAAACGAACAATATGGAAAAGAAATATATGTGTAAAATCAAGTGGATAACAGAGACGGTAAATTATATATATGAGCAAATACCAATTGTATGAACGATAAGAATACAACTAAAGTATAAAATTCCTGAAGGTTTATATAATTTTTAGATGCTCGTGAGAAAAGCTAAGGAGTGCAAAAAGTGTAGATATTCAATGTCAGACACATAACTTTAAATTGTAATAACTAATATGTTAACCATATACAATTCTTAAGTCAATATAATTTAATACTGAAAGATCTATAACTGTATTTTCGGCATACGATATAGTTTTTGATTTTTTGAAACCTAAAAACGATATAATTTCCTTGACGAACTAAATTAAATAGAGGATTACTGTAACGATTCCTACTTTGACCGAATAGAGTCCAGACCAATCAACGAATTTCACAGTGATTTCATACCACACGATAGTTCATATCAATAATTACCACACGATGCTAATAGTCCATATCAATAATTCCCACACGATGCTAATAGTCCATATCAATAATTCCTACACGATGCTAATAGTCCATATCAAGAATTCCCACACGATGCTAATAGTTCATATCAAGAATTCCCACACGATGCTAATAGTCCATATCAAGAATTGCAACTGGACACATAGTATGTACCATCATTAAAGATGAAGACTCCAAAGAAGAGATTATATTTATGTCAAGTACTTATCTTTAGAACATATCAGCCAAATAATTTTTTTTTCTCGTAATTCCCACTGTTGTGACAATATATAAGCTCAGTCAAAAAGTTAAATATGTTCAATAAATGAAAAACAAATCCGTAAGAGAGCCTAGTGGTATTTAGTTCATAATTTATAGAATTTGTTTCAGATAGATTAGTAAGATAAAGTAGTACACAATGTGTTGAACTTGAAACAATAACAATATTACAAATTTAGTCTGAGTTAATAAAAGGTTTCGTTTAACACCTGCTGACATGAGACATTTAAGGATAAAAATTTCAACGATATTCAAGCCTGAAGAGTTGTTACCGTTTTGTTGTTGCAGGGTTGAACTCCATTTTTCGGCACAATATATCCTAATAATGGTGGCGAGTATAAATGATGGAGGAAGAACCCAAGAAAAAACGCGAAAAGTACCACCGACCCACGAGAAGCTACTGACAAGCTTTATCGCATACCCACATTGGCCGCACACGAGACTCGAACCAACGCAGACAGACGTGAGATGCAGTGATCCAAAACGGTGAGCCCTTTAGACCACTAGGCCACTCGGGACCCCCCCCCCCAACAAGTCTGAAGAGAACATTAATAATTAATTAAAGTCTGTCGACCAGAGTGTCACAGAAATCTCAAATAAACTCTCAAAACTCCAAAAGCAAATAGATTGTACGAAAAACAGATTTCAGAGCTTCCATATTTATGTACCAAGAATTAAGACGGAGATATGCCGAATTAACACATTTTCTCTTGAAAATCAACACCATTGTATAACGGCTTATCAAGACCAGAGTTCGGGAACCTACGGCATCCAAAGATTATCGATTTTAACATTGTTACTCTCTTACAGGTGGTACGCCCTCGTACGTTTTGCAAATAATCCGGAAAAGGTGGCACGCTATGTAAGATAGGTTTCCGACCACTAGTCTAGACTATTCAGAAGTAATAGAAAAAAAAGTATCTGCCTTCGTATATTTATAGAAATCTAAAATGTGGACACATTTCCCTCCTACATGACAGTGAAGAAAAGTGAATATACACTTCTTTATGTTTCGGGTTTTGGCAAGTAAGAGCAAATGTACTATGGGATGTGAAAACGTGTTAATTTTATTCTGGTTTTATTTTGGTTTTATTTTCCCCTCTATCATGTTGCCCTGCCCGCGATTGCGTCAGTCAATGGAACAGTGAAATTGTTAAAAGTCGTGTATATCTGTTAGACTCCAGGACTATAGCTGAAAGGTACGAGAACCCGGCTATTTGCGTGTGAAAAGTCGCACGTGGACGTTGAAAGTTCTGTTCAAGAACAGAGGACCCTTATTGGTGTCGTAAATCTCACCACACTGACAGACGGCCAGGGACATTGTCTGCTAAGTTGAATAGAACAAGTAAGAATCGACATCCAGTCGGAATTGAGAGATGATGTGGTCAACATTTTCAATCCTAATTCATCTTAGTACTTTCGAAGCTATGAGCTCATTGAGTGCCTAAACATATTACTGAAAGGTTATAAAGCAATACCACTCGTAATCGGGCGGGAAAACATAGAAAATTCTAAGAAAGATAAAGCTTTGGCAATGTCAGTAAGTAATTTGCTTGATTGTTGTAGAATATCACGGCATTATAATTGTAATACATATATACATATATACACATACATACATACATACATACATACATACATACATACATACATACATACATACATACATACATACATACATACATACATACATACATGTAGATAGATAGATAGATAGATAGATAGATAGATAGATAGATAGATAGATAGATAGATAGATAGATAGATAGATAGATAGATAGATAGATAGATAGATAGATAGATAGATAGAATATATAGATACATATACATTTATATACATACATATATATAAATATATCCAAATATATACATATACGTGACGCAATCTATCGATGTCTCTATGATAAGTAGTTGATTCTGTGCTTTTATTAAGACATTGTTTACCATTCAAGAATATTTGGATATTTCGATGTGCACAATAACGTGATTGAAAATGAAATAGCCTCCATCTCATCATTGATTATTGGTTAACGTGAAACGAGATGGCTATGGAAATATGCTAACGTCCTTGTGTTTTCACAGGAAGCTTTTATGGGACAGACTTCCGGTATAGTTATCTCGAGTTTCTAAAAAGAGAGACGGAAGTGAGATTTGCAGAACAGTCGGCAAAGTAGTCATGAACGAGTCGAGGAGGAGAAAGTGAAGAGGGAAGATGAGTGTAGAGAAGTCGAAAGGGGAAAAATCTGGAGCAAGTCGCGAGGGAGAGGAGAAGGAATTTGAATATAAGGAAAGGAAGAAGAGCGATTGGAAAATTTGATGCTATGGATTATTGAGTTTTATTAAATTGTTATTCATTTCAACCGCACCTTTTGTGTACTCATTAATTTAACTGTCGGCACTGCTGACTGGGGCTCGGAGCATTACATCTCTATATCACTAATTTCACTTCCTACAAAAACGAAGCCTTAGTGGGACTTCTATAATAATTTAAATCATATATTGGGAGCACCCACATCAACCATAATAACCCCTACACACAGTCTGTAACAGATGTACTGGATTCACCAGGATTCTATGATGATTGTTCTCATTAAACTTTCCACTGACATATTCATAATTACAATGTAAATGATACAAATGTATTGATGCCTGTATTTGACATATTCTGTCATTTATTATTATTATTATTATTATTATATTATTATTATTATTATTATTATTATTATTATTATTATTATTATTATTATATTATTATTATTATTATTATTATTATTATTATTATTATTATTATTATTATTATATTATTATTATTATTATTATTATTATTATTAATATTATTATTATTATTATTATTAGCATCAAGAGGATATTGAGGGACAAAAAGTAATGGTTGCTGCATATGTGTAATTTAAACGCACAACTTATTCACTGTGTATGCGCAATATTAGGTAGTGCTATGGTTATTTTTTTGCGATGAGTGCAGTCATCCTAAACGTTTACTATAGTCTATCTGGTTTCTGATTATTTATAATAATGTCTGATAAGATTATATTAAAAATCTCCATAGTGGACAGAAAAGAATATCTTTTTATTTCTTAAATTTAATTTTTGGATTGGATATGGAGCGTGTTATTTGTTTATTAAATTCCACGGACAACGGGATGTAACTGTGTTAGAAATATTAAAAACGTGTAAATCAGTCTTTATTGAGTTGTTTCCTTTGCAAATTCAGTTATTTCAACAAAATACCGTCAGCTTTGATACTTGTGCATGATATGGGTATGTACATAGGAGGATCATTATGTTGTATCTTATACAGTAATGCATTTTTTAAATCACGTTGTATAATTTAAAGACTGAAAATATAAGGACAACACTTTTTAGAGGAATTAAGTTTATTTTAAGTAGGTATACATCATATATAGAATATCATTTTCCATAAAATTAGAGAATATACAAGAAAGTGTGTGTGTGTGTGTGCGTGTGTGTGTGTGTATATGTGATACATGCATTTCAAAAGTGTGCGAATATATGTTTGTATGCAGCTGAAGTTGCAATAGTCAACATGTCAAAATGGAACTTTTGCGATTATACTAAAATGATTATTAATATATCATTATGTAGAGTTATGCTTAACATAGAGAATATAATCATCTACATACACCCTCTCTTATAAACATATGACACATTTGAAATCTAAACAGGAAGTAAACCATATCGATTAAAAAAATTAATTATCATACACATACTCTTTCTTAACCGTAAAAAATATTGAACTTTAATTTATACATTTTATAAACTTTTTATTAAAAACATTTACCAACGCTGTGATTAAAAATATAACAGCGCATGATGATCGCATGCACTACGTTATATTCTACCTCGACATTTGACGGATGCATTTGTCAGTTGCCGTTTTCAGTTGCTGTCATCGGATGCAACGAATGGTAAATGCGTATTTAACCTTTGACATCGTGCACAATCACATGAATCTCAGTTGTACAGAAGTGTAGCAGGGTACGGGGAGGGGGGCAGAGGCGGACAGATGTCCCCGAACGCCAGACTAGTGGAGGGGCCAAAATGGGCTTTGAAATAGGTTGTATGTGTCATTTCATAATATAATTATATCACGTATGATGTAACCGTATGCACTATGCAACTATGCATTATTTTTTTCTTCTCTTTAATAGCCGTTGGCCTTACATTGGGTAATGGTGATTTTATTGATGAAATTAATGGGTTTCAGAGTTGAGGGGAGGAGGGTGGGTGTGGGGCATAAAAATCAATATTGTCCCCGGGCTCCAAGCAGTCTAACTAGGCCTCTGTATATGTGATAATTTATTTCCATTATGTGGGATAACTCAGAAGAGATAGAAGGCACATGATGTAGACATGACATATTTCCTAAAACATTTCAACATATACTTTTGTATTATTATTATCTCAAGTCAACGTTGAAAGAAACTTGTATGTCGTTTCGTTTTTGTGTTATTATTTATGTACCTATTTATAATTACCTAGTCAGCATATGAAGTTGTGTATCTTTCAATAATTACATTTCGTCTTCCAGTTCCCTCTTTGCAGACAAGGATGATAATGACATGCAGACTTATAATAATATCTTACAAGGGATCAATGATGTTGTCTTCCCAAATGAAATTAGGAATATCGCCGAAGATTTCATACGGAAATTATGCAGGTAAGAACGAGATTGATGCTGACATATTCCCAAAAAATATAAGAAACAATTCGGAAGGTCTCTTTCGTAAACAACACATGTGATAAATCAATCGATGATGTTATCCTCTGAAGTGACATAGGAACACTGAATATTTTATATAGAATCTATGCAGGAAAGAAGGTATATTAGTAGTAGATTTCACCGTTCTAGTTATCTGTCAGACATTTTATTTCGAAGGAGTTGAACGATTACAGTACTCTGACTAATATAGGCATCGAGAACAAAATGATGGCTACGAATGTCTAACCTCCAGGTACACAAAACCAAAACCTACAGGATTTATTTTAAGTTAACACATTTTAAACGTTCGTTGTATAGTGGTTAAACATACTTGGTGATAAAAATAAAAACAAGGTTTGTAGGTAACTCAGTAGATATATAACTTTGCCTCTCCCATTTCAGTGGATGTATACGTGGCACTATTTATCCGTGCTTCTTATAGATTCTAGAAGAATTTTAAAAAAGTGGAAAACACAGTTGATCATATCACATTTTATAAAACGTTAGAGGTTAAATGTTATTGAAACTGTAAAACTCACCATAGTGTTTTTTCACGTGTGTAGATAACTATATCCTGTTTTGCACTTGTTTACTGCTGCCAATAATAATTGTAGGCTGAACATCTATAGTCACACTTGTCATACAACGACAAAGTGAATAAGAATTTTGCCTCTATTTCATTATTATCTGATTTCTCTTACTCGAAATCGTTATCTTATCTGTCTGCCGGTCGGTCGATCAGTAATTCGCAATATATATATATATATATATATATATATATAGAGAGAGAGAGAGAGAGAGAGAGAGAGAGAGAGAGAGAGAGAGAGACAGAGAGAGAGAGAGAGAGAGAGAGAGAGAGAGAGAGAGAGAGAGAGAGAGAGAAGGGCTCAAATTAAACGTTGATAGAAGAATATACACACGTGGCAGATAATAATATTACTATGAAACATTCTCTTGCAGAATCCAGAGATATCACTTTCCGTTCTGTTTGGTTTTATATATAACCCGATGCTCTAAGTACAATGCCTGGAATATTATTGCCATTAACTAAATTTAGGGATATTACTATTTGCAATATTTCAAATCTCTGTCATAGAGATTGCACTGTTCCTTACGCCTCACAGGGGCGTCAACCATTTATTTTAAAGAAAACGTGCAAACAATGGAAGGAATATGATGCTTTTGTCTGTTGCATGACGGTATAGTGTAGAACATAATTAATGAATGAGTTTTAATATATATATATATATATATATATATATATATATATATATATATATATATATATATATATATATATATATATATATATAGCAAAGATCTAGCTTTTGAACAAAACACATAACTAAACATTTAATACCAAAAGATACATCTCTTTAGTAATATATTCACCATGTGTATAATTGATGTATGACACATTGATGAATTTCATCGATGCATTGGCTTTATTCCCTTTCTTTTATTTGTAAAAAATAATCATGTCAAACGCCTCACCGCGCAGGAAATACCTTTGTATGGATGGTTCAACGAATTCCAATGGGAGGATTTACGAGGCAGAAGAATGGAACCACCTTTTATTCCAAAGGTTATAATCTCTCTCTCTCTCTCTCTCTCTCTCTCTCTCTCTCTCTCTCTCTCTCTCTCTCTCTCTCCATATTGTTTTCTGAATCCCGCCCATCTCCACACCCAAACAAACAAACAAACTAAAACGGTAACATTGCAAAAATAAGCAGAAATAAACAAACTGTAAGATAATTAATTGCTATGATTTCGCCGTTAATCTTGATATACCAATTGTACTGGATTACGTGATTGCTTCAAACATCTGATTTAAGAAACATTTACAGAGAGAATTGTCCCTCATTGCTCTGACATCTATTTACACTATAAAAAATATCCCCATCTATGGTTATTGTTGGTCACGTCAAGTAATATCATCGAAAAATGAGAGTTTGGTATTTTAACCGCTGCTTTGTTTTAATTTTTATGTCAATCTCTCTCGATATTTTAATTGTTCTTGTTTTTGTTTGTTCCGTCGTTGATTGTTTACAAACTATATATTAACCCAAGACGTATGTGTTTCGTTATTCAGGTCAAATCTTCAGTTGATGCCAGTAATTATGATTGTGAAAGCTCCCCAGAAAAGGAGATTATCCACGCATTGATGACGTAACAAGCTGGGACCCGGGCTTTTAGCTCAGTTCTACGATTCCCACCTTGTGTCTGTCAACTTCAATTTTTCTCCGATGAACAGAAATTTAGTACCTGGGAAAGGCAACAATGTAATCATGATGTTAGAAGCTAATGAAAACGCTTATCATTTACAAAATCATTGAAGAATGCAAATCAGTTGTAGAATCTACAAATATATGTGAACAAATATTTGCTGGACGTTTGTCAGGGATTGCCATCAGCTTGTGGGAGTCACATACTTGATATCGATATCCAAAACGTATCCATAATACAAGTTAATAGTGGGCAAAAACAATCACATTAATCGTTCATTTTATATTTTTTTTAAAAATGGAATTGAACTTTTAAAAAGATGAGGAAGCCTTAGATTATAGATTTGTTTATGCTTTACGTTGTAAATGAATTCTGATCACTGGGTAGTCATATATGTTATTTGATTTATATGGAAACGAGCGCTGTCTTTGTTGACACATATTAAAGTTCCATTCCAAGCATATTTGGTGTGGTTAGCATGTTAGGGGTGTCCCCCTGGTAAAAACTGTTCTGGATATCCGAAGGTTTAGTTACTTAATGTGACTATTTGTTTGTTTGTACGTTTTTCTGATGGTCATAATCCTAGGGTTTTCTGGTTCCATACTCACCTACCTTCTGGTATTTTACCTGTTGGACGTCTTTTCTTCCCCTTTCACTCTTTCCTGGTTCTAATTAGTTGCGACTCTTGCCAGGAGTCATTTTTTTATGAACATACAATACATTTTTACTTTGTATGTTATTCTGTAGAAAATTAATTGGTATGGATGTTTCAAATCGTTCAAGGCTGTCTTTTTAATTTCAACCTATTTTCTTCTACATTTGGTGTGTGTGCGTGTGGGTCTCTCCCATTTCTCTTTGGTGACACCACTCTTTAATCTCTTGTCTTTTTTTAGAAGGCCATTGGTCACGCAGGGGATTGACCTAAATTTGTTGCGTGTTTGTCACTGCTTCAGTATCAAGTTGGTTGTTGCTTCTATTGCGTCATAGTACTTCATTGTGCTTTTCTTTGTTTTTACTTTGTTCTGTTCTTCCACACCTTGAATTGTTGATTTGTGCTCGATTTGTGGTGGCTGCTTCTGTTTTTCTTCCCTGGTTGTCTGTCGGTTAGATGTGTAGGTGCCTCTCTGGCTTCGATGTCTTTTACCTTGTTTGTTATTTCAATTTCCCGGTTTGTAAGTTCTTCTATCTCTTATGTCTGTTTGTGTAGTGGTTGTTGCAGTTCTCTTGCCTAAATTTTGTGTTAGCCTTTCTTCTCGTGAGAATGTAGTGTTCATTTATGTTGTTTCCTTTGGAAGCGCACGCGTGGGTACTGTCAGTTTGTATAAAACAATTGAAACCAAGATTGACATGTATAAAAGATTCAGAATCGTTATTACTTCTGAAACAAAAACCTCAATTGTATGATACACTTCCAAACGATTACGCTTTAATTTACAAAAAATATAGTACTCTCATTCCTGAAAGGGAATTTGCTTTCTCAAGAGATTTTGTATCACGTTCGTTCATGTTCAGCTATTCTAATTTTATGTAACTAATGCCTTTTTCTCTCTTACTTTTCCTTTGTTTGTAACTAATACATTTTCTCTCTATTTCTTTTTCCTGTTTGTATCAATTTCCTGTGTTAGTATTTCCCATGTTAGAATCGTTATCTGTGAAAAGAGGAAATACAAATTAATGATGATGAGTTACATTAAAAATGTTCAATGAAACGTTAAATTTTCTTTTATGTTTTGAAATTTCCAGAACTTAAAATAGCGTTGGATGGTTGTTTTATTATATACTCAAAACGTTCTTGAGTTCACAAGTCCATGTATTTCCTGCCACATGACATTTGCCCAGTATTTTGCAAAAACTCTATTAATAACATCTCTAATTTATAATCCTGTTAGTCAATGGTTGAAAAATTCAATAATTTAACATTTCCTATACATTATATATCTTAAACAATTATATGTATTTCCTCCAATATTCCAATTCTTCAGTTATTCCACGTTATGGTACTATCGCACTCACGCGACCATCACTATATTTTGTGTTTCTCGAATATTTGGAACCTTGTTTTGTTTTGTTTTTGACAAATGTAGAGTACTTTTTTCGGCATAAAAAAAACAATTATAACACTTATTATGGGGTTATATGCTGACTTGATCATTTTTGGTATATGTTATATTACTTTCAAGTAGCACAAGATATTTCTTGCGTGAACATTTTGTCAAATAGCGTCGAAAAGGGTGCCAAGTCATAACATTTACAATTTAGCTTGCCTCGATGAACTACGACAGATTCATGATATTACACGTCATCGTTGCTAACCAAGGATCCGATATGATAACTCTATCTACAGACACGGTTATCTCATCGGACCCTTGGCCAGCGAAGATGACTAGACGTTCGCTTTAGCGTCTTTCGTCCTGAAGGGGTACTTTTATACATGCATTTGTGTTTTAATTAAATTCATTAGGAACCTTTTGCATTCAGTCATGTTTTCTGCAATAAGGTACACATATTGTTAAACCTGGAATCTTGAATCTTCATCGGGAGCTGCGTGTTGACAAATACCACACCTTGACTACAAATATAGGTGACAGTGACGCAGATTTTAAGTTGCGCTGACCATGGTTAAAATGTGTCATGTTTATTTTTCTAAATTTCTGTTCATGCTAGCATCACAAATCTAGATGGAAACAATTGTTTGTTTTGTATCACACCTTAGCACCAGAGAAGGTCAGTGTGACCTATATTTAATATGTTATTGCAGTAGCTTAAGAGTTCATCTTAAATTGCTGACCATTTAGGTTTCCTGCAGGAAAGTTGTATACATACCGCTGGACCTCGAGTCATAAGGGGAAAGTATGCATATATTTGTTCAAACACTATCGTCATACAAAAATCAGGGAACTGTGACATATTTTCCAGGCTTCACCTACTTTAGTTAATGATATGGAAAACAAATATACAAATGTACGAATCCGGATTCATCTAGCTTCATAGAATTATCAAAAAGCCTCCCGTGCTAACTTTAATATGACTAAAGATACTAACATATTGTATGTCATATAACGTATAACGTATTCGCCTATTTTTATGCTGATTGGATGTACTTGAAATCGAGGTATTGTGAAAACAAATATAAATGGACCGAATAATAGTTGTTGTTGTTGGCTTGACTTTGCTTGCGAATATTTAGAAGGGGGATGTCCACGTCTATTGCACGCGCGCTGGTGGCTGACAAACTATTATGTGAGAGGCATGTCCGTCCACAGAGGCTGCAGGGGAATGTATGGGTGGTGGTGGATGCTGCCGATGGTTCTCGGTATTTTCTTTGCCATCGTTTTTCAGCCAAGTTGGCCCATTATTTTGTCTAAAAGTGGTAGTGGCTCAGTGAGATGTACTTCGCCAGCTTTCACGGCTTTTGATGCCATTGGCGTTGCTTGATGCCACACGTTGTGAGGGTATTTTTCAAGGAGTCTTTATATTTTTTAAGAGGTGCCCCTCTATCACGGTGGCAAGTGGACAGTCATACAGTGCGATCTTTGGCAGGTGATGATCCTCCCTCCTGGACACGTATCCTGCTCAACGTAGCTGTATCGTCACTAGCATTGCCTAAACGCTGGCGATCTCTGCTTGTTTGTGGACTTCAATGTTGATGACGAAGTCACTCCAAAGGATGTTTAGGATAGTGCAGTGAAGGCGCGGATGGAAGCGTTCAAGGAGGCGGAGGTGGCTGCTATAGGTTACCCAGGATTCATCGCCATATAGGAGGGTGGTCAGTACGACAGCTCAGATCGTTGTACCTCCTAGGACTGGCACTGTACCACACTCGTTTATAGACTCTGCTGAAGGTCTTGTTTGCCTTGGCCAGTCTTCTATGTGGACAACAAGGTCAGTCTTATTGGCAAAGAGAAGTCATCTGTTCAGTGTTTCTAAAGCCTTGTTGTGGCCTGAAAACGCCTTACGTTAAAGAGGTTTCCATCGGTACGAAATCAGATATAGATGACATCTTCGTCATTGAGGCCTTCTGTTGTTTTCTGTAGCATCACTCTGAAGAAGATTGAGAACAGTGTGGGGGTTGAAACGCAGCCCTGCTCAGTCTATTTACAATGGGGAATTTTGGTGACAGGTCGTTATTGTTTCTAACCTGACCAAACAGGTCTTTATGAAGTTGGATGATCATGGTAAAGACATTTAGAAGACATATATACTTTTCAAGGATTTTCCACAGTCCATTTATGGTGACTGTGTCTAATGCCTTCGTCAGGTTCACAAATGTGAGCTATAGTCCTTTGTTTTGTTTTCCACATTTCTTCTGGATCTGTCTCAGGATGAACACTATATCAGTTGTGCCCCAATTGATTCTGAAGTCACATGACCGATCTGGAGCATGTTCTTCTGCAATGTGGGGGGGGGGGTACCAGTCTGTTTTACAACACTATAGCTAGGATTTTGCCTGCAATGAAGAGCAGATTTATCCCACGGTAGTTTGAGCAGTCAGACATTTCCATTTGTTTTGTACAATTTAATGATAACTGCATCTCGGAGGTCTTGTGGAAGTTTCCCTTGCTCCCATCAGCAAATGAAGAACTCGTGAAGTTTGGTGTGTAATGCTGAGCCTCCACTCTTCCAAATCTCAGGCGGTATACCGTCGTTTTCGGGAGCTTTTATAGTCTTCAGCTGTTATATTGTTCTTACAATTTCTTGCAGTGAGGGTGCCTGATCGAGTTCCATCTGTGTTGGCTGTTCTGGGATGCGATCATTATCTGCATCCTGGACTGTAAGTCTGGTGCTGAGGAGGGTCTGGAAGTGAGTCAGCGGTTTACGATAGATTCCCTGTCGGCATGTAGCTCTTGGCCAATTGCACTCCGTAGGAGGCTCTGTATCTCGAAGGGAGGAGCATACACTGCTTTCAAAGCTTCATAGAACCCTTTGAAGTCACCAGTTTCAGCGTACAGCTGTGTTCTTTCTACAAGTTTTGTCCACCATTCAGATTGTATGTCCCGGAGGTTCCACTGGAGGGATCTTCAGATAAGGCAGAAGGCTGCCTTTGATCTGTGGACAGGATGGTTGAGCAAGAAGGGCTTGATGCAATGATCTCTTTTTGGCAAGCTGTTCTTTGATTTCTTGGTTTTTTTCATCAAACCAGTCTTTGTTTAAGTGGTGAATTCAGGGATTTCTTCTGAGGTTTGCAGAATGTCAGCCTTGATGTGATACCACATCTTTTAAGGAGATAGATCTCACCGACTAATTAAAAATAGAAATACACACTGAATGCAAATGTACTTTAAAAAAAGCTGACATTGTGAATAAAAAAGTCAATAATATATTAGCTGAAATGGCGACTGAAGAATTATTACCAAAATGAATTATACAAACATATGCTTCAGATTCAATAGATGTTATTGTAACTGATGTTTAGAAACTGATTATATATCTGTAACTTCAGCTGGCTTAGAATGGAGTTTACAGCTGTGAGGTTTGCAAGTGTTGTTAAATCTACAACTCGCTCTAATAATGTGTTCAGTGTTCTGATTTACCTAACGTACTTATATCAAATTACCACTCAAACATAAAAGGCTTAAATATACACATGTGATAAGGACGTACTGGCAACCATTATTAATATTCATGTTTGGTAATCATGTCAGTTTAAAAGCCATTAGCTGAATTTACTTTAATGATGCCGAGTCCACTGATGACGACTATAATGACCACAATCAGAATTATATTGACGACTTTTATGATCCTGACTAATTATTCCAATGATGACGACTATATTGATCCTACCCAAATAATTTTGACTCCAATGATGACGACTATATTGATCCCGACCCTAATGATATTGACTCCAGATATGACGACTATAATGATCATGACTAATGATGCTGACTTCAATGATCAAGACAATATTAATCCTGACTAATGATGCTGACTATATTGATGAATACTTCACTGATCCTGACTAATGATGGTAACTCTCATGATGACGACTATAATGATCCTGATTTCAATGATGCTGACTATAATGATGACGGTCATATTGATCCTGACTAATGATGCTGACTCCAATGATGACGACTATGATGATTCTTACTTTAAATATGCTGACTCGGATGTCTATAATAATAGTGTGTTTGTACGACTTTTCCACTGTATTCAAGACACGGTCATACATCCTGATCTACTGATAATGAGGAATTTGCTGTGGCGTATTATGAAAGATTATATATAAAAAAATCACTACAATAATTGGACCATACGACTTTAATCATGCTGACGAAACTGATGACGACTATAAAGATCCTGACTAATGATGCTGCCTCGATAAATGACGATTATAATGATCCTGACTAATGATGCTGACTCGATAGATGACGACTATAATGATCCTGACTAATGATGCTGACTCAATAGATGACGACTATAATGATCTTGACTAATGATGCTGAATTCCATGATGACGACTATAAAGATCCCGACAAATGATGCTGACTCAATAGATGACGACTATAATGATCCTGACTAATGATGCTGACTCAATAGATGACGACTATAAAGATGCTGACTAATGATGCTGACTCGATAGATGACGACTATAAAGATGCTGACCAATGATGCTGACTCGGATGTCTATAATAATTGTGTGTTTGTACAACGTATGACGCCTATAAAGATCCTGACTAATGATGTTGACTCGGATGTCTATAATATTAGTGTGTTTGTACGAAAATCCACTGTATTCAAGACACGGTCATACAGCATGATCTACTGATAATGAGAAATTTCCTGAGGCTATTATGAAATATTATGTGAATAAATGTCATCACTGCAATCATTGGATCATATCTCTTTAATCTGACTTTGAATGAAAGAATGTATATGCACTGCCGATTATAACTATATAAGTTAAGAATGTTTAAATCTGGATAGCTTTCACAGTAGGTATGTTATATCATTCGCATCAATTAAAATTAATGCAAGGAACAAGGTTAATAACAGGATAATACGATATATTAATGTTAATGGATATATATCACGTTGTCAAAATGTTAATACTATCCGGTAGAGACGCTTCATACTTCAGGAAGTACCCAAATCATTTTTTAAAAAGATAACTTCATCTGTAGTATCTAACAGGTTTCAAACATCAAATATTGATCTTATCCATGCCCAGCAACACAATTTAACAAAGCTTTTAATATTATTATTAGAATCCTTAATCAGAAAGATAGAGGTCTACCATAACCAAGATAACTTCTTTACATAAAGAAATTTAACATTTTAAAAAATATACTCTTAAATTTAACAGCTGTAAATTACGTAATAGACACAGAACACTGATATGTCCCTTTAAAATCAACTTAAGTGAGTTGAAGTGATTCATGATAACCACTTGTTAAAATAACTTCTGTTGTTTGGTATGAAAGAGACATCAACAACACAATAAACCATTAATTATAACCATCCCCAATCAAAAGTAGCATATCTTCATGCTAGTAATTTTACTGCTATATATCCTGGGTTATCATCGTTACAATAACAATGTGCGAAATGAATTGTTGTTTATATCTGTCATTTACTCTGACAATCTTGCATTGGTCATTTCATGAATAAGATTAATACACGGATGTTGAATACTGCCATAATTATATGCGTGTATTTTCTAATCATTCTTGATGCAGTATTGTAAATAGCTGCTTGCAAGTGCTACGTTTATAGTTGAACCCACATATCTTGATGCAAATTGTGCGTGACAGTTTGCAAGTTCTGCTTTCCGTCTGCATTATTGTAAATGGCTGCTTGCAAGTGCTATTTTCATAATTCTAGTTATGAATTTTATTTTCCTCAGTGATGCAATCTGTAAATTGATTCTTGCACCTGTTTCAATTTTTTTTCCTTCTGCGTCATTGTATCTTGCCAACTACTAATTGATTATGTAGTTTGTTGCATGGCAAACGTTATGTCCGTTACTACAAGTTTGGTATATTTTGTTTATAAACTTACCATATCACAATTCCATCATTCTAATTGCTCTTTTCATACAGATTTGGCCTTGCAACGATGTAAATACGAAGTTTTATCAGTATTCTTTTTGTTGTCCAAATGGTGTCGCCATCTGTTATCAAAATGGCATAGTAGAGGTTAGCCTGGAATTATGACAACAGATGGCGCCCTAAATTTGTAAAGTTTTGCCGTTGCAAGAAATAATTAATGTTCCCCATTGATCTTTACGGCATTCATTTTGTGTCGATTAATACTGATACGAATCGATTAAATTGAGGAATTTGAGAAGAATATACTCATTTGAGTACCTTATTTTAAAACAATTAAATCAAACTATAATGCCTACGGAAAGAACGCAGTGGGGAATATAGTGTTAAATTACTTTTTTCCTGAAAATGGGAATATGATTATAACTAAGCTTCCTTTAACAGAAAGGCTTAAGATCTTATTCAGAGCTAAAGTTTTACAATTATTTCTTTAGTTTCCTCGACGGATATTAATAGTTGTTTTGTATGGAACCTGTAAAGTCAAAAGTAATGTTTTCCTGATCCGCCTGGGCCTACCAATACTCCAAGTGATCAATTATTGACACATGTTGACATTTTAATTGGAATGAATTATATAACAGAGTTCTGATAATCTAATCGTGTTAAAATGATAATAACTATAGCGGTATTATATGTAACGTGGAAACGCCGCTAAATGTTCAATCAATGGCTATTCACATAACCATATTTCAAAAACAGATCTTGCACAAAAGCATGATTTAGTTGTTACCGAAAATAGTTTAGGTGACGTACCGACGTGGTAAGACTTGAGTTGTATTTTAAATTAAAATAATCGATCTTTTGGCGGCAATGAGAATACTTAAAGAGTTAAGATACCGTGGAAAAGGAAGGCTGTAACTTATTAAAAAGGACACTTAACAGAGAACCCAGATAATATCTCGTCACCAGCATGCTAATATTGCTTGAAATAAAATAACATATAATATTTCAGTTATTATGCTGAAACAACGTATCTGTTTCACCAAATTATGACATAGAAAGATCATTATCGCTGAATTAATATCAATATAAAGCTATATAGAAAATATTTAAAGTCCAATATTAACTTGGGGACGGGGTATTGTGCTGAATAATTATAAATAGGAGATCAATATGCTAAACGATATTGAATAACTATGCCAGTGAAACTGTGTTCGGTGTGTGTGCGTGTGAGAGAGAGAGAGAGAGAGAGAGAGAGAGAGAGAGAGAGAGAGAGAGAGAGAGAGAGAGAGAGAGAGAGAGAGAGAGAGAGAGAGAGAGAGAGAGAGAGAGAGAGAGAGAGAGAAAGAGAGAGAGAGAGATTTGGATTTTTAATGTAGCTTTAACAGGTTTTCAGTCTTATCGCTACGATGTTTGAAGTGGCCTCGAGTGGCCGAGTGGTCGAAAGTGCAGTCCGTTATGGATCACTGCCATCTCACCTCTGTCTGCGTGGGTTCGAGTCTAAGGTTCGCCTAATGAAGTTATATGAGAAAGCTTGCCAGTAGCTTCTCGTGGGTCGGTGGTTCTTTCGGGGGGGGGGGGATTCCGGGTTCTTCCTCTATCATTAATACTGGCCACCATGTATAGCCTATCTTGTGCTAAAAATGGCGTTAAACCATGAAAAACAAACAAACAAAAACGATGTTTGAAATGTGGCTGTTGATAGTGATATCTAACATTGTGGCATCATGCCACTGACATGTAGCATCATGTCCCACCTAGTCACATTATCCTGGCAGCAGACCTACCAGCACTTCGACTAATTTATTCAGTGCAATCCTGATACTCTCATATGATGACATGGTCTTGCTTTATTCAAGAGTTGTTTGTTAAAGACGTATATGTAATGCTCATTTGATAGTTAATTACACCACATGTGATTATGTATAAAAATGTATACTACTTTGAAAAATGCAAGATGATAAAGCAATATTGTTCTTCTTTTTCGGATAACGGTGCTAGCGTACAAATTGAAAAGTTAAAGATATATCTCAAGAAAAACTTATGATAGCAATATATGTCCATGTAAAGTCTTCTAATACATAATTGGGTTTGAATATAGAAAATTATTGGAGAACGTTTGTTATATTTTCCCAATATTTTCACATGCTGAAAAATGAATTATTATTGTCATGCGAAGCTTGCTTCTGTACCATTAGAACGTTAAGGCATGAAAAACGACCATCTTGTGAGTACGAACAAAATATAGAATTATAACTCTGTGGTCTTAAAATAAGTAACAAGATAGAAAACCAACAAGTTTTGTAAAATTGAAAATACAATTTATTTCCTAAAATACACAGTGAAAAGACAAAAAAAATTTGCAGTATGGTTAATACAATCCTAAACAGTCCTACATGTTCCATCAGTTCCAAAAGGATCCAGTAACCCGAATGAATTCCAGTGTTATTCCGAATGATGTATTGGCTTGATGTACTAACAGTACAGGTGAATGACAATGGCATAACCCCAAAATTTTAAACGAGTGCACAGTAAATTCCGTAATTTCGTATCAGTTTATATATATATCCAAATCATCTAATCATTCGAGCACTGTATTTCAATGGTTAAATTAGGTTAACGAATTTTCTCAACATAAGCCAATGACTTTCACATCCGGTGTTTACCACTTAGAATGTATTATTCTCCAGTAAACAGTTCTTAAGCTAATACTAAATATAGAAATCTTCATAATATTAAATGTTGACTGTCAACAAAGCCATGTGGGTCAGTCAAGAATAAGGTCAACACAGATGTTTCGAGCACATGTAATGAAGACTGATCACATGATATTTAATTTGGATTAATAGTGCTCAACCTTGAAACTTTATGAATCAACTTATGCACAATGCAGAATTACTCACCTTTAACATCTTAACTTAAGATTGATAGGAGAATTAGTCAAAATAGTATTAACTAAATAACCATTACAAACTATATGCATGAAAAAATACACATGATATAGATACACATAACCATTACAAACTATATACATGAAAAAATGCACATAATATAGATACACATAACTTTCGGACATATACATTATTCTTTTCAAAGATATCTGACTCCCTATTGTTTGCTTCTTTTACAAAGTTATGTTTGTTTTACTAACTTTACAATGTTCAATATAAAATATCCAATATGCAACATAATTCAATCTAATTTGTTGTGCGACCATATATGGTATAATACATTATAATACGTCAATAACTTGATTTTATTGCAAACGAGTATCTTATTTAAAAATTACTTTATATTAGCACCAGCGAATAAATGCTAAAATTCTCTTATTTTCAAGGTAATCCTTCGGACGAAAGTCCTTTAAAATGCAAACCGATAGAAATTGTCTTCCCACCTTGTTAAAATATACATAACTCTAGGTATGTCAAAACGTCAGTTGTATTCGGGTTTTTTTTTTTATCATATCGATGTTTGACGCAATTATATTTCCTTTCTGATCGATTCTGTTAATACACAAAAAATTAAGTTCAGGAATTTTCTTAAAGTTCCGATTATGAAAAAAATTAAAAATACAACAAATGTCTGAAAATAACATAGCTGAAACGAATACGAAGTTTTTAAATTCAAATATTATTTGAATATATTAGATAAGATTTGAATATTATTTTAATGTATTGGATAAGATTTGAAGATTCTTTGAATGTATTATAAAATATTCGAATATTTATTGAATGTATTATAAAAGATTCAAATAATTGTTGAATGTATTAGATAAACTTAAACATGTTAGTGCATATATCAAATAAATGCTCAGTCTTTGTCCAGTTTGATTGTTCTTTTATAACTCAGACTGAACTCAGTTGAATGTACGTACTGTTTTCCCTGCTGACATTTAAACTCAGTTTAACCATCACGCAATTTAAACAAACAAAAATACCATAAGACTGTCGTCCGGCGACTCAGCTAGACGTATTTGGGCAATATTTTGCCGTATAATTTTAGCAAAAAAAATAATTTTAAGACAATGTGAATACGTTTCGGAATAAATAAACAAGGTAAGATTTCCAGGCACATTTAACTCGCACTATAAGGAAGTATTGGATTTTCAAGATAATTTTCCTTCAATAGATGAAGTAGTGTCAGTTTCTCTTCAGCAATATGATGTTGTTAAGAAGGACTACAATTTCAATGTTAATAAGATCTTTATTTATAGGCGTTTCCCGCCTTGCATTATTGCAAAATGCTGCCTAACTCAATATATAAACAAATAAATATTCGAATACCAAGTTTCTATTAGAATATTATCAAGATCGAAATCCGATTCGAAAAATTTGGTGATTCGTTTTTGCTCAAAAACTAATATGTTTTATTAGAAGCAAGCAAACTTTCTTTTCTTGAAAGGGTTCAATATGATTACGAGTATCACGCAAATACAAAAGAATGTCAAATTCTCTTCCGAGAATTTTCCCACCTTCTGTTTTCGTGAATCATAATTCACTACCATATTCTTAGATATCTTTTGCGCTGTTCAGAGACGGGGACGAGACACGCAAAATACTAATATCTATAAATGTAGATTGTAAAGTAAATTCAATACTAATTAATTAAAATCAAAATACTAATTAGATAATCCGCGGAAATATTTCGTAAGCTCTCGTGTCTATGCATATCACCGTTATGTCAAATCTCATAAACCAGTGCGAGGAAATCCACACAATGTCATAGTAGTAGTGTCCCTAGGGTAACCGTCCGCACAAAGGATGACCCAATTAGTTGCCTCCCCCTGAGTCTGATTTGGATATTTAACGTAGCTTTAACAATTTGTCAGTTATATCACTACGATGTCTACCACTTGATCATTATTCTGCAGACATGTATCATGATGTCCAACCCAGTGCCATTATTATGACGACAGGCTGACCAGTCCTAACACTAGGATCTTAATGCTGAGCGCTAAGTGAGGCAATAGTCAGTACTATTTTTGTAAATCAATGGTATGACTGGGCCGAGGATTGAAGCCACGACCTGAGAGAGTTACTCGAAGGTTAAACGAAAACAAACATAATCAAATGCAACGTAATTGATCAGTACCGGTGCATTCATGGGAAGAAGGTAAATCCAAATATTTACTAGTTTTGTATTTTGATCCCTGGATCACTGTCTGGATGGGGTATGTGTTTGCAAGGGAAATAAGATTAAAATATGCTAGTTAGAGCATAGAGATATGCGTTGGAACTGTCGCAGTGTTTCAATTATATTACATTACACATATCCCCACACATCGCCGCTATGTCAGACTAATTCTGACAAATATATTTTATACCGTGTCAATCTCACTTGTTTCTAAGTACTGATCCCAGGTTCAAAACTTGATTTCCCCAAACCATGACAAAAGCGTTTCATTTAAAACTACTATCTGAAATATGTTGACAATCACACTAACCAAGTTTCAGACACGTTGTTGTCATGATAGTGAGTTCTTCTATATTTATGTACAAATTCCACCGAAATGATTATTTATTGTCAGTACATAATGACCACATCAAAACGATACCCGTCACCTTGCCTTTTAAACTATAACTTGTATACCTTCACCTAGAGCAATTTTATCTAATTTAAATACCGCCCCTTATTTTCAACATCTTTTCATCTGTACTCATTAACATCATTTACATCTCCCGTTGATTGAAGAACTTCATATTTTATTGTTACTAACATCTTACCATTTTACTTTTGAACTATTTGTTTTTTTTATATCGCTGGTTGATTTTAAACCTTTTAGTATTTTTAAACATGTATCCATGCAACCTATTGTATGGCGCTAAATAGCCTAAAAGTGATGGTGCGCCGTTAAAAAAGCAATCAATCACAATCCCATCACGACTAAGCACGATTCACCAAACGTTGACATGATTGAATAAGTGTTATATGCACTCGTGTGTAGCATTAACACTCGCATGACAAACTAATGACTAATTATCTTGTATAATCCTAAAAGAGATGGTGCGCCGTTAAAAATCAATCAGTCAATCAATTATCTTCTATCTAAATAGTCATTCCGGATTCAAGGTATACATGATTAATTATAGAGGAATATAGAAATACACTAGACAGAACGGACAGTGATATCCCTACCAAACAAACATAAATCAAACACGGCAACTCTGTGGAGAAAAGAAAACTACGACATCAACTAAGGAGGACGATGATGAAGCAACATTTGTAAATGAAGCAACATTTGTAAATGAAAAAAATCATTCTGTGTCCAAATGTGAGCAAGATGATGAAGGAGCAAGATGATGAAGTAACATGATGACGTAACATTCAATCCACTAGACTGTGAGTTCATTGGAGAGTTTGATAGACATGGCTCAGACATTTGTAAATGAAAAAATCATTCTGTGTCCAAATGTTAGCTTGTTAGGAAAGATTGATTTGTACACCATGAGCATGATGATATACTGAAACTGATAAAAAGTAAGCAGAATGCAATCACTTTAAAATAACACTTTATGATGTAAGGCTAGTGAAAAGACTATTGCAGTAAAAAAAATTAATTCAGAAATTGGATCAGCACCTGGTTTGTTTTATACTCAGTCTTAGGAGAAAAGACGAATCTGAGTTTGAACCGAACAGCTTAAGAAGCATCATCAGCCCCAGTGACCTTAAAACCAACAAATATGAAAGCACAATCGTGAGAGGAACAGACACAAATTTCGCATTAACAAGAGAAGATCTTTGGCTGAGCAAAACGATTTAAAATGTAAAGGAACAAGAAATCAAACCCAATTGTAGTCAAACGATCACAGACGAAAAAATAAATGCTTCGTATAGCACAAACAATAATGAGGATGGAAATACTTGAAGCCATTGTTAACACATTGTGGTTGAACAACTGTGTATTTTGGCTTGATGGGATTGACTTAACATTGATGGGGAGGGGGGTTACGGTAAAAAAAGATGTGAATGGCCTCGAGCATTTTAAACTCAATGAAAAACAGACAAAAACAAGAACAGGAGACCATGTCAAGGACATCGGGTATATTAATCATAAGATGTATACAAACAAAACCTACATAGAGATAGATCCACTTGTTATCTACAAACGGTATTCTGAGCTAAGACCTGCAGACTTTTGTCAATGTTAAAATCCTTTCTATATTGCGACCGACATTATGCTAATCTCAGCGACAAACCTAAATTGGCAAGGGAAATAAGTCGTTGAAATTACCAAACTTGGATGCATCATGAAAAAAGACAGATAAAGCAAATATTACAGAAAGAAAAAAATTAACTAGCACTAGTAGCTGAAAGTACCTATTCAGAAGTTAAGAGACAAAAACAGTCCCCCAACTGATATCATGCAAATGTCAGACCACAAAAATGTACTGTCTATAAACATCTACTCAAACAGTGACAAGCAACGGCATACGTACTCCAATTATTTGACTAATGCCGGCCACCCAATGTAATGATGTTATAAAAACCTCACCCAGACAACAAATAAATTCAAACTGTACAGCAACAGACTGTGGATAAAGTTCACAAACGTGTAATATTCAACAGAATCAAATTATCAACAACCCATTCTACGGATCAAACATCACATTGCAAAATAAGTTCGTAATGATCCTCCCTCTAAATGTGAAAGAGATCCCAAACTGGGTCAACTTCTTTCAAATGGCGAATTCTCAAAACAGGGCCCACACAGAGGAAACGGAGGATAATTATTCCGCATTGATCTTCTCTTTGAATTTGTAATTTTTACAGCAAAATGTATTTTAAAATCATTGTGATCTTTATATCGTGAAGTAAAGTGTTAAATAAGATTTGAAATAGCAGCTTAATCTAGAAGATCAATGCATGCGTTGAGTTTTCTGCCAGAGCGTGTATCTGTTGCATGAATATGTAGATCAGTGCCTTTATGTGTAATGGTGTAATCTACCTTTCGTTGGCTGCAGGGTATGCTCGTGTCGAGGCAAGTAACCTTGAGCTTCCCTAATAGGAAGCAGAAATCTATCGTTATGAGCTTTGGATCTTTAACGGTACTCGCATAAACCGAAATACTCATGTAATCATCCTTGGATTCTATAGGGATCGCTTCACGCTCGCACACAATTTGATCATATCTTACTAATGTGCCCTCCGTTAGAAATATGTCAAAACCGTTTTTGCATTTCCTTTTTCCCTCATACAATACCAAATTTTCTTTTGGATGCACACCGTCAATAAAATCTGTACGCACACCAACTCCATATGTATATCTAGCGACTCTATAAACGATGACTGATTGATCGTAGCCATAGAGCACAGCTCCTTTAAGCACAATAAGACCAGCACCGTCGGGTACTAAGACATTCCTGGAAGAACAGTTTTTTCGAATCGCGCTACTTAGCATCGGAGATTCAGCAAAGCCACCAACCAATAGGGCCACGGATATTCCGTATTTTTCATTATCTTCATGAAATGTCTGCAGATGATCGCAAACACTTCTGAGGGACCTATCAAAACAACCTCTGATAATGGAATGATCCAGTCTAAATTTATTTCCATTAATGACTTGGACGTTTGCTGCAAACTGAGTTTGATTTATTTCTTCCGACAGGGTTTCCCAGTGATTTCTTTAAAGATTTCGAGTAAAGATGCGGGTATAGAAAACGTTACATCACCTTTTCCGTTTGGGCTAACCATTCTCTTCTTTAGTTCAAAATCCCGAAATAGTCCAACGTAATCTTCCATCGCTTCCAATTTAATTTTTTGTAGAACAGGATTTCCAAATACTTTGATGAGAAACTGCTTGAAAGCTTCGTCGACTTCTTGCCCACCCCATGCGCCGCCTTTTGCCTTATCAATCTCTTTTACGTTTCCATCCTCTAAGACTTCATGGATCGTTATGTCAATTGTGCCACCTGTAGTGGAGACGAAACATTATTTTCGCGTAGCAGGCCAATGTCTCACAACCTCAAAGGAAAATATAAAATATATTGTTTTTACATCAACTGGATATTACGGAAACTTATGTCTTGATGAGCTTGAATATTTATTTTTTCTTTCCGTTCTGTGAAATGAACAACATATGGGATAATATTTAATAGATGACAACGGGATCTCAGGATTAAGTACCTATTAATGCAGTTATTTTTTATGACTATGTATGCCAAAACCTAAGGATAGTTACCTCCGACCACCTAAGTTTAATGAACCGGTTTAAATAACAGAGGGGAATACTTTTTTAAGGGAAAACCTAATTTATAATGTACGGATACTGAACTGATTGGGTCGGTTTTACCTTTTCGTATATTAAAACATAATTTACATTCCTTAATCTATTCAAAACGATACCTAACGTCTTCCTTGCGATAGGTATATAGGTGTCGACTCAACCTGATCCCAGATCAAAAGGAATCATTCAAAGCCCATATTTTACCGAATGAAAGGATGTTTCAAATGCATTTGATTTCTCAAAATTGTTTGCCATTATTGCATTTATTTTTAAGCAGGCACGGAGTTGATTGATTTAAAAAATATACCTCGATTAAAAATTCACGTTGACAAAGTGACAAGCACTGATTAAGAAGAACCAATGAAAAGCCATGTATTGAATCTGTTCTGCTATGTTTTCGATTACAAATCCTACCATCAAAAGATGTATCATTATATTTCGACGGTCGGAGAAATGCACAATATTTCTTTAGATTTAATTGTCACCGCACCCCACAATCTTATTTACATTCATCACAACAATAATATAGACGTTTTCATAAGGAAATAATTTAGCTTGCCGTTATTGTGGTTGGTAGCAAAATAGTATTCATGTTTATGCGCACGTCAAAAAAGACAATATGTAATCACTGTATTAACCGTCTTGAGGTATTTACAAGTATCGATCTCGATATTTACAAGTCTGTCCGCTTCGTTTGGCGGCCTCCTAAAATCAAACTAAAGTGATCATCAGTCATGAGAAAAGTATATTATACTTTATTTATTGAATTATGTCAAATATTTTCTTTACATAGGCTTACATTAAGTGCTTATGCATATTATGATTACAGAAAAATCGTTGCAAATTGTCGCTCCACCAGATTTAAAGTATAGATGTTTTATTATTTTCGGAATACATGAGAAAAGAGATTTTGGGAATTTCTTGATTATTAAATATATTCTGAGGTCCCTAGATTCCTAAATTCATCAGCTGACTCTAACGATTCTTTTGCCATTATTATTCGTGGCCTTAAAAGATCCAATAAATTGACGAAAGAAGTCAGATAAAGAAACTAGTTATCCTTTCTTTCAAGAACATCTTTACGTCTAGTTTTGACAAACTATTTTGTTTTCTAAGAATTGTCATAGCTAAGCATTAAACACTTTGGTTAATTAGTTGAGGACTTACAAAAGTTGCTAGGCGAAATACATGTTTAAGTGAAACATAAAACTTTACAATGAGAATCGAAAGATTGGAGAAAGAAAAAGAAATAAAAACGGAAAACAAAGGTCTGCAGAGAAAAATGATGCAATAAAACAGGAGAACGCGATGAAGCAATGTAATACAGTCGTATGGATAATATAAAGATATATGGCACTGAGAATGCAAATAAGTTTGAGACTCCTCTCCCTCTCAGCCACCCACCCCATTCAAAGGAGAAAACAGAGGCTGTGATACATATTTGCCAAAATAAGCTGATACAAACCATAGAAACCGAGGAATTAAATATTGCACACAGGATTGGAAGATAACGTGGAAAATAGACTCATAATTTATCCTTTCAATAGATGCATGAAAAAGGATGGAAGTAGCAACAGACAACAACAATCACAACAAAAGCAACACTAGATTAGAAAAGTTTAAAATATCCCATCGATTATCATTTTGCTTGGTTATGCGGTTCTAATATAACACTTTTCTCCTCCTCAATTGTCTCTGTTCTTTTGGATTGTAATTGTTTCTATTCGCGAATAAAAAACAAACTTCTTGAGTACATTTTTCACTATTAAGAAAATTAGTTTTCAGTAATATTATTATTGAATAAAACAATGATGAAACATTCCTAGTTATAATAGTCAGTATAGATATTAAACTTAGCTCATGATCTGATGAAGGAAAGATTCCGGAGGAAAGACCTATTTTATTCCTTGAATCGTCAAAACAGATATCACTGACAAGTGTATCGTAGTGATTTATCATGCAGTTATATATAATAGAAACATAAAACATTTGATAGTATTACTGTATTACCACATTTAATCGATGACTGAGATAACTGGGGTGAGACAACCAGACTGAGATAAAAAAGTAAGGCTAGTAGATTAGCTAACTTTCTCTATCGCAAGGGTGAGAAATACGAGGTCTGAGTATACGCTCGAATCCGGTCCTAATTAGTAAGCCAATACCACAGGAAACTAGTTACTTTAAAAACAAGGAAAATCTGTCTTTCCCTATTATTTAGATGTGTAGCGCAATGGGTAGCAAAAGCAGTCGATACTGGAAATCAAACTAAAATGGGCGCAGTGCATCACGGGCAGCAAGGGAAAGATATTTATAACTATCACTAAGAAGAAAAAGGTTCGCATTCAGCTTTTTTTGTCAAGTCAAGAAAGGCACTTCTTATGCAATTCACCACTGTTGAGAACTAATTAGTTCAAATGACCCAATATGGTGGCAGAAGGATAAAACATTCACAACCAGAATATTGTTGTCCTTTTCTGTCGCTAAACATGTGCAATGCACGAGAAGCTTATCACCAAGCCCATCACACTTGCATGTATTTCTTCATCAATAGATGAGGTCATTAATCTATTCGTTTAAAATGCAAAACTTTTTTCCCAATGTGTCTTTGCGGTCTCATTAGTTCCAGAAGTGTGCTAGAGTTGTCAACCAAAGTTTGAGTCTCAGCATTTGTTGTCGTTTATTGAAAACACGTGGGTTAAAGTTTGCAAATGTGAATTGTATTTATTTCGTTTCCCAAATATATACAGGAGGTCAATTCCTGTCGAGAGAACCTAGTGTTGTATGGTTCACCTGAAAATCAAGTAGAGAAACGGGAGCATATGGAGCGATCCATAAAAAACATAAATGAGACGTGCTTGGGTTGGATACGGAGAAAATAGAAGTTGAACGAGCCCATCGACGTAAGTCGAAAGAAGAAGTAGGACCCGCGATCATTTTTTTGTTTCAAACATGAGGGCAAATAGAGTTTTGAGACGCTATGGAGAGCTCATGAGGAAGCCTGTGATGTAGTCGACGTAGCGACTACAGAGAATGGTAATACAAATTCAGCTTCCAGGTTTGGTGTTAATGTGCGATTATTCCACTGAGAGTAAAACAGTATCGTATCAACATTTAACCAAGTTTGAAAAAAGCTATAGAACAAAGAATTAAAAATATTTCATAAATATTATAAATTGATAATAGTCAGTTAAAACTGCGTATTTGATGTTGTTACTAATGATTCAGGTATTGTACCACAAAAATAGAATCCGGCCGACGTCTACAAAATATGCAAGATGAGAACTATGTTTAGTATGTAATATATTTGGATTAGGTTGGAACTGTCAATAGAAAAGGCATCTGGGTTTATTAACTGTGTTTAAAATATTTAAATGTTTTAATGAAAGTGCAGAACAGTTACATTTAATGGTTAAAACTTTTCCTGGTCCATCCTATGATGTTGTCAGTCAACATTTTTCTGTGTTTACTTGTTTACCTCTACTTCTGCCAATTTGGACACTACCCTGCAGTACAATTGTGGATAGACTTTTGGATCTAGTGACATGGCCATACCATTTCAGCTTTCTCTTTTTGGCAGTGGTGAGGAGGTCTTCATATCGGCCAACTTTGTGCCAGAATGTGTTGCGCACTTCTTCATTTGTGATTTGGTCCATATACGAGATGCCAATGATGGATCTGTGTCATCTCATTTCAAGCGCCTGGATTCTTCGTTGTAATTCTGCTGTCAGGGTCCAAGCCTCACATAAATACAGAAAGATTGAGATGACTAGTACTCTCAATAGTCTGATTTTAGTTTTCAGACATATTCTTGTCTCTCCAGCTTTGACATAGCTGATGTTGTTTGTGCTGCTCGTGATACAGCTTCTGTTCTTGATCCCTCCTCGGTGATTATGGAATCAAGATATTTGAACTGGCTCACTGTTTTAAGTTCCTGTCCCCTGACGTTTATCTTGGCTGAGCTTTGTTTACCATTATTTATCATCAGCTTTGTCTTCTCGGCGCCTATCTCCATGTCATATCTGGGAGATGTTTCATCCAGATTCTTCACTATCATGGCAAGTTCGTCTTCACTGCCTGCGAGCCCATCAATGTCGTCTGCAAAGCGTAGGTTGATAATGTTAACGCCCTCCAATGCTCACTGTCCCACGGTGGTTTTCCAGGGCTTCGCCATAATTTTAGCACAGCTAGATATTGCCTTTTTTGTGGAGTGTTATAATCAGTGACTAGGTCCACTGTGTTGGCCATTCGAATATCTGCCTGATCTTGTTGCAGATTTGTGTTTGTAGCCCTATCACTGATTCCCACCATTCTTGATAAGTTCAGCTGGGATGTTGACTACTCCAGCTGCCTTCCCACTCTTCAGTGCTCTTATTGCTAACTCCACCTCTTCTTTGAGAATGGGGAAACATCATCATGTGTGGAGTTTGGAACTTCAAGCACCTCTGAGTCTCCTGTGGACGGATGGTTGTAGAGTTCTTTACAATACCCAGTCCATCTTTCTGCAACATAATGCATACATACATACATACATACATACATACATACATACATACATACATACATACATACATACATACATACATACATACATACATACATGAATACATATTTTACCTCCTGCATCAACAACTATATATCGAATTCCAGGAGACAAAGGCACAATAGACGATGTACCACCAGATTCCTTTAGCTTCAAAGGAATGTGTCTACAGTACAATGATGCTGCTTCCGGTTCCAGGGCGATTAGCAGTTGTTTATCGCTTATTCCAGCCTATGGAAAATAAAACGTACAAAATAACATCAAGATAACTGTATTAAATCAAAAGAATAATATAATTCTTTACATCTATAAATCATTTTAAATAAAATACAATTAAGTGTTTTCTAATAACACCATAATCAACACTGAAGTAGCAGGTCATCGAATAAGACCATACATGTCACTTGGCCCTCTCTGTGGGATTTTTGAAAACGTTTAATTACATTTTCTCTGGATAGTACTTTTCTAACATTTATCTATTATAAGCAAATTTGTTTCAAATATTAGTAGTTTGTAGAGACAAATATGAGCTGGAAAAGAGAAATACAGCTGACAATAAACTTGAAATAAACTTAAAGTAACATATTCTATGCAGAACGTGTATAACACAGTGGGGGTACAACGACGATGTCGGCATAATTAATAACATATTTTACAATCTCATCTTGACTAATAATTATTTTTCAGAAGTAATCATTAAAGAGGAAATATTTTCCCGGTTTTCCTCGATGATTATACTGGCTATTTAAAGAAAACCTCCTATATATATTATGTATTATTCAAAGAAAATGCAATTCCCGATATTTTGATGTATGATTTATGTGTGTAATTTGGGTTATCGATTATACAGCTTGGTCTTACTTGAAACATGCACTTGTTCACTCGCACTTCCTGGACATTTCACATTTGATATCTTTGGTAATTTATTCGTTGCACTTTCAAAAGCTGATATTTTCTTGTCTGGCAAAATCAGTTTTCCCTTTTTTTAATAACTGCTAAAGAAAGTGTATTTTAAAATAATTCTGGCTGTCATATTAGGTTACTGTCTGCTTAGATCGTCTTGAATGACCTTAGGAATTTCAACCACAGTACATCAAAGGAACACACACACACACACACACACACACACACACTCACACACACACATATATATATATATATATATATATATATATATATATATATATATATATATATATATATATATATATATATATATATGTATATATATATATATATATATATATATATATATATATATATATATATATATATATATATATATATAATACATGTATTTCCTCCATTTGCATGCTGCAAATGTAGCAGTCGAAAAATTTAGAGTTTCAAAAGCACTCTTGAACGGGCACTGCGTCCTTGTATCTAATTTCTTTGGGCAATTCATTTCACGTTGCTGGGCATTGGTGTGCAAAAGAATGATGTCCATTTGACTTAGGTTTCATAGTGGGAATACTGAGTTTACGATTGTCAGAAGACGATGGCAAGTATATTGCTGATGTGTGGCCAGGACTGTATGTTGCACTGGAGTCTGTCATCGAAACGTAGCACAAAGAATACGTTTTGTGTTTGATTCTGGATCGAACGGATAGCCAGTGTAGGGTACAGTTAAGCGGGGAGATGTGCATTGATCATGGTACTATAAGGACGATCCGAACAGCTGTATTGTGAACTTTTTGAAGTTACTGGAGTAGGAATTGATACGAAATAGCCCAAATTGAGTTACAGTAGTCCAGTCTTGAAAGTACTAATGAACACACGTATTTTAGTGGCATCAACTGAAAGATATTTGCTAATGTAGCTGATGCGTGTCAGCTCAATATGTGCAGCCGTGCATATGTTCATGACATGTTTGTGCAATGTGAGATTACTGCTGACAATTATTGTTTGAGGTAAATGATGTGAACGATAAAGTCTTTGTGTAAGAATTGCCTCCGTTTTATCATCGTTCATATGGAGCTTGTTATATGTCATCCATGATTTCAAATCTAAAATGCACCTCTGTACTCCAAGGATGGTAGCGTCAACTTCAGTTTGGTGGCTAGATTTGTATATTTGGGTGTCATCAGAATACAATTGCTAAGACACTGGGTGATGACATATGACCCTTGAGAGCGGACGAGTGTATAGAATGAAGAGAACAGGTCCAAGAACAGAGCCCTATGAAAAACGCCACAACATAGATCAATTGGGTTTGAGTGTATTCCATTTGCAGATACAATTTGTGTCCTGTTGACTAAGTAGAACTTTAACCACAATTAGCCAAATAAATACTGGAGACAGGGAAGTAATATATTATGGTCTATTGTGTCAAATGCTGCTGACAAATCAAGGAGGGTGAAGACTGTAATCTGTCCGCTATCCAAAGCAGAGAGAATGTCATTCACTTCGTTCCGAAGAGTAGTTTGAGTACTGTGGCAAGGGCAATATGCAGACTGTACATTGCTAATAAGACTGTCTGAATTCAAATGAGATACAAGTTGGACTAGAACAATGTTTTTTTAAGATTTTCTACATGTAGTGGAGATTAGAAACTGGGCGGTAGTTCTTTAAATGGTTTTGGTTAAATGTTGGTTTCTTTAGCAGAGGCATTACAATGGTTGATTGAAAACATGATGGGAATTCCACGGATATTAGAGTGGTAATAATAACAACAGTCAGTGAAAGCACTATTGGATCTAAGCATTCAAGTAGCAATAATGTTGGAATTTGATCAAGTTCAAATGACTTTTGTGCACTCTTCATTACGATTGTCCATACTAAATCCATAGAGACAGGTTCAATTGCTGCTAACTGTTGTCGTTGAAATTCTGTATCGCAACTGTATGGTGACGACGAGTCAATTGAAATTATGTTGTCAAGCTTATCTCTAATGGTGTGTACCTTGTCACGGAAGATATTTGCAAACAAGTCCGTAAGGTCTACTGGAGAAAAGGCAAATGGAAGTGGTGAAGTTGTTCCCTGATATTAGTTTGTTAGTAATTTCGAAGCTCGAACACCTCTATGCTGTTGGAACTCTCTGTGATTGTGGAACTGTTGTGGGCTAATTGGGCTAAACGGAGTATGTTTGTGACGTTTTTCTTAGCAGCTTCATATTTTTGTTTATGAATAGGGAGTCTGTTGGAAAGCCAAGCTTCCACGCTTTTCGGCGATCTCTTTTAGCAGTGTGATGCTGGCTTTAACATTGCTATACCACAAAGAACACTTTCAATTGATAATCTGCTCCTGGTGGCTGTGGCATGGTTTTAAAGCAATGGACGCAGGCAGATATCGAGTTATTCTGCTGTAGGAGTTAAGCAAATTGTTAGGTTTGTTTGGATGCCATGCAATCGCTTGGTTCTATTGAATATACGTGGGTTTTCTTTAGTAGTAAATAAAGGTGGTTGGTTAGGAACTGATACGTCCATGTGGTATTTTTAATGCAGAATTGTTCTGATGAAAGTTCGCTAGATACAAGGGTGGACCGCATTCTTTGATTTTGTGTCTTAAACAAGCTTAACAAACCTATTATAAAAAAATATACTAAATAAAATACTTTTTCAAAAAAACAATTCTTTCAATTTTCGCCTCAAGGCAAATGTGAAATGAAAATACCTCCTTACTTAACCTTTGTCTTTTCTTATATAAATGCGAATTCTTAATATGAAATGCTTCCGTGAAAGTAAAATAAACAAAACAAAAAACATTTTTGAAAGGCAGCTCAGAAATCTACCTGAACTGCTGCCTCACGCATAAACTGTCTAGCTTTGTCATTCCATATGGCTGGGACAGTCAGAACCCATTGAATTTCCTCAGGTAAAAGTGCATCCGCCATCTTCAACTTGACTTGCTCACAGAGGTCGTCCTTCAGGTAACGAATAACAAGGCTTATCACCTTAATTGCAGCCATCTTCTTCCCCATTTCATCATCGATCATGGTCTTACGAGTAAGGCTCTAAAAGGAGCTAAAATTACAGATTTTCTGTTAGACAGTAAAATGATAGTTACCGTCCTTTCATCATCATTGAAGGGATGTATTTTTGCTTACATACTTCGTACCAAGTTATCATAAAATTAAATTTCTTTTTCTGAGTATTGACCTTTAATACAGTTTTTGTTTTACAAAGATAATTTACAATTATATACATAACTGCTTATTGCAGGCTTGAAGAATATTTTAGACACTTTCCCATTTTCAATTTAATTATTTTTTAATTCATCTTGCATCTGTAGGTTGTACCATTACGTATTCTACCACCAAGATTACGTGCAAATCAGATATCTCTTCTGTTTGTATCACACAAGCTCTGCGATGTAACAATATCTGTATTTTCGATATTGTCCCATCAGCTTTAATAATCATATTGTTTCATTAGGGTTACCTTTACGATTTTAAAACTGCCATGTACATTTAGAGACCGATGAACAAAACTGTATACTCACTTTTGTGAAAAGCTTTTTCATGTAAAAGCTACTGACTAATATAATGTAATCAGATTTTAGCTGTATTTTCATATTTTTGGTGGACGTAAGTTCTTTTTTGATAACTTTAAATTACCTTGTCTTTGAAAAGTGACATCTTGAATCTTCTAAAATAATACCAGTCTTTGTGTTCATCGGTTTCGGCCAACCTCCCATATTTGTCTTCAGCATCATAACCAAAGGCTTCCAAAGTTTCGCCATCTGGTCTTATGAGAACTGTAGTGGGTGCTTTGGAAGATATGCCTACTCCGCTGTTCCATTCTTTAACAAGTATTTTTGTTGGCTCTCTCTCGTAATCATACCTGAAGGAGCACGCCCAACTTGAAAATGTTGTCCCAAAGTTGATAGCCGCTACCAAAATCGTTTTGGAAATTTTGGAATTCTCAGAGCCCTAAATTGGAAAATTGTAGATCGTAATTTCATAGACATTTGAATCAATGCCACATTTCAAGCATCACAACCCTAAGTTTTGTATATTGTATTTGAAAAATCACCTCTTTAGATAAATGACTGTTTCAACAATTTGCTTTTAAATACAAGAGGCCACTTACTTTCCATTACAGGGGTATAGTGGAAATTGGATGATTGTTCTCTTTTTCTAGTAGTGTCGTTACTCAAGTCGGGTTTGCTGTATTTACAATATCAAGGGAAAGGCTGCTTTGAAGATCCAGTATAATAGTAAGGAAATTAAATGTAAACCTGTCAACAATATTAAACAAGATCGTCATATCTGCAACATTAAATCTCATATTCGTATAAATGAACATTATGGACTATTCATTTGTATAAAAAAGAATACTCTCAGGTTCTTCAGCCATTGTATACAATGATATGCAGAAATAATCATATTGTTTTGTGTACTACCATCCCAGGTGAGGACAAGACGTTTACATTGCCTTCATGTACATCATTTTTAGACTAATCTGTTTCCTTGCATTTTAGAATCCCATTAGGAATATGATATTTCATCGGAATATCTCACCATGAGACATTATAACGTTATGAATAAAAACTGAAAATGAATAGACCATACAATACATATATACACTTTCGTCTGTCGTAATTCTTCAAGTATATACATGACTTTAGGTTTTAAATTCAATCAAGATCGTGCTAACTTGTTACAGTACTAGTGAACTTTATTCATGCATAAAGCTCAAACTGATTCTTTTAGCTGTCTTGTCACAGGAAAATATTCAAAATAGGTCTTTCCTGTAAATAAAAAATGAATGTTAACAAGAGGGGTTTGTGGCAGTGTTGGTTCAGTATGAAAGCCACTAGTTGCTTAAGGAATTCATTTTATACCTCAGTCAGAATCTTACAAGCTTCCTTTCAACAAAAATCATTAGTTATTTTTTCTTTGTATCTTTAATGTAATATTATTATCATTTTTCTGCAATAGGTCATCGTCGGACGAAAATTTGTTAAAAAAAACTGTCTAGTGAGACCTAAAGTTGCTGTAGGCTAAATACGACAAGTAACAAGGCCGTCAGGTTTTGCCCCTCTCCCCAATCAAGTTTTGAATCCCGCTTAAAAATTGAAATGACGTCCCTGTGCTTTTCATTTTGTCGTTAACTGTTATGGGTATGTTGTAAGAATTACAGGTATTGCTAGCATCAGTACTTAATCAGCGGCGTTTCATATAAAATCGTTGATGTAACGTATAAGTAGATTTGGGAATACCTCTTTTACGCACATTTCGGTTTAAAGCTCCTCGACACGCTAGATAATATTCAAGCAAGAAGTGATAAGGCGTAACCCTGTGTTACGAAACACCCAAATCCACACCCATATCCACCCAAATCCACACCCAAATCCACCCAAATCCACTAAAATCAGCCCCAAATCCACCCCAGTCCACTACAATGAACCCAAATCCACCCAAAATCACCCCAAATCCACCCAAATCCAATAAAATCAACCCCAAATCCACCCAAATTCACTAAAATCAACCCCAAATCCATACAAATCCACTAAAATCAATCCCAAATCCACCAAAAATCACCCCCAAAACCACCCAAATCCACTAAAATCCACCTCAAATCCACCCCAAATCCACCAGAATCACCCCAAATCCACTAAAATCCACTAAAATCAACCCCAAATTCACCCGAATTCATTAAAATCAACCCCAAATCCATACAAATCCATACAAATCCACCAAAATCAACCCCAAATCCACCCAAAATCAACCCAAATCCACCCAAATCCACTAAAATCGACCCCAGCTCATCTCGATTTCTCTCAAAAGATACAAAAATAGTCTAAAAATCTCATTCATTTAACAAAGATTGGAATGTATGTGAAATAACAAGGTCAAACGTTTAAATGTGTTAAAATAGATATAACATTTCAAAGGACAAACATGAGAGAGAGAGAGAGAGAGAGAGAGAGAGAGAGAGAAAGAGAGAAAGTATTTGTGTAAGTATTCCAGTCACCAGATATTTTTATTTTAATGGAACAAATTACCAACTTAAGAGGTATCACTTCTGTGCTTCTCCTTTTGCAATTGCTATAGCCAACCTTGACTGGTAAATCTTCCCCCCCCCCTCCGAAAAAAATTAATTAAAACATAAATAGATAAATAAATGTGCTGACACTGATGCACTATTTGTAAGGTCTGATGCAACCAATTCATAAAAGTGATCAAATGTTGCTAAAGAATCTGTTTGCAACACATTGCTGAACATTTTAGACACCTAACGGTATTACTTTTGTTGAATGAATACTTATATCGACATGGGTTTTCGAGGTATTCTAGTTTAAGGCACTGTAATGGGGGAAAAAACTGGAAGTTGGAAATAGTAACAATCGAATTTGGACAAGTTGCCAAATATGAAGACATGAAAGGGGGAGGGCATGCAAAATGTGTGGGCAGCATGCTGCATCTATGTGTATGCATAGCTGGTATGCTGCATATTTAGTTTAATTTTATGTAATAAAACGGAAAGTACGTTAGACATAGTTGCGACATACTTGTCAGATCCCGGGTGCTTGTGTGTATTCGGATGAATCTGAAGTACTTTATGTCGAATGTTTTTTAATCCATTAGTTTAATTAGAGAATATTAGTCGAGGGGGAGGGGTCATAATGATATATACTCTCACAACCAGTGGCGTAGCGAGGATATTTGCCTCCCAGGGCAAAACACCCAAATTTGCGGCGCCCAGGGCAAAACACCCACATATGCGCGACCAGCTGCCCTTGTTGCGTAGTTATGTTGATACTTTGGACCAATTTGGGCCCCATTTGGCGCCCCCTAGCCACCGGCGCCCAACGCGATGCCCCACCTGAACATCCCCCCCCCCCCCACTTCGCTACGCCACTGCTAAGAACATATGCATAGTTTCCATGACTGCAGTATTCAAAATATATTTGTTAAATATTTTGGAATATAAAGTATTTTTTTAAAATACTAAATACAATACTAGTTGACTTTTGTTGATGAAATGAAGAACGATTTCCCCGGAAGTTTTGTTTCGGTTTTGGTAGATAAGCAGAAAGACATCTTATTATAGTTGGATAGTCACGTCACTTTTCAATGATAAATCCAGATTTAGCCAATGAGTGTGCTGACAGAGAAAGAGCTGGGATCTATGGGTATTAGGTATGGGGCCATAAACAAGCAAAGTGTTCAACTTCTTCATTATCATAATCACACGCACACGTAAATGAGTTAACAAAATTCACCAGATAGGGGGTCGTCCATTTAGTACGTACGCATGGAGGGGGGAGGGGTGGTGGTGACCCAAATACGTACGCTTGCATATGGGGGGGGGGTCTACTGACAATGTACGTACGCATAAGAAACGTGGGGGGGGGGGGGTAAATGCTCCATAGTTTCAGCTTTCAAACTAGTAGATATACTATATTGGAAATTTCTATGTTAATCATGCGCAGTGCAGTCTGGGATATCACACCGAACCTCAGTCTGCTGTGCACTAGTACATTATAGCATTTATGACATAAACTTAAATTATATACATATATTATATATAATATATATGTAGCCTCATGTAACTGAAATACAGCCTTTGTTTACGTTTATGTCAATTTTGACACAACAGGCCTACAGTTTAACTGTAGGCCTGAGTAGACAGGCTGTGATTCAAACTGCAGACTTTCATGCTGCTGCTGCTCCGACTAAAACTGTCACTGTATATTGGTGTACTATTTCAGCACATCAGATGTTCAGTCGACACACTTATTTTATCACATTCTTGCCATTTCATAACAATGAACCTGATTAGACACGTTACATATTTAATCTACTTTAATGACGTCACAGATTAATCCGCGAACTAGCAGGCGCGCTCGCCGCTGAGTAATGCCCCTGCAGCATAGGTCAAGGTCGCAGGCTCGTGTTGCTTTCTACCATATTAAATCAAGTATTACTGCTAACTTTATTTTTATAAAGTAATTAATGTTGCAGATGAAATTCTTGACTAGAGTAACGCAAACAACTTATTAACCAATAACGGGAATGTGATAAAGACAAAATGTAAGCAAGCATCGGCACTTGTGTATCCGCGGATGAACACGCTTATGTACTTTGGCGGATACACTCGTGCCTACGGCTTGTTAATGCCATGACAGTTTGTCATTATATTTTATAGACTATAGTTGACAAGTTCACAGAGTTTTAATTATTATTATACGTGAATAAAATATTGGTTAAAAAATCACGATGGATAATGCAGTCAAGTATAAATGTTTGTACAAAGTTGTGTGTAAAGCTAAATCGCAAGCAAGTAAACAAGAACAACAGAAAGAAACTAATCGAATTTGGAGAAAATAAAGCGTGGTGATACTACATATGAATATGTTACTGCTGATCTTGCAAGTAAAGCGTTGGCGCGTAGAAGCAGTCTTCTCTCATTCTGGTCACGCGCACAAGCACCAGCAGCGACTGTATCGAAGCCTGAAGTGCATGAGATATCTGCTCATGCTGACGTTGACGCTCTAGCACCTGCAATGATGATTTCAGGTGCATCGGATGTGTTGCCTCTTATATCGGCTGGTGACGCTACATCAAGTCCATCAATGTCATCCATGCCTGATCCTATCACAAAGATCACGAAAACAGCAGTAACTCCACAACAGACCAGTGTTCAACGTGACATCTCTGATGCCCAAGAACAGCTACTAGCTTTAGTACATTTAAGAGATGCAGGCCTCATAACCAAAGAACTAGAGAAGAAAATGAAGTCAGTTGAATTGAATCTGAAGCAAAAAAAAAAAAAATGAAACTGAAGCGACTGAACCAAGAGGCCACAAGGTATCTTGAACGCCGTGTCAAAATCAAACGAACTCTCGAAGACATAGTGGAGGACCAACCGAATCTCAGGCAAAAACTACGACAGTTTACAAGAGATACACGTGGTAGACCAGCCATCACAGACGACAGCCCAGATCTTCTCGAAGCAATTATTGACATCGCGTCGATTGGTGCCGCTGCCAGCGACCGGCGCAAGACGTTAGATGACCTACATAAAAATGTATTAAAACAAGTCTATCATTTGTCAAGGTCGGGGAAGGAACTGCGCCTTCTACCTAGACGATCTAGCTCAATGGAAGGTAAACGTCACATAGATAAAGACTGTACCTGTAAAACTGATAAGAGCTGCCAAGTATCATGACCGTCACAAAGATGTAGCATTTGCGTTTGCATCTATGTCATACCTAGATGAAATATGCTCTATGTTTGGAGAAGATGTGTGTTTCTACCTCAGCCAAGACGACAAGCCTAAAGTGCCCCTTGGAATTCCGGCAGCGACAAAACAGGCGTCTATACTGATGCATCTCGAGTATGCGGTGCGTTTGATAGTTCACGACTTTGCTGTCGCGTCTCGCCATAAATTAATTCCATCTGACTATGCTGCCTGTGTCGTGACTCTGGGGAAGTTAATCGACGCTGTGACATACTCCGGTCCTACATATATTGCATTGCGCTCAATGAAACACGGCAGCAGTACAGCTTTTACACATGGGCATGATATGGAACGTCTTCGCTCAATTCCAAGTTTCCAGCCATTGATGTGTATAGCTGATGATTGTGTGAAACCAATAGTGGTCGTGGCGAGTGATGGAGGACCGGACGAGAATCCAAGATTTCCCAAACCGTTACAGGTTGCAGCTGCTACATTTATTGATTGGGATCTGGATGTGTATTTGTCAGGCACCCACGCACCACATTATTCAGCCTACAACAGAGTTGAGCGCCGGATGCCGAGAGCTAGCTGGACTAGTACTATCTCATGATCACTACGGGTCACATCTCAATGCATCAGGAAAAACAATCGACACGGAGTTGGAAAAGAAGAACTTTGAGCAGGCAGGAAAAACACTGGCAGAAGTATGGTCCGCAGTAGTATTGGATAAGCATGATGTCTATGCAGAATATATTGATACAGTAGATCGTGAACCACCCAGTGAACCAGAGTCCATTGGGTCGCGCGTCACGTTAGGAAGAGTCAATAGTGTTTGCAGATCATTAAGTGTGATGATTCCGGCTGCTGTCGCCCATGGCGCACCTCATGGAAAAATTATTTTCCTGATCGGTTCCTGCCAGGACCTGTTGTACTTACACATTCTACCGCTGGTTTTAGTATTCCTGAGCCAGAATCTGTAAAGGATCAGACGCTTGTATACTGCACTTCATTTGCACACCGGCTAGCTTTTGGATCCAAAATTCCTTTTAATGCGTGATTTGATCTGCATTGTCCGTCACTTGCACAATCTGAAATTATCAAGCGCACATGTCCTGTGTGCGGCGTGTATCACTCGTCGCAGGCCAGTGTAAGACGACACCAAAGCGTTCATACTACTGAGACTACCGACACTGAGAACTTGAATCAAAACCTGGATGATAACGTCAGCGAGGCTGTGGGTATTGAGACAGCGGTCCAGCATAGTGCAGCTAATGCTGTTGTGATTCAGCCTGACGTTAAGCTAGTTGCTGAAATTCCTGTTATACGTAACCAGTTTGACTGGGTTCAGTCGGCATTTGCCTGACCTTTAGCAGACACTGGCGAACTTTTTAAAAGTTTAATAACATGCAACTTATTTCTTTTATATATACAGCAGCTGAGGACTGTCTGTTTTATTCCGTTTCATTCAACATTTGAATAGTATTAATCCTGTGTCATTTCTGCGTGGATGAAATATTGGAAGTTCTATACGAGTGGGTGGTTGGGGGGTCGTTCATACGTACGTACGCATAGGGTGTGTGTGTAAAAAGTATGCATGCGTACAAGGGGGGGGGGAGGGGTCAAATTTTGTCTTATTTAAATGGACGACCCCTAGAGGCCTGATTTAATGGAACTGACTACCTTTGTGTCTAAGTTTAGTATGTAGGATATAAAGGTGACGTTTGCCAATATATGTAGCATAACAGTGTGATGACCCACGAGTTGAATTAGAGAAACGTTCCTTAAAAATAAAAATATTTGGAGTATTTCGGATATCGTTAGGGATAAAGTTCCTTCTGTCGCAGGTGCTCTTCTTGAAATCATTATACCATACAATAATTTCCAATATGGTACGCATGACGACATATAAATTGAAAATTTAATGACGAATGCATCCGAATATAATATACAGTCAGTTATGTAACCTAATTTTTCGTTTCTTTAAAACTGAATTTCATTTTTGACATATGATACACGTACCATACTCGTATATTTGAGATTATTTAAAATGACATTATGAAATACGTCGAATAGTTTCAATATTTTTCGATTCTCCTGAAAGATCATGAAACGAACAATTATTTATCTATGTAGATACCAGCACCCTATCACAATCAGAGGCATATACGAAATCATACCCTGAAGCAAAATGTTTTCTTTTTCTTTTTAATATTTGTAATGGTACGGAATTTCATAACCAGGAACAAATTTTGACGTCACCTTATTATGGCCAATTATGGACCAATTTGACATGGACATGTGTATTAATAATTTATACCTCAATTTACAACGTCCCACCTCCAACCCCTAGAACAATGCACATTATTACAAATATCGAGACGCTGGCTGTTGACCAGAAGCTGTTGATCAGTGAATACTGCATATAAAGACCGAATCAAACAATAATTCTCCACTGCAACTGACACATGGCAACAATTTGTTGCACTGTATAACAATAATGAAGAAAAGTCACCACTTTATTAACAGCATGAATAGATTTTACTTTAAATATAATTATACTAAAGACACAAAAAAGTAAACAACATAAATTCACTGAAAAGCACATTTATTTGGAAGTACTAGTTTTGATGATCGTTGTTGTTGTAGGGTTTAACACCATTTTTCAGCACATGAAAGGCTATACATGGCAGCCAGTATTAATAGTAAAAGTAGTGTAACGGACAGCTCGGTATCAAGCGCTATTAGTACAATATTGCACAAGCCGCTGGTCAGAGGTATTGCGCAACTTGTAAGAACAACACTCGAAACCGCCTCCCGCTAATACTCGTTTATATAAGGAATGACCTCTACGGTGTAATATGCCCGGTTAGAATGGATCTGGTAATCTTGAGTCGGTATCTTGGACAAAACAACACACGAGCCCCCGTAAGATAAAAATACGAATTTAATTAAAATACAATCAAGAAAAGAATGACACTGTGTTACAATTTCTTTCTTTCTGAATACACTTAGTTCAGAAATACATAAACTGAAGCTTTAAAATAATGGATACATTCATTCAAATTCAAACACTAATAAAAATAGATGAATTTAGCCGTTAATAACTGATAGTAAATTTCATCACGAAATCGAGTGTTCATTAACATCGGACTGCTTGGGAAATTCACAATGACCTTGTTGGACGACTGGTTTTTTCTTCTGCGTTAGTCTCAACTTAAGCTTGCCCTTTGGTTGTACGTGGGATTACACAATTCTGTCTTCCAACTTCTTTTTCTGTCTCTGAATTTCGACTTCCTCGCTATTTCTTACTCGATCTTCAAACAAACTATTCTCCTTGAAAAGAAAAGGGTAAAACGCCCTAAGTATCTTGTTATGCTTTAAAAGTTGAGATTGTCCGTCCGTCTTTCTGGTTCGAACAATCAGATCTTACTATCAGTGTTAACATTTATACGGCTAACAAATACTACACAAGTCTTCAGATCAATAGAGCTATACTGCTAATTATCGACATCAGAATTTGGGAAAGTCACATATATTCCCGTAAATCATTACGTAAAGTGAGGCAATATATCATAACACACAATCCATATTCACTAATATGATAAATTCAAAATTAATGTAGCACTTTCCAATCATAAATGTACACAGCGGGTTTTTCTACAACACCCATTAACCTATCTACGTATAAAATTGAAAATTCTAACTCATGATTTAGAAGTACATTATTAAATCAATGTAATACCGAACTATTCGTACAAAATATATGAACACATCATGCATCTGTAACGAAGAAAATCATATCAAAGTACGTTATTAAATCAATGCAATACCAAACTATTTATATCATAGTATCAATACATTATGCATCTATGACAAAGAAAACATCATATACATTACATCATTATAAAGGTGAATTTGAGTTAAATACCTTGTGTTTTTGGCGTCTTACAATCGTTCCACATTCAGTTTAACTGGAACCCAATTTTTACGAACGTCTGTCTTTCAAAGACGCTGGGAGTCTTGACTATGCATTTTTCTACTTCCTCTCTTGCAGAGTGTAACAGAATTGTTACTGAGTGGATGGTGGATTAAATGAACAACACAAACACAATGTGTGAAAGGTAATGTAAATTTATGAAATAAATTATTAATGAAAAATAATGATGTATCAACACAATAACTCATGCATTCAACCCATAATCTCGCTTCACAACTATTCACAATTCAGCAATAAATTAAATATTAATACAAAATAAAACACAGATACAAAGGAATCTCTTGGACTATACACAGATCCAAGGAACCTTTACAAAAGTTATATTAAAGCAAGTATAAATTGCGATAACAAATACAAAACATCAAACTATACTATCGCACGTATGGATTGCGACAACTAGCACGAACATCTACATGTATTTAATCAAGTTGCTAACTTTTATTGACATTCATGTAATCCCTTGAAATACTACTGTGATTTGAAGTAACTATGTAAATATAACAATGTATTCAATTGTACTACAATTGCAACACACACGTCTCTCGACCCTGTATAACCGTACGATTCACCAACTATTGAATCGCCGCCCAGCTTCTCCGAATACCCTAGGGTTGACTCAATACTTTTATCGGTCACTTGCTCTTCACGGATCCACCACAGTTATACGTACAGACAGCATACAGCATCTACTAGAACCAACGTTCCCAAATACCTAGATGCCACCCCGGATGTTTACACCTCTAGACTACTCCGACACTCAGACTTCTAGATTTCCGGATATTTACACGTCACGACAGATGTAGACGGACAGACAATCCGACAGACAGACAGTCAGATACCTCAATTCGATCGCACAATTAAACAGCACAATCACGGCACAATCAATCACATTCAGCTATAAGTCAGAGACATTCAGAGACGTTCAGCTACAATTCAGAGACGTTCCGCTACAATATCAGAGACGTTCAGCTACAAATCAGAGATGTTACGCTACAATATCAGACGTACCGCTACCATATCAGAGACGCTCCGCTACAATATCAGAGACGTTACGCTACAATTCAGCTACAATTTCAGCTACGATATCAGAGATGTTCCGCAACAAATCAACTACGATATCAGAGATGTTCCGCAACAAATCAGATGTTCCGCAACAAATCAGCTACGTTATTAGAGACATTCAGAGACGTTCCGCTACAAATCAGCTACGATATCAGAGATGTTCCGCAACAAATCAGCTACGATATCAGAGATGTTCCGCAACAAATCAGATGTTCCGCAACAAATCAGCTACGATATCAGAGACATTCAGAGACGTTCCACTACAAATCAGGTACGATATCAGATACAATAAAGAAACCAGACTAATAATAGTTGTCTCTACAAATAATCTAAGCCTTAGATTACGCTATTGCATTTAAAGTCTAATAGTGACTAGTAATTCCAATTATTCCACGTTTAAAATGCACATAACTCCTAGAGATCTTTCATATTTAGATACGTACGGACTTGAACTGCTACGTGAAGTCGTCGATCATTTACATGGTAGATTAGCCACTAAACATTTTCGAGGTTTTAGAGAAGGGCGCTCTTTTATTAAACTCTGCCATTTCAAACCCTAATCGATCTGGGTAACTTAATGAAGCACCTTATACACTCGTTAAAAGTAAAGCTAGTTCACCGACCCCGTACGCGCTTTCTGATTTTGCTTGAAGCATAAGACAATGTATATTGATACTTACGACGCTCGAGAGCATCAACCCGACGCGGTGCTGATGTGAATCTGACCAGATTTGCAGGTTAAGCCGATTTGACATAACTGAGCAACCATTTTCTCTTTGGAGTTGATTCAAATGTGTTTGTGTGTTTTCAAGATAGAACTACAAAAACTGCAAACCTCCAACGCAGATATCAGCGATGTTGCTTTGATACCTTTAACAAGAGTGGTTTCAGACTTCAACCGCCCATGGGTACTTGTTTCAAAGCATACTTGGATAAGTCACAGATGGATGGACGTTTGAGAAATAGGAAACATCATAGGATCGGGCGGGATCAACCCTAATCAGTAATGCAATCTGAAATCCTCCAAATAACACTACTGATGCAATTGTGATGAACAAAATATTCAAAAATAAATAAATCTGCTTGAACAAATGCTAGCTCAAATCATCAATAGGAGTAGGCAACTGTACAAGTAGTTCATCAATATAAATCATCAAATGCATTGTTTAAAAACACTTAAGAATTTGCATTAGACTCGTTCATTTAGTTTAAAAAATTGATTTATATTTACTAGGCTCCTAAACCTATAATATCCACTTTAAAGAGGTTAAACTGGTTAAACATATAAACTATCTTTTGACCAACTGCCCTTTTCATTTTTTTCAAACAAACCTTAACACACGTTTCCTATTGTTTTATGGAAAATCCTCAGCCACTTTCTTTCAGCATTATATGAGCATCGCTAGGCCAAATAATTTCGCCCTATTAACACTAACCCAAAGCATTGTATAAGAAATAAGAATCGCTGGGCCATAGAAATTCTTACTATGAACACTAACCCAAAGCATTGTGTAAGAATTGCTAAAGCAGAGAATTTCGCCCTATGAACATTAACCCAAAACATTGTATGAGAATCGCTAAGCCATATAATTTCTTCCTATGAACACTAACCCAAAGCATCGTATGAGAATCGATAAGCCATATAATTTCTTCCTATGATCACTACCCCAAAGCATCGTATGAGAATCGCTAGTCCAGAGAATTTCGCCCTATGAACACTAACCCGAAGCATTGTAATGAATGACCCTAGGCTATTAACCTGCCATGTTTGTGAACAAATATATATCATTGAACTTGGCTAGGTAAGTTACTTTAAGTAATCTGCTAACCAAAGCCTTACCCAAAAAAATTTTCAACCTAGGATGATCCTTTCTTAAGAACCCCATTAATAATTTTAAACTTTAAACACAGAGAAAAAGATATTATTTTGCAAGCAAGTTTTTAAACAGAACAGTATTGTCATAAGCAAATTGGAAATAAGACATATCCACGACAGTAAAAATTAAGTGATCAGGTAATACTGCATTTTTTTTTTAATACAAGAAACACGGGATATCAAGTTCCGATGGCACTCCTTCTTGGTTGTCACCACAGGCGGTCCTCCCCTTTCGCCTACACCCCCACTTAGTACGTAACTGTTGCTAATACCCCTATTCCCGTGACAATTTTAAAAATAAAATAAGCAGCAAAATTATGACACTGACTTTCATCCCATGCCACTGATTCCATGCCACTGATGTAAACAATTTTTCACCAGCAACTCTTATGTTTGGTGACTTGTAAATCCACGTGGAACAGCACAAACCTCTATCATGTGCCAAAGCTGAATTTCGCGCTAGATATGGCTGTTACCAATTACCGTTATGTGTCTAAAGTGTACGCGGGTTTCTTCCAGAAAGATTTGAATGCAGCAAAATTGCAAATTGAAATGGTGACATCGCACCCACAAATCGTCCATCAGTATCAACACAGATGGGGGAATTTACCAGACTAATACCCAACTAGCATTTCAAAAAAGAAAGCAAAACCAAAACGAAGAGCATCATATTTCTCTTTGGTTTGAAGCCCAAAAAGAAAAGGATAGATGTGTCACGGACCCAGAGAGAGAGAGAGAGAGAGAGAGAGAGAGAGAGAGAGAGAGAGAGAGAGAGAGAGAGAGAGAGAGAGAGAGAGTGTTGGATTTTTAACAATATTCATGCATATAATATCTGCACTGTGGCAGTTTATAGTCATATCTAGCAATATCAAAATTGAGATTGCCTGAGAGAATTAACGTTACGAAACATACTCACATGACAGCAACAATTCAAGCAACATGTATTGCTTTTATAGACAAAGTAGTTATTGCTATTGGTTTTATCGCTGCAGTGCGAGATATCTTTTTAATCAAAACATCGACGACGGAAGGAATAGACTACTAACTCCATGGTTGGTTTTAAGCCCTTATAAATGAATGACCTCCATTTCCATAAATGTTGTAAACTAATTTATGCAGTTAATAGAATAACTAGTCGTTTAACTTTTTTAACAAGAGCAGATTAAAGACCAAAACGAATGATTAATGACATATACATAAATAAATTACAAGCGAAACGACAAATATATAACAATATGTACCTAGCTGCATTAAATACAGCTAAAATAAAGTAAGAGTATAATTTGTAGAGGATATTTGATTTTAAATTATAATTCTCAATTAACATGGATATGGAAGAAATAATTCAAAAATTGGTTTGTCCGATTGCTTTCAGTTAGTTTACGATCAACTTCCTAATGGAGAAAGAGATTAAAGACACACACACATATATATATATATATATATATATATATATATATATATATATATATATATATATATATATATATATATATATATATATAGAGAGAGAGAGAGAGAGAGAGAGAGAGAGATAGAGAGAGAGAGAGAGAGAGAGAGAGAGAGAGAGATGGAGAGAGACAGTGATGCTATGATTACTTTCAATTGGTAGAGAAATTATCTAACGATCATGGAATTCATTTTTGGTTGATAAATATAATCAAATTAAGAATGATAATAATGTATATCATTGGTTCAATGGGTCCCCATACTGTTCTGAGTGTGTCCGCTAGATAGACCTCAATAATTTCACATTATCAACCCTAATATAGGTCTCCGCCTGAAGAGGTTTAGAACCGCTGATTTATATAGATTGATCATTACAGGGGTATAAGAAACGAATTTAAAAAAGTAATAAACCAAATTAATCTTAACTTTGTAGAGATCTGTATGTCAAGTGTTTCCGGTAAAATGGGTGTCCTAGATGTTAGCTGAATAGCTGTTGGCATTGGAGGACTTCTTATCCTCTGGATTTTATATGGTTCGATGAATCTTTGCTAGGGATTGTTGGAACAACTTTAAGGGACAAATTAACATACCCGATCAGATGTTAATCTCTGCTAATAGTGAACTAAATATTATTGATTGATGAATAAAGAATCTAGCGATAGCAAAATAAGTCATGATCATTTTAATAAAATAGTTACTGAATACAAAGGCGTAGCGGCATGACGACTGAGTTGTGATAAACCAGCTAGGATTCTCCTTACTTAACAACGGACGACAAATTATATAACAGAGAAGCCTAGTTAAATTTTAATATAAACGAACAATATGGAAAAGAAATATATGTGTAAAATCAAGTGGATAACAGAGATGGTAAATTATATAAATGAGCAAATACCAATTCAATGAACGATAAGAATACAACTAAAGTATAAAATTCCTGAAGGTTTATATAATTTTTAGATACTCGTGACAAAAGCTAAACAGTGAAAAAAGTGTAGATATTCAATGTCAGACACATAACTTTAAATTGTAATAACTCTGACCAATATGTTAACCATATACAATTCTTAAGTCAATATAATTTAATACTGAAAGATCTATAACTGTATTTTCGGCATACGATATAGTTGAGGATTTTTAGAAGCCTAAAAACGATGTAATTTCCTTTACGAACTAAATTAAATAAAGGATTACTGTAACGGTTCCTACCTTGACCGAATAGAATCCATACCAATCAATGAATTTCACAATGATTTCATACCACACGATAGTCCATATCAATAATTCCCACACGATGCTAATAGTTCATATCAATTATTCCCACACGATGCTAATAGTTCATACCAATAATTCCCACACGATGCTAATAGTCCATATCAATAATTCCCACAGGATGAAAATAGTTTATATCAATAATTCCCACACGATGCTAATAGTCCATATCAATAATTCCCACACGATGCTAATAGTCCATATCAAGAATTGCAACTGGACACATACCAGCATTAAAGAAGAAGACTCCAAAAAAGAGATTATATTTATGTCAAGTACTTATATTTAGAAGATATCAGCCAAATAAATTTTTATCTCGTAATTCCCAGAGTTGTGACAATATATAAGCTCAGTCAAAAAGTTAGATATGTTCAATAAATGACAAACAAATCCGTAAGAGAGCCTAGTGGTATTTAGTTAATAATTTATAGAATTTGTTTTACATAGATCAGTAAGATAAAGTAGTACACAATGAGTTGAACTTGAAACAATAACAATATTACAAATTTAGTCTGAGTTAATAAAAGGTTTTGTTTAACACCTGCTGACATGAGACATTTAAGGATAAAAATTTCAACGATATTCAAGCCTGAAGAGTTGTTGCCGTTATTGTTGTTGTAAGGTTGAACTCCATTTTTCGGTACAATATAGGCTAATAATGGCGGCGAGTATAAATGATGGAGGAAGAACCCGAGAAAAACACGAGAAGTACCACCGACCCACGAGAAACTACTGGCAAGCTTTATCGCATACCCACATTGGCCGCACACGAGATTCGAACCAACGCAGACAGACGTGAGATGGCAGTGATCCAAAACGGTGAGCCCTTTAGACCACTAGGTCACTCGGGACCCCACCACACACACACACACACACACACACACACACACACACACACACACACACGCACACACACAAGTTTGAAGAGAACATTGATAATTAATTAAAGTCTGTCGACCAGAGTGTCACAGAAATCTCAAATAAACTCTCAAAACTCCAAAAGCAAATAGACGGTACGAAAAACAGATTTCAGAGCTTCCATATTTATGTACCAAGAGATTAAGACGGAGATATGCCAAATTAACACATTTTCTCTTGAAAATCAACACCAACAACGGTGTTGATTTTCAAGAGAAAATGTCTAAAATGTATAACGGCTTGTCAAGACCAGAGTTCGGCAACCTACGGCATCCAAAAATTATCGATTTTAACAGTGTTACTCTCTTACAGGTGGTACGCGCTCGTACATTTTGCAAATAATCCGGAAAAGGTGGCACGCTATGTAAGATAGATTTCCGACCACTAGTCTAGACTATTCAGAAGTAATATAAAAAAAGTATCTGCCTTCATATATTTATAGAAATCTAAAATGTGGACACATTTCCCTCCTACATGAGAGTGAAAAAAGTGAATATACACTTCTTTATGTTTCGGGTTTTGTCAAGTAAGAGCAAATGTACTATGGGATGTAAAAATGTGTTAATTTTAGTCTGGTTTTATTTTGGTTTTATTTTCCCCTCAATCACATTGACCTGCCCACGATTGCATCAGTCAATGGAACAGTGAAATTGTTAAAAGTCGTGTATATATGTTAGACTCCAGGGCTAGAGTTGAAAGGTACGAGAACCCGGCTCTTTGCGTGTGAAAAGTCGCACGTGGACGTTGAAAGTTATGTTCAAGAACAGAGAACCCTTATTGGTGTCGTAAATCTCACCACACTGACAGACGGCCAGGGACATTGTCTGCTAAGTTGAATAGAAAAAGTAAGAATCTACATCCAGTCGGAATTGAGAGATGGTGTGGTCAACATTTTCAATCCAAATTTATCTTAGTACTTTCGAAACTATGAGCTCAGTGAGTGCCTAAACATCTTACTGAAAGGTTATAAAGCAATATCCAGAGAAAGCCATTCGTAATCTCGCGGGAAAATATGGAAATTTCTAAGAAAGATAAAGCTTTGATAATGTCAGTAAGTTATTTGCTCGATTGTTGTAGAATATCACGGCATTATAATTGTAATACATATATACATATATACACATACATACGTACATACGTACATACATACATAAATACATACATACATACATATGTACGTACGTACATACATACATACATACATACATACATACATACATACATACATGTAGATATATATATATATATATATATATATATATATATATATATATATATATATATATATATACATATAGATTTATATACATACATATATATATAAATATATCCAAATATATTTATATATGTGACGCAATTTATCGATGTCTCTATGATAAGTAGTTGATTCCGTGCTTTTATTAAGACATTGTTTACCATACAAGAATATTTGGATATTTCGATATGCGCAATAACGTGATCGAAAATGAAATAGCCTTTATCTGATGATTGATTATTGGTTAGCGTGAAACGAGATGGCTATGGAAATATGCTAACGTCCTTGTGTTTTCACAGGAAGCTTTGATGGGACAGACTTCCGGTATAGTTATCTCGAGTTTCTAAGAAGAGAGACGGAAGTGAGATTTGCAGAACAGTCGGCAAAGTAGTCATGAACGAGTCGAGGAGGAGAAAGTGAAGAGAGAAGATGAGTATAGAGAAGTCGAGAGGAGAAAGATCTGGAGCAAGTCGGGAGAGGAGAAGGAATTTGAACATAAGGAGAGGAAGAAGAGAGTTTTTGGAATTTGTTGCCATTGATTATTGAGTTTTTTTAAATTGTTATTCATTTCAACCTCACCTTTTTGTGTACTCATTTATTTAACTGTCGGCATTGCTGACTGGAGGCTCGGATCATTACATCTCTATATCACTAATTTCACTTCCTACAAAAACTAAGCCTGGGTGGGACTTCTATAATAACTTAAATCATATACTGGGAGCACCCACATCAACCATAATAACCCCTACACACACTCTGTAACAGATATAGTGGATTGATCAGGATTCATCAGATCATTGTTCTCATTAAACTTTCAACTGACATATTGATAATTACAATGTTAATGATAAAAATGTATTGATGCCTGTATTTTTCATATTCTGTCATTTATTATTATTATTATTATTATTATTATTATTATTATTATTATTATTATTAGCATCAAGAGGACATTGAGGGACAAAAAGTAATGGTTGCTGCATATGTGTAATTTAAACGCACAACTTATTCACTGTGTATGCGCAATATTAGGTAGTGCTATGGTTATATATTTGAGATGTGTGCAGTAATTCGAAACGTTTACTATAGTCTATCTGGTTTCTGAATTTTTATAATAATGTCTGACAAGATTTTATTAAAAATCTCCATAGTGGACAGAAAAGAATATTTTTTCTTCTTAAATTTAATTTTTGGATTGGATAGGGAGCGTGTTATTTGTTTATTAAATTCCACGGAGAACGGGACGTAACTGTGTAAGAAATATTAAAAACGTGTAAATCAGTCTTGAGTTGCTTCCTTTTAAAATTCAGTTATTTCAAGAAAATACCGTCAGTTTTGATACTTGTGCATGATATGGGTATGTACATAGAATCATTATGTTGTATCTTACACAGTAAGATATTGTATAATTTGAAAGACTGACAATATAAGGACAACTCTTTTTAGAGGAATTAAGTTTATTTTAAGTACGTTTACATCATATATAGAATAACATTTTCTATAAAATTAGAGAATATACAAGAAAGTGTGTGTGTGTGTGTGTGTGTGTGTGTGTGTGTTACACACAATCAAAAAATGCATAAATTATGAAGTCTGACTCGCTGGTATCTTATACTCGGAATATGAATCTGTTTTACTTGCTTCATCTTTACTTCTTAATATTTTATGCTGAATTAACATTTTATCTTTCGTGAAATTAATAACCTAAGCGTCAAGTCGCATTTGTTAAATTTAACATTTGGAGATCGATGATATAATCTATATCTATTCTGTAAATTGTCAGCACCAAAATAATAATATAAACGATCAAGTGTGTTTCATTTTCTGTGGAAAATTAGATATAATGTTTGGGGAGAGGTTTGTTTGCACTGCATTCATATTCCTGAAATTTGGTGTCATTTGTTCTTGTGGTATCGAATACAAGAGTCTATTGTATTCCAATAGTTTTGATTTTAAAGTTCATCCATCCAAAATAGACTGCCATGGTAACTGTGTCATTCTGGTTATTTGTATAGAATAAAGTACATTTAGTCACATTGTATTTAGCGCAAAATAATAATAATAATCCGGACTTTTCTAAAATGTTAAAACGGAGAATTTGTGAGTTGGAGAATGATCAAAATAATGCGTTTTGGTGATTGCAATTTGAGTATTATAACCTGACATCCATCTTAAATTATGTCAATACGTTTATAATGCCAGGAAAACCGTTTTAAAGTGAAAACATATGTACAAGTAAGTAAAATAAGTTTTAAAAAACCACGCACAAGAAAGATTAGACTGTTTCTAAAATATATCTGACTACCTAGATTATTTGGGACATACTGTGACAAAATATATAATTGGTTTAAAACATGTATTGCACGGGCAATATAGTGGTGGATTATTCCAAAAACGTGATGATACAAAGTTGTGTTTATTACATACAGTCAACACGAAAACAATGGAACTGATACAAATATTGATGAATTTAATTTAAAGATTCAACATTTATATTGATGATCAACTATTCATAATAACTGCTTCTTATTAAAAGAGGTAATGCATTTCAGTATTGAGCAAAGAAGATGAAAAGAAAAGGTTTGAAATGGAAATAAATTTGCGAGAAAACGAAACAATTGAAAGCTTTAGTAATATCAATAATGTAAATGCCGATTAGGGTCTACTTTGAGCAGACTCAAATGGCAGTTACATATGTGTGGGTCTCCTACGTCTGGTCAGAAGAGAAGAGACAACGAAAACAGAAAACTGCCAACACAACAACAACAACAAAAATTATTATGGCGGTGATCAGTTGCTAATATCTCTAAATAATGTACATACTTTTTAATCAAAACACAACCAACATTGGTGTAAAGAAAATTACAAAGATATAATTGGATAATTCTTTGTATGGTTAACAGATGCTAACTCCAATATTCTGAGACCGTTCTAGATGTCGCATTTCTCACGTGTCGTCAAATAAGGGTTTATTTCTCCAGATGCGTTTAAGATCAACTTCTTAAATAATACAGAAAGTGCACCACTGAAAAACTGTAGATGACCGTGGCAGAAGGTGCGAACAGGAGATACACAAGTGAAGGTGCACTGAAGGCTTCCCACACGAAAGTACACCGTATATTGTGGAAGATGATAAACGGTGCTGAAGATGCATGATACTGCACGAGGAAGATGCAAGTCAGTCACCTATGCCACTGTTGGTACAGTAGCGTAAGGTGCATTTATTACAAGTCACTCAAGGTGTAAGTACAAGATTAATCAGTGAAGGTGCTAACCAGAAGCTTCACAGCCCTGACATAAGTCTAATGACAACATAATGTGCACTGGCTCTGGTCTCGTAGACGTACAAACAACTACACTGAAGGTTTAGTGCAGTGCCGCCTTATATATGACAATTTCGATCTGAATGTGCGAGTATTTTAATTTGGAATGATGGCAACACTGGCATTTTCTGACCTCTTTAGCTATTAGAATTGTTTGGTGGGTGGGGATATTTTAGTTGTACATTGGGGGTGGGGGTGGCGCACCATAACATTTTCAGTGTTGATGGCCCTGGAAAACCTTTAAGCCGGCCCTGGTTCAGAATATCAATCACAACATTTTCTGGAGATAATCATAAATCTATGTTTAAAATATTATTTCCACATTATCGCTCCATCTCTGGATTTTGTTTATACTAAGAACAAGGGGTTTATGAGCCATGGTTGGTTATCAGAAGCTGTAAATAAAGATGGAAACGGAACAGTTTAGCTGAATACTAAGCTTCCTTGTATTTTGTTTCAGGATTTATATGAACAGACGAGTAAGTGAATATCAAGGATAGACACAGATAACGCCTACTAAAGATGTCTGTAAAGAGAGATCACCCCACATTATTTTAATTTGGGGATTGAAGTGTGTTACGTTCCTTTAATTCAGTAGTTGGCACACCAAAACACATGATCCAATAATGTTTATCAAATCTCCGGTGCCTTTGTTCATGTTATGTATTCTTTACCGATAAATTTCGCGTGGTCATTACGCGATATGGAAGAAATATCCTTAATTCAAACATGAACTAATTCAACTTTACTGGAGTCCAATTGTTAATTGTTTAGGCTCTAATAACTAGTAGCAAAGATAGAGTGAAAACAACAGGCTTTGTCAAATTTAACTCATAACTCATGGCTGATATCACCAAAGTTTGATTCCTCAATCAAATCCTAAACTACATTGTTGCTCAGGTCCCATTGTGTCCTTCTAATAGCCTTGCATTCTAATGATACGTTAATGTCTGAGAAAAGACTAACGTGTGAATTTCTTGTGTCGATTAAGACGCCACTGTGCTTCTTTACATTAAAGCATATCAACATCGATATATCTTCCAAATGATGTGAGTATATGAGTCATTAGTGGATATAAAATAAAATGCTACACGTATTGATTAAATGTTTACTCATTGCATATGAGGGCATGCTTAATTACATATATGCATATCTAGTTATCAAATAATTAAAAGGAAAGCAGAGGAATATTCTGAGTCAAAACGAAGATGAAATGTGAAATCTGTACATGTATATTTTAAGGGTATGAACCGAATGAAACGTGGTGCAAGCTAGCATGTACGGTAAGAAATGCAGTATTATAGTAAGATATTTATTTCTAGTAATGGTGTTGTCGATGCCGGAACCACCGAGAAGAGTAAATATATATTTCCCCAAATGGTAAGCATTTGCAGTTCAAACAAACATACAATAATGGGTTACGAAGCGTCCAGTTTACTCGGAGGAGACACCAATCTCACCCCCCAAACCCCCCCCCCTCTCTCTCTCTCTCTCTCTCTCTCTCTCATAATTGTTTTTATTATTAAACGGACTAATATAACTTTCCAACCATCCTCGATTTCTACAGTGAATATTACCACTCAGACAATGCAAAATCCATTTTAAGATAAAGAAAAATGTGTATTGAGTACTCATTTAGTTACCCACCGAAAACAGAAAAAATGGAACAATTATTATATTAGGTTCGAAAAATCTAATAACAACATTCTACGAGTAGGTCATTTTTCTTTGGGTGGGGGCGGGTTTGATGCAAAACGAACCTAAACAAAAAACCTACCAATATATCTTGCAAACGTAAACCTGATATAGTGTGAAATTGAGAGTGGTGTACACACACACACACACACACACACACACACACACACATATATATATATATATATATATATATATATATATATATATATATATATATATATATATATATATATATATCGTGTTAACTCTATATTTGCGGGTAGAATTCTATATTAATTTGTTTTATCAACAGTGGAAATATTAATATAAGTTAATATAAATAGAACCATAAATGGAATTGATGGATGCTCCAAGATGCAGCTATGATGTATTCATAACTGCCTTTTATCAACATCAATATATTTTTTTGTATGATCATTGAACAAACTAGAAACAACCACCTTTTAATGAAAATCAAGTAATAACAATACTGTCTGACGTACACATTAAATACAATTGGAAAGGTAGAATGTAACAATTAAGCCAATCCAAAACGAGAACCATAATGAAAATAGCAGGATAGCGTTATAAGATTGACTAAAGTAACGTTCACATACACACCCGCACACACAAGCACACACACACACACACACACACACACACACACGCACGCACGCACGCACGCCCACCTCCTCTATATACCTTTATTGCACTATCCATATTTGTACGTGAAATCCTGTCACTTTGTATTCACAAGCATCTAAGCATGTGACATAAGCTAAATCAACTTGGACATAATCTAACTACTAAGTACGCTATCAATACACATGCTTGAACATGACAACATTCAATAGAGACATGTATTTTGACCTGCTCCTCGTTGAGACCTCTACCCATCCATTCAAACATGAACTAATTCAACTTTACTCTAGTCCAATTGTTAATTGTTTATACTCGAATAAACAGTAACAAAGACAGTGTGAAAACAACAAGTTCTGTAAAATTTGACAACAAATTTATTTTCAGTAAAAACAATGTTAAAATGAAAATGTGATGAAGGCAAACAGCTTTAAGAATCAAATCCAAAAATAATCCAAGAATTCTTCTTGAATTAAGTTTTAGAAGCTCTAATAATGTAATGGTTGTAATGAATTAAAGTTTATGCCCCGATGAAAATTCAAAATATCGGGCTATGACCTATGATGTAACATGTAAAGTATTGTTTTCTAGTATTCCTTTCAGAACCATTAGAAATGAAACTCCGGTGTTTAAATTCCGAACAAAATTACAAGTAATATATTTGTCAAAGAATTCTGTATAAGCACATATTTGAAGAGAAACGAGTTAATCTTGTTGAATCCAAATTATTTGAAGAAAATTTATAATAAACTAAAAAATCAAACTGGTCTCAACAGAAAAAAACAACACGAGATCAAGAGTGTAAAAAGCCCTAATAAAATTATGTCACATAGCCACTGTTTGAGATTTTGTTTTCGTGAATACATTTTCTCCGTAGACAACGTGCACAAATACAGTGTCCGATCCGCGTTAGGTTGTGGAAATCTCGGCGACTACCATCAATGTATACCTGCATGCAAATGTGTTGCTCCTCGTTACGCAACACAACCATGTGCGTGTACAAACTCGAGCTGGAATTGTTTACTGCCATCAATCAACATAAGTTTATCGTAAACTATATTGTTTCCACGGCTAGCTATCACTACTCTCGAGCCAACAACAAAGCGTAGATTAATACGACCTTGCCCTTCTGATATCTCGTACCCTTTACGCAAACTTAGTATATGATTGGGCGCTGCTGAACCCGTAGGCGAGTTATGTGGATAGATCCCACACACGTGGATATTCATAAATATATACGCGAGTATGACAGGAACATCGACCACAAATACATCTTCGGAAGTCAACTTGGAAGAACTTGACTAGCTTCATCACAGGTACAATATTTAACTACTTGCCACAGAAGCATTGTCAGTTTTCCGAACGTGGCGGTCATCGTACCAGTTTGCACTTAAGGAATATTATGGACTGATTCAGCGAATGCACCAAATGAATTCCTAATCTGACAACCGCGTACTAAAATTACATGTGTATCTGCTGATTAGAATGTGTGTGTCTCTAATTCTTCGAGTGTTGCGATTACACCAACGCGCATCGATTGTCCACTACATCATGATGAATACAGATTTGCTAATGACCGACACCAACGAAGTTTGAATAGGATTTCATCAAGCTGATGAACAATGCCGTGTTCGGGAAAACCATGGAAAATCTAAAGTTCCTACCCATGTGGTTTTTTTTAACATTTAACGATTGGTGATGCTAGCACTACAAACCGAATCTGTGCAATGGCTATAGCAACTGATGGCTATAGATTTTATTGCATTTACCCAGACCGCCACCTCCTCGTTTTCCTCAGCGAGTGGGGTCACTTTGGCCCTACCCCCTCTCCGCCCAATTTTCACCAATGGGTCGGTAAACGTTTGCAATCTCCCCGACTTTCACCGAGTTGTCGCGACATTTTATTACCGACACTCCGATTTTCCAAAAGATTTTCTAACTCTATGACCCGAAACCATGATTTTCGCTAGGGGTTGGAAGGCTTTTATCCGACCCCTGAATTTCCTTTGGTGTGAACAACTATGGTCATGATCCCTTCCCGATTTTCCTCAGGGGGTGAGGAAACTTTGCCACGTCCCCGGAATTTTCCCCAAGATTTGTAGCCATTTTCCCCATGATTTTTCCCAGAGGTTGCCACGCCACTTTCTCCGGAAATATCAGTAATATAAATGTATTGTACATATTCCATTACTGACTTAAGCTGGTGCGGAAATGACATGAAAAAATAATTTTGGTTATCTTTTTCAGCGATTAAATGGGTTAGCTAAATTTATTTTTCTCCTCAGGGTTAGTTCTCACTACCTTTATTTCTTGATAAATTAAATGCATTAAAACTCATTGCAATTACGATCCGTACTATTTGTATCTGGCGTATTATTTGTAATGTGATTCTCTGGAAGCATAATGATCAATGGTAAAATGCACGGGTGAAGTTGGAAAGGTCTATGATATAAATGACCCTGGCAGAGAAAGGAAGTCTATATAAAACTTTCTGTTAAAATTCCTTACCACAGCGCCCAAGAACGTGACTTAACACAACACGCGTTGTGACCGGACGGGACTGTCTAGTCGACGAGGACCTCTCAAGCCTTCTGAGGGTTCGACTGGCTGATTCTGTTCTCTGTGTGTGCGAGTGGCTGATGATGCCAACCCTTTCACGGAATGTTCATTTGCATAAGGAACTGGGGATGAGTGGGACATCTTTAGGAGGGTTGATAGCACGTGTTTTTCTGGCTTGCCCCTTAATCTCTGTAGCTGATGTCCTGCTAGATTCGCACAACTTGGAGACTGTATGCTAAGAGAAACGCCAAGTGAATCGATTGCTTATTGTTTGCTTCCAGGAATCAGGGTTTATGTTGAACGCTTTCAATGCAGCTTTCAGATTGTCTTTGAAGCACTCCTTCTGACCTCCGTGGGCTCGCTGTCCTTGTAGATCATGATTAGAAGCATATCTTACGCAGCCAGTGGTCTGGCATGCGTCCATGTCCGCCCAGCGTAGCTGGCACTGCATCAGGATCGTGTGTATGTTTGGGATAACTGCTTGTCAGAGTACGTCAGTGTCTGGAACCATGTCCTTCCACTTGATGTTGAGGATTATCTTGCGACGTTTGATGTAAAAGTGGTTAAGCTTCATGGCTTTGGGTTCGTACACCGCCCCTGTTTCACATGCGTAAAGTAGTTTGGGTAGTACAACTGCCATGTAGACCTTTAGTTTGGTCACGATGCGGATGCTTCTTCTAATCCAAACGTTGGCCTAAAATCTGCCAAACGGTTCGCTGACTCTAGCAGCGCGAAAGGTCAAATCATTGTCAATAGTTACGCTATGTGACAGCGTGCAGCCAAGGTAGGTGAAGCGGTTCACTTGGTCGAGTTTTTGGCCGTTGATGTTGGGCTTTCCAGGGCCACCTGAGGCAAGACTTTATTATTATTGGTACTCATGGTGAGACCAAATCTTGTGCAGGAGCTGGAGAACTTGTCAACGCTGCACTGATGATCAGTCATCATTGAGCGCGCAGTTAACAGCAAATAGCATGTCCCAGATGTTGTATGACGGGATATGTTTTTGAAGCCTCCTGGGATTTAATAGTTTTCCATCTCTACAGTACCTGATGCCGATGCCATCATCTCCGTCCCTGAAAGCATTAGTCAGCATGGCGGAGAACGATATACTGAACAGTGTCCTGCGAGAACAGAACCCTGCTTGACGCCATTGGTTACTGGGAATGGCTCAGATATCTCTCCATCGTCCTGAGCTCGTGCCTGCATGCCATCGTGGAAATGCTGCATCATGGATATACATTTTCTTGGGCATCTGTAATTGGCCATTACCTTCCACAAGCCTTTGATGCTGTCAGCAGAGAAGGCTTGTAGAAGTTAATGGCCAATTACAGATGCCCAAGAAAATTTATATCCATTACCTTCCACAAGCCTTCACTGCTGATAGCATCAAAGGCCTTTGTCAAGTTGACATAGATAGAGAAAAGGTCAGTGTTTTGTTCATGACGTTTCTCATGTAGCTGCCGCGCGGCAAACACCTTATCGAATGTTCCACGTTCGTTTCGGAATCCACACTTTCTTTCTGGCAGTAGTCCATGGTCAAGGTATGTAGTGAGGCGCTTCAGTAGGATTCTGGCGAGTATCTTTTGAGATTAAGGATATACCTGCTGGTTCCCTTTGCAATTATACAGGTGGATTATGGAAGCGTCTTAGATTTCCTGGGAGATCGTCTCTTACTGCCACATCAGTAAAAACAGTTGGTGCAGCTGTTATATCAAGGCTGTGCTCCGTTCCTTGTAGACTTCAGCAGAGATGGAATCTGTAAAAGATGTTTTGCCACTGGAGAGCAGACATATCGCTTTCTGTGTTTTCATCAAGGTTGGAGGGTCATCCAGTGCTTCGTTGATGAGTAATTTGGAGAGTCGACTGATGGTTCATCATTGATGGATAAAGGGTGATTCAGGACGCTGTCAAAGTGTTCAGCCCATCGTTAAAGAATCCTCCTTTTGTCAGTAGTTAGTGTGTTGCCGTCTACGTTGAGAAGGGGGATGATTCAGAGGACGTAGGCACAGACACTTTGTTTGGGATATTGTAAAAGCTCTTCATTTCACGCTGCTCTGGGTAGCACTGGATCGTACCAGCTTTGTTGCTCAGCCATGTGTCTCATGTGTCTCGCATTTGGCAAAGCTTCTGCTGTACAATTTTTTGTATTTTGTTGTACGCATCTTTCCTAGAGGTGGACTTGGGGTTGTTGAGGTAGGTTTGAAGGAGGATTTGTTTCTCGTCCAGCAACTGCTTGATCTCGTCGCAGTTCCCATCAAACCAGTCTTGATGCTTTCTGGTTGAGGGTCCATGGATTACCGAGGCTGTGCTGTAGACCAACTCTCTAAATGCCACCCATTCAGTCAACACATTCTGATTGTCGAGAGGAATGGATTTTAAACGTTCTTCCAGGGCATCCACAAGACTGTTTGCTACTGATGCATTTCAGCTTGGTGATGTTTAGTCGTTTAGGAGCCTTCTTTCCATGTGGGTATCTGTTGGGCTGAATGCGGATGTTTAGCTTGGTGATAATAAGGCGGTGGTCTGTACAGCAGACAGCACCGGACAAGGCCTTGGTCACAAGGACATATTGCTTGTCCCTCTTTCTTACAGTGACGTAGTCGATGAGGTGCCAGTGCTTTGAGTGTGGATGCATCCATGACGTCCGGTTGCGGGTGGGGAAACGAACCACTGTATTGGTAATCATTAGTTCATGCTAGGAGCAAATCTGGAGCAAAAAGAGACCGTTACTGTTACAACTATTCACTCCGTGCTTTCCAAGCACTCCATCCTAGCCAACGTGATCACAACCTACTCTTGCATTCAAATCGCCATTGGAACGTCAGCTTTGATGGATTGAAGATCCGCATAGAACCCGACCTTCACTTCATCTGGGTTTTTATGATTCTATCAATCACGCATTATCTGTATGTCCATGTTTAATAGTCCTCGATGTAGGCTGGTAAAGCATGGATGGTTTTAATACTTCGTTACTTAATAAATGCATCCAGCTTTGAACCAAACTACTCTACTATTTTCTTATTAAACTTACCACGACCATAATCTTTGACTTTTAAATCCCCAAATCTAAAGGATTGTTCATAAAACTAAATACAAGCCATCCGCATAGTCTGACCGTGGAACGTGTCAACATTTTATTGTGTAAATACACTTTTCATTGAGCAGTGATAATTCTGAACTTGGATCCTTTTACCGAATAGTGATAGACCTCTTCCATACCTTAAATGCCATCTGCAAACCTTGGTATGTGATCTAAAACTAAACAGCTAGACCACTGACCTTTGAAAGTTCAGAATCAAATGGAGTACACCCTACTGCAAGTACAAGAAAATCTTAAAGCGTATGACATAGAGCCAATATTTTCCTTGGAAAGTAATTTTCTAGTATCAGCCAGTGACATAGGCCTTTGTCTCTCAAACTGAAGTGCAAACCATCCACAAAATTTGTCTTTGGGTTTTTGAGGTAGCTTTAACTTTATTTAGCGATATCGCAACAATGTCTGCAGTGTGGCAGCTTATAGTCATCTTTACTAATGGGGTATTATGCTGCTAACAATGCAGTATCATGTGACATCCCACCCTGTCACATTCTCCCAAAACCAGGCTAACCAGTCAGTCCTAACTCTAACCTCTTAATGCTGAGCATGAAGCAAAGTAACTCTTAGTATCAATTTTATAAATCATTGGTATGACTTGGCCAGGGTTCAAACCTGTGACCTTCCATAAGAGTTTTATGCTTTGACCTCCATTCAGATTGGCGTGTACAATTCTCCGCATGCAAGGTATATTTAAAGTTTTACGACAGTTGATAATAAAAAACTGGAGTGATTGTGTAGAAATTAAAAAGGTAACAGGAGCACAAATGTATCTACAGACATATGGATTACCTTTAATTTGTATTGTGTGCTTTACCATTGGTCATGATGAGGATAGATAGTCACTTGGACCAACATCGTTGTCATTTTAACTGTCTTAAGTTTGTATATAAGGTTGAAGTCAACAAAATTATTCATTGTGATCTTAAGTTCAGTCTCTACAATCTTCTTTTGTTGTGCTGAGATATAATTTCATAGGAATGATTATTTTAAAAAATTTGAATCGAATTGCAAAGTGCACATCGACATTTTGGCCTAAATCACTATTTCGAGATTACTGTGAATTCATTTAAAAATATTCTAGATCATATCATTGCGACACATGAAGACTATTGGTACATCAACCTTTTTGAGACTATTAATACATAAGCACATTCAATATTGGAATTCAGACTGTCTGAGAGAGGACCAAAAATCTGATTATCACTGACTGGCATGTAGCAAGAGTGATGTTCTTCCTTTTATTCAAAATCTACTCAAGTCTTAACTTAATAATTCTTACTGAGAGATTTAGGTATTCGGACAGTGTCATCAAGCAGCAGAAGGGGCGAATCCTACAACTTTTTCCAGGCGTCCATTCGCTAATCCGAGGCTTCCTACAAATACTGTCCTTTCGGCAAATTAACGCTTCAGTGAAATCCTAAATTGCTAGCAATTTCAGGCATTTTCCAGCAAAAAAAAAATGACGCTATGTCGTTGTCGCCCCTAGCCGCTGCCGGGTTAATAAATTATTTCAACCGAATATTTGATCAAGTCCGATACGATATCGTGTTCGAGGGTCATGCAAATTTATTGTTATAAATCCGTGTGGGACCGACTGAGCATGACTAAAGAAATTTCGAAATTGATTGAAGTCCATATCAGAGTACCATGTCTGCCAAATATTTCGCAGCGCATGTGTATCAACGCCGTTAAATACAGCAAGAATATTACAGTTATCTCTGATCACTTTTGGAATCTGAGTGTAGCGTTGAGTGACATATATCACGTCAGTGTTTTTATGCCTGCCTCGGGAAAATATTCTAGCTGGTTTTTTTTGATTGTCTAACATTACATCATCGTATACGACTAAATTGTTAATGCTCCCATCAAGGTCATCCACGGATGGTGCCTCATCAATATCAGTTATAAAATCAATGACGTTCTCACCTTTAATTTCTGATGCATTCTCGTTAAAATCCTTTAACACTTGATAGCATCGTTGATCATCTACGCTAGGAGCAACTAAATACAACTTATCCCACTTCATCCATCTCATTATTAAATTGAGCAACAATTGCGTCTTGCCGGATCCAGATGGCCCGATTATAATTGCGCGAATAGAGTTTGGTAGCGCTGCATGATGCTTAACTGGTTCTCTTATTTTAGTCGCTGAAAAATCAATTATATTCATATCTCTATACATAAATTATGGGTCTATATTGTGTGAAGTATAAAACGCGTACTAGCACAAATGATGTGACGACGATTACAACTAAAAATAACAGATCAGCACTTACTGTTAGATGTTCAACATGTGGTATCAAAAAGTTTAGATTTGTTTCTATGAAATCCGGAGATGTTTTTTAAAAAATGAGGAGGTGATATTGCAGCCAAGTTAGCAAAACTCCCTGGAACACCGTGGGCAAAGTATCCAGGAGAAAAGCACCTTCCAGGATATAGCTACTGTGGCCCAGGAACACGATTAGATATCAGACTTGATGATCAAAATCAGCCCCGACCCGGTGAGTATCCGATAAACTCTATTGATAAGGTGTGTCATGCTCATGATGTTGCTTATAAAAGCAGCAATTTGCAACACAGGCATCTCGCGGATGTAAAATTAATTCATGCGTTAAATGCTATTCCTGATAAATCTTTCAAAGAAAAATTGGCTTCGTGGTTGGTAAAATCAGCTATGAAAGGCAAATTGATGATGGGCGCTGGTAAATAATAATATGGAATCTATTTATTATTCTCCGAGAGGATACTGGAGGGGTAACGCTGCAATCAATAAACTCGCCAACGCCGCAAAAGTGAAAAAGGCCACTGCGGCTAATTGGTTATCCAAACAGGCTATATGGCAAATTTATATACCGCGTCCTAAACAAATCAATTTCTCGCATTTTGATGTTACTGTACCCAATGAAGTTCATCAAGCTGATTTATTTTTTTGCCACATGACGACGGCTATAAATACGCGCTAACCGTAGTTGACGTTGCGAGTCGATACAAACAAGCAGAGCCGTTAAAAACAAAGTCGGCCACTGAAGTAGCTTCTGCATTTGAAAGGATTTATCGACGAGGCCCACTACACTGGCCAAATCTATTACAAGTTGATCCTGGCAAGGAATTTCAGGGTGTGGTTGCATCTACAATGAAACATCACAATGTCACAATACGACGAGGACATACTGCACTACATCGCGATCAGGCAATAGTTGAACGATTCAGTCGGACTCTTGCTGAGCGGTTATTTGGATATCAATACGCAAAAGAATTCATCCAAGAAAAAAGATCTCGTGAATCGGTCAAAAGGTTACCAGGGGTAGTTGCAGCGCTAAATAAGGAGATTACCAGAGCAATCAATATGAAACCTAACAACGCAATAAAAAAAGTATATACCACGAAACGCTTGCGTTTCTCAGCCAATTCTTGGCAATGTCACCGTGAGATATTTATATGAACCAGGAGAGCTTGAAAGTGGTAGAAAAAGGGATACTGATCCTATTTGGAGTGTCACTACGCATAAAATATCTACTATAATACGATCAACTGGTAGACCAACCGCCCCTCAGCGGGGGTTTACACGCGAACAACTACAAGTGATTCCTGACAATACTCAATTACCACCGCGTGGTCTTAACTAGCGCCGTTGCGTCTATTGCACTCAAGACAAGTCAACATCACATTGTTTCTGACATGACCGAGACTGTTATTTTTTCTGTTTACGGTAAATTGGCAAGGATCTTTATCCGAACACTGCCAACGCATTATACAATTGCAACTCTCGCAGTGATTATTCTGTTGTTGCTTCAACGCGATTATTAATTCGGCATCAATATCAAATTCTCGTTTTTTTTGTCTTGTTGTTTGTAACCGGAGAGTTTTTTATTAATGATTTTAACATCAATATCATCCATTGTTGTGTCATCATCTCCTGACTCTGTCAGGATAATTCTTCGAAGTTGATTTATTCGCCGTACTCTGGATACTGCAAGATAGACTAAATTTGACCACTCAATGCGATTATCGACTATCCAAACAATTGTATCCGATATAGTTAATCCCTGTGAGGAATGTATCGTCGTTACGTAACCTAGCGTCCATGGCGATTTATCAGCACGCAATGCGTCTTCGACAGCACTGATATAAACCAGCACAATATCATTTAACACTAGTGTTTGTTTTTCTGTTCCTGACTCTGTCAGACGTCCTGGAATTTCAACTTCAGTATTCTGCTTTCGTGTATCTGAGAGTCTATAACATAGCGGTGTTGGAAGTGTTGGAAATTTTTCTTTGTGTAATTCAAACAACTTTTTCTGAAGTGTGTCTCTGACTATCTTTCTACTTGCCACTACAAAATCATTTGGTCTCCATGCTTCCCAAAATTCCTCCATGGGAGTTTCAGGAATTATTTCTCTGATTATTTCACATTGGATTCTATCCGGTTCTAATCTAATTAATTTCTTGACCTCACGCAATTGTTCATCAAGTGCTCTATAGTCAGTATCAATTTCTTCATAATAGTCAACAAACCCTTTCAACCAATCATGCGGGGATAAACCGACAAATGGTGGTGGTTGGCCATGATCGCCGCACATTATCACTTTCGTATTAGCGCGCAGTAACCAATCAAGAAGCATTTTTAAGACATCTACCGAAACCGTACATATCTCATCCCAAATAATAACCCCAGGGATAAATTTCTCACCCATTCTTTCAGGGGTCCATTCATCACCCTTGTATCGAGAAAAGCTGTGATAAGTGCAAGTTTCAACGTTTCGTTGTTTTATCTCTCGCGCTAATATATGGGTTGGTGTCAGAACAATCATAGGATTTTTCCCTTGATATAATTCAATTGCCCGAGTCGTCTTTCCCGACCCGCCACAGCAGTTTAAATAAACTGTTTTATATCTACAAATCGGATCTGATATCAGTGGTGCATTAGAACGTTCTGATAAATTATCTCCTTGTAAGAAACTGTTTTTAATCTCAACGTATGCTGATTCAGAATAATCACGCAAGGTTTCCTTTTTAATTCTCCATGTACCCCAGTGCTCGTCACCAGTAGCTTTGCTACCGCTAGTAAATTTAGTCACCTCGTTGATGTACGTTTTGTCAATATATCTAACTGCAGTGTCAGGAAATCTATTTATCATTGAAAATAAATTGATACAAGCATAACCCAGCATAGACGACCTCAAATGTGTATACGGAGAACTTAAGTAACAATTGTACCCAATTTTGTTCCATCGGGCAACAAAGCGTCCTTGCGATCCACATAAATGTTTTCAGATACTGCATCTGCAATTACAAAGTCATATTCGGTTTTATCTATAATCAACCGTGAAGAATATCTTTTATAGTCACATTTGCCACCCTGAGTGAATTTTCCAATTATTCTTCTGCCGAGATCTTTTGCTTCACTGTTTCGTTGATTAAATACCCGTTTGGACCACTCATTGATATATTTTTCATCTGCCTGAATATGTTTTCTGGATTCGTCAATTATACTGTCTAGACTTTCTGGTTCTGGTAAACAGACATTAGTTTGTTTCCGATATGATATAATTGCTTCACTGACTGTCAACGAAATTAACATTTTTGTATCAATCATGAACCGTAATAACGCTATTGGCAGCCACTTCTTTTCAGACATGTGTCTACCAATCCAAATATAACAAGCGCGATGAAGTCCTGCTGCGAATTCAAATGATACTACACGAGCGAAACCGGTTAAATCAAAATCAGACAGTGGTCCATTAATCGCAACACGAGTCATTTCATGTTCGGGGTGTCCAAATCATTTAAAATACTCAGTACACTCTCCATAACCAAGAAAACTCGCTGGATAACAAGCAACCATATCAACTGAAATGATACTTTCACGGTCGTATTTGTTATTGTATAAACCGCCATGATTAAATTCGAGGCAACTTGCCTCAATATCTGGCAATAATTCAGTTCGTGTTGGTTTCCATGTGTTTTTCTTTCTTGCAGAATGAGCTGCAACCGATGGAATTGTAAAACAGTTTGTCAATAATTGTTCATCGGTGGCTTCCCCCATTGTTAAAAACACACTAGCTGTTTTTTTCATCTTGTTGTGAAACGCTTCAGTGCGGTATAATTCATCATTTGGTCTTACAAACTGATCAACAATATCCGTTTGATTTTCAGCGCTGCAAAGTAACCACACTGACACGGGGTCATTTTTACTCAAATGCGCAATAGCATCGAATAGTTTCTCTTCAACGAGAAAACCATCCCTGGAAAATTCTTCTCCCAAGAATTCCTCGGGTATATACTTTTTTGTTCTGTTCCGTGGAAATATTGTGACCGCGGACGTCCATGCGTGTTCGTTATGTTCAATAATTTTAATTGGGGCTCCATTTTTATTATATTTTGATTCATATAATACTTTTTCCGGTTATCGTCATAACGGTTATTGGAAATCTCAGTGATGTTTCTAATTTCGCTATATCGTTAATAGTTGCTCCGTTCTTCCTAACTGTTAATTCCCAGTCATTTGTTTTTTTGCGTCTTAGATCGGTCAATTTATTTCCACGCAACGCATTTGTGAAGTGTTCTATTATTCGTTCTGCTACACAATTCAGCGACGAGGTCACCGGCGACGAGTATTTCATTGGTTTTTGTTTTCCTATATCAGGTTTTTCATTTAACGGATATATCCCATAAACAACTGCTGTTTCAGGGTATGCTCGTTCATAGGATGGTTTGTCAATTCCAGTTAACAGACCCGGCTTAGAATCACGGCTAACAACGGCTGTTTTCTTGTCTTTGAGAATTGGTTCAAATTTGTCTCGTATAATCCAACCGCCTGATTCTACACGGATAATGAATTTCACTCTAAAAAAATACTTTTTGTTGTCAAGTTGTGATATTATCGTAGCTGCGTTTTCGTCGTTCATGGTGGCATCAACAACACCATCAATTCGAAATGTTGACCAGCTATGAGATGCTCCATCGCGCTTAAATTCAACAGCACAGTCAAGAATTTTTTTTATCAAGCTGCTATCATTTATTGCCCATTTTGGCACATCTTTGAGGGTTCTATCGAGATTGAATTTAATATTTTTGTAGGGATTAATTGCTGATAATCTCTCGAATTCCTCAGTCATATAATTAAAACAAGTATTTAAATAAGAAATTTATATATAATGAATCACTGCAAACGGCGTATGATTGGATCAACAACCCCGTGTAACAAATCATGCAGAAGCGAATTATGTGGGTATCATTTACAGAGCGTTCGCACCGGTTCCCTTGGCCCCCTCCCGTGCCTCCGATGTGGGGTGGGGGTAAGGGGGAAATAGCAATTATGTCTCAGTTGTGGCGGCAAACGATACAGGGAACTAAAATGCTATTATGACAAACGAATAAAAAATGCCGTCATTGACCCCAACGATGACAAAGTCATAAAGACCCCTCAAGATTATATACAGAGACTTATAATTAAAGCAAATAATAAATTAGACAAATAGTATTATTATACAAATGAACCAAGAATTCCAACCACATCGCGTGCTTGTTAATTATGAAGCATCCCGTGATGGTGTTGTGAGACACCGCAGATTGAAGAAGCCAGCTGGTTTTGTGACTAATCGAGGTTATTTGATGTTTACTGCTGGGAAGAAAAATTATTTTTGTCACAGATTCGTCTTCGACGTGTTTAATGGAATAATCAGGGATGGTTTTGTTATCGATCATATTGATTCCAATTCTCAGAATAATTCTTTATCAAATCTACAGGCTATTTCACAAAGTGAGAATTTAAAACGAGGAAAGACTGGGAAATACTCGAAAAAAGCGAGGCCTATAAAATCATTTAATATAGTAGCTAACGAAGAAAAAATATTCCAATCTATGAATGAAGCCGGTAAATATTTCAATATTTGTATACCCTCTGTACAATTTGTTGCAGAACGAGTACAAAATTCGGCTTTTTCTAAAAAAATTGAACAAAAAATTCGATTTTCGTATGTCTTATAACACCAGCGAAGATAACTCGTTTAGTTATATTTAAGGGTTATGAAAGAGTTATCTCCCTTAGAGTGTGTCAACTCGTTGATGGGTTATCGTTTAGATTGTGATTCAGCGGGTATAATTAATTATCTGTTTTGTAAGAAAACATATCAAATATATAGTGTTTACAAACAATTATATTCTTTTTTTTTAGTGTTTTATTCAAATATTCAGTCTCTTTTAAATACTGTTAATCACCATTGACAAGTATTCAAGGAAATAAAAATAACACACCCTGTGGATTGACGCTGCTGTATTGAGTAACCTTATATACCATATGAAAGGCATAAAGCTGGGGCTTTCAAAGGCCAATCCGACCGATCAAAACTAACCCACGCTAATATGGCGTTTGCCACGTTAGGCCTCTCGCCGGTGATTTATGTTTCGGGCCCTCTTGGGCTTACTTGGATGTGAAGGCAACCAAGTAGTTCCAAGGATGTGTTGTCGCATATGTAACCTCTGGGTCTCTTTCACGTTATTTAAGGCGAAAGGGGTTTCCAAATGGGATTTTCATGTACGTGCTGTGCTTAATTAAGTAACCTCTGGGCGTCTCCGATGAAATCACACCTGAGGCGCCCAATGAGGTTCATCGTATATCTCTGAACGTGCTAAGATGACAAACACCTTATCGCGGACAACGTTCACATATCATTGTATAATAATATCTCTGAACGTGCTAAGATGACATACACGTTATCACGGACAACGTTTACATATCATTGTATATAACTGTATAAAAATAATTGTATAAAAAAAAACTCTGGACGTGCTAAGATGACAAACATCTTATCACGGACAGAGTTTATTTTTGAAAAATGAATTAGAAATATGTATTATCATATATGAATTCTGAAAATATGAATAACATTATAGCAGAAATTTTAAAATTGATAAAAAAGATATTATATTATCTGAAAATTTAACCCCTGACCAAATTATGTCTGACTTTCAAGATATAGAATACGGTATTAACACTAACAAATATATGCTGCCAAAGAAGTATGCGCTGATAAAAAAAAAAATCCAGAATTCTATTCGGGACTCTCTTGCATTCTGTAGCGACATAAGTGTGTTTGTCCCGTTATTTACTATCGTAGAGGGAATACGAAAAGAATTGGGCCGAGATTATGAATTGAAAAAACAAGTTAATTCTAAGGTTAGAAATATACGAGCGTTAATTCAAGAAAATGAAGAAAATCATCTGGATACAACTTACGATTTGACAGTATAAATACAGGGTATATAATTGATCAAACAAAACGGAAATATTTTAGTGAGTTTTTTTTTTTTTGTTACTTGTCTATTGATGATGACAAAATAACTACATATTACATGAAACGGAGTTTCTAACTCCACTGGAAATTGTCGGCAGTTTCTGGGAAAATCTTTGATTTTCAAATTCAAAGTGGAAATTGCTTTACTGTTTCAATAATGGTCAACGAAGCTTTAACAACTAGATTGGCTCGTGAGCGACTAGATTCAATTAAGAGATTTATACCAATCCGCGACTCTGTCAGAAATAAACTACAAGATAGACAGAGTTTACAAACGGATTTTGCTGCGGGATCTGAAGAGTTGTTTAAACCAATAACCACAGCAACGAAGTGGGTAATATCAGCTACTGAGCGTGCTATATACGGAGGTGTTCATAAGGAAGATAAAAGAAAGAAGAGGTTCTTATTCCCGTACTTGAAAAACTAGCAACAAAAACTGAAAAAAAATCAACGGAAACTGAAAAAACTGAACCACCTACTAATCCGAAAAAAAACGACTGTTTCTCTGTTGAATAAATTTACTGATAATGTTAAAACATTAATAAAAAAAATTAAATTTATTCAAACCAAAGGATTATCAAGCTTTTGGTGATTTTGCTGCTATAAGCTATAATTCAGAAAAAGAGTTTTTAAAAGACGAGTATAAGGATGATAGAATATCAAGTAATGATTGGTCTGATAATTTGTATAAAATAAATAAAGGGATTGGTCGTTTGAATAAGGACGAGATGGGGTATAAGGAATTTCAAAAGGGAATCAGTAATTATAAAAAAAGAACTAATAGAAGAGCGACAACGAGAAATAGAAGAACGACAAGAGCGAAAACGTCAAACACCAACACGGAGACAAACACGAAGACAAAAAAAAAAAGAAGAAGAACCTCAACAACAACTACCACCCCAAGCTTCGAATCGAGATGATGATGATGATGATTTTAATTATTTACAAGAAACGAATTTAGAAAAAATGGATGCAGCAACTGGTTATAGTAGCGGGAAGTGATTTTCTAAATCTGAAAATCAAAGATTTTCCAGAGATTCCAGTGGTCTAGTTAGTTGTCCTGGTAATATTCTCAGCGATATAACACGATTAGAAGTTCTCATCGGAGGAAAACGAGCTGGAAATAACTCGCCGGAAATAATTAATGAAGCAGCTGATATCTGCAGGCGGTTATTTCAAGGCGGTATCATGGATATCAAAACATACCGAGATTTCATTAACGAGTTAGTGGAAAATCCTACAGATTATTACAGCGACTGAAAATCCTTTGAATTACTAGTAATTAGAAAACACTAGTGTTTTTATAATAAGATGATCATACACTACAACCATGACAAACCAGCCAGCGTCTATGTGGTAAACTCACGATTTCCAGTTTATAGAGCGTACTATGGTGATGGTCTCGGTGATACAATTGCAGGGTTATTTGCAAGAATGGCCCCAAAAGTGATGCCGTTGGCTAATCAATTAGGAATGAAAGCAATTGATGTTATTCGTGATAAGGGTATTAATGCTGTTGGAGATGCTGCCGGGAAAGCGTTTTCCACGGTAAAGGATAAACTAACAGCGTTAGTTCGGCGGCGAACGAAATCGGGACCACTGCCATCTACAACGGAAATGCCTGCACGGGATAGTAAAATAATAAATAACGCAGTAGAACAGAAACTAGCGTCGCTGGTGACTCCGTCGTTGACAGCAAGTGACCAGGATAATATTATCGCAAACATGATAGCGGGAAGTGGTTTAAAAAAAACACGACGAAAACGCTAGCGTTTTTACGACGATGAAAATCCTACGAAAGCAATTTTACGATTTAGACTTTGATAAATAGAATAAAATGTTCAAACGGTCACCTGATCCAGCGTTTGATATGGACGCCCCAGTGCGCAAGGATGATTCTGTACGCAATTATCAATTGTATTCTTATCACGCAATAGATTCAAATAGTCGATCAAGAATTGAACTTCAAGTTCATGATACCAGTAAATATTTTTGCCTCGTGAAGCGTTTATCGAAGTAGAAGGAGAACTTGTAACGGCTGCTGATACTCCTGCTGTACCAGCACCGTATCCAGCTGATACTCAAGTTGGGTTTGTCAATAATGGTATCATGGCGCTATTCGAGAGTGCAAGATATCTCATCGATGGAAAAGAGATTGAGTCGATAGAACGTGATGTTGATGTGGCCACAACAATAATAGGGCTAGCAAGATATTCCGATGATTATACAAGATCGGCGGGTCCTTCTATGATGTTTGCAAAGGATAATAATAATACCACTGGAAAAAATCAATTTGTTGTAAGACGACCAAATAATCGTGCTGGTGGTGCTGCTGCTATCGAGGATATGATTATAAACAACGATCCCAATTTCAATCTAGGAGCTGCAACACGCATGTTAATGTTGCAGGGAGCGAGTAGATCATTTTCATGCGCGATTCCACTGCATCATATGTTCGGATTCTGCAGAAATGTCCGAAAGGTTATCTATGGAGCAAAGCATACAATAGCACTCGTGCGAAAGGGTGATGACATTGACGCAATTAGGAGGATTCCAGCAGACCCTGCACATCCGGAAAATGATCCCGGTAAAGTCATTTGTTACAAAACTATCATTATGGATGCCAGTGTTGACTCCATCATTTACCGCAGAAGAACGATTACTATCATTTATGGACCAAGGAGGAAAATCACTGATAAGTTGGCTAACCGTAAGTACAGATGTTAAACAATCAAATACTAATGGGGTATTTACGTGGAACCTAGTCATATATCTATTGCGTTACAGGATAACACACGAGTTGGCAATCAACTCTCCAGCCATATGATATTTGATCAATTAGGTGTTAAAGACGTCTCACTGAGAATAAACGGCCAGCAGTAACCATCCGAAGATGTACAACTTAATTACGGTCAAAATCATATTGCACGCGTGTATCATCGGTTGTTGTCATTTATGGTACGCGATCAAAATGTTGATACTGGTCTGCAAATATCACAATTTGATTTTAAGAATCTGTATCCGATCTATTACTTTTCACTGGAACATCTTAATTTAACAAGACAATCCGTCGTTGATATACATTTTAGAGCTAATGTGCATCTTGGTGCTATTGCTAATTATAGAGCAGTTGCTGTCATTCTCAGCTATAAATCAATGCTACTCGAAGGTGTTGGTGGACGAATGAGAGTGATAGATGCACCAGTGGAAAATCTATAATTGAAATCCTTCGGATTTGTCCATTAGAATCAATCTGTTATTGTATAATGTCATATAGTGTTATTAGTGTTGCCCTGACGCGGGGTCAGGTCAAGAAATTGCAATCAGAAACAGTTAAAAAATGCGGAACCACGATCACGCTGAACACAATCAGATGACTGGCGGGGCGAATAAGTTGTCGCTGACGACTCGTCAAGTAAAACACTGCAATGATGCGTTCAAGGATAAAAAATGCGTTCAGATCACTCTAACTGCAGCTGCGATCAAAAACATGATTAAAACCGGCGGTATATTCCCGTTGTTAGCTGCGATTCCAGCGTTGATTTCCGCGGCTGCCCCAGCGGTGGCTAAAGCGGCGGCGTTAGGAGCCGTTGGTACTGCAGCAGGAATGGCACTAAAGAAGGCAACTGGGCAGGGATATAAAAAAAAGGGAAAGGGTCTAAGACTACCAGGAACCCGTATTCATGGTACAGCGGAAAAGGTCTGAGAATCCCAGGAACGGTTTACTAGTTTCTAGAATCTTTGACTGAGGAACCTATGGTTGTGGAATCTTCGATTGAGGAATCTATGATTCCCATGTCCAATTTTGATTTACTCGATGCTGCTTAAAAATTGGCCATAAAAAATTTCAGAGGTGTCTTTATGAAAGATCAATAGCCGGCACAACCAAACAGCGTTGAAACCGGTATTATTAATCTCGATAACAGCACCGGACCTGGTACTCACTGGGTTGCATACACGATTGATCCACGTGCAATCGTTTATTTCGATTCATATGGATTAGCTCCGCCGAAGGAATTCATGCGTTATATAAACCGCTTAAAAACTTTTCGAAAAATCAAAGATTTTCTAAAAATGAAGACATGGTATTCCACGCTGCCAAAATAACAATTAAATGATCCACCAATATGCGGCCGTGAAGTATTAAATGTCCTCGCGGAGATATCATTAAAATCCTTTGGATTTCCGTGTCAACCACCCCACGTGGTTGTAAACGAATATACCAGTGGGAGGTTTTTAGTGAAAAAATCCATAAATTGAAAACACAAGTTGCGCTAACAATAATGATTGATATTTAGGGACGACCTCTATCAGCTTTAGAAAAACCCACCACGGAAATACAAGATGTAATAAAAATTAATTGAAGATGAAATTGCTGAGACGTTGAATTTAGCAAGTGTTGACCCCGAGGAAATAGTTGTATTTCAAGATCGCCAGGGTAAATTGAAAACCAGTAATGTGTCCCTGGATGACATTTTAACACGACAACGTGGTGTCGCTGAAAACACAATAGCGTTATATTCCAACGATGGCAAACTCAAACCTGGAACACTTGTATCTACAATTACAGATAAACTTGCCAACCACGATAAAGAATTTGACGATCATGTGAAAAATTATAACCATTTTCGCAGAAATGTCATTAATAAGTTCTTTGGGTCCCCGATTGTAATTACGCCGTCTCTCGCTGAAATTAATTCGTTTGTTGATGATCAAAAGGTCATCAATGACCTCACTGATTAATTTTTTACAACAACAACATCCGAAAACGTGTCAACTACATATTCGGAAATAATCAAAAAACTTAATGAAATCGCTGATATTAAAAAATCTATCGAGGATAGTAAAACAGCAGTTGATGCCGTCGAACGACTCAATAAGGTAAAAATTCCACACCCCGCAGAAAATATCCGTAATGTCGTGTATGTGGTTCGGTACGGAACTCTCGATTGGATCAAAGACACTAATAGTCGAATAAATTTTACTCCAACTGTAAAAGGCATCTATCGATTTACGTTAACTACATTTGGCGGGGATAATTTTAATATTAGAGATAATTATGGTGCCATAGGTGAAGATCAAACCGCTGTAAATACAATAACACAGCGAATTAATGCAAATTCCACTTGGAATATTTATATATTATCGTCTATTTGAGTTGATAGAGTTAGATCGCCAATAACATATGTGATAGAATTTATAACAAATATACCTGTAGAAGATTAATTCAACGATGACATTTCCAATAACGATGACATCAACGATTTCATCATCGCAATATCGCTATGATCAAGCCAGAGAGTTTCAGAATAAACTCAAAACTCTCACCGAGGAGTATGCAATGAAAATAAAAAAAATACCAACGAAAAATCACCGCGGTTGATGTTACCGTATACTCTGTGAGTGGTGTAATCACCGGAGCTGGTATAATACTCTCCTCGGTGACAATGATTGCCCCGATAGCTGTTCCAATTTGTATATCCGAGGCGACAACAATCGCGGGAATAATTTCGATAATAACAAAAACGTTGTTTCAATACCAACAGGGTCATACCAAATTGAACAAATCAATGCTGAATTAGCGCGTAGAATAAAATCGATTACTGGAAAAGAATCAAAAATCGCTATAAAGGGTCACGAGCCGACGCTATCGTCTGCGATTGAAATAAGCACAGAGGGATACGTCGTAGATATCTATCAGAGTTCTATAAGAACCGTACTAGGTTGGCCTGAAATCCCACCTCGGACAGCTCATCAAATACCTGAACCACAAAAATCTGATTATATCACCGACGTGATAAAACCCAATAATCCAATAAAAAGTTATAAAGATCACAGAATTACTATAGATTTTTTTGGTCTCGGATACCAACCAACTGGGAGAGAGAAGGAAGGGGAGGAAATAGAGGGATATCATTTTATTGACGAACCCAAAATCGTTAAAAATTTCACAGCGATGAATAATGATTTTTCACTGTTTTTAATACCTCTTAAATCTGGTACTCTTACCCGAGATGAATTTATCAGCGTCGTAGAAACATGCAACAAAATTATCGACGATATGGAAACCGTTAATTTGAAAATTATTCAAGATATATTAGATGATAATAATCCCCTATCGAGAACAACATTTGCAACAGAATATAAAATCCCCGTTAAAGATAATCCAACATTCAAACTACCCGGATTTAACCTACCAGAACTAAAAAACTTCTCAGTGACACCATCGATGTTGGTTTTAAAATAATTCATGATGCATGGAAAAAAACAACATCACCGGAAATAAAAATCCTCAAACATAATAATGACCCAGAAAGAGGCGGCAGACATATCGCTCCTTTCAACGTAAATATATCCACGGTGATAGCGCTAAATTTAGTATGTGATGTTATCGAAGGAAGCTATCAAATAAATCTCGAGCGATCAAATCAAGCTCAGCAGGGATATATTCTATATTCATTTGCACCAACAGCTCCTCCAGGATTTCTAATTATTGAGTCTCCGGTTAATCCAGTCTATATGCGATGTCATAATGATTCGCGAACGAGAATCAACTTCAAACTCGTTGACCAGTCCAATAATCTAATTGATTTACAAGGCGAGGTTTTACAAATTAGTCTGTTTGTGAAATCATAAATGATTTTCATCGTAGTGATTTTCATCGTAAAAGAATTGTTAACCCACGGGGGCGACAACGACATGGCGTCATTTTTTTTTGTTGCTGAAAAATCCCTGAAATTGCTAGCAATTTAGGATTTCACTGAAGCGTTAATTTGCCGAAAGGACAGTATTTGTGGGAAGCCTCGGATTAGCGAATGGACGCCTGGAAAAAGTTGTAGGATTCGCCCCCTCTGCTGCTCATCACAATCAGCTGATTATCTTCCACTATGACCTTAGAACTGGATTCTGTCCTAATCATCGTAGGTTCACGAATAGGAAACAGAACAAGCTTTTACTGTGTGCAGTGTGGGATTTTTTTAGGCTGTCAAAAAGCTTCCATGTCTGATTAGAACATACCACATAGCATGGAATTGGTTGTAACATCATCCCTAAGCATCAAACCGTTAGTTCTCCACCTGAAACGGTGAAAAAGTTGAGATCTGCCACATGTATTTTAAGGCAAAGCAACCAACACTCTATGTTCAAATGGCTAGAGGGATAGCTAGACAGAAGGCTGAATGGATCAGTTACAGCAGTTTCCTTATGGTTTTGTATCCAATGGTTTAGGTGGCCAGCATGTAGCATTACCAATCAAAATGAACTGGTCCCATAGTATACATGGTCTGTCTGATGTCTGGACCAGAAGGTGAAACAAAGAACATTGGCATGAGGCAATAACAGCTGGAATGAACAGTTTGCTGGATCAGTTCCATATCACAGGATATAAAACACTGGGAAAGTACTCACGCAATAATTTCAACACAGTATACAAAATGACCTAATGAAACAGTCCGGGGTGGATGGGTGGGGAAAAGAGCAAAATCTCCAACAAATGCAATGGCAAAATGAGCTCTTGATTTAACCTCAGGACTGACATTTTGGGTTAAATCTTAAGATATCAAATTAATGAATTAGATTTTGTTTTCTCTACATTCTGACTTTTCCTCGTAACCAAATAAAACAATTCCCTCTGGCCAAGAACTGTAAATACTACAAGTTGCACTTCCTCATGGAAAACAAGGGACATTGCTAGCCTTAAAATTCTTATATTTAGAACATTTGTTTCAGATTGTATTCTTAAAAGGCAATACAAAACAATAAAAAGGGTCAATAACCATATCAACATTTAAATAACAGCTCCCATTAACAAAATGGTATTTTTAGTAGTCTCCATGTATGATTTACTGCAACCAGGTCACATTAGATAAATCCAAAAACTAAGAAAAATTTCAAAAATTATTTACCAAAATTCACTTGTAAGTTTATTAGTCTTTGCAGGAACCTTGAAACACAATTTAGTATGACCCTTTTTTGAATGCTGTATAAAAATAATGATGTTTTTGAAAGATTTGATTAATTAGTGTGGGACGATGTCGACCATACTGCAACAAAATTTTAAACTGGTAAAAAGCAACTAGTAACCAAATAGCAAGCCCAACGGAAGGTAATTGGTAAGTCTATATAACATACAGATAGGAAGGATTCAATATTTTTTCATTCTGCGATTGCTGGTTTCAAGTGGTAACTAACCATATTTAATTATGTGATTGGGAAATGTACACTAATGAGAAACAATCTGGTTTAATATATCCTGCAGAAATGAATTGACAATGGTTATGCCTTCTTCATAAAATGTAGCTGGAGGCAAAAGCTTCAAGAGTTAATATTTTACTTTTCTTTATTAATATTTGCAACACTGATACATGATCCAAAATGACTGAATGAATAATTACATGCCACAAATGTGTAATGAAGTCTGAAACTTAAAACCTGACTTAAGATCTACTTCTGACAGCTAAAAGCATTGTCATATACAAGAATGTTGACAAATAATTCACAAAAAAGCATTGTTATATGAAAGAATGTTGACAAATAATTCACAAAAAAGCATTGTTATATGAAAGAATGTTGACAAATAATTCACAAAAACACATTGTCGTATACAAGAATGTTGACATATAATTCACAAAATGTAATTAAAACAACATTTTCTTTAGCATTATAAACAGCAAAATATGCAACGGGTAAATATTTACATTCCACTGGAAATATTTCTCTTATTATAACTGTATAGACATGTATATTTATTTCTGATTGGTCATCTGAAAAGATTCATCTTTATGTATCTTCCTCACCAGTACTATGCAAAAGAACGTCCATACATGTTCCATTAACTTTTATGACATCCAGCGCTTTACCTTAATTTGAGATGCACCAAGGCTTTCTTACTTATTTTAAACACTAACTCTGATAAAAAAAATGTAACAAAAATCAGCATAGGTTATGTTAACTTTCCTAATGAACTAAATGACAACAAGTTTTTATGCCAGTGACCTTTCCAGAAAAGAGCTGACTCACACCCAATCTGCTCCATCATATTATGTCAAAGCTAAGAGGATGAACTCGATGAACTTCCTATTATGTTTGGGTTTAATGAGGATGAACTCAATGAACTTCACATTATGTTTTGGTTTAATGAGGATGAACTCAATGAACTTCACATTTAGCATGGATTTCAATGATGAACTCCATGGACTTTCTATTTTGTTTAGGTTTTAAGGAGGATGAACTCAAACTTTCTATTATTTTTTGGTTTTAATGACACATTTCATGCATTTTCTATTATGGGTAGGTTTTAATGTGGATGAACAGAACTGACTCATATTATGTTAAGGTTTTAATGACAAACTCAATGAACTTCCTATTATGTGTTGGTTTTAATGAGGATCAACTGAATGAACTTGCTAATATGTTTAGGCTTTTAGGAGGATCAACTGAATGAACTTGTTATATGTTTATGTTTGATGATGAATTCCATGAACTTCCTCTTATGTGTAGGTTTTGATGAGGATGAACATATTGGACTTCCTATTAAGTTTTGGTTTTAATGACAAACTCAATGTACTTCCTATTATGTTTAGGTTTTGATGAAGATGAACTCAATTACATTACATTTAACTCAATGAACTTCCAATTACATTAAGCTTTTAAAACTTCTTTTCTCATGAATGCAAACAACACTCTATTGATTAGCAAATATGTAGAAAAATCTAAGAACAAAATTTGTGGTTTCCATAGGGACTATAACAGCATTCAATGCCAAATGATTCAATTACAAATAGTGTATTGATATCTTGAGAAAAAAATCAAACATATTTTTATCATTTGTCTCAAGTATAAAAGAAACAATGGTCAGTGCAGGGATAAAATATGATGCTGGGGCAAAACCTTGAATCAAACCACAACATGTTCCAAGACTGTAAAGGTGCTTTAAAAAAATAGAACTTAATCAAGGAAACAAAGGATTTTTACCCTGAGCATTACTTCGTATGTTATTTAAACATGAAGACATGGGATTATTATCAATTTGATTGCCTATAGGTTGTGACTACTCCAAGAAATATTTATGACTGGATCCAAGTGTAGGTCTTTAATAGTTTAATGCAGTTTAAAGAAAGCACCTGTACCTGTAAAAGGTTTTACTGACCATAAATATATCTTGGATAACACAACCGATTATGAATTATTGTTTTTATAAAAAGGCAAAACAGATTTAAATTTGACATCAATTTTCAAGTGCCAAAACATTGTGATGTTTTGTTGATCCATTATCCGATAATCAGACTTGAAATGTTTTGAAGCCGATATGTCTATTTTATACTTCTAGCTTTCGAGTCAATATGCTGAAAGACTTGTATACATTTGCATTTTGTTGTACATTTCTTTAAAATCACCTTTACTATAATGCATATACAAAGTTTAAATACATTAAAATTGGTTTTGTATTACCACTGTTATGTGGGACCACCTGCCTTGAAAGACAATATTCACAATGCACATATTTATTGATTGTATAGCTGTATGAACTGTTATGAGAGACCATAACTCTGGCAGAAAGGGTGGTCTTTCAAGAAATGTTTTAATGTACTGAATAAATGCTTCTGTGGATGGGCTTCTATGTCTGTCGTTTAAGCGATAAACTGATTATCATCATTTTTTAACTGATACTTGTACTGTAAAATTACAAATGATCCAAGCACAAGATGACAAATGTACAAGAATTGGAACCAATAGTAAAGTTTTACATTTTGCCGAGGATGAAAAGCCTGCTTTATATATACTGGGTCATGGGACTGGTACCCATTGTAGACAGGGTTCAAGCTGATCAATTCCTTTTGTATTCTTTCACTTGGAGAATGGTAGTTTCATTTCCTTTGTAGACAGCCACTAATCTGTCGATCCAATCCAAGCAAGCTTGGCCATAAGGATTAAAGGTTCTGGGAAAAAGAATAAATCATCATAATTGGCAAGAGCCTCCGATTATTAAACTGCTTCACTAGTCGAGACATAAGCATCATCTGGAAACAGCTCCGCCTGATGATCAAGGACATACCTGAAGATACAAATAATTTAGGAGTTTTATGATAAGTGAAATCGTCAAATCACAAAACTGGTGGAAAGCAACATAATTTTCAGTAATTGTTGCAAGAATTAAAGCTGCTGACGTCACTGAAATCCGTAGACTCCCACAAAAAAGCTAAACTGAGAAAGGTTCATGACAAAATGTTAAAAGACAGATTAACTTTGTCTGACCTAAAAATGTTTCAAAACTGAAATGAAGGGATTAAGAATTGGAGAATATGTTTAATGTTCACCAGCAAAAGCAATATTATGTGGCAGGATTTGTACCTAAACTGTTAAGAATACTAAAATAAATATGACGATTCAAAAAAAAACAACAAATGTCATCATTTTAGTCTTATATTTTATTTCAGTTTTGTTACCAATAAAAATAGATAACATGCTGATTCAGTTTTCCATCTATCATTTGGTTCCAATGATTTAATTAGCTACGGTAACATGACGTAATTGTAGTTGACACATTCTATCTCAACAAGTGTTTACAGTTATCTAACTGAAACTAAAATTACTTTGACAAGAATGAGAAATACTGTTCATCCAGAGAATCTGGTCTTTACTGAATGCTTATTACTTTCATGTATAACCATGGAAACATAGATGGTTAGAAAGTGAAGAGGAAATGTCAGCCTTGAGCAATTGTGAAAGTCATGACAGCCAGCAGAATCAAAAGGAAGAAATTGTTCTATGGTTTAATATTTCAATTTAATAAATTTAAAGTAGAATAAAAACAATATTATTATACAGTAGTTCATGGCAAAATATAGCACATCATACAAGAATGATGCCACTGAAACTAATCTCTGTTCATGTCTGTACTTCTATGTTATCAGATGCAGGTTTTCATTCCCAAGTAATGAAACCTGAACCATGTCAAATTTGTGAAGCTATCAACCAACATTGTTTTACCAATCACAGCAGTGATATTCCAGATGTCAATGAATAAATAAATATTTGTTTTTCTTGTAACACAATTAAAATCTTTTTGCGTTCAAGTTTTTTATCAAACGTTTTTCATTATATGTTTTCCCACCTAGACAAGACTGGTAAAGGAAGCCCATCGGTTATAAAGGTTGGGCTAATAAAAACAGGCAAGGGCATTTACAATTTCCTGTATTTATTGATCACTGATCTTTTGATTTATATAACTATTTCCTGCATTCATCAGCTTTGATTATTAACTTTTGTCTTCTATAACATGTTTGTACAGAAGAGGTTTCATGCTGAGCTCAGACTTACAAAATAGATTGCTTGTACAGAAATAACAACAAAGTAAACTCATTAAAAGAATTTTAACTGTTTAATCCTTTAACCCAGGCTTAAACTGTATATTGCCTAGAAGGAATTTAGAAGTGGAAATGGCACCATCTGGCAAAGTGATACCTTTATGTGCAGTGGACAAGATCCCAAGGACATTCCCATCATAACACTACAGAAGAACATTCCCATAACACTACAAAGACATTCCCATAACACTACAAAGACATTCCCATAACTCTACAAAGACATACATACATATATAGGTACTGGTAAAATATTTCTATACAATACTTTCTGTCACTGTAAGAAGAAAAAATCTGCCTATTGACATGTATGGTGAGTCTACATGACTGACTTTCACCACCTATTATTTTAAAATACAGTTTCTTCTCTCTCTCCTTGTTTGGAAACTAAGAAAGTAAAAACTTGCTCCACACCCAGTTTTCTTATTACATATTGCAACCATACAGTAAACCATCTATTTTACCTCGGGCATTTATTATGTAATAACAACAGGATTTTCGCACACAACATTTTATGGCAGATATGCAAATGGGGCTAAAATGACATTGCATCCACAGACTTAACAAAAGAATTTTTTGCATACAAAAGTGGATGGAACCATAACTCTGCAACAAATAAAGTGCATTTTTTATCTGAATAATCTTCATATTATAGAAGAAGAGATTCAAAACTAAACGCCTTCAACACAAACGTATATTGGCATGGTTGCCGGTGACCTTTATTTACAAGAAAGCCTGCTTGTTTTAGTAATTAGATCTTAGTAAACTTTGATGTTGTTTTTGATGGCAACAAGAACTTAATATTTTATGGCAGAACTTGAGTCATATCAATGCTAAAACCCGGATGATACCAGAGATATTCCTACCTCTTTTGAAATACGCCATAGGGCTAATATTAATGGATACATTGCACACAATCATGCTGAATTGGGAGATTTCCCAAGACAAGGAAATAAATCCTAATTTATTTTTGACTACATGGTAAGTTTTGTCTGTTATGGATCTAGCAAAATCCAATATGGCGGATAAAGAGAGGCATGGTAGCCTCGATTTCAAATGCACCAATCATATTGTAGAACTGTATTCCGATATACATGCGATACATTTTAATCAAATTAGAACAGTGCCCGTTCTAAACTGAAAATTTCAAGGAAATTTTTATTTATTATTTTTTCAATTAAATAATGTATTATTTGCCCCAGAAATGTACTCATATTTAGGTTCAAAATACGGAACAACACAAGACAGTTGGCAGCTATGGAAGAGCATGAATGTGTACCAAATAATTTGATTCACTATCAGATTTTTGAAAGCTGCATTTCCATTGGCTAACTCAAAGGTCACAAGAACATGACCTTTAAGCAGTCATCATCAGATCTTCACGTAGGACAGTGCAGGTCTGATTTTAATCAGAATGATTTTCTTTTTTATCTTATTTTTTAAAATCCAAAGCAATACAGATCTTATACTTTACGTGTCAATAAAATAGAAAAGAGAAAAGCTGTATACAAGCGTTTGAAATTTACTTACTCCAAAAAATACTTTGTCAGCTTAACAAAAGCATTCAGCCATGTCCATCTTGGAAAGAAGGCCTGGAAGCTTTACTGAAATAAATATAGCAAAAGTTATCTTTGGAAAGAAGGCCTCGAAGCTTTACTGAAATAGATATAGCAAAAGTTATGTTTGGAAAGAAGACCTGGAAGCTTTACTGAAATAGATATAGCAAAAGTTATCTTTGGAAAGAAGGCCTGGAAGCTTTACTGAAATAGATATAGCAAAAATTATCTTTGGAAAGAAGGCCTGGAAGGTTTATTTATATAGATATAGTGAAAGTTATCTTTGGGAAGAAGGCCTGGAAGGTTTACTGAAATAGATATAGCAAAAATTATCTTTGGAAAGAAGGCCTGTAAGCTTTACTGAAATAGATATAGCAAAAGTTATATTTGGAAAAAAGGCCTGGAAGGTTTACTGAAATAGATATAGCAAAATTTATCTTTCAAAGATGTCTCTCATTCCTTTACTGAAATAGATATAGCGAAAGTTATCTTTCAAACATGTCTCTCATTCTTTTACCGAAATAAATATAGTGAAAGTTATCTTTGGAAAGAAGGCCTGGAAGGTTTATTGATATAGATATAGTGAAAGTTATCTTTGGAAAGAAGGCCTGGAAGGTTTACTGAAATGGACACAGCGACAGTTATCTTTGGAAAGAAGGCCTGGAGGGTTTATTGATATAGTGAAAGTTATCTTTGGAAAGAAGGCCTGGAAGCTTTACTGAGATAGATATGGTGAAAGTTATCTTTGGAAAGAAGGCCTGGAAGGTTTATTGATATAGATATAGTGAAAGTTATCTTTGGAAAGAAGGCCTGGAAGCTTTACTGAAATAGATATAGTGAAATTTATCTTTGGAAGGAAGGCCTGGAAGCTTTACTGAAATAGATATAGTGAAAAGTATCTTTGGAAAGAAGGCCTGGAAGCTTTACTGAAATAGATATAGCAAAAGTTATCTTTCAAACATGTCTCTCATTCCTGAATTGGGAGAGCAGTTTTGTTTCTGAGAGCGAAAGACAGACCGAGAGAAACTTATTTTCAAAGAAGCTCTTTTAGGTCACCATTTTCAGAAGAATGGCATGCTGAGTTTCCAGACAGAAGAAATGGACCTAGCTGCATCGTTATTTGCATCACAATAAATGTCTTTGACATAATAATAATAATAATAATAATAATAATAATAATAATAATAATAATAATAATGATAATAATAATGATAATAATGCTAATAATGAGGATTGTAATTGCTAGAAGCTCTAAGCACTTTACAACATTGGACAACACCTATAACATAAAAAATCATTTATAATGATATGATCACACCAAAAGCAAGCACTATGAAACTAGGAAATATAAAACATGCTAAAAATATTTAAAGTAGGAAACATTATAAGGTCTTTAAGTTTGTTACTGCAGTCAAAATAGGTGAGTTTGAAGAGCATTCTTGAATGGGATCACTTTGTCTTTGTGTTTAAGTTCATTCCATATTGCTGTGCCCTGGTATGAGAAAAAACGTTGTTCATATGACTTTATTTTCATAGTGGGAATAATGAGTGTAAGATTGAAAGAATAGAAGCGTAAGTATATTGCTGGTGTGTACACATGGGTGAGGTTAGATAGGTATGTTGGACTGGAGTCTGTTAGTGAAATGTAGCACTTAGAACAAATTCTGTGTTTGATTCTGGATTGAATGGATAGCCAGTGTAGGGTACAGAGCAGCGTGGTGTGCTCTGATCGTGGTACTCTAAGGATGATCCGAGCAGCTGTGTTTTTAACTTTTTCGAAGTTTCTTAAGTAGATATTGAGATGAACCAGACAGAATTGAGTTACAATAGTTCAGTCTTAAAAGTACGAATAAACATACAAGTGTTTTAGTGGCATCAACTGCAAGATATTTGCGATTGGAGTTGATGCATCTCAGCTCATAAAATGCCACCTTGCATATGTTCATGACATGTTGTTGCATAGTGTACAGAGAAACACTTATGTTTCGCACTGACTGTTAATTTAATGTTGGTGTTACTGATTTGTATTGTTTGCAGTAAAGGATGTTAATGAGAAAGTATTTGTGTTGTGACCAGAATGACCTCAGTTTTATCATCATTCGTCTGCAGCTTGATACATGTCATCCATGATATCAAATCAGATATGCACCTCTCTACACCTTGGATGGTAGCATAAACTTCAGTTGGGTGGCTAGATTATGATTTGTACAACACATGTATTATACACACACATTAAATATATTTAAATGATATTCACAACACTAATATCAAAGATTCGATAAATGTTTTTGATATAATATGTACAATAATAGCATCATACATGTGATACAAATCTTTGATATGATATGCACAATACTTGTATTCTTAGATGCAATATGCATAAATACTAGTATTACACACACAGACTTTGCAATGACATGCACAATACTAGTATTACACACAGAGACATTGATATGACATGCACAATACTAGCATTACACACAGAGACTTTGATATGACATGTACAATACTAGTATTACACAGAGACTTTGATATGACATGCACAATACTAGTATTACACACAGACTTTGATATGACATGCACAATACTAGTATTACACACAGAGACTTTGATATGACATGCACAATACTTGTATTACACACAGAGACTTTGACATGACATGCACAATACTAGCATTACACACAGAGACTTTGATATGACATGCACAATACTAGTATTACACAGAGACTTTGATATGACATGCATAATACTAGTATCACATGCGCGATAAATATCTTTGATATGATATGTACATTAATAGCATCACACACATAATAAATGTCTGTAACACAACATGAACAACACTAGTATCAAACATGATGTCTTTGATATGATATGCACATCAATGGAATAATACTATTACACATGTGATAAAAGTCTTTAATACAACATGTACACTACTAGTATCGTACACACAATAAATGCCTTCCATACAGCACGTACAACTCTAATAATACACACGATAAATGTCTTGACACAAAATGTACAATTATACTAGTAGCACAAACACACAAAATATCTTTGACACATGTACAATACTAGTATCAAATGTGATAAATGTCTTTGATATGAAATGCACAATACTATTACTAACATACACATGCTGATTTTGATACAATATGCACAATACTAGCATTTCACATGCGATAAATGTCTTAGATATATGTACAATACCAGTACCACACACGTTTTGATACATGTACAATACTAGCATTTCACATGTGATAAAATGTCTTAGATATTACATGCACAATTCCAGTATCACACACATATCTTTCATATGATATGTACAATACTAGTATCACACACGTTTTGATACAACATGTATACTAGCATTTCACAAGTGATAAATGTCTTAGATATGACATGCACAATTCCAGTATCACACACATGATATCTTTGATATGATATGTACAATACTAGTATCACACACATGATAAATGTCTTAGATATGACATGCACAATACTAGTATCACACACATGATAATTGTCCTTGATATGATATGCACAATACTAGTATAGTATCACACATATGATAAATGTCTTTGATACAGTACGTACAATAATAGTATCATAAAACACGATAAATGTCTTTGACACAATATGACAAATACTATAACCAAACACACAATAAATGTCCTTGAAATAATATGTACATAGAAAAACCTACAAATACATTTTGTTCTGAGTAGGCAAAAAGACAGATCGATATGGCACATACTGAGGTAGTTAGGCAGAGACATACTTCTATGCCATATCAAATGAGTTCTATCCGACACTCAGAATAAAGCATATATGTGGTTTATATTTATTACAGAACCCCTTTTTGTTCAAACATTCTTTTAAAAAAAACATCATTTATAAAAATGAATTAGATTATTAGACATCTTATGAAAGATTTGATGGCACTTTTCTAAAGATAGTATAGTTGGCTATGAAATATTGATTTTTCCTATTTTGCTGAAGTGATTGTTGAGAGTGATGTGTTTGCTGATGGTTTGCTGATGTGATTGTTGAAGGTTTCTGATGAGATTGTTGAGGGTTTGCAGATGAAATTGTTGAATGTTTGCTTATCTGATTGTTGATGGTGATGTGATTAAGGGTTTGATGATGTGATTGTTGGGGGTTTCTATGGCAGGAAATTGAATTGCCCCATAAAAAAGGTAAGTAATGATTTTTATAATGATTTTTACTGATTGGAAAAAAAGATATAGTGAAATGTTTTCTTCTTCATGCAAAATATTTTTTTCTCCATTTCACAACTTTGTCAGTTAGTGCTGATCAGTGTAAATAAATGCCGTGGTCGTGAAATCAAAAAGAACTGAAAGCTTACTGGTTGAAGACCTATTCTCGCCACTTTTTCCTGATTTTTTAAAAATCATTCCCTACCGACAACAACCTGCTCCTTATAATACTGTATTAAAACAGGGTGTTCAGTGATATACTATTCGTAAACCTTCCTTCTTCGTGTCAAAGCTACGACAGCTCAGCTAATGTAGCAAACCATTAAAACATTACAATCTCTCTGTGAAGTTTAGCATAAACAGATACAAAATTAAAATATTTCAGTAAAAAAAAATACACAACAGATTGTGTCTGAACTAAAATATAAATCCATCAAGACTCTGCTGTGCAGTACCTCAACAATTGGAATACTCGTTTGTAAGTACAGAAAGAGCTTTTCAGTTAAGTTGTAAGTTGATTTAGTTTCATGTTTGCAAAATAGAAAAATGATTTCATTGTTTAGAAAAAATTCCATATTATACATGTATTTTACGCAAAGTATCTACCTTTCAGTCCTAGATGTTATCCCAAGTGCAAATGGCCTCTGAGCTTTAGAAATGGTACTAACAGCTGCCTCGCTTGGCGGTCAGCATTAAGAGGTTAGTGTTAGGAATGGTCAGCCTGGTGTCATGTCAGGATAATGTGACTGCGAGGGACATCATGTTACACGTCTGCGGCATGATGTGCCAGTGCAAGACATCACTATAAACTGTCGCACTTTAGACATCATAGTGATAGGACTGAACAATTATTAAAGCTACGTTAAACAAACACACACACACACATTTTAAAAATATATTTTGTTCAGTCTGTAAGGGGAAAGGTGGTTGCTTTTAAATTTTTATATAATGTTTTAATTTATGTGATTTGGATGCGATGTGATTTGGAATTTTAACATAGCTTTAACAATTTTTCAGTCATATTGCTACGATGTCTGCAATGTAGCAGTTTATAGTGATGTCTAGCACTGGGGCATCATGACGCAGACATGTAGCATGATGTCCCACCCAGTCACATTATCCTGACACCGGGCCAACCAGTCCTAACACTAACGTCTTAATGCTGAGGCAGCTGTTAGTACCATTTTTGTAAGTCTTTGGTATGACTCGGCCGGTGATCCAACCCACGACCTCCCGCATCCGAGGCGAACGCTCTAACCACTAGGCCACCGGAGCGGTTTTAATTTATGAAGACATGATGTATAATACTGATTGTTTTTTTTTTGTTCCTGTTAAAAAAAAAATTAACTGTAATGTGAAATGAGCTATTTGCACTGTATCGAGTGGATACATTATAGTAATTTTACGATACTTGTATCCCAAGATGAGCGTTGTCAAGAGTAATCCAACGATACATCGCTGATTAAAATCATTTGAGTCATTTTGGAGAAAATTTCATTCTTGTTAATTAGGGTTATGGTTTAGTGTTGTGGTTTTCTGGTAATAACGTATGGACGGACATGATTATTCGGACGGTTTTCACCGCAATTCGTGTCTCATGGAGCCCTATCGATATTTACTTTTTCATCAAAATCAATACAGATGTTTCGATTTGAAAATGGAATTTGTCATTTAGGGTTGCTTTTATGATTTGTTTAATGAAATATCTCTGTAATTACTTGGAAATTAGTCATGCGGTTTCTTTCCTAGATCGACCTTGGCGAGATATTTTGTATATAGTGGTTCGTCTGTCTACAGCACATAGCGCCCCCACATATGTACGGGTAGGACTTATGGTTAGGGTTGTAGCTATCGGACAGATCATCCGAATTTTATAACAGTTCTGTCAAAAGATGCGCCTTGACGAGATACATCTTTCAAGAGTTTGGTAATTTTGTTATTTTCCTTGTATTTTTGCTTTATGAAAATCTTCCATTTCTGCAACATAATCTATGTGTAACCTAAAAATATGAGATTTCAGAATGCAAATAAAAGTGTTCAGAATGGAAGAAAGGTATGTGCAAGAGTAAGCGCGTGTAGGTTAGCTTTAACGTGAAGGATATTTGTAGGAACCAATTACAGTTAAATTAAAAGTTAACTTTTTAAAACCCAACTTTAACAATTTTTTAACTTCTAAAACGGGTTTTTCTTGTCGTGGTTATTCTTGAAATAGTTCCCTAACACTTAGTTTCTGATACGCCATATGTTTAGCCGTCAAAGGGACCGCCCCAGTGGCCTGGTTGTTATAGCTTCCTTCTAGGATGAGGTTGGTCGCCGGTTCGAATCCACGCCGAGCCATACCAAAGATTAATAAAAATGGTACACACAGTTGCCTCGCTAGTTGCTCAGCGTTAAGAGGTTAGTGGTAGGACTGGTCGGCCTGGTGTCAGGATAATGTGACTGGATGGGGCATCATGCTACTTGTCTCCGGTATGATGCCCCAATGCTTAAACATTGTTAAAGCTACGTTAAAAATCCAGTTCACACACGCCAAAAAGGAATATATTTATTCCACAATGTTATACGATTCGCTCACTATAAATGAACAATGGGCCTTCAGGTGGGAATTTTAGAAGTGACTGACCAAGATTGAAATTTCTGAATTTTTAACAAGGTCTAAATGTGCCTATGTCTAACATTACCGGATGGGCTTAAGTAGCCGGAAATTTTATTTGCAATAAATTTATAATTTATTAATCTCTGCGCAATTTTTCGGGTATATACTGTGATGCCTGCATACAAGTTCGTTCTGTTCTTTCCATCACAATGAATCGCAGGAGGCTGAATGTTGCGGGTACCAAGAACTTTATCATTACAAATTATGTTTTCGTTATGTTTGGTTTACCATTTGAAAACTTCATTACCGTGAATTTTCTAGTAAATTCTTTACCTGTTACTGAAATTGATTTTCTATGTAGAAGTTTAGTTGTTGGCTTGAACTTCAAACCCATGTTTAGGAATGCATGTTCTGGTTATGTCTATAGAGTTGTTGTTGTTTTCATTTTTCAGCACAATATAGGCTATACATGGCGACTAGTATTAATGGAGGAAAAAGCCGGGATATCCCCGTAAAGATCAACCGACCCACAAGAACCTACCGGCAAGCTTTCTCGCATATCCGAGTTGGCTTAGAATGAACAGGACACTGCACACAGTCTCTCAGAATATAGTTAGAGAGAGAGAGAGAGAGAGAGAGAGAGAGAGAGAGAGAGAGAGAGAGAGAGAGAGAGAGAGACGTCATGTCAGAAATGCAAATGCAAATGACAGCGATCGAGAGAGCGAGTAAGAGAGATAAAAGAATTGAAATGTTATTTTGGAAACTTTTTTTATTTGTTGACAGCCACAATAATAATACAAAAGTATTTTGAAGAAGGAAAAACAATTTAATTACAACAGATACAGCAATATAAGATTTTATATGAAAATCTTGAAATAACATTATTTAAAAAGTTAAAATGAATGAAGATGTCTGATGCATTTCACTAAAACCCAGTAAAACATATGACAACTGATGATATAAAACATAAACATCAGTTGGTCATTATCCTAAGGGGTAATAGCGCCAGTCAATTTCAGCAGGAGATATCATATCATAATGAAGAAAAATTAAGAACCATGTATTGAATGGAATGAAATATATAAAAGTATTGGGTTAATTAAAGAATTACTTAAAATATACCATTATGAAAAGATGGGAAGTAAAGGTAATAGTGTGCCATCTACCCGCAGTTTAAGGAGCTGAGCAGTGAAAACCACTAACATGTTATTAACATGTCGTTCTGTCCGGCAGGTGTTAACTTGCAGGCACTCTAGCATGTTATGTGGATAAATATACATTTCTTTGTGACCGTTGACCTTCAAGACAATACTTGGAGACAATAAACTGCTTGTAATTTTTAAGTAGATATTTCTTCAAAATAAATATTATTAATCTTGTTCATAAAACTGTATTAGAAAAAATAATGTGTTGTAACTATTACATATATCAAAACCATACTAATAATAATATTCAAAAGTCAAAACTTAGACCATTATTCTACTCTTGAATATTAACATAAAAACTTGTTTAATATTGAAGAAATGAAGAATATTCGCAGTATAGATCATGACTATCAAAATATGTGAAGATTTATTTTAGAAAGATAAAAATCTGACAGTAACCTTAACATTAGTGTATAAAAAGAAAGTAAAATAAATTAAACCAGGAGGAAAATATTTAAAACATTATTTACATATAAGTTCTTATCAAATTCATAGAAAAGGTAATTTTATCATTATTGGTTTCATATTTAAAGAATGAGGAAATCCTACACTTACTCATCATGATGCCAGTCAAATTTTAACTGCTCTTGTCAATTGCACAAGTTGACATAATATGAAGCAAAATTAAGACCTATGTATTACATGTAACGTAATTTATTTAAAAAAGTATTGGGTTAATTGAAGAATTGCTAACTATATACCGTAATGAAAACATGAGAAGTAAATCTAATACTGTGCCATCTACCCGCAGTTTAAGGAGCTGAGCAGTGAAAACCACTAACATGTTGTTCTGTCCGGCAGGAGTTAACTTGCAGGCATTCTAGCATTAGCAATAGAGTACACTAAAAAAAAAAATTAAAAAAAAAGTACATCAAAGATCAGACGATAGTTATGGCTCTCTGGTAAGTGTTATGTTGATAAATATACATTTCTTTTTGACGGTTGACCTTCAGGAAAATACCTGGAGACAAGAAACTGCTTGTAATTAGACCACTCTGGGCCACTGTATTAAATGTAATGTAATTTATAAAAAAGGTATGGGGTTAATGGAAGAATTGCTAACTATATAACATTATGAAAACATTAGAAATAAAGCTAATAATGTGTCGTGTCTTCTACCTTCAGTTTAAGTCGCTGAGCAGTGCAAACCACTAACATGTTATTTAAATGTCAGTCTATCCAGCAGGAGTTAACTTGCAAATGTAATATATGTATATAAAAGTATGAGGGCAATGAAAAAATTAATGAATCTACATCATTATGAAAGGATGGAAAAAAGGTAAATACTGTGCCATTTACCTGCAATTTAAGAGCTGAGCAGTGAAAAAGAAACTAAAATGTTAGTAGCATCTGAATAAGAAAGGCAAAATTTATGAAATAAAGAACTAAAACGATCTCCGGCTCTCTATTAATTTTTCTGTTGACTGATACACACAACATTTGTGCCAGTTAACATTTTTGAAATTAACCACAAAATAAAAGTGTATAATTTTTAATACAGTAGTAAATTGAACAATAATTCTTTAAAGTATGACTGGAGAAACATAAGGATTGTAAAATAATTTTATCAGAGTTTGTCAGTTACAATCCAAACGTTTAAAGTGTAACAGACCAAAAGAAATTGTAATCGCTAATGTTGATTGATAAATGTAGAATTTTTTGTTTAATGGAGCAAATAAAAATGTCTAAGTGGGTGTTATTATATGGATACATTTGTCAAGTACATTTGATTAAAGATATAGCAGCAATAGTGAATAGTACTAAAGCTTGTATTAATAGTATTATGGATGAGTATAATAAAAAAAAAAGATTATAAATTAAATACAAATAGATGAAAAAATTCAGGCATGAAGGACAAATCTTCAAAAGAACAAATGTGAAAACCCTAAGAAGCTGAAACAGTGGGCAAAGACTGGAGATATTAAAAATATCTAGGCTTTGGAAATTGTGATCAGGTAAAGGATGTTGAAAAGTTGGAATGGCGGCATAGATAAAAAAAAGGAAGCCATATTTTGTGAGGCTAGAACATGTAAATGAGATTTTTTTAAAATGCAAATTAGCTCACATGGGAAGCATTACTTTGGATATTAATTGAAAAATGGGAAACTTTACATATCTCAGGATATAGAGAAGAAAGCACAAGACAAACTACATATGAGCCAATGGGAACTTAAACATTTCTTATGGCAGAGCACCAATGATGGTTAGTATGTCAGTGAACTATTGAAAGAATAAAGGTATGCTGCTACTGGAAAAGATGGCAACAATTTTTAAAAAAGCAAAAAGTTGTGATTCTTGTTTTCATGTACAATAAACCCTTATATTTAATAATCTGAAAAAAATTGAGATTGGACAATCTGGAATGTGTTTACTATAATACTGCTTAATGACGTACAGTAGAAACTGTAATAAGTTTATTTCAATGTAGTTACGAAAATAACTTTTAAAAACTTAGAAATATAAACAAAAGTACCTATTTGGAATCTTCGGATGCTTTTTCAACCTTCAACTTAATCTGACATCTTATCATATGTAACAATAATATCAAATGTCATTTTTTTAATAGAAAAAATTATCTTTACATAACTTTATGAAATTTATCTCTGTTTATGATCATTTTATATATTGTAAATATGTTTCACATCTAAATTTTGGAGTAAAAATTACTCCCTCAACTGCAATAATATACCCAGAAATTGTATCAAAGAAAACAATGTAAAATGCAGCAAAGAAATTTAAGAATATGAAAGTGTTCCAATGATCAATAACATACATCTAAACTCCAGCTAAAGCAACTGTCATTTGTTTTTGATACCTTTCACTTTTTCTTACATTAAATTCATGTATGAAAAATTGTAAGTAGAAGCAAAAATGTTCTTGGGTCATTTGACGAGCTGATGATTTAATACACTGAATGAAACTGAAGATTTCTCATAATGATCCAAAATTCTGATCTCTGAATAATGACATATGATATCACGAATAGCAGGAGTCTTCAGCATTTCATTGTCATAGGACATGTAATAGGCATCCAATATATCTTTGCCGATTTTAACAGTGAATCCTTTGTGAGTGGTAAGAACAGAACAGGCACATAATTCCAAGTTGGTGAAATTTTCAGCATGCTCTGCAAGTTTTAGTTTTCTTTCCTTCAAATTACTTAAGTTATATTTATATACTTTATCTGGTCTGCTATGACTTTTATGTGAACCTTTCATTTTCCTCTGTGTTATCTCTTCTTTTATCTTCATCAGTGGCAATGTTGCACAAGAAAAGTGATTCTTTTGAGATAGTCAATTTCTCACATATTAGATGTGAAAAATTCTCCACCATAAAGTTTTGATAATATCCTGATTCAATATATCACATATAATAAAATGGTGCTTCACTGCTGTCATTAATAATTTTAAGTAAAGTAAATACGAATACTTCCTGAGTACAATTAGGAAATGTGGCTATATTTATAGCAGCATCCTCAAATTGTTGAAGCTGCTTATTCTTCGAATCAATGAAATGGCACTCTATCAACTGACTGATGATGTCATGCTCTATGTAAATGGCTTTATGGCACTTTTCCAAATTGGTTGTAAACACATTTTTAGTAATGCTAACTTCTGATAAATCTGACTTTCTTTTCCTGGATAAAGTTTTATTGTTAATATCTGTAGGATGTTATGCGGCTTCCTGCTGTAAAGAATTTGACACAGGAGTTTTAACTTCTATACTGTCCTCTGTTGTCCACTTTTCTCCTAGAAACTGCCTCTTGCAAATAAATTCTGCAGTTTGCTTTTCAAATTCACGAGCATTGGAACTGTTTAGCATAGATAAGTAGTGGCTGTGATCTTCAATAGTGTATGGGTATTTTGGTGGCATTCTGAAATCTTCATCCAGTAAAAGGAGATGCAGTTTGCTTCACTGTTGACAGAAAAATAAAGTTAATTGTTAATAAAACATCTTGAATATCACTATAAATACTATTTTATAAAGATCTTTGTTATCATCAAAATGCATAGAAACTTTCACAATTCAGACTGTACACACTACTGCTTGTTATATTTGCTGATCAGGAATTTCCTAGAACTTTATTTCTCATTGATACATATTCTGTTTTAGTGATATACATATCAATTCCTCGTATGATAATTTTTAATATATATATTGTGAACAGAAGGGAGAAAAAAATGAAATGTGTGTACCCAAAAGGTATGTTGTTGTTCTTGTGTGGTTTAACACCATTTTTTTAGCACACGATAGGCTATACATGGCAGCCCATATTAATTGGTTGAGGAAGAACCAGGGAAAACCCCAGGAAAAACAACCAACCCATAAGAAGCTCCTGGCAAGAAACAGCATAAGAAAGATCTGATAATTTGCTTAATGATATTACTAAAGGCATCAGTGTCTTGAGCCAGAGTAATTATTATATCGTAATATCCTGGTTTTCTTTCTGATAAAAAAATGACTATCACGGATAATATATAGCATTAAATCCACAAAGCTGAGTATCGTATCTGAAAGGAAATTATTCATGCCTTATTGACAAATAAATGTTGAATCATTTATTGTGAAAGACACAAAATAATGTTCAAATTAAATAAAGGGAAAACGATTAAGTCACATTAAAATTCAACTTTACACATTCTATACCTCAGTCTTAATAAAACGGCACATTAGGATGGCACTCTATATATATATATATATATATATATATATATATATATATATATATATATAGACACACACAGAAAGTAGTAAGAGAGATGAAAATAGTAAACAGACCAGATACATAACTGTAATACTGAAATGTATATTTACCAAATAACTGCATTTCAGGAACATCCAATGCAATAAAATCAATATCAGTTATGGAACTTATGTGACTGGATGCTTTACAAGTATATATCTCATCCTGTAAAAGGGTAAATTCATCATAAAGCCAATGATTGAGGGTTGTTGAGCATTTCATAAATAGTACACTAGAAGTATTATATAGCTATACATACACAGATATCAACAAAGATGAAAATTGTACCCTGATTCTGTTGGAAGATAAATTTTAATTTATGCATGAATTATTATCATCAAAAGAAAATTGATATCTTTTCAAGATATTATTATAGGAACATTAAAATATAACATGGACTGTATTAAGGTTTCAGAAATATTTTTATTTAAGTCAACTTTATGTGTCATGTTGAAGTAACTATGTGTGTGTGTGTGTGTGTGTGTGTGTGCGTGCGCAAATACCCAATCATGAATCATATGCATTAATTAAAAAATGTACACCATGAATTAGTTATGTAAGTATTTCTGGAACAAACTAAACAAACAAAGTAGTATAAGTTGTCCTCATTCAAAACAAGTGATGGCTGCCTTAACACAAGAAGCCAAAATATAATTTTGGTAAACATAATTAAAATTATTAAGTTCTGAATTGTAGTTAAGCAGAAACTAATATATATCATACCTTCATATGGTTTGGTTTGAATGAAGCAGCCTTATCTGGAAAGGAATAAATGTTTAGATTTGATTAAAGAAAAGACTTACAAAGAGGAAACAAAAAGCTAAGTAATAATTAAGGAATAAAACAATATTTGTGTATCTATGCTGGAAAATGAAAAACAATCAACTTCATATCACAGAATTTACAGGTCAAAAGCACCAAATAAATAATACAATATAATTGTAATGCATCTATTTCACCAAGAATAAGCAAATTAACTGGGTAAATTTTTTGAAAATTTAATAATAATTTGGCAATAACTACTTAAAGAAACATACACATGATCTCCTCCATTTTCTTTCTATGATACCATTTTTATAAGTCTTTGGTATGACTCGACCAGGGATAGAAGCCACGACCTACTGCATCCGAGATGGACTCTCTAAACACTAGGCCACCGGAGCGGTGGGGAGAAGATGATGCTACATGTCTGCAGCATGATGCCCCAGTGCTAGACATCACTATAAACTGCCACACTGCAGACATCATAGTGATAGGACTGAACAATTATTACAGCTACGTGAAACACACACACGCACATACTAGTTTTCCAGAAATCCACTGGCAAAGAAGAACTAGTATCTTACAGTCATGTAGTGCATATAAAATATGTACATGATAGGTGGCGCTATGCAAAAAAAAAATCCTTAAATTTTCAAGATATTAAACCTGCGATATCATAGGAAGAAATGTAACTGCAAGAACCAAACTAAAAGTAAATGAATTCTTACTAACAGTTTCATTATATATAATAGTACTAAATAGTAATAAAACAATGCGATCGTATTACCAATTCACGAAAACTGACCGGTAACAGTCTGGCGTATATAATGTATGGTTTAAATTCCATTTTAATTTCAAAACTTATCTATTAAAATATAAACTTTTAACATTTAATGAATTCAAAGTTACATTTTAAACAACAATAATAATAATAATCATATTTGAGAAATTGAGACAATCCACGAAAATTGATAACACAAACAATGGTGTTGTCAATTGAATTAGTAGTTAAATATTGTAATAGTAAACAATATAAAATGTAATTATCAGCGCTTAAATAAAACGTGAAATGAATTATTAGTAATGGTTAAAGTATATATACCACCAGCCAGATAACACAATACTATATTTCTAGCAGAACAAGTCTCAATGGCGAAAGGAACTAGGTTGTTTTCTTTAAAACCACAATGTAGAATGAAAAGAGTCATTTGTACCAAACTCATTTGCATATATGCATATATGAATATTTAATGATTGGCAGGATTTCTCCATTATCCCAAGTGATATCATCAAAATCATGAACCATAACAGTTCTTTTCTCGGATGACAATTTTTGCAAGGTGTGTGCGATCATGTGACATTTCATGATGGCTTAGGATGAGTAATTAATTTAAGACACGCTTCTGAATGTCACGCTTATAAAAGTAAAGGACAATACTTATCTAAAAGGCAATCCATGTGTCTATCCCAGCCACTTTGCATCAAACTCATCTGCTAGTTATGTTTCTGACTTGACTAGTCTTCATAAACATCAGAGTTATCAAGAAATATTGACCCTTATCGCTGCAGAACATACTTAGCAGTTACCCTGCCACATATACAGGCTACTGCTTTTTGAATTTTTTAAACACATCCCACCTCCACTCAATGAATACATAATTTATGCTCGACCTATTAGTGTCACAGAAAAAAATAAAGTGACAGAATTAACTAATCATATAATTATCACAAGATTTACCGGTACATACATTATATAATATACAGGTGACCATTCTGGTGGCCTAGTGGTTAGAGCATCCGCCTCGGATGTGGATGGTCATGGATTCAAACCACAACTGAGTCATATCAAAGACTTCAAGAAATGGTAATAACAGCTGCCTTGCTTGGTGCTCAGTATCAAGAGGTTAGTGTTAGGACTGGTAAGCCTGGTGTCAGGATAATGGGCCTGGGTGGAAGATGATGCTGCATGTCTGGGGAATGATAAACCAGTGCTAGACATCACTATAAGCTGCCACTGCAGACATTATAGTGATATGACTTAAATTGTTTTAAAGCTATGTTAAAAATCTAAAACACATACTGTAATATACAGGCAAATGTACATTTATCTGGACATGTTATTCGTAAAACTTGAACAGTACTGATTGTTATTGTCACCAGATATGGATTTGCACTGACAAAGTTATCATTCAACTTAATGCATCCGCTGAACAGACTTCTGATGTTAATGATCAGCTGACTGTAAAATAGCAATATGATTACCATCAAGATTGTAAAATGTCTGTTTTAGGACATTTTTGGATGGATTTTGGTAAGTAAGTTAATAAAAACAATGACCCTCAAGATATAATTTAAGTCTGTTGTTATCATTTGTATTAAAATGAATTTATTTTTGACTAAAAATCAGATGGCTGTGGGAAACAAACAATAAACAGACGTTATGTAAAGTCCTAGTTGTGAAAGGGGAGTTACTCTGATATTGCAGTGAGACCAGCAACAAAAAATAATCTGATAATGACATATACTTGCATTAATGTTGGAAATTTAATGTATCATTGTGCTGCACAAAGTGTAATCAACTTGAAAAATGGATGCTACTTCTATGGCACTCATTATGCCACCTGTGCCCTACAACAACAGAAACTTATAAGAAAGAATTAAAGAAATGCATTTGTAAATAACCACCCACAATGACTGGAGTTGCTCTGTGATTGTTGCTGAGAATGAACAATCAATATGAGGATGAAAGTACATATCAACCTAAGACTGTTTGAACAACAACCGGTGTTCCAATGAAAAGTAATAAATTGTGTATAATGCAGCTTTCAAGTCAACAACTGATAATTGCAATCGAAGTAGCTTGTAGAGGAAAGTAAAGTTTCGATTGGTCAGAATGTTATCACGTGATCAAAATAAATTGCGTTCATTTCAGGATGAACTGTTAGGAGAACTACTTTTCAAAGAATACCCACGTCTATAAATAGAGTCACGTGTACAGCAGACGATAAACAATGCTAGTGAAGGCAGAAACGAAGTAAACATTAAGGGAAAAGAACAATTTTACAATTTCTTTTAACAATAATTGAATTACATTAATCTGAAAAATTAAAGCAACATATACTTCACATTTTTTATAAATAAAATATTATTTCTTTGTTGAAATATGTTAAAAGTATGGATAAAAATTAAGTGCGCTAGGTCAAGGTCACAGGCATTATGGCTATCGTGTCAGAATTTTGGAGATTCGTTCGCTAACTTTGCCTTATCAGAAAGATTTCTCGCATGATGATATTTATAATTTTGACCCTTCTATATTTGACGTGCCTTTTTAAGTGGAAAAAGTATTACAAACTGAGTTGTCATTTCGTTTGACGGATGAAAGGTTGATCTAGCGGCGTACAGGATGATCACAAACCAAAACACTTCAAATCACTTAAGTCTCTAAAACATATCAGAACAGCGGTACTCAAAATCTAACAATAAAAACACTAAATGGGTCCACAAAACTTGTACAGGTAGATTTTATCATTCATTCGATAATCATAATAAATTAACTACAATAACAATAATAATGACCAGTAAACTGGACTGTTCATTAATATAAGCATTGGTAATATTGCTTGATACTTAATTTTTTCTTATGTTTTCTTAAATTATATATTATGAAAAGGCAATATACTGTTTCATTCAGGCCATTTTTATACAAAAGACTTAACTTGCTTTTAAGTGAATAAAATGTAGTTTATCTTTAAATTAATATTTGTGACAGCATAACAAATGTAACAAATTTGTTATATAACTACAAATTATGGAAAGGAGATATGCAAGAATGATTGTTCCCAAAGATCTAAATATTTCAAATGTTACAAAATAGTTTCTACCAAGCAGAGCAACATATGACTTTCAGAATGACACAAAGATAAGAATATAGAGATAGAACTGAAGTCATCTTAGTCTGTACATGTCATTTGGCCCAAATGTTAACCATATTTTATCCCAAAGCAGCCCATAAGGTCACCACAACATGAAAGAGGATGCTCCTTGAAGCTCGAGCTAAAGAATACCATAAAAACACTTTTTAAAATGTTGGAGCTATTATTAATTGCTTTATTCAGGTTGAATGTGGTCATTCAATTAATAGTTTATTGTTACACACCCTGAGTTTAAAAATCAAACATTTTAAATGTTAAATGGAAATATAAAGTTGAACTCAACACATGCCAGTTATTCCTCCATCAGACATGTATGTGATCAATCAATACCTGATGCATGATAATCCTATCACACTCAGATACAGGGTTTGGTTATACCTCTCCATCCACTATGTTACACTTGGATTAGAATTCCACAGCCAATTAATACCCATCAGTCTCGAAATCAGATTTGATGAAACAGGGGCTGATTGTGTCAATTTGACCCATCAAATTATGGAAACAAATCATCATGGAGACTTAAATGATAAGGAGGAAAATTCTTACATGGGAATGTATGCAGCTGGTGGTCAAAACTGCCCAGTCAGGTCAGTAAAATACTACCTCACACACATTAATCCAAGAGCTGAATCACTGTTTTATCACATTGATAAAAATGCTATTGAAAATCCCCAATTTTGTCAAATATGGTATACCACAAAATGAGTTGGACAGAGATACCGGTAATTAGGCAGTTTTATGCCTGACATATGCAAAAATACCCATATATCTGCAAGATATACTGCTCACTCTCTTTGTGCCAAAGCTTTGAATGCAATGATCAACACCAACCTTCCTGCTAGGTACATTATGTATCTGTCTGACCACTCCAATGAACTATCACTGAAACCATACACAAGGCCCAGCACTCAACATTAAAAAAAATGATTAACATTCTTTCCAGTTGATGTTCAAATGTAACACTGTCTGCTCAAGAATCTTTTGCAGTACTCACTTTCATGCAAATGTAAATGTTCAAATGACCTCAACAAACTCAAGAAATCTAACTCAAGAAAATGTTCAAATGACCCCTATAAACCCAAGCAGTACATATCAAGTAATTGTTACTGAATCTGCTCAAAATCTCTATCAAACACTATATGCTAATACAATGAACTCTATGACAAGTTCATCCAACTATCATTTCAATAAATTCACCTTCCAGTTTAGTTGCAACTAAACAAAGTGCAAACAAGTTAAGAAAATACATGATATGCAAGTTAAGTGTCAACTATCCAGTCTAGAACAATAGTTTTTTGTCATGTAGAACTCCTGGTACTTTTTTATGTCAATTTCCAATTAATAATTTTATATAAATTTTCTAAACTTATGTCCCAAACTTAATGAGAGGGATATGGTTATGAACCATTGTCACTAAACAAATCATGTAAAAAAAAATAGAAAGATAAAATAAGTACTCAATTATTTTTTAAATGTCTATGTCTGAACCAACAAAAATGATCACACACTTGCTATAACCTAACCTCATACACCTAGATGTACTAGTCAAGCCTGTTTATATACACGAAAATAGGTTTTGAAGAATGAAATTAGATCACTCACGTGTGATAAATATGCAAAATCACACTGGCAGTATATGAATGCATACATTCTTGGCCATGAATCCCGACTTTAAATATAGAGCTCCACTTTGAATACACGTGTTCATTAAGGTAAAATATCAAAATCACGGTAGCAAATTCCATACATCATTTTCCATTGAATCAAGGACTGGTATTATGATGACCTTATTACGACCAGGCAGGACAACCCCAAGTGCTATAAATAGCTACGTAAAAAAAAACCCACCAAATTATGTATTACTACGCTCAGTTAAGATTTATGTTTCTTACTGATGGAAACAAAATAACATAGCAAACAAATGAAATTTCAATTATAAGAGTTTAACGTTGTTTTTTTCTGCGTTCATCGCGCCGAAGGGCGTTATGTAAGCTGTGTGAGTCGGCAACTGACAGTTCATACCACGATGAACGCAGAAAAAACAACGTTAAACTCTTAATTAAATGCAAAAGCCACCAAACAAACGATATTAACAAGCTTCACATTTTGATTCTTATTTGCTAACAAAGATTAGATTTCCTAGTCATTGACCATCAGTGCATCACAGTAATCATATGATCTATCTCTTGTATAATATTATCAGACAACAAACTGGCTAAACATTTTGTTAAAGTGATAGAAATTTTAAGAAGATATTGATTCTATCTGAGAACATAGGTTAAGGATATTATTTTGAAACAGTAGTATTCATGGGTTTATTTATCAAATAGTGTACGCGTCAGCAATCCTGACATATTCCCAAAACAAACTGGTGATTTAGAACTAGTAACCTATGGTCATGTGGTACATATAAGTACACAATATGTGGTGTAATAGATAAAATAAATACCGAAATGTTAAAAAATATCGAGATACCACAGAACCAGTATCGTCGGAAGCTAGGCCACACCATACTGGTTTTTCCACAGGGGCTCGTATCGTTACTTAAAACTGACCTGTCATACATATACTATAATACGATATTTATGTTGTCGAAATATCTAAAATGGGGAGGCAAGGGTCAGAGGAAACTCGGACTAATGTACTATATAATAACTACAATATAGCACATGCATGACAGGTCCATTGTAAACAACGATACGAGCCCCTGTGGGTTTTTCAGATTTTTTTCTTAGTAACGCTGTCAGTATACATACTAATACGAGTACTGCCGTGTAGACAAAATAATGCGATCTTATTACTAAAACACGAAAACTGATAACGGTCATAAATGGGTATGAGGCGTACTGTTTCGTTTAATTTCAGCTCTAATTTAAAAACGTGTCTATCAAAAAGTATAAACGTACAAAGATACGGTTATAATAATAATAATAATAATAATAATAATAATAATAATAATAAAAACTACTAGCGAAATAACTTTGCAATTCAACCAATCCACGAAAATTGATAACGCCACCAATGGCGGTCTAATTTCAAATAGAACTTTAAAAATTGTAATAATAAACAAAATAATATGTAATTACCTGCGCTGAAAAAAAACGTACAATGCATTATTAGTAACGGTTCAAGTATATATATATACTACCTTTCTGATAACATAATACTAAATTTCCAGCAGCACAAGTCACAACGTCAATGTTATTTTCTATAAACCACAATGTCCAATGAAAACCATCGTTTCAACAAAGTCATTTGCATATTTGCTTATTTCATGAAGGTAGGAGTTCTCCATTATCCCAAGCATTTATGTAGCCATAACAACCAAAAGTACTTCCGTTCATCATACCTAATACTTTATGTGCGGTTAAAAGAGAGGCGAAAAGCGGTCATGGTAAATGCCGCTAAGAAATACTAAGAGCACCAAGAGACACTACGAAGCATTATGAGACACCCAGTGCTACAGTGTGGTACGAAATAGTCATGAAAGCATTTTTTTAAAGAAAATATAATGAAAATTATTATTATTTGCAATAATAAAAATCATTTTTATCACAATACAAGGGTTTTTATGACTCAATAAAGACAACTCGTTGTATGCAGAATAAAGGCTGCAAATATCATTGTTCATTATATCCGGGAGTTTTATCGGCGCCGTTATTGTTCAGATACTTAAGTGAATGAGATTATGATTATAAGTTCCGTACGCTCACACTAGAAAGTAGTTAACCAGTTACTGATGACTAGGCATCCAAACTATAATTTTACACTCAATACTTAATGACCAAAAACTATTTGGGTAAAGCGGAGCAAGTCAATATTATTTATTTAGTTCAGGTATGATCTTTTTGTGAAAAATGAACAACAGTAAACTGAAATGATAAATTTCTACTTTTTGTACAGTAATGTAATATGTCAATTGTGAAGTATCGAATTATGGATCGGCGTTGAACCTTAAAGTTGAATGCACTGATCATTAAGGTTTCATCACATTTAGACCGGAGATTCTTTGTAAAGGGCCATATCGATCTTTATTCTTAATTTCTTCCATCTCAGTGTTAAAACTTCAAAGGGGCCAGTGTTCCTATTCAATGGCATTCACCGGATATTTTAACACGGTTTTGAGAAAGAGACAGCTGTACTTCCGATCAAATAGTCATTCTTCAAAGGGAAAAACTATATAACGTAATTTAGAAATTCTGATTGACGAAACAAATGATTATCTCAGAAACTTTATTTTATTTGATAGAAACCACTGCTTATGATTGGCCGAGTGAAATGAAAGCGTACATTTTGGAAGTAATGTTAATTTAAAGTGACAACCTTGATTTAAATTATTTATTCCGAAATATGAGAGAGAGAGAGAGAGAGAGAGAGAGAGAGAGAGAGAGAGAGAGAGAGAGAGAGAGAGAGCAAGTGTAGGCAGAAAAGGTCAGTCGAGTTCAACCGTTTGCACATTTTGATTCATTTTTAGGGATATTGGCTGTTTTTGTCATCTAAAAAAATCTATTATGATCACATAAAACATGATCTAAGTCGGTCACATAGCAAATTCTGGCGTGGATTGATAATCGATGTTTTCCCCCTATTGCCAGGACCTCAAGACAACAGCCTCCATCAACTGAAATATTTTTAAAACTCGCAAAAACAAAATTGATTTTTCCTAATCATCTAAAGACCAAACATCATAAAATTCAACAAATTTAACAGCTATATCGTTTTTCTTGTTTCATTTGTGTATGACTCCTCGATAAGTATTCTATGGCGAATATTACTGCATGTTATATGCTAAAAAAAACACAACAACAACAACAAAAACAAGACCAAAACGCACAATGCAAAGAATTAGTCCTATGTAAAATTATTAAACAAATATACCTAACAATACTAAACCGAAATACTATACAGTACTATACCCGACAATACTAAACAATACTAAACAATAACCAGATAATTCTCAACGTGACTAAATATGGGAGGGTCATATTTATGAAACTAATTCATACTATAATCAAGTGTCGTGAATTTTTTGCAATACCATATCAGGTCATTAATATTAGCTAATTTACCGAGTTAAGAAATATATTGTAATAAATTAGGAGTATGCGCATTTGTTTATTACTCTCATTTTAAGGATTTCTTAGATTTTTGTGATTACTTCTTTGATTATGGGAAGTCGGCGCTGGGAATATAGTCCTCTGACCTAAATAATATGCAAATTACTAGGAGCAAATGTCACGGAGTAAAGTATTAGCGAGTTTCCTTGAGCCACAGTTTGCTGTTGATGAATTCAGGTCAAAGCTGCGTGATTGTCCATGGCACTCAGTAGTCCCTATTCAAATCTAGTTGTGTAAATTGATTGTAAGACTCCAGGTGCAGTATTTATAATTGGAGACTGATAAGTTAGTTATACAATGGAACAAACGAAAAGGGACTGTTCCATTGTCGGTAATCACCGTTTATTGTTGTTACGATGGTAAATATGGTGTGGAGTGAAAGGCGAAATGTGTCCTAAAATAGTGATTTGACTAACATAAGACTTCGAAGTAAAAATAGTTCCATGTATTATGTGGTTGAGTTGTATAGTTTCACTGTGTGAATTGCTGGTGACGGAAAATTAATGTAGTCTTGTATTAATTAGAGTAACATTAATTATGGAATGGACACGTTTTACTTTCCAGTTTGCAACACTAGTTGTATGGGAGTTTTTGGAATCAACTTATGATTTCTAGCGGGATTCGCGCCAAGGTTGAACACCACTTGGTCAAAAAAAAACTTTCTATGTTCCAATATTCTCCACTCAACGACTCCCACAATCAATAAATACAATCTAATAATTTAGATAATAATTTATTTGGGAATATGCCATTACAAATCATGTTCTTACATAAATAAGTGAACATGAAGCTTATTTTTTTAATATACTACAACTACCGTACTACAATTCTGTATACTACTAATACTACTACAAATAATGAGGACGTTGTATAGCGCATGATCTTTAGAAGCTCTAAGCGCTTTACATCATCTATAATTATATTACTGAAAAGACCCCCCACCCCACCCCACCCCCGACATTGAATTGGTTGATTTAATGCTTTTAACGGCGCACCAGCACCGGATGGTTCTGTAGGAAGGAGTCCATTCTCCCAGGGTTGTTTTGATGGCGTGAAGTTTGTTATTCACTGCATCATTCCACGATCCCTGCCACCTCTGGCGAAGGTACTTTTTGATACGAGGTTTAAAATCAGTAAACGGTAATTTAAAATCAGATGGTTCTTGAGATAGAGCCATTTTAGCAGCGCGATCTGATTCTTCATTACCTTTAACAACAGTAGTCTATATTGTACGAGGTACTAAGCTCGGTATTTTTGACGAGGAGATGGGTTAATAATGGGTTTTCTAGTTTTCTATTGTGTATTGACTGAAGCACTGATAGTGAATCACAGAAGATAATATTATTTAAAATACGTTTATTCTCAATAAATTTCAGAGCAACAAGGTCTAATGCTCTGATATCGGCTGAAAAAATGTACGCATTTTTTGGCAAACGAACGTTTGTAGTGTGTTTGCCACAAACGAAGGCTGCATCAGCCTTTTCCTCATCCTTTGATCCATCAGTATAAATTCTAGTGTAGTTTCTAAATTCGATGAGGAGTTCATGATTAGAGTTCTGGAAGATGGAAGGGTTTGTCTCAGTTTTTTACCCCATCGTGTAACGTAAAAAGCTCTTTGGGTTGTTTAAAGAGCCAAAGTGGTGTTTCCGAGACAAACGTTTTCTGAACTGTAGAGAGATTAATTTTAATATTGTCAAGGCTTGATGATATTCTGATGCCAAATGAAGGTATGGCATTTGTTGTTTTTTTCTTTCGTATAAAGTTTTGTTTTTGGGTTGAAGTTAGCATAAAAGTACAACTATTAGCATGTGGAAGTTTGCAAAATTTTGTTTGAAGTTAAGAAAGGTCCTAATTTTCTGAAAAAGGTTGTTAACTTTTATAGATATTTTTTCCCCCGATATAACTGAATTTATTTACACGATGCTGACTTTATTTTCTCATAGAAGAAATTAAAATATGACTATTTTTCCCCAATAAAATACAACAGTTTTATGTTTTGTTTCTTCATGGTGATTTACCTATTTTAATAAAAGCACAAACATATGAATGTATACGTTTTCTTGTCGCTGCATGACGTCAACAATACCCGCGCTATGAATGACGTCACGTAGAAGCAGGGTAGTAACCAACATAGTAAGCCTTCGGTCTCGATTACATTTGATGATTTGAAAGAAGCAAATATCTATAGTCATGAAATCGAAATCGATGAGATTCCGATGGATGTCGAATTTAAAAAAGTGGGTAGTTAATAACCTGTGCTGTGTTCTGAGAAAGAAGAACAGAAAAAGAGAGCGATGCGAAGATTTGGAAACTGTTGGGGTAAGTATGAAAAATTTACATAGACGTGTTTGCGCGCGTGGGGAGAGAGAGAGAGAGAGAGAGAGAGAGAGAGAGAGAGAGAGAGAGAGAGAGAGAGAGAGAGAGAGAGAGAGAGAATATTGCAAAATGAATAAGTTAATGCAGTTCTTTCAACGGCGCATGTTTCTAAACATTTAATTGCATGTATAGCTAGAGCATAAAGCAAACAACGCGCATTATAGTCTTTGTCGTTAAAATTCTTCAAAAACTTCATTTAAATATTTATTTATTCTTATAGGTTGTTTTATCCTTATTGATTGATTGATTGACACAGATAAATTGGCCGTCTCACAAACATTATATTTGAATTATCGTAATAGTTCAAGTTACAATGCATCAATGTCATATTCTGATGGAGGTAAGCAATTTCTGACTGTAATGGTTTTGCAAGATCTCATTTGGTAACTGTAAATATTTGATGAAAAATATTAATACCAACAGTCACACATATATAACTAGTTTTATTTTGGTCCCGATTTGTGCAAAGAAATCGTAAAAATTATATTTATGTGAGTAATTAAAGTTGTACTATGTAATTTACAATAAGCTCAGTCAATTTGTGACTAAGCCGGACCTAAGTTTTTCAGGGGGGGGGGGGTCTAAACTTGTTATTGGGTTAAGCGAAAGCGCGAAGCGCCAAGCCTTCTCGGGGGGTCCGGGGGCATGCACCTCCCCCCCCCCCGAATTGTTTTCTTTCAAGGATGCAAAATGGTGCAAATTGGTGCTATGTGAACCTTGAAAAAGTGATCTTACAAAAGTGACTAAAAACTGCAATGTTTTAAAAACACTAAAAAATATTTTAAATAAATAAATAAATAAATAAATAAAAAAAAATTCGGAACCCCCTTTACATCTTTTATCAAAAGCAGTGAATAGCTTTTGTTTTTTTAAAGGGGGGGGGGGTGTGGGCGGGCCCCCTGGGCCTCTATAGCAAGTCCGGCCCTGCTCAGGCTTTAGCGAAGCGGATACAGTGATATCGTCTGTCTCTGATAGTTTGTTCAGAACTCTTAAATTATGTTGCTGAAATTCACCACACCTAGTACTTAAGGTGCTTATATAATTACCTTTTGCAAAATGTACTTCATATTTTAACCATCATTCCCCCTTTGACCTTGGAAATCAAGTAAAATGAAATATTTACACACATGCATTTACAGCGAAATGTTTGAAGATATATTGACCAAACGTTAGATTTTCAAGCAGGCAATAAAAAAATACAGTTTATGTCATAGTAAGCGAAATACAACTGTTACGTATATTTGACATGTCATTTATATATATATATATATATATATATATATATATATATATATATATATATATATATATATATATATATATATATATCTATCTATCTATCTATCTATCTATCTATATATATATATATATATATATATATATATATATATATATATATATATTTATTTTTGTTTGTTAGATTTAAATTTGGCTTTTTAAGTTTTAAGATTCGTTCATTGAAAGGGGTGGGGTGACCTGTACTTTACAAATTAAACACCAGGTGTTGACCTCATTTCTGACCTGGTTTCAGAATTGTAAACAAGCTTTTAAAATTATTGGTTGGTTCCAAGGACAATATGGAGCTTTATATAAACATCTTTATATTTTTAGTTGAGTCATAAGGTGTGTACGTGAGTTTTGAACGTAAATTATTTCTAAAAGTTTCTAGAAGATCATGTGACCCCTTTCTTGTTTACGTAAAAGCATATATAAACTATGTTTTGGAGCGAGAGGATTTATTTTGTTATTTACCCGGAAAAGAATTGTGTTCATAGAATATTTTTTACAATAAGCTCAGTCAATTTGTGACTAAGCCGGACCTAAGTTTTTCAAGGGGGGGGGGGGGGGCTAAACTTGTTACTGGGTTAAGCGAAGGCGCGAAGCGCCAAGCCTTCTAGGGGGGTCCGGGGGCATGCCCCTCCCCCCCGGAATGTTTTTCTTTCAAGGATGCAAAATGGTGCAAATTGGTGCTATCTGAACCTTGAAAAAGTGATCTTACAAAAATGACTAAAAACTGCAATGTTTTAAAAACACTAAAAATTATTTAAAATAAATAAATTAAGTAAAAAAAGATTAAAAAATTCGGAACCCCCTTTGCATCTTTTATCAAAAGCAGTGAATAGCTTTTGTTTTTTTTTAAAGGGGGGGGAGGGGGCGGGCCCCCTGGGCCCCTATAGCAGGTCCGGCCCTGGTCAGGCTTTAGCGAAACGGATACAGTGATATCGTCTGTCTCTGATAGTTTGTTCAGAACTCTTAAATTATGTTGCTGAAATTCACCACACCTAGTACTTAAGGTGCTTATATAATTACCTTTTGCAAAATGTACTTCATATTTTAACCATCATTCCCCCTTTGACTTTGGAAATCAACAAAGATGAAATATTTAAACACATGCATTTACAGCGAAATGTTTGAAGATATATTGACCAAACGTTAGATTTTCAAGCAGGCAATAAAAAAATACAGTTTATGTCATAGTAAGCGAAATACAACTGGTACGTATATTTGATATATCATTTATATATATATATATATATATATATATATATATATATATATATATATATATATATATATATATATTTATTTATTTATTTTTGTTTGTTAGATTTAAATTTGGCTTTTTAAGTTTTAAGATTCGTTCATTGAAAGGGGTGGGGTGACCTGTACTTTACAAATTAAACACAAGGTGTTGACCTCATTTCTGACCTGGTTTCAGAATTGTAAACAAGCTTTTAAAATTATTGGTTGGTTCCAAGGACAATATAGAGCTTTATATAAACATCTTTATATTTTTAGTTGAGTCATAAGGTGTGTACGTGAGTTTTGAACGTAAATTATTTCTAAAAGTTTCTAGAATATCATGTGACCCCTTTCTTGTTTACGTAAAAGCATATATAAACTATGTTTTGGAGCGAGAGGATTTATTTTGTTATTTACCCGGAAAAGAATTGTGTTCATAGAATATTTTTTACAATAAGCTCAGTCAATTTGTGACTAAGCCGGACCTAAGTTTTTCAAGGGGGGGGGGGGGCTAAACTTGTTACTGGGTTGAGCGAAGGCGCGAAGCGCCAAGCCTTCTAGGGGGGTCCGGGGGCATGCCCCTCCCCCCCCCCCCGAATGTTTTTCTTTCAAGGATGCAAAATGGTGCAAATTGATGCTATCTGAACCTTGAAAAAGTGATCTTACAAAAGTGACTAAAAACTGCAATGTTTCAAAAACACTAAAATTTATTTAAAATAAATAAATTAAGTAAAAAAAAATTTAAAAATTCGGAACCCCCTTTGCATCTTTTATCAAAAACAGTGAATAGCTTTTGTTTTTTTTAAAGGGGGGGGGGAGGGCCCCCTGGGCCCTTATAGCAGGTCCGGCCCTGGTCAGGCTTTAGCGAAACGGATACAGTGATATCGTCTGTCTCTGATAGTTTGTTCAGAACTCTTAAATTATGTTGCTGAAATTCACCACACCTAGTACTTAAGGTGCTTATATAATTACCTTTTGCAAAATGTACTTCATATTTTAACCATCATTCCCCCTTTGACCTTGGAAATCAAGAAAGATGAAATATTTAAACACATGCATTTACAGCGAAATGTTTGAAGATATATTGACCAAACGTTAGATTTTCAAGCAGGCAATAAAAAAATACAGTTTATGTCATAGTAAGCGAAATACAACTGGTACGTATATTTGATATATTATTATATATATATATATATATATATATATATATATATATATATATATATATATATATATATATATATATATATATATATATATATATCTTTATTTTTGTTTGTTTGTTAGATTTAAATTTGGCTTTTTAAGTTTTAAGATTCGTTCATTGAAAGGGGTGGGGTGACCTGTACTTTACAGATTAAACACCAGGTGTTGACCTCATTTCTGACCTGGTTTCAGAAATGTAAACAAGCTTTTAAAATTATTGGTTTGTTCCAAGGACAATATGGAGCTTTATATAAACATCTTTCTATTTTAGTTGGGTCATAAGGTGTGTACGTGAGTTTTGAACGTAAATTATTTCTAAGAGTTTCTAGAAGTTCATGTGACCCCTTTCTTGTTTACGTAAAAACATATATAAACTATGTTTTGGAGCGAGAGGATTTATTTTGTTATTTACCCGGAAAAGAATTGTGCTCATAGAATTTTATTAACAAGACCTGACTTCATCAAGTGACATCGTCTTCCATATTGGATACTTCGCTGGGATTCGAACTTAGAATTATTTGGACATTTTATTACCGGGACTTTTGCAATTTCTCTAGTGGATAATATTTTGAATTATTTTTGGATTAATTTTGGAATTGATTCTTAAAACCGTAAGTTTATTTTTCTTATCTGGAAAATATTTGTGCTCAATAAATTGTTTATTAAGTTTTACAAGCTTGTTATTTTCACTCTTTCTATGTTACTGTTTATTCGAGCCAAAGCACGTAACACAACCTTTGGATGACGGTTTGGGAGTTGAACGGTTGGCAGACCGATTTGGGGGAGCGATAACCTGTCATATAAATGACAAAATATTGCATTGAGAACCGTGGATTATTTACTTTGCTTAAGACATTATACGGCATCAAATCTTTGCTGGTCCAGGCAGTTTTCAAACCGCAACGCACTGTGAGCAATACATATTTTTTTCCTACTGAATATATCAGCTAGACATTTTTCATTTCTTAGAGGAAACTTCATGAAAGTTTTATGATGTATCGACTAAAATGAGCATTGCCAGCTTTTTTAAACTTGAAAATTGAAAAACAGAAAGGAACGTTTGCCCTGTCTTTATCCAACATGACACAGTAGAGAAATTATTAAAATCGCTTATAGTTTCAACAATCGGGCGCGTTCTTGGCATTGTGCAAATAAATACACACATTATCTATTCTTTTCAACTGTTATTTCAGAATGAATGTGGTGACATAACCGCCTTTTCGTCGATAGATCTGAGTACGATGACCTCTGCAGACCCAGCGTCTTCCCATCAAGCTGAGTAAGTTAGGAATGGTTCATTTCTGCAGCAATATTTATAAATGACGAATCCCCAATGCAAACTTTATCTGTCATCCACCGTTTATCAGTAAATTGAACACATTATCTACCTTTCCCTGCCGCCGAATGCCTCAACAGGTTAGGTATTTTACAATATGTATATTATAGAACCAGGACTTCAAGCTTTTTAACTGATTGTAACTAACGCGTTGCCGATATAATTGTGGAGTTTTATAAACGAAACATTGCAGTGTTATTCTGCTTGTTTTTATTAATAATAACTATTATCAACTAAACAGGAACAAGAATTCATATGTTTTTTGCAATGCGTTCTTATACAATAATTTCTGTGGGAAGGCAACTCCTTCTTCGAAACGGAAACAACCTTTATAATCCTAATACTTTCAGTTTTCTCGGTTGATGGTTACGTAATCTCATCTGTTGGGTTTCGATTGTGTGATTAAAAGGTAATGGTTTAACACCTAAATAGTTTCCACTGTATCGTTGTATAAAATCAATATTTAAAAAATGATTACTTTTCATTTTTCATGCAAATAGAATGGAATTTATAGAACAAACCACAAATGAATCTGTAAAAAGTGATAAAATTTCTCAGAAAATCCTGTTTTTCAAAACCTGCTACGTTATTGTGTGGACGAAGATGTGTTTATTCTGACGATTCGTAATTTTCAAAACTACACGTTCTCATTTAATATTCTCTTAACTTTGATGAGTTATTTTCATAAAGAAATAATTTTAAAAAAATACCACTTGTAATATTAAACGCGCTGATCTGAAAGTATTATTATGAGTATAAATCGAGTACGGACAATCATTCGCTAAAAAATTGATTATTTTTTATATCGTTTAATTAATAACTAATAGCAAAGGTAATCGTGAATTTTGCATGTTAATGGTTATCCTTAATTTTATTTTTTGAACTTTTTACTTTTATGTTACTATACAGTTAATTATTTAACACTATTTTAAATAAAATGTGTAAAACTTATATATTGAAAATATAAAACTCTTGTACCTGATTTTCATATGCTGTATGTTTAAACGTGCTAATGAAAACGTATCAGGATTTTAAAAAAAAAATGTATTTTAAATATTCTTAAACAAATTTATCATTTATTTACTATCAGACCTTATTCAAATGTGCGCAATTTGTATTATAAAAATAAATATATGAAAATATACATATCAGCTTCATACTTTTGTGTTAAAGTACGATGAACTCTTGCTGCCTGTATATCATAAAGATGACGCCTTCTCCAAAACAGATTCACGGTCTATTAGAACAAGTATTATCGTACAAAAATAACTATTTCGGTGGTTTAAGAATGAAGAGTTTGCAACATACATACATACATACATACATACATACATACATACATACATACATACATAAACACATACAAAGATACATACATACATACACACAGACACACACACATACATACAATACAATACATGCATGCATACATACATACATACATACATACATACATACATACATACATACATACATACATACATACATACATACAATAGTACTTATTAAACGTTATTACAAATTGGCATTTAATAATAATTGCGACATAAAAAGCGGTATAATTAGAATAAATTGAAAGATAGCGACCTGGAAATTTCACAAGTGAAAATGTGAATTGCTGTTCGAGGAGGAAAATGAATCTGTATAATAATTTTAAACATAATTATAAATTGTCAAGATTTTAAAAACAAATAGTGTATCCATTATACCAAACAACATCTGGACTCACTGCACCAATGAAAATGTGAGTGAAATAATTTAAAGTATAAAATGTATCAATATTAACTGGAATGTTTGAAGGATTTCTTAGCACAAAGCAGCGAAAACAAAAACTTGTTTTAACCGGATATGACGGTATGCGCCTGGCGGGCAGAGTTGCCAGATACACGTTCTTCCCCCCCCCCCCGCCTAATTGGGCTCCTTTCGAAATTTAGTTTCGTGAAAAAAATTTGGATTTCGGGTTGCGGTTTTTGGGTCTGTTTCTGATTTGTGTCGCCTTAATTTGGATTGCATCAAATTGTTATTAAATTCTCCGCATTCAATTTAAAATAAGCGCCAGTGAAGATACTATTTAAAAATCTTAATGAATCCATTTTTCTGGATGTATCTGCATCGATAAAACGTTTTAAAATTCAGAAACGGAAGAACGAAGCGCGCTTCTAATTCCAAATCTCAATTAAGGTAGCATAACAATTGCGCATCTATGCTGGTAACTCTAACCTATAGGGCGGAGGCACTATTATAACTTTATCAGTGTTATTATATTGTTAAATTTATGGTATTTGGTTCTTATTTACTCTTCAGATTTTAATATATAAATTGGGCAGTCTTTGGGCTGCTTATTAAAGGTATACGTGTGGGGATTGAAAAAAGTATCTGGTAACATTGATGGATGGTAGAATAGAAGTTAACCTATATTAATTGCTTCCAATTGTCTATATAACCCATTGACAGAGAGACATCTTACGTCTTTCCACGAGGAGTAATTTCGAGATGTAAAAGAAAATTATCATAATGCAGTATGATCAGGTAATTTAATTGTCGGAGATATGAACCTCGCTTATGTTTTTTTTTTCTGTTCCGGTAATAACCTTCTGCTGTTTCGTTCTTCTAGTTTGGAAACAGAAATGGCAAAATTGAAGCTAGAAGATCTGAACATAGTAACACCGCTGGGTGTTGGAGGTTTTGGAAGGGTAATATTAGTAAGTACTTTATTCTCCAATTTGTGTTTCTCTTCTTTTTATCCCCATGTATACTCCTGCATGTCATAGGAACAAATAATGAATCTAGGAGACGCGCCGGGTCATTCGTTTAGCGTGACAGGCTCGAGGCCCTAAAAAATACTGCTTCGAATTCTACCATTCTACCAGGGCCCTTTACTTTAGCGGGTGGCCTGGTTGTTAAATAACATCCAACTAAACCCTCTTCTCTGAGTCTCTGAAGAAAAGTGGGGAATATAAAGTGTGTTCGTCTGTCCATCATTCACACTTTTATGCGGTTTGTTACTGTTAACAAATATACAGTACCATAAGCTGGTACATTCACACATCATATAAACTAATTATGGGACATACAGTGAGTTCCTAACCGGTTTCCATTGCTTTTTAATCAAGCGTTCACTGTATGAATTGTTCTTTTATTGCTAGGGATCAAATTTTGGAAATGGCAAACAAAACTTCCAATTGGTAGATCAGTCAGCTGCAATCGCATGTCCTACCTCCACCGAAACACTAACCCTGTTTTCCAAATAAAGTATATGACAGGGTTTTCAAGTCATGAGTACCTTTATACACTACTATGATAATGGTTGCACGACGTAAGAGAGGTGGATCTCACTGAAAATGTATGATATCAAAAAGCAAAGGAAAGGAAATATATAAAGCATATTTGCGTACTAATAAATTATGATGGTGACTCTGATCGATGCATGTGAGTTTGTACGATCAAGATCATCTGTGTTTGCCTAAGGCAGCAGCTACACTTAGTTTCATATCAATTAAAAATTATGTGGATGGACTACTCATGGCTAGCAAAGATCGTGATATTATTCTGCCTGAAAATGAATACAATGTACTACACAAATACAAGACTTGAGTAATTAAAGCTAACACTGTTTTATGAAATCCTCTATGTTGAGGACAAACGGATGTAACTTGGGATTATAAGGATTAAATGATCACGATTTAGATGGTCAACATAATTGTACTAGTCACTCACAAAGGTAACATATATCAGTCAAATATTATTTGTGACGACTTAATATAAGCTACACTTTGATAAATTCTATTCCATTATCATTTGATCTTAGAGAGACTCTTGAAAGTCAACGGCGAGAATCAGCTGGTAGATAATGTACATGTATATTAATTGTATGTGACTTCAGTTGTAAGTTAACATAACACTAATAAAATGTACTAAACAAATACAAGTCTCGACTAAAGACAATACTTTTATATAGTATAACACAAATACAAGTCATCAGGAACGAATTTACCTTAAATTGTATAATATAAACGCATGTCTTGAGGAAAGACAATACCTTGAAATAGTAAATTATTCGTATGTGTATAATTTACAGGTACAGGAAAAGAATAACAGCAATGAAACGTATGCTCTAAAGATACTCAACAAGCAACACATCGTAGCGTATGGCCAACAAAAGCAGGTCATGAATGAAAAGAACATTATGGCGGAATTAAGATCCGATTTCATTGTAAGGTAATATTATGACTTTTATTTTCCATTCTACCACTGCTTGTAGCTGTCGTTAAAATGAGATGTTGATATGGTTTGGTTGGTCCACTCTTCCTATAATATAATGTTCTCTTTAGCATGATTGAAAAAATAAAGAAGAAAAGAAAAACAATTGCAAGAGAAAGAGTTAACCATGTTTAAATACACGTGGAAAGGATATGATAACTGTAGCAGGTTTTCTATCCTTATCCAACATTTTAAAATTTCTTTTTAACAACATCCTTGTTAGCAGTTTGATGAAGCAAAATCCTTTTTTTGCAGACAAGTGAAACTTGGTTCGCACGTTATCATTTTGCATATTTAACGCAATGACTACTTGATGTAGACAAAATAAAATTTTGGTAGGCATTTTGGTATGCATAATAAATGAACGGCTCCGAGTTTAGTAGAGGTGTAGGTATGCATACTAAATAAACGGCCCTGAGTTTAGTAGGAGTGTTGTTACGCATAAGGAACATTCAGTTCTGAGATTATTAGGCGTGTTGTTATGTATAATTAACATTCGGCTCTGAGATTATTAGGCGTGTTGTTATGTATAATGAACATTCGGCTCTGAGATTATTAGAGGTGTAGGTATGCATACTAAATAAACGGCTCTGAGTTTATTAGAGGTGTAGGTATGCATACTAAATAAACGGCTCCGAGTTTATTAGAGGTGTAGGTATGCATACTAAATAAACGGCTAAGTGTTTGGTAGGAGTGTTTTTATGCATAATGAACATTCAGTTCTGAGTTTATTTGGCGTATTGGTATGTATAATGAACATTCGGCTCTGAGATTATTAGGCGTGGTTGTACGCATAATGTACATTCGGCTCTGAGTTTTACTAGGCGTGTTGGTATTCATAATAAATGAAAGGTCCTTAGTTTATTAGGCGTTTTAGTATGCATAATAAATGAAAGGTCCTGAAATATTTGGGTTTGAACTATTTGGGTCTATACTTAAATTGTCTTCAACTGGTTGGGTCTACAAATGTATTCGTTTGAACTGGTTGGGTCTTTACTTGTATTGGTTTGAACGTTTTGAGTCAATACATGTAATTGTTGTGAACTGTTTAGGTGAATAATTGTATGGGTGTGAAATGTTTGTGTCTATCATTGTATTGGTTTGAACTGGTCGGGTCTATAATTGTATTGGCATGAAGGGCTGGGGTCTAAACCTGTATTGGCTTGAAGTGTTTGGTTCTATACTTAAATTGGCTTGAGGTGTTTTGGTCTATACATGTATTGGTTTTCAAGCAATACGTGTTATCCAAGCGAAAGCTGAGTTCATTTCGCGTTGGATCATATTTATACAAGAACTATTTTCTAGGTTTCTAGGTTGCATTAATCAACACTCCATTCTATCCAAACATGTTTGTCAACCTGACATGAACGAAATAGTAAATGAGTAGTCATTGTTGATCTACTCAGTTTGTTAGTTAAACGATTTGTTTTTCTTTAAAAGAGTGCTCTAAATGAGGTTTAGATTTTATAATTTAGGAAAAACAGTAAATTTGTATTTGTTATGCTTATTTCAGGGCAACTTGCTTCAGAAAAGTTTCAATCAATTAAATAGCGATTTTGGATAATATTTGTTCATTAGGAAACACTAAATTTGTTGAACGTGAGAAACAGATTAGATTAATTATTATGAATATGTAAAGTCTGAATTTAAAAGAAAATGAATACAGAGTACAAAAACACATGTGATACATTTACATATCGTAATACGGTTATGTCGCAAAATTAATTGTCCACCGTGATGTGCATAACTTCAACATGATTTAGAGACAATAACAATTATGCAATTATTCCATGTTAGGCCGTGAAATTCTTTTGATATCAAGACATTTATACACATGTCAGGTGTGATGTGGTATAACCAATGTACCCTTTTCTACAAGATATCAATTCTCGTGTAGAAAGTGCAAACGAAAAATCAATCTCATAAAAATGACAAAAGCGTCATTAAGACATCGAAGAATCTAATCAACATTTTGACCTGACAAAAATTCAGTAGCTATTGTAAACAAAACTATTTGTAATTAAGGCATCTTTAGCTGGATATGTTAATAAAATCATAGTACTATCATAGATGTTAGTTATAAGGTAGGCATGTTCAAACAACAGATCTGGACCTATTTTTCTTTGACAATTTTGTTTTCAATTTCCAGGTTGCATACAACGTTTAAGGATGATGAACATCTGTATCTGTTAATGGAGCCTTGTCTTGGAGGCGAGCTGTTTACGTTGTTATATGAAGAGTAAGTTAAATAATTGTATACACTGCTGATTCAACTTTTGTTTTTGTGCTTGTATGTTTTACAATAAGGATAACACTTAAAGCAAATCAAGAAATCAAGAAATATGTTGCAGTAGGGTGTTGAAAATCAAACAATATATAAAGAAGAATCGTCAACACCTTCGAACGAGTATTTTTGCAACCAGACTAATTGTGCATGTATACTTGAAACAGATAGCGGCGCAGATTTTGTACATCGCGTGATGTAACAGTTGCGATTTCTCCTTTACATACTGTGTTTGCCATTTGATTCCTGTTAACATAATTTATGTTAACATAAATATTGGCTGCGTGCTACTTTCAGGAATTTTCAAGTTATTCCTTATTAGAATGAAATTCAAAATGGTTTTTATCCTTCATGTTTAAGACTATTTGCTGTACTGGCTTTGTTTATATTGTACACTTGTATCATCTTATATACACCTTATTGGTGAGATTTCTTTAAACTTATAGCACAATCAAGGGGATTAATTAAATACTGGAACTAAATAATCTGTCAACTTTAATCTTGATCCAGATGTCTTAGTGACCTCCACAAATTAGTTACATTAGTTGTAACAAATACATTTTTGAAACTGAAAGGTTATCCTTATAAAGAAAATTTAAGTAATTTGTTGTTATTTACATATTGTTATCGGGTTCGATCCCTGGACAAGTCATACCAAAGACTTACAAAAATGGAACTAACAGCTGCCTTGCTTGGCGATCAGCATTAAGAGGTTAGTGGCAGGACTGGTCGGCATGGTGTCAGGATAATGTGACTGTGTGGGACATCATGCTACATGTCTGAGACTTGATGTCCCAGTGCTAGACATCACTATAAAGTGCATCACTGCAGATTTCGTAGCGATATGACTGAACATTTTTGAAAGCTACGTTAAAAATCCTAATCAAACAAACAAAGAAACAAACAATCAAATAACACTCATTTGATAAATATGATAATATTATTTAACTATATTCCTCTTGTTTTCTCACTTGTTCAATTTACGGTACTACGACTCGATCGAGCACGTCATTACCTTAATTAACACATTAATATTAATTAGAAGTCTTGTAAATTAATACCACGTGACTTTTATGGTTGCAGATGCTGTGTAAATCTGCTTATATAATTATTTAGATTTTCATAAAATATTTTTAGACCCTGTGACCAATGTTCCCTCTAAGCTGCGCGAGTGCACAGCTGCTCGGGCATCAACGAACAGCTGAATTATAAATTTTTGCTCAATCCAACGTTAAATTTTGCTCGTCTCCGTAATGCTTACGCAGTGTTGCGAACACTGCGCGCACCTTTACCATTCGCTTAGAGGGAACGTTTTCTGTGACAAGAAGAAAATGCTGGGGATTAAAGTATTTGATGAATACCCTGTTGGTCGGATGTACTAAACTATATTCAAGAAGTTTCGAAATGTTTAATTGAAAAGAAAGATATTGGTGATTAGTTAGAAAAGATGGCTTTTTCATCAGAAAAGATAATCAAAGTCGACCTTATATAATTTGTCTTCTCGGATGGCAATGCCTCGCGGGAAATCTATAACGCAGTCCACATAACTTTGAAACAAAATCAATATTTAATAAATTCCTAACCATATACATGTATCAAATGAATCACTGCTATGACCTTGGCAAGAAAACACATATATTAAATGAGTCACTGCTATGTCCTTGGCAATAAAACACATATATTAAATGAATCACTGCTATGTCCTTGGCAATAAAACACATGTATCAAATGAATCACTGATATGGCCTTGGCAATAAAACACATGTATCAAATGAATCACTGATATGGCCTTGGCAATAAAACACATGTATCAAATGAATCACTGCTATGACCTTGGCAAGAAAACATGTATTAAATGAATCACTGCTATGTCCTTCGCAATAAAACAAATGTATCAAATGAATCACTGATATGGCCTTGGCAAGAAAAGCTCCCCTTTTGTTTTTTTTGAGTGAAAACATCTTTATGATGATGATGTGCGTTATTGATATTCTCTGGAATGAGACGAATGTTCGAAAATGATCTGGTTGCCTTACTGTAAATTCTAACACAACTCAGTGTATGTCGACATTGAACAAAGTCTAATACTATGTTTATTTAGGCTTGTAAACTTGTTTATTTGTTATTGTAGAGAGAACCTCAGTCATACGGCAGCCAAATTCTACACTGCCTGCATAGTTGAGGCATTGAGTTTCATGCATTCTAGAGGAATCATCCATAGAGATCTAAAGCCCGAGAATGTACTCCTGGACTCCAAAGGATATGCAAAACTGGTATGTGTACCTCAATATTACTCTCCTAGACTACAGTTAACGTGTAAAACTAGTATGTATAATTTAAGATTTTACTCTTACATACACCATGTCTTGTACTATGCCCTTCACTGAGGCACTTTACATTCTTCTGTCTGATTGACTTTTATATGATCATTATAACTCCCACATTGACTGAGACACATAACAATTTTAAAGTGGATCTAATTTTAAATAAATAAAATATATCACGATTGGAACCGCGTTTCATTTTAGGCGCCACACAAATGGTTTGGATGTACGAAGTCCCTGTTATGATAAATATACCCTAAATAAAAAACTTGAATATTTCTTATTCATTTTTTCTCTTTTCCTCACTGCCAACCCAACATAACCTTGTATGTAGCTAACGCTTTGTCCGCCTGTCTCCCCGTAAACCATCTCTGCCATTCTAACTTTCGGTGTATATCTCTAAATAAATCAATGCTTTTCTAAGAGACTTGGTATTGGTCTAATGTCTCTTATCTGCCTTATGCTATTCACAATGCTTCAGTTTCAATATTTCTAAAATGTTTCGGCAGTTTAGTCTGTTGATCCATTTGTTAGTTATAAACACTTTTCCGGATCTTATCTCCCAGGACGTTTGATATATATGAATAATGTTTGGCACACATATCACAACCGTAATCAGGCTGTGTCTTATGCATTTAACAAATATAAAGTTTTAGTAATGTAATGTTTTCATTCAGTTTTTTGTCCTGCCATCCATTATTCCCAATTTAGCTGCAGGGGCGCTTAACTCCAAAGTCTTGTACACTAATATTAAGATGCCTTATTGTATAAGCATTATAATAGGACATTATATTAGCAGTTCTTCTGCTAATCATTTTTCTCCATTTATCTGATCATTCATTCATCATTTCTGGAGCATAGCTGTGAAATCCATTAATACATCTCTATAAATGTTAGAACACAAATTTGGAACACATAAATGGCTATTATTGTGCCGTTTGCTATTTCGTAATTCTTTAGTTGTAGTATTTTGAATGCCTTTTCCCGTTAGTCTCTTCAAACCACATTAACCATTCATCCTTTATTACTGGAGCAAAACACATAACGCGACCCATTTCCATGCTTGCTTTGTTGATTCGAATGTATTTTCTATATATGAAGTCTGCAATTAATAATTGTCTCCTAGCAGACATTTGGCCTGACAAGGAACGTAGTCCACTGCATGTTTTTGTTGTTTTGTTCTCAAACCATTGATATGATAAAGAGGCTGTAAATATATCACTATTACTTTCTTTATCTGCATGTTCTTAAATATTTTTCTTGGACAGAACATAATTCCCCAAATAGTTTTAGATATTTCAACAGCACGGGAAACACATGTGGCACAAGTTGCCTATGGACACATATTTTCCAATTCTATATTTTTATGTCGCCTTAGGTAGAAGGTATATCATGTACTACATACATTGAGAGTGATTCACCAGAGGGTATTCTTATACTTAGAAAAAGGACTGATAGTCACGAATCATTGAATATTCTCAGTACGGATCTTTACATAAGCGGGATAGCAATAGTGGTATCATCCATAGTCTTGTTTGGTTTTGTCAGAAAAAAAAGTCGATTGTCAGTACGGATCTTTGCATAAGCGGGATAGCAATAGTGGTATCATTCATAGTCTTGTTTGGTTTTGTCAGGAAAAAAGTCTATTGTCAGTACGGATCTTTACATAAGCGGGATAGCAATAGTGGTATCATTCATAGTCTTGTTTGGTTTTGTCAGGAAAAAAGTCTATTGTCAGTACGGATCTTTACATAAGCGGGATACTTAGTGTTGCTTATTTTAATAGTACGAAATTCAAACACTGATTCAGCCTATGATAACTGCAAGTCAACAACAGTTTACACCATACATGTTTGAACTGTACTCTTTAAACATGAATCAGACAGTCCGCCTTAGAATGGATTAGGAAGACTGACTACTCCAATCAGATGTTGTTGCACCCCATTTTAGTCGATAAGAAATTATTAATTTATTTTCTATAATTGTTCCTGGAGATTCATTCACCAGTGAGGAATGTTGCTTGCATGAAGTCAAAACAGGATTAAAATCTAAACAAAATATATTGTTTACTGATGTCAGTCGCAAGAATTTGGAGTAAGGTGACTAAACAAAGTTTTATTTTCCGCCTGATTCCGAAAAGGGCATTTGAACTAGCATTTCATTCAATGAAATTAGTTTTAGAAAATGCCGGATAATCTCAAATGAATCTTTCACTTAATGTGACCAGGTACGTTCTTAACACAAATATGGTCTTGGTTCATTTGGCGTTATAACTAATACACTGCATTTCAACAAATTTGTATAAATATGAAAAACACATACAGCGATATGACGAAAAGTATTTTCGTCAATACTCGTAAATGGTTTCATGCCGATAATTATGTAAATGATTACCGTTCATTATTCTTCCATAAACCGTTCTGACATAGCTTGGTTTGTATTTCAAATATGTCAGGGGAGGCATGTTCTAACCTTGATAAACTTGTGGTCTAGCTCTTCTAGCCTTTCATGTCAATATGATACGCTAAACTTAATCTTATAAATCGCGTTTTTATTATTGGTTTTTCATTCTTTCATTTTGATAATAAATATAATTTCTTTATGTGGTGAATAAACATTATCCACCATTGTTTTTCCTATAGTCCATAGATTTGCAACTTTTTGTTTCATAGTACTTTTATCACTGCGGTGTCATAGATTCACGCTGATTTTGTAAAACGTTTAGGGAAATAATTTGCAACACATTTCGTATTAAAATATATCGCATTCGGTGAATCATTGATAGCTCATCGCACTCCTAATTCATCTATTTGTTAAGTAAATATTTCACATCTCATAACTTATGCTGGGTAATTTTTTCAGAACAGACTCTTATTTTCAGCTACATATAATACGTATCTATTTATGCGTTAATTTTTCTCTAAAGATTGACTTTGGGATGTCCAAGAAGGTGATACCAGGAGAAAAGACCTGGACGCTATGTGGAACGGCAGATTATATGGCCCCTGAGATGGTTTTAACAAAAGGGCACGACACAGCGGCAGATATTTGGTCTTTGGGAGCTCTTGTTTTTGAAATGCTTTCTGGCAGGTAAGAATGACAAACACTATACGGTAGTTACAAACGGTTTGCAGTGCACCAACACCTCACACACATACATACATACATACATATGTGTGTGTGTGTGTTTGTGTGTGTGTGTGTGTGTGTGTGTGTGTGTGTGTATGTGTGTGTGTGTGTGTGTAATACATGCAATCCAACAGCGAGAAGATATATTTTTGTGCAGCTCAAGTTACAATAGCTAACATTTCAATATATCATTATGTAGATGTATGCTTAACATATAACAGAGAATATAAAATCATCTACTTTAGACCTCTCTTACCAACATGACACATTTTAAATCTGAACAGGATGTAAACCATATCGATTAAAAAAAATTAATTATCATACACATACTTTGTCATAAACATATAAAATATTGAACTTTAATTTATACATTTTAAAAACTTTTTATTAAAAAACATTTACCAACCCTGTGATTAAAAATATAACACCGCATGATGATCGCATGCACTACTTTACATTCTACCTTGACATTTGACGGATGCATGTGTCGCCTACCGTGAGAATGTGTCTGTGTCTTTATCCGATGCATTTTTTGGTACTTTCAACCGAGACCGATACAGCGAAATTGCTTCGGACAAAAAGATAGTACTCGAGTTATTGTGACTGATAATGGCATGCACTACTTTACATTCTACCTCTACATTTGACCGATGCATCTGTCAGTTGCCGTTTTCAGTTACGGTCATCGCATCGGATGCAACGAATGGTAAATGCGTATTTAACCTTTGACATCGTGTACAATCACATGAATCTCACAAATACAATTGTGAAATATTTACAATATCTTGTTCTACAGAGGCGTAGCGGGGGGAGGTGGGTGGCATAGGGGGACAGATGTGACCGAACGCCAGACTAGTGGAGGCGTCAAAATGGGCTTTGAAATAAATAGGTTGTATGTGGCATTTCATAATATCATTATATCGCGTGTGATGTGACCGTATGCACTATGCAGCTATGCATTATTTTTTTTTTCCTCTTCCCTTTAATAGCCGTTGGTGTTACATTGGGTGATGCTGATTTTATTGATGAAAAAAATGGGTTTCAGAGTTGAGGGGAGGTAGGGTTGGGGGTTGGGTTCGTAAAGATGAATCTTGTCCCCGGGCTCGAAACACTCTAACTAGGCCTCTGTAGTTCTAGTATGTTATAATTTATTTCCATTATGTGGGTTAACTCAGAAGAGATAGAAGGCACATGATGGTGACATGACATATTTTCTAAAACATTTCAACATATACTTTTGTATTATTTTCTCAAGTCAACGTTGAAAGAAACTTGTATGTCGGTTCGTTTGTGTTATTATTTCTGTACCTATTTATAAGTACCTAGTCAGCATATGAAATTGTGTATTTTTCAACAGTTGCATTTCGTTTTCCAGCTCCCTCTTTGCAGACAAGGATGATAATCACACGCAGACTTGTAATAATATCTTACAAGGGATCAATGATGTTGTCTTCCCAAATGAAATTAGGAATATCGCCGAAGATTTCATACGGAAATTATGCAGGTAAGAACGAGATTGATGCTGCCGTCTTCCTAAATAATATAAGAAACATTTTGGAAGGTCTCTTTCGTAAACAACACAAGTGAGAAATCAATAGATGATGTTATCCTCTGAAGGGACATAGGAACACTGAAGATATATATATATAGAAAGATTTAGCTTTTGAACAAAACACATAACTAAAAATTTAAAACCAAAATATACATGTCATAGTAATAGATCCACCATGTGCATAATTGATGTATATATGATACATTGACGAATTTCATTCAAGCATTGGCTTTATTCCCTTTCTTTTATTTATAAGAAATAATCCTGTCAAACGCCTCAACGCGCAGGAAATACCAATGCACGGATGGTTCAACGAATTCCACTGGGAGGACTTACGAGGCAGAACAATGGAACCACCTTTTATTCCAAAGGTTATTAACCCCCCCCCCCCCTCTCTCTCTCTCTCTCTCTCTCTCTCTCTCTCTCTTTCTCTCTCCATATTATTTTCTGAATTCCGCCCATCTCCACACCCAAACAAACAAACAGATAAAAAGGTAACATTGCATTGATACGCAGAAATAAACAAACTGCAAAATAATTAATTGCTGTGAATTAGCCGTTAATCTTGATATACCAATTGTTTTGGATTACGCGATTCCTTTAAACATCTGATTTTAGAACCATTTACAGATACAACTGGACCCTCATTGCCATCCGATGCATATCCATCTTTTAGCATACACTAATACGGCAGTTTCTAAAAACTAAATAAACACATTTTTGGTATCATACAAAAATGAACGGATTAGTGGTTTTTAATCATGCACCCCATAATATGATGTAACACATGGCATTACTTTTATATGCCCTTTGTCCCTGTTATCTTGTTCTGACAACTATTTACACTATAAAAAATATCCCCATCTATGGTTATTGTTGTTCAAGTCAAGTAATATCGACAAATGAGAGAATGGCATTTTAACCGTTGCTTCGTTTAATTTTTTATGTCCATCTCTCTCGATATTTCAATTTCCATGTTTTTGTTTGTTCCGTCGTTGATTATTTACAAACTATATATTAACCCAAGACGTATGTGTTTCGTTATTCAGGTCAATTCCTCAGTTGATGCCAGTAATTTCGATTGTGAAAGCTTATCAGAACAGGCAGATTATCCATGCATTGATGACGTAATAAGCTGGGACCCGGACTTTTAGCTCAGTTCTACGATTCCCACCTTGCATCTGTCAACTTCAATTTTTCTCGGATGAAACGAAATTAAGTACCTGGGAAAGGAAACAATGGAATCATGATGTTAGAAGCTAACAAAAACGCTTATCATTCACAAAATCACTGAAGTATGCAAATCAGTTGCAGAGTCTACCAATACATGTGAACAAATATTTTGCTGGACGTTTGTTAGGGATTGCCATCAAGTTGTGGGAGTCGCACATACTTGATATCGATATGGAAAATATATGCATATTACAAGCCAATCATGGGCAAAAACAATCACATTAATCGTTCATTTTATATTTTTTTAAAAAAATTCAAATTTTGAAAAGATAATGAAACGTTTAATTATAGATTTGTATATGCTTTACATCCCATTTGATTTCTGTGGAAGTGAGCACTTTTTTTGCTGACACCTCTTAAAGTTCCATTCCAAGCATATTTGGCGTTGTCAGTATTTTCAAAGTGTCCTCTGGTAAAAACTGTTCTGGATAACAGAAGGTTTAGTTATTTAAAGTAACTATTTGTTTGTTCGTAGTTTTTCTGATGGTCGTTATCCTACAGTTTTCTGGTTCCATACTCACCTCCCTTCTGGTATTTTACCTGTTGGCCGTCTTTGTTTCTCCTTTCACATTTTTCTGGTTCTAATTAGTTGCAACTCTTGCCAGGAATCATTTTTTTTTCGAACTTACATTGTATTTTTCCTTTTTATGTTATTGTTTAGAATATTACTTGGTATGGATGTTTCAAATAGTTCAAGGTTGTGTTTTTAATTTCAACCTATTTTGTTCTACAGTTGGTGTGTGTGATTGTGCATCTCTCATTTCTCTTTGGTGGCACCACTCTTTGATTTCTTGTCTCCTTTTAGAAGGCCATTGGTCACGCAAGGGATTGACCTAAGTTTGTTGTGTGTTTGTCACTGCTTCAGTATCTAGTTGGTTGTTGCTTCCATTGCTTCATAGTACTTCCTTGTGCTTTTCTTTATTTTTACTTTGCTCTTTTCTTCCACACCTTGAATTGTTGAGTTGTGCTGGATTTGTGGTAGCTGCTTCTGTTTTTCTTCCCTGGTTGTCTGTCGGTTATATGTGTAGGTGCCTCTCTGGCTTCGATGTCTTTTACCTTGTCTGTTATTTCAATGTCCCTGTTTGTAAGCTCTTCTATTTCTTATGTCTGTTTGTGTAGTACTTGTTGCGGTTCTCTGGCCTAAAGTTGTGTTAGCCTTTCTTCTCGTGAGAATGTAGTGTTCATGTATGTTGTTGCCTTTGGAAGCGCTCGCGTGTGTATAGTAAGTTTGTATAAAACAATTGAAACCAAGATTGACATATATAAAATATTCAAAAGCGTTATTACTTCTGAAAACAAGAAACTAAATTGTATGGTACACTTCCAAACGAGTACGCTTTAATTTACTAACAATATATTACTCTCATATGAGAATCCTGAAAGGGAATTTGCTTTCTCAAGAGATTTTGTATCACGTTCGTTCATGTTCAGCTATACTAATTTTATGTAACTAATGCCTTTTTCTCTCTTACTTTTCCTTTGTTTGTAACTAATACGTTTTCTCTCTATTTCTTTTTCCTGTTTTTATCAATTTCCTGTGTTAGTATTTCCCATGTTAGAATCGTTATCTGTGAAAAGAGGAAATAAAAATTTATGATGATGAGTTGCATTAAATTAAAAGTTCAATGAAACGTTAAATTTTCTTTTATGTTTTGAAATTTCCAGAACTTAAAATAGCGTTCGTTGGTTGTTTTAATTATAGACTCAAAACGTTCTTGACTTCGAAAGTCCATGTATTTCCTGCCACATGACACTTGCCCAGTATTTTGCAAAACTCTGTTAATAAAATCTCTAATTTATAATAATTTAACACTTTCTATACATTATATGTCTTAAACAATTATATGTATTTCATCCAATATTCCAATGCTTCAGTTATTACACGTTATATTACTATGGCACTCACGTGACCATCACTATATTTTATGTTTCTCGAATATTTGGACCCTTGTTTTGTTTTGTTTTGTTATTTGCTTGTTTTGTTATTTTGTGTATATTAATTGTTTGAGGTTTTATTTCTTTCAAATGCTAAAATCGTACTTGAATTTGTTCTTGGGTAAATTTGATCAACGGGAATAAAATATTTTGGCAAATGTAGAGTATTTTTTTCAGCATAAAAATAACAATTATAACACTTATTAATGGGTTATAAGCTGACTTGATCATTTTAGGAATATGTTATATTTCTTTTAAGTAACACGATATATTTGTTGCGTGAACATTTTGTCAAATAGCGTCGAAAAGGGTGCCAAGTGATAACATTTACAATTTAGCTTGCCTCGATGAACTACGACAGATTCATGATATTACACGTCGTCGTTGCTAACCAAGTATCCGATATGATAACCTATCTACAGATAGGGTTATCTCATCGGAACCTTGGCTAGCGAAGATGCCTAGACGTTCGCATTAGCGTCTTTCGTCCTGAAGGGGTACTTTTATACATGAATTTGTGTTTCAATTAAATTCATTAGGAACCTTTTTTCATTCAGTCATGTTTTCTGCAATAAGGTACACATATTGTTATACCTGGAATCTTGAATCTTCATCTGGAGCTGCGTGTTGAAAAATAGCACACCTTGACTACAATTATAGGTGACAGTGACGCAGATTTTAAGTTGTTCTGACCATGCTTAAAATGTGTCATGTTTATTTTTTTAAATTTCTGTTCACGCTAGAATCACAAATCTAGCTGGAAACAATTGTTTGCGTATTTATTAGTATCACACCTTGCCACCAGAGAAGGTCAGTGTGACCTATAATTAATATGTTATTGCATTAGCTTAAGAGTTCATCTTACATTGCTGAACATTTAGGTTTCCTGCAGGCAAGTTGTGTACATAACGCTAGACCTCGAGTCATAAGGGGAAAGTATGCATATATTTGTTCATACACTATCGTCATAAAAAAATCAGGGAACTGTGACATATTTTCCAGGCTTCACGTACTTTAGTTAATAATATAGAAAACAAATATACAAATGTACGAATCCGGATTAATCTAGCTTCATAGCAATTTATAAAAAAAAGCCTACCGTGCTAACTTTAATATGACTAAAGATACTAACGTATTGAATGTCATATAACGTATAACGTATTTCCCTGTTTTTATGCTGATTGGATGTACTTCCAAACTTCATGAAGTATACAGATGCAATCGAGGTATTGTGAAAACAAATATAAAGGGACCGAACAGTAGTTGTTGTTGTTGGCTTGACTTTGCTTGCGAAGATTTAGAAGGGGGATGTCCACGTCTATTGCACGCGCTGGTGGCTGATAAACTGTTCTGTGAGAGGCATGTCCGTCCACAGAGGCTGCAGGGGAATGTCTGGGTGGTGGTGGATGCTGCTGATGGTTTCCGGTATTTTCTTTGCCATCGTTTTTCCGCCAAGCTGGCCCGTCTATTTTGTCCAAACGTGGTAGTGGCTCAGTAAGCTGTACTTCGCCAACTTTCACGGCCTGTGATGCCATTGGCGTTGCTTGATACCACACGTGGTGAGGGTCTTTTTCAAGCAGTCTTGATATCTGTTAAGAGGTGCCCTTCTATCACGGTGGCAAGTAGACAGTCATACAATGCGATCTTTGGCAGGCGATGATCCTGCATCCTATACACGTACCCTGCCCAACGTAGCTGTATCGTCACTAGCATTACCTAAACGCTGGCGATCCTTGCTTGTTTGTGGACTTCAATGTTGATGACGAAGTCACTCCAAAGGATGTTGAGGATAGTGCGGAGAAGGCGCAGATGGAAGCGTTCAAGGAGGCGGGAGGTGGCGGCTATAGGGTACTTAGGATTTATCGCCAAATAGGAGGGTGATCAGTACGAAAGCTCAGATCGTTGTACCTCTTGGGACTGGCACTGTATCACACTGGTTTATAGAGTCTGCTGAAGATCTTGTTTGCCTTGGCCAGTCTTCTGTGTGGACAACAAGGACAGTCTCATTGGCAAAGAGAAGTCATCTGTTCAGTGTTTCCAAAGCCTTGGTGTGGGCCTGAAAACGCCTTACGTTAAAGAGGTTTCCATTTGTACGAAATCAGATATAGATGACATCTTCGTCATTGAGACCTTATGTTGCTTTTTGTAGCATCACGCTGAAGAAGATTGAGAACAGTGTAGGAGCTGAAACGCAGCCCTGTTCACTCCATTTACAATGGGGAAGGTTGGTGACAGGTCGTTATTGTTTCTGACCTGACCAAACTGGTCTTTATGAAGTTGGATGATCATGGTAAGTACATTTAGAGGATATCCCTACTTTTCAAGGATTTTCCACAGTCCGTTTTTGGTGACTGTCAAATGCCTTTGTCAGGTTCACAAATGTGATCTATAGTCCTTTGCTTTGTTTTCGACATTTCTTCTGGATCTCTCTCAGAATGAACACCATATCAGTTGTGCCCAAATTGGCTCTGAAGCCATATGACCGCTCTGGAGTATGTTCTTTTGCAATGGGGGGGGGGGGGTACCAGTCTGTTTTACAACACTATAGCAAGGATCTGGGCTGCAATGAAGAGCAGATTTATCCCACGATAGTTTGAGCAGTCAGACATTTCCACTTGTTTTGTTCAATTTAATGATGACTGCGTCTCGGAGGTCTTTTGGAAGTTTTCCTTGCTCCCAGCAGCAACTGAAGAACTCGTGAAGTTTGGTGTGTAATGCTGAGTCTCCACTCTTCCACATCTCAGGCGGTATACCGTCGTTTTCGGCAGCCTTTATAGTCTTCAGCTGTTGTATGGTTGTTACAATCTCTTGCAGTGAGGGAGCCTGATTGAGTTCCATCTGTGGTGGCTGTTGTGGGATGCGATTTATAGCTGCATCCTGGACTGTAAGACTGGTGCTGAAGAGGGTCTGGAAGTGATTCAGCGGCTTAGGATAGATTCCCTGTCGGTAAGTAGCTATTGGCCAATTGCACTCCGTAGGAGGCTCTGTATTTGGAAGGGAGGAGCATACACTGCTTTCAAAGCTTCATAGAACCCTTTGTAGTCACCAGTTTCAGCGTTCAGCTGTGTTCTTTCTGCAAGTTTTGTCCACCATTCAGTTTGTATGTCCCGGCGGTTCCACTAGAGTGATCTTCAGATAAGTCAGAAGGCTGCTTTTGATCTGTGAACAGGATGGTTGAGCAAGAAGGGCTTGGTACAATGATCTCTTTTTTGGCAAGCATTTCTTTCATTTCTTGGTTGTTTTCATGAAACCAGTCTTTGTTTTAGTGGTGAATTCAGGGATTTCTTCTGAGGTTTGCAGAATGTCAGCCTTGATGTGATACCACATCTTTTAAGGAGGTAGATCTGACCGACTAATAAAAATAGAAATACACACTGAATGCAAATGTACATTGAAAAACCTGACATTGTGAATAAAAAGGTGGATAATATATTAGCTGAAATGGCAACTTAAGAATTATTACCAATGAAAAAATAAATATCCGATTCAATAGTTGTTACTTTAACTGATGTTTAGTAACTTAGTGTATATCTGTAACATCAGCTGGTATAGAACGGAGTTTACAGCTGTGAGGTTTGCAAGTATTGTTAAATCTACAACTCGCTCTAATACCGTGTCCAGTGTTCTGATTTACCTAACGTACTTATATCAAATTACCACTCAAACATAAAGGCTTAAATATATACATGTGATAAAGACGTACTGGCAACCATTATTCATATTCATGTTTGGTAATCATGTCAGTTCAAAAGCCATTAGCTGAATTTACTTTAATGATGCCGAGTCCACTGATGACGACTATAATGATCACAATCAGAATTAAATTGACGACTATTATGATCCTGACTAATCATTCCAATGATGACGGCTATATTGATCCTACCCAAATAATATTGACTCCAATGATGACGACTATATTGATCCCAACCCTAACGATATTGACTCCAGTTATAACGACTATAATGATCCTGACTAATGATGCTGACTCCCATGTTGACGACTAAAAAGATCCTAACTAATGATGCTGACTCGATAGATGACGCCTATACTGATCAGGACTAATGATCCTGACTCGATAGATGACGACTATAATGATCCTGACTAATGATGCTGACTCCCATGATGACGCCTATAAAGATCCTGACTAATAATGCTGACTCCCATTATGACGACTATGAAGATCCTGACTAATGATCCTGACTCGATAGATGACGACTATAATGATCCTGACTAATGATGCTGACTCCCATGATGACGACTATAAAGATCCTGACTAATGATGCTGACTCGATAGATGACGACTATAATGATCCTGACTAATGATGCTGACTCCCATGATGAGGACTATAAAGATCCTGACTAATGATGCTGACTCGATAGATGACGAGTATAATGATCCTGACTAATGATGCTGACTCCCATGATGACGACTATAAAGATCATGACTAATGATGCTGACTTGATAGATGACGACTATAATGATCTTGACTAATGATGCTAACTTCCATGATGACGACTATAAAGATCCTGAATAATGATGCTGACTCGATAGATGACGGCTATAATGATCCTGACTAATGATGCTGACTTGATAGATGACGACTATAATGATCCAGACTAATGATGCTAACTTCCATGATGACTATAAGGATCCTGAATAATGATGCTGACTCGATAGATGACGGCTATAATGATCCTGACTAATGATGCTGACTCCCATGTTGACGACTATAAAGATGCTGACTCAAATGTCTATAATAATAGTGTGTTTGTTCGACGTATCCGCTGTATTCAAGACACGGTCAAACTTCCTGATCTACTGATAATGAGGAATTTGCTGAGGCTTATTATGAAACATTATGTGAAAATGCCATCACTGCAATCTTTGGATCATATCTCTTTAATCTGACTTTGAATGAAAGTATGTATATGCACTGATATTTATAACAATATAAGTTAAGAATGTTTAAATCTGGATAGCTTTCACGGCAGGTATATATCGCATCAATTAAAATTAATGCACGGAACAAGGTTAATAACAGGATAATAAAATATATTGATGTTAATGTATATATATCACGTTGTCAAAATGCTAATATTATCCGGAAGAGACACTTCATACTTCAGGAAGTACCGAAAGCATTTTTAAATAGATAACTTAAAGATAACTGAGTCTGTAGTATCCAAACGGATTCAAACATCAACTTAAGTGAGTTGTAGTGATGCGTTCTTTGCGTGCATGATGACCACTTGTTAAACTAACTTCTGTTGTTTGGTATGAAAGAGACATCAACAACACAATAAATCATAAATTATAACCATCCCCAATCAAAAGTAGCATATCTTCATTCTAGTAATTTTACATTCTACTGCTATATTTCCTGGGTTATCATTGTTACAATAACAATGTGCGAAATGAAGTGTTGTTTATACCTGTCATTTACTTTGAAAATCTCGTATTGGTCATTTCATGAATAAGACTAATACACCGAGGTTGATTACTGCCATAAATATATGCGTGTATTTTCTAATCATTCTTGATGCATTATTGTAAATGGCTGCTTGCAAGTGGTACGTTTATAGTTAAACCCACATATCTTGATGCAAATTGTGCGTGACAGTTTGCAAGAGCTACTTTCCGTCTGCATTAATGTAAATGGCTGCTTGGAAGTGCTATTTTCATAATTTTAGTTATGAATTTAATTTCCTCAGTGATGCAATCTGTAAATTGATGCTTGCACCTGTTTCAATTTATTTTCCTTCTGCGTCATTGTATCTTGCCAACTATCAATTGATTATGCAGTTTGTTGCATGGCAAATGCTTTGAACTTTACTACATGTTTGGTATGTTTTGTTTATAAACTTGCCATATCACAATTCCATCATTCTAATTGCTCTTTTCATACAGATTTGGTCTTGCAACGATGTAAATACTAAGTTTTATCAGTATTCTTTTTGTTGTCCTAATGGTGTCGCCATCTGTTATCATAATGGCATAATAGAGGTTAGCATGGCATTATGACAACAGATGGCGCCCTAAATTTGTAAAGTTTTGCTGTTGCAAGAAATTATTAATGTTCCCCATTGAGCTTTACGACATTCATTTTGTGTCGATAAATATTGTAATTCTTTCACTCCTTTTTTTAAGGTGTACAATAGCAAGCGTGCTCTAAAAAACGTGCTTTCAGTGATTTATAGAAACGTACGAAAACAAAACGAATACGCTGCATCAGGCTGGTCCGTCTTTATCAACCCCAGTTTTGACACACTTAAGTATGTTCTTTCAACGTTTAAGAAATCTACTTCTTAGCTATATCTTAGCTATATATCTCCTTACTTTGGAAACATTGGTTATTCTTAGCACAGTAAGGATCAGAAATGACAATGATACATTCACTTGTAGTCATTATAACAAGCTCTCATTAGACGAACTCTGGTTGTCATCCAGACAAAAGGGTTCCAATCGAATCAGAGAGAGAGAGAGAGAGAGAGAGAGAGAGAGAGAGAGAGAGAGAGAGGCAGACATATAGACTGGACATTATTCAACAAGTTTTGTAAATTTAATAGTTAATTATTAATCATTTGATATTACTTTTATCCCACAATTTTTATTTCAGTAAAAAGTATTTAGATAGAAAGAAGAATGAATAATTCCGTTTATTCTGACAAGACAGACGTTGCACTTTTCATTTGTTGCGCATAACAATAGTCCAAAAACGTAAATTGAACTAGTAAAATTAAATCATTTTCTCTCTCAAAGAATACTATAAATAAAAAAGCGTCCACCATAATAAATAGAATATTGTACACAGACTAAACCATTTTTCGATATATAATGTCAAATGCGTATCATGTTATATTGTTTGATATGGTACACTTCATTGGTTAAAGTACATGTTAATCATACAATGTCACTTTCACAACTAAACATTAGTGTTGCGATATTTATGTGAAAAGCGGATTAATGCATGCAGAAATATCCATGTTCACTGTAACTTCTTGTGACCAGATATTTGCATTATTTGATTTGGAATAGTAGACTGAACAGAATATGCAAATTTCATTTTAAACTCGGAATCACATGTTTGATACGTAAATATGCAGTGGCTGGATAACCTATTTTAGGTTATTGACTGGTTAATGTCCAGATTCTTCAGTGAACAGAAGTGAGTTTGTGTACTTCTGTAAGTTAACATTTAAATCACGCTTGTATTAAGGGTGGATTCCGTCTGCAGATATACCGCCACTCGACCACACCCACACCCGCTATTAACCGAGCAATATTGTAGTTTTACTTGTTTTTGCTATTGCTCTTGTCATTGAGTTTTAGCCATTTTGCATGTTATAATATGTTCTACATGGCATAAGAAACCCATGTGGGGGTAGAATAGCCATACTGAAACAATCTAGCTCATTTTCCCCAATTTTCTTTAGTGAATCGAGTTTCTCGAAAAGGCGGCCAAAATGTTCATTAAAAACAAAACATTCCAGAGGGATTAGTGAAAACAGTTTCCCCATGATTGCAGGCAATTAGGATATAACGATGAAGTAAAAGGTGTCTTTCTGCTCATTTATACATAGGAAGGAGAATGGTAACTGATTTAACAGTTCCGTAGATGTTTAACACTGTTCTGTTGTATTTTAATGTTAGCACTTTTTCAGGGGAATCATTTCAAGATCACCGAATATGTCGTCCAAATGCTGGTGATGTAGCAGTGAGACAAGCTACTGCTCCTGCCACCATAACAGGTATAATTCAGGATACGAATGGAGTTTAAGATAATGGAAAGGCGTTGATGACTTGAGACAGTATAAGGGGACGACATGAACATGGACAACGTTCACTAACACAAGCAGGATTCTCACTAAAACCTAGTGAACTTATACTATGGACTGGAGAACGATTGACTGATACGAATCGATCAAATTGTGGAATTTGAGAAGAATATACTCATTTGAGTAACTTATTTTAAAACAATTAGCAGCAGAGAGGGTGAACCCTACAACGTTTTCAGACAAAATTTTGATTGAAATCTTAAAACGAGCCTTCCTACGATCTCATTTTAACCAAAAAAAATGTCTCAGGGGTAAACCCTACAACGTTTTCAGACAAAAAAATTGATTGAAATCTTAACGTGCCTTCCTACGAAATCTCATTTTAACATTAAAAATAAATGAAAACGGAGACTTTACGATTTTTTAATCAATTTTGGTCGCAACTTGTTGTCATCGCCCTCTCTGCTGCTAGAACTTTCAGTTCTGGGTTAATAATTCTTTTACGATTTTAACCGAATATTTGATCGAGTCTTTATGATATCACAAACAGACTAATTTGTAAAACTTCACCTTGTAAATCAATCAGATTATTTGACTGGTCGGTGAGTTTGAAATTAATTCTGGTTAATGAATTATTATGGCATCGCATGTAGACAGGATTAATTGGGTTTTCAATAATTAGGAATCCTGGAGGAGCTGTTGGTGCAAACGAATAAAGAATATATCCCTGCTGAGCTTGATTTGATTGCTCTAGATTAATTTGATAGCTTCCTTCAATTACATCACATACTAAATTAAGCGCAATCACCGCTGAAATATTTACATTATGCGGGGCAATATGCCTACCGCCACCATCTGGATCATTATTATATTTGAGGAGGACAGTTGAATCTGGTTTTTGTAGCGCCTTGATATCGGTTCTAACAATTCTCGCTAGTTCATCAGCGTTGTATTTCGGAAACTTGAAATTACGCAGATTGTCTTCTGTGATATTGTAATCGGTTAGGAATCGTTGTTTATTGTCGCTGTTGTCATTAATTATTGTTTGAATAATTAGTTCATAGATATATTCCATGTCGGATATAAGTTGATTTATTATTTCAACGTGTTTTTGCGATTATGTTTTCCGTAGTTGTTCTAGTTGTGTTTCATATAATTGTTTAATCTCATTAAAATAACCACGGACGTCAGTTAGCGTAAATGAAATAGTAACAGATGAGTCGGTTGTTCTTTTAATGATAAAATCCCATTGCAATGTGTCTTTGTTGGTGAATATAAATCTATCGGCGATTTATCCTTTTCTTATATCAGATAAATTATCTCGATAACTGGGATTGATTTCATGATATGATTGTACGTCCGTGGTTAAGTCGGCGGTGGATTTTTCCGGTGGTTTTTCAGGCCATCCTAGTACGGTTCTAATAGAACTCTGATATATATCTACGATGTATCCTTCTGTGCTTATCTCAATTGCGGATGATAGTGTTGGTTCATGAACTGTTATAGCGATTTTTGATTCTTTTGTAGTAATCGATTTTATTCTACGCGCGAATTTATTATTGATTTGTTCAATTTGGTATGATCCGGTTGGTATGGAAACGACGTTCCAGTCTGGAGTCCCGTCGTCTTTATTCTTATTCGCAAACACTAAAGAATTATTGGGTTGTTGACCACCAAATGATTTCGATCTGGTATTAGACCAACTGTGATACACTCGTAATTTTGCTAGCGCTATCTCCTTTACGGGGACTGGGCTAGGGAAATTCACACTGAATTCAGGATTCGTTGATGTTATTGATATCATGCTTGTTTGTACTGGGTTCGTGTTCTCCACTATTTGTTGAAGTAATTCCATCGGTGTTTTCATTGTTATTATACTGTTGTTGTCGCTATAATTTTGATATCGCGGAAACGTAAATACTGACCATCACTGAGAACTCACAATCTGATATTGAGTCATTCTGGTTTTCGGGTTTGTGTTTTTCAATTCCATCGGTGTTGTCATTGTTATTATATTCATGTTGTCGCTCTAATTTTGATATCGCTGAATCAAAAATACTGACCATCGCTGAGAATTCACTATCTGATATAATTGTATTATCGAGTGACGACGATATCATCAAGGATAACTGCGAATATGCGGTTGATACAATATGAAATTGAATTAAGTAATCCAGCAGTTTACTCTGGCTGCATGATGATATCCTTTTTGCTATCCCGGTTGATATAACCGCGACTGTAGCCACCGCAGAAATGCAAATTGGAACTACGACCGGGGCAATCATTGTAACCGATGCAAGTATTATTCCGGCGCCAGCGAGAACGCTTGAAACCGAGTACACAGTAATATCAATTGCGGTGATTCTTCGTCGGTATTTTTTTATTTTTATTTGATACTCCTCAGTGAGGGTTTTGAGTCTAGTCTGAAATTCTCTGACGTGATAATAGCGACATTGTGTTGATGAAATCATTGTTATTTTAAAAACGCTAGCGTTTTCAATTGTGAAATCCGAAGGATTTTCCTTTCAATTATCCTATTAACGAAGTGGTTTTAGGATCGGATGAGGGGACACCAGATACAGATTCTATTATCCAGGGTAGTGACTCCCTAATCACAGACTCGTCGGAATTGTTTATAGTAATCGTAAGCGGGATTGGTATAGAGGGTGGAGGTGGTGGTATTTTCTCTAGTATATACATCAATGTGTTAACACCTCTGATACCTGTGTTGCTGAATTCCAAATCAAATTTACGGTGATGTATTATTGTAAGTCGGTAGCAACCTGGTGCACCAGTATGTCTGTTGCCAACACGAAGATGAATTTTTTCTCCTCGGATCCAATCAAAAGTCCCACTATCAACCGTGTACACGACGTTATTGGCGCTTACACTATGTGGAGTTTTTATTTTATTGATGGCCGCGCTAATTTCAGCGAGAGTCATGCCTGCCACAAGTGGGTTTCCAAAAAACTTTCTAACGACGTCGTCGGTGAGTTTTTGTTCGTCAATAGCTTTTGAACTTCAGCAAGGGTTGGACCTGTCAACGATGTGGTTTCAGAAACAGGAGTTCTCCCAAGAAATTTATCTACGATGGTATTAAGTGTTGTTTGTCTCACCATAAACATATTAATATCTTTGAGAGTCATTGTAGATGTAGCCGGGACACCAAAGAAACTATTAGCGATATAGGCATTGTGAGTATCCTTGCCGATAAACTCACTGATTTCAGCGAGAGTCATGCCTGCCACAAGCGGGGTTCCAAAAAACCTAACAATGACGTCGCTAGTGGGTTTTTGTACCCGCTCGAGATTTTCTATTAGTTTAGAAATATCGAGATAATTTGCCTTGATTTCATTTTCATTCATCATCTTTCCCGCGTCCTTGTTAAAAAAGAATAGCGATAGATAGTTTTTAATTTCAGTGAGAGTCATGCCAACCACAAGCGGGGTTCCAAAGAATTTATGTACGACATTTTTGCGAAAATTATTATAACCTCGTATATGATCATCCAGCTCACGGCCGTGGGTGGCAATCATGCTGTTGTGGGCGGCAATCGCGTCGGTGATCGTAGACACAAGTGCGCCTGGTTTAAGTTGTCCACCGTTGGAATATAGCGCAATAGAGTTTTCAGCGGCGTCGCGCTGCCGTATCAAAAAATCATCCAACGACATATCACTGGTTTTCAATTTACCCTGTTTGTCTTGAAATACAACTATTTCGTTCGGGTCAACATTTACTAAATTTAACGTCTCAGCTATTTCATCTTCAATTATTTTTTTTATATCCTTGATAGAATCAGGGGGTGCAGTGCCATCGGGTTTGGGTTTCAAAGATCTCCCCCAAATATCAATCATGATATTTTATACACCTCTCTCTAAAATCGTTTTTGACGACTTCGTTGAAAAATCTTCGATTTTCGCCAGCGATTACTAGGGTATTCATTCACGACAACATGTGGTGGTTTTCCTCTTGGGTTACTCAAGGAGTTAGAAATAGCGTTAAGGACATTTAATACTTCGCTGCCACATATTGGTGGGTCATTCATTTGTTGTGTTGGTAGCGTAGAATACCAAGTCTTCATTGGAAGGGTTTTTATATAACGCATAAACTCTTTTGGTGGGGCTAATCCATATGAATCAAAATAGACAATCCCACGTGGATCAATAGCGTATGCAACCCAGTGAGTTCCGGGTCCGGTGCTGTTATCTAAATTAATGATTCCGGTTTCAGTGTTGTTTGGTTGATGTGGTAATTGATCTTTCATAAAGACACCTCTGAAGTTTTTAATCGCGAGTTTTTTAGCAGCATCGAGTAAATCGAAATTGGACATAGGAGTCAAAGATTCCACAACCATAGGTTGGGAAATCGAAGATTTGGGAACCTTAGGTTCCTCAATTAATAAATCGTTCCTGGTAGTCTTAGACCCTTTCCGCTGTACCACGAATACGGGGTTCCTGGTAGTCTTAGACCCTTTCCCTTTTTTTTATATCCTTTCCCAGTTGCCTTTTGCAACGCCATCCCTGCCGCGGTCCCAACGGCTGCTAACGCTGCTGCTTTCGCCACTGCTGGGGCTGTTGCTGCAATCAAGGCCGGAATCGCAGCTAACAACGGGAAGATACCGCCTGTTTTAATCATATTTTTGATAGCAGCCGCAGAAAGAGTAATCTGAACACCTTTTTTTGCTACAAGTGCATCATTGAAATGTTTCACCTGACGAGTTGTCAGCGATAGTTTATTCCCCCCGCCAGTCATTTGATTGGGTTTCAACGTGATTGTGGTTCCACATTGCTTAGCTGATTTGGATTGCAATTTTTTTAATTGACCGGGTGTCAAAGACACACTAATATTACTATCTGACATTATAGATAATAGATTAATTCTAATGGAAAAATCCTTCGGATTTTCAATTATAGATTTTCCACTGGTGCATCTACCACTCTCATTCTTCCTCCAACACCTTCGAGTAGCATTGATTTATCACTGAGAATGACAGCAACCGCTCTATAATCAGCAATAGTACCACGAAGCACATTAGCTCTAAAGTGTATATCAACGACAGATTGTCTCATCAAATCGAGATGTTCCAGTGAGAAGTAATAGATCGGATATAGATTTTTAAAGTCGTATTGTGATATTTGCAGACCGGTATCCACATTTTGGTCGCGTGCCATAAATGACAACAACCTATGATACACGCGTGCAATATGATTCTGACCGTAATCGAGTTGTACATCTTCAGATGGTTCCTGCTGGCCGTTTATTCTCAGTGAGACGTCTTTAACACCTAACTGATCAAATATCATATGGCTGGAGAGTTGATTGCCAACTCGTGTGTTATCCTGTAACGCAATAAATATATGACGTGGTGCAGCCATGCCTTGTTTTGATGCTAGATTCCAGGTGAATACCCCGTTAATATCTGATTGTTTAACATCTGTACTCACGGTTAACCAACTTAGTAATGATTTTCCTCCTTGGTCCATAAATGATAGTAATCGTTCTTCTGCGGCGATTGATGGAGTCAACACTGGCATCCACAATGATATTTTTGTTAAATTGACTTTACCTGCATCAGCATTTGTATTTGCAGCATCTGCTGGAATCCTCCAGACTGCGTCATTATCATCACTCTTTCGTACAAGCGATACTGTATGCTTCGCTCCATAAATAACTTTTCGGATATTTCTACAGAATCCAAATATATGATGCAGTGGAATCGCGCATGAAAATGATTTACGCCCTACTCCCAACATTGAAATACGTGTTGCAGCTCCTAGATTGAAATTAACATCGTTGTTTATAATCATATCCTCGACATCAGCATCACTATTATCACGTTTTTATGGTCGTCTTACAACAAATTGTTTTCCTCCAGCGGTATTTGTAGCATCTTTTGCAAACATCATAGAAGGACCCGCGGATCCTGTATAATCATCAGAATATCTCGCTAACCCGATTATTGTTGTAGCCACATCAACATCGCGATCTATGGACTCAATTTCTTTTCCATCAATGAGATATCTAGCACTCTCAAATAGCGCCATGATACCATTATTGACAAAACCGACTTGAGTACCAGCTGGATACGGTGCTGGTACAGCAGTAGTATCATCAGCTGTTACAAGTTCTCCTTCTACTTCGATAATTGCTTCACAAGGCAAAAAGTATTTACTGGTATCATGGACTTGAAGTTCAATTCGCGATCGACTTTTTGGGTCTATTGCATGATAGGCGTAATATTGATAATCGCGTACAGAATCATCCTTGCGAACTGGGGCATCTATATCAAACGCTGGATCAGGTGACTGTTTGAACATTTTATTCTATTTATCAGAGTCTAAATCGCGATTTTCCATTTCATCGACGTAGTTTTCTAAAGCCGCTTCCTGCTATCATATTTGCAATATTGCTTTGGTCGGGGGTTAAAGCCATCGACGCTAATTTTTCATCTACTGCGTTATTTATAATTTTACTAACACTCGCAGGCATTTCCGCTGTAGACGGTAGCGGTTTTGAAAATCCTTTGGATTTCATCCGTGATTTCACTAATGATGTTAATTTATTCTTTGCGGCTGAAAACGCTTTTCCGGTAAGATCTCCAGCGAAACCAATACCCTTATCACGAATAACATCAATTGCTTTCATTCCTAATTGTTTAGCTAACGGCATCACTTTTGGAGCCATTCTTGAAAATAATCCTAATATGGTATTACCTAAATCATCTCCGTAGTATGCTCTATAAACTGGAAACCGTGAATTAACTACATATACGGGGGTTGGTTTATCATGGTTGTAGTGTATGATCATTATTTGAAATCAGAAACAATTTTTCAATTGTAAAACAATTTATCAATTGTGAATTCAGTCCCGGTGATGAAAAATCCAAGGGATTTTAAGTCGCTGTGATACCCATTTGATAACTCGCCAATGAAATCTCGATATGTGCTGATATCCATGATACCGCCTTGAAATAACTGTCTACAGATATCAGCTGCTTCATTAATTATTACCGGAGAGTTATTTCCAGCTCGTTTTCCTCCGATATAATCGTGATATATCACTGAGAACACTACCAGGACATGAAACACTGGAATCTCTTAATCCACTTCCGCTATAACCAGCTGCTTTATCCATTTCGTCTAAATCGGTTTTTTTGTAAATAATCAAGAGCATCATCATCATCAGGTGGTAGTTGTTTTTTTTTAGGTGAAAAAGATATTTTCTTTGCAGGTTGCTGTCGCCGCCTTTGCAATTTTGGTGGTTTTTGTTGTTGTTTTAGTTCTTCAAATTGTTTATACACTATACCCACCGCATCGATATATTCGATGTATGATGCACTATTCGTCTTAATCTGACTTTCTTTAGTTTTGATTTTATAGAATATATCAGCCCAGTGAGTTATATTTCTAACATATTTATGATGTTCTGGTTTCAACATTTTTTTCCTGTTTTCATAAGTCGTAACAACAAGCGCAGGAATTTCTTTTGGATAATTCTTATCAATTGCTGCTAATCCTTCCTCGTTAAATCTCACGCGTAAATCATCTACTGTTCTTTTTGATTCTATTTGTTTTGTTTGTTCAGTTTTCGCTGCTATTTTTTCAAGTTCACCAATAACAGATTTCCCCGTCTCGGGAACATCTCCCCGTATAGCATGCTCTACTCCCTTCGTTGCTGTGGTTACTGGTTTAAACAATTCTTCAGATCCCAAAGCAAAATCAGTCCGAAGACTCTGTCGTTGTTGCAGTTTATTCCGTACAGAGTCGCGAATTGGTACAAATCTCTTAATTGCATCCAGTCGTTCACGAGCCAATCGGGTCGTTAATGCTTCACTGACCATTATTTGAAATCAGAAACAATTTTTCAATTGTAAAACAATTTTTCAATCCTACCTAACACCACCGTGGAAGTGTTAAGGGCGTTATCATTGATGTTGAAAGTGTCATAATTGCTATAAAAATAATTAATATCACACTTTCAACATTTTATGACATGTCGGATGAGTTTTAATACCACCGTGGAAGTGTTAAGGGCGTTATTTTAACAGCCCTATCAGGTATGGCGAAAGTCACATAATTGTATATAAAATAATAATAATGTGACTTTCGCCATCACAGACATGTCGGATGAGTTTTAACACAGTCATGGAAGTGTTATGTCATCGTGAGACACCTTCGTTCATTGATGGGGAAAGTCACAGAATTGCTATAAAATAATAATAATGTGACTTTCCCCACTTTCTTGACATGTCGAATGATTTTTGATACGATCATGGAAGTGTTATTTCATCATAAAACAGCTTCTATCAGTGATGAGGGAAGTCACATAATTGCTATATAAAATAATAATAATGTGACTTCCCTCATTCTATTTTGATCATCCATTAACGGCCCATCACTGATTTTGACATTGTCAATCAAAAAGTGCTAAAAAAATGAAAATCTCTTTGAGGGTCGGTCACAATCAAAAAATGATAAATGGTCTGTCACGGTCAAAATTGTTCATTTTCTTGAATTAACACCCGTAAGTTTCTAATTTTAGAATTAACCTCTTTTTTCAATTCGTATTCGTTACCTAATTCTTTTCGTATTCGTTCTACGATAGTATACAACGGAACAAACACACTTACGTCACTGGAAAATGTAAGAGGGTCCTTAATAGAATTCTGAATTCTCTTGATGAGCGCGTATTTCTAGCGTTAGTGCTAACTCCGTATTCTATATCCTGAAAATCAGACATGATTTGATCAGGATTTAACCCATCTGATAGTTCAATATCCAGACTTTTCAATTTTTAAATCTCGGATATAATGCTATTCATATTTTCAGAATTCATATTCTATAACAATGACATATTTCTAAATGAAAAATATGACGCATTAGACGTAACTAAATTGAACTTTTTGTCCGCTCTTTTTTGAAATCGCCGTCTTGGTTATTCCCTCTGCAACTTTTCGTACTGACGGTTTACAAATATCGAAATGCCTACCGGCGCCGGTTATTGATTGAAATATTTTTTCTTCGTTAGTTATCGTATTCAAAGATTTTACTGGTCTCGCTTTTTTTGAGCAAATGCCAGTCTTTCCTCGTTTGGTATTCTCACTTTGAGTAACAGCCTGCAGATTTGATAAAGAATTGTTCATTGGATTAGAATCAATGTGATCAATGACAGAATCATCCTCGATCAATCCATAAAAAATTCATACACGAAACGATGATTGAGATAAGTTTTCTTTTTTCCAGCGCCAAATATCAAATACCCCATACCATTATCAGAACCAACTGGTTTCTTCAGTCTGCGGTTTCTTACAACACCATCACTAGATGCTTCATAATTTGTGATCACAGGGTGTTGTCTGAATTCTTGGTTCATTCGTATACTAAATACTATTTGTCTAATTTATTATTTGGTCTAATGATTACATCATTGGAGAATCTTTCGATGTAGTCTTGAGGAGTTCTTATGATTTTATCCTTGACTCTGTCAAGGATACTGACTTTATCAGCGTCAGGGACTTTATCAGTGTCAGGGTCATAATTTCTGATTGATTGTCCATTTTTTATTCTTTTATCATAATAACGCTTCAACTCCCTGTATCGCTTTCCACCGCAATTCAAACACAACTGAGATTTTCCCCTAACCCCAACCCCACATCGTATGCAGGGTAACGGACCAAGGCTTCCACGACGAAAGCTTTGCATATGATACCCACAGAATTCATTTCTGCATGATTTGTTACACGGGGTTATTGATCCAATCATAAGCCACTTACAGTGATTCATTATACATAAATTCTTCATTTAAATGCTTGTTTTAATTATAGCATTAGGGAGTTAAGGAGAACGCCTTCGAAAAATGCTGAATTCAATACTGATTAAGAGTTTAAAAGATTATTGAAAATTAATCCTAAATTTAATCTCGATAAACCCAAAAAACGTTTAATAGACGGAAATATGAAGGAGTTTAAGAGATTATTGAAAATTAATCCTAAATTTAATCTCGATAAACCCAAAAGACGTAACAAGAGATTATTGAAAATTAATCCTAAATTTAATCTCGATAAACCCAAAAATCGTTTAATAGACGGAAACATGAAAGAGTTTAAGAGATTTTTGAAAATTAATCCTAAATTTAATCTCGATAAACCAAAAAAATGTAACAAAATTAATCCTAAATTTAATCTCGATAAACCCAAAAAACGTCCAAGAGACGGAAACATGAAAGAGTTTAAGAGATTATTGAAAATTAATCTTAAATTTAATCTCGATAAACCAAAATAACGTAACAAAATTAATCCTAAATTTAATCTCGATAAACCCAAAAAACGTCCAAGAGACGGAAACATGAAAGAGTTTAAGAGATTATTGAAAATTAATCCTAAATTTAATCTCGATAAACCCAAAAAACGTAACAAAATTAATCTTAAATTTAATCTCGATAAACCCAAAAAACGTTTAATAGACGGAAACATGAAGGAGTTTAAGAGATTATTGAAAATTAATCCTAAATTTAATCTCGATAAACCAAAAAAAAACGTCCAAGAGATTACCCTGGAAAGATGCTCAATTCAATCTTGATATAGTTTCTAATACACCAAAGAATACAATTCTTGATAAAGCCATGATTAGTAAAATCAGAGACTGTTTTAATGAATTCAAGCGTGATGGAGCATCGTATTGTTGGTCAACATTTCGAATTGATGGTGTTGTTGACGCTACCATGAATGATGAAAAAGCAGCAGTGATAATTTCACGTGTTGGGGAAAAAAGGTATTTTTTTCGAATAAAATTCATTATCGAAGTCGAAGGCAAATGGATTATTAGGGATAAATTTGAACCAATCCTCAAGAATAAAAAAGCTGTCATTGTGAGTAGAGATTCCAAACCAGGAATTCTAACTGGAGTTGACAAACCATACTACGAAAGATCTTATCCTGTAACAGCAATCGTTTATGGGATATATCCGTTAAATGATAAACCCGATATCGCAAAACTGGCTCCTATGAAATATTCTAGTTCACTGAATTGTGTAGCAACACGGGTAATGGAACACTTCACAAATGCATCCCGAGGAAATAAACTAACTGATCTGCGACGTAGGAAAATAACCGAATGGGAACTGACAGTGAAACAGCATGGTGCAAATATTTCTGATATAGCTAAATTAGAAACATCATTAAGATTCCCAATAACCGTTATGACGATAACCGGAGAGGTTTTATACGAACCGAAATATAACAAAAATGGAGCGCCAATACAGATTATTGATCATAACAAACACGCGTGGACACCTGAGGTAACAGTATTTCCACGAGAACGAACCGTTAAATATATCCCTAAGGAGTTCGTCGGGGATGTTTTCTATGAAAAGAAATTATTTGATGCTATTCATGCGTTGTGTAAAAATGATCCTGTGTCAGTGTGGTTACTTAGAAGTGATGAAGATCCCGAAATAGGATTCGATCAATTTGTAAGACCAAATGGTGAATTATATCGCGTTGAAGAATTAGATAACAGAATGAGAAAAATCGCTAGTGATTTTTCACCGGAGAGTTCCCATGAAAAACTACTCACGGATAGTTTTACTATTCCATCAGTGGTAGCTCACTTCGCAAGAGAAAAAAACTCATGGCGTCCAACACGAAGTGATTTTCTCGAAGATGTTAAATTGAGTTGCGTCGCATTTGGTCATGGAGGACTGTGGAATACGAAATACTCACGTGATGGTATGATTTCAATTGATATATCCGCGTGTTATCCTGGAAGTTTTCTCGGATATGGGGAATGTGCTGAGTACTTCAAACGATTTGGACACCCCACACATGAAATGACTCGTGTTGCGATTAATGGACCATTACCTGATTTTGATTTAACCGGATTCGCTCGTGTGATATCATTCGAATTCGCTACAGGGTTACATCCGTGTAGTTATCTTTGGCTCGGTAGACATATATCTGAAAAGGCCTGGATGCCAATAGTGTTACTACGATATATGATTGATTGTGGTATGCTAATATCGTTGATTGTTTCCGAGGCTATTATATGCTATCGAGCTCAGAAAGAAGTTTGGCTACCACAACCCGATTTAGATCGTATAATCAGCGAACAGCGAAAACAATTCCCTGATTTCAATGAAGAAAAAATCATGAATTGGTCTAAGAAGTTATTTGAAATTAAAAAAGAACAAGCAAAAGATTTTGGACGAAGAATAATCGGTAAATTTACCCAGGGTGGAAGATACGACAATGCAAAATATTCTTCGCGGTTGATCATAGACGTCGCTGAATACGATTTTATTGTAACGGATTTAATGAAACAGGGAAAACTTGTATCCCGTAAGGATGCTTTTCTATCCAATGGTGAGAAAATGGGTACGGTTGTTACCTACTGTGATGGATATAATTCCCAGTATACACATTTAAGATCATCTATGCTAGCCTATGCTTCTATTAATCTATTTTCGATGATAAATAGATTTCCTAATACCGCGGTTAGAGTGGCCACTGATTCGATGTATATACACAATAAACACAAATCAGATGTAGCTAAATTCACAGATCCGGAGGAAGCGTGGGGGCGTTGGCGATTTAAAAAGTAAACGCTACATGAGTATTGTGAATCGGCAGACGTTGCCATGGATGATAAATATCTTTCATATAACCGTATTGAAATTCGATCAGAATTTTCTAATGCACCACCGGTATCTGATCCAGTATGTAGATACAAGACAGTTTATTTAAACGGTTGTGGTGGGTCAGGAAAGACAACTCGTGCAATTGAATTATTTCGTCGGTCAACCATGATTGTGCTAACACCGACTCACAGACTCGCCAGAGAGATGATACAGCGAGGGGTAAATGCTTGCACTTATCACAGTTTTTTTCGATGGAAGGGTGACAAATGGACTCCTGAGCGTATGGGTGATAAATTCATTCCTGAAATCATAATCTGGGATGAAATATGCACAGTGTCATTAGATGTATTACAAACATTTCTCGAGTGGTTGTTAAACAAAAACACAAAAGTCGTCATGTGCGGTGATCACGGCCAACCACCACCATTTGTCGGTGCATCTCCACATGAATGGCTAAAGGGTTTTGTAGACTATTATGAAGAAATTACCACTGATTATAGATCACTTGATGAACGATTACGAGAATTCAAAGCGCTAATTAGATTACAACCGAATAGAATCCAATGCGAAATAGCGCGTTAAGTGATTTCAGAAACTCCAATGAATGATTTCTGGGAAACATGGAGACCAAATGATTTGATAATTGCAAGTAGAAAAATAGTCAGGGACACACTTCAGATGAAGTTATTTGAATTGCATAAAGAAAAATTTGCAACGCTTCCAGTACCCCTTTGTTATAGGCCATCGGATACACGAAAACAGAACATTGAAGTTGATATTCCAGGACAGAGTGAAAAACAAATTCTCGTCTTAAATGATATTGTGCTGGTTGATATCAGCGTCGTCGAAAATGCATTGCGTGCTAATAAATCCCCGTGGACGCTAGGATACGCAGCAACAATACACTCTTCACAGGGATTGACTATATCGGATACAATTGTTTGGATGGTGGATAATCACATCGAATGGTCGAATTTAGTCTATCTCGCAGTATCCAGAGTACGAAAAATAAATCAACTTCGAAGAATTGTTTTCGATGATAATGACACAACAATGGATGATATTGATGTTACAATTATTGATAAAAAACTCTCCGGTTACAAACAACAGGACAAAAAAAAAACAACGAGAATTTGATATTGATGCTGAATTAATAATTACGCTGAAGCAACAACAGAATAATCACTGCGCGAGTTGCAATTGTATAATGCGTTGGCAGTATTCGGATAAGAATCCTCGCCAATTTACCGTAGACAGAAAAAATAACAGTCTCGGTCATGTCAGAAATAATGTGATGTTGACTTGTCTTGAGTGCAATAGACGCAACGGCGCTAGTTAAGACCATGCGATGGCAATTGAGTATCCTCGAGAATTACCTGTAGTTGTTGTCGAGTAAATCCTCGCTGAGGGGCAGTTGAATCCAGTTTATAGACTGGAGGTCTACCCGTAGATCGTGTTATACTAGATATCTTGTGTGCAGTAACACTCCAAATAGGATCAGTAGCCCTTTTTCAACCCCCTTCAAGCTCTCCTGGTTCATATAAATACCTCACAATGACATTACTAACAAGAATTGGTTCTTTGACATCTTTTTGTAGTTGTACGGGTATAGATTTCTTTTTAATAGCGTTGCTAGGTTTCATGTTGATTGTTCTAGTAATCTCGTTATTCAGTGCGGTAATCACAGCTGGTAACCTTTTGACCCATTCTCGGGATCGCTAGATAAATTTGCCATAGTGCCTGTTTGGATAACCAATGAGCCGCAGTGGTTTTTTTCACTTTTGCAGCGCTAGCGAGTTTATGGACTGCTGATTTACCCCTCCAGTATCCTCTTGGGGAATAATAAATTGATTCCATATTATTAATTATCGGCACCTAACATCAATTTACTTTTCATAGCCGATTTTATCAAAAAGGAAGCGAATTTTTCTTTGAAGGATTTATCAGGAATAGCATTTAACGCATGAATTAATTTCACATCTGCTAGATGCCTGTGTTGCAGATTGCTGCTTTTATAAGCAACATCATGAAGGTGACAGGCCTTATCAATGGCGTTTATTGGTTCTTCACCGGGTCGGGGCTGATTTTGATTATTGAGTCTGATATCAAGTCTGGTTCCCGGTCCACAGTAGCTATATCCTGGAAGGTGCTTTTCTCCGGGGTACTTTGCCCATGGGGTTCCAGGGAGCTTTGCTAATTTGGCTGCGATATTACCTCCTCGTTTTTTTTTTTTAAATCAGATCTCTTAGACACAAATCTAAATTTCTTTGTACCACATTGCACGCATTTACCAGAAAGCGCTGATCGGTTATTTTTAGTTGTAATCGTAGTCAAGTCATCTGTGCCAGTACGCGTTTTACACTTCATACAATATAGATCCATAATTTATGTATAGAAATATGGATATAATTGATTTTTCAGCGACTAAAACAAGAGAACCAGTTAAGCATCATGCAGCGCTACCAAACTCTATCCGGATGATTATAATCGGGCCATCTGGATCCGGTAAAACGCAATTGTTGCTCAATTTAATAATGAGATGGATGAAGTGGGATAAGTTGTATTTAATTGCCCCTAGCGTAGATTATCAACGATGCTATGAAGTGCTAAAAGATTTTAACGACAACGCGGTAGAAAAATCCGGAGAGGGTATTATTGAATTTATAACCGATATCGATGAAGCACCGAGCATTGATGATATAGATGGAGATATTAACAATTTAGTCGTATACGACGATATAATGTTAGATAAACAAAAAAATCCTGCTAGGATCTTTTCCAGAGGCAGGCATAAAAACACTGACGTGATATATGTCACTCAACGCTACAGTCAGGTTCCAAAAGTCATCAGAGATAACTGCAATATTCTTGCTGTATTCAACGGAGTTGATACTCATACTCTTAGAAATATATGGCAGACATGGTGTTCTGATATGGACTTCAATCAATTTAGAAATTTCTTTAGTAATGCTCAGTCAACCCCGTACGGATTCGCAACAATAAATTTGCATGATCCTCGGACACGATATCGTATCGGACTGGATCAAATATTCGGTTAAAATCGTAAAATAATTATTAACCCAGAACTGAAAGTTCTAGCAGCAGAGAGGGCGATGACAACAAGTTGCGACCAAAATTGATTAAAAAATCGTAAAGTCTCCGTTTTCATTTTTGTTTTAGTTAAAATGAGATTTCGTAGGAAGGCTCGTTAAGATTTCAATCAATTTTTTGTCTGAAAACGTTGTAGGGTTTGCCCCTGAGACATTTTTTTGGTTAAAATGAGATCGTAGGAAGGCTCGTTTTAAGATTTCAATCAAAATTTTGTCTGAAAACGTTGTAGGGTTCACCCTCTCTGCTGCTCAATTAATTCAAACTATAATGCCTATGGAAAGAACGCAGTGGGGAATATAGTGTGCATTTACTATTTTCCTGAAAATGGGAATATGATTATGATTATATGATTATAACTAAGCTTCCTTTCACAGAAAGGCTTAAGATCTTATTCAGAGCGAAAGTTTAACAATTATTTATTTAGTTTCCTCGACGAATATTAATAGTTGTTTTGTATGGAACCTGTAAAGTCAAACGTAATGTTTTCCTGATCCGCCTGGGCCTACCAATACTCCAAGTGATCAATTATTGACAAATGTTGACATATTAATTGGAATGAATTATATAACAGAGTTGTGATAATCTAATCGTGTTAAAATGATAATAATTATAGCGGTATTATATGTAACGTGGAAACGACGCTAAATGTTCAATAAATGTCTATTCACATAACCATATTTCATAAACAGATCTTGCACAAAAGCATGATTTAGTTGTTACCGAAAATAGTTTAGGTGACGTACCGAAGTGGTAAGACTTGAGTTGTATTTTAAATTAAAAAAATCGATCTTTTGGCGGCAATGGTAATACTTAAAATGAGTTAAGATACCTTGGTAAAGGAAGGCTTTAAATTAAATATGACACTTAACAGCGAACCCAGATAATATCTCGTCACCAGCATGCTAATATTGCTTGAAATAAAATAATAATAATATTTCAGTTATTATGCTGAAACAATGTATCTGGGTCACCGAATTATGACATAGAAAGCTAATTATCACTGAGTTGATATCAATATAAAGCTGTATAGAAAATATTTAAAGTCCAATATAAACTGGGGGGGGGGGGTATGTTTTAACGCCATTTTTCAGCACAATATAGGCTATACATGGCGGCCAGTATTAATGGTGGAGGAAGAAACCGGACAAACCCCGGAAAGAACCACCGACCCACGAGTAGCTACTGGCAAGCTTTCTCACATAACTACATTTGCCGAATCTTAGACTCGAACACACGCAAACAGAGGTGAGATGGCAGTGATCCGTAACGGACAGCGCTTTAGACCACTCGACTTTAAGCACAATAAGACTTGCACCATCACCATTATAGCCTATAATGTGCTGAAAAATGGCGTTAAACCATAAAAACAAACAAACAAAAACGATGTTTGAAGTGTGGCTGTTGATAGTGATATCTAACGTTGTGGCATCATGCCACTGACATGTAGCATCATTTCTCACCCAATCACATTATTCTGACACCAAACCGACCAGCACTACCACTAACCCCTTAATGTTGAACGCCAAGCGCGGCAGCTGCTAGTACCATTTTTGTAAGTCTTCAACATAAAAATAAAAAATACTTATTTTAAACTGAGAGATAAATACGTAAGTGAAAATTTGAGTCTTAAATTAGTCATGTATAATATTCAGTTCTTACCTAATACTCTCATGTGATAAATTGGTCTGGCTTTTCTCAAGAATTTTTTGTTAATGACGTATATGTAATGCTCATTTGACAGTTAATTACACCAGCTGTCATAATGTATCAAAATGTATGGTACTTTGAAAAATGCAAGATGATAATGCAATATTAGACCTTTCTCGGGTAACGGTGCTAGCGTACAAATTGAAAAGTTAAAGATCAAGAAATACTTATGATAACAATATATGTGCATGTAAAGTCTTCTATTACATAATTGGGTTTGAATATAGAAAATTATTGGAGACCGTTTGTAATATTTTCCCAATATTTTCACATGCTGAAAACTGAATTAATATTTTCACATGTGAAATCACAGAATTTTGCTCTCTGTCATGCAACGCTTGCTTCTGTACCATTAGAACGTCGAGGCAAGAAATACAACCATCTTGTGAGTCTGAACAAAATATAGAATTATAGCTCTGTGGTCTTAAAATAAGTAACAAGATAGAAAACCAACAAGTTGTGTAAAATTGAAAATACAATTTATTTCCTAAAATACACAGTAAAAAGACAAAAATAATTTGCAGTATGGTTAATACAATCCTAAACAGTCCTACATGTTCCATCAGTTCCAATAGGATCCAGTAATCCGAATGAATTCCAGTGTTATTCCGAATCAGCTTATATATATATATATCCAAATCATCTAATCATTCGAGCACTGTAATTTCAACGAATGATTAAATTAGGTTAACGAATCTTCTCAACATAGGTGAATGACGTTCACGTCTGGTGTTTACCATTTAGAATGTATTATTCTCCAGTTAACAGTTCTTAAGCTAATACTCGATATAGAAATCTTCATAATATTAAATGTTGACTGTAAACAAAGTCATGTGGGTTACACTAACTAATCAAGAATAAGGTCAACACAGATGTTCCGAGCACATTTAATGAAGACTGATCACATGATATTTAATTTGGATTAATACTGCTCAACCTTGAAACTTTATGAATAAACTTATGCACAATGCAGAATTACTCACCTTTAACGTCTGAACTTAAGATTGATAGGATAATAAGTCAAATAGTATTAACTAAGTAACCATTACAAACTATATACTTGAAAAAATACACATAATATATAGATACACATAACTTTCAGACAGATACATTATTCTTTTCAAAGATATCTGACTCCCTATTGTTTGCTTTTTTTACAAAGTTATGTTTGTTTTACTAACTTTACAATGTTCAATATAAAATATCCAATATGCAACATAATTCAATCGGTACGGAACTGACCTGACCCTTAAATGCGTGGTCTTTTATATGCATCCTGTGTCAGGTTAACGTACCCTTGGAAATAGATATTTATTCTCATTAAGTAAAATTCAGTTTTTCCTGGTCCAAACCGGCTAAATTTGACGTCATGTGACATAAGGTACAACTCAGATTTGTAGTTCGTTTGGCATTAGTTACGTCCGAACATGATAATCCCTAAATATTCTAAATCAGCAACATGTTTAATATATTAAGCCAGCAGCAATTTCCGTCAAACATTAGATACTGTCCAACATTTAGACATGAACCATTCTGTATTTACGTTAACACGGAAGCCTGCTCTATGCTTTACCGATAAGACTTAGGGGTTCACTGACTTTCAGTAAGATTTCTTGCAAATGCCTGGTTTTACAAAATATATATCTGACTGATAAACTTAAGAGCTGACTGACTTTTGTTTTATAACCTATTTTCACTCGATAATGTATATTCGTATAGCTAATGATTTGCGTTGCCATCTTATGCTTCGTATATCAACTATTTTCCTTCAATTAATATATAGTTGTGCTTTGGAAATAAATGAAATTAATCTTAACACACTTTTAGAACTTACTTAATATAAATGAATAAAACATTACTCTAATACAATTTAAAGAAAATATCAATCTTATTAATTTTACTGAAAATTGAATCCTAACACATGCAATGTATTGTTTGACAAGCAAGTTTAGTACATAATAAAAAGGACATATCCTTTATGGTAATTGTGCCACCTTATTAAAACTAAACTGCGTATGAATTTCATTTATCTGTCAAACACGTAGTTATCATTTCATTTACTCCTAAAACAGTTGCATGCTTAGTACCAAGTCCGATAAAATATATACATCTGGCAGTCTGTTAAAAATAGACATATATAATGTTAAAATAAATAGATAAACATCATAGTACATAAATAAAAGGTTGATTTTATAAGTAGAAATAAGACGTAGATGTGTATATGCTTAAATCATATCTCTAGCAACAACCTATTTACGTTCAATTCTATTCCGAATATATATTTTCAAGGTAAGCCTTCGGACGAAAGTCCTTTAAAATGCAAACCTCTAGAACTTGTCTTCCCACCTTGTTAAAATATACATAACTCTAGGTATGTCAAAACGTCAGTTGTATTCGGGGTTTTGTTTTTGATCATATCGATGTTTGACGCAATTATAGTTTCTTTCTGATCGATTCTGTTAATACACAAAAAACTAAGTTCAGGAATTTTCCTAAAGTTTCGATTATGAAAAAATTAAAAATTCAACAAATATCTGAAAAAAACATAGCTGAAACGAATACGAAGTTTCTAAATTCGAATATTATTTGAATATATTAAATAATATTCGACTATTATTTTAATGTGTTGGATAAGATTTGAAGATTCGTTGAATGTATTATAAAATATTCGAATATTTCTTGAATGTATTATAAAATATTATAAACGAATACGAAGCTTTCCAATTCGAATATTATTTGAATATATTATATAAGATTCGAATATTCTTTGAATGTATTATAAAAGATTCTAATAATCTATGAATGTATAATAAAAGATTAGAATAAAAGTTGAATGTCTTAGATAAACTTGAACATGTTAGTACAGATATCAAATAAATCCTCTGTCTTTGTCCAGTTTGATTTTTCTTGTATAACTCAAACTAAAACTCAGTTGAATGTACGTGCTGTTTTCCCTGCTGTCATTTAAACTCAGTATAACCATCACGCAATTTAAACAAACAAAAATACTATAAGACTGTCGTCCCGGCGACGCAGCTTGACATATTTGGGCAATATTTTGCACGTATAACTTTAGCAAAAAAACAATTTTAAGACAATGTGAATACGTTTCGGAATAAATAAACAAGGTAAGATTTCCAGGTACATTTAACTTGCACTATAAGAAAGTATTGCATTTTAATGATATGCACTATAAGGAAGTATTGCATTTTAATGATATGCATTATAAGGAAGTATTGCATTTTAATGATATGCACTATAAGGAAGTATTGAATTTTAATGATATGCACTATAAGAAAGTATTGGATTTTAATGATATGCACTATAAGAAAGTATTGGATTTTAATGATATGCACTATAAGAAAGTATTGGATTTTAATGATATGCACTATAAGAAAGTATTGGATTTTAATGATATGCACTATAAGAAAGTATTGGATTTTAATGATATGCATTATAAGAAAGTATTGCATTTTAATGATATGCACTATAAGAAAGTATTGAATTTTAATGATATGCACTATAAGAAAGTATTGAATTTTAATGATATGCACTATAAGAAATTATTGCATTTTAATGATATGCACTATAAAAAAGTATTGGATTTTAATGATATGCACTATAAGAAAGTATTGGATTTTAATGATATGCACTATAAGAAAGTATTGCATTTTAATGATATGCATTATAAGAAAGTATTGGATTTTAATGATATGCACTATAAGAAAGTATTGCATTTTAATGATATGCATTATAAGAAAGTATTGGATTTTAATGATATGCACTATAAGAAAGTATTGCATTTTAATGATATGCACTATAAGAAAGTATTGCATTTTAATGATATGCACTATAAGAAAGTATTGGATTTTAATGATATGCATTATAAGAAAGTATTGGATTTTAATGATATGCACTATAAGAAAGTATTGGATTTTAATGATATGCACTATAAGAAAGTATTGGATTTTAATGATATGCACTATAAGAAAGTATTGCATTTTAATGATATGCACTATAAGAAAGTATTGGATTTTAATGATATGCACTATAAGAAAGTATTGGATTTTAATGATATGCATTATAAGAAAGTATTGCATTTTAATGATGTGCACTATAAGAAAGTATTGGATTTTAATCATGTGCACTATAAGAAAGTATTGGATTTTAATGATATGCATTATAAGAAAGTATTGCATTTTAATGATATGCACTATAAGAAAGTATTGGATTTTAATGATATGCACTATAAGAAAGTATTGCATTTTAATGATATGCATTATAAGAAAGTATTGCATTTTAATGATATGCATTATAAGAAAGTATTGCATTTTAATGATATGCACTATAAGAAAGTATTGGATTTTAATGATATGCACTATAAGAAAGTATTGGATTTTAATGATATGCATTATAAGGAAGTATTGCATTTTCAAGATAATTTTCCTTCAATAGATGAAGTAGTGTCAGTTTTTCTTCAGCAATATGATGTTGTTAAGAAGGACTACCATTTCGATGTTAATAAGATCTTTATTTATAGGTCTTTCTCGCCTTGCATTCTTGCAAAATGCTGCCTATCTCGATATATAAACAAATAAATATTCGAATACCAAGATTCTATTAGAATATTATCAATATAGAATTCCGACTCGAATGTTTTTTTATTCGTTTTTGCTCAAAAACTAATATGCTTTATTAGAAGCAAGCACACTTTCTTTTCTTGAAAAGATTAAATATAATTACGAGTATCACGCAAATACAAAAGAATGTCAAATTCACAACTTTCACACATTCTGTTGTCGTGAATCATAATTCACTACCATGTTCTTAGATATCTTTTGAGCAGTCAGAGACGAGGACGAGACATGCAAAATACTAATATCTATAAATTTAGATTATAAAATAAATTAAATACTATTTAATTAAAATCAAAATGCTAATTAGATAAGCTGCGGAAATTTCGTAAGCTCTCGTGTCTATGCATATCACCGTCATGTCAAATCTTATAAACCACTGCGAGGAAATCCACACAATGTCATAGTAATTGTGTCCCTAGGGTAAAAAGGATGACCCAATTAGTTGCCCCCGCACAAAGGATGACCCAATTAGTTGCCCCCCCCCCCGATTCTGAGTTGGATACGTAGTTTTAACAATTTGTCAGTTATATCACTACGATGTCTACCACTTGATCATCATTCTGCAGACATGTAGCATGCTGTCCAACCCAGTGCCATTATTATGACGACAGGCCGACCAGTCCTAACACTAGGATCTTAATGCTGAGCGCTAAGCGATGCAGTAGTTAGTTCTATTTTGGTAAATCAATGGTATGACTGGGCCGAGGATTGAAGCCACGACCTGAGAGAGTTACTCGAAGGTTAAACGAATACAAACATAATCAAATGCAACGTAATTGTTAAGTACCGGTGCATTCATGAGAAGAAGGTAAATCCAAATATTGACTGGTTTTGTATTATGATCCCTGGATCACTGTCTGGATTGGGAATGTGTTTGCAAGGTAAATAAGTTTGAAATATGCTAGTAAGAGCATAGAGATAAGCATTGGCGTTGTGGCAGTGTTTCAATTATATTACATTACACGTATCCCCACACATCGCCGTTATGTCAGACTAATTCTGACAAATATATTTTATACTGTGTGAATCTCAATAGTTTCTAAGTACTGATCCCAGTTTCAAAACTTGATGTCCCCAAACCATGACAAAAGCGTTGCATTAAACCTACTATATGAAATATTTTGACAATCACACTAATCAAGTTTTAGACACGTTGCTCTCATGATAGTGAGTTATTCTAAATTTATGTACAAATTCCACTGAAATGATTATTTATTTTCAGTTTTGTTTTTGTTTTTGTGGTTTAACGCCATTTTAAGCACAAAATAGGCTATACATAGCGGCCAGTATTAACGGTGGAGGAAGAAACCGGAAAACCCCCGGAAAGAGCTACCGACCCACCAGAAGCTACTGGCAAGCTTTCTCACATAACTACATTAGCCGAATCTAAGACTCGAACCCACGCAGACAGATGTGAGATGGCATTGATCCGTAACGGACTGCGCTTTAGACCACTCGGCCACTCGGGGCCCCTTTTATTTTCAGTACATAATGACCACATCTACACGCCACCCGTCACCTTGCCTTTTAAACTATAACTTGTATACCTTCACCTAGAGCAATTTTATCTAATGTAAATACCGCACGTTATGTTCAACATCTTTTCATCTGTACTCTTTAACATCATTTACATCTCCCGTTCATTGAAGAACTTTATATTTTACAGTAACTAACATCTTACCATTTTACTTTGAACTATTTGGTTTTTTATATCGCTGGTTGATTTTAAACCTTTTAGTATTTTTAAAAATGTATACATGCAACTTATTGTATGGCGATAAATAGCCAAAGAGTACAGGTGCGCCGTTAAAAAAAGCAATCAATCACAATCCCATCACGACTAAGCACGTATCACCAGGTGTTATATTCACTGGTGTGTAGCATTCACACTCGCATGACAAACTAATAATTAATTATCTTCTATAATCCTAAAAGTGATGGTGCGCCGTTAAAAATCAATCAGTCAATCAATTATCTTCTATCTACATAGTCATTTCCGGATTCAAGGTATATATGATGAATTATAGAGAAATATAGAAATACACTAGACAGAATGGAAAGTGATATCCCTACCAAACAAACATAAATCAAACACTGCAACTCTGTGGAGAAAAGAAAACTACGACATCAGCTAAGGAGCAAAATGATGAGGCAACATTTAATCCACTAGACTGTGAGTTCATTGGAGAGTTTGATAGACATGGCGCAGATATTTGTAAATGAAAATAATCATTCTCTGTCCAAATGTCAGTTTGTTAGGAAAGATTGATTTGTACACCATGAGCATGATGATATACTGAAATTGATAGAAATTAAACAGAATGCAATCACTTACAAATAACACTTTATGATGTAAGGCTAGTGAAAGGATTCTTGCAGTCAAACAATTAATTCAGAAATTGGATCAGCAGCTGGTTTGTTTTATACTCAGTCTTAGGAGAAAAGACGAATCTGAGTTTGAACCGAACAGCTTAAGAAACATTATCAGCCCCATTGACCTTAAAACCAAGAAATATGCAAGTACAATCGTGAGAGGAACAGGTCACACGAATAATTAGTATTATTATGCATTAACAAGAGAAGATCTTTCTCTAAGCAAAACGATTTAAAATCTAAAGGAACAGGAAATCAAATCTAATAGTAGTCAAACGATCACAGACGAAGAAATAAATCCTTTGTACAGCACAAACAATAATGAGGATGGAAATACTTGAAGCCATTGTTAACCCATTGTGGTTAAACAACTGTGCATTTTGGCTTGATGGGAGTGATTTAACATTACAATCTGATGGGGGGGGGCGGATACAGTAAAGAAAGATGTGAATGGCCTCGAATATCTTAAACTCAATGAAAACCAGACAAAAACAAGAACAGGAGACCATGTCAAGGACATCGGGTATATTAATCATAAGATGTATACAAACAAAAACAACATAGAGATAGATCCACTTGCTATCTCCAAATGGTATTCTGAGCTAAGACCAGCAGACTTTTGACAATGTTAAAATCCTTTCTATATTGCGACCAACACTGTGCTAATCTCAGCGACAAACCTAAATTGGCAAGGGAAATAAATCGTTGGAATTACCAAACCTGGATGCATCATGAAAATAGACAGATAAAGCAAATATTACAGAAAGAAAAAAATTAACTAGCACAGGAGCCGAAATTACCTATTCAGAAGTTAAGAGACAAAAACACTCCCCCAACTGATGTCATGCAAATGTCAAGCCACAAAAATGTACAGTCCATAAACATCTACTCAAGCATTAGTGACAAACAACGGCAGACGTACTCCAATTATTTGACTAATGCCGGCCACCCAAGTAATGATATTATAAAAACCTCACCCAGACAACAAATAAATTCAAACTGTACAGCAACAGACCGTGGATAAAGTTCAAAAACGTGTAATATTCAACAGAATCAAATTATCAGCAACCCATTCTACGGATCAAACATCACATTACAAAATATGTTCGTAATGATCCTCCCTCTAAATGTGAAAGAGATCCCAAACTGAGTCAACTTCTTTCAACAGGCGAATTCTCAAACAGGGCCCACACAGAGGAAACGTAGGATAATTATTCTGCATTGATCTTCTCCTTGAATTTGTAATTTTTACAGCAAAATGTACTATAAAATCATTGTGATCTTTATATCGTGAAGTAAAGTGTTAAATAAGATTATAAATATCAGCTTAATCTAGAATATCAATGCATGCGTTGAGTTTTCTGCCAGAGCCTGTATCTGTTGCATGTATATGTAGATCAGTGCCTTTATGTGTAATGGTGACATCTACCTTTCGTTGGCTGAGGTGTATGCTCGTGTCGAGGCCAGAAACAATGAGTTTCCCTAGGAAGAAGCAGCAATCATTCGTTACGAACTTTAGATCTTTAATGGTACTCTCAAAAATCAAAATATATGAGTAATCAGACTTGGATGTTGAAGGCGTCCACCCTTTACGCTCGCACACAATTTGATCATATCTTACTAATGTACCCTCCTTTAGAAATGTGTCAAAAACACCTTTGCATATCCTTTCTCCCTCCTCATTCACTATCAAATTTTCTTTTGGATGCACACCGTCAATAAAATCTATATTCACAGCAACTCCATATGTATATCTAGCGACTCTATAAACGATGACTGATTGATTGTAGCCATATAGCACAGCGCCTTTAAGCACAATAAGACCAGCATCGTCGGGTGCTAATACTTTCCAGGAAGAATAGTTTTCTCGAATCGCGCTACTTAGCATCGGAGATTCAGCAAAACCACCAACCAATAGGGCCACGGATATTCCGTATTTTTCATTATCTTCATGAAATGTCTGCAGATGATCGCAAACACTTCTGAGGGACCTATCAAAGAAGCCTCTCATAATGGAATGATCCAGTCTGAGTTTATTTCCTCTAATGACTTGGACGTTTGCTGCAAACTGAGTTTGATTGATTGCTTCCGACAGGGTTTCCCCAGTGATTTCTTTAAAGATTTCGAGCATTGATGTGGGTATAGAGAACGTTACATCCTCTTTTCCGTTTGGGCTAACCATTCTCTTCTTTACTTCAAAATCCCGAAATAGTCCAACGTAGTCTTCCATCGCTTCCACTTTGAAGTTTTGTAGAACAGGATATCCAAATATTTTGATGAGAAACTGCTTAAAAGCTTCGTCGACTTCTTGCCCACCCCATGCGCCGCCTGTTGCCTTATCAATCTCTTTTACGTTTCCATCCTCCAAGACTTCATGGATCGTTATGTCAATTGTGCCACCTGTAGTGGAGACGAAAAATGATTTTTACGTAGTAGACCAATGTCTCACAACCTCAAAGCAAAATATAAAATATTTTGTTTTTACACCAACTGGATATTACGGAAAGGTAAGTCATTATGAGCTTGAATATTTATTTTTTCTTTCAGTTCTGGGAAATGAACAACATATGGGATAATATTTAATACACGACAACGGGATCTCAGGATTAAGTGCCTATTAATGCAAAGATTTTTATGACTTTGTATGCCAAAACCTAAGGATAGTTACCTCCGACCACCAAAGTTTAATGAACCGGTTTAAATAACAGATGGGAATACTTTATTAAGGAAAACATAATTTATAATGTACGGATCCTGAACTGATTGGGTCGTTTTTACCTTATCGCATATTCAAATATAATTTACATTCGTAAATCTACTCAAAACGATACCTAACGTCTTCCTTGCGATAGGTATATAGGTGTCGACTCAACCTTTAAGTGCTTATCCCAGATCAAAAGGAATCATTCAAAGCCCATATTTTACCGAATGAAAGGATGTTTCAAATGCATTTTATTTCTCAAAATTGTGTGTCAATATTGCATTTATTTCTAAGCAGGCACGGAGTTAATTGATTTAGAAAGTATACCTCGATTGAAAATTAATGTTGACAAAGTGACAAGCACTGATTAAAAAGAACCAATGAACAGCCAGGTATTGAACTTTTTCTGCTATGTTATCGATTAGAAATCCTACCATCAACAGATGTATCATTATATTTCGACGGTTGGAGAAATGCACAATATTTCTTTTGATTTAATTTTAACGCACCCCTCAAACTTATTTACATTCATCACAATAATAATATAGACGTTTTCATAAGGAAATAATTTAGCTTGCTGTTATTGTGGTTGGGAGCAAAATAGTATTCATGTTTATGCGCACGTCAAAAAAGTCAATCTGTAATCACTGTATTAACCGTCTTGAGGTATTTACAAGTATCGATCTCTATATTTACAACTCTGTCCGCTTCATTTGGCGGCCTCCTAAAATCAAGCTAAAGTGATCATCAGTCATGAGAAAAGTATATTATACTTTATTTATTGAATTAAGTCAAATATTTTCTTTACATAGGCTTACATTAACTGCTTATGCATATTATGATTACAGAAAAATCTTTGCAAATTGTCGCTCCACCAGATTTAAAGTATAGATGTTTTATTATTTTCGGAATACATGAGAAAAGAGATTTGGGGAATTTCTTGATTATGAAATATAGCATAAGGTCCCTAGATTCCTAAATTCATCAGCTGACTCTAACGAGTCTTTTGCCAGTATTATTCGTGGCCTTAAAAGATCCAATAAATCGACGAGCGCAGTCAGATAAAGAAACCAGTTATCCTTTCTATCAAGAACATCTTTACGTCTAGTTTGTGACAAAAAATTTTGTTTTCTAAGAATTGTCATAGCTAAGCATAAAACACTTTAGTTAATTAGTTGAGGACTTACAAAAGCTGCAAGGCGAAATACATGATTGAGTGAAACATGAAACATTACAATGAGAATCGAGAGATTGGAGAAAGAAAAGAAATGAAAACGGAAAACAAAGGTCTGCAGAGGAAAATGATGCAATGAAACAGGAAAACGTGATGAAGCAATGTAATACAGTCGTATTGATAATATAAAGATATATGGCACTGAGAATGCAAATAAGGTTGAGACTCCTCTCCCTCTCAGCCACCCACCCCATTCAAAGGAGAAAACAGAGGCCGTGGTACAGATTTGCCAAAAAAAGCTTATATAAACGATAGAAACCCCGGAATTAAATATTGCACACAGGATGGGAAGGTAACGTGGAAAATAGACTCATAATTTATCCTTTCAATAGATGCATGAAAAAGGATGGAAGTAGCAACAGACAACAACAATCACAAAAAACCAACACTCCAGATTAGAGACTTTTAAAATATCCCATCGATTATCATTTTGCTTGGTTATGCGGTTCTAATATTACACTTTTCTACTCCTAAATTGTCTCTTCTTTTTTCGATTATAATTGTTTCTATTCGCAAATAAAAACAAACTTCTTGAGTACATTTTTCACTATTAAGAAAATTAGTTTTCAGTAATATTATTATTGAAGAAATCAATGATGAAACATTCCTAGTTATAATAGTCAGTATAGATAATAAACTTAGTTCATGATCCGATGAAGGAAAGTTTCCGCAGGAAACACCTTTTTTATTCCTTGAATCGTTAAAACAGATATCACTGACACGTGTATCGTGGTGATTTATCATGCAGTTATATATAATAGAAACATAAAACATTTGATAGTATTACTGTATTATCACATTTAATCGATGACTGAGACAATTCAGGTGAGACAGCCAGACTGAGATAAGAAAAGTAAGGCTAGTAAATTAGCTAACTTTCTCTCTCGCAATGGTGAGAAATACGAGGTCTGAGTATACGCTAGAGTCCGGTCCTAATTAGTAAGCCAATATCAGAACTATTGTTAGGACTAATTTTGTTCATATGACATAAAATGGTGGCACAGAAGGATTAAGCATTCACAATCAGAATATTGTTGTCCTTTTCTGTCGCTGCACATGTGCACTGCACGAGAAGCTTATCACCAAGTCCATCACATTTGTATGTATTTCAACATCAATAGCTGAGGTCATTAATCTATTCGATTAAAATGCAGAACTTTTTTCCCAATGTGTCTTTGCGGTCTCATTAGTTCCAGAAGTGTGATAGAGTTGTCAGCCAAAGTTTGAGTTTCAGCATTTGTTGTCGTTTATTGAAAACACGTGGGTTAAAGTTTGCAAATGTGAATTGTTTTTATTTCGCATCCCAAATATATACAGGAGGTCAATTCCTGTCGAGAGAACCTAGTGTTGTATGGTTCACCTGAAAATCAAGTAGAGAAACGGGAGGATATGGAGCGATACATAAAATTATAAATGAGACGTGCTTGGGATGGATACGGAGAAAATAGAAGTTGAAAGAACCCATCGTCGTAAGTCGAAAGAAGAAGTAGGACCCGTGATCATTCTTTTGTTTCATACATGAGGTCAAAAAGAGATTTGAGACGACATGGAGAGCTCATGAGGAAGCCTGTGATGTAGTCGACGTAGCCACTACAGAGAATGGTGATACAAATTCGGCTTCCAGGCTTGATGTTAATGTGCGATTAAGAGTAAGACAGTATCGTATCAACATTTACCCAAGTTTGAATAAAGCTATAGAACAAAGAATTAAAAAATAATTCATAAATATTACAAATTCATAATAGTCAGTTAAAACTGTGTATTTGATGTTGTTACTAATGATGCAGTTATTGCACCAAAAAAATAGAATCCGGCCGACGTCTACAAAATATGCAAGACTATGTTTAGTATGGAATGTATTTTGATTAGGTTGTCAATAAAAAAGGCATCTGGGTTTATTAACTGTGTTTAAAATAATTAAATTTTTTAATGAAAGTGCAGAGCAGTTAAATTTAATGTTTAAATCTTTTCCTGGTCCATCCTATGATTTTGTAAGTTAACTTTTTTGTCTGTTTACTTATTTACCTCTCCTTCTTCCACCTTGGACAATACCTTGCAGTACTATTGTAGATAGACTCTTGGATCTAGTGACATGGCCATACCATTTCAGCTTTCTCTTTTTGGCACTGCTGTGGAGGTCTTCATATTGGCCAACTTTGTGCCAGAATGTGTTGCGCACTTCTTCATTCATGACATGGTCCATGTACGAGATGCCAATGATGGATCTGTAGCATCTCATTTCAAGCGCCTGGATTCTTCGTTGTAATTCTGCTGTCAGGGTCCAAGCCTCACATAAATACAGAAAGATTGAGATGACTAGTACTCTCAATAGTCTGATTTTAGTTTTCAGACCTATTCTTGTCTCTCCAGATAGGTCTGAACTTTGACATAGCTGATGTTGCTTGTGCTGCTCGTGACACAGCTTCTGTTCTTGATCCTTCTTCAGTGATTATGGAACCAAGATATTTAAACTGGCTCACTGTTTTTAGTTCTTGTCCCCTGACGTTAATCTTGGCTGAGCTTTGTTTCCTATTATTTGTCATCAGCTTTGTCTTCTCGGCGCCTATCTCCATGTCATATCTGGAAGATGTTTCATTCAGATTCTTCAACACCATGGCAAGTTCGTCTTCACTGCCTGCCAGCCCATCAATGTCGTCTGCAAAGCGTAGGTTGATGATGTTACGCCCTCCAATGCTCACTGTCCCACGGTGGTTTTCCAAGGCTTCGCCATAATTTTGGCACAGATAGATATTGCCTTTTGTGGGGAGTGTTATAATCAGTGACTGGGTCCACTGTGTCGGCCATTCGAATATCTGCCTGATCTTGTTGCAGATTTGTGTTTGTAGCTCTATCACTGATTCCCCACCATTCTTGATAAGTTCAGCTGTGATGTTGACTACTTCAGCTGCCTTCCCATTCTTCAGTGCTCTTATCGCTGACTCCACCTCTTCTTTGAGAATGGTGAAACATCAGCATTTGTGGAGTTCAAGCACCTCTGAGTCTCCTGTGGACGGATGGTTGTAGAGTTCTTTACAATACTCAGTCCATCTTTCTCCTACATACATACATACATACATACATACATACATACATACATACATACATACATACATACATACATACATACATACATACTTTGCCTCCTGCATCAACAACTATATATCGAGTTCCAGGAGACAAAGGCACAATAGACGATGTACCACCAGATTCCTTTAGCTCCAAAGGAATGTGTCTACAGTACAATGATGCTGCTTCCGGTTCCAGGACGATCAGCAGTTGGTTATCACTTATTCCAGCCTATGGAAAATAATACGTACAAAAATATCATTAAGATAACTGTATTAAATCAAAAGAATAATATAATTTTTTACGTCCAGAAATCATTTTAAATGAAATAAAATTAAGTATTTTCTAATAACACCATAATCAACACTGAAGTAGCACGTCACCGAATAAGACCATACATGTCACTTGGCCCTCTCTGTGGGAATTTGGAAAACGTTTAATTACATTTTCTCTGGATAGTACTTTTCTAACATTTATCTATTATAAGCAAATTTGTTTCAAATATTAGTACTTTGTAGAGACAAACATGAGCTGGAAAAGAGAAATACAGCTTACAATAAACTTGAAATAAACTTGAAGTAACATATTCTATGCAGAAAGTGTATTAAATTTAACAGTCGGGGTACAACAACGATGTCGGCATAAATTATAGCATATTTTACAATCTCAACTTGATAATCATTTTGTTTTAGAAGTAATCATTTTAGTAGTGTGGCGCTTTACAGTTTTGCATTTTGCATATGGGTTCGTGTTTAAAAGAAGAAATATTTTCCGGTTTTTTTGATGATTACACTGGCTATTTAAAGAAAACTTCTTATATCTTACGTATTGTTTAAAGAAAATGTAAGTCTCTATATTTTGACGTATGATTGATATGTGTAATATGGGTTATTGATTATACAGCATGATCTTACTTGAGACATGCACTTGTTCACTCGCACTTCCTGGACATTTTACGGTTGATATATTTGATAATTTATTCAATGCACTTTCAGAAGCTGATATTTTCTTGTCTGGCAAAGTCAGTTTTCACTTTTTTAATAACTGCTAAAGAAAGTGTATTTTAAAATAATTCATATATATATATATATATATATATATATATATATATATATATATATATATATATATATATATATATATATATATATATATATATATATATATATATATATATATATATTTGCATGCTGCAAATGTAGCAGTCGAAAAAGGTAGAATTTTAAGAGCACTCTTGAAAGGGATCACTGTCTCCTTGTGTCTAATTTCAATGGGCAATTCATTTCACGTTGCTGGGCATTGGTATGCAAAAGAATGATGTCCATTTGACTTTGGTTTCATGGTAGGAATACTGAGTTTACGATTGTCAGAAGACGATGGCAAGTATATTGCTGATGTGTGGCCAGGTAGGTATGTTGCACTGGAGTCTGTCAGCGAACCGTAGCACAAAGAATAAATTTTGTGTTTGCTTCTGGATCGAACGGATAGCCATTGTAGGGTACGGAGAAGCGGGGAGATGTGCAATTATTATGGTACTATAAGGACGATCCGAGCAGCTGTATTGTGAACTTTTTGAAGTTACTGGAGTAGGAATTGATACGAACCAGCCCGAATGAGTTACAGTAGTCCAGTCTTGAAAGTACTAATGAACACATGTATTTTAGTGGCATCAACTGAAATATATTTGCTAATGTAGCTGATGCGTCTCAGCTCAAGATCTGCAGCCGCGCAAATGGTCATGACAAGTTTGTTCAATGTGCGATTACTGCTGACATTTATTGTTTAAGGTAAATGATGTGAATGAAAAAGTCTTTGTGTTGTGATCAAAATTGCCTCCGTTTTATCATCATTCATATGGAGCTTGTTAAATGTCATCCATGATTTCAAATCTAAAATGACCTCTTTTACTGCAAGTATGGTACAGTCAACTTCAGTTGGGAGGCTAGATTTGTATATTTGGATGTGATCAGAATACAATTGGTGAGACACTGGGTGATGACCTATGACCCTTGATAGCGGCTGAGTGTATATAATGAAGAGAGCAAGTGCAAGAACAGAACCCTGAGAAAAACACCACAACATAGATCAGCTGGGCTTGAGTGTATTCCATTGCAGATACAATTTGTGTCCTGTTGACTAAGTAGAACTTTAACCACAATTAGCCAAAATACATACTGGAGACGGTGAAATAATATATCATGGTCTAGTGTGTCAAATGCTGCTGACAAATCAAGGAGAGTGAAGACTAATCTTTACGCTATCCAAAGCAGAGAGAATGTCATTCACTACGTTCCGAAGAGTAGTTTGAGTACTGTGGCAAGGGCAATATGCAGACTGTATATTGCTAATAAGACTATCTGAATTCAAATGAGATACAAGTTGGGCTACAACAATGTTTTTTAAGATTTTCTAGATGTACTGGAGATTAAAAACTGGGCGGTAGTTCTTTAAAATATTTTGTTGAATGTTGGTTTCTTTAGCAGAGGCTTTTCAATGGTTGTTTGAAAACATGATGGGAATTCCCCGGATATTAGAGAGGTAATAATAACACCAGTTAGTGAAGGCACTATTGGATCTAAGCATTCAAGTAGCAATAATGTTGGAATTTGATAAAGTTCAAATGACTTTTGTGCACTCTTCATCACGATTGTCCATAGTAAATCCATAGAGACAGGTTCAATTGCAGGTAACTGTTGTCGTTGAAATTCTGTATCGCATCTGTATGGTGACGACGAGACAATTGAAATTACGTTGTCAAGCTTATCTCTAATGGAAGAAAGAAATTTGCAAACAAGTCCGTAAGGTCTACTGGAGAAAAGGTTAGTGGACGTGGTGAATTTGTTCCCTGACATTAGTAATTCATTAGTTAGTAATTTCGAAGCTCGAACAGCTCTTTGCTGTTGGAACTCTCTGTGAGTTTGGTACTGTAGTTGGCTAATTCGGGTAACGGAGTATGTTTGTGACATTTTTCTTACCCGCTTCATATTTTTGCTTATGAATAGGGAGTCTGGTGGAAAGCCAAGCCTCTCCGCTTTTCGGCGGTCTCTTTAACAGTGCGAAGCTGGCCTTAACACTGCTATACCACGAAGAACACTTTTAAATTGATAATCTGATCTTGGTGGATGTGGCTTTGATTTTCAAGCAATGAACGCAGGCAGATATCGAGTTGTTCTGCTGTAGGAGGTAAGCAAGTTATTAGGTTTGCTTGGATGTCACGTGATATATAATGCAGAATTGATCTGATGAAAGTTCGTTGGATACAAGGTTTAACAAACCTATTATAAAAAATTTATACTAAAGAAAATACTGTTTTTTTAAAAAAATTCTTTCAATTTCGAATCAAGGAAAATGTGAAATGAAAATATTTCCTTACTTAACCTTTGTCTTTTCATATATAAATGCAAATTTTTAGTATACAATGCTTCCGTGAAAGAAAAATCAATAAAACAAAGTTGTATTTGAAAGGCAACTCGGAAATCTACATGAACTGCTGCCTCACGCATAAACTGTCTAGCTTTGTCATTCCATATAGCTGGCACAGTCAGAACCCATTGAATTTCCTCAGGTAAAAGTGCACCCGCGATCTTCAACTTGACTTGATCACAGAGGTCGTCCTTCAGGTAACGAATAACAAGGCTTATCACCTCAATTGCAGCCATCTTCTTCCACGTTTCATCATAGATGATGGTCTTACGAGTAAGCCTCTAAAAGGAGTTAAAGTTAGATTTAATGTTAGACATTAAAATGATAGTTACCGTCCTTGTATGATAGGGTTATATTTTGCTGACATATTTTGTAGCAAGTTATCTTTAAAATAAACTTCTTTTTCTGAGTATTGAACTTTAATATAGATTTTTTACAAAGATAATTTACAATCAAATACATAACTGCTTATTGCAACCTTTCAGAATATTTTAGACACTTTCCCATTTTCAGCTTAATTGTTTTCCAATTCATCTTGCATCTATAGGTTGTACCATTACGTATTCTACCACCAAGATTACGTGCAAATCAGATATCTCTTCTGTTCTTATCTCGCATGCTCTGCGATGTAACAATATCTGTATTTTCGATATTGTCCTATCAGCTTTAATAATCATATTGGGTCATTCGGGTTACCTTTACGATTTTAAACTAAGAGCGATCAACAAAACTGTATACTCATATTTGTGAAAAGCTTTTCCATATTAAAGCTACTGACTAATATAATGTAATCATATTTTAACTGTATTTTCATATTTGTGGTGGACTTAAATTCTTTTCAAATTACCTTGTCTTTGAAAAGGGACATCTTGAATCTTTTAAAATAATACCAGTCTTTGTGCTCATCCTTTTCGGCCAACCTCCCATATTTGTCTTCAGCATTATAACCAAAGGCTTCCAAAGTTTCGCCATCAGGTCGTATGAGAACTGTAGTGGGTGCTTTGGAAGATATGCCTACTCCGCTGTTCCATTCTTTAACAAGTATTTGTGTTGGGTCACTCTCGTAATCATGCCTGAAGGAGCACGCCCAACTTGAAAATGTTGTTCCAAAGTCGGTAGCCGCCACCAAAAGCTTATTGGATTTCCCAGAAGCCTAAAAAGGAAAATTGTAAATCGTTATTTCCTAACTACAGAATGTTCAATCGATGCCACATTTTAAGCATCACAACCCTAATTTTGTATATTTTATTTGAAAAAACACCTCTTTAGATAAATTACTGTTTCAACAATTTGCTTTTAAATACAAGAGGCCAATTACTTTCCATTACAGGAGTATAGTGGAAATTTGATGATTATTTTCTTTTTCTAATAGTGTCGTTACTCCAGTCGGGTTTACTTTATTTACGATATCAAGAGAAAGGCTACTTTGAAGATCCGGTATACTAGTAAGGCAATTAAATGTAAACCTATCAACCATATTAAACGAGACCGTCATATCTGCAACATTAAATCTCATATTCCTATATATGAACATTATGGACCATTTATTTGTTAAAATAAAAAAGAAAACTCCCAGGTTCTTCAGCCATTATATACAATGTCATGCAGATCCAGTCACATTTTTTGTTGTTGTTGTTGGCTTGACTTCGCTTACGAAGATGAAGAATGAAGATTTCTATTTCTATTGCACGTGCGCTGGTGGCTGACAAGCCCAATACGTGACTAGGCACGTCCGTCCACAGAGGCTGCAGGGGAATGTCTGGGTTTTGGTGGGTGCTGACAATGGTTACCGGTTTTTCCTTCGCCATCATTTTTCCTCCAAGATGGCTAGTCTGTTTTGTTCAAAAGTGTCAGCGGCCTGGTGAACTGTACGTCGCCAGCTTTCACGGCCAGTAGCTTGTGATGCCCATTTGCGGTGATCGATGCCACAGGTGGTGAGGGTCTTTTTCAAGGAGTCTTTATATCTCTTTCGAGGTACCCCTCTATCACGGTGGCCAGTTGATAGCTCACAAGACAGTGCGATTTTTTGCAGGCGATGATCCTCCATCCTGGACACGTGCCCTGCCCATCGAAGCTGTATCTTCATGAGTGTGGCCTCAACGCTGGTGATCCCCGCTTGTTTGAGGACTTCATTGTTGATAACGAAGTTACTCCTTTGGATGTTGAGGATGGTGCGGAGGCAGTGCTGATGGAAGCGTTCAAGTAGACGGAGGTGACGGCTGTAGGTGACCCAGGATTCGGCGCCATATAGGAGGGTGGTCAGTACGACAGCCCTGTTGACGTTGATCTTTGTAACTCTTTTGAGATTGGAATTGTGTCAGACACGTTTGTAGAGTCTGCCGAAGGCGCTATTTGCCTTGGCTAATCTGTTGTCTATTTCTTTGTCGATCTTTGCATCAGAGGATATCACACAGCCCAGGTAGGTGAACTGGTGGACTACGTTTAGCTCTGTCTGGTCAATGAAGATGCTTGGTGGACGGTACTCTTCCTTGGGGGCAGGCTGGTGAAGTACCTCGGTTTTCTTTAGGCTTACCTCGAGGCCAAAAAGCTTGCAAGCTTCTGAAAAACAAGATGTTACGCGATGTAAGGCAGCTTCCGAGTGGGCAACAAGGGCGGCATCGTCTGCAAATAGAAGTTCTCTAATCAGTTTTACTAATGTTTTCGTGTGGGCCTGAAGTCGCCTTAAGTTGAAGAGGTTGCCATCAGTACGGAATTTAATATAGATGCCATCTTCGTCATCAAGGTCTTCTGTAGCTTTTCGGAGCATCGTGCTGAAGAAGATTGAAAACAGTGTGGGAGCAAAAACGCAGCCCTGTTTCACGCCATTTGCAATGGGGAAGGTCTGTGACAATTCGTTATTGTTTTTAACCTGACCAAGCTGGTCTTCATGTAGTTGGATGACCATGGTAAGGAATTTGGGAGGACAGCCGAGTTTTTCAAGGATTTTTCACAGTCCAGTTCTGCTCACCGTGTCAAATGCCTTCGTTAGGTCCACAAAAGTGATGTACATTCCTTTGTTTTGTTCTCTGCATTTTTTCTGGATCTGTCTCAGGACGAACACCATGTCAGTTGTGCTCCTATTGGCTCGGAAGCCACACTGACTCTCTGGAACATGATCTTCTGCAATGGTAGGCACTAGTCTGTTTAGCAACTCTCTAGCAAGGGTTTTGCCTGAAATGGAGAGCAGAGTTATCCCACGGTAGTTTGAGCAGTCAGACTTTTCCCCCTTGTTTTTGTACAAGGTGATGATGACTGCATATCGGAGGTCTTGTGGAAGTTTCTCTCTCTCCCAGCAGCAAACGAAGAACTCGTGGAGTTTGGTGTGCAATGCTATACCTCCTTTCTTCCATATCTCAGGTGGAATACCATTGTTTCCTGCAGCCTTTCATGCCTTCAGCTGTTATATGGCTTTTACAGTCTCTTGCAGTGTGGATGCCACATCGAGTTCCATCTTTGGTGGCTGTTGTGGGATGCGATCAATAGCTGCCTTTTGGACTGTACGGCTAGTGCTGAAGAGGGTGTGGAAGTGCTCTGACCAGCGGTTTTGGATAGATTCCCTATCAGTGAGTAGCTCTTGTCCATCTGCACTCCGTAGGGGGATCTGTATTTGGAAGGAGGGACCATACACTGCATTCAGCGCTTCATAGAACTTCTTGTAGTCTCCAGTGTCAGCGTAAAGTTGGGTTCTTTCTGAAAGCTTTGTCCACCATATATTTTGTATTTCACGAAGACTGCGCTGAAGGGAGCTGCAGATAATGCGGAAGGCTGCTTTCTTCTCTGGAGAGGATGGTTGTGCGAGGTGGACTTGGTATGCTTATCTCTTACTGGCAAGTAGTTTTGGGATTGTTTGGTTGTTTTCATCAAACCAGTCTTTGTGGTTCTTAGTGGTGAATCCAAGGATTTCTTCAGAGGTTTGCAGAATGACAGCCTTGATGTGATTCCACATCTCCACCGTTGGTAGATCTGACGGAAAGTTAGCTTCTTCAAGTCTAGAGTGCAGGCTTTCTTGAAAATTTGTCTTGACGTCTTCAGACAAGAGGTTTTTAATCTGGAGCTTCCTTTTTATGAAACGTCCTTGTTTGGACCTGGGCTTGAAATAGAAGTTGAGCTTGCATCGAACAAGACGGTGATCTGTGTGGCACTCTGCACTGCGCATCACTCTGGTGTGAAGGACATCTTTTAAGTCCCTCTGGCGTACTATGATGTAATCGATTAGGTGCCAGTGTTTTGATCTAGGATGCATCCAGGTCGTTTTCAGGCTGTCTTTCTGCTGAAATATGGTTTTTGTAATTGTGAGCTGTAATTCTGCGCAAAATTCGAGAAGCAGGCGACCATTGTCATTGCAGCCACCCACGCCTTGTTTCCCAATGATTGCTTTCCAGGTTTCTGAGTCTCGGCCCACTCTGGCATTGAAATATCCAAGGATGATTATTTTGTCGCTCTCTGGGACGCTCTTGAGAAGTCTGCGCATATACACTTAAGAGTGTGGCGTGTTGTTGGTTTCCTAACGGGAGACCCATGGGCATGATGCGGTCGGTGTGACCAGTTGGAAGGTTTGATAACTTAGTGGCGATTGAGTCCTTGACCATGAAACCGACTCCTGAAAGCCGTTTTTCAATTTTAGGTTTTCCTGACCAGTACAGGGTGTATCCAGCGCGGAGTTCTCTCAGACTTTCTTCCTCTGAAAGGCGGACTTCGCTAAGTGCAGCAATGTCAACAGCAAGGCGAGAGCTCGTGTGCGATTAGGGCAGAGCGTCGTTCAGGTCTGTTGCTGTCATTTGAGTCTAGCATTGTTCTGATGTTCCAACAAGTCAGTTTTAGTTTTTTCCCACGATGTGAGGCCGGTGGGACATGCCTTGCTTTTTCTGTTAAGTTTTGACCGCGTTGTAAGATGCCCGTTGGTTGCGTCAGGCCAACCGGGGTGTAAGGAGACGAGCTTTGGTTAGGCCACCTTTTCTAGGCCCTTCTCCATGTGGAGCAAGCAGTGCTATCCCTAAAAAGGCTGTTTGGACACTCAGGCTGCTGCCGGGTGATGGTGTCGTCTCCAGATCAACACCAGACAGCCAAAGGCCTGAGTCGCCTGCAAGCAGAATAGGGACTGCGGCTTCCAGTGACATCTTTCACCTGCCGTTTTCGCCCCTTGCCCATCGCTGCAGGGCTTGATAAAGTCGAACATAAACAGCAGACAGTAGACGGTTCCTTCATGCCTGCGCGATGGAGTTTTTAGGTGGAGCTCAGTCTGCGCAAACTGGCACCACCCTTTAAACCTGAGGTTCATCTGCCATGGCCTGGCAAGCCAGGACGGTGACAGCGAGCTCCACAGGTCGTAGGTTTGATATCGGAGTTTCCCTGTCCTCTGCAGATGGCCGACCATGGCTGAAAAGATCTGCCTTCCCTGCTATTTTTAACTATAGCTGGTCGGCCACAGCCACAATCCATTAATACATATGGTGTGTCCTGGTCCCGAACACTTGGCCGTTGATCTGTAGAGACCTTCCGTCCTAGCCGGTGACTTCATTGTAGAAGTTCATACGCCTAGTAATGCAGTGTTAACATCACCCCCTCAACGTCGTTTGGCCCGCTAGCTGAAGTAGTTTACCGGGGTATGCCAGGAAACATTCCTTCTTGGAGGCAGACGTGAGAGATTGGAAGATGGATGAAGACCAGTGTGTCTGTCCACTCCAAGAGTGCAGCAGCCAGACAACAAAGGTACTACCTCTATCTAGAGCCCCTTATACCCTTGTTTTTTTTGTACTACCATCTCAAATGAGGGCAAGACGTTCACATCGACTTCATGCACCACATTTCTAGACTAATCTGTCTCCATGCATTTTAGAATCCCATACGTAATATGATATTCCATCTGAATATCTCACCATGAGACATTATAACATTATGCATAAGAAGTGAAAATGAATAGACCATACAATACATATATACACTGTCGTCTGTCATAATTCATCAAGTATATGCATATGTTACGTGCTTAGGCTCGAATAAGCAGCAACATAGAAAGAAGTGAAAATAACAAGCTTGTAAAAATTAAATAACAATTTATTAGTTACAAATATTTTCAAAAGAGAAAATAAATAAACTTACGGTTTTAGAGAATTAAGTCCAAAAATTAATCCAATATAGAATTCACAAAAGTTATCCACTAATGGAATTGCAAGAGTCCTGATAAATAAATGTTATAATAGTTCGAATCTTGACGATGTAATCCAATATGGACGACGATGTCACGTGATGCAGTCAGTTATTGTTTTATAATAATAATCCAAATGAAAATCTATGAGCACATATTCTTTTCCACATAAATAATGAAATAATCCCTCTTGCTTCAGACGAATTGACACAATTTCCAGTACACGGTAATTAAAAATAACTCAAAAAGAAGACACAACTTAACATTCCAAAGCCCAGACTAACTACTGGCTGTGCTCTCCCAGAATAATAATTAAATACCTGTTTTATTTTTACGTAAACAAGGGATCACGTGATTTTCTGGAAGGTCATAGAACAAACGTACGATCATTTAAATATGTATGCACAGAAAGATCCAGATAAGAATCAGCCACTTCTCACCCTCAATAACTAAAAATAAAAAGATGTCCTTGGAAAACAATCAATCATTTCTAAGGCCTGTTTATCACTCTGAAGCAAGGTCAGAAAAAGAAAGTTAACAAGCAAGGTCAACACCTGTGTTTATAGATAAAGTATAGATCAATCTAATTTTCCAGAAAATACCTCAAAGTTTAATGAATTATAAACCCCAAAATGAAAAATTTGAATTTGACAATTATAAAAAATTTATTTAAATCAAATATACGTAACACATGACTTTATGTTTTGACTCCACATGAATGAATGAATAATTGAATTATTGTGATGCCGGCCACGAGGGGTCATATTATCACTGTTTTAAACCACCATATTTTTAATGGCGGTCGGTTTCCTGTGGGGAAGGAATGATGCCACATCCCCACGGGTGTTTAGCGCACATAGTGCGTTTTTTAATTGGCCGTCATGTCATACTACTAAAAAGTGGCTAATGACATGAATGAAAAGCCCTGGGTGAGTGGGAATAAACCCAACACACACTCAACCCTATCAACCAATCGGTGAGTTTGTTACAAAAAGGTGCAATGTCACCAAATAGCGAGAGAAAAATAATATTCTCATATCGCTATGTTGATGGGCTCTGGACAAGGAAAAGGAGGAAAAGGTCCCGGAGGTCGGCCAGCCGATGTCGTAGATGGATGTCGTTAACGCCCTGGAACGCCCTATCCATACTTATTTCAAATTCAGTCCGGTTTTACTAATGGACAAAATAAAACCAATAATGTGTTAGCCACCTATGCAATTGTGTCAAATTCTATAAGTTGTAAAATTTTCCTATCACTTAACATACCAATATTCTAGTACATAGTGTACATTTTGTAAAGCCTTAACAATTTTAAAACTAAAATGTCTATGCGACATATAAAGTTGAGTCACTGATAGGTTGGAATAGATCAAAACCAGACCAAGAGATTGAAAGTCACCTAATGAATTGCCACAGCAAGGCATTATTACCTAAGTAAATCTTTTGCTATAGGCTCTGGTCTCCACAGACAAAAATACTTTGAAACTGTTTTGCATTGTGTTGTTGCATGTACAGTACCAAATGTTTATTTTCTCAGATAAATAGTTTACTAAAGACTCTAAAGGTCTAAACAATAAGCACGACGTATTTTTTTCCAATGTCTCCTGTAGTTGAGACAATATTATTTTGCATTATGTGTGAATGGTCCTTTATGTTACTTAAAATTATACCGCACAGAGATAAATATCAGCAAATCGGGATTAACTGAAGAGTATTACGCTGTATCGCAACGGCGAATGTGTATATATAGCTAATATTGTGCTATTTAAATGTCGTTGTCCTGAAGAGACAGGTATTGTCATCTGCTGCGAAACAGGAAAGGACGTAATCGGGGAGGGGGCATTCCCCCACCTGATATTTTGCATGTGCTGTAAGGTCTCCCTAATTTTTAAGGTAGAAGGCATGAGCCTAAATATCACAGTCCTAGCATTTTTCATTTCACATATAAGCTAAATCTGTAATGTGGATTAGATTTACTTTGAGTTAGGCTTGGAAATGGGTTGACTTGTTGGTGACTGCCTGTCACAGTTAGGCTAGCATTGGAGATCAAATGCGTAATTTGGGCTTCAAAGGAGCCGCTGACTTGGAGTACGTATTTGCACGTGTCTGCTACAGAGGTAAATATCTAAAAATCTATATGGGTGATGAAAACTATGCTGATTTGTTACAGTACTAGTGAACTTTATTCATGCATTAGGCACATACTGATTCTTTTAGCTGTCTTGTCACAGGAAAATATTCAAAATAGGTCTTTCCTGTCAAAAAAAAAAGAATGTAAAAAAGCGGGGTTGGTGGCAGTGTTGGTTCAGTATAAAAGCCACGAGTTGCTTAAGGAATTAACTTGAATACCTCGGTCAGAATTGTTCAAGCATCCTTTCAACAAAAATCATTAGTTATGTTTTCTATTTGTATCTTTAATATAATATTATTATAATTTTTCTGCAATAGGTCATCGTCGGACGAAAAGTTGCCAAAACAATTGTTCAGTGTAACCTAAAGTTGCTGTAGCCTAAATTAACAATTAGCAAGCCCGTCAAGTTTTGCCCCTTCTCCCCAATCAAGTTTTGCCCCTTCTCCCCAATCAAGTTTTGCTCCCTCTCATTTGAAAATTGAAATGACGTTCCTGTAAACAGGTGCTTTTCATTATGTCGTTAACTGGTATAGGTATGTTGTAAGGATTACAGCTATTTCTAGCATTAGTACTTTATCAGCGGCGTTTCATATATAAATCGTTGATGTAACGTATTGGTAGCTTCGGGAATACCTCTTTTACACACATGTCGGTTTAAAGGTCTTAGACACGCTAGCAATGTATAGGCTATAGTGCGCTGAAAAATGGCGTTAAACACCACAACAACAACATTAGCAACAACAACAACTGACTACTGAGTCCGTATATGGTCGCAGCATTTGAATGGCAAATCTCCATCTTGCGCAAAATAGATGCTAGTAATACGTTCTGCCTATAGTATCACCTATAGCAAAATCGTAATTACTGCTTATGTTGACCCAAAGGAGAGCAAAGAAAAACTGCCTTTATATTTCAAGCTAATGATATAGTGAAAGGGGGACAACCATTTCATGATTATTGGCAACTGTGGATAAATGAACACTTTTAATTTTAGTAAAGAAATATTGTTTGACAGGTCCAGGTTTTTCATTCCTCAGCGCCCATGATCGCTTATATGGCCATGCTTGAAGGTTGAGAACCAATGCATTGTACGAGGTCATATTAACAGTTTTTCTTGTACAGATAAACTGTGTATATGGTGCCATTATATCGCCAGTATAATTTTGTGTGATCATTGAACACCCTAGAAACAACCATCTTATTAAGATAATCAGAAATAAAAATATTCGCCTCATCTAAACAACATAGGGTAGCATTAGCTGCACTCTTTCATAATACTTACCTTGGGACATGAGGCCATAGGACACCTTTAGCTGAACTTATCTAGATTAAAATACTAACATGGGGCAGTTGGCGATAAGATAGCGTCCATTACTTTTCTAGATTAGAATACTATTTCTACTCGTCCGTATAATTTCTATATTAGAACCGTTTACGCTATTTCTACTTCTCAGTATACTTATTTAGTATAGAATGCTTACCATGGCACATGTTCTGAGTATGATTCAAGATAAACAATCAAATCTGACTATTTCGTCCGTATATTGTCTCAACATAGAATGGCAAATCCCTATCTTGTGCAAAATACATACTAGTAATACGTTCTCCCTCTAGTATCACCAATAGCAAAATCTTAATCGCTGCTTATCTTGACAAATATGATAGTAAAGACAAACTACATTTTATTAAATCTAGTGATATTGTGAAAGGGGGATAACCGTTTCATGAGTATTGGCAACCGGGGATAAATCAACGCTTTTTAATTTTATTAAAAAAATATTGTTTGAACAAGAACTAGGAAAGTCCTGGGTTTTTCATTCCTCAGCGCTCATGATCGCTTATACGGCCATGCTTGAAGGCTGAGAACCAATGCATTGCATGAAGTCATATCAACACTGTTTTTCTTGTACATATATACTGTGTTTATGATGCCATTATATCAACAGTATAATTTTGTGTGATCATTGGACACCCAGCAGCAAATATCTTTTCGTGCTAGATACTACGAGGAATATACGAACTTGACCTGTCAAGTTATGATCATTTAAATACTTTTACAAAAATGGGTATATGTGGCGATAGTGTACCATTAGCTGGACGCGTTCATAATACTTACCTTGGGGCATGAGGCGCTATCTCGCCTTTAGCTGTACTTATCTAGATTAAAATACTAACATTGGACAGGTGGTGATAGGATAGCATTCACTACTATTCCTAGAATGTCATTTTTTCTTGTCTGTATACTTGTCTGGATTTGACAGCTATTTCTACTTGTGTGTATACGTTTCTAGATTAGAATGCTATTTCTTCTTGTTTGAATACTATTCTAGATTAGAATGCTATTTCTACTTCTCTGTATACCATTATAGATGATAATGCTATTTCTATTTGTCTGTATACTTGTCTAGATTAGAATGCTATTCCTACTTGCCTCTATACTTTTCGAGATTAGAATGCATTTGCTATTTGCTTCTATACTTTACGAGATTAGACTGCTATTTCTACTTATCTCAATATTTGTTTAGATTAGAATGCTATTTCTTCTTATCTGTATACTTTTCTAGATTAGAGTGCTATTTCTACTTGTTTGTATGCTTTTCTAGATTATAATGCTATTTCTTATTCTCTGTATATTTTTTTAGATTAGAATGCTTACCATGAGCATGTTCTGAGATTGATACAAGATATCCAATCAAAACTGACATGCCCTTTTTAGAGACCCATCCTCTTCCGTAATAAAACTGGGAAAATGTAATGGTTTTAATATGACAATAAATTTCTACGTACCATTGTAGCATCTTAGATGGACATTTCTCCTAGTTTTCCAGATCATAGGTTGGAGCTGCTTGCGATTTATTTTGTTCCAGGAATGATATATTAATAGACGATGAAGTAAATATCACACAAAAGTAGACAAACATTATGCATGTCAATAGAACGTAGCTATAAAGAAAAGATCATCCCCATACTTTGTTAATTTGGATATTCAGGCTGTGTTGCTTCCCCGGAATTCAATATGTATCAAATTACATCAAGGTTACGAGACCATCCATTACGTCATTTCATCAATGTTTTAAGGTCACTTGTACCTGCTACTGATTTGGTACTTTTAACTGATACACTGGTTTCAGTTATGATGTACTTACATCCTTCGGCTCTGTAGTATTACACGTTAGTATAAATCCAAGACGATACTAGTTTTATCTTCTCTAATAGACAATAAATAAAAGCAAATTCTGCGGAATTGAGAAATTTAAATAGATTAAAGACCTAATCACGATAATTGAAGTCTTCCGTTTGGATCGAGTTAGCAGCCCAGCAGAATTGATACCTTGCAAAGTCATCGACAAGATACAACAAGTGCAACAATCCAATGACAGGTTTCACATTATCTATGGAAAAGCGACAATGTTCATTGCCCATGTTTCTCTTCCTTGAGCGACATGAGGCAAAAAGGTGTTTGTTGTCGACAACCTTCGGAGCACCAAAACGAGTCTCGTCCGAATTAACAACACTTAAGATCAGATATGTTTAGCCCGTGCCATCGCTGTGAGACGAACGTATGCTTAAGCAGCAGAGAGGGTGAACAGACCACCCTTTTCCGACCAAAAATTGATTGAATCCTCAAAACGAAAAATAGAGCCATCCTACGAATTCTCATATTTTAACCCCAAAAAAATAAGTCTCCATTTAGCAAACGGAGACTTTACGATTTTTTAATCAATTTTGGTCGCAACCATGTGGTCTTCACACCCTCTCTGCTGCTACAAGTTAACAAAAATAATAAATGATTTCAACCAAATATTTGATCGAGTTTTTAGGACTTTACAAACAAACTAATCGCTAACACCTCATCTTGTAAAACAATTAAATTTTTAGACTGGTCGGTGAGTCGGATTAATTCTCGTTAACGAATTATTATGGCATAGCATGTAGACAGGATTAATTGGGTTTTCAATAATTAGGAATCCTGGAGGAGCTGTTGGTGCAAACGAATAAAGAATATATCCCTGCTGAGCTTGATTTGATTGCTCTAGATTAATTTGATAGCTTCCTTCAATTGCATCACATACTAAATTGAGCGCAATCACCGTTGAAATATTTACATTATGCGGGGCAATATGCCTACCGCCACCGTCTGGGTCATTATTATGTTTGAGGATTTTTATTTCCTGTGATGTTGTTTTTTTCCATGCGTCGTGAATTATTTTAAAACCAACATCGATGGTGTCGTTAAGTTGTTTCTTTAATTCTGGTGCTTTATATCCTGGTAGTTTAAATGTTGGAATATCCTTAACGGGGATATTATATTTTTTTGCAAATTCTGTTCTCGATAGGGGATTATCGTCATCTAATATATTCTGAATTATTTTCAAATTAAATGTTTCCATATCGTCGATAATTTTGTTGCATGTTTCTACGACGCTTATAAATCCATCTCGGGTAAGAGTACCAGATTTGAGAGATATTAACAACAGCGAAAAATCATTATTCATTGTTGTGAAATTTTCAATAATTCTAGGTTCGTTAACAAAATGATGTCCCTCTATACTATCCCCTTCCTTCTCTCTTCCAGTTGGTTCGTATCCGAAACCAAAAAACTCTATAGTGATTCTGTGATCTTTATAACTTTTTATTGGATTATCAGGTGCTATCACGTCGGTGACATAATCAGATTTTTTCGGTTCGGGTGTATAAACCGGTTCTTTTCGTTCAGGTCGTATTTCAGGCCATCCTAACACTGTTCTCAACGAGCTGTTATAGATATCTACAATGTATCCCTCTGTGCTTATTTCGATCGACGACGAGAGCGTCGGTTCATGAAGTTTAATAGCTATTTTTGATTCTTTTCCAGTGATTGATTTTATTCTACGCTGAATTTCAGCATCGATTTGCTCAATTTGGTACGACCCAGTTGGTAACGAAACAGTTTCCCACTCTGGAGTACCATCGGGTTTATTCTTATACGAGAACACCAGTGCGTTATTGGGTTGCTGACCGCCAAATGCAACCGATCCGATATTAGACCAGCTATGATATACTCGTAATTTTGCCAGAAATCGGAGAAGGAAAGTTCACACTAAATTGTGGGTTTGTTGATGTTATTGATATCATGCTTGTTCGTATCGGAGTGGCATTCTCCGCGATTCGTTGAAGCAGTTCGAGTGACATTATTGTTAACGCTGTCTTCAATTTCCAATTTCAACATCGCGGAGTTATACAACTGGGTCATCGTGGAAAATTCAACATCGGATATGAACGAATTATCTATTGACAGCGAGATCAACTCGTTTAATTTCGAGTACGCGTCAAATACCACCCGGTACCAAGCTGTATAATCACTGAGTTTTTTCTGAAAACACGATGATAACTTTTTAGTTATCGCGGTTGCGACTGCCGCAATTGTTGTTGCCGCGGAGATAGCAATTGGAACTGCAATCGGAGCCATCATGGTCACCGTCAACAAAATAACCCCGGCGCTGGCCATCACACCGGACACCGAGTACACGGTGATGTCGATGATTGCTACGCTGCGTCGGTATTTTTTCATTTTTTCACCATAACGCTCAGAAAGTGATTTCAAATTCGCGGAAAATTCGCGGTATCATATCGGTATCGATGCGATTGTGATACCTCTGGGACTATTATCGGTTCAATTGATTTCGTCGATGTCATTGTTATTTTAAACCCGCTAGTGTTTTCAATTATTCGCCATCGTTAAGGGGGATTGCTAGTAGCTTCAGCCGGAAAAATTTTCTACAAGTTCTACACACCAGGCTATTTTTGATCTAATGGTCGAGCTATCAACCGCGACGAAGTGAAAGTTTGGTGTTTTAACGTCGCGACGCCACCAGAGTAGGTTCTATTATCGTCCATGATCATATTAAATTGATGAATAGAGGCCCACGTTAACCTGTAGATACCATCGACCTTCGCTTCCCCACCCCACAAGAGATTGACGGTAGTTCTATGATAATCGTCTCTTATCCAATCCATGATTCCATGATTGATCGTATACACGATATTTTTAATGCCTTTGTGCGGAATCCTTACCTTTTCAGAGGTTGCTTTTAGTTTAAAAATATCGTCGTAAATATCGAGATAACTTACCGTGATTTTGGTAAAATCTAGTATTTTCCTCGCCTCCTTGTTATAAAAGAATGAAGTCAGAAGGATGTTGATTCCAAGCCGTGCTTGTTCTTTAACATGATGGTCGATGTTAGAAAATGTTGTCGTGATATCTTGAAGTTTAGTGCCCTCAAAGAACTTATTAACAATTTCTCTGGTGGACTTTTTGTTCGTCAATAGCTTTTTTAATTTCAGCGAGGGTCGGGTTTGTCAGATATGTGGGTCCAAAGAACTTATTAACAATTTCTCTGGTGGGCTTTTGTTCGTCAAAAGAGCTTTTAATTTCCGCGAGAGTCATGCCTGCTACAAGCGGGGTTCCATAAAACTTAACAACGACGTCGTTAGTGGGTTTTCGTACCTTTTCAAGATTTCTATTAGTTTAGAAATATTATTGTAAATATCGAGATAATTTGCCTTGATTTCATTTTCATTCATCATCCTTCCCGCGTCCTTGTTAAAAAAGAATAAAGATAGAAAGTTTTTAATTCAGCGAGAGTCATGTCAACCACAAGCGGGGTTCCAAAGAATTTATGTACGACATTTTTGCGAAAATTATTATAACCTCGTATATGATCATCCAGCTCACGGCCGCGGGTGGCAATCATGCTGTCGTGGGCGTCAATCGTGTCGGTGATCGTAGACACAAGTTCGCCTGGTTTAAGTTGTCCACCGTTGGAATACAGCGCAATAGAGTTTTCAGCGGCGTCGCACTGCCGTATCAAAATGTCATTCACGGATATATTACTGGTTTTCAATTTACCCTGGAGATCTTGAAATACAACTATTTCGTTCGGGTCAACACTTGCTAAATTTAACGTCTCAGCGATTTCATCTTAAATTTTTTTTACATCCTCGATAGAACCCGCAGATGTTTTCGTGTTTGGTTTCAACACTGACAGAGATCGTCCCCAAATATCAATCATTATTGTTAGCGCAACTTGTATTTTCAATTTATCGATTCTCTAAAATTACCTTGTAATTTCCCACTCGTGTATTTATTTACAACCAGATGAGGTGGTTTCTGTGACGATGAAATCTCGAGGACATTTAATACTTCACGGCCGCATATCGGTGGATCATTTAATTGTTGTGTTGGTAGCGTGGAATAAAAAATCGGAAACTCTTTGAGTTTCATCGAAGAATTTATATACCGCATAAGCTCGCTTGGCGGAGCTAACCCATATGAATCAAAATAGACAATCCCACGTGGATCAATCGCGTATGCAACCCAGTGAGTTGCCGATCCGTTACTGTTATCAAGATTGATGATACCGGTTTCAACGCGTTTAGGTTTTCTCGGTAATTGATCTCTCATAAAAACCCCTCTGAAGTTTTTTATCGCTAGTTTTTTAGCAGCATCAATTAAATCAAAATTGGACATAGGGAGAATTGGGCTTTCAACTAATAAACCGTTCCTGGTATTCTCAGACCGGATCTGTTCAACGCCCAACGTTGCCGCTTTCGTCACCGCTGGGGCAGCTGCTGCAATCAATGCTGGTATTGCAGCTAACAATGGAAATATACCACCTGATTTTATGTTGGCGACTGCAGCCTTTGAAAATACAATTTGAATCCCTCGCCGTTTCTTTAGCGCATCATTGAAATGTTTTATTTGACGATCCGTCAGTGATATTTTATGTGTACCGCCGGACATCTGCGCTGGTTTTAACGTTATTGTTGTTCCACATTCTTTAGCGAATTTTGATCGCAATTTCTTGACCTGACCATCAGTCAGCTTGACACTAACAACACTATATGTCATTTTATTGTAAAACACATTTATGCTTTCAATTGATCTAATTGGAAACTCTTCAAGTTTCATTTACATATTTTCCACTGGTGCATCAACGATTCTCATTCGTCCACCAACACCTTCTAACAACATTGATTTATCACTGAGAATGACAGCAACCGCCCTATAATTAGCAATAGCGCCACGAAGGACATTGGCTCTGAAGTGTATATCAACGACGGATTGACTAGTTAAATCAAGTTGTTCCAGCGAAAAGTAGTAGATCGGATACAAGTTCTTAAAATCATATTGCGATATTTGCAAACCAGTATCAACATTTTGATCACGGCCCATATATGACAGCATACGATGGTACACGCGCGCAATATGGTTTTGACCGAAATTAAGTTGTATGTCTTCGGATGGTTCCTGCTGGCCATTTATTCTCAACGAGACCTCAGTAACTCCTAATTGATCAAATATCATATGACTGCGCAATTGTGATTCCACTCTTGTCATATCCTGCAACGCGATAAATATATGACGTGGAGCTGCAACGCCTTGTTGTGATGCCAAGTTCCCTGTAAATGTACCATTGATATTTGATTGCTTAACATCTGTTGTTGTTGTTAGCTAACTTAGCAATGATTTGCCACCTGTGTCCATAAATGAAAGTATCCGCTCTTCCGTGGTAATTGTTGTGGTCATTACTGGCATCCACAAGACCAATTTAGTTAAAATGACTTTACCAGCGTCAGCATCTGGATTTGCAGGATCCGCTGAAATTCTCCAGATTGCATCATTGTCACTGCCCTTTCGCACGAGTACTACTGTATGCTTCGCTCCATAAATAACTTTTCGTACATTTCTGCAGAATCCAAATATATGATGCAACGGAATCGCACATGAAAACAATTTACGCTGTCCTGCCAACATTGCTATTCGTGTTGCAGCTCCTAGATTGTACTGGGGATCAGTATTTATAATCATATTCTCGACATCAACAGCAGCAGCGCCAGCATTATTATTTGGTCGTCGTACAATAAATTGAGTGGGTCAAGCAGTGTTTTTATTATCTTTTGCAAACATCATAGACAGACATGCTGATCTTGTATAATCGTCAGAGTATCTTGCTAACCCAATTATTGTTATAGCCACATCAACATCACGTTCTATAGACTCAATCTCTTTTCCGTCAATGAGATATCTCGCGGATTCAAATAGCGCCATGATGCCATTATTGACTAAGCCGACTTGGGCACTATCTGGATACGGTGCGGGCACAGCAGAAGTATCCGTAAGTCGCACAAGTTCTCCTACTTCGATAAACGCTTCAGCGGGTAGAAAGTATTTGCTGGTATCATGGACTTGAAGTTCAATTCGCGATCGAATATCTGCTTGTATTGCATGATAGGAATAAAATTGATAATCGCGGACGGAATTGTCCTTGGGCACTGGGGCTTCCATATCTAACGCTGGATCAGCTGTTCGTTTAAACATTATATTAACATACTAGTATTTTCAATTGTGAAATTCTTTGTAATCATCGTCGCTTTTGTTTTCGTTTCAAGCCACTTCCTGCTATCATGTTTGCGATATCATCTTGGTTACTGTTCGCCAACGGCGCTAGTTTTTCTTCCACTGCGCTATTTATTGCTTTGCTTACACTTGCAGGCATCACTGTTGTAGATGGCAGTACAAATGGCTGCTTTTTTCGTCGTCGCACGAATGATGCTATTTTATCTTTCGCGGCAGAAAATGCCTTTCCGGCAAGATTTCCAACAGCGCTGATTCCCTTATCACGAATAATATCAATGGCTTTCATTGATAATTGTTTAGCTAACGGCGCCACTTTTGGGGCCATTCTTGTAAATAACCCCGCAATGGTATTGCCGAAACCATCTCCGTAATATGCTCTATAAACAGGCAATCGTGAGTTCACCACGTAGACGCTTACGGGTTTATCATGGTTGTAGTGTATGATCATCTTGTTATAAAACTAGTAGTTTTTCAATTAGTGATCAAACGCTAAAATCCATAGGATTTTCATCATAACCATGGGCATCTTTGTGATTTTCAACTAATTCAGCAATGAGTTCTCGTTATACATCAATGTCCATGATACCGCCGGCAAATAATCGTCTGCAGATATCAGCTGCCTCATTAATTATTTCCGGAGAGTTATTTCCGGCTCGCTTCGCCCCGATGAGAACTTCCAGCCGTGATATATCACTGAGGATGTTACCAGGACAAGTAACTAGACCACTACCTGAAATTACTGGCAATTTCTGAGATTTAGAAAATCCCTTCCCACTACTATAATCAGGTACTTCCTCCAGTTTTTCTAAATCCGTATTTTGTAAATAACTAGAAGTATCATCATCATCTCGATCACATGGTTAAGGCGAAAGTCCAAGCGAAGCTTGGGGTGGTAGTTGTTGTTGAGATTCTTCTTGTTTAGCAGGTGAAAAAGATATTTTTTTTTGCAGGTTGTTGTCGCCGCCGCTAGAGTCCTTGTGGTTTTCTTTGTGATTTTTGTTTTTCATATTTATTATACACTGTACTCACCATTTTGAGATATTCAATATATGACGCATTGTCGCTGTCAACTTTACCTGTTTTAGTTTTAATTTTGTAAATTATAACAGCCCAATGTTGTATACCTCTTACATACTTGTGCTGTTCTGGTTTTAACATTTTTTTTCTGTTTTCATACGTTTGTAACAACGCTGATGTCTTTTCAGTTTCCTCTGCTATCTTTTCAAGCACACCAAGAACAGGCACTTCTCGTCGCTTGCCTTCCTCAGGAATATCCCCAAATATTGCTCGTTCAGTTTTTTTTTCACATCTTTGGTCGCACTTGTTATCGGAGTAAACAGTTGTTCACTTGACACAGAAAAGTCAGTCTGCGCTTGTTGTCGTTGTTGAAGTTTCTCGCGAAGTCTGTCTCGAACCGGTATAAACTTTTTAATTGCTGCTAGGCGCTCTCGGGCTAATCTAGTTGTAAGCGATTCACCTACCATATAGTGTTTGTGAACTGAGTTTTCAAATGTGAAACTATCACAATTAAAAGATGAGTTATTAAATAATGTACCATCAAGCTAACGTATCCATCTCGGACAAGGTTAAACTGTACGACGCTATCCGCGAGTGTTTCAGAAATAACATCGCTGGGGGTTTCAGAATTGTAATATCTGAGAACGGCGATGAACGATTTTTGTTAACGACACGGCAACAACAACAACTACGTGAAAATGGAGGCGTTGCGGTGATTACTTTCTATCACAACCAGATCATCCAGTACGCACATAACTGCATGAGCAAGCCCAAACTGCTGAGTATCCTTTCAGGAGAAAATCCCATGTGACTGTTACAAAAAAAGCTAAAAAAAATAAATTTTACTGAAAATTTACTGAAAGCCTTTTTTATAGTAACGCTCGCGTGGTTAGGATACTGGTTTTTCCTCGTTTAATATTTTTCTAAGATCACGAACCTTAGAACCAATTTCATCTCGTTTTTGATACTCTTGGCCGAGCTTTTGACGTATTGCTTCAACGGTGTTAAATAGCGTTATAAATGCATTAATGTCATTACCGTACAAACAAGCATTGATGGACTTTTGAATTCCTTTCACGAGTCTGTACATCTTAGGTAAAACATAACGACCCTTACTAGACTGATACTCAATGTCTTCATATTCCGAGGCAATCCTGTCACAGTCGAGATCTTTAGATAATATTATCCCTCTATTTTTTAAATTTGAGATGTCAGCAATTATAGCATTTACATCTTTGATATCCATATTTTTATAAAAATATAGATATAATACATTTTACCTCTAATTATTAAAAAAAATAACACTCATTTGGCAATCCCGCTGGCGCCCTATGACGTCAGAGAGACCCAGAGGTTACTTTATTAACTTAATTACGGACGGCACAACACGCATACATCTCCGGCGGGAGGCCTAACGTGGCAAACACCATCTTAGACCGCCCAGAAGATATGCTTGGGGGACATCACTACATATACTTAATTAAGTTAATTAAGGAAAACCCCATTTGGCAATCCCGCTGGCGCCTTATGACGTCAGAAAGACCCAGCGGTTACATATACGAAAACACATCTTTGGAACTCCTTGGTTGTCTTCACATCCAAGTAAGCCCAAAGTTGGGGGACGGCACTACATATACTTAATTAAAGATGGTATTATTCAATGAAACGATTGATGGAATTTGTGATGTAATAATGTGAGACGGCACAATGCCATATATATCTCCGCTCGATTGTTGCGGCAGATTGTAGGCATACATATACTTAATTAACTTAATTAAGGATGGATTATAATTCAATGGAACGATGATGGAATTTGTGATGTAATGATGTGGGACGGCACAAGACAGCACAAACATGAAACGACGGAGCAGATTTTCTACGGCCAATCCAACCAATCAAAAGCAACCAAACTAAATTAACCCGGTTGCATGATTGACAAAAGACAACCACAGGCCCGTGTTAATGGCGTTAGTTAGTTTTGATTAGTCGATTGGCTTTCGAAAGCTCCTAGCTTATTACGAGTTATAACATATATAAGGGGACTGATACAGCAGCGTTGATTCACGGGTGTTGTTATTTTATTTCCTTGAATTACTTATTAATACTGTTTAACAACATTTAAATGAGACAAATATTTCAAATAAAACACTTAACAAAATAATACAGTTGTTAGATAACAGCGTGTATTTTCCCTGTTCTGATTCTCTAGACAAAATGCATTATCTATTAAATCACAAAGAGCTGTATACAGAGGAATTTTAACCACGCCCACCTACTTCAATGAATGGGAAACACTAGTGTTTCAATGCTCGTTCCGGCTGAGCGAACATAGGTATTGCGCTGGATTATAAAGAACGTCTGTACTAAAAGTGTATTATAGATGGTCTAAATAAATACAACTGTTTAAATAATGCAGTTTTAGCCAAAGCAACAATAAAAGTTTTAGAATTGATAAAAATACAACTCTACCGAAACTATGTATTATACTCCATTACAGTCACGTGCGCGCGCCTAGTCAAGATATACAGGTAATAGCAGACGGCACAATTCCTTTGACGTCATAATACAAGGAAACTTAGTGGGTAGAGTGTGAGTTGCGGCGGATTTATCCATAAAGGATTTATCTCCCTTGAATCGTTTCAGATGTATACGAATTTTATTTTATGACCATTTTTTTTCGACAGAGTTAATTTAGTTATATTTTCTGCAACAAATCGTATTGAAGACCTACAAATGTCAAAGTATCTACTGGCTTCATTTATTGATTGAAATATTTTCTCCTCTTTGGTTTCTAAATCAAACGATTTTATCCCCCCCTAGGGCGTTTTGAGTGCCTACCAACGTTGCTTTTTAAAAGGTTATCGCGCTGCGAGATGGATTGAAGATTCTCAAGACAATTATCAGTCTTCCCGCCATTTATGTGATCAATCACAAAGCCATCTTTAATCAATCCGTTATGACATTCAAAAATAATTCTATGACAGACATATCTTTTATTTCTAACACTAAACAGCAAATATCCCATATTATTCAGAAATCCAACCGGTTTTTTTAGTCTGCGGTGCCTGACAACACCATCACTGAAGGCTTCGTAATTAACAAGCACTGGATGGGGTCTGAAATCTTGGCTCATGTGTATAATAATACTATTTGTCTAATTTATTATCTGCTTTAATTATAAACCTCTGGATATAATCTTGAGGTGTTTTGATGACTTTGTCATCGTTAGGGTCAATGACGGTATTTTTTATTCGTTTTTCATAATAGCGTTTTAGTTCTTTGTATCGTTTGCCGCCGCAACTGAGACATAATTGTGATTTTCCTCTAACACCCACCCCACATCGGAGGCATGGGAGAGGGCCGAAGGAACCGTTGCGAACGCTTTGTAAATGATACCCACAGAATTCGCTTCTGCATGATTTGTTACACGGGGTTGTTGATCCAATCATAAGCCATTTGCAGTGATTCATTATACTATATTTTTCTATTTAAATACTTGTTTTAATTATAATTTGAAGGAGTTCAAGAGATTATCGAAAATTAAGCCTTGGAAAAATACTAAATTCAATGATTATACCATGAAAGAATTCCAAAGATTATCGAAAATTAAGCCTTGGAAAAATACTAAATTCATTGATTATACCATGAAAGAATTCCAAAGATTATCAAAAATTAAGCCCTGGAAAAATGCTAAATTCAATCTCGATAAGGAGTTCAAGAGATTATCGAAAATTAAGCCTTGGAAAAATACTAAATTCAATCTCGATAGAGTCTCTGATACACCAAAACGTCTAATCGGTGATAGCACTATACTAGGTAAAATCAGGGAGTGTTTTAATGAATTCTACCGAGACGGTGCAGCACACTGTTGGTCGACATTTCGAAATTTTGATGAAGATGTCTATGTACCCAACATCGATGCTACTATGAACGATGAAAGAGCAGCTGAGATAATTTCACATCTTGGCTGGAAATTCAAGGGTAAATTGCAAAGCAATTCCCATCAGAAGTATTTTTTTCAGAATAAAATTCATTATCGAAGTCGATGGCAAATGGATTATCAAGGATAAATTTGAACCAATCCTCAAGGAAAAAAAAAACTGTCATTGTAAGTAGAGATTCCAAACCAGGAATTCTAACTGGAATTGACAAACCATACTACGAGAGATCTTATCCTGTAACAGCAATTGTTTATGGGATATATCCGTTAAATGATAAACCCGATATTGCAAAACTAGCTCCTATGAAATATTCTAGTTCACTGAATTGTGTAGCAACACGGGTAATGGAACACTTCACAAATGCATCCCGAGGAAATAAACTAACTGATCTGCGACGTAGGAAAATAACCGAATGGGAACTGACAGTGAAACAGCACGGTGCAAAGATTTCTGATATAGCTAAATTAGAAGCATCATTAAAATTCCCAATATCAATAACGACAATAACCGGAGAAGTATTATTCGAACCGAAATATTAATCGCGTTTAGTTCCAATTAAAATTATTGATCATAACAAACACGCGTGGACGGCTGCAGTAACAATATTTCCACGAGATAGAACCGTGAGATATATCCCTAAGGAGTTCGTCGGGGATGTTTTTTAAAATGAGATGCTATTCACACGCTGTGTAAGGATGATCCTGTGTCAGTGTGGTTACTTAGAAGTGATGAAGATCCCGAAATAGGATTTGATCAATTTTTAAGACCAAATGGTGAATTATATCGCGTTGAAGAATTAGATAACAGAATGAGAAAAATCGCTAGTGAAATTGCCTTGCAATTTCCATTTTCATCGGAAAATCCAAAAGAGATTTCATTCTATGAAAAACTACTCGCGAGTAGCTTCACAATTCCATCAGTGGTAGCTCACTTCGCAAGAGAAAAAAACTCATGGCGTCCAACACAAAGTGATTTTCTCGAGGACGTTAAATTGAGTTGCGTCGCATTTGATCATGGAGGACTGTGGAATACAAACTACCATCGTGGCGGTATGATTTCAATTGATATATCCGAGTGCTATCCTGGAAGTTTCCTCGGGTATGGAGAATGTAGTAACTATTTTAAACGATTTGGACACCCCACACATGAAATGACTCGTGTTGCGATTAATGGGCCATTTTCTGATTTTGATTTAACCGGATTCGCTCGTGTGATATCATTTGAACTCGCTACAGGTTTACATCCGTGTAGTTATGTTTGGCTTGGTAGACATATATCTGAAAAGGCCTGGATGCCAATAGTGTTACTACGATATATGATTGAGTGTGGTATGCTAATATTGTTGATTGTTTCCGAAGCTATTATATGCTATCGAGCTCAGAAAGAAGTTTGGCTACCACAACCCGATCTAGATCGTATAATTAGCGAATAGCGAAAACAGTTTCCAGATTTCAATGAAGAACAAATCATGAATTGGTCTAAGGAGTTATTTCAAATTAAAAAAGAACAAGCAAAAGATTTTGGACGAAGAATAATCGGTAAATTTACCCAGGGTGGAAGATACGACAATGCAAAATATTCTTCGCGGTTGATCATAGACATCGCTGAATACGATTTTATTGTAACGGATTTAACGAAACAGGGAAAACTTGTAAATCGTAAAGACGCTTTCCTATCCGATGGAAGATGATTAGGTACAATTGTTACCTATTTTGATGGATATATTAAACAATATACGCATTTGAGAAGTTCTATGCTAGCTTATGCTTCTATCAATTTATTTTCGATGATAAATAGATTTCCTAATACCGCAGTTAGAGTAGCCACTGATTCTATGTATATCCACGAGAAATACAAATCAGATGTAGCTAAATTCACAGATCCGGAGGCAAATTGGGGATGTTGGAGATTTAAAAAGGAGACGCTACATGAGTATTGTGAATCGGCAGATGTTACCATGGATGAAAAGTACTTAAAGTGTGATGAGATTCAATCCGAATTTTCTAATGCATCACCGGTATCTGATCCAATATGTAGATACAAGACAGTTTATTTAAACGGTTGTGGTGGGTCAGGAAAGACAACTCGTGCAATTGAATTATATCATAGAAACGCTAGCGTTTCAAAATCAAACATGATTGTCCTAACACCTACTCACAGACTCGCCAGAGAGATGAAACAACGAGGTGTAAATGCCTGTACTTATCTTAGTTTCTTTCGATGGAAAGGCGATGAATGGACCCCTGATCGAATGGGTGATAAATTCATTCCTGAAATCAGAATTTTTGATGAAATGTGCACAGTATCGTTGAAAATATTACAAACATTTCTTGAGTGGTTGTTATTGAATAATACAAAAGTCGTCATGTGCGGTGATCACGGCCAACCACCACCATTTATCGGTGCATCCCCACATGAATGGCTATTGGGTTTTGTAGACTATTATGAAGAAATTACCACTGATTATAGATCACTTGATGAACAATTACGCGAATTCAAAGCGCTAATTAGATTACAGCCGGATAAAATCCAATGTGAAATAGCGCGTGAAATAATTTCAGAAACTCCCATGAATGATTTTTGGGAAACGTGGAGACCAAACGATTTGATAATTGCATGTAGAAAAATAGTCAGAGACACACTTCAGATGAAGTTATTTGAATTGCATAAAGAAAAATTTGCAACACTTCCAGTACCGTTGTGTTATAGGCCTTCGGATACACGAAAACAGAATATAGAAGTTGATATTCCAAGACCAAAATCCGAAGGATTTCAAAGACAGAATTTAGTGTTAAATGATATTGTGCTGGTTGATATCAGCATCGTTGAAGATGCATTGCGTGCTAATAATTCCCCGTGGACGCTAGGTTACGCAGCAACAATACATGCTTCACAGGGATTGACTATATCAGATACAATTGTTTGGATGGTGGATAATCACATCGAATGGTCGAATTTAGTCTATCTTGCAGTATCCAGAGTACGAAGAATAAATCAACTTCGAAGAATTGTTTTCGATGATGACACCATAATGGATGATGCTAGCATCGTTGATGTTAAAGTTATTGATAAAACTCTCCGGTTACAAACAACAAGACAAAAAAAGAAACAACGAGAATTTAACATTGATGCTGAATTAATAATCACTTTGAAGCAACAACAGAATAATCACTGCGCAAGTTGCAATTGTATAATGCGTTGGCAGTATTCGGATAAAGATCCTCGCCAATTTACCGTAGACAGAAAAAATAACAGTCTCGGTCATGTCAGAAACAATGTGATGTTGACTTGTCTTGAGTGCAACAGACGCAATGGCGCTAGTTAAGACCCCGCGGTGGTAATTGAGTATCGTCAGGAATCACTTGTAATTGTTCGCGTGTAAAACCCCGCTGAGGGGCAGTTGAATCCAATTTATAGATTGGAGGTCTACCAGTTGATCGTGTTATAGTAGATATCTTGTGTGCAGTAACACTCCAAATAGGATCGGTAGCCCTTTTTTACCACCTTCGAGCTCTCCTGGTTCATATAAATACCTAACAGTGACATTACTACCAAGAATTGGTTGGGAAACGCTATAATCTTTTTGTGAAATTCTTCGAATTTCCATTTTAGGTATAGACTTCTTTATAATCGTGTTGATAGGTTTCATATTGATTGCTCTGGTAATCTCATTATTTAGCGCTGCAACTACCCCTGGTAACCGTTTGACCCATTCACGGGATCTTTTTTCTTGGATGAATTCTTTTGCGTATTGATATGCAAATAACCGCTCAGCAATCGTCCGATTAAATCGTTCTACAATTGCCTGATCGCGATGTAGTGCAGTATGCCCCCGTCTGATGGTGACATTGTGATCTTTCATCGCAGATAAAACAGCGCCTTGAAATTCCTTGCCAGGATCGACTTCTAATAGATTTAGCCAGCGTAGTGGGCCTCGTAGATAAATCTTTTCAAATGCAGAAGCAACTTCAGGTGATGATTTTGTTTTTAGCGGTTCTGCTTGTTTGTATCGACTCGCAACGTCAACTACGGTTAGCGCGTATTTGTAACCGTTGTCATGTGGTAAAAACAATAAATCAGCTTGATGAACTTCATTGGGTACAGTAACATCAAAATGCGAGAAATTGATTTGTTTAGGACGCGGTAGATAAATTTGCCATATAGCCTGTTTGGATAACCAATTAGCCGCAGTAGCCTTTTTCACTTTTGCGGCGTTGGCAAGTTTATTGATTGCAGCGTTACCCCTCCAGTATCCCCTCGGAGAATAATAAATAGATTCCATATTATTAATTATCAGAGCCCATCATCAATTTGCCTTTCATAGCTGATTTTAACAACCACGAAGCCAATTTTTCTTTGAAAGATTTATCAGGAATAGCATTTAACGCATGAATTAATTTCACATCCGCGAGATGCCTGTTTTGCAGATTGCTGCTTTTATAATATGCAACATCATGAACATGACACGCCTTATCAATAGCGTTTATCGGATACTCACCGGGTCGGGGCTGATATTGATCATCAAGTCTGATATCTAATCGTGTTCCTGGGCCACAGTAGCTATATCCTGGAAGGTGCTTTTCTCCTGGATACTTTGCCCATGGGGTTCCAGGGAGCTTTGCCAATTTGGCTGCAATATCACCTCCTCGTTTTTTTTTTAAACATCTCCGGATTTCATAGAAACAAATCTAAATTTTTTTGTACCACATGTTGCACATCTACCAGTAAGTGCTGATCTGTTATTTTTAGTTGTAATCGTAGACACATCATTTGTGTTAGTACGCGTTTTACACTTCACACAATATAGATCCATAATTTATGTATAGAGATATGAATATAATTGATTTTTCAGCGACTAAAACAAGAGAACCAGTTAAGCATCATGCAGCGCTACCAAACTCTATTCGCGCAATTATAATCGGGCCATCTGGATCCGGCAAGACGCAATTGTTGCTCAATTTAATAGTGAGATGGATGAAGTGGGATAAGTTGTATTTAGTTGCTTCTAGCGTAGATGATCAACGATGCTATGAAGTGTTAAAGGATTTTAACGAGAATGCATCAGAAATTAAGGGTGAGAACGCCATTGATTTTATAACTGATATTGACGAGGCGCCATCCGTGGATGACCTTGATGGGAGCATTAACAATTTAGTCGTATACGACGATGTGATGTTAGACAATAAAAATAACCCAGCTAGAATATTTTCCCGAGGCAGGCATAAAAACACCGACGTGATATATGTCATTCAACGCTACACTCAGATTCCAAAAGTGATCAGAGATAACTGTAAAATTCTTGCTGTGTTTAACGGCGTTGATACACATACGTTACGAAATATTTAGCAGACATGGTGTTCCGATATGGACTTCAATCAATTTAAAAATTTCTTTAGTAACGCTCAGTCGACCCCGCACGGATTTATAACAATAAATTTACATGATCCTCGGACATGATATCGTATCGGACTCGATCAAATATTTGGTTGAAATCATTTATTATTTTTTTTAACTTGTAGCAGCAGAGAGAGTGTGATGACCACATGGTTGCAACCAAAATTGATTAAAAAATCGTAAAGTCTCCGTTTGCTAAATGGAGACTTATTTTTTTGGGGTTAAAATATGAGATTTCGTAGGAAGGCTCTATTTTCCGTTTTGAGGATTCAATCAATTTTTTGTCGGAAAAGGGTGGTCTGTTCACCCTCTCTGCTGCTGCTTACAATAACGACACGGTAGAATGGAAATGAGCCTGGAAAACTATTTAACAATCGGACCGAGCCAAACAACAAAGAGAAGCAGAACTCTTAGTACCATAATCGGAGATGCAACAATCGCAACAATAGTGAAAACTACTTCAAGGATAGTTCAGACTCGTCAATACCGCTCCGGTGACCTTGTGGTTAGAGCGACCGCTGCAGGAGCGAGAGGTCGTGGGTTCAATCCCCGGCCTAGTCATACAAAAAGATTTGCAAAAATGATACTAACAGTTGCCTCGCTTGGCGCTCAGCATTAAGAGGTAGAGTGTGGACTGGTCAGCCTGGTGTCAGATAATGTAACTGAGTGGGACATCATGCTACATGTCTGCGGCATGATGCCCCATTGCTAGACATCACTGGAAACTGCCAGACTGCAGACCTCGTAGCAATATGACTGAAATACTGTTAAAGCTCCGTTAAAAATCCTTATCGAACAAACGAAACAAATTAGACTCGTGAAATACAATTTTTTTGTTGAAAGGAAGCTTGGCAAGTCTTGTTTCCTTCTACGAAAAAATAATACAGCTCGTACTACATCAATGATACAGCGTATATATATATATATATATATATATATATATATATATATATATATATATATATATATATATATATATTCTGTGTAGAATTCTACATTGTTGTGTTCTATCAACAGTATTAATTTATTATTGAGAGACCATAGATAGCAAAATCATTGATTCTGATAGACGCAGGCAACAATAAATCACCTCAACTGTTTAATTCATATATGCCTTGTGTCATAGCCAATATAATTTGTATGATCATTTAATAAACAAGAAACAGGCATGCATATGTGAAAATCCGGCAATAAAAGTACCGCCTATCCTATATGTCTGATTGGCTGAAACCACAGAGAATTTGAAGATAAGCGTAGAAAGATAGCGCAAATGCAAATTGAAAATCTTAAGACAAAGAACCGGAAAGAGTTATAAGACTAAGACAACCCCTATCATCCCTACACAACCACCCGACCTCTATGTACCATATTTACACTATTGAAATTGATACATGTAAATCCTAGAAATTTGTGTTCAGATGAATTTAATCATGTAAGCTGGGGGAAAAAATTATTGTGAGCAAAATTGCAATGCTATCGTTATCCATTAATAATTACGTCGTATGCGTGTTCTGACATGACAACTTTCAAGAGTTACATGTATTTTGACCGCTCCCATTCCGAGTTAAAACAGCAGAAAGGATATGGTTTTTAAATGAGAATAAATTTATACGAATCATTCTAACAACATCAGTGAATAATTCTACTTGTTTTCGACATTAAACGTTGGAGCAAGCTGCAGTGCATTATGTTCCAGGAATGCTATTAATAGACGAGGAGGTGAATATCATATGAAGATATATAAAAAATAAATCAGTATCATCTATGACTATAATGAAAAGAATATTCTTCATTCTTTTAGTTTGGAGGAGCGAGCTGTGTTACTACCATGGAATTTATTACTTGGCACGCCAGAAATCACGATTGATACAATGTTTCGGATTTAGGCGGACGATAGACGCCAGATTGCATAAAAGTGATGGGTAGCGACAAATAACATGCACGTGACAAGGTATATACTGTCTTCTTTAGCTGGTAATAAGAACGGTACAACATATACTTACATCCTGAATTTCTTTAAACTCTACGTTAATATTCTGCAAATCCTAATTACATGAGCCATGTCATGGGTTATCAAGCTTGACTACACATTTAGAAAGTGTAATGTACTTTCGACTATATTCCAAGTGCAATAACATCCTCCTTATTTCAAAATGAAATAAGCATTATATTCCATAGCGTATTTTGATAATTACAATTGAAAGACTTCATATTTTCCCCCACATTATGATTTCAAACATTCAATGACAGAACAAAAAGACATTTACAGATGTCGAAAAACTGCTGCGTCGCCGTTGAAATCCGACGTACTTTATGAGAATTGGCACCGGTAAATCAAGTCCATAATCACGCATTTTCATAGAAACGAAAAGATACCAAAATCTATTCATTCCATATCAAATGGAAACGTTTTTGCAATGTGAATTCATTTACAATATGAGGTCAAATTTCAATTTTACGAAGACCAAAACGCCATTTTCTTTCGAAAGTTATGTCTAGCGCGTAATTAAGCTCACACCTATCTGGGAGAAGTTATGTGCGCACTAATAATATTGTTGTTGTGTAATGATGAATCTGCGCTTGCTTACTTTGGTTGGAATAGGCATGCATTCAGTTACTTTGCTTCTTGTAGTGTATTTTTGTTTACATAATTAAGCCTTAGGTAAAATAAGAAAATGGGCAAATGATAAAAGTTACTGCATTTGTATGGTAAAATATGAACTACTGTTGTCGAATCGATATAATGCACTACCAAGGTCTTGCAGTATTTGTATCTGAAAAACTCGTTTATATTTTCCCATACAAATTCAGTAACCAATAAGTATTTACATGGACATTGTTTTGCCATTACACGCTCCGGTGACCTAGTGGTTAGAGCGTCCGTCTCGGATGTGGGAGGTCGCGAGGATCTAACCTCGGCCGAGTCATACCAAAGACTGATTCAATATGCTGAAGATAGGTTTTTAATTCTAGCCTGGGCATCGTAAATTACCTTGCGGAAAGAGGGGAAGATCACTTTACAATCATTGTTCTAAACGTTCCCTCATAACCAGAAAGGCTCAATCTGCTAACGAGCAAAGCAATTAGGAAACAAGCTATTAGTAGACGTTTCTGAAACTGTTAGTACCGATTTACGTCTTCTATTCGTCGTTCTTTCTCGAACGAATTTCTGCCACGACTACGCGTACGTGTACAGTGTCTGGTCCGTGGTTTTGGTTGTCGAAATCTCGATGACTACGATATTGTATACCTGTACAGAGATGTGTTGGCGCTCAGGATGTGTTTAAAGCTTTCCGCGATGCTGCTATGCGTGTGTGTATAAGATCAAACCTGCACATTACTTTTCATTGCCTGGAATGGCTTTGGATTCACTCCTTTCGAAAACTAAAATCAAAGTGGAGCAGTTTACCGGCATCGATCAACATTTGATTACGGAACGTTGTATTCGGAACGGGATTTCAATTGTGAAAAAAATGATATTAATGAGGGCTGCCCATGGTCGAGTTTATGTGAATAAATCCAGCGCACATTGATGTCAGCAAACATATGTACTAGTACGACAGCAATGGCGATCACATATATTACTTCAAAGGTAGACTTGGAGTAATCCGGGCGTGGTTCCCAACATCAAAATTTGTTTTATCTAGTAGCCAATGATACTCGGCTTTCTCTTCCCAGCCAACGCTTCGTAAGACGAGATTTTCAATATGTTCACCCTAGAATCGTATGGTTTCCTCACGATCAACTTGGGTTGTAGATCGCGCAATTCTCGTGGTAGTTTAAACACGAAAATGTGAAGCAATCTAAAGGCTAGGAAAAACTTTAAAAGTGCTGAAAACTGCCAACGATGCTATAATAGATGAGACTGATAACCGACACCACAGACCTGCATGGGAACACCTGCAACATATCCGTGATTACTTCGGTGACACTAAAACACCATCAAACTCAACATCTTATACCTGCAAGAAAATGTGAGGCTATCACAAAGGCAAAATATCTGCGTATTATTTATTCCATGATCACAGACTATAGACCATCAACAATTTCACGATCACTTGCAATATATTGCGGTCTCTCTTCGGGCCGGAGACAACGCACCAGAATTCATAAGCAACCTTCAAAACCACATCGTTTTATCAGCTGTTATTCACTACCGACATCATAGACTCAAAGACATTTCGCCTATTACTGCACAAACATCGACGATTCTTATTACCAACTTTGTTTGTGCAGAACCGATTATGAGTTCTGAGGTTGTTCCGTTGTGTACTTTGTATCTTAAAAATAATCAGTGCTGCAATGCAGCTTGTTGCTGAATGTAGAACACAGAGCTACATCGATTATTATAATTATATATAGAGCTACTCAACGAATCGGGAATTCTACGTGGTTTTTCAGACGCCGATTTCCGGGGAAGAGTCCCGTACATTCGAGACCGCACTAGCATCGTTGCGTGTTTATTACCATTCCACAAATATCCGACCACGACATTGTTGTTGTTTTTGTTTTGTTTGTTTGGGGTTTCTTTTTTTTTTTGGTGGGGAAGGGGATGGAGGGGGGCGGTTTCAACGCTCGTAACCTGATTGTGCTCTAAGCACACTACGGAGCTGCTTAGAATGTTACAGTTTCAACGCGTTCGATATTGACCCATTTAAGAGAGTCGACAAAGGATTTTTGTGCTGACTGGCGCGAACTCTAAACTCTTCTTACACGAACACGTGTCCACACTCAGCTTGACCGTTTATATTGAATCTGCTAAGAACGCGGTTGAAGAACTGTCGTCGATGAGAATGGTTATTGGTTGACTGGTATATATTAATGAGATTCTTAAGCGCAAAAGAAGGGTATGCTTAGAACCCAGCGTCCGGAGACAATAACGCGCATGACATTGTCAGGATCTTCTGACGATTCATTTTAATCTAACCTGTGACGCCATCAGTAGGAGTCATAGGTCCGCAACCTAGACGACGCAAGTCGCAGTGTTGTATATTGTTCGGGTTCTCAACTAATGCATCCCCGGGTGATCTGCTCTTGATTACTCCGAAGACATCGTTGTATATTCAGCATAACAATCCTCGTGCATTGCCTTTGTTTCTCTCTCGTGGACCAGAATGAACACATGTTAGACCTCCCTCAGAGAGTCTTTGACTTTGAATTATTAATTCGACGGAAAATAAATCTAGGCATGTTTGTACAACATCGAAGTCACTACTACGATTATCGGACTCACCAGATAAAGCGACGATTACGCGACGATTACGCGAGATCTCGTATATCTCATATCAGCTTGAGTAACTTGCTTTTGAACGCATAAAACTCTAAAATTACCGCTAGATCTGATGTTTGCGGCTAGCTATACAAACTTCAAACTCAGATTTCAATCTTGGATTTCTTTCAGTCATATATGCTGGTGTTGTTGAGATATTCACAATGATATTTTTCGGAGCCAAACACAATCAAATTATGTCAAAATGGCACCATCATATACGAAATCTGGCGTGAAGCCGGCGACACTGCTGCTAAAATTAAGTTGCAGAAATTAATATTGTGGCTGCCTGTGACAACCCCTTAGACTGTGGATATACATATGTTGTCATCTATGGGATCCTGAGGCAAGTCAGTTCTATTGTCTTTTACGCTCAACACAAATTAGATGGAAAATTTTATTCAGCTGTTCTTCTGGCAAATAACTATCCAACAAGGTATCAACGCACTAATACACGTTTCTGTGGCGTTTGAAAATATAGCTCGGGTATATGACTAACATAGCTGCAGTGCGATGTTATTCTTTCAAATTAAATTTGCTTGACTTCGCAATCAATAATGTTGCACGTGCATGTATCAAACTATTGCAGTACATGAGCAAGGATCATTACAACGACAAGGGTTTGTAAATTTCCTTAAACATCCTTGTTTTCCGATTTATTACTTTACTTTGGAACACGTGGACATGTAAGAGCAGCCTGTTGTTGACACTCATTTGTATGAACGTCTCAGTATCGCGTCATAGTTTACAGATGGATTGCTGTAATCCTCGTTGTAAAAAGATGCATGCGAAAATAAAATGAGCAATAAGAAATGAGATTAAAGTCACAATGAATGTCCGTCAAAGTAAAATGTCCTTAAGCACATCTAAATCATGTTGAGGAGGACAAACAGAAGAGCATCTCAGTAACAATATAGGTATTGATGTCGTCGGAGTTAATGAGTATCCAAAAGAGAGGTGAGATATTTTCATTTACCGCAGCAATTGCAGCTTTGTTGGTGGCTTGCGGCTTTCATTGTTGCAAAAGCAGCTTCGTTTGGTTGCTGCAACTGCATCCGGGTTGGATTTAATGAAGACGGTTGTAGGCCACATAATAAAACGAAATGATCTTCGATTACCCAGGAAGACTGGGAAAATCTCCTTAGGCCAAGGTCTTCGTCAACCCGAGACTAATCACTCAAAACACTCGGGCAACGGTTTTTTTTTGTAGACTTGCAGTTGACGGTCACGAAACTGCAGCTTCTCGGACGTCAATTGATCACTTTCGATTTACTAGCAACATTAGTCAAGCATTGTGTTTATGCCTCTACGCTGTATGAGCACATTCCAATGATCGTCCACAGGTGGGAAACCAAAATTTTTGACCTGGAGAACACTGGGTCGCATACACCATAACTCCTTGACATCTTTCATATTTAGACGCGTGCGGACTTGAACTGCTACGTGTAGTCATCGATCATTTACATGGTAGATTAGCCATTAAACATGTTCGATGTTTTAGAGAAGGGCGCTCTTTTATTAAACTCTGTCATTTCAAACCCTAATCGATCTGGGCAACTTAATGAAGCACCTTATACACTCATGAGAAGTAAAGCCTGTTCAACGACCCCGTACGCGCTTTCTGATTTTGCTTGAAGCATAAGAAAATGTATATTGATATTTACGACGCTCGAGTGCATCAAGCCGACGCGGTGCTGATGTGAATCTGACCAAGTTTGCAGGTTAAGCCGATTTAACATAAATGAGCAACCATTTTCTCTTTGGAGTTGATTCAAATGTGTTTGTGTGTTTTCAAGATAGAACTACAAAAACTGCAAACGTCCAACGCAGATATCAGCGATGTTGCTTTGATACCTTTAACAAGAGCGGTTTCAGACTTCAACCGCCCATGGGTACTTGTTTCAAAGCATACATTGATAAGTCACAGATGGATGGACGTTTGAGAAATAGGAAACATCATAGGATCTGGCGGGATCAACCCTAATCAGTAATGCAATCTGAAATCCTCCAAATAACACTACTGATGCAATTGTGATGAAAAAAATTATTCAAAAATGAATAAATCTGCTTGAACAAATGCTAGCTCAAATCATCAATAGGAGTAGGCAACTGTACAAGTAGTTCATCAATATAAATGATCAAATGCATTGTTTAAAATCATTTAAGAATTTCCAATAGATTCATTCATATAGTTTAAAAAATTGATTTATATTTACTTAGCTCCTAAACCTTTAATATCAACTTTAAACAGGTCAAACCGGTTAAACATATAAACTATCTTGTGACCAACTGCCCTTTTCATTTTTTCTAAAAAAAACCTTAACACACGTTTCCTATTGTTTTATGGAAAATCCCTAGCCACTTTATTTCAGCATTACATGAGAATCGCTAGACCAAATAATTTCGCCCTATGAACACTAACCCAAAGCATTGTATGAGAATCGCTAGGCCAGAGAATTTCGCCCTATGAACATTAACCCATTTTTGTGAACAAATATATATCGTTGAACTTGGCCAGGAAAGTCACGTTAAGAAATCTGCTAACCAAGGCCTTACCAAAAATATTTTGCAACCGAAGATGATCCTTTCTTAAGAACCCTATTAATAATTTTAAACTTTAAACACAGAGAAATAGATATTATGTTGCAAGCAAGTTTTTAAACAGTACAGTATTGTCATAAGCAAATTGGAAATAAGACATATCCACGGCAGTAAAAATTAAGTGATCAGGTAATAAGGCATTTTTTTTAAATACAAGAAACACGAGATACCATGTTCCGATGGCACCCCTTCTTGGTTGTCACTCAAGGCGATCCTCCCCTTTCGCCTCCACCCCCACTTAGTACGTAACTGTTGCTAATACCCCTATTCCCGTGACAATAAACTTTTTTTAAATAAAATAAGCAGCAAAATTATTACACTGACTTTCATCCCATGCTACTGATTCCATGCCACTGATATATTCAATTTTTCACCAGTAACTCTTATGTTTGGTGACTTGTAAATACACGTGGAACAGCACAAACCTCTATCATGTACCAAATTTGAATTTCGCGCTAGATATGGCTGTTACCAATTACCGTTATGTGTCTAAAGTGTACGCGGGTTTCTTCTAGAAAGATTTGAATGCAGCAAATTTGCAAATTGTAATAAACAGGTGACATCGCACCCACAAATCGTCCATCAATATCAACACAGATGGGGGAATTTACCAGACTAATATACCCAACTAGCATTTTAAAAAAGAAAGCAAAACCAAAACGAAGAGCATCATATTTCTCTTTGGTTTGAAGCGCGAAAAGAAAAGGATGGCTGTGTCACGGACCCAGTGTGTGTGTGTGTGTGTGTGTGTGTGTGTGTGTGTGTGTGTGTGTGTTTGTGTGTGTGTGTGTTGGATTTTTAACAATATTCATGCATATAATATCTGCATTGTGGCAGTTTATAGCGATATCTAGCACTGGGGCATCAAGCCGCAGACACGAAGCATGATGTTCCACGTAACTCACATTATACTGACACCATGCCGAATAGTCATAACACTAACATCTTAATGATGTGTGCGTAGTCCTTGGCATGACTCTCGCATTCGAGGCAGACGATTGCTAGGTCCTCGGAGCGGTCCAGGATCCATGATGATAAGCTAATGAATACAATGACTAAGTTGTGTAAAATAAATGATATACATGATGCTTTTCATTTGTATATCTCTGAACATCGTATGGGTACACTTGGATGGGGTGAGGGTGGTTGCGAACACAAAGACCACTCAGAGGTGAATTAATAAAAATGGGAGTTTGTTGGCAGTTGTCTGAGATAATTAACGTTAAGAAACATACTCACATGACAGAAACAATTCAAGCAACATGTATTACTTTTATAGACAGAGTAGTTATTACTATCGGTTTTATCGATGTAGTGCGAGATAATTTTTTAATCAAAACATCGACAATGGACGGAATAGACTGCTAACTCTATGGTTGGTTTTAAGCCCTTATAAATGAATGACCTCCATTTCCATAAATGTTGTAAACTAATTGATGCAGTTAATAGAATAACTAGTTGTTTAACTTTTATAACATGAGCAGATTAAAGACCAAAACGAATGATTAATAACATATACATTAATAAATTGCAAGCGAAACGACAAATATATAACAATATTTACCTAGCGGCATTAAATACAGCTAAAATAAAGTAAGAGTGTAATTTGAAGAGGATATTTGATTTTAAATTAGAATTCTCAATTAAGATGGATATAGAAGAAATAATTCAAAAATTGGTTTATCCAATTGCTTTCATTTAGTTTACTATCAACTTCCTAATGGAGAAAGAGATTAAAGACATTCACTGTTAAATTTTAATATAAACGAACAATATGGAAAAGAAATATATGTGTAAAATCAAGTGGATAACAGAGATGGTAAATTATATATATGAGCAAATACCAATTCTATGAACGATAAGAATACAACTAAAGTATAAAATTCCTGAAGGTTTATATAATTTTAGATGCCCGTGAGAAAAGCTAAAGAGTAAAAAAAGTGTAGATATTCAATGTCAGACACATAACTTTAAATTGTAATAACTCTGACTAATATGTTAACCATATTCAATTCTTAAGTCAATATAATTTAAATTGTAATAACTCAGACTAATATGTTAACCATATTCAATTCTTAAGTCAATAAAATTTAAATTGTAATAACTCTGACTAATATTTTAACCATATTCAATTCTTAAGTCAATAAAATTTAAATTGTAACAACTCCGACTAATATGTTAACCATATTCAATTCTTAAGTCAATAAAATTTAAATTGTAATAACTCTGACTAATATTTTAACCATATACAATTCTTAAGTCAATAAAATTTAAATTGTAATAACTCTGACTAATATGTTAACCATATTCAATTCTTAAGTCAATATAATTTAAATTGTAATAACTCAGACTAATATGTTAACCATATACAATTCTTAAGTCAATAAAATTTAAATTGTAATAACTCTGACTAATATTTTAACCATATTCAATTCTTAAGTCAATAAAATTTAAATTGTAATAACTGACTAATATGTTAACTATATTCAATTCTTAAGTCAATATAATTTAAATTGTAATAACTCAGACTAATATGTTAACCATATTCAATTCTTAAGTCAATAAAATTTAAATTGTAATAACTCTGACTAATATTTTAACCATATTCAATTCTTAAGTCAATAAAATTTAAATTGTAATAACTCTGACTAATATTTTAACCATATACAATTCTTAAGTCAATAAAATTTAAATTGTAATAACTCTGACTAATATGTTAACTATATACAATTCTTAAGTCAATATAATTTAAATTGTAATAAATCTGACTAATATTTTAACCATATACAATTCTTAAGTCAATAAAATTTAAATTGTAATAACTCTGACTAATATTTTAACCATATTCAATTCTTAAGTCAATAAAATTTAAATTGTAATAACTCTGACTAATATGTTAACCATATACAATTCTTAAGTCAATAAAATTTAAATTGTAATAACTGACTAATATTTTAACCATATTCAATTCTTAAGTCAATAAAATTTAAATTGTAATAACTCTGACTAATATTTTAACCATATACAATTCTTAAGTCAATATAATTTAAATTGTAATAACTCAGACTAATATGTTAACCATATTCAATTCTTAAGTCAATAAAATTTAAATTGTAATAACTCTGACTAATATGTTAACCATATTCAATTCTTAAGTCAATAAAATTTAAATTGTAATAACTCTGACTAATATTTTAACCATATACAATTCTTAAGTCAATAAAATTTAAATTGTAATAACTCTGACTAATATTTTAACCATATACAATTCTTAAGTCAATAAAATTTAAATTGTAATAACTCTGACTAATATTTTAACCATATTCAATTCTTAAGTCAATCAAATTTAAATTGTAATAACTCTGACTAATATTTTAACCATATACAATTCTTAAGTCAATATAATTTAAATTGTAATAACTCAGACTAATATGTTAACCATAAACAATTCTTAAGTCAATATAATTTAATACTGAAAGATCTATAACTGTATTTTCGATATAGTTGAGGATTTTTAGAAGCCTAAAAACGATGTAATTTCCTTTACGAACTAAATTAAATAAAGGATTACTGTAACGGTTCCTACCTTAACTGAATGGAGTCCATACCAATCAATGAATTTCACAGTGATTTCATCCTACACGATAGTCCATATCAATAATTCCCACACGATGCTAATAGTCCATATCAATAATTCCCACACGATGCTAATAGTCCATATCAATAATTCCCACACGATGCTAATAGTCCATATCAATAATTCCCACACGATGCTAATAGTCCATATCAATAATTCCCACACGATGCTAATAGGCCATATCAATAATTCCCACACGATGCTAATAGTACATATCAATAATTCCCACACGATGCTAATAGTCCATATCAATAATTCCCACACGATGCTAATAGTCCATATCAATAATTCCCACACGATGCTAATAGTACATATCAATAATTCCCACACGATGCTAATAGTCCATATCAATAATTCCCACACGATGCTAATAGTACATATCAATAATTCACACACGATGCTAATAGTACATATCAATAATTCCCACACGATGCTAATAGTCCATATCAATAATTCACACACGATGCTAATAGTACATATCAATAATTCACACACGATGCTAATAGTACATATCAATAATTCCCACACGATGCTAATAGTCCATATCAATAATTCCCACACGATGCTAATAGTACATATCAATAATTCCCACACGATGCTAATAGTACATATCAATAATTTCCACACGATATTAATAGTCCATATCAATAATTCCCACACGATGCTAATAGTCCATATCAATAATTCCCACACGATGCTAATAGCCCATATCAAGAATTGCAACTGGACACATAGTATATACCAGCATTAAAGATGAAGATTCCAAAAAAGAGATTATATTTATGTCATGTACTTATATTTAGAATATATCAGCCAAATAAATTTTTATCTCGTAATTCCCAGAGTTGTGACAGTATATAAGCTCAGTCAAAAAGTTAATTATGTTCAATAAATGACAAACAAATCCGTAAGAAAGCCTAGTGGTATTTAGTTCATAATTTATAAAAATTTGTTTTAGATAGATCAGTAAGATAAAGTAGTACACAATGAGTTGAACTTGAAACAATAACAATATTACAAATTTAGTCGATCTAAGATAATAAAAGGTTTCGTTTAACACCTGCTGACGTGAGACATTTAAGGATAAAAGTTTCAACGATATTCAAGCCTGAAGAGTTGTTGTCGTTATTGTTGTTGTAGGGTTGAACTCCATTTTTCGGCACAATATATGCTAATAATGGCGGCGAGTATAAATGATGGAGGAAGAACCCAAGAAAAACACGAGAAGTACCACCGACCCACGAGAAGCTACTGGTAAGCTTTATCGCATACCCACATTGGCCGCACACGAGACTCGAACCAACGCAGACAGACGTGAGATGGCAGTGATCCAAAACGGTGAGCCCTTTAGACCACTAGGCCACTCGGGACCCCCCCCCCCCACAATTCTGAAGAGAACATTAATAATTAATTAAAGTCTGTCGACCAGAGTGTCACAGAAATCTCAAATAAACTCTCAAAACTCCAAAAGCAAATAGATGGTACGAAAAACAGATTTCATAGCTTCCATATTTATGTACCAAGAGATTAAGACGGAGATATGCCAAATTAACACATTTTCTCTTGAAAATCAACACCAGTGTATAACGGATTGTCAAGACCAGAGTTCGGCAACCTACGGCATCCAAAAATTATCGATTTTAACAGTGTTACTCTCTTACTATCAAAACAGAAGGGAAGGAAATTAAAATCACACAATCTTCTATAGGAAGGAAAGGAAAACATAACAAGGATAATAAAGAACATCATACATTCGATGTGAAATATGTTCATTGTTTTCATTCATTCGTCAATTTAATTAAAAGGTAGTATGATATTTATTGTCGACTGACTTCTTAACATATCTCAAATTTAAGGGATGTCCTGTGTTTCTCAGCACACGCTACAACCAATGTTGCCAAGTTGTAACCAAGTCGAAGGGAAAAAAAGCAGCTGCAAAATATGCTTTGTTCTATCGACAGTCTAAGATGTGTGTCTTGATTTGAAATTCAAAGTTAACCATAGGCAGGGTCATAAAGTGCAATGTCACTCGCGTCAATCATTGTTACATTGTTACAATTCTTCCGAAAATGTGTTTTGGTTGTGGTCTTTTTATTTCAAACTTAGCCATAAGCAGGGTTATACAGTGCAAGATCACTCGCGTCATTCTTGAAATATTTTTGTATTTGTTTCCTTTCTAAAAAACGGTAGATCTCATGCTTAAAAAAAATTTCCGTGACACACTGCAGTGCCAAAAATAAAGATGAAGCTCTGATAACTGAATTGTACAAGTTTGTCAACTCAAGATTTTATTTCATCCAACGATTTACTGATTGACTATTTGTAAGGCCATACTAAGGGTGTAGCGCTTGAAAAGCAAATTACATGACAAACGAAAATTATGGTGCCTGCTGATTTAAATTATGGAGAGATTTCAATCAAACGTATTACGAGAGAGAGAGAGAGAGAGAGAGAGAGAGAGAGAGAGAGAGAGAGAGAGAGAGAGAGAGAGAGAGAGAGAGAGAGAGAGAGAACGTTATACCTACTTTTAAAAAGAATCAGGACACTTACGCTTGTTTTTGTGGTATATTTTCCCTGAGAAAAATTCAAAGAAACATATCCCACTTAGGAAATCAATTCCATAGGAAAGGTCCACGATTTAAAAATATCACCAGAGTGAACCGATGACAAATACGACTAAAATGTTCTCACAAAATAGTTAATCCAAATACGCTGTGATGTATTTGACTCTAAAATTGACATAATTTCCGTGGTATCGCCCAGGCTACAATTGTTCTTGCTTTAGTTTTACTTCTTTTTTTATATAAATAATCTAGTGGTGAAACACGACCTGCCGGTATCTCGAAACTAGGTGAAGAGCTACTGAAGTCAATTCGAAGTGAACGCGGTAAGAAAATTACTCTAGCCAATGAAATTGTTTATGATGAGTGGTGATGCAATGTATTGTACGAAGGTAGTATGGCAAAATAATAAATACGCTCTCAAGTTGTTCCCATTGCAGTGCAGACGGAATGTGAACTTAAATCCCTCCGTTGTGTATTGTAACATTTCTTCTTATCACATTAACTACTGAATGGTCACAGTACTCGTACAATTTCTTTTTACCACATCAGCTATTCAACGGTCACAGTACTGGTTCGCATTTTGAAACTGATAATTTATTTTTATCTCACTTTAACATTTTTACGTACACACTCACATCGGTATAGTCAAGAGTGGTGCAGTATTAAGTGGCATGTTTTTTATTTCTTTTCTTTTCAAACTTGTGAATCTGGGATTTGTACGAATTAACGAAGCAAGTTCAGTGAACCTGAATGATAAAAACCCAAGTTGTCTGTCTATTGATGTGAATATTTACATAAAAAACAATATGACCTGCAAAACACAAAGATATACGGCAAGCATGATTAGAATGAACACACCAACACCTAACTGTAGTAACAAAGAGATGATTTTGTTCACGTCCGCGTAACTTAGAGTTTCAATCCTCTTTCAAGACAAACTTGGTATCCTTTTGTGAGCGTGAAATTAAAATACTGAAGAAACTTAAGCGCTTTGCTATAGACTATAGTATAGATAATTTCAGGAACAAACTAAACAACATAAATACCGTTACAACAATGGAAAGCCCGAAATCGTGTTTTAAAAAAGAAATGCGTTTAAAAAAATAATTAAAGATTAACGATGGCTAAGCAATACAACCGAATTAAAGAAAGGCAATGACATTTGTATATAGTCCTTTCACTTTGATATTGTATGCGGATGTAATCTGCCATGTATTAACAGCTTGATAAAAAGCATACGCAAATGAGAAACTTCGATTCAAACTGACTTTTTCAGATTTGTTCCTTCTTTTTATTTTTTGGGAACACACCTAAACACTATTCAAGGAAAATACACAAATACACGTATCAAAACATACCATTCGCTACACACACACACACACACACACACACACACACACACACACACACACACGGGGAAGTAGCAAAAAACAAACCACACCATTTACTATCCAAAATCACACCATTTACTATCCACACACACGGGGAAGCAGCCAAAACAAAACATACCATTTACTACACACACACACACACACACACACACACACACACACACACACACACACGCGGAAGTAGCCAAAAACAAACCACACCATTTACTATCCAAAATCACACCATTTACTATCCACACACACGGGGAAGCAGCCAAAACCAAACATACCATTTACTACACACACACACACACACACACACACACGGGGAAGTAGCAAAAAACAAACCACACCATTTACTATCCAAAATCACACCATTTACTATCCACACACGGGGAAGCAGCCAAAACAAAACATACCATTTACTACACACATACACAAACACACACACACACGGGGAAGTAGCCAGAAACAAACCACACCATTTACTATCCAAAATCACACCATCTACTATCCACACACACGGAGAAGCAGCCAAACAAACCACATAATTTGCTATCCAATATCACACCATCTACCATCCACACAGACGGAGAAGCAGCCAAACAAACCACATAATTTACTATCCAATATCACACCATCTACCATCCACACACACGGGGAAGCAGCTAAAACAAACCAAACAATTTACTATCCAATATCACACCATCTATGATCCACACACGGGAAGCAACCAAAATAAAACATACAATTTACTATCCACACACGGGAAGCATCCAAAATAAACATACAATTTACTATCCAAACACCGGTAAGCAGCCAAAACAAACCGCTTAATCTACTATCCAATATCACACCATCTACCATCCGCACACAGGGGAAAGCAGCCAAAATAAAACATACAATTTACTATCCACACACGGAAGCAGCCAAATAAAACCACATAATCTACAATCCAATATCCTCCACACACGGGAAGCAGTCAAAACAAATCACATAATCTACTAACCATTATCATACAATCTACCATTGATGTGAGGGATAGAAAGAAGTCAAAGAGCATTTATATGAATAAAAATGTAAAACAAACTACAGACGCATTGGTTTCAAAACTCAACATTTTTTATTCAAATAACAAAACAACTCACAAAACAATTTTTTTTTTTCAAATAACAAACATTTTTTTTCAAATAACAAACATTTTTTTCTTCCATAACACTAATACATTATCTTTGACATGGTTGACAACGTTGTGAATTAAATTGAGATTTCCACTGTTGGAAGTCATTGGGCGATTGATGTACACTACGCTTCCTAGCTAAAGACAACAGATAGCCATAATGGTCACAAAACCATCGATCTACTTTGTCATCGTTTCGAGACGAATGACGATCAAAATAAGTCACTAAATGTTCTAAAGAATATCCGTAACTGCGATGATGCAGATAATAGACACAATATTGTCCACACACCATATAATCTGTGCCTTGTAATTTCACATTATTGAATCGTGTCGTCTGAGCATTTCTTCTCATAAAGTCAATGATATCATCTTCGAAAGGGGGTAATCCATACGAATCAAGATACTCCGCACAACCCTCTTGAGGAAAGTAGACAGCTATCCAGTGAGTTCCTGGAAGATGATTGTCATCTGTGTTGATGACATAAGCTTGATTCTCTTGAGGTTTGCGATGAGGTAGTTCATCTTTAGCACACACGACAGGATTTAACCGCTCCGGTTTCCTAGTGGTTAGAGCGTCCGCCCCGGAAGCGGGAGGTCGTCGGTTCGATCCCCGGCCGAGTCATACCAAAGACTTACAAAAATAGTACTAACAGCTGCCTCGCTTGACGCTCAGCATAAAGAGGTTAGTGTTAGGACTGGTTTACCTGGTGTCAGGATAATGTGACTGGGTGAGACATCTTGCTACATGTCTGCGGCATGATGTCTCATTGCTAGACATCACTATAAACTACCTCACTGCAGACATCGTAGCGATATAACTGAAAAATTGTTAAAGCTACGTTAAAAATCCTAATCAAACAAACAAACAAACAGGATTCCAACTAGCAGTGTACGAACTACGGTTCAAAAGATAATAAAGTTCCCAGGTATCCATTTTTTGTTTTTTGTAGACTTGTTTTTTTTTTCCCATCTTCATGGGTGATGATAAGTCATCAATTCAACCCAGACTTTTTGTTTGAAACGGTCTGTCAAGTAACTGTTCGTTTGCTTCGTCTCCTTACTTTTGGCCAAGAGAGCTTCGATGCGATCAATTTCTTGAGCAAACAATGGAGGAGAGGAATGATCACGCAAGCCTTTATACCACTGAAGTAACACGTCCTCTTCTGAGATGAAACTCCAAGCTTCGTTCAGATAATCGTCCAATTTATCTTCTTGACTCATCATCATACATTTATCGTGTTGAATTTGACTGGGATGATCGATTTGACATCCATAACAATCTTTTTTAATCATGTCTCTCATTGTATCCTCCAAGTGTTGTGCAAAACAAGCAGCTAACTGTTGTTCCTGTTCTGGCCATCTGGATTGCATGATCACTACTTCTTCGTTTTGGTCTTGGGGATCTGCTTTTTCTGGAACCTCCCATTCCATGGATTCTCCACTATTCAAAGAAGGACAAGGGTCTTCCATAATGTCTAATAGTCTAGAATGACTTCTCTCAAACTGTTGATTTCTATGGTATTATCGAATTCAGCATACAGAATGATATTCACCGTTTCGGTAAGAGGTTCTGCAAACTGAAGTTCCACACGCAGTGGCCCAGATTTTATAGGGTGGAAATGTCCCTCATCGCTGCCTTGGTCTGGAGTGAAATCAAAAGACCACACAGTGTAACATCTTGCATAGTCGTCGTAGGAAATGCCGTGACTGGTGCTGGTTCCTAACTGTCCTGTGGATTCGTACAGCGACAAGTACGACCTCAAGTAACTCTTCTGTTCGCCAAAGTCGGGTTCGAAGGGTCTGGTACATAAAGTTTTGCCATCGCGACTGACATCGATTTTGGATACTCTGCAGTGCTTAAACTGGAAAGGATTTTCATCGTGGGCACCATTGAGGGCTGCATTGCTGACGATACCAATGAATAAACGTTTGGGTAACTGTCCTTGGAACAGATTATCTTCGATCTTAGATCGGAGTCCAGCGGCAATGATGAAAGTTTTGACTTCCACGCGTCGTATCGGATACTTGGTTGTCGTTCTGCTCAAAATGTGACTGATATCATTTCCCACTTTAGGTAACACTTCCACGCGACGCACGTATAACCTGGCTTCTTGGATAATGGTTTTTGTATTCGTTGGCATGAGCCATCAAATGGAAAGCAGTACTACTACGATTCAGTCTCAAGCTAATATCTACTCCGTTCAGCACATACTTCTCTTGAAACCACATGTCCAAATGCAAACGATCGAACAGTTCTAAACTACGTCCTTGCAAAATGTTCTTTCGATGGTCGTTAAAACCTACATTGTGAGGACCGTCAGGATTCTCACCCTCAGCTGCTACAGGCAAGGCTGTGTCGTTAAACTTATCTGCTATGTCAGGTTTCCATACCGCGCAAGCATCTAGATGAGTGTTCTTGGCTTCTTTTCCGTACGTCAAGAGATTTTCGAGGTACGCTCGGTAAGGGTAAGTATCCATGCTACTGCTGACCAGTTTGTTATTCATGTACAAATCCACATCGCTGAACAAGGAATGCATGAAATTGTTGACAGGACCTACTCTATCATGGGCTCCTGGATTGGTGTTGTCCGTTGTGGTTACTTTAACTCTCAAATACAAGTTATTGTTGTTGAGATCGATGTAATCTTCGGGTTGTCCTTTGATTTCAAACTCGATGGGAGCTGAATCCGTCAAGGAGGAGACGGGATGAAATTCGGCCTATTGGGCTTCTTGCATGGTCATCATCGTGGGTGGCATAGCAATGAGATCCAGTTCTGACTTGGAACAGGCACAAGATTCTTGGTGCATCATTTTTTCTTCTCAGTATCTATGTTTTACTTTTAATAATCAAAAATGTCTAAGTTTCGAGCGGTTCTTATTTCTTTGTCTTTCGAACTTTAGAGATATGGAGACTTCTGGAAGGGTGTCTTCGTCGACGCTTTCTACCATGTCCCTGCTGTGTCCTCAGGGAAGCAGGAATGTCAGACTCGGTACCGTTCAGAGCATTTATAGGACTTTCTCTTCGACCCAAAATCTCTTTACCCGTTTGAAGCAAGACATTTTTGCCTGCTCTCAAAAAAGCTTATTTAGGGTTTTGTTTGTCAATGAGAACATTTTGAAGAAATTCTTTGCCGTGAGTCAATGCGGCATCTTCTAAGGCGTGCAATCCTCGTGTCACTATCGGTTTTAAAACAGGGACCACGGAACGAAAGGCTGATTTAAACATATCTCCTAAACCATGTCCCCCTTGTCAAGTGACTCCTTGGTACACAGGATACATCACATTTTCAGTTGTTGGAGAATCGTTTTTGAAAATGGAGTTTCACTGTGACTTTCCCTTTGGTAAATGGAATATTTTGTCCTAGTTCTCCTTTTATAGTAATGTTGACACTGTCGAAATACGACTTACTGACGGGTATATAATGAGGATGTACAAATTCGCGGTGAACGTGATAGGTATTTCCACCTTCCTCGTCAGCGATCATGGCAGAATCCACTTTGAAAGGATTGACACGCAGTAACGGTACAGAGGTGTGTCCCACGACGTTGTACTCCACCACATCGGAGTACACAAACATCAAGTTGAGTCCTTGATTCATTTCTACAGGGAATCGAAAATATTTCGCAAAATCGGAGTTACTGCTTATGGCTGGTATTTCTTTTTAGGTTGAAGTCTCCACCCAAAATATCATACAATTCAGGACAAAAGGTAATGGCCATTATTTTATCCTCTGAAAATTTGATCATGAGTCTACGAGCCACTTTATGGTACTCAAAGGTAACACTTTTTTTGGCTTTCACCTTGGCTTTACCAAACAAAGTATTGAACCTGGTTACAATCGTATTCACTAAATGTTGACCACTAAAATAATAACCTGCAGGAATGGTTAACAGATAGGTGGACCGTTTAGTTTTGGGGTCCTGTGTTTTCATCGGGTCACTGACAGTGATGCGTTCGTCTAAGACTTGTTGCAATTGCTCGTCATACACTTCAACTGTGAAAAAGATTTGATTTTCGACGATGTTTTTGATTTGTGTCAGATGTATTATTTCCACTAAAGCTGCTTCCCAATTATCATCTTGATCCAAATGCATGGCTTGAGGTAATTTAGACGTGTAACAGCACAACGTGTTGTTAGGAAACACCTCCATGGAAATGTCACTAGGTAACGTTAAGTAAAATTGGTTAATAATGTTGTTCATATTTCCAATGTTCTTTTGTCCGTGGAGTCACTCGAGGTTAAAGGAGTGTCTAAAAGAGGATTGTGATTGGAAGGGTAACTGTCAGGAGAATGACTAACGTTGGACGCAAGACTCCCAATATTGTTACTGTTGTTCCCGTTACAACTGTATTTCAGGGAAGGATTGGGAAGAAGATACCTAATTCAACTGCTGAGTAAAATGGTCCAAAATTGTTTTTCTCCTTGTTGCAAACGCAAATTAGCAATGGCTGCACCAATGACACAATATACTACAACGATTTGACAGAAAAAGACGATTTGCGTTTTAGGGACACGTTCTCCACACCACACCCAAAAGGGTTGCTTTTGTAAATCTTGCAGAGATGAAGTGGGTGAAGGAGTAGTCACTGTGGTCGCTGAAGCTGTATTGAAGGGCATGATGGTCACTTCTTTTTATAGTCGATGACTTGCGCAGCGTCAATCCAAGAATCAAAACTAGGAGGATATCCTTTCCAACGTACTTTGACTTCTTTGACACGACGTTTTCTTTCTTTACGGGTTCTTCGTCCGAGAATGCTTTCAATGTCGTACACGTCGTATACGTTTTTGGTATCACGTTTACTCAGACAAGTAAAACGTTCCTTTTAATACTTCTCCGTTCATGTCTTCCAGTTTATAGACGGTAGGATGACGATCACGCACTCGCCCAGTAACACGAAACAATTCGCTGGTCCAGTTGGGTAAGTAACCTTTGTCGAAAGTGCGTTTGGTTTTGCCAATGCTTACCAAATCTCCAGGGGTTAATACTTCTCCACCTTTCTTGGGGACAGCCATTGTTGTCAGGTGTCACATCTTGTGGGGCACGTCCGATGCTTATATGGTAAGATTGATTGTAGGCTTGGACCAAGTAAAGTAAGACGTCGATGTACTTGAGAGTGTGTTGATCTGTAAAATATTTCCACATGCGTTATTTCAAGGTACGTTGAAAACGTTCCACGATACTGTTTCAGGATTTTCGGTGGTGAAAAAATGAATGTCACGTTTCTTTAATTCTCGTTGGAAAGCTTGGTTCAGAAATTCGGTGCTTTTGTCGGTTTGCCATCGAAGAGGGTGACGATCACTTTGTTTAAACACCAGTTGCAAAGCTCGTACTAACTCTCCGCTCGATTTGGATGTCAATGGTACGACCCAGGCAAATTTAGAAAAGACGTCAATGACACAAAATAAATATTTGTAGCCATGATTGAAGCTGGCTAAATGAGAGACATCGGCTAAATCGGCTTGCCATTGATGATCGATGCCTTCCACTTGAGTGCGACTTCTGTAACATTTTCGTCCAATGGGTTTGTGTAAAGTGTACGTCGCTTGTTCTTGTAACCATCGTTGTACTTCAGGTAAACGGAGCTTTTTCAGGCGAATATTTGCAGCACGATACAAGTTTTGAATACCTCCATAACCTGCAGGGTGAGCTGGATCGTAGTAAATGCTAACTAATACCTTCTCCATGGTTTTGTTAATAAGTTACCCACTCTTCGAGGATATTGCTTTGGGTGGGACGAAATGGGGGTTATTTGGAAACGTTTTTACGTGTCCGTTGTGCCTGCCACAGGAGTCGACGTCGAGGGTACTGGTGGTGGTAGTGGAGGTAATAGAATAGTTTCTTTGGTTTTCTTTTCTTTTCTCACTTATGGTTTCCTTTCTTTCTTTTTCACTTCTGTTGAAGGAGGAGTGGCCATCATCTTTTTAACTCAAGTTTTGAGTTCTTCTCGTTGGGGAGTATGGGAAGGAGTTAATAAGGAAGCGGCAATCTTACTCGGAATGGAAGTGGCAATGGGTGTTTGAAAGATATCATGGGGTTCTTCTTCTTTGGATAATGGTGGGGTGACGTCTGTTTTGGCCGCTGTAGAGGTTGAGACTATTCATCAGTGTCTTCAAATCGGACAGTGTGGGTAGAGCTGATTGTTCCACAGCTTTTCGATGAAAGAGTTGTAGCCGTTGCAAAAATTGACCGTACTTTTGCGATTTTCGGTCTCGGACAAATCGTGGCGATGCATCAAAGATTGCAATTTGTGTTGTAATTGGGACATCTCAGACAAATCAGGATAGGGCGGTAAATGGGGGGGGGGGGGGGTACGTTGTTCTTGCCAACGATGGTATTCCATCCGTCGTTTGTAAGGGACTAAAGTCAGTTTTCGTCCTTCCATGGGCTTCCAAAGGTTCGGTCTGAGATCGTGGTGCTCCATGGGTCCCTTTTATCTTCTGGAAGGATCCACTTTGGGATATCCCTCTTGACAAGTCCTTGTACCAAACCTGACAAGATACCCATGCCGGGTTTCGCTAATCCTGTCAACACAGGAAAAAGAAAGGGTAAAATTCCTCCCCGTTGCACCAACATCTTTTTCTTTTGACGGACGGGTATTTTCTTTTGGACTATTGACGAAGAACATAACGATGTTTGGCTAAGCGTTTTTTTTTTCTGGTGTGGAGACAAAGGTATCGTGCCTTTCAAGACATTCAAACAACATTCGCACACGGTATCGATGACATCTTTGGAGGTCGTTTTAATGATTTGTTTTCGCATGGATGGAGAGGCTTTGGACAGGACGGACAACACGTCTCCGTGTTTGACTAAACGAGTAGGTAGTCCTTTCCTTTTCTTTCCCTTGGGGAGTGAATAAGAATGTTTTCTGCGAGGTGATATCTTTGCTTGTTCGTTCCACAGTACCACTGACGTCAATGACTTAGTACACACACCCTTTTATCTACTTTTTTGGGAACTACCGCTTCGTCAAAAAGGTAACGATGTGTTTCCCAAAATTGCCAAAGTAACCTCCTTTTTGGTGATTCTTCTTTTTCTTTAAAGGACTGCGTCTTTTGAGGGGATGACGTCGATGTTTGGCTAAGCGTTTTGTAGGATGACGAGATTGTCTTTTTCCTTTTCGTTTTTGGACAGAAGAACGGCGAGGTTGTGGTGTACACGTTTTTGAGGAAACACCATTGGGTGTTCGAAGTAGCACAGAAAATACTGATTCACGTCGTTGTCCTAAAGTCATGTTTATACTGGAATGCGACGCCACTGATTATCTTTCCATCGTATCAACTTCATGACAGGTGACACACGTCGTGAAGGGGTTCGTTACGGACTCGATCGGGACAGTTCTTGTTTGGACAAATCCAGTAAACTCTTTAACATGCCAGATACTTCTTGGACTTTGACTTTGGGGGCAGGTACTTTGTGAGCAGCTGCTACTGCCGCTAATGTGGACGAGGGTGTCACCGGTGAAGGAGACGTTTTGGGAGACGCAGATTTCCAATGTTTCATCAAATTAGGAAAAACGTGTGTCAAATTGGATATGGCTGGCATCACCCGCAACGGAGAAGTGGAAGAACCTGAGGCTACTGGAAACGCGGTCACTGATACTGCAGGTCGTCGTTTACGAAGGTAAGGTTGCGTCCTGGCCGAAGTGCCTATTTTGCGGGTGACAGCTTTTTGCTGTGGACTTTTCTTTTTCTGTGTTTTGGTCTTGGCACCATTGTTCTTTTTCTTACGGGTTCGTTTGGCTTTTTTTCTTGGGGTGAACTTTGGAAGCATTGGGATCCCATTTTAAAAGGGAACGAGCAATGACACTTCCTAGAGAACCACTATCTCCAGGTTTCAATATGATTTGATTTTTGGTTTGAGTGTCGATGCGAAGATCGACCAGTTGCGTCAAGGCTACTTTGTTTCTGTCAAAAAGCGTTTGGTTTGATGTGGAATGTGAATGATGCCTTGCAGTATTTGACGTGCTGTCACCGTAAACCATCGTAAGACTTCTTTGAGACTGGTTTCTAAGACGTGAGCACGTATTTGTGGATTTTTTTCGCGACTGATACCGTACAAGACACGAATCTATTTGATGGAAAGATGAGACCGAAGGGACGTCATGTTGACAATGTATTTGACAAGGTCAAAGTGACCAAAGGTTTTTATAGATTTTTTAGGACGTGTACACGACAGGTCCTCCGTCTTGACACCAGTCGTGAAACAAATCGGTACGAAATGGCAAATAATCGGGGTGGGGTGGGGGTGGGTTTTTTTTAAATCCACGAGTAAATAAATAGGCGTGTGGCGTTTGAGTGGCATCATCGTACGCATGAGTCAGCCAAAGTGTTCCTAACTGTTTGGCTATGACTTGCACTTGTGATTTATCTCGATGACTTTTAAACAAGACCACGTAATGAGCATTGAGACTTATGGTACCATGGGCTTTACTGTGTTGAAATAAATTTTGTGTAATGTAAATGACACTGGCATTACGATGATGCCCTTTACGCGTAAACCACAGTTTAATTTCTTCTTCATCTTCTCCTAACATGTCGTCAAAAATGACCCAATGAGTTTGACTAGGGTCAGACACGATACCATCGTCTTCTCTAGGAATACCTTCTACAAACACAATGGAATCACCTTGACTTTCTTGCAAGAGGCTGTATTCCGATCGCCACTCTTTGTAACACCACACGATGCGTTGAGGTGGACGATCGATCAAATGATGTTTATGTTGGATCAAACGTTTGACAAATTCGGTTTTGCCTGAACCGCTCGGTCCAGCAATTAACATGTTAAAAGGATGACGAAGATACAAGGCCTCCCAACTAGCATGATCTAAGTGTTCGTCAATGACTATGAATGTCGAGGAGGAAGGAGTAGTAGAAATAGCAGAGTGAGCCATAGTAGTGTAGGGTATGACACGATTGACACAAAAACAGACAAGACAAGAGGTTTTTATACTTTTTTCAAGACACGTTTATTTCAATGCATGTTTAAATGAGAACAACACGAAAGACAAAAATACATAAGAGCCAAATGGATAAATACAGGAATAAAATACACATGGAAACGATCAAAGTGGCATATAAACAAGTCACTGTACAACATTGTTTGGGTAACGAAGGTGTCCTAGAGGTAGTGTGTAATGTTCTTATAGGCTCTACATGGGGTATAGTCACATAGGTGTCTTCTCGGAAGGGTCTTTGTGGGGGAATGTCCATGACAGTTCTGTCTTGAACAGAAGGATTGTCCTCGGTGACAGATTCTTTTTCTTCTTCTTCTGGTACTGTCACTAACACAGGTTTAAAAGTGACTTTTTTCACTCGACGATGGATTTTACAAACACAATGTTTGGGCATAATGAGATACTTTGTTTGTCCAAACCTCAAAACCCCAACTTTTCCAGTCACGTACATCTGTCCAATGAGTTTGTACATCACAAGCTACACACACATCTTCGTACACCGCTTCCGTACGTGAAAGTTGACGAATCTTTTTTTTTCCTGTAGAGGTCGAGACGTATCCAGATGAAAGCGTAAGGCTTTTAACAGAATGAGTCTCTCGTGGACATTTAAAGGAGTGATCATACTGACTTTTTTGTAGGTAGTATTCGTAAAGTGTCCACAAGAAATCAACAGGTAAACGAAATCCCAGAAAGCAAGTCACTAAAACACACACTACACGTTGATCCCATTCATGGGATACAGTTCTTGTAATAAGTGTTCGTAATCCTTCACCGTGTGAATATTCTCATTGATATCCTTCCACGGAATCCGTTTGATCACAAGTGATAAATGTTGTGGCATGGTCGTTCTATTTTATACTTTTTTATGTCGAAGACCTTTAGTGTATATTCTGCACAGAATGATTTAAAATCTTCTCCAAAAGCGAAAGTGATTAATATAAAGTGTAATTTCGTCCCACTGCCGTTCAGGGTAATGGTCAAGAAGGATCAAAACATCTTCAGATGTAAACGAACTAAATTCGAATCTGTGGAAGCTAGACTTGATCTAGAGAAATCTGACACGTTCGTTAATTTTTGTCACTTTTCTCTTGTGAATTTCACGACACAAAAGTTATACAGTCACCCATTGAGATTTTTCTTTAGCAAGGCCGTGCCAAACGTCATTGTAGATCTTCTCTTGCAGTTTGTGTGGTGATCCTTGAATATTATGTTTTAAAGAGGGTTTATATACTGGTCTAGGTTTGTCTCCAAGCCAAACTGGTTTGTTAAACGACATGGACCAGTATTGTCACTTTCAATCACTAAGGCCCACTAAAGGTAGGTATTGCTAATTCGGAGACCATCGAGCATGTTCCAGGTAGGCGGAATCTTTCTTTTCCCACTCGTAAATGGACACACTACAACTGAAACACTTGACTTTATCCCCTTCGCCCAAGTAGAAAAATCCGGCTCTGGCTAATTCTTCAGGAGTTGGTCCAGGTAGATATGTTGACCAGTTTTCTTTGAAAGTTTGGAATCAATTTTTAAAGTTAAAGTATTCAGGCAAGCGCACAAGGAACGAATATTCGTCTATCACACATTCATTTCGATACAGGTACGGTGAAATTACCTGGAGGTTACTTTGGATTGAATGACATCCGTAGGATAGTAGCCGCATGGTCTCACGCGGAGATGGCATTGCTTTTGCATCAAGAGTGATTGAGAAGGTACTGTGACGTTAGGACACGTACGTACTCCAGAAGCACGCTTCTCGACTACGATGTCTCATTCTCTCTGTCACTTTTACTTTGTTGCTGACCACGATGTCTACCAACAACTGTATTTCTTTATTTGATTTTTAAAAAAATATAAAATACTAGATCCATTTTTTAAAATAATCTACTCATATTTGACAGCGGCGACAACGAATTCTACTCTTACCACAGTTGCTACACCTACAAAGGGTATCCTTCCCGAGACCAAAGTATGAGACAGCGCAAGCAAGTTGTGAAGTTTAGTGAATCTATATAAACAACAACTGTCAAGCCTGCTATGTGTTAATGATTTATGATATTTCAAATTATCCCGATTGGAGGTTACCAACCGTACAAAAGTTATATGACTTTAGCTTTTGACACTTACACATACTTCTTTCTATCGTGTGATTAGTAGATTTGCTGGAGTGATTTTGGATAGTAAATGATGTGATTTGTGTTTGGCTACTTCCGTGTGTGTGTGTGTGTGTGTGTGTGCGTGTGTGTTCTGTAGGAAGTGGGGTCTTTAATTGACACACTCCCCTTTAACTGGGGTCTCATTACGCAAAGACCCCAGTTACCAAAGACCCCAGTTCCGAAAACCATACAAATGAAATCTACTATGCTTATTTCATTATAAAAAAGTATTTATTCAAAATGACCCCAATTTCACCTTTTACTTCGCTATGATCTCACACCGAAAAAAGAAGCGAACCGTCTTTGGACCATAATGTTGTAAATCCCGTCTTCGCGCATGCGTGTATTATGTTTCCGGCATCATGCTGTGGCATCAGATGAGACGAAAGAAAATTCCGGAAATTTAGATGCAGGTAGGTGCTTTTATAAGTCTTTTGTTAATACGCGTTCATTTAAAAGACTCATATAACTATTTATCATTTTCTAATCAACCTTATGTTCATTCAATTTGCAGAAATTAATATTTTGAAAGGTTCATACTTTACCGGCTAAAAAACTTGCCGGCCGCCATATTATGTGAATTTGAATAGATTTCGTCGGTTTTAATCAAAAGGATAATCAAATAAAATAAAAAAATGAAGTGTCAGATATTTATTAATATTGCTTTGCAGCAAACTAAATGCTTCATTATATTGCTGGTCATACATAGAGAACAGTCATAACTAAAATTTGTACAAGTATGTATGTCATCGTCAAGTGTTATACAGCGGTTCCTAACCGGAGATCGCGACATTTATCTTAGATTCGCAGCCCAAAATTGGGTTTGAACCACTGTGTGTATAGCCTACTTTTCTCGCAAATATTTACGCCAGTCTGCTCCATGGAAATTCACAGCGGCTCGTTACAAAGAAAATTAGGAGTATCCGTCCATGAATCAACGAATGGGGTGGGGGTCACAGGCACTTGATTCTGAGTAAATTCATGTATACACTCACCATATAACACACATAAAGTCTATCTTTAGAGATATATTGATACATGTAGATTAGATTTAAATCAGTAATTGATGAATATTAACACTTTAAGTCTCCAATTTATCTGTTGTTGACAGCGCACTTGATTTGCATACACGATTAATAACTACAAGCATGTGAAATATCTGATTAACAAATCAAGTGAGGCTAAGCATGATTTGTAAAGTTTGTATCCATATAGTGGTACATCTAGGTCTCCTCCTGGGTTAGCTCAAACCAGCCTGAGAATTTTGAAATCTTTATAATTATTTGCCTTGAATTAAATTCATGGTGGAGAAGTCAGAAAATATGCACATTCCAAATAATAACAACAACAATCATAACAGTTTATCGAAAGATCTGGTCACTGCTGTTAGACCTATGTCAGTTATGACAGTTTTGATGTGTCGTGAAGTGTTGGGACACTTAAAATGTGCTTTATTTGAGTCTTGGGATACAGAAAAAATACTTATCTTTTCATGTCTCAAGATTTACAGCCATTACAGTTGCCAACCCCAAAAGTAACATTTTCAGATTTATATATCAGCTTATGAGCTGCCCACCCGCCCACACCACTCCAGGCTTTTATTTGTTTCCAAAATTATTCAACTTGTACACAAGTATATACAATAGTTTATGTACTTTGCCCATCATAGAGCGCTTATCGTGAGTCATGCTGACAGTAGAAGTCTTGTGGTTCTTGTCATGATGCTTCTTTTTTCAGGTAGGCAACTGTTTACACATCTTGGTACTTGGCTTGACAGAAATGGTTCTTCAACTAATTTTGATTGCACAATGTGCCTTCGAACAATTAATCTCTTGTAATTTTGAGCTCACGTTCATCAAAGAAGTTGTACAAATACGTGTTTAAATACAGGCTACCTAGAAAACTGCAAATAGCTAATTCACGACATGGTTCATCTTCATTGGGGAAAAACCTGTCTATTAACAGTGATTTTTAAAGTTTTGAAGTACTTCAGATTATTGAAGCTGGAAAGGTTTTCATGGATATACCATTTGAGCCTGAAAATGATGTTGAATTTGAGTTTAATATACTTTAAATGGACAAAATACTGGTTAGTCTCCTATTCAGGGTATCTTTTGAAATCAAATGCAGTGTTATTAGGTTATGTATATTTATTTGTTTGCTTTTCCTAATGATTATATATTAATTCCTAGACTTGTGAACAACTTTAAATGCTTTTCTTAAAGGAAACTGGCCTATATCCTGGCTGTATTTTTGTCTTTTAAATCACGTTGTTTATTCACTGGAATTAATGCTCAATAATATTCTTGAACTTCAACATTAATTTGGAATTGTAGTGAATTCAGAGAAAAACATTTTGGATTGTATTACTGTGAAACATTAAAAGACTATTAGCACATTACCACACTCCAAGCCATAATCCATGTTTCCTCTGACTCGGCACATCAACACAGTCAGTATTGAAATTTATTTGGAATTCACAAAGAACTTCATACAATGAATTTGTTTGAGGTACTATTCAGGATTTAATTCACAATTTTGTTTATTTCATTTTTTTATAATTTCACTTTGTATTCTAGGGAAATGGTCTGTTTGTTGAATTTAACACAACTTATTGCTTTTCATCTCACTAGGCGCTCATCATTAAAAAATCAGTGTTAGGACTGGTCGTCTCAACATCAGGATAATGTAACTGGGTGGAACATAATGCACATGTCAGCAGCATGATGCACTAGGGCTAGACATCAATATTAACCTCACTAGGTACTCAGCATTTGGGTTGTCAAAAATCACAGAAAACTTACCCGGGTACTCGTTAGAACATGAAAGACATGCACAACCCTTGAGCAACAAATTTTTTTCCCACTAAATTACGCGTTATGCGTAAACATATATCATATATGGATTACACTTTTTCGGTATATCTACCTTGCAGAAATCTCATTAACCGCTCTGGTGGCCTAGTGGTTAGAGCGTCCGCCCCGGAAGCGGGAGGTCGTCGGTTCGATCCCCGGCAGAGTCATACCAAAGACTTACAAAAATGGTACTAACAGTTGCCTCGCTTGACGCTCAGCATTAAGAGGTTAGTATTAGGACTGGTCGGCCTGGTGTCAGGATAATGTGACTGGGTGAGACATCATGCTACATGTCTGCGGCATGATGTCTCACTGCTAGACATCACTATAAACTGCCTCACTGCAGACATCGTAGTGATATGACTGAAAAATTGTTAAAGCTACGTTAAAAAATCCCAATGAAACAAACAAACAAACAGAAATCTCATTTATATTAACATTCCATTAATCCCACGGACCATATTTTAGAAAAGACCACTTTACGTAACTACCGGTACAATATACAAGTACTCTTGTCTGTGAACTTTTATATTCCTACAGTAACATGGTCTATTTATAGCAAACCTTGTTCTACTTTCCCACGAATTCTATTTATATCATCTGTATGGCTTAGTGAGGAGAGAACAGCCTATATTTATTTATAGAACAGCCTATATTTATTTATGTGGCTACTATACAATATGTCCAAATTATATATGTACAACAACTTTTGGAAATTTGCTTATTGTCGATATCATGTGACTGTATGACCTAGGTTGTGAGGTTTGTATAGTCACGTGACTAGAAATGCAAATAGCCAGATCCGGGACAGATTTCAGCAATGATGTACTTTCGTCTCGTCTGTCAGCAGATTAAAAGCATAACAAATGCTATGCTCACAATTTTTGAGAAAAGAAATCATATTCCTATCGATTTCATGCTGGTATATCTCTATGAAAGATCATTAAAGTTTGCTGTGCCAGCATGTAAGTTGCTACCCATGCCGACATCAAATGGTGTCGGCAAATTCCAACTTTTTGATAGGAAATGTGCTCAGACCCTAAACCCCAACAAGAATGTCCAAATATCAAAAATGGGGTGGCAAGGGTCAGAGGAAACTCAGACTACTTAGACCAGTGTGCTGCTGATATATTTTGATAGTGTTGTCTGCACCTTTTTTTGTGAACGGGTACTCGTCCTTAATTTTCAATACCCGGGTCTTTCGCTACGGTCGGGTACCCGAGTACTACCTGTTGACAGCCCTACTCAGCATTAAGAAATCAGTGTTAAAACTGTTGAGCTCAATATCAGGATAATATAACTGAGTGGGACACGATTCACATGTCTGTGGCATGATGCACTAGCGCTAGATATCACTATTAACTGCACACTGTAAGTCATTGTAGCAGTATGACAGAAAAACTGTTAAAGCTACGTTAAAAAAAATCACACATACACTTGTTGCTTTTCCCACTTTTTTATTATTTAGTTTAAGACCATAGACTCATAACAGTAGAGAAAAAAAGCAGTATACCAGGCATAATTAACCCGTTACCTCATATGTATGGATTTGTAGGCAGGTAATCTACATGTACCAAAGTTACACAGTGCTGTATGCTATAAATATAACATGTTATTTTGTAGCCTACTTGACTACATACACATAGTCCTGCCAATTTACTGTTATCTTGAAAATTTGCCCAGAATACGCATTTAAAGGGGCGTGGGGTAAAATAAGTTATAGCCCAATTACTAAATTATTACTGTAGCTACCAATTATGAAATCTTTAGAAATAAATACTAGTCTATTATGCAAATAATTCTGGATTCTGACCATTAGATGATTTAAGTCCAGTCAGACTCTTTATTGGATCTTTTGTTTTGTTTTAGGCTGGCAAGAGAAACCTGTCACCCAAAGAATGGGCCCGTTATTGGCGTGAAACCGGGCTTGATCAAGATGGGTTTGAAAATGATATATATCCAATTATGTTGGTGAGTAAATTTGAATTTATTTTGTATATGACAAAAGACAAAATAATATAAAGCTCCAAGAGTCATTTTATGCCATGTGTGCTTTCAACACTTACTTACAGGTATACCTCGTTTTATGGACATCCGCAATTCGGCGTTCCGCTCATACGGCATTATTTTTTTTATTTGTTGTCACTTTGGAGGCTAAAACAAAATATTCGCGTGACACTCAAAATTTGATGTTGCGCTACTGATTGCGGGACCAATTCAAGCCCCTTTGCCTACCAAGTTGATGAGTGAGTTGTATACAATACAGTACAGCGAAATCTCTGACAACACGAATTACCCTTATCGGGAATATAAATAAACACAAGGAATGCAAGCGTGACCACAATCTTTCGCTCGATTAAACTTTTTTCACAAGTCTTTTGTCGCTTCAGAGTTGCAAGAAGACTGAAAAACTACACAGAGATCTCGCTAGGATTTTAAAACTAGGAGTCCATGACTCCCATTTTGGTAAAAATAGGAGTCCCACCAGCCAAAGTTGCAGTCCCATCCCAAATTTTTTTAAACTTTGCAGATTAGAAGAAGTGTTGGTTGCCATCAAGTTTAATTCCCCCAACACTGACATGTACAATTGTATCAGCTTATTCGGCGTGACTGGTAATTCTGCACACCAATACATCATTTCTGTAATTAATCAATAATGTGCCTTTTTGGTATAAAAAATAAAATTAATTATTTTTGGGCTGAAATGCAGACAGAAAGATTCCAAAGTAATGTACCGTATTTACCGTATGTTTTCGGACACTGTATGTTTTCGGACACCGTTTTTTTCGGGGAAAAATCATATTTAAATGCCTTGTAAGTTTTCGGACGTTGCCCCGCTATAATTGTTTCTACAATTTATGTTTTCGGACACAATCTTGGATTATCTGCTTCGTCGTTTTAATGTAAAATTTACAGCGTGTTTGCCGTTAATTTAACTGATACAAAGTTCGCTTCATTTGGTCGCCAATTATTTAATGCGATCATGAACGTCCATGAACTAATATAATTTAAAATTATTAATTACATGTAATTCGGGATAGTGACAAATTCGGGATAGTGACAACACCTGCTGCATTAGTCGGACGTGTTACACGAGCTCTAAAGTGTATTTCAACAACGGATTGTCTTGTTAAATCAAGATGTTCCAACGAAAAGTAACAGATCGGATATAGATTTCTCAAATCATATTGTGATATTTGCAGACCGGTATCGACATTTTGATCGCGTCACATATATGACAACATACGATGATACACGCGTGCTATTTTATTTTGATCAGACTCGTCATCTAGAGCAGCTTTCTTCGTAGGCGGTTGTTTTTGTGATGCTTCCTCAGAATCATTAATTCGAAGTCACTTCTGTGGACGGCCTACTGGTCTCTTTGGAGACGATTTTGGCAAGGGCGATTCCCTCCAAGAACTTGTTGCATAACGTATGATAAACTTATTCATCAAATTTATTACAGTACTAACAATATTATGTTTCACAACGATAGCTATCCAGTATACTAATTTTTGTATGTGGTGGGTATTTTATTTATACTTTTTAACTTAATAGTTTGATTCAGCTAACAAAAATAATATGATTGGTTGTCAGTATAGACATTGTTACACACGAAACCACTTCATACAGGTGTGACAGTTATGGCTTTGATTAGAAACCATGACCCCTGCTTTATATCATTAAACAATACATCAGAGTCGGTATGGATTAGTAAAATTCATTGGCATTGTCCAACAAAACAAACCCCTTATCCCTGAGGCATTATATACAAAGGTTTAAACATAGTTATTGTTCTACAGGTAATAAACCTCTTGGTAGACGATATATTTGATTGTGGGTGCTAAATGTTAGGTACATCGTGTGCTCTTTTAATAAAATCCAGATGGCTGCCTTTTATTTCCGAACACATCTGTCAAAGAAATCCCACCAGTTATATTATTAACAATTAACACCCAGACACTTTGAAATCTCTGACATGCATCACTAAAATCTTCGAGCAGTAGATCGTTTCCAGCCGGCAAGCTTTGCTCATTTTAATCTACCCTCGGCTAGGTGGGAAAAAAAAGAAGAGAGAACCACAACAAATGCATCACCTTTATTTAAAACAAATATCAACATATTAATCACGCCGACTCGTATATTGCAAATTGCTTTTTATTTTTACCCTTCGTAGGCGTACATACAACAACTCACCCCATTTGGAGCCTCTCACCCTTGGTGCTCTAAGAATAGCCATCATACATGTACCGGTGTTTCGACTCGCGATACTAAAATGTTTCTGCCCAAAGTATCTTAAGAATTATAACTCCAAAATCTTTTTATTTAGTTTGTATTAATATCTTAATTACACAGAAATAAAGATTGAGTGCGTTTGTAATGTAGATTTTAATGATCATTAGCAGAAGGTTAAACTGGATTGCAAGATTACTATGTTAATATGGCGGTTCTTTCGGAAAATACGTACACAATCGTGGCTCTAATACATGTATGGCTTTGTTTTCTGGTGGATGGACGTGTATCAAATTGACAAAATAGGCAAGTAATGCCAATTTTTCATTAATTATCCTTTCCGTGGTGTTAGACAAAATACTTGTTTTACTTCATGGCAGCACGTTGTCATGTGAGCTAACGGTAACTTCGTTACGGACGGGTAAGGGGGGGGGCGGCATAATTCTATCTTCACTTGTATGTTTTCGGACACCTAATCAAAGAATTTAATATGTATTCGGACAACAAAAAAAGTAATTATTTGTTGCAGTCCGAAAACATAAGGTAAATATGGTATTTCATTTCCATAGCCTGATGCATAAACATTACATATTTTCAAAGCTATTTGCAGAATAGTCCACTTTATCAGTTCTAGTAACTTAAGCACAGTTCTGAATCTCATTTAAATCTTCATAATTTTTTCATTTAACCCCAAAATAATTGTTCAAATTTGCAAATGGCATTTTGTTAAAGTCTCGATGTGTCTTGGTTTCGAGTTCGCATGCAATATTTATACAGCTACAATCGTAAATGAAATCTATTACAGGATCACAGGGCTACGCCAATGTAGAAAATTGCGATTCTGTTTTTCTTCTTTTGGTGACAAAATAAATACCTTCTGGCGATATTTGTGGCGACACGAATTTTGGCTGATAAAAACTGTATAAACAGTCTTGCGTTTGGAGTAGAGAAAATCAAAGGCACCATGACAGGAAGCAGCCAACTTGGATATAACAATGCACTGTTATATCATAATCCGCTTATGCTGATATCTGGTCTTTTTACTGTATGCTGTATTATAATCAAAATAACCATGCAACTGACTATTTAAAATCCAACACCTCTGAAGGCGGAAACGAGAAACGAGTACAGTCAACCAGATGACGCTAATTTTTTTTAAAAACCTGATGGAAGAAAAAAATTGTTTTGCTGACACTTCAAAGAAAACTGATTACCTTTGAAGCACTGATATATGCTTAACAAATAAAACAAATCTGTCTCAATGTTCTACAATTATCTGCAATAACAAACGGGTATTTGTTAGGTCCTTCAACTAGAGCCTTTAGCAGCAGACTTCCCGAAAGCTAAAAAAAAGTGTCAGACATTCGGTCTGACAAAACCTGAAAATCTGTCAGACCGAAAAAAAATCTGTCAGACCGACAAAATATAACAAAATTGAGGTATTTTGTAACGTGTTTTGTTTTCTATTTTCTAAGTGTAAATAACACATGTTAATCAAGTAAAGTTAAGTCAAATTCACTGATAGTCTGTTGTAAACATGATCAGTTTATCAAAATTGTCAAGTTCATCTCGATAGTCTAAACAGTCTTCCTCAATGTCCAAGGTCTCCTGTTCATCTCCTGAGATATCTTTACTTCCATCCATCATAAAGGCAAAAAATGGATTATACTCTATAAGATTGACAGTTTTTTGCTTCTCTGTCTGTGCTATACTGTGTATGAAATCTGCAGCTGCTTTGTCATTAATATACGTACTGCCTATGTCTAATTGTTTAGCTTTGTCAATTTCACACAGCCATGTATAATCTGATAGTGGACGATTATTTTTGGTTACTGCGTTTGCATTTCTGAACAAATGTACTAATCTACTTCTTTCAGCTGCCTTTACTTGCCTAAGTGCTTTGCCTGCATCTGACCCTAGTTTTTCCTGAGCAGTTTTCTGTCTGCCTGAAACAAACTCTGATGCTTTTTTGTGGGACTTGGAAAGTTCATGATCATTTATTGTTGACATTCAGAAATTTGTACATCCGACGATAAACGCGTTTGTGTTTCGCAAATTTTCATCAGACCTTGATTTCTCGCCGTAGAAACTGAGACACATGGTATACTGCATAACTTGCTTTATTTCATCAAATATTAACCAGTCTCTGTTTTCTTTCCATTTATCATTAAAGGTTTTTTCAAACCCTATGTTTTTCATAATCCTTTTTCTTTTCTTTCAGTTCTTCATAAGATAGTTTTCTTTTTTTCCCTGGTTTCACTCCTTCGTATTATTTCAACGATGCCATGCTGACAGGCGAGCCGCATAACTGTTTATAATAGGCGTAGCAATTGGATCGCTCAAAAGCCTGTAACTAATGAAAATCTGTTTAACAAACTAGATTTAAGAAGGACTACTCGAGCGGTGCAGAGTGCGAAAACTGCCGGACAGTCGGTCCGATGCCGACTAAAAAACTGTCGGACCGGGTAAAAAATTGTCGGTCATGTCCTATGGACCGACGGCTTTCGGGAAGTCTGAGCAGGGCCTTTCAGTAACAAATGCACCATCATCACAGCAAGCCGACGACCATTGCTCAAAGAAAGTCAGCAACAAACTCAAATAAAAGCATTGCCTCATTTTTCATAGTGATTAGAACATATTTATTGTGCAGCAAAACTATCCTGTCTGCAACAGAGAAAAGCTACACAAAAAAAATCCGCCCCCTCCACCCATAAAAACGTGCATACGGAGGACTCCTGCTAGGGTGATTTTCTGCGTCCCAGATAAAAAATTTGCTTACAGATATTTGTAATTAAGTGTTTCCGAGAGCTCTGACTACACGTATGCATTCAAAAGACAGTTACGTACCAACGCATAGCTCTTAAATGACCATATCCTGTATCCAATCAATGAATTAACCTTTATTTTCACCATTACGGTCACAATCCCTCTCTATCAAGATCGATCTGTCGAAACCTGGATGTAGTCGCAGTTTAAATTTGGATCATTGTACGCATTGATAATGGGGAAGTTGGGGGGGGGGGTGCTACGGATTCCAACTTTGGTGGCTAGACGAAGAAAAATATATTTAATTCTGGATAATGTTATCTTTCACAGACGGCTTTGCAAAATGCAAATTATGTCAGAAAGATATTGATTTGCTTGCTAAGGGAGAGAGTGCTTTAGGATCCCATGTAGCTGGCGGGAAAAAACCCACCAATCTGACGTCACAGGAGTCTGACATTTATCAATAAAGTACAGCGAAATCTCTGACAACATGAATTCCCCTTATCGGTAATATAAATAATTTATATTACCTATAAATAATAATACTTATATTACAGATAAGGGGATTCATGTTGTCAGAGATTTTGCTGTACTTGAATAGTGTAGTGTGGATAGTAAAATAAACATTATTCAGTGACTGTACAGAAGTGGGATGTGTAGTATAATCGGAATGAAATCGGTGATCATTTTCTTGACTGTCTTTTTAAGCAATAAATTTGCAAGAAATATTTCTTGTATGAAGTATAGTTAGTATTAACTTGTTTATTTTTCATTTCTGTATCTTTTAAAATTAATGTAATAATGCACCTTGAAAACCATGATTTTCAACCTTGAAAAACCTGTGAAATATCTGGAAAAAAATTTGCTACTAGCCCTGGAAATTACTTTCATCGTGTTATTCAGCATATTTACTGCAGGGTAGAAACTGGTAGAATGGGTTACTTCCGTCAGATCGATTTTGATAGAGAGGGATTGTGACCGTAATGGTGAAAATAAAGTTTAATTCGCCTATTGGATTCAGGACATGATCATTTAAGAGTTATGCGTTGGTAGTTTGGTACGTTGCTGTCTTTTGAATGCATATGTGTAGTTTTTCAGTCTTCTTGCGATTCTGTAGTGACAAAAGACTGAGAAAAAGTCGAATCGAGTGAAGGATTGTGGTCAATCTTGAATTCCTTATGTTTAGTTATATTACCGATAAGGGTAATTCGTGTGGTCAGAAATTTTGCCATACTTTATTGATAAAACATCAGACTCCTGTGGTTCGTCATACGTCCTGCTCGCTTTACGACTGGTCGGCGAGAATTGAACGTAGTCATAAGTCGACGATTGCCTTTATACGGAATCATATTTTCTTTCAGTCTAATGATATTGTGCAATCAATATATGATGCTGGAAACAGATTTTAAAGCTTTTATATATACTACCCATTGAAAACGAATGTGACTCAGTTTACTGCTATTTTCGCATTGCGGCAGTGGTCTGAAACCGAACCCACCATATTAGAGAGGTATAACTGTATGTGTTCATGGTGATTGGGTTTTTGTGCAACTGTGTCACTGTTCTGGGGACCCCAGTTGTATGTGTGTGCATACATTATATGCATTTTTAATACCAATTTGACAGTGTTATGGGACCCCAGTTTCAACTTTGTGTGTTTGGGTGATGGGACCCCAATTTCCAGTTTGAATACTTTTTCATACATTTGGATTTGTGATTGAACTATTAGCACTATTCATGATTTAATTCACAATATTGTACCTTTTTTCAATTTCATTTTGTATTCTAGGGAAATAAACTATTTGTGCATACATGAGATGCATTTGGGACCCCAATTATAATAGGCGTTTATGGGACCCCAGTTTCAGCTTTGTATATCTGGGATGATTTAGTAAAACTGCACAACAGCTGTAGTAGCTAAAATGTTACATTATTGCTTTTGTTAAAGAAGATACTTACAAAAATATATTGACAAAGAACCAAGGCCAGTGACTATAAAATAATCACAAGCTCTGACTAAAATTCCACAAGGCTAGATTACAATTAATTGTTTGTAATGATAGTTGAGCTTTTAAAAATCTCGAAGCAACTATTCTACAAACAAATGTGTGTATTACTGTCTGTCAGTCAGTCTTTCTGTTCCATGGATAAAATCATACTGAAAGCATTGGTCAATGAACTAATCAAAAGGTTGAATTCATTGTGTCAAATATCTTAACATAAATGTGATCTCCATATCGTACACACAGAAATGACATAATGAGCCAATAAGTTGTTTGCCATATGTGTCCAGAATCAAATCCTCCTTATCCCCCCCCCCCCCCCCCCCGCATTCTGTTGCTGGCATGCTTTACAAAGAAAACTGTCAAAAAAGAGTTGAAATTTAGTTTTGCTTGCTTTGCTTCCTAAATCACCCAATCAACTGAATTACCGTATTTTCGCGCATATATGCCGCACACGCAGATAATCCGCACCCTCATATAGCCCGCGGGTTTTGGGGTTTTGTGTAAAAAATCGTTGGCATAACCCGCACCTTTGTATAACCCGCAACCATAGATATATTTATACAGCTACAATCGGAAATGAAATCAATTACAGGATCACGGGGCTTCGCTGATGTAGCAAACTGCGATTCTGTTTTCCGTTTTGGTGACAAAATATACCATCTGGTGATATTTGTGGCGACACCAATTTTGGCTGATAAAAACCGTATATACAGTCTTGCGTTTGGAGTAGAGAAAATCAAAGGCACCATGACAGGAAACAATGTACTGGAATATATTGTTAAAATAACAAGTCCTTGTCTCATACTGACAAACCACACTAACAGTGCACTGTTTTATCATAATCCGCTAATGATGATATCTGGCCTTATTACTTTATGCAACTGACTAGTCAAAATCCGAATCCGCAGAAGGCGGAAACGTAAAATGAGTACAGTCAAGCAGATGACACTAATTTAAAAACAAATACCAGATGGAAGAAGAAAAAATACGTTTGCTGACACTTCAAAGAGAACTGATTACCTTTGAAGCACTGATATATACTAAACAAATAAAACAAATCTGTTTCAATGTTCTACAATTATCTGAAGTTGCCGCAGCAATAACAAACTGGTATTTGTTTCACCCTTCAACTGGAGCCTTTAGCGGCGCCATCATCAAAGTAAGCCGACGACCTTTGCTCAATAAAAGTTAGGAAAAACACGGTACACAGTGCTTGTGTGCGTAGGAGCTGTGCCTCAACTACAGGCTACATAAACACGGACATTTTTAAATAATCTTGTATTCTTGTGAAGTGTAGATTTGAGTTTAAATAATTTCTTTCTGTTTAATTTAAAAAATGCCGAAACGAAAGTCTTACACAGCCGACTTCAAGCTAACTGCCATTGCTTATGCTGAAGTGCATGGCAATACAGCCACAGGCACAAAATTTGATATTGATGAGAGTGTAATCCGAGGTTGGAGAAATGAAAAGGAACGTTGGAGAAGATGAATTGACGAAAACGTGCTCGTCGCGGACCTAAAGCAAAGTGGCCTCACCTTGAAGCTGACCTGAAGCAGTGGATCGTGGCCCAGCGGTAAAATTAGGTACCGTAGTTATTTCGATTGAAAACAGAAAATATTGATTATGAAAACGTGACGGATACGAAATTTTAAGATTTTATCCCGAAATGTTGATTTGGTCCCGATACCGTAAGTTGTTGTAAGTCACCGTAGTAGCCATAATATCCAACCCTAGCAAAATAAAACTAGAACAATATATGTTATGTAGTTACGTTTTTCAAACAATATGTTGAAATATCATTATGTGTAAAAAAATTGTGATATAGCCCGCACCCTTATATAACCCGCACCCCCCCTGCGGGGTTTGTAAAATCTGGTATAACCCGCGGGATATATGCGCGAAAATACGGTAATCATGCTTTTCATTTTTTACATATTGGGTAAAATCTGAATCTGAAAGAAAAAATATTGCCACTCACAAACTAGTCAGTAATCTTAAATTCAGTTTGCTTAAGGTCCTGTTATCCAAAATTCAGACCCATCATTGATGTGAAACTGGGTTCAACAAAGATGTGCTTGAAACAAATTCGTATCTGGTTTTGTTGGGTAATGTAGATTTATCTTGTATGTGGCTGAGACATTTAAGACCTATTGTTCTTTCAGCACTAATTATGTGCTTTATTCATGTCGATGCTGATCAGGTTTTGGTGCAATTGAGTCACTGTATTCTTGAGATTCGTTAACAGTGTTTGTGGGACCCCAGTTTCAGCTTTGTACATATTTCATTGCAATTATGTCATTGTATTCTGGGGACCAATTTTAACCCTTTAGCTACTACAGCTGTTGTGCAGTCTCAATGCTTCTGAGTGCTATCATATCAGTTACTGAGACTACTGATGCTGATTGCTAGGTTGAATACTAACTAGATCATCAAGGAGAAGAGAAACTGACAATAAATTTGCATTATTTTGTTAGTTTTTAGTGGGTTTCAGAGACATATAAAAGCTTACCTTGTATAGTGTATAATTCATATATTTCCACTTCATATAAGCCTACCAAAATAATCCCAGTCATGTAAACTGTTTTGAATCCCATACAAAAAATTCCAATATTTACAAACATCCATATAAAAACATGAATGAAATCCACACGCTAATTATAATGTTGAGAGTGGTACCTGTTGAGAGTGGTACCTGAACAGTCATTATTGACACATAAATGATAATATATATCCCTAGATATGCCCTTATCTCCATGATGCTGATTTCATACCATTTCATATCTTGCTTTTGGTATCCTATTTTCTTGGCAGAATCATTTGTTTCTTTCACATGCTTTTCCAGGAGACATTCTGGAAAAAATCTTTCTCATTGCTTAGTGGTCTGTACTTGATTCTTGAACCAACATGAGAATCAAAATCATTGATTTAGAACACGGAAAGGTCATCACTTCATTGTGCAAGTGGGATTATGTCCGTCTTGTCATCTGATTAAAAAAAACTTGCATCTGGTTTAGAAATGGGACTAATGTCAATATCTGATCCATTTTATAAGAATGATCCATTAAACTCTTTGATATTGCTTGCACTGAACCTATTAAAGTTGCTCATATCTGAATCGGAATCCATCTTTGTTTATGTGAACTACACATGTTCCATAAGGCACGGAAAATCCATTACAGTGTTTCTAAATTTAACCTCTCAGCTTTCAAAATTGCATCAAAATATTGAGTAAACAATCCTCTTATTGGTTATGATAATCAAAAATACATGTATGTAGATTTCCGTACTTTCAACAAATCAATGTTTAGCAGTATTCTGCACCACAAGCAAAATGGGGTTTTGAGTGCAGTAGTTCCCCTCTTATATGGCCACCACTTCTGCTCCAAGGAAGTGGCCTTGTAAGACAGGTGGCCTTTCCAGAGGGAGGCTAAATTTATTATGAGAAGTATATGTAATGTATGTAGTAAGAAGCTACATACTTCAAAGCATTAAATATCTTTGTCTTAAAGTAACATTAATCATTATAAGGTTCACCTTGTTATAATAACAAACTTAAACTTATTTCAACTGAATATATGTTAATAGTTTTGATGTAAGTGTATGTGAGCTGGTATTGTCATTTACAATGCAAATGGATTCAGAAACGTTGTTTACATCTTGGTACATACATAATTATCTTTCCATTTGCTCCATTTTCCCACTGCTGCTGAATAACCTTATTGGTTATGACTTTGTTTATTTGAATTATTTCAACAAAAACTTGTTTTTGTTTTAGTCTTCTGCATAAAATTGTTCAGCAAGTCTTCCTCCTCCGCCCCCTCCCCCCCAAAGTCGTCGAGTAGAATAACCGAATTTCTTCTAAAATAATGTCTCCATTAACGTGATGACATGTTAATGTTTGGTAATGATTTATTTGGTTGTTGCTGACTATACGATTTAATTATGCAGACAAGTGGATGGAATACAGTCTTCATCAAGAAAGCAGTAATGTGTTGTAACATGATTTTTCCGGTCTTTGTCTGGTACCGTTTTTTTCCCCAGGTTCTCAGTGTGTGCCAATGTAACAAAATCTTTTTTTAGCCTATGCTGATCCTGTTATGAATGATCGTAACAATTACATCTGGTTATAATCATCAAGGAGAAGAACTCAACATAGGTGTTAACCCCCAAACTTTATCATGACATTATTGAGCCCATTTCCCGTAAACATAGACTTTTATAGATAATGATATACAATTTATCTTTAGTCGACACTTTTAATGCAAACTTGACACTGGGAGACATGTATCTACGATAGAGATAATTAATTACTTACCTTGGGTCAAGATTTGAATTAATCATTGGTTCTGGATACATTTGAAGAAACAAAGGTGGCCGTTCATGAGGGGGACATTTTACATTTTTTTTTACTAAAATGCTGGTCGCGTTAGAGGGGTGGCTGTTCTTGAGGGGTACTTTTGAATATGAACTCGTCAATGTCAAGGAATTCTGGCCGTAAGAAGCAGGTGGCCACTGGTCATGGGGGCTGTTAAAGAGGGAGACTACTGTACTGCTGAACTTGACGAACATAAGCGAACCTGGGGTAGTAAACTATGCTCAGTGGGGTTCAGGAGCTATTTACAGGAGATGCTATAATAGATGTGGTTGTTGTATCTTAAGGGTTAAGCCTGTGCAAACAATATCCATGTGATCATTTTTGCCAGTGCATTAGCACAGTGAGATTGCCCACTACAGTCTTCAAATGTATTAGCTATTATAAACCAGTTAAGTAAATCAATGCAATTATGGTTTATACCTGACTTCTTTGACCTTTTAATTGTCTTTTTTTAAACTGCCAGAATTAGTTTATATCAGCTTTAGCGATGACTTCTTACCATTTATACATGCTAAATGTAATGGACATATACTAAAATATTTATTTTTGTTCTATTTTTGCCCAGGGGTTTTGTGAATCCTGTTTTTAGCATGACATGCTACAGGATGGCAGGTCAACATCTTGATGTTTTTTATATAGATTTCGTCAGCATAATCAGAGCTCTGTCAAGTAAAATTAAATTTTTTCAATAAACCTGACAAGCTTCTCACTTATCTGAAATTAGAGAGGTCTTGGGTTTCAGGCTATCAGATTTTTTTAACTATGTATAACATCCATTCAAAATACTGCTTCATTTCATTACACAAGATATATCCTGGTAAAAATCTAGTTTTAAGCTTTGGTTATTAGGAACATCTTTGCATGCTTATTCTAATTTTTAATTTATTGCTTTCGCCCATTATAGGTAATGGTATGTTTGCAACAGTGGCATTCAACAGAGGTGATTTTCTGCTCGAGTATGTAAAGGAAAGGATTGACAGATTAGAAGCTGAGAGAAGAGAGAAAAAAATATAGCAGGAAACAAGGAAATCATAAATACAACAGATGTTATGTCTTTGGCTTTAAATATCATCATCAGAAACATTAGTAAGTTTCAGCCAATATAATTATTACATATTTAAGATTTAATACAGTTATCGTGGTTGAAACTGCAAGGATTTGTGGGCTAAAAATTCTCCAATTAAAACCTCATGTAGTGAGTACAGATATAAATTCAAATAGAGCAAAATTGCTAATAACTGGGGCTGTCAAAAACCAGGGAAAACTTACCCGGGTACCTGTTGCGCTGTTTAACGGGTACCCGGGTACTCGTTAGAACATGAAAGACATGTACAACCCTTGAGCAACAAATTTTTTTCACACTAAATTACGCGTTACGAGTAAACGTATATGGATTATGCTTTTTCGGTATATCCACCTTCGAAAAATCTTGTTTATATTAACATTCCACTAATCCCACAGACTGTATTTTAGAAAAGACCGCTTTACGTAACTACAATAATACAAGTACTCTTGTCTGTGGACTTGTACTTTCCTACAGTAACATGTTCTATTTATAGCAAGTTTTGTTCTACTTTCCCACGAATTCTATTTATAGCATCTAAATGGCATAGTGAGAGAACAGACTATATTTATTTATGTGGCTACTATATAATATGTCCAAATTATATATGTACAACAACTTTTGGAAATTTGCTTATTGTCGATATCACATGACTGTATGACCTAGGTTGCGAGATTTGTGTAGTCACGTGACTAGAAATGCAAATAGCCAGATCTGGGACAAATTTCAGCAGATTAAAGGCATAACAAATGCTATGCTCACGATTTTTGAGAAAATAAGTCATAATAAGTTTGCTGGGCTGGCATGTAAGCTGCTACCCATGCCGACATCAAATAGTGTCAGCAAATTCCAACTTTTTGATAGGAATTGCGCTCTGACCCTAAACCCCAACAAAAATGTCCAAATATCAAAAATGGGGTGGCAAGGGTCAGAGGAAACTCGGACTACTCAGACCAGTGTGCTGCTGATGATATTTTGATAGTGTTGTCGACAATTTATTTTTGTAAACGGGTACTCGTCCTTAATTTTCAATATCCGGGTCTTTCATTATGGTCGAGTACCTGGGTACCCATTGACAGTCCTACTAATTACACCAAAAACTTCTCCATGTGAGAATAAATTGTCCCTTGAAACAGAACATAGCTTCAGCCTTGAATTGCACGATAATATGAGTGCTATATGTGGGAATATTTTTTTTGTTTTAATTATTTAGTGTTTAGCATAAAATGCACTGTTTCACCAGCAGAGTTGCTCAATTAACCTGTGCAACCAATCAGGTGAAAGTGGCTTCTTCACTGCATGCCATTTCAAAACGTGGTATAGAGTAGAGGTCATATCAGAGACAAAAAAAATCCTTTTAGCCAGATGTATTGTTTGTGAAATTGTGTACTAGTTGTTGTATATATAATAGTTGTAATCCATTAGTTTGGCCTAAATCAGATTTTTTGGGCCTGTTTAAATTAATTGGCTGTATTCATGATGCTTAACACCTTTCAAGTTACACTGAAAGTCTCTTTGTGCAATTTTCCCATAGCTAAAATGTTTATTTATACATAACTCCTAAATTTAGCTGAATAAGAGTTACTGTCCTTTTTTACTCCTAGTGGATCTACAGCACTAAACATTTTGGTCATGCTGAGTTGGAAAATAAACAGAAAATAGAATCTAGTGGTAGATTCATTTGATTTTTAGTCAGATTTGAAAAGAACACTTCTTCAGGACTAAGCTTTAATTAAGATGACTGAGTTTATAGGCTGATTTCTATTTATCAGGGTTGATGGTGTTGGCAATAATAGACCTCCTTCTCCACCAAATATTGAACATGGAAGAAGAGAGCATAGGGCTTATTATCACTGATGAATATTTAGATTCTCTCCAGATACATGCCATAGACTTAGAAATGTTTTAATATTCATTCAGTGGTATAGAAAAGTGCCTATTGATACAGGAAAGGATGATAATGAAATATTTTTACAGCCCATTCTGCATATGTTAGGATTGTTTTGGAAAATTCAGATGAAAGTGAGATAAGAATACATTCTAAAGACCATTCCGATGTTCTGAATTCGGTAAACAAGCCCAACACTCTTACGACTTGCATTGTAAAGACATCTGCACAGAGATATAGTTATGCTTGTACTAAACTATATTAATTAATTACAGATCAGACAAACGACCACTTGTGTCTTGCAAATCTGTCCTTTAAAATTTGATGTAGACATGTGTCATTGTAATTATAATTTTAAAAATTGTTGGTTTTTTTTTTTTTCATGGGGTGGCTGGTATTTTATCTCCTATTCATCTCTAGGGTCTAGGTTAATGTGACTTGACGGCTTTGTTTTAGTAGGTAGTTTGGACAGATATATGATTGTTGATCTATTTAAAGGATTGGAAGATGGTTCCTTTTGTAAGTTGCGTTTTCTTTTACTTTAGTAGTATAGATGCAACATCTACAAGTGGACACGTTAGCCAATATGTGAACAATGCTGCCGACCGCTCAAAATCAGTCAATGCACAAATGAAATCGGAGATGTACAATTCTTACCCAAGGCTTTTGTCTTTTTGCAACCAGAAGTATTGACAGTAATGAGGAGAGTAGATACGACTATGGAGATGGAAAGAACTTGTACTGGCAGAATAAGGTAGCGCATTCATATTTGTTTTATTCCCATGCCAGTGACTTTTTAAGTGATATATATTAGGTAACTGCTTCAAAAGTTTGTCATGTCTCTCTATAATTTCTTGATAGAGTTATATCATTTTAATAAAGATTTGTATTAAAGTTTATGACCACAAGACCTTATCTAAGTTTGAGGGTCATTTGTCCTAAAAAAAATTGTTGATTTAGCACATTGGAACAGTGAATTAGTACACAAGTTGTAAAGTTGGCAGTTCTTATCAGGTTTTGGGTAATTACAGAATACATATGTACCATTGAAACTAGAAGACAGAATTAACTTGTCCGGAAACAATATCAATATTGTCAAAGACGTATACCAAAAGCATAATTCACCAACAACATAATGGATTAAATTGATAAACAAAATATAGACTGATATGCTAGAGTAAACATACTATTTGATGTTGCAACTTTCAGATTGGAGTGTGAGTTTTCATCACTAATATTATTAAAATAAAAATATGAACCATTTAAATTACTAGAGATTTAACTTGTCATGAAAATAATAGTACTGATTAAGAGAGTAGCTTCACGCAGGTTTTGAAAAAAACCTTAATTTTGATGTTTCATCATGAAAAACCCTTGAAAATGAAAAGTAGAAAAACTTAAATTTGCATTCGCATCTAATTTTTTTAACATCTTGAATTTGTCTAATATCTGATTTAGTACAGTTAAGTTTCACATTTGCCTCTTGAATCATTTTAGGGAAAAGCTGAGACCTAACAGTCATTCTAATGCTTTTTTGCATGACATCAATTTTTTCAGATAAATATGGTCTTATGCCAAGGACCCATGCTTTATGGCCAGACCAATAGGGTTTTATTTTTACTTGAAATTTTCCAAACCTTGTTTAGGTCACTATCAGTTAACGAGTCCATGCAAATTACTGATGAATTTGTAGTAAGGACTGTTTTCCAGTTTCCTTCCAAAACAATACAAATGGAATCTTTACAGTACACTCGCTCCATGACCTTAAGGACATTAATCATTTTGGTTTAAGTCTAGTGAGAACATTCGGTTGTGTTTTTGCAAATAAATTAAATTATTATTTACAGAACTTACAATTAGTTTTAGATTTTGAAAATGATTATGATATTAGAGAAAAGATATTAGATTATGTTTCTCCAATCAGCAAGAATATCTTAGATATAGATTTTAAAGAAAAAGATATTTTATAATTGAACTCTGACAATCTTTGTCAACCTTTACACTTAAACCCCATTTATTTCACATTTGTATTTTGAGGAAGAGGTTGAAAGTGAGTGTGAGTCTGATCAGATATATTATAATCATTTATAGGTTTTTAAATCAACTTCTAGACAACTCATTAGTGAGATATCAAATGTTTAGTTTAATGTAGGAAACACAGATCTATGTAACAGAAACAATTCAAACCAGTTATAGAAATATCATATCAGTTGTCTCCAGTGAAGTCCGCTCTAGGCTTATATATTTACCAGAGGAGAACTTGGCTAGGGAGAGTTTGAATTTGAATTAAAGAAAATGGTAACCTAGCTGTTTGTTTGTTGGTTCTACCAGCTAATTCCCCAATGTAGCTGCCACCCCCCCCCCCCCCCCCCCCCCATCCAGCTACAACAAATTACTGTGAATGTTGACTTTCTTGTCTGTTTTGATGGGGAAATGCGTGTTCAATTGCAAATGGATCATGGATCCCTAATGCTCATGGAAATCCATGGCAATGTGTGGTTTGTGTAATAACCTGGCTGTACATTTTCCAAGGTTTACTAGGAAACCTTTTACAAATGTTCCTAGGAAAAACCTCAGAGTATTGGTTGTTGACTTTCCAAGGTAATAGTCCAAGGATAATTTTTTTATACCAATGTCCAAGGTTTTTATTCTCAAACCTGATGTTGACCTTGAACTTCCAATGTTTTTGTAACCAATACTCTGAGGATTCCTTGGACAAGGATTTCTCAGACAAGACACCTCCCTGGTATAAAACATCAGACCAGAAATTGAAGCAAATATTACAGAGTACAAGAATAAATCTTATTTTTAATTTGTTAAGCACGTGCAAATAAAATTTTGAAAAGGTCCAAATATCACGAATGTCCATATATATAATGTTCCTGTAGTGCCAAATTGTAAATTTGAAAATCCATCTATTTATATCTTGGTTTCCAGATGGTTTTTGCACTTCATTGATTTTCTTGTTTATCATCACCTCATTGATATTCTGCCATATCCTTTGAATCAGTTTTGTATAAAAATAAATATTGGTTGAAAATATAAAATGGGATGTCTTGATAAAACAAATTGTATGAATATAATATAACTCTTATTGGCAGCTGTAAATTTACAGATCATGCATGAATCTCTTAAGTTTTGATAACAAGGTATTAACCATTAAAAAGCTATATTTATACAGTTGACTTTTTCTTTGAATTTGGTACCATCATTCTAAATTGTTGATAACAAATACAGTAAAGATTATATTCTATTCTGGCTCAATGCCTTACAAGTTCAAAATTGTTTTAACTGTATTTAGTCAGTTATAAGAACCTTTAGCAGTCCTTTACCCACTTTATCCTGAATGAGGGTAATAATGCCTCATTCTATCTTGAATACACCTGTGGTCATAGTACCCCATTTTATCCTGAATACGACTGTGTTTGTACTTGACTATGTACGTGTGTAGTGTCTCTAGACACACATGTTCTACATCACAAATATTTGTGTACTGCCCCACTTCAGATGCTTTAAATTGCACATATCTTTTCATTCAAATTGTCTGCATTATCAAACTGCTAATTATAGAATTTTTAAAAACTGACCTCCAGCAATTTATGTATGTTGAAGACGAAACAGAAATTAAGCCTTTTAAAACGTGTTAATAATCAGCACAGAAGAATAAAATGGAATATTCAGATTCTTGTGAATAAAAGCATGGAGGGACATTGAATTACTTTCAGTGGAAATCACATGTCAATTTGAGTATGTCTTGTGGCAGGAAATATGATAGCTGTTGTCATGAGAAATAGAAAAAAAATCCAATGTAGCAAAACATATATGCTATTGTTCATACTCTAATTTTACCAATTCTTTGTCTGTCTCCATCACTAAATCACCTGAATCTGATAGATCATAAATACTCAGTGATGCATACATCAACATTAGAGCCCTTGCCTTTGTTATTGAAGCTTCGATAGTCATGATTCTAAGCGTGCAAACTCCAGATAGTACTGAACAAAATCAACAGCTTCTGTTTTGGAAAGTTAAAAGTCTGAGCCAGTTACTTTGAATAGCGGATTAGGACTAGAGCCTAAACATCGACTGTATGATCTGACATACGGTAATGGTCATTCACATCACTGAATGTAGTATTAATAGGGGGTTTTCCCACGAAATTGGTACTATGACAACCAGCCAAAAATGGCTGCTTTTTGCAGTAGGCAACAAAATATGTTCCATGAGAATGGTATGGTGTAGAGGTGTCAAAACATGTCTTTGTTAGTTGTATAACTTACTGGTATCTTTATACTCCTATCCAGTACTACTTTAAAATTCCTTTTTGAGCTGATTTCCAAAACTAGTTAAAGTTCAATTAAATTTGCCCCCTCCCCTAATTATCTTCTGCAGATATTTTTTGTGGCATGTGTGGCACCAATTGTAAAAAATATGGACTTTAATTGCTGTTTTCTCTGGTTTGGTGGAATTTTGTTTAAAGTTTTTCCATCGTCATATTAACATAGTTTCTTTGTTACATCAGAAATCAACTTGTACTTTTCAGTTCTTGAATCTACAAAGATGCACCAGCACTGTACCAGTTGCAGTATCAACAAAGAGACATATAAATACCACATCTAAAACTCAGCGAAGACCTTGGACAAGTCATGAAGGGAATGCTGTGCTCAAACGCTTCAGTTGTTTCATCAGGATGCTTAAAGTGCCTAGGCAAGAAGATGTACTTATTGTTCTTGCAAAAGCACCATGCCTTGGATCAAGATCATGGCAAAATATTAAAGACTTTGTTTACAATCAGATACAAAGGGTCAAAATAAACATGAAGTTGTGATGTCATTTGCACATTAAGTGATTATTTGTCCATTATGAATTGTACCCTACATCATGTCTTCAAAAGTTTTTGCCAAAGCACAATTGCAATTTAGCACAGTATTTTTTAATTCATTCATACCATTTCAAACCAAACATTGTTCCAGTTATTTTTTTTTAGTACATGGAGTTGCCTCAGGTGCAGCATGATTTTGATATGTATGGTTGCATAGTAACAAAGTTAGCACATACAAGATACTGACTGCTATATCCATACATGCTAACCATTACACTTTTGGCGTAATCATTACACTTTTCTTCACTATATTTTGCATAAACGAATATAGATTACACTTTTTTGGATGAATCCACCTTTTAAAAAAATTAATTATTTGCTTTCTCGTTTTTAATAACATTTCATTAATCTCACAGACCATATGTTAGAAAAGACGGCTTTTATGTAGCTACAATATATGAGTACGCTTGTCCGTGGACTTGCATGCAATTTTCTAATAGTATCATGTTCTATTTATATCAAACCTGGTTCTACTTTCAATCTTTCGACCTCAAATTCTATTTATAGCATCTGGATGGCTTAGGAGAGAACAGACTGGTTTTCTAATTTTAATATTTACATGCAGATTCTTTGTTCTAATTCATATTTACTGCTGAACCAGTCTATAGGTATCTAGCGCTAAAATGTATATTGATGCATATATGAGAACAAAAATATCTCCTTTCAAAAATTTCACAGACGGATTAGAGAATGGCCAAAAACAAACTTAAACAGAAAATAACAGAATTTTCTTAATATGAAGACATGAGTGCAGCATCACGTGACATATATTTAAGACAGTGTGGAAAGAATTTTAATATTTGGTGCTAAAAGTCTTAAGATGGATTTTAGTCCATGTGTATGTAAAGCTAAAACTGCTTCATCTGAAAACTTGAAACAGTAAAAGATGCAAGAGGTAAATAAATCATTGTTTTTTGAAATTGTGGACTACACTTTTACATCGTCAGGGGTTGGCATGTATGTATATTCAGTAAAATTGAGATAAAGGGTTTGAGAATACAGTGCAGGAATTATCTGTATCATAAAAATGTAGTTCGGGTAGAATATAGAATTTAGCACTTCTTATTACATGCCAAACAATCCAAATTAATGCAGTTTGAAGAAAAAATTGGCGGTGTAATATTTGTTAAAAGTTTATAATTTCATTTAAAATATCCATGACTTTACTACATTTTAAATAAGCAATTTAGATATTATTATTAGCATCATATTATTATTGCTATAGAAAAGATAAAAAAAACAATATGCATATGCATACAGAATCAAAGTAGTAATTAAAATATTAAGATTGCAGTAAAAACAATATTAAGATCAATGATAAATACAAAAAATGTAAATAATATTGTAAAACAATGGCTGATATGTTCACAGGGATGATCCTGGCTTTTAAAAATCTGTTGCCAAAAAAATCGCCAACCTCATTTTGTTGCCAATTTCTCAGGTATCGCCAGAACAAGTAGTGTACATTTTTCCAAGTGTTAATTTAGTCTATTAATGTAACAGGCAATGAAAATTACAAAAGAAGGGTTAGTTAATACTTTAATTATAACAAGCATTAACAAAATGTTTAAAAATAAGTGTTACATGAAGATCTGTCGCGATTTTATGGCTGCCTACTTGTTGAATGCAGTTTCAAAGTCTAATTTTTCACATCTGTACATGCTGATTCTCGTTAAATTCTCGAGAGATGAGATGCAGAGTTTATTTCTGATGTCAGCAGCCCGCATCACCGTTTGTGCACATGTATGACTGTTGTTACCCAGTGGCGTAGCGAGGGGGGAGGCAGGTGGGGTATTCGCCTAGGTGGCTAGGGGGCGCCAAACGAGCGCCCAAATCGGCCCAAAGTATCAACAATGAAGGGACAGGGGCAGCCGGGGGCGCAAATAAGACAGAATGGTTCCAATATTAAATTTTGTCAATATTTGCGGCAGCATTGCTGTTGAATAGGCATTTTCCAACTCTATAAACAATGTTGACCTAGTTTAAAAATTTATGCTGATTATGAAGCGTTTGCCATATTTTGCCCACCACCTATCGAGTGGCTATTTCGGTCAGCTGACCACCCGCCACATGATAAAAATTCTGAGCAAATTACGAAGTTCGCCAAAATCTCCCTTAAATGCTCTATTGCTTCCTAAATCCCAAAATCACTGAATGCTGTATACAACAAGCGAAATAGGATCTCTATTCCCACGACTGAAACTTGCACGAGTCAGCACCTGGCAATATTGGACCGTATATATTAGCATAAGTTAACTACCCAATTTAGGGATTCTTTCACTCCTGTATTTTGAGAAATAAATAATTATTTTTAATTATGCAAAACTTGTTTTTTTTTTTGTTGTTTGCTATTTCTTCTTGTGGAGTTTGTCTCTGTAACCGTAACACGGGATTGATGGCAAACGGAAAAGATCAATGAGTAAAATGCACAAATATTATTTACACCGCCTGGATTCATGTTTGGTGACACACTCCTTCTTCAAAATATCACAGCCAGTTGTAAATGAATTGACGAACTTTGCCTTGATACATCACAGAACATCTGGTTTAACTATTTATCATATTGCAGCTGCGGACGCCCAAGTTTCCAACTGTCTAGAAATTTTTGGGAATTTTTGCCCTGTTCATCATTATGTGGTGTTGCACTTGAAGCACTACATGTAGATGATGTTGGACTGCAAGGTTTATCATTGGGTTCAGTGACTGTATTGTCTGATGAATTTGCACTAAATCCAAACGCCGTTAATTTTGTTAACTTAGGAGGAGATGATGAACACGCAACGTCTAACTTCCGTTTGCTCATGATAATGTTGCACTGGCGACAGATATAATTGTGATTGAGATTTTTTCCATTTGCTTTGTATGTATACACAGTAGTCAGTACTTCAAAGGTTATCAGTTTTCTATGAAGGTTCAGCAAAACTATTGTATTGGTATACGTAAAAAAAAAAAACAACAACAAAAACCAAAACAAAGAAACAGAAGGATTAGCCATTCAATTAATTTTATCTGTTCTATTCGCGTCTTCAGAAGTCGGTCAGTTGTAGGTATAGTACGGTAGCATGATTGACTGTATAACAGCATACAGTACTCGGCTCAGATGTCAGCATAAGCAGATTATGATGTAACAATGCACTGCTAAGATGGGGTTGTCAATACAAACAAAGGATCATTTATGTACAGATTGATTCCAATGCATTGCTTAGTCAAGTTTGTGGCTTCCTTTCATTCTCCCTTTTAATTTATCCAGTCCAAATCCATGATTGTTTGTACAAATTAAATAATCAATAAGTCTGTCGCCAAAAAAATCGCCAGATGGGACATTTTTGTCGGCAATAAGGGAAAAACATCGCAATTTGCGACATTGGCGAAACCCAGGACAATCCCTGTGTTTATCACAGTTTTAAAATTAAGATATGTAATCATATTTTTTTAAATATTAAAATATATTATATTGTAGTTGTGTTTGTCAGACATTTACACTTGTATTTAGGAATTTGTATTTGCAATAAAAATTATAAAAATAATGTCTACATGATCAGGAACTCAGATGAGTTTGATAATGAGCGAAATCCACACATACTAATTAGGTAATTTACTAAATTAGATGCACCTCTGGCAGCCATATTTCTTATCTGACCTTGATCAAACTTGAATTTATATCATAAAGATGTTTGATGGGTTTGATAATAAGCAAGATGTATGCAATTTGATGAAGTGATCTTAGATTTGATTGGCTAACCTTGCTACCATAATGAAGGTCAGAATTCTGATCCAATTTTGATCAAACTTGAAGATAAAATTATATCACTAAGACATTAAACAAGTTCAGTAAGATTGATGAATATTTTGTAGGTATCATCTTGTGTCTGATAAGCCAGACATATTGCTACTCTAGCAACCATATTTTTGGTCCTATTTTGAACAGACTTAAAATTTCAGCTATCATGCAGATCCTGGATGAATTTGCTAATGAATAAGATCCTTTCACATTAATAATGTAATTTTTGATCTGATTGGTTGAAGTTGTTGCCATTTGAGCTGCCATATTTGTGAGCTAATTTGAGCAGACATGGAATATACAAATGTTATCAAAAGCATGGCCTCTTCAAGTAATAAGCGAGATCCATGCATATTTATGTGTCAGTCTTATATGTGATTTGGTTGCGACTTGCCATTCTGGAGGCCATAACTTTCATCGAAATTACAACAATGGGTTTATATTGTCAAGATATGCAGTTTTTAAAAAAAATAAGATCCAAGCATTGATGGATTCTTTTATCAGATTGCAATGATGTACCCAGCAGCAGAAGCAAAAGTTTCAGTTTTTACATAATCAGAGAAATTAAAGATGGGTCCAATGATGATGCAGACCTAATTAGAAAATATGTATGGTGAACACATGAGAATGATGTGTGTGAAGACACATATAATCAGTTTTCTGGGATATTATTGTTATGCTGTTCATTTTAATTTTGTCATTGGGAGATGAGATATCCAGCACAACCATATTAATGCTTCTGCAACTGTGCAGTTGTGTATACTTGAAATCATTAAAATCCATGTTGGAAATTAAATATGAAGGAAATTAATCCATACAAGACGAAATATTTGTATTTATACTAAGTAGTTTGTATATATTTATAGAACATATACAGGTATTTAGATTTTAGCTCTACTAGCCATAGCTCATGACAGCTAACTAGATGGTCTGTTGTCTTCTGTCTGTCTGTTAAGCAAAAGCTTGTCAACAAGATTCCTAAACATGTAATAGCCATGAAACATTAAGCACAGTCATCACAAAGTCTAGTTGATACTGCTGAGGCATCCATACATGCCAACCATTACGCTTTTGGCGTAATCATTACGCTTTTTCCCACTAAATTCCGCGTTACGCGTTAACGTTTATAGATTACGCTTTTTCGATATATCCATCTTGCAGAAAAAAAAATACCCCGCTTCTACATAACTACGATATACGAGTATACTTGTCCGTGGACTTTCCTAATATTCATGTTCTATTTATAGCAACTATCATGTTACTAAGATACTTTCAAACTTTCGACCTCATATTCTATTTATAGCGGCTTAGTGAGGAGAGAACAGACTGGTTTCTATTTTGTTTAAATCATTATGCACATACTCTTTGTTCTAATTTTGTATAGTGCAGAACCAGTCTAAAAGTTTTTTGCGCTAAAAAGTATTAAAAAATTCTCAATGCGTTTATGAGTGCAAAAAATATCTTTTAAATAATTTCACAGATGGGTTAGAAAAAGCCAATAATAAACAAAGCAAAATGTAATCAATCCTCCAAACATGACGAGGGCATCATCACGTGACGTCTAATCGTTGCCGCTAAATGGCTTCAGATGTTAAGATGGATTCTAGTCTTTGTGTATGTTAGAGCACATTTTTTTCCCCAAGAATTTCGCAGATGAATGGCATAATACAGCATTCCATTCTAGGACAGCATCATGCTCATTGCAGACTGTGTGGAAACGATTTTAGCATTGGTCATGGTGGTAAATTTGATGTGGAAAAACACATGAAAACAAGGAAACACATCAAATTAGCTCGCCTTACGAACTCTGATACTAAGGTAACTTCTTATTTACAGCAGAGCTCAAGTGCAGACTTGAATACTATAAATGCTGAGGTGTTATTTAACGAGTTTTTAATAGAACACGGACTACCCTTAGCGGTAGCAGACCACGTTGGTCCCTTGTTCAAGCGGATGTTTCCTGATTCGAAAATTGCGGAAAAATATCCTTGTGCAAGAACAAAATCATCTCACATTGTTCGGTGCCTAGCAGAAGATACTTCACTTAAAATTGCAGAATCAATGAAAATTGGGCCGTTTAGTATTGCCACAGACGGGAGTTGTGATTATGATGATAAAAAGTTGTACCCAGTATGTGTTAGATACTTTGACAGTGAAAAAGGCAAAGTCATGAGTGTTCTTCTTTCTTTACCAGAATTAACAGTAGATTCCACTGGACAAAACATTTTTGATTTGCTTGACAATGTTTTGAAGAAACATGACATAAGTTGGCAGAACTGTATGGGGTTTGCAGCTGATAATGCATCAGTGATGACTGGAATTCATAAAGGAGTTGCATCCTATATTTTGAAAATGTCTCCATCGGTGTTCATAACAGGTTGCCCCAGTCATTTGATGCACCTTGCTGCTGGTAAGGCTGCTGATAAATTAGAAGTAGATATTGGCCATTTATTAATAGATATCTACTATTATTTGGAGAAAAGTAGTAAAAGGAAACAGGCTCTAAAGTTGTTACAAGATCAGTTTGATATTGAAGACTATAAAGTTATAAAGCATGTGTGTACAAGATGGTTATCCCTTGGCAAATGTGTTAGCCGTTTACTTGAGCTTTGGGATGCACTACAAGCATTCTTTCAAACTGAAAGTGAATCTGCACAGAGAAAACGTGGTGGAAAAGTGAAGAGTGGTACAAAAGCAGAATCTGTTATTGCAAGTCAGAAGAGAACAAGAGATGAAAGTATAGACAGACATACTAACAATAAAGAGATTGGTGTAGCAGAAAGAAAGAAATTTAAATCCATGGAATTTTTATTTGAGAGGCCTCTATCTATCCAGCTAGAGGGCCTCCAGGCTCAGACCATGACTGTGAAAGATAAATCTTTTGACATAAAATTTCATCAGCCATCTGGATCAGGTTCTTCAGAGTATAAATCTGTTAAAAAGCATACTGGATCTTCTCATACTTACAAGGGCAAAACTAGCAAAGTGGATACTAAGATGGCACAGAAAGAAAAAGAATCTGTTCACTGCTTTGAAGACTCTAAATGTGAGATGGTTTACAAAAAGCTTAATGATCCAGTTACAAAACTGTACTGCTTGTTTATGAAGAGTGCCATTCCATTGTTTGATGCAGCAAATGTTGTCTTGCAGAAAGAAGAACCATGCATTCATATTATGCACAAGATTCTGTCAAACTAGTTGTCAGATTTGCTAATAAGGTTTATTAAGCCAGAAATCATCGCATCAGCCAAACTTTTAACTGATATTGACTTTCATGACCATGCAAACCAGAAAGATAATGAAGATCTAGCTATTGGTGCAGAAGCAAGAGAATTCATAGAACACAATTCTACTCTTCCTGTGAAGATGTTCTATGATAATGTTAGAGATTATTATGCTACAGCCTGTGATTACAGCTCCATAAATTCCCATATGGAGATGAACTGTTTTTAAATGCTTCAGTTGCTTATGTAAATGAGAGACAGTCAAAAAGCTTCAAAAGTGTTAGATTCTTTGTCAAGAGATATCCCTTTCTATTGCCACCCTTGTCTAACTTGGATCATCTGGAAGAAGAATTCCTGAATTATCAAGTTGGGATTCTACCTGACAATATACTTAATACAGATAGAGCTCATGTGCAATGGCACCTTATTTCCCAGCTAAAAGACTATATCACTGGAAGAAATAAATTTCCTCTTCTTTGTCAGGTTATGAAAGGAATATTGGTTCTTTACCATTATAATGCTGACTGTGAGAGATTGCTCAGTGTTGTTAACAAAAATAAAACTGAATTCAGGTCCAGGCTAAGTAACCCGGTACTGAGTGCTCTACTGGTATGCAAAACATTCATGGCCTCAGCTGGTACAAAATGTTTTGAAATGCAACATGACAATCTGTTGCTTTCTAAAGCTAAAAGTGCTACATATGAACACTTGAACCATTAATGAATGATAAAAGATGAGAAAAGCAAATAAATCATTGTTAATTGTAATTGTAGTATGTTATATGTGGATTACTCTTTTTCTGCTTGGATTCCTCTTTTTGACCACTTGGATTACACTTTTTCCTCATCAGGGGTTGGCATGTATGGGCATCTAATATGGCTACCATGGTGACTGTCTTGAAAATCTTGTTGCTCTAATCCTGAATGGATGGTCATATCAATATGGGATTTTCACTATATAAGAAAACATTGTATCCTGAATGAAAATCATGCATGTCTGCTGTCCCATGTGGCAGTCATCTTGAAAATCTTATTGCTACTTGATGAACAAAAATTGACATTGAAGTTTTACCAAAAGAACTCGTATGATGTATAGATTAAGAAAATTTTGAAGATCTGACTTCCACTATGCCTACTACAGTACTGTGGACAGTTTGAAAATGGTTGTGTCCCTATTACTCCTTGATGCAAAGTCATGCAAATATTTGGTTATTACCAGAAGACATTTTGTGTATGGTGCTAAATGAAAAAGGTGCATGTCTGTTATCCACTATATCTTGTTATCGTGACTTCCATAAGTGGAACATTACTTGGGGGGTGGGTGGGAATTCTCAAGATTGATGATGATATCCATTTGTCCTTATTGAAAATGTACTGATCTGGCTTCAAATATGGTCATAATAATAGCCATCTTGAAAGTCTTATTCTAATCTCTTATGGTTTCTCATTAAAATTTAGTTGGGTCTGAATGTAAATTATGCCAGTATGATATCTTATAAAAAATCAATGTGTCAACTTTGGAAATACTGTTATAACTGCTACAGAAGAGTTGTTGGACATATCCACATAGGGTTTCCATCAAAAGACTTCTTACGATATCCATGCATGTCAACCATTTGCCTAGTTCCTACTGGCTTGAAACGCAATTCCTGGATGTTCACTTGACACAGATTTCTTGGCATAAGCACATATAGTGCCCACACTCACAGGGATCTATCTGCAGATCGCATTGGGACAAGGACCCACTTCGAAATATTTCCGTTTAACTCGTTGCCATATAATACTAGTTTCCCACTACTTGCTAAATGTCCCCATTCATTCAGCTGTGGAGAAAAATCTATTTTTGACCAATTTGCTATGGTTGATTTGGGGATTTTGAAATGTCTTGCTGTTACTTGAATTCCATGCAATTTGAGAAATTTACAACTTTCTCTAATGTAAAACACTTGTAATGCCCTTGCCTGACATCATCATTATCATAGGCATCATCTCTCTCCTGACTGGGGTCTCCAATTTTGTGTCTTTTTGTAGCTGGTTCATTTTCTTTTACATCACACTTCTCATCACTAGCATGATTTTTTGGCTGACCTAAGAGCCTCTTAGATAAAGCTTTAGGCAACACATTTTCTTTCAATGCACAAGGCAAGGCCTGTTCACTGCTTTTGTATTACACTACAAACTTGTACATAATCGCGGAGATCGATAATGTGGATTATTTTGTTTTATTTTTATTCCCCTTTATATATGACTGCGAGGAATCCCTTTTTGTTTAAATGTGTGAGAAGTTATTGTTTCAAAGTGTTCCATTGTTTCTATTTATTTTCAAAATCCCAGTGAAAACTGTTAGAAGAAATCAAACTTGTCTTCCTTATATCTGCCGACTTTGTATGCATATGTATAGTTTTAAAAAAAGAAAATAAATCTTCACGCTAAAAGGAATCCAAAGTCTGCTTCCATAGTCAGTTTGCTTTGTAAAAAAATTAACCATTTTATTTGATATCCTACTGTCAAGTTCAAACAATAAGTTTATGGCTGTTACAAGGTGTGTTTATTCAACACCTGGGCTTTCATTTATGTGCTATCTGTAGTCATAATTGACGCATCCTGGTTTCATGTTCTTTGGTTTAAATAGTATACACAGCATTAACTTGCTTTAATAATAATGTTTGTAACCAATGGAATCAAAAAGATTGTCATTTTTACTCACAGTAAATGTATTTCTAATAATGGTTTTAGTTTTTGAGATATAGTCATATTGTTACCCTGGATATAATACACTATTTTGTCCCTTACACCGTGTAACACATGAATGGCAGGTGATTTTGAGCAACAGGATTGATAATTCTCACTCTTTCTCTCATTTGTTTGTGATTTTGCAGGATCCAGTTTTCATTCTCATAACATTTAAACCTTTGAGGACAACCAAACATGATTCATTTCTCAATATTCATGTCAATGACCCATGTGTTGCCTTGTCCGACGAAAGCAACAGCACTATGGATACATGCTCTACTTATATAGAGTTTGTGGATATATTTTCCTTTATTAAAATGCTAATGTCAACCAAAAAAGTTAATAAATGATAACAGAACAAGGTTAGTTTCTTTCATATTATTATCAAATAAGCATTTTATTTATCTATTATATTGTCATGTGCAGTGTGAGGGGGGGTGGGGTAGGGGGTAAGGGCACAAATTGAACACAATTTATTTTATTTCCTAAGTGTAAATTCACCATAAGTTTTGGGGCAAAAGAAATTAGTATTTTTTCATGTCGCAACATTTGCGGTAAATACAGTATGCTTTTTGCATACTCAATACACTTTTTAGTCGCCAAATTACATGTTATGCTTACTTGTATATGGGTCATGCTTTTTCTGTACATTAGAAAATAAAATAAAAGTAAAGCAATAAAACGTGTTTTAATCATTTTTATTACAGTATCGTCTTTTTAACTCCACTCATATTATTTGGAACTTCTCACAGTGGCACTATGCACTCTCAATAGAATACTTAAAACTGTACAGTCTAGGTGACAATCAATGATAAAACTATTGTAATGGCTTAGTGTGAAATTGTGCTAGTCAAAATGAAAAACCCATCAGCTCCGAGCATATACATGGAACCGAAGCATTAGCGATCAAAACGAAGTACAATGCTTATAAATGGCTGTACTGAAGCTCCTTATAAGAACTTTACTTATAAGGCTACACATATAGTTGCAGGATTTGGAAAAGAATCATCAATCATATGTTTTTTTTGTAATTGTTGGTTTGGTTACTGAACTAGGTTAATGTCTTTCATCCCACATGACTTGACATGGGAACCTCTTGGTAATTTTACTTCGTGGGCTCGCACACACTCGTGTAAATCATTACATTCAATGTTTTCTTGCTATATCTGAGCAATGAGAACAGATTTGATCATTTACAGTTGAAACGTTTTGACTTCTTCAGGTTAAATTTTTCATCCCGATCGCATCTCTTTCCTGTATCCATGATGGTTAATTCTGTTTTTGACGTTATTAATTGCTAAATAGTTAATCAGTGGCATTTACAACTATCAAATTTATTTGATTGGTCTTTTTTGTTTGTTTGTGTTTTACTACTGAATAATACATGAACAAACTCTTGTGTTTTGATTACTTGACTGACTCTTACATTCTTATTGTTCAATCTGTAAATACTTCTATTTTAAATGTAGATTGGGTCATGCTTGTACAGTCTGCATATCGCCCTTGCCATAGTACTGAAACTACTCTTCTGAAAGAATTTAATGACATTCTGCTTTGGATAGTGGAAAGATTACAGTCCTCACCCTCACTGATTTGTCTGTAGCATTTGACACAATAGACCATGCTATATTACTTCACCGTCTCTAGCATTTATTAGCATTCAGAATACAGCCTTACAGTGGTTCAAGTCCTGCTTAGTGAACAGCACACAAATTGTATATGCAAATGGAATAAACTCCAGCCCAGTCGATCTATGTTGTAGTATTCTACAGGGGTCTGATCTTGGACCTGTTCTCTTCATGCTATACACTCAAGTGTCATAGTTCATCACATTGTGTCTCAGCAATTGTACGCTGATGACACCCAAATATACAAGTCTAGTCACCCATATGAAGTTGATGCTACCATCCATGGAGTAGAGAGGTGCATTTCCGAGGTGAAGTCATGGATGACATGTAACAAGCTGCAGATGAATGCTGATAAAACTGAGGCCATTCTGATCACAAAGACTTTCTCATTCATATCCTTTACATCAGACAATAAATATCAGCAAAACCATCAATAAATTCTCACAGTCGGTACGGAATCTATGAGTTACTTTAGATAGTATGCTCACATTGCACCAACATGTTATGAACATATGCAAGGCTGCATATCTAGAGCTGATACGCATCAGTTCCATTCGCAAATATATTTCAGTTGATGCCACTAAAACACTTGTGTGTTCATAAGTACTTTCAAGACTGGACTATTGTAACTCAATTCTCTCTGGTTCATCACTATATCTACTCCAGAAACTTAAAAAAATTCAAAAAAACAGTTGCTCAGATCATCTTTAGAGTACCTCGATCAGAGCACACCTCACCACTGCTCTGTACCCTTCACTGGCTATCCATTCGATCCAGAATCAAACACAAAATCTGTTCTCTGTACTTGTACTACATTTCACTGACAGACTCCAGTGCAACATACCTATCCGGCCTCACCCAAGTGTTTACACCAGCAAGATATTTACGCTCCTCTTCTGACAATCATATACTCATTGTTCCCACTATGAAAACGAAATCATACGGTTAACGTTATTTTGCATACCAGGGCCCGACGACATTGAACGAATTGCCTATTGAAATTAGACAAAAAGACAGTGGTCCCTTTTAAGAGTGTTCTTAAAACTCACCTTTTTTCGACTGTACGAACAAACTTAGAGACCGAATGTTTTGTACCTTATATGTTTCAGCATTTTTTATGTTTTCCAGTTTCATGGGTTTTTTTTTTGTGTTTTTCTTTTCTGTAGTGTAGTCATATCATTATAGATGTTGTAAACTACTTAGAGCTTCTAAAGATTAGGCGCTATGCAAAGTCCTCATTATTATTATTATTATTATTATTATTATTATTATTAAATGAAGCCGCAACGGTATTTATTGTTATAACTATATAATATAAAGCTTGATATGCGTCGTGAATCAATTTAGTTGACAAAAGACGACATCGATGATGTATGACTAGATAGGATATGCCAGCAGTTTAAAATAGAGACTAATGCTAGAAATAGTGTGTATGAGTGTAGATGGGATCACTTGGGTGTGGCAGTTTAAACTTTAACCAGGTTTCATGACGGAAGGACCTAACTAGGATTAGAGTGCTTTATTGTTGAGGGTTTAACCAGGGTTCCGGGAATTCGGAAAAAAGGCGGGAGAAATAATAATTTTTCCCCAACCGTGAAAATATTGACGAAGGTCGGGAAGATCCCAGATGTTGTACTCCACAACTTCATGCCCGAAACAATTATGTAATTGAATCGTAACTGACATGATTGTGAGTTAAATTTATCGAATTCTAACCAGAATATTAAGAGGTTGCAGTATGTATCATTTGGGTAATTGCCATAAATATTTATTGAGACAATCCAAATACTTAGTAGGTTAGATTCGTCTAGTAGACTTTTTGTTTCACAGTCTGCTCGATGTACGTATAATCTTTTATATGGAAGGTATGAAAACCAGCATCAACAGAGGCTAACATGGTGGCGTTAAAGCAAAGCCGCTATAGGGATGGGCTTGCAAACTTAATCGTCATTAAATAGAGTTATAGCTGCAGGAAATCAGTATGAAAATTATTTATTTGATAAGCAATTGGAAGTATCAAAATTGTTGTCGTTAATCTGCTGAAAGACGATAAAACTAATGCGTTGATGAAATTTGAGCTGTTACTAGCTGGTTAGATAGCTAGTAGGATGAGCACACATAATCTCACAACAGTTATTTTCAAATATTGTAGGGAAAAAATGAAATACTGGTTGCAATAAAAATACAGAACGAAATAGCCCAAAATTCAATATTACTTCTTGAGTTTTGTTGTACTACGTGTTTACCTTGTTGGCATGTGCTCTTTCAACTAGGGAGCATACGAAGCAATTGAAACAGTCTACTTGATAAATCAGATTGGCCAAGTTTCTTGTGGTTGTCCTAATAATAAATATGTTGAGAATTATTTGTTCTCTCTGGTTTTTACAAAAGGTATCACTTTCATTTAAAATAATTGAAATTTTGTACAACAACAACATTAAAAAAGAGTTTGTTGTTGATATCACGTGATTATTCCGATTACGTTGTTTGAGATGTGTGAAGTCGTGTGACTATTAACGCAAATGGCCAGTACTGGGTCAAGTTTCACCAATGCCGAGTTTCGTCGAGTTTGTTTAGCGGATTAAAGACATACCACTTATAATACTTGCCATTTTTGAGAAATTAAATAATTTTCCTAACGATTTCATTGCAGGTATAAGTCGATATAACATAGTTTAAATTTGCTAGGCCCACTGTGTTAAGTTACCTTACGGTGGCGGCATATATGTATAATTATATCTGTAATTGCTCTGAACCACATTCCATCCAAAATGTGAAAAATAGAGATGGAATATTCTGAGAAAACCAGGATTAGAAAAATTTCGAATCTCAGAGTTGAACTTTGTTGCGAAACTATTACACAGTGATATGTAGCTTGAATCATTGGTTTAATATCTTAGAAAGAACGCACGAGAAATGGAAAATTGTCGTCCTTTTATTAAATATTAAGAAATGATAAAAGCCCATGTATCAATTCAGGTTTGGGGACTTGTTTATTAAACTACAAGTTGATTTTACAGAAAATTCAGTCCCGTTTATACAATAATATATAATTTTGAAGGTATTTTGTTAAAATTTACATCAACCACTTTGTAAATGTCTTAAATTGATGGACTTTTTAGGTTGGTTGAAAAATCTTGCTTGAGATTTTATTGGTGCACATGAATTCAGGGTTAATTTGCAGTTATTGGGTTCCTTTTATACTGTGATAGGTAATATTTCCTTTATATAACATGCATATATATTGCTCTAGAATTCTTTAGAATTAAAAGTTGAAAGGAAACAAAATAAATGGTGCTCATTATGTTGTTTCCACGTAGCAACATCATGCAGGCCAGCAAAATAAAGTTAGAACATTGAAATGGCTTTAAATGCCAATTATAAGGAATATAATCAGATTTGTTTTGTGTGACTCATTTTGTGATTTTGTACACGATCATCTTTTCTGACATATATTTTGGAGAGTCTTGAGACAGAGACATCTGAATTTACAAAATGCATGTATTATAATCCAAAATGTTTTTTTTAATTCCATTCAGTAATAGTCATATGTTAATCTTGAAAAAATTAATTTCGTCCTGGAAAAGACCTGGAAATTTGTATTTAGAAAAGCGTGGGAACCATGTTTAACACCATTTTTCAGCACATACATGGCCGCCAGTACAACTTAGTATAATTAGTGGAGGAAAGCCCATTGAAAACCAACGACGCACAGGAAGCTACTGGTTATGCACCAGGTTACTCTGCCTACATCTCCGTTGAACGACACATGGATCCTCTGTTACGCGACCTATCAGGATTGATTCTGTCTCACAGTCATTATGAATCTCATTTCGACAATGGCAAGACGTGTGATGAAGAGTTGGAAAGGGCCAATTTCCAGAAGGCCGGTAAAGTGCTGGCAGAAATCTGGACCTCAAATCGGTTATTGATAAATTTAATGTGGTAGCATCTTTTATAGCATGTGATGCAGGAAAACTGGACACCGATCCACTGTAAGATGAGTGGTCAAGTCGTCACATTCAACAGTCGCAGTATTGCTTACAGATTGTGAAGTGCAGCAGTGATTCATGCTGTGGTAAGCATCACACTGACTACAATTTATTTCCTGGACGATTTTTACCACAACCTGTTCCACACTACAGCACATAAAGGGATTACCTATGCACCAGTTGGCAGCAACAACGGAACGTTTGAAACGCTTTATCGACGACTGGCTCTTTTACATCTGCAGCCTTTACACGACTTCTTGAGGATGCCATTAGATTTCCAAAGTCGGTCTGTGAATTCTAATCTTGAAAAGCGCGTTTGTAATCAGTGTGGCCTGTACTTTCCATCTCAGGCTACGAAGTGCAATCATGCCCGTATTCACATGCATGCAGCTGTGAGCACACAAGCTGAGGTGGCAGACGTAGGCGATGTAAAACCAGAATTTGTTAGCGTCAACTGCATCAACAACTAAAGCAACTGAAATTAGTGATTATGGTCTGCCAGTTGTTCGCAACTTATTTGACTGGCTACAGTCTACGTTTGTTGAAGTGGAGTGGGACATTGACAGTCTATCGAATTTAGGTTTCGGTGAGATGACAACTTTAGTTGTATGTTCTAAATAAAGACTTTTTAAAGAAAGAACTTTCTGTTTAATTTTTCTTTGTTTTGAGCTAGATATTGTGACGAGATCAGTGAGCGTTGTATTTTGAGAGCACCAGCTACTACACTGCTAGACTAAATAGCAGTGTATTATACTAGATGCGAACGTCCGCAGCGGGGGTGGGGGGGGGGGAGGTAAGCAGCATCCGGACAAGGTGTGTGTGTGTAGGAAAACGGGTATTCTCTGCGGACTTCCTCTATGGACAACCCCTAAATGTGTTTGTCATGCGTGTGAGAGAGCATGGGCATATTTAGGGGTTCTACAATAATGTATATAATTATGATGGACACGAAAACTTCTTACTATGGCGCTTAACTATCATTTGTGGCTATGACTACTAGTCTAGAAGTATGGATTTGGTATGTGACATGTGTCGTGGAGGTCATACTTTTCTGGGTAAACTTTCAAAAATCTTTTATATTTCAAAACTTAAGCACAAAAAATTATAAAACCGCAGGCTGTACAAAAAAAATGGTTGGCCTGGATAAGGGATGGTAATTAGTTGTATGCTGAACAATCCGACTAGGTAACGAATTAAATATGAAATTTTTATAGAGTTTCTAGATGTCTGTCGATTTTCGGCTAGAATATGGAGACAAATTTTCCATCTGAGAGAGAGAGAGAGAGAGAGAGAGAGAGAGAGAGAGAGAGAGAGAGAGAGAGAGAGAACAGACAGAGCAAGGTCCTTTTCTTTTGCATGATAGTTCTATACTTTAATTTATCATACAATTTGAACTTCATGTAAATAACATGCATTTTTTTCTTTCTTATTTGGTGTTAAATCGGATATGTGAAAAAGACATGTATTTGTATTATTCTATAACGTAATGTAGGTATAATCGTTACAAAATTACTTTCTAGGCAAATATGACACTTTAAAAATGCCGTTAAACAGTCGGTTGAAATGGCACCTGCTATCGCGGACTGATTGGTGTGTTCCGCTATGAATTTTTCCGACACAGAGATTCAGACTTAGTTTTTTTATCAATATGCTACGATCTTCGTTGAAAAATGGCGAGAAAAATGCCCTGCCCCTCTTTTTAATAGGAAAATATACAAATGGGGATAAAAGAACCAACTGACATTTACAACCGTCTGCAAAGTGGTTAACATTTTAGCTAGTCCGATAATCACCGTCTCCCCCAAATCTGCTGACACTGATGGACAATATATGGGACTAATTTCACCTGGTCATTAAAATGTGCAAATCTGCATACACTTTAGACATAGGTAATTGGTAACAACCATATTCCACATAAGTGTTGGCTGCAAATTTTAATGAATTGGGGATATCAGCCTCTAAACCACCAATCATTATCATCAAGGTGAGAGGTTGATTTATCGGCGTACATTTTAACGTGACACTTATTAAGGTATTACATATATAAGAACAAAGCAATTCAATCATCTTTCATTTCACTCTATACTATAAATATTGTTGTGTTTTAAGATGATTTGCTTAAAGACCCCAGTTTCAAGTGAGTGTTTTCAGTCCCGATTTCGGGTGCGAGAGTATGTCACGTGATTAGTGACTTCCGGGACCCCAATTCCCATGACTACTGTTAAAATTGTCAAGAGCTATTATTTTATCAAATGCAAATACTATCTTTAAATTTAAGTGTGTGTCTCATTTCATAAGTCCATGTTTGTGTTATATTTGATGGCAGTTAGCAGATACGACAACTAGAAACATGGGACCCCAGTTTCAGAGATAAATGTTAAAGACCCCACTTTGACCTTAAAACACGTATGTGTGTGTGTGTGTGTGTGTGTGTGTGTGTGTGTGTGTGTAGTATATGGTGCGATATTGGCTAGTAAATAATATGGTTTGTTTTGGCTGCTTCCCCGTGTGTGTGGATAGTAAATGGTGTGATTTTTGATAGTAAATGGTTTGGTTTGTTTTTGGCTACTTCCCCGTGTGTGTGTGTGTGTGTGTGTGTGTGTGTGTGTGTGTGTGTGTAGTAAATGGTATGTTTTGTTTTGGCTGCTTCCCCGAGTGTGTGGATAGAAAATGGTGTGATTTTGGATAGTAAATGGTGCGGTTTGTTTTTGGCTACTTCTCCGTGTGTGTGTGTGTGTGTGTGTGTGTGTGTGTAGTAAATGGTATGTTTTGTTTTGGCTGCTTCCCCGAGTGTGTGGATAGTAAATGGTGTGATTTTGGATAGTAAATGGTGTGGCTTGTTTTTGGCAACTTCCCCGTGTGTGTGTGTGTGTGTGTGTGTGTGTGTGTGTGTGTGTGGATAGCAAATGGTATGTTTTGATATGTGTATTTTCCTTGAATAGTGTTTATATGTGTAACAGAATTGTTACCGAGAGGATGGTGGACTAAATGAACAACACAAACACAATATGTGAAAGAAAATATAAATTTATGAAATAAATTATTAATGAAAAATAATGATGTATCAACACAATAACTCATGCGCTCAACCCACAATTACACTCACAACCATTCACAATACATGAATAAATTAAATATTAATACAAAATAAGACACAGATACAAAGTAATCTCTTGGACTATACACAGATCCAATGAACCTTTACGAAAGTTATATTAACGCAAGTATAAATTACGATAATAAACACAAACGACAAACTATACTATCGCACGTATGGATTGCGACAACTAGCACGAACATATACTTGTGTTCAATCAAGTTGCTAGCTTTTATTGATATTCATGCAATCCCTTGAAATATTATTGTGATCTGGCATAACCATGTAAATACAACAATGTATTAAATTGTACTACAATTTCAACACACATATGTGTCTCGACCCTGTATAACCGTACGATTCACCAACAGTTGAATCGCCTCCCAGTTTCCCCGAAGACCTAGGGTTGACCAATACTTTTATCGGCCGTTTGCCCTTCACGGATCCACCACAGTTATACGTACAGACAGCATACAACATCTACTAGAACCAACGGTTCCTCAATACCCTAGATGTCGCCCCGGATGTTTACAACTTTAGACAGCTCCGACACTCGGACTTCTAGCTTTCCGGATATTTACACGTCACGACAGATGTAGACGAACAGACAGTTCGACAGACAGACAGTCAGATACTTCAATTCGTTTGCACAATTAAACGGCACAATCAATCACATTCAGCTATTATACAGAGATGTTCCGCAACAAATCATAGATGTTCCACAACAAATCAGACGATATCAAAGACGTTATCAAAGATGTTCTCAGAGATGCTATCAGCCGACGTTATCAGATGCGTTAACAGCTACGTTATCAGAAACGGTATCAGATGCGCTATCAACGATGTTATTAGATGTGCTATCAGAGATGTTTTCAGATGCGTTATCAGAAACGGTATCAGCGATGTTATTAGATGCGCTATCAGAAACGGTATCAGATGTTGTCAGATGCGCTATCAGATGCGTTATCAAAAACGGTATCAGAAACGGTATCAGAAACGGTATCAGCTACAATAAACAAAACCAGACTAATAATAGTTATCTCACAAAATAATCTAAACCGTAGATTACGCTATTGCATTTAAAGTCTAATAGTGACTAGTAATTCCAAATACTCCACGTTTAAAATCTGCATTGCAATAAAGACATCATTATACGAAATGATAAATTGAATAAAATTCACAATAAAACGAAATGTAAATTTAACACTCACCCCTTTGGCTGGAGATTGAAAGACGAGCTTATCTATCATGCGATTAGATACTTTAGGTCCCGTAATTATTATGAGAAATATTCCGCCTTATCTACCCTCTAATAGGTGAACAGAAATCACAGCAAGATTGCCGTGCACCACGTGAAACTAATGGTCCGGATTTCATGTAAATAAAAATCAAGCACAAGCAAATCGTTACACGCCGCTTACCTTGGAGAAAACCACTTATTCACCCCAGGTAATGCATGTACGACGAAACAAAGAAAATGGTGAGATTAGATTGCAATTCAAGAAAGAAAAAAAAACAATTCAATTTTCGCCTAATTTTGTGACAATGTGTGTTCCCAAAAAATAAAAAGAAGGAACAAATCTGAAAAAGTCAGTTTGAATTGAAGTTTCTCTTTGCGTATACTTTTTATCAAGCTGTTAATACATGGCAGATTAAATCCACATACAATATCAAAGTGAAATGACTATATACAAATGTCATTGTCTTTCTTTAATTCGGTTGTATTGCTTAGCCATCGTTAATCTTTAATTATTTTTTAAACGCATTTCTGTTTTTAATACAAGATTTCGGGCTAACCATTGTTGTAACGGTATTTATGTTGTTTAGTTTGTTGCTGAAATTATCTATACTGTAATCTATAGCAAAGCGCTTAAGTTTCTTCAGTATTTTAATTTCACGCTCACAAAAGGATACCAAGTTTGTCTTGAAAGAGGATTGAAACTGAAGTTACGCGGACGTGAACAAAATCATCTCTTTGTTACTACAGTTAGGTGTTGTTGTGTTCATTCTAATCATGCTTGCCGTATATCTTTGTGATTTGCAGGTCATATTGTTTTTTATGTAAATATTCACATCAATAGACAGACAACTTGGGTTTTTATCTTTCAGGTTCACTGAAGTTGCTTCGTTAATTCGTACAAATCCCAGATTCACAAGTTTGAAAAGAAAAGAAAAAAAAAAGAAAAAAAAACCCATGCCACTTAATACTGCACCACTCTTGACTATACCTACGGAAGCCGGTTAGTGCCACGTTGAAATCAATTTTTTATCTCGTAATTACGAGATACTATCTCGTAATTACGACTTACTATCTCGTAATTACGAGTTAGCTATCTCGTAATTACGACTTACTATCTCGTAATTACGAGATACTATCTCGTAATTACGAGATAGTAAGTCGTAATTACGACATACTATCTCGTAATTACGAGTTAGCTATCTCGTAATTACGACTTACTATCTCGTAATTACGAGTTAGCTATCTCGTAATTACGACTTACTATCTCGTAATTACGAGTTAGCTATCTCGTAATTACGACATACTATCTCGTAATTACGAGATACTATCTCGTAATTACGACTTACTATCTCGTAATTACGAGTTAGCTATCTCGTAATTACGACTTACTATCTCGTAATTACGACTTACTATCTCGTAATTACGACTTAGCTATCTCGTAATTACGACTTAAAGTGTCTTTGAATTGTGGAACCTTTTTGTCATTTTGAATGGATCGTTCAAGGTTATGCAGCTTTTATTTTCACTTGGGATTGAGTTACTCAGAAATTCTTAGTTTTCTAGCCCAGATACATGGATTATGCATTAGCATGAGAACACTGAAACGAATACTGCGTAATCTGTGTCTGTTTAGAAGAAGATTTCATTCTGATGTATTAGAGATAGCCCAGTTTATCGAAGAGAATGTTAGTAATTCCGGTAATCAACAAGGCTATCGTTGGATGCATTTACGATGTCTTCATCATGGAATGATAGTATCAAGGGATACCGTGGGGATACTTATGCAGTTACTCGACCCTGCTGGTATACAATTGCGACTAAGGAGACGTCTTAGGAGACGACAATACTTTGGACAAGGACCGGATTACATTTGGCATGTCGATTCTTACGATAAACTCAAACAATATGGGCTCTGTATAAACGGATGCATTGATGGTTTTTCAAGGCAGGTTATTTGGCTTAATGTTTACATAACAAGCAGTAATCCAAAAGTAATCGCTGGTTATTATGTGGAAGCAGTGCAGATGCGTCACGGATGTCCGGCCTTAATGAGAGGTGATCGTGGCACAGAAAACGGTTATGTTGCTCAGATGCAAGATTTTATGTCGGGAAAGGAAAGTTTCATTTATGGAAGAAGCACAGCCAATCAGCGAATAGAAATGTTTTGGAATTTTCTGCGGAGGCAATGTTGCCAGTTCTGGATTGACACCTTGGGAATGTTGAAGGAAATCGGCCAGTTCACAGGGGATTTCGTAGATATCAGCTTGATTCAGTTTTGTTTTATGGGCCTGCTTCAGGTACATATGAAAATAAACTTGTTTAGTCTTAATATTCCTCTAAAACGTGATTGGAATCTGTCATAAAATAATTTGTGTGTAGCGGTATACGGCGATGTTACAGTTTACAATCACCATCAAAGCACACTTTGAACAAAATAACATGTACCCAAGATATGTCCATGTATAATAATTAAAACAAAATGACAATATGATTTTAAATATCTTTTATTCCCTTATTCGTCCTCTGAAAGAAATATTCTCAGTGCATCATCATTGTAACAACTATCACAACTACATGTTATCAAAACATGAAAACTTTTAACCAAAATCTCATGTTCTAGATCACTGACATAATCCATGATTATTATATAATTATTTCTTAAACTAGTTCTCAACAGTACATGTGTAAATGATACAAATGCACTGCCAATGTATTTCTTTATATGAGTATATGAGCAAAGTACATTTGGATAAGTAAAGATATAGCGAAGTCTCGTTTGAAGATCATTTAGTGTTATTCAGCTGAAGAAAAATAATATTTCTCTTCATAGATTCACAGTAGTAGTAAAGCCGTTATCGTCACAAATCCACAAGTAACATGTTTCGTACATCACAATATAATTGCAAAGCATCGTCGATATTTGTAGGCGATGTCCATCCCTTTTCTTCCATGTAGAGAGTACAGATATTAAATACATCTCTGTCACATGGATATTCATCTCGAAATACACATTCATCTCGACAGATTTCTATTTTGTCTTCGTCCACTGGCTGGAGGTAGCTTCGGGTTCCATAAATCATTGGTAATTTGTACATCACAACAGGTCGGCCATTTGGACAATTTTGGTTTTTGGTTGGTCTTATACGATGCACATTCCAAACCTGGACCATATTATCGATGTCATTCTGCAAATAAATCTGTTGTTAATTGGCATTTCTTTAGAGGAAAATACCCATCCCCATTGCAAAAAAAAAGACTATTTCAAACATCATAGTCTCTCTGACTTGATTTTTATTTTAAACGTTCCCGCTTGTCTGAACATTAATTAAATAAAGAAAATCTCTCTCTCTCTCTCTCTCTCTCTCTCTCTCTCTCTCTCTCTCTCTCTCTCTCTCAATCTCTCTCTCTCTCTCTCTCTCTCTCTCTCTCTCTCTCTCTCTCTCTCTCTCTCTCTCTGTTTGCCTTTCTCTAATGGTTGCCAGAATGATTCGTCGACAACCTTTTCAACGTTCAGATTGATTTGATCACTTGTATCAGGACTATATCGGAAGGAAAACAGTAGAACCTATTCAAACGGATTTTAAGTCTTACATAACTTTCTACACCAAAACTGAAATGCTTACATTTCTAAGATATCCTCCATATTTAATCTTTAATTATTCATTGTATTTATTTGCTTAGATTAATTTTTAATGTAATTAATGTATTTCAAATTTGCAATACCCATTTCTATAATTATGAATCGAATTCTTCACAACTGCCAATAGGTGCATTCATAAAACCTTCACCATTTATTGTCACACATAAAAGAAAGAATATAAAAGGTACAAGTCCATCTCCCTCTTTAATCCGTTCATCCGTTTGGCAACATGATACACTCCTAGATCTTCAAATTGTAATCTGACGTTTGTAATCCTCCAGACCTCCACTCGAAGCCAAGATACATGAAGAACGTTATTTTACGTCCTTTTCTTTTAAAATTAATTTTAACGAGACAAAAAGAATGAAGTTTTATATCATTTTCTTTAAGATTACATCCAATGGACAAAACTGCAGTTGTTTTTTTAAAACTACTTTTTTTCCTAAAGGATGTGATCAAATGGATTCAACTTGTAGTTTGCACACTTTCTGCTGTTTCAAAAAAGAGAACAAATGCATTTTCGAAAAGCGTCAAAAGAATGTAGGTGTGAGAATAATGATAACACAAATTATAAACTAATTATAAATATTACGGTATACCGCTACACACAAATTATTTTATGACAGATTCCAATCACGTTTTAGAGGAATATTAAGACTAAACAAGTTTATTTTCATATGTACCTGAAGCAGGCCCATAAAACAAAACTGAATCAAGCTGATATCTACGAAATCCCCTGTGAACTGGCCGATTTCCTTCAACATTCCCAAGGTGTCAATCCAGAACTGGCAACATTGCCTCCGCAGAAAATTCCAAAACATTTCTATTCGCTGATTGGCTGTGCTTCTTCCATAAATGAAACTTTCCTTTCCCGACATAAAATCTTGCATCTGAGCAACATAACCGTTTTCTGTGCCACGATCACCTCTCATTAAGGCCGGACATCCGTGACGCATCTGCACTGCTTCCACATAATAACCAGCGATTACTTTTGGATTACTGCTTGTTATGTAAACATTAAGCCAAATAACCTGCCTTGAAAAACCATCAATGCATCCGTTTATACAGAGCCCATATTGTTTGAGTTTATCGTAAGAATCGACATGCCAAATGTAATCCGGTCCTTGTCCAAAGTATTGTCGTCTCCTAAGACGTCTCCTTAGTCGCAATTGTATACCAGCAGGGTCGAGTAACTGCATAAGTATCCCCACGGTATCCCTTGATACTATCATTCCATGATGAAGACATCGTAAATGCATCCAACGATAGCCTTGTTGATTACCGGAATTACTAACATTCTCTTCGATAAACTGGGCTATCTCTAATACATCAGAATGAAATCTTCTTCTAAACAGACACAGATTACGCAGTATTCGTTTCAGTGTTCTCATGCTAATGCATAATCCATGTATCTGGGCTAGAAAACTAAGAATTTCTGAGTAACTCAATCCCAAGTGAAAATAAAAGCTGCATAACCTTGAACGATCCATTCAAAATGACAAAAAGGTTCCACAATTCAAAGACACTTTAAGTCGTAATTACGAGATAGCTAAGTCGTAATTACGAGATAGTAAGTCGTAATTACGAGATAGTAAGTCGTAATTACGAGATAGCTAACTCGTAATTACGAGATAGTAAGTCGTAATTACGAGATAGTATCTCGTAATTACGAGATAGTATGTCGTAATTACGAGATAGCTAACTCGTAATTACGAGATAGTAAGTCGTAATTACGAGATAGCTAACTCGTAATTACGAGATAGTAAGTCGTAATTACGAGATAGCTAACTCGTAATTACGAGATAGCATGTCGTAATTACGACTTGCTATCTCGTAATTACGAGATAGTATCTCGTAATTACGAGATAGTATGTCGTAATTACGAGATAGCTAACTCGTAATTACGAGATAGTAAGTCGTAATTACGAGATAGCTAACTCGTAATTACGAGATAGTAAGTCGTAATTACGAGATAGTATCTCGTAATTACGAGATAAAAAATTGATTTCAACGTGTCACTAACCGGCTTCCGTATATACCGATGTGAGTGTGTACGTAAAAATGTTTAAGTGAGATAAAAATAAATTATCAGTTTCAAAATGCGAACCAGTAATGTGACTGTTCAATAATAGCTGATGTGGTAAAAAGAAATTGTACGAGTACTGTGACCATTCAGTAGTTAATGTGATAAGAAGAAATGTTACAATACACACTGCAATGGGAACAACTTGAGAGCGTATTTATTATTTTGCCGTACTACCTTCGTACAAAACATTGCATCACCACTCATCATAAACAATTTCATTGGCTAGACTAATTTTCTTACCGCGTTCACTTCGAATTGACTTCAGTAGCTCTTCACCTAGTTTCGAGATACCGGCAGGTCGTGTTTCACCACTAGATTATTTATATAAAAAAAGAAGTAAAACTAAAGCAAGAACAATCGTAGCCTGGGCGATACCACGGAAATTATGTCAATTTTAGAGTCAAATACATCACAGCGTATTTGGATTAACTATTTTGTGAGAACATTTTAGTCGTATTTGTCATCGGTTCACTCTGGTGATATTTTTAAATCGTGGACCTTTCCTATGGAATTGATTTTCTAAGTGGGATATGTTTCTTTGAATTTTTCTCAGGGAAAATATACCACAAAAACAAGCGTAAGTGTCCTGATTCTTTTTAAAAGTAGGTATAACGTAGTCTCTCTCTCTCTCTCTCTCTCTCTCTCTCTCTCTCTCTCTCTCTCTCTCTCTCGTAATACGTTTGATTGAAATCTCTCCAAAATTTTAATCAGTAGGCACCATACTTTTCGTTTGTCATGTAATTTGTTTTTCAAACGCAACACCCTTAGTATGGCCTTACAAATAGTTAATCATTAAATCCTTGGATGAAATAAAATCTTGAGTTGACAAACTTGTACAATTCAGTTATCAGAGCTTCATCTTTATTTTTGGCACTGCAGTGTGTCACGGAAATTTTTTTTAAGCATGAGATCTACCGTTTTTTAGAAAGGAAACAAATACAAAAATATTTCAAGAATGACGCGAGTGATCTTGCATTGTATAACCCTGCTTATGGTTAAGTTTGAAATAAAAATACCACAACTAAAACACACGTTCGGAAGAATTGTAACAATGTAACAATGATTGACGCGAGTGACATTGCACTTTATGACCCTGCCTATGGTTAACTTTGAATTTCAAATCAAAACACACATCTTAGACTGTCGATAGAACAAAGCATATTTTGCTGCTGCTTTTTTCCCTTCGACTTGGAGTTGTTACAACTTGGCAACATTGTTTGTAGCGTGTGCTGAGAAACACAGGACATCCCTTAAATTTGAGATATGTTAAGAAGTCAGTCGACAATAAATATCATACTAAATTTTAATTAAATTGATGAATGAATGAAAGCAATGAACATATTTCACATCGAATGTATGATGTTCTTTACTATCCTTGTTTTGTTTTCCTTTCCTTCCTATAGGAGATTGTGTGATTTTAATTTCCTTCCCTTCTGTTTTGATAGGAGATTGTGTGGTTTGTTTTCAGGGCCACTCATGCCTCGAAAATATATTAGCTTTCTTTGCCACCATTTTTCCCTTGTCACTAGACAGTCCCATATACAAATACAAATCATATTCCCCATGTTCAATTCCCCTTGACGCTAGATAGGCCCACCATGTTCAATTTCCCTTGACGCTAGATAGGCCCAAATAGTTCCCATGTTAAATTCACCTTGACGCTAGATAGACCCACCATGTTAAATTCCCCTTGACGCTAGATGTGCCCAAGCTGTTTTTGACTGGATTTTCCCTTGACGCTAGAGTGCCCCATATTACTAGATAGATAGATAGATAGATAGATAGATAGATAGATAGATACATACATACATACATACATACATACATACATACATACACACACACACACACACATATATATATATATATATATATATATATATATATATATATATATATATATATATATATATATAGAATATATGTATAGTATGTACGCTGTATCAATGATATACCACGAGATGTGTAACTTTTTCATTCATTAGTGAAAAATTTATACAACGATTGGTATATCAATGATACAGCTTACATACTATACATATATTTTATTTATATCACATACAAATACAAATATTTGCAAGTTGGAGTTACGATGTGCTCCTGATATATTGCCCGAGTAAATGACCTCCTCACAACCAAGTGGCTGTCTGCTACAAAATCTAGTTCTACGATTTTTCTTGTTATTCACAATCACATATTCAAATTGATAAGTTGATTGTTTTCTTTTTCATTTTTTTTTATTATTCACATTTCTTAAATCAATATAAGACACACGCATTTTTTAAACATAAAATATGTTGTTGTGTTGTTTTTTTAAAGAAGAAAGTAGTGCATTGCAAACACGGTGATCTTATTATAGACTATGCATGTACTGTTTTTGACCTACTGTCGTATGGAAATTCGCGTGGAATATAAACGAATTGGAATCACGAACCAACAAGAGGTAATTAAAATATTTTAATATATTGACAGTTCAACTAAGTCATCATTTTGATTTAATTAGCGATTCTACAGACTAAACATCTCTCTCTCTCTCTCTCTCTCTCTCTCTCTCTCTCTCTCTCTCTCTCTCTCTCTCTCTCTCTCTCTCTCTCTCTCTGTACGTCTTGACTAACATTGCCATCATTCATAGGTCCAGAGACATCGTCGTATGACACAAGCAAAAATCCACAACGCTTGTATTTTCGTGTATTTTTGCTCCAGAGGGGGGGATGGGGGGGGCTGGCGACCATTTGGACAGTTTTATATTTAATTATTAATACTCGATTAAAACGGGTTTCAGAAAGAACATCAAAGGTTTAAAACACAATACAGTATGTGCGCATCGTAACCGACAAATTTAACATGTAGGCCTTCTTTTTCGTCTGACGATTGCAACTATGTATCATTGATATTATGAATACTATAGATACATCCCAAGGAAAGCGTAAGCATAGGTTTACGAGGAAACAGAGTACTGTGGGTTACTTGGTACAAGTTCAGCTTTAATGTTTTCGTCCAGCGCAATATATTTCTCTCTCACTCCAGATTTGTGCTTATTTTGCATGAGAGGGGGGGGAGGAAAAAGACAGGATTCCGATGAAATTGTGTACCATTTTAATATTTAGAAAACAGGGACTATTAATATTTGTGTCGTTAATTTCATGTCATTTATGATTAATGAATGAGTAGAAATTCTTCATAGAGCTATAGGCCTACGGTAGAAAGAATGTTTATATATTCGTATTATTGCGTTATGGGCGGATCACTATTTTGATATACCAATAGTATTGGTATATAGATTTGCTTTATACCAACACTTTAAATGCCATGTTATTTTTGACGTATGTGGTATAAATATATATATATATATATATATATATATATATATATATATATATATATATATATATATATATATATATATATATCCAAATATATACATATATGTTATGTGACGCAATTTATCGATGTCTCTATGATAAGTAGTTGATTCCGTGCTTTTATTAAGACATTGTTTACCATACAAGAATATTTGGATATTTCGATGTGCGCAATAACGTGATCGAAAATGAAATAGCCTTTATCTCATGATTGATTATTGGTTAGCGTGAAACGAGATGGCTATGGAAATATGCTAACGTCCTTGTGTTTTCACAGGAAGCTTTAATGGGACAGACTTCCGGTATAGTTATTTCGAGTTTCTAAGAAGAGAGACGGAAGTGAGATTGGGAGAACAGTGGGCAAAGTAGTCATGAACGAGTCGAGCAGGAGAAAGTGAAGAAGGAAGATGAGTATAGACAAGTTGAGAGGAGAAAGATCTGGAGCAAGTCGGGGGGGGGGGGAAGAGGAGAAGGAATTTGAACATAAGGAGAGGAAGAAAAGAGTTTGGGGAATTTGTTGCCATTGATTATTGAGTTTTATTAAATTGTTATTCATTTCAACCTCACCTTTTTGTGTACTCATTAATTTAACTGTCAGCATTGCTGACAAGAGGATCGGAGCATTACATCTCTATATCACTAATTTCAGTTCCTACAAAAACGAAGCCTGGGTGGGACTTCTACAATAATTTAAATCATATATTGGGAGCACCCACATCATCCATAATTACCCCTACACACACTCTGTAACATATGTAGTAGATTCCCCAGGATCATATGTTCATTGTTCCCATTAAACGTTTCACTGACATATTCATAATTACAATGTAAATGATACAAATGTATTGATGCCTGTATTTTTCATATTCTGTCATTTATTATTATTATTATTATTATTATTATTATTATTATTATTATTATTATTATTATTATGATTATCAAGAGGACATTGAGGGACAAAAAGTAATGGTTACTGCATATGTGTAATTTAAACGCACAACTTATTCACTGTGTATGCGTAATATTAGGTAGTACTGTGGTTATTTATTTGAGATGAGTGCAGTAAATTAATCCGAAACGTTTACTATTGTCTATCTGGTTTCTGATTATTTATAATAATATCTTGACAAGATTTTATCAAAAATCTCCATAGTGGACAGAAAAGAATATTTTTATTCCTTAAATTTTATTTTTGGATTGGATAGGGAGCGTGTTATTTTGTTTATTAAATTCAACGGACAACGGGACGTAACTGTGTAAGACATATTAAAAACGTGTAAATCAGTCTTGAGTTGCTTCCTTTGCAAATTCAATTATTCAACAAAATACCGTCAGCTTTGATACTTGTACATGATATGGGTATGTACATAGGATCATTATGTTGTATCTTATACAATAATGCATTTTTTAAATCACGTTGTATAATTTGAAAGACTGACAATATAAGGACAACTCTTTTTAGAGGAATTAAGTTTATTTTAAGTAGGTAGACATCATATATAGAATAACATTTTCTATAAAATTAGAGAATATACAAGAAAGTGTGTGTGTGTGCGTGTGTGTGTGTGTGTGTGTGTGTGTGTGTGTGTTTGTGTGTGTTGCGCAATCAAAAAATACATAAATTATGAAGTGTGACTCGCAGATATCTTGTAGTCGGAATATGAATACTTGCTTCATCTTTACTTCTTAATATTTTATACGGAATTGACAATTTATCTTTAGTGAAAGTAATATCCAAAGCGTCAAGTCGCATTTGTTAAATTTAACATTTGGAGATCGATGATATAATCTATATCTATTCTGTAAATTGTCAGCACCAAAATAATAATATTAACAATAATAATCAAGTGTTTCATTTTCTGTGTAAAAATAAATATAATGTTTGGGGAGAGGTTTGTTTGCACGGCATTCATATTCTTGAAATTTGGTGTCATTTGTACTTGTGGTATCGAATACAAGAGTCTGTTATATTTTAATAGTTTTGATTCTAATGTCCACCCATCCAAAATAGACTGCCATGGTAACTGTGTTATTATGGTTATTTGTATAGAATAAAGTACATTTAGTCACATTGTATTTAGCGCAACATAATAATAATCCGGGCTTTTCTAAAATGTTAAAACGGAGAATTTGTGAGTTGGAGAATGATCAAAATAATGCGTTTTGGTGATTTCAATTGAGTATTATAACCTGACATCCATCTTAAATTATGTCAATACGTTTATAATGCCAGGGAAACCATTTTAAATTGTATGGAGAGAAATAATTTTGTATTAAGATAAACCGCAATTAAAGTGAAAAGATCTGTGCAAGTATGAAAAATAAGTATTAAAAAACCACGCGCAAGAAAGATTAGACTGTTTCTAAAATATATCAGACTACCTAGATTATTTGGGACACACTGTGACAAAATATATAATTGGTTTAAAACTTGAATTGCACGGGCAATATAGTGGTGGATTATTCCGGAAATGTGATGATACAAAGTTGTGTTTATTACATATAGTCAACACGAAAACAATGGAACTGATACAAATATTGATGAATTTAATTTAAAGATTCAAAATAAATATTGATGATCAACTATTTATAATAACTGCTTCTTAGTAAAAGAGGTAATGCAATTCAGTATTGAGCAAAGAAGAAGATGAAAAGAAAAGGTTTGAAATGGAAATAAATTTGCTAGAAAACGAAACAATTAAAAACTTTAGTAATATGAATAATGTAAATGCCGATTAGGGTCTACTTTGAGCAGACTCAAATGGCAGTTACATTTGTGTGGGTCTCCTACGTCTGGTCAGAAGAGAAGAGACAACGAAAACAGAAAACTGTCAACACAATAACAACAACAAAAATTATTATGGCGGTGATCAGTTGCTAATATATCTAAATCAATAATGTACATACTTTTTAAACAAAACACAACCAACATTGGTGTAAAGAAAATTACAAAGATATAATTGGATAATTCTTTGTATGGTTAACAGATGCTAACTGTAACTCCAATATTCTGAGACCGTTCTGAGACCGTTCTAGATGTCGTATTTCTTAACGTGTCGTCAAATAGGGGTTGATTTCTCCAGATGCGTTTAAGATCAACTTCTTAAATAATACAGAAAGTACACCATTGAAAAACTGTAGATGACCATCAAAATCTGTACATGACCGTGGCAAAAGGTGCAAACAGGAGATACACAAGTGAAGGTGAAGACTTCCCACACGAAAGTACACCGTATATTGTGGAAGATGATAAACGGTGCTGAAGATACATCATACTGCACGAGGAAGATGCAAGTCATTCACCTATGCCACTGTTGTTACAGTAGCGTAAGGTGCAAGACACTCAAGGTGCAAGTACTAGACTAAATCAGTGAAGGTGCTAGCCAGAAGCTTCCCAGCCCTAACATAAGTCTAATGACAACATAATGTGCAACTGGCTCTGGTCTCGTAGACGAACACACAAATGCACTGAAGGTTTAGTGCAGTGCCGACTTATATATGACCATATCGATCTGCATGTGCGAGTATTTTAATTTGGAATGATGGCAACACTGGCATTTTCTGACCTCTTTAGCTATTAGAATTGTTTGGTGGGTGGGGATATTTTAGTTGTACATTGGGGGTGGGGTTGGCGCACCATAATATTTTTATTTAGTGTTGATGGCCCTGGAAAACCTTTAAGCCGGCCCTGGTTCAGAATATCAATCACAAAATTTTCTGGAGATTATCATAAATCTATGTTTAAAATATTATTTCCACCTTATCGCTCCATATCTGGACTTTGTTTATACTAAGAACAAGGGATATATGAGCCATGGCTGGTTATCAGAAGCTGCAAAAAAAGATGGAAACGGAACAGTTTAGCTGAATATTAAGCTTCCTTGTATTTTGTTTCAGGATTTATATGAACAGACGAGGAAGTGAATATCAAAGATAGATACAGATAACGCCTACTAAAGATGTATGTAAAGAGAGATCATCCCACATAATTTTAGTTTGGGGATTGAACTTTGTTACGTCCCTGTAATTCAGTAGTTGGCACACCGAAACACATGATCCAATAAGGTTTATAAAATCTCCGGTGCATTTGTTCATGTTGTGTATTCTTGAACGATAAAGTCAGATTGGTCATTACGCAATTTGGACGAAAAATCCTTTATTCAAACATGAACTAATTAAACTTTACTGGAGTACAATTGTTAATTGTTTAGGCTCTAATAACCAGTAGCAATGAGTGAAAAGTAACAGGGTTTGTCAAATTTAACTCACAACTCATGGTTGATATCACCAAGGTCTGACTCCTCAATCAAATCCTAAACTGCATTGCAGCCAAGGTCCCATTGTGTCCTCCTAATATCCTTTTTCTAATGATACGTTAATGTCTGAGAAAAGACTAACGTGTAAATTTCTTATGTCAATTAAGACGCCCCTGTGCTTCTTTACATTAGACCATATCAACATCGATTTATCTTCCAAATGATGTGAGTGTATGAGTCATTAGTGGGTATTAAATAAAATGATACACGTTTTGATTAAATGTTTACTTATTGCATATGAGGGCATGCTTAATTGCATATATACATATCTAGTTATTGTTCAGATACTTAAGTGAATGAGATTATGATTATAAGTTCCGTAAGCTCACACTAGAAAGTAGTTAACCAGTTACTGATGACTAGGCATCCAAACTATTATTTTACACTCAATAATTAATGACCAAAAACTATTTGAGTAAAGCGGAGCAAGTCAATATTATTTATTTAGTTCAGGTATGATTTTTTTTTTGTGAAAAATGAACAACAGTAAACTGAAATGATAAATTTCTAATTTTTGTACAGTAATGTAATATATCAATTGTGAAGTAGCGAATTATGGATCAGCGTTGAACCTTAAAGTTGAATGCACTGATCATTAAGGTTTTATCACATTTAGACCGGAGATTCTTCGTAAAGGGCCATTTCGATCTTTATTCTTAATTTCTTCCATCTCAGTATTAAAACTTCAAAGGGGCCAGTGTTCCTATTCAATGGCATTCACCGGATATTTTAACACGGTTTTGAGAAAGAGACAGCTGGACTTCCGATCAAATAGTCATTCTTCAAAGGGAAATGTTATATAACGTAATTCAGAGATTCTGATTGACGAAACAAATGATTATCTCAAGAACTTTATTTTATGTGATAGAAACCACTGCTTATGATTGGCCGAGTGAAATGAAAGCGTACATTTTGGAAGTAATGTTAATATAAAGTGACAACCTTGATTTAAATTATTTATTCCGAAATCTGAGAGAGAGAGAGAGAGAGAGAGAGAGAGAGAGAGAGAGAGCAAGTGTAGACTGAAAAGGTCAGTCGAGTTCAACCGTTTGCACATTTTGACTCATTTTTAGGGATATTGGCTGTTTTTGTCATCTTAAAAAATTTATTATGATCACATAAACCATGATCTAAGTCGGTCACATAGCAAATTCTGGCGTGGATTGATAATCGATGTTTCCCTCTATTGCCAGGACCTCAAGACAACAGCCTCCATCAACTGAAATATTTTTAAACTCGCAAAAACAAAATTGATTTTTCCTAATCATCTAAAGACCAAACATCATGAAATTCAACAAATTTCACAGCTATATCGTTTTTCTTGTTTCATTTGTGAATGACTCATCGATAAGCATTTCTATGCCAAATATTACTGCATGTTATACACTAAAAAAAAACAACAACAACAAAAACATCACGACCACAACGCAAAATGCAAATAATTTGTCCTATGTAAAATTACTAAACAAATATACCTAACAATACTATACCTAAATACTATACAGTACTATACCCGACAATACTAAACAATACTAAACAATAACCAGATAATTCTCAACGTGACTAAATATGGGAGTGTCATATTTATGAAACTAATTCATACTATAATCAAGTTTCGTGAATTTTCTGCAATATCATATTGGGTCATTAATAGTAGCTAATTTACCGAGTTAAGAAATATATTGTAAAAACTTAGGAGTATGCACATTTGTTTATTACTCTCATTTTAAGGATTTCTTAGATTTTTGTGATTACTTCTTTGATTATGGGAAGTCGGCGCTGGGAATATAGTCCTCTGACCTGAATAATATGCAAATTACTAGGAGCAAACGTCACGGAGTAAAGTATTAGCGAGTTTCCTTCAGCCACAGTCAAAGCCGCGTGAGTGTCCATGGCACTGAGTAGTCCCTATTCAAATCTAGTTGTGTAAATTGATTGTAAGACTCCAGGTGCAGTTTTTATAATTGGAGACTGATAAGTTAGTTATACAATGGAACAAACAAAAAGGGACTGTTCCATAGTCGGTAATCACCGTTTATTGTTGCTACGATGGTAAATATGGTGTGGAGTGAAAGGCGAAATGTATCCTAAAATAATGATTTGACTAACATAAGACGGCGATGTAAAAATAGTTCCATGTATTATGTGGTTGAGTTGTATAGTTTCACTGTGTGAATTGCTGGTGACGGAAAATTAATGTAGCCTTGTATTAATTAGAGTAACATTAATTATGGAATGGACACGTTGGACTTTCCAGTTTGCAACACTAGTTGTATGGGAGTTTTTGGAATCAGGGGAAACTTATGATTTCTAGCGGGATTCGCGCCAAGGTTGAACACCACTTGGTCAAGAAAAACCTTTCTATGTTCCAATATTCTCCACTCAACGACTCCCACAATAAAAAAATACATTCTAATAATTTAGATAATAATTTATTTGGGAATATGCCATTACCAATCATGTTCTTACATAAAAAAGTGAACATGAAGTCTTATTTTTTTAAATATACTAAAACTACTACAATTCTTTATACTACTTCTACTACTGCAAATAATGAGGACGTTGTATAGCGCATGATCTTTAGAAGCTCTAAGCGCTTTACATCATCTATAATTATATGACTGCAAAGCCCCCCCCCCCCCCCCGACATTGAATTGGTTGATTGAATGCTTTTAACGGCGCACCAGCACTTTTAGGCTATTAAGCGCCATACATAAAGGCGTATGAATACATGTTTAAAAATACTAAAAGTTTTTAATTCGACCAGCGATATAAAAAACCAAATAGTTCAACATAAAATGGTAAGATGTTAGTAACAGTTAAATATGAAGCTTACCAATCAACGGAAGATGTAAATGGTGTATGTTGATGCAAAGATGTTGAAAATAAGTGGTGGTATTTAAATTAGAAAAAAATGCTCTAGGTGATGGCATGCAAGTTATAGTTTAAAATAAAGATTTACTTCCTTTAGGAATTCTAAAATGCAGGTATATGGAGTAGCAAAATGTTTTTTCATGTCACGTACATTATAATACTTATCACGCGTAGGTTGCAGCTCGGAACACTCGGTCATAAAGTGCTTAACAGTGAATGGTTATTTGCAACTAACGCACTCTAGTGGATCTTCACCTTTTAGTATGTGGGAGTGGGTTAAGTATGTATGACCAATTCTGATTCTTGCAATGACTACCTCCTCCCTACGGATGGTTCTGTAGGAAGGAATCCATTCTCCCAGGGTTGTTTTCATGGCGTGAAGTTTGTTATTCACTGCATCATTCCACGATGCCTGCCACCTCTGGCGAAGGTACATTTTGATACGAGGTTTAAAATCAGTAAACGGTAATTTAAAATCAGATGGTTCTTGAGATAGAGCCATTTTAGCAGCGCGATCTGATTCTTCATTACCTTTAACAACAGTAGTCTATATTGTACGAGGTACTAAGCTCGGTATTTTTGACGAGGAGATTGGTTAATAATGGGTTTTCTAGTTTTCTTTTGTGTATTGACTGAAGTACTGATAGTGAATCACAGAAGATAATACTATTCAAAATACGTTTATTCTCAATAAATTTCAGAGCAACAAGGTCTAATGCTCTGATATCGGCTGAAAAAAATTACGCATTTTTGGGCAAAAGAAACGTTTGTAGTGTGTTTGCCACTAACGAAGGCTGCATCAGCCTTTTCCTCATCCTTTGATCCATCAGTATAAATTCTAGTGTAGTTTCTAAATTCGATGAGGCGTTCATGATTAGAGTTCTGGAAGATGGAAGGGTTTGTCTCAGTTTTTTACCCCATCGTGTAACGTAAAAAGCTCTTTGGGTTGTTTAAAGAGCCAAAGTGGTGATTCCGAGACAAACGTTTTCTGAACTGTAGAGAGATTGATTTTAATATTGTCAAGGCTTGATGATATAGGCATTTGTTGTTTTTTTCTTTCGTATAAAGTTTTGTTTTTGGGTTGAAGTTAGCATAAAAGTACAACTATTAGCATGTGGGAGTTTGCAAAATTTTGTTTGAAGTTAAGAAAGGTCCTAATTTTCTGAAAAAGGTTGTTAACAACTTTTATAGATATTTTTCCCCCCGATATAACTGAATTTATTTACACGATGCTGACTTTATTTTCTCATAGAAGAAATTAAAATATGACTATTTTTCCCCAATAAAATACAACAGTTTTATGTTTTGTTTCTTCATCGTGATTTACCTATTTTAATAAAAGCACAAACATATGAATGTATACGTTTTCTTGCCGCTGCATGACGTCAACAATACCCGCGCTATGAATGACGTCACGTAGAAGCAGGGTAGTAACCAACATAGTTAGTAAGCCTTCGGTCTCGATTACATTTGATAATTTGAAAGAAGCAAATATATATAGTCATGAAATCGAAATCGATGAGATTCCGATGGATGTCGAATTTAAAAAAGTGGGTAGTAAATAACCTGTGCTGTGTTCTGAGAAAGAAGAACAGAAAAAGAGAGCGATGCGAAGATTTGGAAACTGTTGGGGTAAGTATGAAAAATTTACATAGACGTGTTTGCGCCCGTGGAGAGAGAGAGAGAGAGAGAGAGAGAGAGAGAGAGAGAGAGAGAGAGAGAGAGAGAGAGAGAGAATATTGCAAAATAAATAAGTTAATGCATTTCTTTGACCGGCGCATGTTTCTAAACATTTAATTGCATGTATAGCAAGAGCATAAAGCAAACAACGCGCATTATAGTCTTTGTCGTTAAAATTCTTCAAAAACTTCATTGATTGATTGACACAGATAAATTGGCCCTCTCACAAACATTCTATTTGAATTATCGTAATAGTTCAAGTTACAATGCATCAATGTCATATTCTGATGGAGGTAAGCAATTTCTGACTGTAATGGTTTTGCAAGATCTCATTTGATAACTGTAAATATTTGATGAAAAATATTAATACCAACAGTCAAACATATATAACTAATTTTAACTGCGTCCTGATTTGTGCACAGAAATCGTAAAAATTATATTTAGGTGAGTAATTAAAGTTGTACTATTTAATTTACAATAAGCTCAGTCAATTTGTGACTAAGCCGGACCTAAGTTTTTCAAGGGCGGGGGGGGGGGGGCTAAACTTGTTATTGGGTTAAGCGAAGGCGCGAAGCGCCAAGCCTTCTAGGGAGGTCCGGGGGCCCCCACCCGAATTTTTTTTTCAAGGATGCAAAATGGTGCAAATTGGTGCGATCTGAACCTTGAAAAAGTGATCTTACAAAAGTGACTAAAAGCTGCAATGTTTTAAAAACACTAAAAAAATATTTAAAATAAATAAATAAATAAAATTTTTTAAAAAATTCGGAACCCCCTTTGCATCTTTTATCAAAAGCAGTGAATAGGTTTTGTTTTTTTTAAAGGGGAAGGGGGGCCGGGCCCCCTGGGCCCCTATAGCAGGTCTGGCCCTGCTCAGGCTTTAGCGAAACGGATATAGTGATATCGTCTGTCTCTGATAGTTTGTTCAGAACTCTTAAATTATGTTGCTGAAATTCACCACACCTAGTAATTAAGGTGCTTATATAATTACCTTTTGCAAAATGTACTTCATATTTTAACCATCATTCCCCCTTTAACCTTGGAAATCAAGTAAAATGAAATATTTGCACACATGCATTTACAGCGAAATGTTTGAAGATATATTGACCAAACGTTAGATTTTCAAGCAGGCAATAAAAAAATACAGTTTATGTCATAGTAAGCGAAATACAACTGTTACGTACATTTGATATGTCATTTATATTTATATTTATATTTATTTTTGTTTGTTTGTTAGATTTAAATTTGGCTTTTTAACTTTTAAGATTCGTTCATTGAAAGGGGGGGGGGGGCCCTGTACTTTACAGATTAAACACCAGGTGTTGACCTCATTTCTGACCTGGTTTCAGAATTGTAAACAAGCTTTTAAAATTATTGGTTGGTTCCAAGGACAATATGGAGCTTTATATAAACATCTTTCTATTTTTAGTTGGGTCATTAGGTGTGTTTGTGAGTTTTGAACGTAAATTATTTCTAAGAGTTTCTAGAAGATCATGTGACCCCTTTCTTGTTTACGTAAAAACATATATAAACTATGTTTTGGAGCGAGAGGATTTATTTTGTTATTTACCCGGAAAAGAATTGTGCTCATAGAATTTTATTAACAAGAACTGACTTCATCAAGTGACATCGTCTTCCATATTGGATACTTCGCTGGGATTCGAACTTAGAATTATTTGGAAATTTTATTACCAGGACTTTTACGTAAAAACAGATATATAAACTATGTTTTGGAGCGAGCTATGGAGTAGAAATTGGGCTGTTAGAATACTAAGTTGTATCGTTTTGAGTTACCTTATATTGGAAATTATTTCAATTCGTTTGGATTCAAGAGGATTTATTTTGTTATTTATCTGGAAATTAACTGTGCTCATAGAAATTTATTAACATGAACTGACTTCATCAAGTGACATTGTCCTCATATTGGATACTTCGCTGGGATTCGAACTTAGAATTATTTGGACATTCTATCACCAGGACTTTTGTAATTTATCTAGTGGATAATATTTTGAATTATTTTTGGATTAATTTTGGAATTGATTCTTAAAACCGTAAGTTTATTTTTCTTTTCTGGAAAATATTTGTGCTCAAAAAATTGTTTCAGTTTTACAAGCTTGTTATTTTCACTCTTTCTATGTTACTCTTTATTCGAGCCTAAGCACGTAACAGAACCTTTGGGTGATGTTTTGGGAGTTGAACGGTCGGCAGACCGGGTTGGGGGAGCGATAACCTGTCATATAAATGACAAAATATTGCATAGAGAACAGTGGATTATTTACTTGACCGGTGTTAAATGCCATATCAGGACATAATTTACTCCCGGAGTCAAGTACTTTGCTTAAGACATTATACGGTATCAAATCTTTGCTGGTCCAGGCAGTTTTCAAACCGCAACGCACTGTGAGCAATACATATTTTTTTCCTACTGAATATATCAGCTAGACATTTTTTATTTCTTAGAGGAAACTTCATGAAAGTTGTATGATGTATCGACTAAAATGAGCATTGCCAGCTTTTTTAAACTTGAAAATTGAAAAAGAGAAAGGAAAGTTTGCCCTGTTTTTATCCAACATGACACAGTAGAGAAGTTATTAAAATAGCTTATATTTTCAACAATCGGACACGTTCTTGGCATTGTGCAAATAAATATTATCTATTCTTTTCAACTGTTATTTCAGAATGAATGTGGTGACATAACCGCCTTTTCGTCGATAGATCTGAGTACGATGACCTCGGCAGACCTAGCGTCTTCCCATCAAGCTGAGTAAGTTAGGAATGGTTCATTTCTGCAGCAATATTTATAAATGACGAATCCCCAATGCAAACTTTATCTGTCATCCACCGTTTATCAGTAAATTGAGCACATTATCTCCCTTTCCCTGCCGCAGAATGCCTCAACAGGTTAGGTATTTTACAATATGTATATTATAGAACCAGGACTTCAAGCTTTTTAACTGATTGTAACTAACGCGTTGCCGATATAATTGTGGAGTTTTATAAACGAAACATTGCAGTGTTATTCTGCTTGTTTTTATTAATAATAACTATTATCAACTAAACAGGAACAAGAATTCATGTTTTTTGCAATGCGTTGTTATACAATAATTTCTGTGGGAAGGCAACTCCTTCTTCGAAACGGAAACAACCTTTATAATCCTAATACTTTCAGTTTTCTCGGTTGATGGTTACGTAATCTTATCTGTTGGGTTTCGATTGTGTGATTGAAAGGTAATGGTTTAACACCTAAATATTTTCCACTGTATCGTTGTATAAAATGAATATTTAAAAAAATGATTACTTTTCATTTTTCATGCAAATAGAATGGAATTTATAGAACAAACCGCAAATGAATCTGTAAAAAGTGATAAAATTTCCCAGAAAATCCTGTTTTTCAAAACCTGCTACGTGATTGTGTGGACGAAGATGTGTTTGTTCTGACGATTCGTAATTTTCAAAACTACACGATATCATTTAATATTCTCTTAACTTTGATGAGTTATTTTCATAAAGAAATAATTTTAAAAAAAAATACCACTTGTAATATTAAACGCGCTGATCTGAAAATATTATTATGAGTACAAATCGAGTAAGGACAAAAATCATTCGTTAAAAAATTGATTATTTTTTATATCGGATAATTAATAACTAATAGTAAAGGTAATCGTGAATTTTGCATGTTAATGGTTATCCTTAATTTTATTTGTTGAACTTTTTACTTTTATGTTACTATACAGTTAATTATTTAACACTATTTTAACTAAAATGTATAAAATTTATATATTGAAAATATAAAACTCTTGTATCTGATTTTCATATGCTGTATGTTTAAACGTGCTACTGAAAACGTATCAGGATTTAAAATGAAAATGTATTTTAAATATTCTTAAACAAATTTATCATTTATTTACTATCAGACCTTATTCAAATGTATTATAAAAATAAATATATGAAAATACACATATCAGCTTCATACCTTTGTGTTAAAGTACGATGAACTCTTGTTGCTTGTATATCATAAAGATGACGCCTTCTCCAAAACAGATTCACGGTCTATTAGAACAAGTATTATTATACAACGATAACTATTTAGGTGATTTAAGGATGAAGAGTTTGCAACATGATACATACATACATACATACATACATACATACATACATACATACATACATACATACATACATACATACACACACAGATACACACACATACATACAATACAATACATGCATGTATACATACATACACACACACACACACACACACACACACACACACACACACACACACACACACACACACACACACATCGCTCCGGTGGCTTAATGAGTAGAGCGTCCTGCACAGGAGCAGGAGGTCGTGGATTCGATCCCCGGTGGAATTATACTTGATTTCAGGTATAGACGATGTTTATCATCTTTTTTTTCTTTTAATTAATATCTTTGCAGATATACACTGTATGCCACAAACATTCAGTGTGTGTGTGTGTGTGTGTGTGTGTGTGTGTGTGTGTGTTTATGTGCGCACGGACAAGTCAAGGATGGTTTGCAAAATGCATGCAATGAGCCACAAGACTTCAAACTAGTCTACATTATTCCTCTACTACACATGAAATACGTCCCTTTTCTATCGGCTTGATATTACTCGTGATTAAATTGACACGTTCATTCATATGCGTCATTAAAAAATATTATTAAAACTATATAACTATACCATATTTATAGCAAGAATACCGTCTCACGTACAGTCAACGTAAATGTATACAAAGCATTCCTAACGCCATTATTTATTACATGATTTATTGCGGTGTATAATCGCCAAAAATGATTTCACAGTAGAACCATTTCATATCGTCGTCGTGGTGGTGCTAGAGTTGAATACTGCTATATTTACATACGCAGATTCTGTCTTATCTTATATAAAATATGCAACTTGAAACGTTTTCCATTCATGTCTTCAAGGGACAGTGATTAATCGCAGTGATAGTTTCACTGTTTAACATTTGTATTACAAAACTTGATTACCATTGAAAGGGGAACATTTTCTTTTATTTACATAATTTAGCAATATTTGTAGCCATCCGCTAATTTTATAAATAAATTTAACTTGCATATACATTATGACGGAGAAGGGTGGAATTCAAAAGTGACACACCAGGACTACTGAAGTTGCTTGGTATAAAGAAGTCAAATAGTAGCATGTAATTTTCAGTAGTTATCTTCAATATATCATAATGAAATGACTATAAAGAACTATGGTATGTGCAAATTTAGTTTGGTACTAAGTAGTCTTTTGTTATGAAAGTATTTGCACACGTGTTATTGTTTGTGTGTCTATGAGATGAAATTTTCGATGCAACGCTAAACAATTTTCTTTTAGCGATGTCTACTATAGTTTCAGCCTCACAAAGAAATGGCATTAGTGTTAGAAATTATCAATGAATTAACGAAATGAGTATTAAAGGTTTGTACATTTTTATACATGTGATGTGTTTCATTTTTACAATTGGTAGATAGGCACAAGCTGCTAGGGGTGGTTGGGGGATTATGGATAATCAGATATTCCGTCAAAATAAGTTTGAATTGCTTGTTTATTTATTCAATTGATTGCTCTATGATTTATCATTTTGATGATGATGATGATGATGATGACTAATAGTACTAGTATTTCTAACGTCTATATATGAACCATATATATTTGCCTTTGTACATTTATAACAAGGTGATTAGATGATAAATCTTTAAAGTTTTATATAATTTATATATAATGTAGATCAGAACGAACTTCAGTATAGACTCGGAAAGTTGCAATTCACCCTTGTTATCTACTATGCAACATATATAATCAGGACTCACACATGTAATACTAACATTGTCCTAAACAATATTAACATAGTCCAAAATGTTGTGTGTGTGTGTGAGAGAGAGAGAGAGAGAGAGAGAGAGAGAGAGAGAGAGAGAGAGAGAGAGGACATGCAACTGACCGATCGAGATCCGACCTATGATGATGTTGGTTCTGGGAAACTCGCGTTTGAATAATTCTCTGCTAGCATTCCTGGAAAGTTTCAAGCATCATAAATGTGTGCATTTCTTCAAAAGAAGAGCAAGAGCCTTGTCTGAAAACGTAAATAAGTGGTTGGTTAAAACAAACTCATGCACTTGGTACTTTGTGAGTTGTAGGAGTTGTCCGAGTGTCCTCGGACTCCCATTCCATGTCATTGAGGTCCAAAGAGACCTGTCCCTACATAGATTGTACCAGTACTTACATACCAGGCTGACTTTTCCCAACAACTCGTACGCCCGAAGATATTTGAAAATCTCCAGTATCAACTCAACAGGAAGCTTATTGAAATGTAGACCTCTTGGAAAATCGAAATACTGAATTGCGATGTCATACACAAAAAGTTGATTCGGTTTTCTTTTTGCCCTCCGACTTCTCATTCCTCCGAAATCGCTTTTCTTAAGGTATATCAAACTCCACTCCGGCATATCTGTCTCTCTTAAAGGTTTTGAAAACATCACAAAAGATAACCGTTTTAATGAGAGTTGGTGACAACGTTCATTTTCCAAGTTTCAAACGCAACGTTCCCTCTAGCTGCTCAGGCATCCCCGCGCAGATTATTTGTCAATCCAAGTTTAAATTTTGATCCGTCAAACGTTAAATTTTGCTCCTCTGCATAAATTATGCACTGGACGCCCATCTACCGCTCCCTTAAAGGAAGTTGAGCATAAGAGGATATGCAATGTTAGGCTAGTTGAACGGGTTCTTTGCCTACATACGTCCCTACATTTCAGGTGTGAACTCCATCTTAAGCCGCTATTATGTGAAAGCATCCATCGTCATTTTTGTAATTGTGACTCATATCGTTTTGATAGATTCATATAATCTTATTACATACTCAAAATTTTTGGAAATTTGCATTGTTATATTGTTTGGCGTGGACTTCATTATGATTAATGTTCATTTCTTCAAAGTATTTATGCTAAAACCTACATCGCGGATAAAAAATAAGTAAATAAATACAATAAATCAGAAAATCAATAAAATAAATCAATAAAATATAATATAATAAAATATAATATAATAAAATATAATCAAAAAATAATAAAATAAAAATAAAATAACAAAATATAATAAAATAAAATAAAAAAAAATAAAATTTAATATAATAAAACATAATAAAACATAAAAAGATAATAAAAGATTATGAAACATAATGTAATAAATAAAACATAATGTAATAAAATGAAACATACTGTAGTAAAATGCAATATAATGTAATAAAATGCAACATATTTCAACATGATGCAATAAAATGCAACATAATGCAACATGATGCAACATAATGCAGCATGATGCAACATGATGCAACATAATGCAACATAATGCAAGAAAGCGCAACATAATAGAACAAAATGCAACATAATGCAACATATGGCAAAAAAGCGCAACATAACGGAACAAAATGCAACATAATGCAACATAATGCAGCAAAATACAACATAACGCAACATAATGCAACATATGCAATATAATGAACATAATGCAGCATAATGCATTAAAGTAAAATAATATATAACATAATGGAACATAATGCATTAAAATAAAATAATATATCACATAATGCAACATAATGCATTAAAATAAAATAATATATAATATACAAAAACATAATGCGTGAAAATGCAGCATAATGCAATAAAATGCATCATAATGCAACAAAATGCAACATAATGAAACAAAATGCAACATAATGCAACATAATGAAACATAATACTACAAAAAGCAACATAATGCAACAAAATGCAACATAATGCAACAAAATGCAACATAATCTAACTAATGCAACATAGTGCAACATAATGCATCAAAATGCAACATAATGCAATCTAATGCAAAAATTGCAACATAATGCAACATAAAGCAACAAAATGAAGCATAAAGCAACATAATGCAACTTAATACAACATAATGGAAAAAATGCAACTTAATGCAACATAATGCAACAAAATGCAACATAATGCAACAGAATGCATTAAAATAAAATAATATATAACATGATGTAACATAATGCATTAAAATAAAATAATACATAACATAATGCAAAATAATGCATCAAAATGCCACATAATGCAACAAAATGGAACATAATGCAACAAAATGCAATATAATTCAACATAATGCAACATAATGCAACAAAATGCAACATAATGAAATATGATGCGACACGATGCAACATAATGCAACAGCATGCAACGTAATGCAACAAAATGCAACATATTGCAGCAAAATGCAACATAATGCAACATAATGCATCAAAATGCAACATAATGCAACAAAATGCAACATAATGCAACAAAATGCAACATACTGGAACAGAATGTAACATAATGCAACATAATGCAATATAATGCAACATAATGCAGTAAAATAAAATATTATATAACATAATGCAACATAATGCTTCATAATAAAAACATATAATATAATGCAACATAATGCTTTAAAATAAAATCTTTTCTTTGAGTGGGCCGTCCTCTCCAAACTACACTCCACCGGCGACCGTATCAAGCGTACCTGATGGTAAACACAAGAACCTGTAATAGTTTTGCTGTTACAAACCCGCCTTCTCCAGGTCCGACCTTCTGGCAGACGACGCAAAAGACTATTGTGGCATATTCAGATAAGCCCAGATGACCTTTGCTTTCTGAGCCCGGTAAAGACATTCTGCACTACAATGAGCTGTTTCACCCGACGCTAGTACAATAAGTAATATACGCAGGTTTTCGAGGCCCAAATTTTTGTGCCAGTAGAAGTGCGCAAACTAGATCCCGACACACACACACACACACACACACACACACACACACACATGATTTCAAAGTAGAACCATTTCACATCGTCGTCGTGGTGGTGCTAGAGTTGAATACTGCTATATTTACATACGCAGATTCTGTCTTATCTTATATAAAATATGCAACTTGAAACGTTTTCCATTCATGTCTTCAAGGGACAGTGATTAATCGCAGTGATAGTTTCACTGTTTAACATTTGTATTATAAAACTTGATTACCATTGAAAGGGGAACATTTTCTTTTATTTACATAATTTAGCAATATTTGTAGCCATCCGCTAATTTTATAAATAAATTTAACTTGCATATACATTATGACGGAGAAGGGTGGAATTCAAAAGTGACACACCAGGACTACTGAAGTTGCTTGGTATAAAGAAGTCAAATAGTAGCATGTAATTTTCAGTAGTTATCTTCAATATATCATAATGAAATGACTATAAAGAACTATGGTATGTGCAAATTTAGTTTGGTACTAAGTAGTCTTTTGTTATGAAAGTATTTGCACACGTGTTATTGTTTGTGTGTCTATGAGATGAAATTTTCGATGCAACGCTAAACAATTTTCTTTTAGCGATGTCTACTATAGTTTCAGCCTCACAAAGAAATGGCATTAGTGTTAGAAATTATCAATGAATTAACGAAACGAGTATTAAAGGTTTGTACATTTTTATACAAGTGATGTGTTTCATTTTTACAATTGGTAGATACAAACAAGCTGCTAGGGGTTGGTGGTGGATTATGGATAGTCAGATATTCCGTCAAAATAAGTTTGAATTGCTTGTTTGTTTATTCAATTGATTGCTCTATGATTTATCATTTTGATGATGAAGATGATGATGATGACTAATAGTAGTAGGATTTCTGACGTCTATATATGAACCATATCTATTTGCCTTTGAACATTTATAACAAGGTGATTAGATGATAATTCTTTAAAGTTTTATATAATTTGTATATAATGTAGATCAGAACGAACTTCAGTATAGACTCGGAAAGTTGCAATTCACTCTTGTTATCTACTATGCAACATATATAATCAGTACTCACAAATGTAATACTAACATTGTCCTAAACAATATTAACATAGTCCAAATATGTTGTGTGTGTGTGTGTGTGTGAGAGAGAGAGAGAGAGAGAGAGAGAGAGAGAGAGAGAGAGAGAGAGAGAGAGGACATGCAACTGACTGATCGAGATCCGACCTATGATGATGTTGGTTCTGGGAAACTCGCGTTAGAATAATTCTCTGCTAGCATTCCTGGGAAGTTTCAAGCACTTTAAATGTGCGCATTTCTTCAAAAGAAGAGCAAGAGCCTTGTCTGAAAACGTAAATAAGTTGTTGGTTAAAACAAGCTCATGCACTTGGTACTTTGTGAGTTGTAGGAGTTGTCCGAGTGTCCTCGGACTCCCATTCCATGTCATTGAGGTCCAAAGAGACCTGTCCCTACATAGATTGTACCAGTACTTACATACCAGGCTGACTTTTCCCAACAACTCGTACGCCCGAAGATATTTGAAAATCTCCAGTATCAACTCAACAGGAAGCTTATTGAAATGTAGACCTCTTGGAAAATCGAAATACTGAATTGCGATGTCATACACAAAAAGTTGATTCGGTTTTCTTTTTGCCCTCCGACTTCTCATTCCTCCGAAATCGCTTTTCTTAAGGTATATTAAACTCCACTCCGGCATATCTGTCTCTCTAAAAGGTTTTGAAAACATCACAAAAGATAACTGTTTTAATGAGAGTTGGTGACAACGTTCATTTTCCAAGTTTCAAACGCAACGTTCCTTCTAGCTGCTCAGGCATCCCCGCGCAGATTATTTGTCAATCCAAGTTTAAATTTTGATCCGTCAAACGTTAAATTTTGCTCCTCTGCATAAATTATGCACTGGACGCCCATCTACCGCTCCCTTAAAGGAAGTTGAGCATAAGAGGATATGCAATGTTAGGCTAGTTGAACGGGTTCTTTGCCTACATACGTCCCTACATTTCAGGTGTGAACTCCATCTTAAGCCGCTATTATGTGAAAGCATCCATCGTCATTTTTGTAATTGTGACTCATATCGTTTTGATAGATTCATATAATCTTATTACATACTCAACATTTTTTGAACATTGCATTGTAATATTATATGCCGTGGACTTCATTATGATTAATGTTCATTTCTTTAAAGTATTTATGCTAAAACCTACATCGCGGATAAAAAATAAATAAAACAATACAATAAAACAGAAAATCAATAAAATAAATTAATAAAATATAATATAATATAATAAAATATAATTTAATAAAATATAATTAAAAAAAAAAATTAAAAAAATATAATAAAATATCATAAAATAAAATATAATATAATAAAATTTAATATAATAAAACATAATAAAACATAAAAAGATAATAAAAGATAATGAAACATAATGTAATAAATAAAACATAATGTAATAAAATGAAACATACTGTAGTAAAATGCAATATAATGTAATAAAATGCAACATATTCCAACATGATGCAATAAAATGCAACATAATGCAACATGATGCAACATAATGCAGCATGATGCAACATGATGCAACATAATGCAACAAAGCGCAACATAATGGAACAAAATGCAACATAATGAAACATATGGCAACAAAGCGCAACATAATGGAACAAAATGCAACATAATGCAACATAATGCAGCAAAATACAACATAACGCAACATAATGCAACCTATGCAATATAATGAACATAATGCAACATAATGCATTAAAATAAAATAATATATAACATAATGGAACATAATGCATAAAAATAAAATAATATATAATATACAAAAACATAATGCGTGAAAATGCAACATAATGCAACAAAATGCATCATAATGCAACAAAATGCAACATAATGCAAAAAATGCAACATAATGCAACATAATGCAACATAATACTACAAAAAGCAACATAATGCAACATAATGCAACAAAATGCAACATAATGCAACAAAATGCAACATAATCCAACTTAATGCAACATAGTGCAACATAATGCATCAAAAAGCAACATAATGCAATCTAATGCAAAAATTGCAACATAATGCAACATAAAGCAACAAAATGAAGCATAAAGCAACATAATGCAACTTAATGCAACATAATGGGAAAAAATGCAACTTAATGCAACATATTGCAACAAAATGCAACATAATGCAACAGAATGCATTAAAATAAAATAATATATAACATGATGTAACACAATGCATTAAAATAAAATAATACATAACATAATGCAAAATAATGCATCAAAATGCCACATAATGCAACAAAATGGAACATAATACAACAAAATGCAACATAACTCAACATAATGCACATAATGCAACAAAATGCAACATAATGAAATATGATGCAACACGATGCAACATAATGCAACAGCATGCAACATAATGCAACAAAATGCAACATAATGCAACAAAATGCAACATAATGCAACATCATACAACAAAATGCAACATACTGCAACAGAATGTAACATAATGCAACGTAATGCAATATAATGCAACATAATGCAGTAAAATAAAATATTATATAACATAATGCAACATAATGCTTCATAATAAGAAAATATAATGTAATGCATCATAATGCTTTAAAATAAAATATTTTCTTTGAGTGGGCCGTCCTCTCCAAACTACACTCCACCGGCGACCGTATCAAGCGTACCTGATGGTAAACACAAGAACCTGTAATAGTTTTGCTGTTACAAACCCGCCTTCTCCAGGTCCGACCTTCTGGCAGACGACGCAAAAGACTATTGTGGCATATTCAGATAAGCCCAGATGACCTTTGCTTTCTGAGCCCGGTAAAGACATTCTGCACTACAATGAGCTGTTTCACCCGACGCTAGTACAATAAGTAATATACGCAGGTTTTCGAGGCCCAAATTTTTGTGCCAGTAGAAGTGCGCAAACTAGATCCCGACACACACACACACACACACACACACACACACACACACACACACACATACATACATACATACATACATACATACATACATACATACATACATACAATAGTACTTATTAAACGTTATTACAAATTGGCATTTAATAATAATTGCGACATAAAATGCGATATAATTAGAAGAAATTGAAAGATAGCGACCTGGAAATTTCACAAGTGAAAATGTGAATTGCCGTTCGAGGAGGAAAATGAATCTGTATAATAATTTTAAACATAATTATAAATTTTCAAGATTTTATAAACAAATAGTGTATACATTATACCAAACAACATTTGGACTCACTGCACCAATGAAAATGTGAGTGAAATAATTTAAAGTATAAAATGTATCGATATTAACTGGAATGTTTGAAGGATTTCTTAGCACAGGGCAGCGAAAGCAAAAACTTGTTTTAACCGGATATGACGGTATGCGCCTGGCGGGCAGAGTTGCCAGATACACGTTCTCACCCCCCCCCCCCCCGCCTAATTGGGCTCCTTTCGAAATTTAGTTTCGTGAAAAAAATTTGGATTTCGGGTTGCGGTTTTTGGGTCTGTTTCTGATTTGTGTCGCCTTAATTTGGATTGCATCAAATTCCTATTAAATTCTCCGCATTCAATTTAAAATTAGCGCCAGTAACGATACTATTTAAAAATCTTAATGAATCCATTTTCTGGATGTATCTCCATAGATAAAACGTTTTAAAATTCAGAAACGGAAGAACGAAGCGCGCTTCTAATTCCAAATCTCAATTAAGGTAGCATATCAACTGCGTATCTATGCTGGTAACTCTAACCTATAGGGCGGAGGCACTATTATAACTTTATCAATCTTATTATATTGTTAAATTTATGGTATTTGGTTCTTATTTACTCGTCAGATTTTAATAAATAAATTGGGCAGTCTTTGGGCTGCTTATTAAAGGTATACGTGCGGGGATTGAAAAAAGTATCTGGCAACATTGATGGATGGTAGAATAGGAGTTAACCTATATTAATTGCTTCCAATTGTCTATATAACCCATTGACAGAGAGACATCTTACGTCTTTCCACGAGGAGTAATTTCGAGATGGGAAAGAAAAATATCATAATGCAGTATGATCAGGTAATTTAATTGTCGGAGATATGAACCTTGCTTATGTTTTTTTTTCTGTTCCGGTAATAACCTTCTGCTGTTTCGTTCTTCTAGTTTGGAAACAGAAATGGCAAAATTGAAGCTAGAAGATCTGCACATAGTAACACCGCTGGGTGTTGGAGATTTTGGAAGGGTAATATTAGTAAGTACTTTATTCTCCAATTTGTGTTTCTCGTCTTTTTATCCCCATGTATACTCCTGCATTTCATAGGAACAAATAATGAATGTAGGAGACGCGGCGGGTCATTCGTTTAGCGTGATAGGCTCGATGCCCTAAAAAATACTGTTTCGAATTCTACCATTCTACCAGGGCCCTTTACTTTAGCGTGTGGCCTGGTTACTAAATAACTTCCAACTAAACCCTCTTCTCTGAGTCTCTGAAGAAAAGTGGGGAATATAAAGTGTGTTCGTCTGTCCATCATTCACACTTTTATGCGGTTTGTTACTGTTAACACATATACAGTACAATAAGCTGGTACATTCACACATCATATAAACTAATTATGGGACATACAGTGAGTTCCTAACCGGTTTCCATTGCTTTTTAATCAAGCTTTCACTGTATCAATTGTTCTTTTATTGCTCGGGATCAAATTTTGGAAATGGCAAACAAAACTTCCAATTGGTAGATCAATCAGCTGCAATCTCATGTCCTACCTCCATCGAAACGCTAACCCTGTTTTCCAAATAAAGTATATGACAGGGTTTTCAAGTCATGAGTACCTTCATACACTGCTATGATAATGGTTGCACGACGTAAGAGAGGTGGATCTCACTGAAAATGTATGATATCGAAAAGCAAAGGAAAGGAAATATATAAAGCATATTTGCGTAATAAATTATGATGGTGACTCTGATCGATGCATGTGAGTTTGTAAGATCAAGATCATCTGTGTTTGCCTAAGGCAGCAGCTACACTTAGTTTCATATCAATTAAAAATTATGTGGATGGACTACTCATGGCTAGCAAAGATCTTGATATTAGTCTGCCTGAAAATGAATACAATGTACTACACAAATACAAGACTTGAGTAATTAAAGCAAACCCTGTTTTATGAAATCCTCTATGTTGAGGACAAAAGGATGTAACTTGGGGTTATAAGGATTAAATGATCACGATTTGGATGGTCAACATAATTGTACTAGTCACTCACAAAGGTAACATATATCAGTCAAATATTATTTGTGACGACTTAATATAAGCTACACTTTGATAAATTCTATTCCATTATCATTTGATCTTAGAGAGACTCTTGAAAGTCAACGGCGAGAATCAGCTGGTAGATAATGTACATGTATATTAATTGTATGTGACTTCAGTTGTAAGTTAACATAACACTAATAAAATGTACTAAACAAATACAAGTCTTGACTAAAGACAATACTTTTATATAGTATAACACAAATACAAGTCATCAGGAACGAATTTACCTTAAATTGTATAATATAAATGCATGTCTTGAGGAAAGACAATACCTGGAAATAGTAAATTATTCGTATGTGTATAATTTACAGGTACAGGAAAAGAATAACAGCAATGAAACGTATGCTCTAAAGATACTCAACAAGCAGGACATCGTAGCGTATGGCCAACAAAAGCAGGTCATGAATGAAAAGAACATTATGGCGGAATTAAGATCCGATTTCATTGTAAGGTAATATTATGACTTTTATTTTCCATTCTACCACTGCTTGTAGCTGTAGTTAAAATGAGATGTTGATATGGTTTGGTTGGTCCGCTCTTCCTATAATATATTGTTCTCTTTAGCACGATTGAAAAAATAAAGAAGAAAAGAAAAACAATTGCAAGAGAAAGAGTTAACCATGTTTAAATACACGTGGAAAGGATATGATAACTGTAGCAAGTTTTCTATCCTTATCCAACATTTTGAAATTTCTTTTTAACAACATCCTTGTTAGCAGTTTGATGAAGCAAAATCCTTTTTTTGCAGACAAGTGAAACTTGGTTAGCACGTTATCATTTTGCATATTTAACGCAATGACTACTTGATGTAGACAAAATAAAATTTGGTAGGCATTTTGGTATGCATAATAAATGAACGGCTCCGAGTTTAGTAGAGGTGTAGGTATGCATACTAAATAAACGGCTAAGTGTTTAGTAGGAGTGTTTTTATGCATAATAAATGAACGGCTCCGAGTTTATTAGAGGTGTAGGGATGCATAATAAATGAACGGCTCCGAGTTTATTAGAGGTGTAGGTATGCATAATAAATGAACGGCTCCGAGTTTATTAGAGGTGTAGGTATGCATAATAAATGAACGGCTCTGAGTTTATTAGAGGTGTAGGTATGCATACTAAATAAACGGCTCTGAGTTTATTAGAGGTGTAGGTATGCATACTAAATAAACGGCTAAGTGTTTAGTAGGAGTGTTTTTATGCATAATGAACATTCAGTTCTGAGTTTATTTGGCGTATTGGTATGTATCATGAACATTCAGTTCTGAGTTTATTTGGCGTATTGGTATGTATAATGAACATTCGGCTCTGAGATTATTAGGCGTGGTTGTACGCATAATGTACATTCGGCTCTGAGTTTTACTAGGCGTGTTGGTATGCATAATAAATGAACGGCTCAGAGTTTATTAGGCGTGTTGGTATCCATAATAAAATGAACGCGTTGGTTTGCATAATAAAAGAACGGTTCAGAGTTTATTAGGCGTGTTGGTACGCATAATAAATGAACGGCCCTGAGTTTTACTAGGCGTGTTGGTATTCATAATAAATGAACGGCTCAGAGTTTATTAAGCGTGTTGGTATGCATAATAAATGAAAGGTCCTGAGTTTATTAGACGTGTTAGTATGCATAATAAATGAATGGGTAAGAGTTTATTAGACGTGTTTGTATGTCTAATGAACATTCGGCTCTGAGTTTATTCGGCGTGCTATTATGCATAATGAGAGATCGGCTTAGAAATTTGGTAAGCATGAAGATATGCAAAATGAATGACCAGCTTCGAGTTTCATGTAATGAAATCATTATCAAATTTAGAACAGTTTTTGAACTGTTTGGGTCAATACTTGTATCGGTTTTAACTTTTTTTCAGTCAATATTTGTATTGGTTGGAGTTGTTTGGATTTAAGGTTGCATAACTTTAATCTGTTTGGGTCTATACTTGTACTGATTTGAACTTTTTGAGTCTTTACGTTTTTCTAGTTTGAACTGTTTGGGTTAATACATATATTGGTTTGAACTATTGTGGGTCAATACTTGTATTGGTTTAAATTATTTGGGTCAATACTTGTATTGGTTTGAACTATTGTGGGTCAATACTTGTATTGGTTTAAATTATTTGGGTCAATACTTGTATTGGCTTGAAAAACTTTGAGTTTATGCTTTTTGCTTTAGTTTGAAACATTTGAGTCTTAGATTGCATTGGTTTGAACTGTTTGGGTCTAGATTTTGTACTGATTTGAACTTTCTGGTTTTATACTGGTATTTGTTGGAACTGTTTGGTTCAACACTTGTATTAGTTTGAACTATTTGGGTCTATACTTAAATTGTCTTCAACTGATTGGGTCTACAAATGTATTCGTTTGAACTGGTTGGGTCTTTACTTGTATTGGTTTGAACTTTTTGAGTCAATACGTGTATTTGTTGTGGACTGTTTGGGTGAATAATTGTATGGGTGTGAAATGTTTGTGTCTATCATTGTATTGTTTTGAAATGGTCGGGTCTATAATTGTATTGGCTTGAAGGGTTGGGGTCTATACCTGTATTGGCTTGAAGTGTTTGGTTCTATACTTAAATTGGCTTGAGGTGTTTTGGTCTATACATGTATTGGTTTTCAAGCAATACGTGTTATCCAAGCGAAAGCTGAGTTCATTTCACGTTGGATCATATTTATACAAGAACTATTTTCTAGGTTGCTAGGTTGCATTAATCAACACTCCATTCTATCCAAACATGTTTGTCAATCTGAGATGAATGAAATAGTAAATGAGTAGTCATTGTTGATCTATTCAGTTTGTTAGTTAAACGATTTGCTTTTCTTTAAAAGAGTGCTCTAAATGAGATTTAGATTTTATAATTTAGGAAAAACAGTAAATTTGTATTTGTTATGCTTATTTCAGGGCAACTTGCTTTAGAAAAGTTTCAATCAATTAAATAGCGATTTTGGATAATATTTGTTCATTAGGACACACTAAATTTATTGAACGTGAGAAATAGATTAGATTAATTATTATGAATATGTAAAGTCTGAATTTAAAAGAAAATGAATACAGAGTACAAAAACACATGTGATGCATTTACATATCGTAATACGGTTATGTCGCAAAATTAAATGTCGACCGTGATGTGCATAACTTTAACATGATTTAGATACAATAACAATTATGCAATTATTCCATGTTAGGCCGTGAAATTCTTTTGATATCAAGACTTTTACACACAAGCCAGGTGTGATGTGATATAACAAATGTACCCTTTTCTATAAGATATTAATTCTCGTGTAGAAAGTGCAAACGAAAAATCAAAGTCATAAAAATGACAGAAGCGTCATTAAGACATCTAAATAAGATTTTGACCTGACAAAACTTCAGTAGCTATTGTAAACAAAACTATTTGTAATTAAGGCATCTTTAGCTGGATATGTTAATAAAATTATAGTACTATCATAGATGTTAGTTATAAGGTAGGCATTTTCAAACAACAGATCTGGAACTATTTTTCTTTGACAATTTTGTTTTCATTTTCCAGGTTGCATACAACTTTTAAGGATGATGAACATCTGTATCTGTTAATGGAGCCTTGTCTTGGAGGCGAGCTGTTTACGTTGTTATATAAAGAGTAAGTTAAATAATTGTATACACTGCTGATTCAACTTTTGTTTTTGTGCTTGTATGTTTTACAATAAGGATAACGCTTAAAGCAAATCAAGAAATTAAGAAATATGTTGCAGTAGGGTGTTGAAAATCAAACAATATATAAAGAAGAATCGTCAACACCTTCGAACGAGTATTTTTGCAACCAGACTACTTGTGCATGTATACTTGAAACAGATAGCGGCGCAGATTTTGTACATCGCGTTATGTAACAGTTGCGATTTCTCCTTTACATACTGTGTTTGCCATTTGATTCCTGTTAACATAATTTATGTTAACATAAATATTGGCTACGTGTTACTTTCAGGAATTTTCAAGTGATTCCTTATTAGAATGAAATTCAAAATTGTTTTTATCCTTCATGTTTAAGACTATTTGCTGTACTGGCCTTGTTTATATTGTACACTTGTATCATCTTATATACACCTTATTGGTGAGAATTCTTTAAACTTATAGCGCAATCAAGGGGATTAATTAAATACTGGAACTAAATAATCTGTCAACTTTAATCTTGATCCAGATGTCTTAGTGATCTCCACAAATTAGTTACATTAGTTGCAACAAATACATTTTTGAAACTGAAAGGTTATCATTATAAAGAAAATTTAAGTAATTTGTTGTTATTTACATATTGGTATCGGGTTCGATCCCTGGACAAGTCATACCAAAGACTTACAAAAATGGTACTAACAGCTGCCTTGCTTGGCGATCAGCATTAAGAGGTTAGTGTCAGGACTGGTCGGCTTGGTGTCAGGATAATGTGACTGCGTGGGACATCATGCTACATGTCTGCGACTTGATGCCCCAGTGCTAGACATCACTATAAAGTGCATCACTGCAGATATCGTAGCAATATGACTGAACATTTTTGAAAGCTACGTTAAAAATCCTAATCAAACAAATAAACAAACAAGCAAACAAACAAATAACATTCATGTGATAAAAATGATAATATTATTTAACTATATTCCTCTTGTTTTCTCACTTGTTCAATTTACGGTACTACGACTCGATCGAGCACTTCATTGCCTTAATTAACACATTAATATTAATTAGAAGTCTTGTAAATTAATACCACGTGACTTTTATGGTTGCAGATGTTGTATGAATCTGCTTATATAATTATTTAGATTTTTATAAAATATTTTTAGACCCTGTGACCAATGTTCCCTCTAAGCTGCGCGCGCGCACAGCTGCTCGGGCATCAACGAGCAGCTGAATTATCAATTTTTCCTCAATCCAACGTTAAATTTTGCTCGTCTCCGTAATGCTTACGCAGTGTTGCGAGCACTGCGCGCACCTTTACCATTTGCTTAGAGGGAACGTTGTCTGTGACAAGAAGAAAATGCAGGGGATTAGTAGTATTTGATGAATACCGTGTTGGTCGGATGTACTAAACTACATTCAAGAAGTTTCGAAGTTTTTAATTGAAAGGAAACATATTGGTGATTAGTTAGAAAAGATGGCTTTTTCATCAGAAACGATAATCAAAGTCGACCTTATATAATTTGTCTTCTCGGATGGCAATGCCTCGCGGGAGATCTATAACGCAGTCCACATAACTTTGAAACAAAATCAATATTTAATAAATTCATAACCATATACATGTATCAAATGAATCACTGCTATGACCTTGGCAGGAAAACACATGTATCAAATGAATCACTGCTATGACCTTGGCAAGAAAACACATGTATCAAATGAATCACTGCTATGACCTTGGCAAGAAAACACATATATTAAATGAATCACTGCTATGTCCTTGGCAATAAAACACATGTATCAAATGAATAACTGATATGGCCTTGGCAAGAAAAGCTCCCCTTTTGTCTTTTCTGAGTGAAAACATATTTATGTTGAAGATGTGCGTTATTAATATTCTCTGGAATGAGACGAATGTTCGAAAATGATCTGGTTGCCTTACTGTAAATTCTAACACAACTCAGTGTATGTCGACATTGAACAAAGTCTAATACTATGTTCATTTAGGCTTGTAAACTTGTTTATTTGTTATTGTAGAGAGAACCTCAGTCATACGGCAGCCAAATTCTACACTGCCTGCATAGTTGAGGCATTGAGCTTCATACACTCTAGAGGAATCATCCATAGAGATCTAAAACCCGAGAATGTACTCCTGGACTCCAAAGGATATGCAAAACTGGTATGTGTACCTCAATATTACTCTCCTAGACTACAGTTAACGTGTAAAAGTAGTATGTATAATTTTAGATTTTACTCTTACATACACCATGTCTTGTACTATGCCCTTCACTGAGGCACTTTACATTCTTCTGTCTGATTGCCTTTTATATGATCGTTATAACTCCCACATTGACTGAGACACATAACAATTTTAAAGTGGATCTAATTTTAAATAAATAAAATATATCACGATTGGAACCGCGTTTCATTTTAGGCGCCACACAAATGGTTTGGCTGTACGATGTTCCTGTTATGATAAATATACCCTAAATCAAAACCGTGAATATTTCTTATTCATTTTTTCTCTTTTCCTCACTGCCAACCCAACATAACCTTGTATGTAGCTAACGCTTTGTCCGTCTGTCTCCCCGTAAACCATATCTGCCATTCTAACTTTCGGTGTATATCTCTAAATAAATCAATGCTTTTCTAAGAAACTTGGTATTGGTCTAATGGCTCTTATCTGCCTTATGCTATTCACAATGATTCAGTTTCAATATTTCTAAAATGTTTCGGCAGTTTAGTCTGTTGATTCATTTGCTAGTTATAAACACCTTTCCGGATCATATCTCCTAGGTCGTTTGATATATATGAATAATTTTTGGCACACTTATCACAATCGTAATCAGGCTGTGTCTTATGCATTTAACAAATATAAAGTTTTAGTAATGTAATGTTTTCATTCAGTTATTTGTCCTGCCATCCATAATCCCCAATTGAGCTGCAGGGGCGCTTAACTCCAAAGTCTTGTACACTAAAGATGCACTTATTGGATAAGCATTATAATATAACCTTAATACTCACAGTTCTTCTGCTAATCATTTTTCTCTATTTATCTGATCATTCATTCATCAAGCATACATACATTTCTGGAGCATAGCTGTGAAATCCATGAATACATCTCTATAAATGTCAGAACACAAATTTGGAACACGTATATGGCTATTATTGTGAAGTTTGCTATTTCGTAATTCTTTAGTTGTAGTATTTTGAATGCCTTTCTCCGTCAGTTTCTTCACAACACATTAACCATTCATCCCTTTTTACTGGAGCAAAACACATGACGCCAACCATTTCCATGCATGCTTTGTTGATTCGAATTTATTTTCTATATATGAAGTCTGCAATTAGTAATTGCCTCCTAGCAGACATTTGGCCTGACAAGGAATGTAGTCCACTGCATGTTTTTGTTGTATTCTCAAACCATTGATGTGATGAAGAGGGTGTAAATATATCGATATCACTTTCTTTATCTGCATGTTCTTAAATATTTTTCTTTGACAGAACATAATTCCCCAAATAGTTTTAGATATTTCAACAGCACGGGAAACACATGTGGAACAAGTTGCCTATGGACACATATTTTCCAATTCTATATATTTATGTCGCCTTAGGTAGAAGGTATAGCATGTACTACATACATTGAGAGTGATTCACCACCGGGTATTGCTACTTAGAATAAGGACTGATAGTCACGAATCATCGAATATTCTCAGTACGGATCTTTACATAAGCGGGATAGCAATAGTGGTATCATCCATAGTCTTGTTTGGTTTTGTCAGGAAAAAGTCTATTCTCAGTACGGATCTTTACATAAGCGGGTTAGCAGTGGTGGTATCATTCATAGTCATGTTTGATTTTGTCAGGAAAAAAGTCTATTGTCAGTATGGATCTTTACATAAGCGAGATACTGATGGTGGTATCATCCATAGTGTTGCTTATTTTAATAGTAGGATATTCAAACACTGATTCTTCCTCTGATAACTGCAAGTCAACAACAGTTTACACCATACATGTTTCAACTGTACTCTTTAAACATGAATCTGACAGTCCGCCTTAGAATGTATTAGGAAGACTGACTGCTCCAATCAGATGTTGTTGTACCCCATTGTAGTCGATACGAAATTATTAATTTATTTTCTATAATTGTTCCTGGAGATTCATTCACCAGTGAGGAATGTTGCTTGCATGAAGTCAAAAGAGGATTAAAATCTAAACAAAAATATATTGTTTACTGATGTCAGTCGCAAGAATTTGGAGTAAGGTGACTAAACAAAGTTTTATTTTCCGCCTGATTCCGAAAACGGCATTTGAACTAACATTTCATTCAATGAAATTAGTTTTAGGAAATGCCGCATAATCTCAAATGAAACTTTCACTAAATGTGACCAGGTACGTTCTTAACACAAATATGGTCTTGGTTCATTTGGCGTTATAACTAATACACTGCATTTCAACAAATTTGTATAAATATGAAAAACACATACAGCGATATGACGAAAAGTATTTTCGTCAATACTCGTAAATGGTTTCATGCCGATAATTATGTAAATGATTACCGTTCATTATTCTTCAATAAACCTTTCTGACATAGCTTGCTTTGTATTTCGAATATGTCAGGGGAGGCATGTTCTAACCTTGATAAATTTGTGGTCTAGCTCTTCTAGCCTTTCATGTCAATATGATACGCTAAACTTAATCTTATAAATCGCGTTTTTATTATTGGCTTTTCATTCTTTCATTTTGATAATACATATAATTTCTTTATGTGGTGAATAAACATTATCTACCATTGTTTTTCCTATAGTCCATAGATTTGCAACTTTTTGTTTCATAGTACTTTTATCACTGCGGTGTCATGGATTCACGCTGATTTTGTAAAACGTTTAGGAAAATAATTTGCAACACATTTCGTATTAAAATAAATCGCATTCGGTGAATCATTGATAGCTCATCGCACTCCTAATTCATCTATTTGTCAAGTAAATATTTCACATCTCATAACTTATGTTGGGTAATTTTTTCAGAACAGACTCTTCTTTTCAGCTACATATAATTCGTATCTATTTATGCGTTATTTTTTCTCTAAAGATTGACTTTGGGATGTCCAAGAAGGTGATACCAGAAGAAAAGACCCAGACGCTATGTGGAACGGTAGATTATATGGCCCCTGAGATGGTTTTAAAAGAAGGGCACGACACAGCGGCAGATATTTGGTCTTTGGGAGCTCTTGTTTTTGAAATGCTTTCTGGCAGGTAAGAATGACAAACACTCTATACGGTAGTTACAAACGGTTCGCAGTGCACCCACACCTCATTGTGTGTGTGTGTGTGTGTGTGTGTGTGTGTAATACATGCAATCCAACAGCGCGAAGATACATTTTTGTGCAGCTCAAGTTACGATAGCTAACATTTCAATATATCATTATGTAGATGTATGCTTAACATATAACAGAGAATATAATCATCTACATTAGTCCTCTCTTACCAACATGACACATTTGAAATCTGAACAGTATGTAAACCATATCGATTAAAACAATTATCATACATATACTCTGTCATAACCATAAAAAAATAAAGAACTTTAATTTATACATTTCAAAAACTTTTTAATAAAAACATTTACCAACCCTGTGATTAAAAATATAAGACCGCATGATGATCGCGTGCACTACTTTCTACCTCGACATTTGACGGATGCATCTGTCACCTACCGTGAGAATGTGTCTGTGTCTTTATCCGATGCATTTTTTGGTACTTTCAACCGAGACCGATACAGCGAAATGGCTTCGGGCAAAATATAGTACTCGAGTTATTGTGACTGATGATGGCATGCACTACTTTACATTCTACCTCTACATTTGACCGATGCATGTCAGTTGCCGTTTTCAGTTACGGTCATCGCATCGGATGCAACGAATGGTAAATGCGTATTTAACCTTTGACATCGTGTACATTCACATGAATCTCACAAATACAATTGTGAAATATTTACAATATCTAGTTCTACAGAGGCGTAGCGGGGGGAGGTGGGGGCAGAGGGGGACAGATGTGATATATATGAATAAGACTAGTGGAGGCGTCAAAATGGGCTTTGAAATAAATAGGTTGTATGTGGCATTTCATAATATCATTATATCGCGTGTAATGTGACCGTATGCACTATGCAGCTATGCATTAGTTTTTTTCTCTTCCCTTTAATAGCCGTTGGTGTTACATTGGGTGATGGTGATTTTATTGATGAAAATAATGGGTTTCAGAGTTGAGGGGAGGAGGGGGGGGGGTCGTAAAAATGAATCTTGTCCCCGGGCTCGAAACACTCTAACTAGGCCTCTGTAGTTCTAGTATGTGATAATTTATTTCCATTATGTGGGATAACTCAGAAGAGATAGAAGGCACAGGATGGAGACATGACATATTTCCTAAAACATTTCAACATATATTTTTTTTTATTATTATCTTAAGTAAACGTTGAAAAAACTTGTATGTCGGTTCGTTTGTGTTATTATTTCTGTACCTATTTATAAGTACCTAGTCAGCATATGAAGTGGTGTATTTTTCAACAGTTGCATTTCGTCTTCCAGCTCCCTCTTTGCAGACAAGGATGATAATTACATGCAGACATATAATAATATCTTACAAGGGATCAATGATGCTGTCTTCCCAAATGAAATTAGGAATATCGCCGAAGATTTCATACGGAAATTATGCAGGTAAGAACGAGATTGATGCTGCCGTCTTCCTAAATAATATAAGAAACATTTAGGAAGGTCTCTTTCGTAAACAACACAAGTGAGAAATCAATAGATGATGTTATCCTCTGAAGGGATATAGGAACACTGAAAATTTTATATGGAATTTATGCAGGAAAAAAGATATTTTAGTAGTAGTTTTCATCGTTCTAGTTATGTGCCAGAAATGTTATTTCAAAGGAGTTGAACGATGACAGTACTCTGACTAATATAGGCATCAAGAACAAAAATGAAGACAACAAATGTCTAACCTCCAGGTACACAAAATAAAAACCTACACGATTTTAAATTAACACATTTTAAATGTTCGCTGGATAGTGGTTAAACATACCTTGTGATAAAAAGAAAAATTAGGCTTGTAGGTAACTCATTAGATATATAACTCTGCCTGTTGCGTTTCAGTGGATGTATACGTGACACTATTTCTCCGTGCTTCTTTTAGATTCTAGAAGAATTTGAAAAAGGCAACAACACAGTTGATCATATCACAGTATATAAAAAATTAGAGTTTAAATGCTAATGAAACTGTAAAACTCACCATAGTCTTTCTTCATGCGCGTAGATAACTATATCTTGTTTTCCACTTGTTTATTGCTGCAAATAACGAGTAGGCTGAACATCTATAGTCACACTTGTTCATACAACGACAAAGTGAATAAGAATTTTGCCGTTATTTCATTATTATCTTTTTTCTTATTTACAATATTTCATATCTCTGTCATAGAGATTGCACTGTTCCTTAAGCCTCACGGGCGTCAACCATTTGTTTTAAAGATAACGTGCAAACAATGGAAAAAATATGATGCTTTTGTCTGTTGCATGACGGTATAGTGTAGAACATAATTAATGAATCAGTCTATATATATATTTAGCTTTTGAACAAAACACATAACTAAAAATTTTAAACCAAAATATACATGTCATAGTAATAGATCCACCATGTGCATAATTGATGTATATAGCATTGGCTTTATTCTCTTTCCATTATTTGCAAGGAATAATCCTGTCAACCGCCTCACCGCGCAGCAAATACCAATGCATGGATGGTTTGATGGATTCCAATGGGAGGACTTACGAGGCAGAACAATGGAACCACCTTTTATTCCAAAGGTTATAACCCCCTCTCTTTCTCTCTCTCTCTCTCTCTCTCTCTCTCTCTCTCTCTCTCTCTCTCTCTCTCTACATACTATTTTCTGAATCCTGCCCATCTCCACACCCAAACAAACAAACAGATAAAAAAGGTAACATTACAATGATACGCAGAAATAAACAAACTGCAAAATAATTAATTGCTGTGAATTCGCCGCTAATCTTGGTATACCAATTGTTTTGGATTACGCGATTCCTTTAAACATCTGATTTAAGAACCATTTACAGAGACAACTGGACCCTCATTGCCATCCGATGCATATCCTTCTTTTAGCATACACTAATACGACAGTTTCTAAAAACTAAATAAACACAGTTTTGGTATTATACAAAATTGAACGGATTAGTGGTATTTTTAATCCCATAATATGATGTAACACATGACATTATTTTTTATGCCCTTTGTCCCTGTTATCTTATTCTGACAACTATTTACACTATAAAAAATATCCCCATCTATGGTTATTGTTGGTCACGTCAAGTAATATCGAGAAATGAGAGAATGGTATTTTAACCGTTGCTTTGTTTTATTTTTTATGTCCGTCTCTCCCGATATTTTAATTTCCTTGTTTTTGTTTGTTCCGTCGTTGATTGTTTACAAACTATATATTAACCCAAGACGTATGTTTCGTTATTCAGGTCAATTCCTCAGTTGATGCCAGTAATTTCGATTCTGAAAGCTTCTCAGAAAAGGTTGATTATCCACGCATTGATGACGTAACAAGCTGGGACCCGGACTTTTAGCTCAGTTCTACGATTCCCACCTTGTATCTGTCAACTTCGATTTTTCTCGGATGAAACGAAATTAAGTACTTGTGAAAGGAAACAATGTAATCATGATGTTAGAAGCTAACAAAAACGCTTATCATTCACAAAATCACTGAAGTATGCAAATCAGTTGCAGAGTCTACACATATCTGTGAACAAATATTTTGCTGGACATTTGTCAGGGATTGGCATCAAGTTGTGGGAGTCGCACATACTTGATATAGATATGCAAAATATATGCATAATACAAGGCAATCATGGGCAAAAACAATCACATTAATCGTTCATTTTATATTTTTAAAAAATAGAATTCAAAACTTTTGAAAAGATAATAAAACGTTTAATTATAGATTTTTATATGCTTTACAACCCAATTGATTTCTATGGAAGTGCGCGCTGTTTTTGCTGACACCTCTTAAATTTCCATTCCAAGCATATTTGGCTTTGTCAGTATTTTCAAGGCGTCCCCTGGTAAAAACTGTTCTGGATAACCGAAGGTTTAGTTATTTAAAGTGACTATTTGTTTGTTCGTAGTTTTTCTGATGGTCGTAATCCTAGGGTGTTCTGGTTCCATACTCACCGCACTTCTGGTATTTTACCTGTTGGCCGTATTTTCTTCTCCTTTCACCCTTTTCTGGTTCTAATTAGTTGCAACTCTTGCCAGGAATAATTTTTTTGCAAACTTACAATGTATTTTTACTTTTTATGTTATTGTTTAGAATATTACTTGGTATGGATGTTTCAAATCGTTCAAGGTTGTCTTTTTAATTTCAACCTATTTTGTTTTACAGTTGGTGTGTGTGAGTGTGCGTCTCTCATTTCTCTTTGGTGGCACCACTCTTTTATTTCTTGTCTCCTTTTAGAAGGCCATTGGTCACGCAGGGGATTGACCTAAGTTTGTTGTGTGTTTGTCACTGTTTCAGTATCTAGTTGGTTGTTGCTTCCATTGCGTCATAGTACTTCCTTGTGCTTTTCTTTGTTTTTACTTTGCTCTTTTCTTCCACACCTTAAATTGTTGAGTTGTGCTGGATTTGTGGTAGCTGCTTCTATTTTTCTTCCCTGGTTGTCTGTCGGTTAGATCTGTAGATGCCTCTCTGGCTTCGATGTATTTTACCTTTTCTGTTATTTCAATTTCCCGGTTTGTAAGTTCTTCTATCTCTTATGTCTGTTTGTGTAGTAGTTGTTGCGGTTCTCTGGCCTAAAGTTGTGTTAGCCTTTCTTCTCGTGAGAATGTAATGTTCGTTTATGTTGTTTCCTTTGGAAGCGCACGCGTGGGTACAGTCAGTTTGTAAAAAACAATTGAAACCAGGATTGAAATGTATAAAAGATTCAGAATCGTTATTACTTCTGAAAACAAAAAACTCAATTGTATGGTACAGTTCCAAACGAGTACGCTCTTAATTTACTAATTAACTTACTTAATTTACTCTCATATGAGACTCCTGAAAGGGAAGATGCTTTTTCAAGAGATTTTGTATCACGATCGTTCATGTTCAGCTATACTATTTTTATGTAACTAATACCTTTTTCTCTCTTACTTTTCCTTTGTTTTTAACTAATACATTTTCTCTCCATTTCTTTTTACTGTTTGTATCAATTTCCTGTGTTAGTATTTCCCATGTTAGTATCGTTATCTGTGAAAAGAGGAAATACAAATTAATGATGATGAGTTACATTAGAAATGTTCAATGAAACGTTAAATTTATGTTTTGAAATTTCCAGAACTTAAAATAGCGTTCGTTGGTTGTTTTAATTATATACTCAAAACGTTCTTGACTTCACAAGTCCATGTATTTCCTGCCACATGACATTTGTCCAGTATTTTGCAAAACTCTATTAATAACACCTCTAATTTCTAATCCTGTTAGTCAATCGTTGAAATTCAATAATTTAACATTTCCTATATTTATATGTCTTAAGCAATTACATGTATTTCCTCCAATATTCCAATGCTTCAGTTATCCCACGTTATAGTACTATCGCACTCACGTGACCATCACTATATTTTATGTTGCTCGTATATTTGGACCCATGTTTTGTTTTGTTTTGTTATTTGCTTGTTTTAGCTTTTTTATTTGCTTTGCTTTGCTTTGTTTTTGTTATTTTGTTTATATTAATGTTTGAGGTTTTATTTCTTTTAAATGCTAAAACCGTACTTGAATTTTGTTCATGAGTGCATTTGATGAATGGGAATAAAACATTTTGAAAAATGTAGAGTACTTTTTTCAGCATAAAAAACAATTATAACACTTATAATGTGGTTGATCAGTTTTGGAATATGTTATATTACTTTCAAGTAGCACGATATATTTCTTGCGTGAACATTTTGTCAAATAAAAGGGGTGCCAAGTGATAACATTTACAATTTAGCTTGCCTCGATGAACTACGACAGATTCATGCTATTACACGTCATCATTGCTAACCAAGGATCCGATATGATAACCCTATCTACAGATAGGGTTATCTCATCGGAACCTTGGCTAGCGAAGATGACTAGACGTTCTCTTTAGTTTCTTTCGTCATTTAGGGGTACTTTTATACATGCATTTGTGTTTTAATTAAATTCATTAGGAACCTTTTGCATTCAGTCATGTTTTCTGCAATAAGGTACACATATTGTTATACCTGGAATCTTGAATCTTCATCGGGAGCTGCGTGTTGACAAATACCACACCTTGACTACAATTATAGGTGACAGTGACGCTGATTTTAAGTTGCGCTGATCATGGTTAAAATATGTCATGTTTATTTTTTTAAATTTATGTTCACGCTAGAATCACAAATCTAGATGGAAACAATTGTTTGCATATTTATTAGTATCACACCTTTCCACCTTTCCACCAGAGAAGGTCAGTGTGACCTATATTTAATATGTTATTGCATTAGCTTAAGAGTTCATCTTAAATTGCTGACCATTTAAGTTTACTGCAGGCAAGTTGTATTCATACCGCTAAACCTCGAGTCATAAGAGGAAAGTATGCATATATTTGTTCATACACTATCGTCATAAAAAAATCATGGAACTGGGACATATTTTCCAGGCTTCACCTACTTTAGTTAATAATATAAAAAACAAATATACAAATGTACGAATCCGGATTAATCTAGCTTCATAGCAATTTATAAAAGAGCCTCTCTTGCTAACTTTAATATGACTAAAGATACTAACGTATTGAATGTCATATAACGTATAACGTATTTGCCTGTTTTTATGCTTATTGGATGTACTTCCAAACTTCATGAAGTATGCAGCTGCAATTGAGGTATTTTGAAAAGAAATATAAATGGACCGAATAATAGTTGTTGTTGTTGGCTTGACTTTGCTTGCGAAGATTTAGAAGGGGGATGTCCACGTCTGTTGCTCGCGCGCTGGTGGCTGATAAACTATTCTGTGAGAGGCATATCCGTCCACAGAGGCTGCAGGGGAATGTCTTGGTGGTGGTGGATGCTGCCGATGGTTCCCGGTATTTTCTTTGCCATCGTTTTTCCGCCAAGCTGGCCCTTCTATTTTGTCCAAAAGCGGTAGTGGCTCAGTGAGCTGTACTTCGCCAGCTTTCACGGCTTGTGATCCCATTGGCGTTGCTAGATGCCACACGTGGTGAGGGTCTTTTTCAAGGAGTCTTTATATCTCTTAAGAGGTGCCCCTCTATCACGGAGGCAAGTGGACAGTCATACAGTGCGATCTTTGGCAGGCGATGATCTTCCATCCTGGACGTGTACCCTGCCCAACGTAGCTGTATCGTCACTAGCATTTCCTAAACGCTGGCGATCCCTGCTTGTTTGTGGACTTCAATGTTGATGACGAGATCACTCCAAAGAATGTTGAGGATAGTGCGGAGAAGGCGCAGATGGAAGCGTTCAAGGAGGCGGAGGTGGCGACTATAGGTTACCCAGGATTCATCCCCATATAGGAGGGTGGTCAGTACCACAGCTCAGATCGTTGTACCTATTGGGACTGACACTGTACCACACTCGTTTATAGAGTCTGCTGAAGGTCTTGTTTGCCTTGGCCAGTCTTCTGTGTGGACAACAAGGACAGTCACATTGGCAAAGAGAAGTCATCTGTTCATTGTTTCCAAAGCCTTAGTGTGGGCCTGAAAACGCCTTACGTTAAAGAGGTTTCCATCAGTTCGAAATCAGATATAGATGACATCTTCGTCATTGAGGCCTTCTGTTGCTTTTTGTAGCATCACGCTGAAGAAGATTGAGAACAGTGTGGGCGCTGAAACGCAGCCCTGTTCACTCCATTTACAATGGGGAAGGTTGGTGACAGGTCGTTATTGTTTCTGACCTGACCAAACTGGTCTTTATGAAGTTGGATGATCATGGTAAGGACATTTAGAGGACATCTCTACTTTTCAAGGATTTTCCATAGTCCATTTCTGGTGAGTCTGTCAAATGCCTTCGTCAGGTTCACAAATGTGAGCTATAGTCCTATGTTTTGTTTTCGACCTTTCTACCGGATCTGTGTCAGGATGAACACCATATCAGTTGTGCCCCATTTGGCTCTGAAGCCACATGACCGCTCTGGAGCATGTTCTTCTGCAATGGGGGAGGGGTACCAGTCTGTTTTACAACACTATAGCAAGGATTTTGCCTGCAATGAAGAGCAGATTTATCCCACGGTAGTTTGAGCAGTCAGAAATTCTCACCTGTTTTGTACAATTTAATGATGACTGCGTCTCTGAGGTCTTTTGGAAGTTTCCCTTGCTCCCAGCAGCAAATGAAGAACTCGTGAAGTTTGGTGTGTAATGGGGAGCCTCCACTCTTCCACACCTCAGGCGGTATACCGTCGTTTTCGTCAGCCATTATATTCTTCAGCTGTTGTATGGTTGTTACAATCTCTTGCAGTGAGGGTGCATGATCGAGTTCCATCTCAGGTGGCTGTTGTGGGATGCGATCATTAGCTGCATCCTGGACTGTAAGGATGGTGCTGAAGAGGGTCTAGAAGTGATTCAGCGGTTTAGGATAGATTCCCTGTCGGTAAGTAGCTCTTGGCCAATTGCACTCCGTAGGAGGCTCTGTATTTGGACGGGAGGAGCATACACTGCTTTCAAAGCTTCATAGAACCCTTTTTATTCACCAGTTTCAGCGTTCAGCTGTGTCCTTTCTGCAAGTTTTGTCCACCATTCAGATTGTATGTCCCGGAGGTGCCACTGGAGGGATCTTCAGATAAGGCTGAAGGCTGCTTTTCATCTGTGCACAGGATGGTTGAGCAAGAAGGGCTTGGTACAATGATCTCTTTTTGGCAAGCAATTCTTTGATTTCTTGGTTGTTTTCATCAAACCAGTGTTTGTTTTAGTGTTGAATTCAGGGATTTCTTCTGAGGTTTGCAGAATGTCAGGCTTTATGTGATACCACATCTTTTAAGGAGGTAGATCTGACTGACTAATAAAAAATAGAAATACACACTGAATGCAAATGTACTTTAAAAAAAGATGACATTGTGAATAAAAAGGTCGATAATTTATTAGCTGAAATGGCGACTGAAGAATTATTACCAAAATGAATTATACAAAAATATATATCCGATTCAATAGTTGTTACCGTAACTGATGTTTAGAAACTGATTGTATATCTGTAACATCAGCTGGTATAGAACGGAGTTTACAGCTGTGAGGTTTGCAAGTATTGTTAAATCTACAACTCGCTCTAATACCGTGTCCAGTGTTCTGATCTAGCTAACGTACTTATATCAAATTACCACTCAAACATAAACGGTTTAAATATACACATGTGATAAAGACGTACTGGCAACCATTATTCATATTCATGTTTGGTAATCATGTCAGTTTAAAAGCCATTAGCTGAATTTACTTTAATGATGCCGAGTCCACTGATGACGACTATAACGATCACAATCAGAATCATATTGACGACTATTATGATCCTGACTAATCATTCCACTGATGACGACTATAATGATCACAACCCAAAATATACCGACTCCAATGATGACTAGAATGATCCCGACACTAATGATATTGAATCCAATGATGACGATAATGATAAATGACGATAAATCTACAACTCGCTCTAATACCGTGTCTAGTGTTCTGATGTACCTAATGTACTTATATCAAATTACCACTCAAACATCAAAGGCTTAAATATACACATGTGATAACAACGTACTGGCTGCCAATATGAGTATACATGTTTGGTATCCAAAAAGTGGTAATCACGTCCGTTTAAAAGTCATTAGCTCAATTTACTTTAATGATGCCGAGTCCACTGATGACGACTATAATGATCACAATCAGAATTATATTGACGACTATTATGATCCTGACTAATGATTCCAATGATGACGACTATATTGATCCTACCCAAATAATATTGCCTCCAATGATGACGACTATATTGATCCCAACCCTAATGATATTGACTCCAGTTATGACGACTATAATGATCCTGACAAATGATGCTGACTTGAATGATAAAGACAATATTAATCTTGACTAATGATGTTGACTATATTGATTAATACTTCACTGATCCTGACTAATGATTGTAACTCTCCTGATGACGACTATAATAATCCTGATTTCAATAATGCTGACTATAATGATGACGGTCATATTGATCCTGACTAATGATGCTGACTCCAATGATGACGACTATGATGATTCTTACTTTAAATATGCTGACTCGGATGTCTATAATAATAGTGTGTTTGTACGACGTATCCACTGTATTCAAGACAGTCATACATCCTGATCTACTAATAATGAGGAATTTGATGAGGCGTATTATGAAAGATTATATATATATAAATATCACTACAATAATTGGACCATATGACTTTAATAATGCTGACGAAATTGATGACGCTGATAAAGATCCTGACTAATGATACTGACTTCCATGATGACGACTATAAAGATCCTGACTAATGATGCTGACTCGATAGATGACGACTATAATGATCTTGACTAATGATGCTGACTCCCATGATGACGCCTATAAAGATCCTGACTAATGATGCTGACTCGGATGTGTATAATAATTGGTGTATTTGTACGACGCATCCACTGTCATACAGCATTATCTACTGATAATGAGGAATTTGCTGAGGCTTATTATGAAAGATTATGTGAATAAATGAAATCACTGCAATCATTGGATCATATCTCTTTATTCTGACTTTGAATGAAAGAATGTATATGTACTGCCATTTATAACTATATAAGTTAAGAATGTTTAAATCTGGATAGGTTTCACGGCAGGTATGTTATATCATTCGCATCAATTAAAATTAATGCACGGAACAAGGTTAATAACATGATAAAACGATATATTGATGTTAATGGATATATATATATATATATATATATACATATATATATATATATATATATATATATATATATATATATATATATATATATATATATATATATATATATATATATATATCACGTTGTCAAAATATTAATACTATCCGTCAAAAATATGTTTGCATTTCCTTTTTCCATCATCGGTCACAAACAGGTGTTCTACTGGATGCACACCGTCAATAAAATTCTTTGTCACACCAACTCCATATGTATATATAGCGACTCTATAAACGATGATTGATTGATTGTATCCATATAGGACTGCCCCTTTAAGCACAGTAAGACTTGCACCGTCGGGTACTAAGACTTTCCAGGTAGAACAGTTTTCTCGAAGCGCTGCAATTAGCATTGGAGATTCAGCAAAACCACCAACCAAAACGGCCAAGGATATTCCGTATTTTTCATTATCTTCATGAAATGTCTGCTGATGATCGCAAACACTTCTGAGGGACCTATCAAAGAATCCTCTCATAATGGACTGATGTAGTCTCAATTTATTTCCTTTAATGACGCGAACATTTGCTGCAAACTGAGTTTGATTTATTGCTTCCGTCAGGGTTTCCCCAGTGTTTTCTTTAAAGATTTCTAACAAAGATGCGGGTATAGAAAACGTTACATCCTCGTTTCCGTTTGGGCTAACCATTCTCTTCTTTAGTTCAAAATCCCGAAATAGTACAACGTAATCTTCCATCGCATCCACTTTAAATTTTTGTAGAACAGGATTTCCAAATATTTTGATGAGAAACTACTTGAAAGCTTCGTCGACTTCTTGTCCACCCCATGCGCCGCCTGTTGCCTTATACATCTCTTTTACGTTTCCATCATCTAAGACTTCATGGATCGTTATGTCAATTGTGCCACCTGTAGTGGAGACGAAAAATTATTTACGCGTAGCAGGCCAATGCCTCCCAACCTCAAAGGAAAACATAAACTATATTGTTTTTAAATCAATGGAATATTACGGAAAGGTATGTCTTTATGAGCTTGAATATGTTTTTGTCTTTCAGTTTTGGGAAATTAACAACATATGGCATACTATTTAATGCATGAAACTGAGTTCTCACGATTAAGTGCCTATTCATGCAGTTATCGTTATGACTTTGTATGCCAAAACCTAAGGATAGTTACCTCCGACAACCAAAGTTTAATGAACCGGTTTAAATAACAGAGAGGAATATTTTATTAAGGGAAAACCTAATTTAATGTTTATAGATCCTGAACTGATTGGGTCGTGTTTACCTTATCGTATATTCAAACATAATTTACGTTTATTAATCTATTCAAAAGGTTACCTAACGTCTTCCTTGCGATATGTATGTAGGACAGTATCGTATCAATATTTACCCAAGTTTGAATAAAGCTATGGAACAAAGAATTAAAAACATTACACAAATATTACAAGTTCATAATACAGTGGTCAGTTACAACTGTGTATTTGATGTTTTTACATATGATGCAGCTATTGTAGTACAAAAATAGAATCCGGCCGACGTCTACAAAATGCGCAAGATGAGAACTATGTTTAGTATGGAATATATTTGGATTAAGTGGGCACTTTCAATAGAAAAGGCATCTGGATTTCTTAAGTGCGTTTAGAATATTTAAATGTTTTAATGAAAGTGCCGATCAGTTAAATTTAATGGTTATGCAGACTTTGTTATGGAAAGATCGAAATCATGAGAAGCTAAACAAATTTGGTGCGATACTATTTTGCTTTTTAAGTTTCTTTTCATGCATTATAACTAATTCAGAGAAAGAAGCATTGCTAAAAATGTTGTATTTTTAGGTTATCCGAGACAAATAGAAATACTAAATACTCTTTTGTTCACTCACAGAAACATTAAAATGTTAGTTACAATTTTAGAAAAATAAAGACCAATGAAATGGGGATGATCTCGACTCCACTCCAAAAAAGTAAGTACGAAACAACAGGAACGTTTACTAGAGAAAGTTTTTTTTAAAGAAAAGTTAGCTAAAAGTATGCCCTGGAAACGCTTAAAATAAATGACCTCAAAGAGGCTTAGTTAACTGGGTCCATAATTCGATTTCCTACTCAGAGGTTCCTCGCCTACATAATTTTATGCCCCTTCCCATCCCCGATAGTTTTGGATTTTCCCCTGAAAATGAAATAGCTTACATATGTCAATTATTACACAGATTTTGTAAAATATGATAGTACTGTAGAGTTTTGACAAGAATTTAATAATATACATGATGAAAATATGCATGGTACGACCGAGTGTGGTCTTTGAGAAACTGTGCTGCTAAACATCTGACCAGTTCCCTCCCCTTGTCTCAATCATGTGTCAGTGCCTGTGTCTCCGCAAAACATTTCATGGTCCATTCTGTGATGTTGTCAGTCCACTTTATTCTGTTAACCTCTCCTTCTGTGCCACCATGGACACTACCCTGCAGTACTGCTGTGGATAGACTGCTGGCTCTAGTGATATGGCCATACCGTTTCAGCTTTCTCTTTTTGGCAGTGGTGAGGAGGTCGTCATATCGGCCATCTTTGTGCCGGATGATGTTGCGCACTTCTTCATTTGTGATATTGTCCATGTACGAGATGCCGATGATGGTTTTGTAGCATCTCATTTCAAGTGCCTGGATTCTTCGTTGTAATTCTGCTGTCAGGGTTCAGGCCTCACATGAATACAGAAATATTGAGATGATTAGTACTCTCAATAGTCTGATTTTAGTTTTCAGACAGATAATCTTGCCTCTCCAGATGGGTCTTAGCTTTGACATAGCTGACGTTGCTTGTGCTGCTCGTGACACAACTTCTGTTATTGATCCATCTTCGGTGATTATGGAACCAGATATTTGAACTGGCTCACTGTTTTCAGTTCCTTTCCACTGAAGTTAATCTCGGCTGATCTTTGTTTGCCACTATTTGTCGTCAGGTTTGTCTTCTCTGCGCTTTTCTCCATGTCATATCTGACCCATGATGTACTTCGTCACACACACACACACACACACACACACACACACACACACACACACACACACATACACACATACATACATACATACATACATACATACATACATACATACATACATACATATTTTACCTCCTGCATCAACAACTATATATCGAGTTCCAGGAGACAAAGGTACAATAGACGATGTACCACCAGATTCCTTTAGCTCCAAAGGAATGTATCTACAGTACAATGATGCTGCTTCCGGTTCCAGGGCGATCAGCACTTGTTTATCATTTATTCCAGCCTAAGGAAAATAAGACGTACACAAATTAAAACATCAAGATAACTGTATTAAATCAAAATGCTAGTGGAATTCTTTACATCCAGAAATCATTTAAAATTAAATAAAATAAAATTTTTGCTAATAACACCATAATCAAGACTGATGGAGCAGGTCACCGAATTAGACAATACTTGTCATTTAGCCCTCGCTGTGTGATTTTGGAAAACGTTTAATTACATTTTCTCTGGATAGTACGTGTTTAACATTTATCTATTATAAGTAAAAAAAAGGATCAAATATTAGTACTTTGTAGAGACAAACATGAGCTGGAAAAGAGAAATACATCTTACAATAAACTTGAAATAAACTTAAAATAACATATTATATGCAGAACGTGTATTAAATATTTCAGAGGGGGTGCAGCGACGAGGTCGGAATAATTAATAACATATTTTACAATCTTATCTTGGCTAATCATTTTATTTTCAAAATAAATCATTTTAGTAGTGTGGCGCACTACAGCTTTGCATTTTGCATATGGGTTAGTTTTTTTAAAGAAGAAATATTCTCCCGGTTTTCCTAGATGATTATACTGGCTATTTAAAGAAAACTTCTTATATCTTACGTATTATTCAAAGAAAATGTAATTCCCCATATATGTGTAATATGGCTTATCGATTATACAGCTTGGCCTTACTTGAGACATATCTTGATCTCTCGCACTTCCTGGACATTTTAGATTTGATATATTTGGTAATTTATTCGTTGCACTTTCAGAAGCTAGTATTTTCTTGTCTGGCAAAATCAGTTTTCCCTATTTTTAATAACTGCTAAAAAGAAATTGTATTTTAAAATAATTCAGGCTGTCATTTTAGTTTACTGTGTGCTTAGATCATATTTAATGTCCTAAAGAATTTCAACCACAATGCATCAAAGGAACACACACACACACACACACACACACACACACACACACACACACACACACACACACATATATATATATATATGTGTTTCTTAGTAATTTCGAAGATCGATCACCTCTATCCTGTTAGAACTCTCTGTGATTTTGGTACTGTAGTGGGCTAATTTGGCTTAACGGAGTATGCTTGTGACGTTTTCTTAGCAGTTTCATATTTTTGTTTATGAATAGGGAGTCTGGTGGAAATCCAAGCCTCCCCGCTTTTCGGCGATCTATTTTAGCAGTGCGAAGCTGGCCTTAACACTACTATACCACAAAGAACACTTTTAAATTGATAATCTGTTCGTGGTGGCTGTGGCATGGTTTTCAAACAATGAACGCAGGCAGATATCGAGTTATTCTGCTGTAGGAGGTAAGCAAGCTGTTAGGTTTGTTTGAATGTCATGCAATCGTTTGGTTCTATTGAATATACGTAGGTTTCTTTTAGTAGTAAAAAAAGGTGGTTGGTTAGGAACTGATACGTCCATGTGGTATTTAATGCAGAATTGATCTGATGAAAGTTCTTTGGATACAAGGGTGGACCGCATTCTTTTATTTTGTGTCCTCAACAAGTTTAAGACACCTATTATAATACTAAAGAAAATACTTTTTTTTAAAAATACAATTCTTTCAATGTTCGCCTCACAGAAAATGTGAAATGAAAATACTTCCTTACTTAACCCTTGTTATTTCATATATAAATGCGAATTCTCAGTATAAAATGCTTCCGTGAAAGAAAAATAAACGAGAAACATTTTTGAAAGGCAGCTCAGAAATCTACCTGAACTGCTGCCTCACGCATAAACTTTCTAGCTTTGTCATTCCATATGGCTGGGACAGTCAGAACCCATTGAATTTCCTCAGGTAAAAGTGCACTCCCCATCTTCAACTTGACTTGATCACAGAGGTCGTCCTTCAGGTAACGAATAACAAGGCTTATCACCTTAATTGCAGATATCTTCTTCCCCATTTCATCATATATGATGGTCTTACGAGTAAGGCTCTAAAAGGAGTTAAAATTACAGATTTTCTGTTCGACAGTAAAATGATAGTTACCGTCTTTTAATCATCATTGAAGGGAAATGTTTTTGCTTACATATTTCGTACCAAGTTATATTGAAAATAAATTTCTTTTTCTGAGTATTGACCTTTAATAGTTTTTTTTAACAAAGATAATTTACAATTATATACATAACTGCTTATTGCAGCCTTTAAGAATATTTTAGACACTTTCCCATTTTCAGCTACTTTTTTCCAATTCATCTTGCATCTGTAGGTTGTACCAATTACGTCTTCCACCACCAAGATTACGTGCAAATCAGATATCTCTTTTGTTTGTATCACACAAGCTCTGCGAGGTAACACTATCTGTATTTTCGATATTGTCCCATCAGCTTTAATAATCATATTGTTTCATTACGATTTTAAAACTGCCATGTACATTTAGAGAGCGATCAACAAAATTGTATACACACTTTTGTGAAAAGCTTTTCCATATAAAAGCTACTGACTAATATAATGTAATGAGATTTTAACTGTATTTTCATATTTGTGGTGGACGTAAGTTCTTTTTTGATAACTTTAAATTACCTTATCTTTGAAAAGTGACATCTTGAATCTTCTAAAATAATACCAGTCTTTGTGGTCATCGTTTTCGGCCAACCTTACATATTTGTCTTCAGCATTATAACCAAAGGCATCCAAAGTTTTGCCATCTGGTCTTATGAGAGCTGTAGTTGGTGCTTTGGAAGATATGCCTACTCCGCTGTTCCACGCTCTAACATGTATTTTTGTCGGGTCTCTCTCGTAATCATATCGGAAGGAGCACGCCCAACTTGAAAATGTTGTCCCAAAGTCGATAGCCGCTACCAAAATCTTATTGGAATTTTCAGAAGCCTAAATAGGAAAATTGTAAATCGTAATTTCCAAGAAATTTGAATCTATGCCACATTTCAAGCATCACAACCCTAACATTTGTATATTGTATTTGAAAAATCACCTCTTTAGATAAATGACTGTTTCAACAATTTGCTTTTAAATACAAGAGGCCACTTACTTTCCATTACAGGGGTATAGTGGATATTGGATGATTGTTCTCTTTTTCTAGTAGTGTCGTTACTCAAGTCGGGTTTACTGTATTTACAATATCAAGGGAAAAGATGTTTTGAAGATCCGGTATAATAGTAAGGAAATTAAATGTAAACCTGTCAACAATATTAAACGAGATCGTCATATCTGCCGCATTAAATCTCATATTCGTATAAATGAACAATATGGACTATTCATTTGTATAAAAAAGAATACTCCCAGGTTCTTCAGCCATTATATACAATGATATGCAGATATAATCACATTGTTTTGTGTACTACCATCCCAGGTGAGGACAAGACGTTTACATCGCCTTCATGTACATCATTTTTAGACTAATCTGTTTCCTTGTATTTTAGAATCCCATTCGGAATATGATATTTCATCGGAATATCTCACCATGAGACATTATAACGTTATGAATAAAAACTGAAAATGAAAAGACCATACAATACATATATACACTGTCGTCTGTCGTAATTCTTCAAGTATATACATGCCTTTAGGTTTTAAATTCAATCAAGATCGTGCTAATTTGTTACAGTCCTAGTGATCTTTATTCATGCATAAGGCTCATACTGATTCTTTTAGCTGTCTTGTCACAGGAAAATATTCAAAATAGGTCTTTCTTTTAAAAAAAAAATGAATGTTAAAAAGAGGGGTTTGTGGCAGTGTTGGTTCAGTATGAAAGCAACTAGTTGCTTAAGGAATTAATTTTATACCTCAGTCAGAATCTTACAAGCTTCCTTTCAACAAAAATCATTAGTTATTTTTTCTTTGTATCTTTAATGTAATATTATTATCATTTTTCTGCAATAGGTCATCGTCGGACGAAAATTTGTTAAAAAAACTGTCTAGTGTGACCTAAAGTTGCTGTAGGCTAAATACGACAAGTAACAAGGCAGTCAGGTTTTGCCCCTACTCCCCAATCAAGTTTTGAATCCCAACCCCCGCTTGAAAATTGAAATGACGTCCCTGTGATTTTCATTATGTCGTTAACTGTTATGGGTATGTTGTAAGGATTACAGGTATTGCTAGAGATAAGGCGTAACCTATTTCACTGCCAATGCCTCAATGATCACAGGTTAAAAGACTGGGTATCTTTCCACTCCCGCCCCACTTTGGACTGAAAACAGTAGTGTCGTAGCGCTTGTTCTGTAGTTTGGGGAACACATGTCAGCAATGAGAAAACGATATTCTCCTTGACCTTTGTAAAAGTACAGTAAATGCAGGAACCAAGCAGCCAGTCATTTGGCCTTTGCCGTGACAAAATCTATTATTATTGTTTTCCATATTTAAAGGTGACTTTCATTGTTAATACATCGTAAACTATTGGTGGTTACTATATTTTAAAACATTAGAATTAAATTAAATTAAAAACAATAATTAATCATTTATGGAATATCTTGTTTAATATATCAAATTGCACAAATATGCACTGATAATTTCTTTTTCGTATTGATGTAATTTGGACTTTTATAATCTAAAAACATAAACAACTTAGAAAAATTACAAGGTACTTTATTAAGTCTTTAAAATAGATGAAAATTTTGACGTATAAATAAACAAACTTTAATCAGATTACCACTAAATACTTTGTGATTTATACTAGAAAAATTAAGAAAAGTATTGAGGCGGCAACAAAAAACATTTTTTCGATGAAATATTCAGTGAAACAGGATCTTATTTGAAGAAGTGAATCACTGGAAACAATTCAACAATTTTGCTCAGTAAAAGTTTATTTCAACTTAAATAACAGACATAGAAAATGATACACTTAAGGTAGTTTGAAGACACTACATGACAGGATTGATCAATTTTGCTCAGTAAAGGTCAGTTCGACATAGCTATCAGATATAGAAAATTACACACCTAGGGGCAGAGCGAAGTCACTCCATGACAGGATTGATCTATATATTGAACAGAGGTGAAATGGATAATATCAATTAATAATTATTTGACGTTTTGCATAGAAAATTTAGATAGATATTAAACAAAGTATATTAAGGATGTTTGACAACATTTATATTTAACATTCTACATATGAATTGCTCATAAATTGATTTGCCTGAATGGCTTAGACAAATGTAACAAAGACGGCAGGTGTTTTTTATGCGCTAGAAAATGCATTAACTACATAAGGTGATCGGGCATAGAAGCCATCAAAATGCAATTTAGATAAATGCAGTAATTCATTGGTTTAACAAAACAATCCGGTTAAAACAGACATGGCTAGGAAATTTAAAAATGAATTTGATATATCCAATAATGTTTACGTAATTCTGGAACCGGAAGATAGTGGAAGGTGGTTCTTTCAGTAAATAAGTTGAATAGAGAGAATAATACATGGAGATATTCTAATTATATCCCAATGTGGTAGTCTTAATGATTACAATGATACATCGTTTTGCTATGTTGGAATACAATACTTTTGAAATTGGTGTGATCAAAATTAATTAAAGATTGAAATTAATACTCCTGACAAAATTTCCGTGTACGAAAATCGTATGCAAGCTAAATAATTCTATAGATATAACGTCCGAAAGGAGGCTATTGTAAAAAAGTTCTGTTATTTATTGCAGTTTTAAGAATATCAAAGAAATGAAGTTACGTCGTCCATAATTGAACAGATGGTCGGACAAAATCCTGGACAATACAAGCTTATTGTGTTGAAATATTTTACGATGCGCTGAGTAAATATGAAAAACTAGTGTATATAGAGTTAAAACAGAAAAAAGCAAAACCATATTTAACCATTCATAGCTTTTTCGGCTATGACCCATCCAATTTATCTAGATATTGGTGCACGGTAATACGTCCTTGTGGAATATAAGAAATGCTGCATTGTGTGAAATACAAGAAACAATGTAGTATGGGGCTACCAAAAGGGTATATTTTCGCCTGAGTTTTCTCTGCCAATAACGTTAGAATCGCTCTGCAAATGATTACCTCACAGCATCCAATCAAATTAAATTACTCTGATCGTTGGTTATCGAACTCTTCAACAGTTTTTATCTATTTAAACTGGCAGCGCAGATATTTTCTCAGCAGACGAAACCTCAGACTTTTTTCTTCTCAAGTTGTGGAACATTTCGAAGTCAATGCCATGGATGACGATGAACTTATATTATCTCGTGTTATGGATCGTTTTGAAAAGTCTGATTTCAGCAATAATTCTCTCAGGTATACTTTGAAAATTTACCAAGTTCCAACGTTGATTTCAGAGATAGAAAAATCGCGCTTCATTTCTCAGTTGGTCGGTATTAACAAAATTCGTTCTTTCCTTCGCAATATTTACAGGTGAATGACACGAGCTATATATTGAAAAAACTTAGTAGAATGATGGGGAAAAAGATCATTTCAACTGACAAAAAATCGTCAGATCCTTGCTGACACTGGACCCTGTGTATCTTATTATATATATATATATATATATATATATATATATATATATATATATATATATATATATATATATATATATATATATATATGTATGTATGTATGTATGGTATGATGGTGACCGGTGTCAGAACAGATTATAGGAGTAATCTGAGGAAATGTGTCACTTATTATTATTTCATTCATTCAGGCTATTTATTGCTTTGAATATTTTATTGTGTGGGGTATGTTCTTTAAAACGAAGTTACTAAATCTTAGTTAAAACTGTCCAAAGATCCAATGCTGATGCCGATAAATCAGACTGCTGCAGATTTCATTTGGTGATTTGTACATACTATTTCCAGATAGAATCATATGTTTGGCGACTTGTCAATCCACGTAGAATAGCACAACTCACAAGGCCATTTTGAATTTCGCGCTTGATATGGCTATTACTAAATAACAGTAAGTGTCTACTTTTGTACGTATATGTGTTCCGTTATCAGCTGTGTATAATCATTTAAATACTTGTCCAATAATGTGGACCTGTGGCGATAGGGTACCATTAGCTGAACTCTTTCAGAAAACTTACCTTGGCGCATGAGGCCATAGGACACCAAAAGCTGCACTTATCTAGATTAAAATACTTAGATTGGATGGGTGGCGATAGGATAGCGTTCACTACTTTTCTTAGAAAACCATTTCTACTTGTCTGTATACTTGTATACATTAGAAGGCTATTTCAACTTGTCTGTATACTGTTCTAGATTAGGAGGACATATCTACTTGTCTGTATAAGTTTCTAGATTAGATTTCAAGTTCTACTTGTCTGTATACTGTTCTTGATTAGAATGCTATTTCCACTCGTCTTTAAACGTTTCTAGATTAGTATGCTATTTATACTCGTCTCTATACATTTCTAGATTAGAATGCTATTTCTTCTTGTCTTTGTACTTGTCTAGATTAGATTGCTTTTTATACTTGTCAGTATACTTGTCTAGATTAGAATGCTATTTCCAAGTGTCTGAATACTTTTCTAGATTAGAATGATATTTATACTTGTCTGTATCCTTTTTTAGATTGCTATTTGTACTACTCTGTATAATTTTCTCGACTAGAATGCTATTTCTACTTCTCTGTATACGTTTCAAAATTAGATGCTATTTCTACTTGTCTGTATACTGTTCTAGATTAAAATGCTATTTCCATTCGTCTGTATACGTTTCTAGATTATTAGGATGCAATTTCTTCTTGTCTGTGTATTTGTCTAGATTAGAATGCTATTTGTACTTGTCTGTATACTTTTCTATAGTAGAATGCTATTTCTACTTCTCTGTATACTTTTCTAGACTAGAATGATGTTTGTACTTCTCTGTATACTTTTCTAAATTAGAATACTTACCATGGAACATGTTCTGAGTTCGATACAAGATACACAATCAAATCTGACTACTGGGTGGGATCCCATGTGGCCAAGTGGTCTAAAGTGCTCCCCGTTACGGATCTCTGCCATCTCACCTCTGTCTGTGTGAGTTTGAGTTTCAGATTCGGCAAATGTTGGTATGTGAGAAAGCTTGCCAGTAGCTTCTCGTGGTACGTCGGTTCTTTCATTTGGTTTTCCCAGGTTCTTCTTCCACTATTAATACTGGTCGCCATATATAGCATATTGTGAGCTGAAAAATGGCGTTAAACTCCACAACAAGAACAACAACAACTGACTACTGCGTCCGTATATGGTCTTAGCAATTGAATTGCAAATCTCCATCTTGTGCAAAATACATTCTAGAAATATGTTCTACCTATAGTATCACCTATAGCAAAATCGTAATCGCTGCTTATGTTGACCCAAAGGAGAGCAAAGAAAAACTTCCCTTATACTTAACGCTAATGATATAGTGAAAGGGGGACAACCATTTGATGATTATTTGTAACCGGAAATAAATCAACACTTTTTAATTTTATTAAAGAAATATTGTTTGAAAGGTCCAGGTTTGTATTCCTCTGCGCCCAAGATCGCTTACAGGGCTATGCTTGGAGGTTGATAACCAATGCATTACATGAAGTCATATCAACGTTGTTTTTCTTGTACAGATAAACTGTGTATATGATGCCATTATATCGCCATTATAATTTTGTGTAATCATTGGACATCCTAGAAACAGCCATCTTAGTAAGAAAATCAGTAGTAAAACCCCCCAAATCATGTTTACTTGACACACCTAAAGCTTCAAAAGACAGATTGACCAAGGTTGCCCTTATAAACATATACACACACCCATCTTCTATGTACCATATTCGCACGAATCTGATTCATATGTGTGATGCTGGCAATTCGTATTCATAAGAATTTCAGCACATGACCTTAAAGAAACCTAACCTTAACTGTTTATCGGGATCGATCAACATTTGACTACGGAACATTGTATTCGGAACGGGATTTAAATTGCGAAAAAATGATCTTATTGAGCGCTGCCCATAGTCGAGTTTATGTGAATAGATCCAGCGCACATTGATGTCGACAAACATATGTACTAATACGACAGCAATGGCGATCGCATATATTACTTCAAAGGTAAACTTGGAGTAATCCGGACGTGGTTCACAACATCAATATTTGTTTTATCTAGTAGCCAATGATACTAGGCTTTCTCTACCCCGCCAACGCTTCGTATGATGAGTTTTTCAAGATGTTCACCCTAGAACCGTATGGTTCCTCACTATCGACTTGGGCTGTGCACCGCGCAATTCTCGTGGTAGTTTAAACACGAAAATGTGAAGCAACCTAAAGGTTAGGAAAAACTTGAAAAGTGATGAAACTGCCAACGATGCTATAATAGATGAGACTGATAACCAACACCTCAGATCTACCTGGGAACACCTGCAACGTATCCGTGATTACTTCGGTGACACTAAAACACCATTAAACTCAACATCTTATACCTGCAAGAAAAGGTGAGGCTATCACAAAGGCGAAACATCTGCCTATTATTGATTCCATGATCGCAGACCATAGACCATCAACAATTTCACGACCACTTGCAATATATTGTGGGCTCTCTTCCGGACGGAGGCACCATAAATCATAAACAATCTTCACAACCACATAGTTGTATTAGCTGTTACTCACATCCGATATCATAGAATCAAACACATTTCGCCTATTAATGCACAAACATTAATGATGCTTATGACCAACTTCGTTTGTGTAGAAAAAATTATGAGTTCTGAGGTTGTTCCGTTGTGTACTTTGTATCTTAAAAATAATCAGTGCTGCGATGCAGCTAGTCGCTGAAAGTAGAAAACAGAGAGCTACATCGATTATTACAATTATATATAGAACTACTCAACGAATCGGGAATTCTACGTATTTTTTTCTGACGCCGATTTCCGGGGAAGAGTCCCGTACATTCGAGACCGCACTAGCATTGTTGGGTGTTTATTACCATTCCCCTAATACATTGTTGTTGTTGTTTTTGTTTTGTTTCTTTGGGCTGGGGGGGGGGGGGCGAATTCAACGCTCGTAACCTGATTGTGCGCTCAGCAGACTACGGAGCTGCTTAGAATGTTACAGTTTCCACGGGTTCGATATTTACCCAATTAAGAGAGTCGACAAAGGATTTCTGTGCTGACTGATGCGAACTCTAAACTCTTCTTACCCGAACACATGCCCACATTCAGCTTGACCGTTTATATTGAATTTGCTAAGAATTCGGTTGAAGAACTGTCGTCGATGAGAATGGTTATTGGTTGACTGGTATATATTAAGCGCAAAAGACTGGTATGCTTAGAACCCAGCGTCCGGAGACAATAACGCGAATGACATTGTCAGGATTTTCTGTCGAATCATTTTAATCTAACCTGTGACGCCATCAGTAAGAGTAATGGGTCCGCAACCTAAACGACGCAATTATCGCAGTGTTGTATATTGTTCGGGTTCTCAACTAATGCATCACCGGGTGATCTGCTCTTGATTACTCCGAAGACATCGTTGTATATTCAGCATAACAGTCCTCGTACATTGCCTTTGTTTCTCTCTCGTGGACCATAATGAACACACGTTAGACCTCCGCAGAGAGCCTTTGACTTTGATGACACAACTATATATTAAATATTGACCGGATATTTAGTACATTGACGGTTTTATGTTTATGTTTGACACTCCATTCGTGTTATGATCGCGAGAGAACCCATTTACGTATCATATTACAGAAATGGTCTAGGTGATTCTTCCAGACCTCTCGCGCTGAAATAGTCGTTGACATCATCACAAGCGCTTCAGTGGATCGGATGAAAAATATGTCTAATTGCAGACCTTCAGCCGTTTAGAGATAAAATGATTGGTAACTCGACAATCAAAGGCGGCATCAACAGCAACAATGTCAACCCCGGTCGGTAAATGAAGAAGCCCACGAAGATCTGATAAAAACCATACCGATTCGATGATTACAAAATTGGAAATGAGAAGCGGAATACAGTTGTGGGTGGGACTTGACGGCAAAGCATTCTCACAAAAAGTATTAGACAAAACAAATAATGTAAAGTCAAAATTCGGTTTCAAAAAAGCAATTCAGAGACGTTTGCGATCCCGCCTTTACCATATACACATCGGTGTTTGCCAAATAACAGTCAACGATATTTGTAGTATTATTCAAGCATAGATATGCTCTCCAATGATAAACAGAAGAGGTATTACAAGTGCCGGACACATCCCGGAATGTTTTGCTTTAGTGCGATGCCTTCTTGGGCATCGGTTGGAACGTACACAAAATGACAATGGCTATTATCCTGGCAGTGCCAAACCTAAATTTGTCAAAAAACGACATAATTGCGTGTTCAGACCACACATTATTAATTCGACGGAAAATAAATATAGGTCTGTTTGTACAACATCGAAGTCACTACTACGATTCTCGGACTCACCAGATAAAACGACGATTACGCGAGATATCGTATATCTCATATCAGCTTGAGTAACTTGCTTTTGAACGCATAAAACTCTAATATTACCGCTAGATCTGAAGTTCGTGGCTAGCTATACAAAGTTCAAACCCAAATTTAAAAAGATATTATGTTGCAAGCAAGTTTTTAAACAGTACACTATTGGCATAAGCAAATTGGAAATAAGACATATCCACGACAGTAAAAATTAAGTGATCAGGTAATACTGCATTTTTTTTAATACAAGAAACACGGGATATCAAGTTCCGATGGCACCCCTTCTTGGTTGTCACCACAGGCGGTCCTCCCTTTTCGCCTACATCCCCACTTAGTACGTAACTGTTGCTAATACTTGTATTCCCGTGACAATAAACTTATTTTAAATAAAATAAGCAGCAAAATTATGACATTTACTTTCATCCCATGCCACTGATTCCATGCCACTGATGTAAACAATTTTTCACCAGCAACTCTTATGTTTGGTGACTTGTAAATCCACGTGAAACAGAACAAACCTCTATCATGTGCCAAATTTGAATTTCGTGGAATTTACCAGACTAATACCCAACTAGCATTTCTGCTAGGTTTCCGACCACTAGTGTAGACTATTCATTTCAAAAAAGAAAGCAAAACCAAAACGAAGAGCATCATATTTCTCTTTGGTTTGAAGCCAGAAAAGGATGGATGTGTCACGGACCCAGAGAGAGAGAGAGAGAGAGAGAGAGAGAGAGAGAGAGAGAGAGAGAGAGAGTTGGATTTTTAACAATATTCATGCATATAATATCTGCATTGTGGCAGTTTATAGCGATATCTAGCACTGGGGTATAAAGCCGCAGACACAAAGCATGATGTCCCACGTAACTCACATTATACTGACACCATGACGAATAGTCCTAACACTAACATCTTAATGATGTGTGCGTAGTCCTTGGCATGACTCTCGCATTCTAGGCGGAAGATTGCTAGTCCACCGGAGCGGTCCATGATCCATGATGATGATAACAGATTTCAGAGCTTCCATATTTATGTACCAAGAGATTAAAATGCCAAATTAACACATTTTCTCTTGAAAATCACCACCATTGTATAACGGCTTGTCAAGACCAGAGTTCGGCGACCTACGGCATCCAAAAATTATCGATTTTATCAGTGTTATTCTCTTACAGGTGGTACGCGCTCGTACATTTTGCAAATAATCCTGAAAAGGTGGCACGCTATGTAAGATAGGTTTCCGACCACTAGTCTAGACTATTCAGAAGTAATATAAAAAAAAAGGTATCTGCCTTCATATATTTATAGAAATCTAAAATGTGGACACATTTCCCTTTTACATGAGAGTGAAAAAAGTGACATAGGTAATATAAACTTCTTTATGTTTCGGATTTTGTCAAGTAAGAGCAAATGTACTATGGGATGTAAAAATGTGTTAATTTTATTCTGGTTTTATTTTGGGTTTATTTTCCCCTCTATCACGTTGCCCTGCCAACGATTGCGTCAGTCAATGGAACATTGAAATTGTTAAAAATCGTGGATATATGTTAGACTCCACGGCTATAGATAAACGGTACGAGAACCCGGCTCTTTGCGTGTGAAAAGTCGCACGTGGACGTTGAAAGTTATCTTCAAGAACAGATGACCCTTATTGGTGTCGTAAATCTCACCTCACTGATAGACGGCCAGGGAAATTGTCTGCTAAGTTGAATAGAATAAATAAGAATCGACATCCAGTCGGAATTGAGAGAGGGTGTGGTCAACATTCTCAATCCTACTTTATCTTAGCACTTTTGAAGCTATGAGCTCATTGAGTGCCCAAACATCTTACTGAAAGGTTATCAAGCAATACACAGATCAAGTCACTCGTAATCTGGCGGGTAACATAGAAAATTCTAAGAAAGATAAAGCTTTGACAATGTCAGTAAGTTATTTACTCGATTGTTGTAGAATATCACGGCATTATAATTGTAATACATGTATACATATATACACATACATACGTACGTACATACATACATTCATACATACATACATACAAACATACATACATGCGTGCGTGCGTGCGTACATACATACATACATACATACATACATACATACATACATACATACATACATACACATATGTAGCTAGCTAGCTAGCTAGATAGATAGATAGATATACATACATATATATATATATATATATATATATATATATATATATATATATATATATATATATATATATATTGTAATAAATTTGGAGTAAGTGTTAGTGAATTTGAACCATGCTTGGGTCGTTAGTAGTGATTTTGGGTACAAGCCGAATGACTGTCCCTTTGTAACATAGTCCATATTAAAATTCAGTGGTGTATACAAGTAGTGTGATTGAAAAGGCAGCATTTATGGTTGGAAATCAGTAAATTATAGAATGGAATCAATAAGTTGGAACTTGGTAGGTACCGTTTATGTGGCCATAGTGGAAAATTGGCGTATGTATATGAGTGTGATACGCCTGAAATTCTGTGGATGGACTGGCCTAGGGTCGCGCAGTTAAATATTTCCCAGTAAGTAAGGGAATACTGGTGTAATTTCTATGGCATGACAAGCTATCGGTACGGAAAACGGATGATAATGAAGAAAAACCATGTAAAGGTGCAGTTAATGGACGTTTGGGCAAGTTGTCTCCTCTGGGTCGCCCATTGATTACAGCAAAGATTAATAATTATAGCAGACACGTCTTTTTTTCCATTTTACAACTTAAGTTGTATGGAAGTCTTTGGAAATTTGGGGAAAACATATGACTTCCAGCGTGACTCGCGCCAGGGTTTTGACACCGCTCGGTCAAGTGAATACCCCTGTGCTTGTAGCAATATATATATATATATATATATATATATATATATATATATATATATATATATATAAATATATATATATATGTGTGTGTGTGTATATATATATATATATATATATTATATATATGTATGTATGTATATATATACATACATACAAGTATATAATTATATCAAAATATATACATATATGTGACGCAATTTATCGATGTCTCTATGATAAGTAGTTGATTCCGTGCTTTTATTAAGACATTGTTTACCATACAATAATATTTGGATATTTCGATGTGCGCAATAACGTGATCGAAAATGAAACAGCCTTTATCTGATGATTGATTATTGGTTAGCGTGAAACGAGATGGCTATGGAAATATGCTAACGTCTTTCACAGGAAGCTTTAATGGGACAGACTTCCGGTATAGTTATCTCTAGTTTCTAAGAAGAGAGACGGAAGTGAGATTTTCAGAACAGTCGGCAAGGTAGTCATGGACGAGTCGAGGAGGAGAAAGTGAAGAGGGAAGATATAGAGAAGTCGAGAGGAGAAAGATCTGGAGCAAGTCGGGAGGGAGAGGAGAAGGAATTTTAACATAATGAGAGGAAAAAGAGCGATTGGAAAAATTGTTGCTATTGATTATTGAGTTTTATTAAATTGTTGTTTATTTCAACCGCACCTTTTGTGTACTCATTAATTTAACTGTCGGCACTGCTGACTGGGGGCTCGGAGCATTACATCTCTATATCACTAATTTCACTTCCTACAAAAACGAAGCCTTGGTGGGACTTCTATAATAATTTAAATCATATATTGGGAGCACCCACATCAACCATAATAACCCCTACACACACTCTGTAACAGAAGTGGATTCACCAGGATCCTATGACCATTGTTCTCATTAAACTTTCCACTGACATATTCATAATTACAATGTAAATGATACAAATGTATTGATGCCTGTATTTGACATATTCTGTCATTTATTATTATTATTATTATTATTATTATTATTATTATTATTATTATTATTATTAGCATCAAGAGGATATTGAGGGACAAAAAGTAATGGTTGCTGCATATGTGTAATTTAAACGCACAACTTATTCACTGCGTATGCGCAATATTAGGTAGTGCTATGGTTATTTATTTGAGATGAGTGCAGTAATCCGAAACGTTTACTATTGTCTATCTGGTTTCTGATTATTTATAATAATGTCTGACAAGATTTTATTAAAAATATCCATAGTGGACAGAAAAGAATATTTTTTTCTTAAATTTAATTTTTGGATTGGATAGGTAGCGTGTTATTTTGGTTATTAAATTCCACGGACAACGGGACGTAACTGTGTAAGAAATATTAAAAAGGTGTAAATCAGTCTTTATTGAGCTGCTTCCTTTGCAAATTCAGTTATTTCAAGAAAATACCGTCAGCTTTGATACTTGTGCATGATATGGGTATGTACATAGGATCATTATGTTGTATCTTATACAGTAATGCATTTTTTAAATCACGTTGTATAATTTGAAAGACTGACAATATAAGGACAACTCTTTTTAAAGGATTAAGTTTATTTTAAGTAGGTATACATCACATATAGAATAACATTTTCTATAAAATTAGAGAATATACAAGAATGTGTGTGTGTGTGTGTGTGCTACACAATAAAAAAATGCATACATTATGAAGTGTGACTAGATGGTATCTTGTAGTCTGAATATGAATCTGTTTTACTTGCTTCATCTTTACTTCATAATATTTTATGCTGAATTAACATTTTATCTTTATTGAAAGTAATAACCTAAGCGTCAAGTCACATTTGTTAAATTTAACATTTGGAGATGGATGATATAATATGTATCTATTCTGTAAATTGTCAGCACCAAATAATAATATAAACGATCAAGTGTGTTTTATTTTCTGTGGAAAAATAAATATAATGTTTGGGGAGAGGTTTGTTTGCACGGCATTCATATTCCTGAAATTTGGTGTCATTTGTCCTTGTGGTATCGAATACAAGAGTCTGTTGTATTCAAATAATTTTGATTTTAAAGTCCACCCATCTAAAATAGACTGCAATGGTAACTGTGTCATTTTGGTTATTTGTATAGAATAAAGTACATTTAGTCACATTGTATTTAGCGCAACATAATAATAATCCGGACTTTTCTAAAATGTTAAAACGGAGAATTTGTGAGTTGGAGAATGATCAAAATAATCATGCGTTATGTTGATTGCAACTGAGTATTATAATCTGACATCCATCTTAAATTACGTCAATACGTTTATAATGCCAGGAAAACCGTTTTAAAGTGTATGGAGAGAAATAATTTTGTATTAAGATAAACCGCAATTAAAGTGAAAACATATGTACAAGTAAGTAAAATAAGTTTTGAAAAACCACGCACAATAAAGATTAGACTGTTTCTAAAATATATCTGACTACCTATATTATTTGGGACACACTGTGACAAAATATATAATTGGTTTAAAACTTGAATTGCACGGGCAATATAGTGGTGGATTATTCCAAAAACGTGATGATACAAAGTTGTGTTTATTACATACAGTCAACACGAAAACAATGGAACTGATACAAATATTGATGAATTTAATTTAAAGATTCAAAATTTATATTGATGATCAACTATTTATAATAACTTTTTCTTATTAAAAGAGGTACTGCAATTCTGTATTGAGCAAAGAAGATGAAAAGAAAAGGTTTGAAATGGAAATAAATTTGCTAGAAAACGAACAATTGAAAACTTTAGTAATATCAATAATGTAAATGCCGATTAGGGTCTACTTTGAGCAGACTCAAATGACAGTTACATATGTGTGGGTCTCGTACGTCTGGTCAGAAGAGAAGAGACAACGAAAACAGAAAACTGTCAACACAACAACAACAAAAATTATTATGGCGGTGATCAGTTGCTAATATATCTAAATCAATAATGTACATACTTTTTAAACAAAACACAACCAACATTGGTGTAAAGAAAATTACAAAGATATAATTGGATAATTCTTTGTATGGTTAACAGATGCTAACTCCAATATTCTGAGACCGTTCTAGATGTCGTATTTCTTACGTGTCGTCAAATAGGGGTTGATTTCTCCAGATGCGTTTAAGATCAACTTCTTAAATAATACAGAAAGTGTACCACTGAAAAACTGTAGATGACCATGAAAAACTGTATATGACCGTGGCAGAAGGTGCAAACAGGAGATACACAAGTGAAGGAGCACTGAAGGCTTCCCACACGAAAGTACACCGTATATTGTGGAAAATGATAAACGGTGCTGAAGATGCATGATACTGCACGAGGAAGATGCAAGTCAGTCACCTATGCCACTGTTGTTACAGTAGCATAAGGTGCATTTATTACAAGACACTCAAGGTGCAAGTACTAGTCTAAATCAGTGAAGGTGCTAACCAGAAGCTTCACAGCCCTAACAACATAATGTGCACTGGCTCTGGTCTCGTAGACGTACAAACAACTACACTGAAGGTTTAGTGCAGTGCCGACTTATATATGACCATTTCGATCTGCATGTGCGAGTATTTTAATTTGGAATGATGGCAACACTGGCATTTTCTGACCTCTTTAGCTATTAGACTTGTTTGGTGGGTGGGGATAATTTAGTTGTACATTGGGGGTGGGGTTGGCGCACCATAATATTTTTAGTGTTGATGGCCCTGGAAAACCTTTAAGCCGGCCCTGGTTCAGAATATCAATCACAAAATTTTCTGGAGATTATCATAAATCTATGTTTAAAATATTATTTCCACCTTATCGCTCCATCTCTGGACTTTGTTTATACTAGGAGCAAGGGATATATGAGCCATGGCTGGTTATCAGAAGCTGCAAATAAAGATGGAAACGGAACAGTTTAACTGAATATTAAGCTTCCTTGTATTTTGTTTCAGGATTTATATGTACAGACGAGGAAGTCAATATCGAAGATAGATACAGATAACGCCTACTAAAGATGTATGTAAAGAGAGATCACCCCACATAATTTTAGTTTGGGGATTGAACTGTGTTACGTCCCTGTAATTCAGTAGTTGGCACTACGAAAAACACATGATCCAATAAGGTTTATAAAATCTCCGGTGCCTTTGTTCATGTTATGTATTCTTTAACGATAAAGTCAGATTGGTCATTACGCAATTTGGACGAAATATCCTTTATTCAAACATGAACTAATTCAACTTTACTGGAGTCCAATTGTTAATTGTTTAGGCTCTAATAACCAGTAGCAATGATAGAGTGAAAACAACAGGCTTTGTCAAATTGAACTCATAACTCATGAATGATATCACCAAGGTCTGACACCTCAATCAAATCCTAAACTGCATTGCAGCCAAGGTCCCATTGTGTCCTTCTAATAGAATTGCATTCTAATGATACTTTAATGTCTGAGAAAAGACTAACGAGTGAATTTCTTATGTCAATTAAGACGTCCCTGTGCTTCATTACATTAAACCATATCAACATCGATATATCTTCCAAATGGTGTGAGTGTATGAGTCATTAGTGGGTATAAACTAAATTGCTACACGTATTGATTAAATGTTAACTCATTGCATATGAGGGCATGCTTAATTACATATATGCATATCTAGTTATCAAATAATTAAAAGGAAAGCAGAGGAATATTCTGAGTCGAAACGAAGATGAAATGTGAAATCTGTATATGTATATTTTAAGCGTATGAACCGAATGAAACGTGGTGCAAGTAAGCATGTACGGTAAGGAATGCAATATTATAGTAAGATATTTATTTCTAGTACCGGTATTGTCGATGCCGGAACCACCGAGAAGAGTAAATATATATTTCCCCAAATGGTAAGCATTTGCAGTTCAAAAAAATATACAATAATGGGTTAGGAAGCGTCCAGTTTCCTCTGAGGAGACACCAATCTCACACCCAACCCCAACCCCCCCCCCCCCCCCCCACTCTCTCTCTCTCTCTCTCTCTCTCTCTCTCTCTCTCTCTCTCTCTCTCTCTCTCTCTCATAATTGTTGTTTAGTAAAGGGACTATTTTAACATCCCAAACAACCTCTATTTCTACAGTGAATATTACCACTCATGCAGTGCAAAATCCATTTTAAGATAAAGACAAATGTATATTGAGTCTTCATTTAGTTATCCGTCGAAAACAGAAATAAATCTATTTTAATATTTTGCTAAAAATTCTAACAACGAAATTATATCAGTATGTCATTTTCCTTGGCGTTTATTTCGAGGCAAAAGGAAAACTAAACCAGAAACCACCAATTCATCTCGAAAAGATAAAACGGATATGTTGTGAACGTGAGATTATATATATATATATATATATATATATATATATATATATATATATATATATATATATATGTATGTATGTATGTATGTATGTATGTATGTATGTATGTATGCATGCATGCATGCATGCATGCATGCATGCATGTATGCATGTATGTATGTATGTATGTATGTATGTATGTATGTATGTATGTATGTATGTATGTATGTGTGTGTGTATGTGTGTGTGTGTGTTACCTCTATACTTGCGGGTAGAATTCTACATTAATTTGTTCTTTTAACAGTGGAAATATGAATATAAGTTAATATTATTAGAACCAGGGAAGGAATGCATGAATGCTACAAGACGCAACTATGATATATTCATATCCGCCTTGTATTGTCGTCAATATAATTTTGCATGATCACTGAAAAAACTAGAAGCAGCCATCTTGTCATGGAAATCCAGCAATAACCATAATGCCTTGCCTGACCTACATAACAATAAAACTAAAAAGTAGGAGTGAAAAACTAAAGCAAACCGAAAACCAGAAAATAAATAGTAGGATAGCGTTATAAGACTGACTAAAGTAACGTTCACATCCTTAAACACACACATACACACGCACGCACACGCACATACACACCTCCTCTATATACCTTATGTACACTATCCATATTCACACGTGGAATCCTGGCAATTTGTATTCACAAGCATCTCAGCAAGTGACTTAAGATAAATCAACTTGAACATAATCTAAAATGATATCATTGTTAATTAATAGGTACGCTATCATTACACATGAGCAGCAGAGAGGGTGAATCCTACAACGTTTTTAGACAAAATTTGATTGAAACCCTAAAACGAGCCGTCTTATAATCTTATTTTAACCAAAAAAAGGCGAACCCTACAACGTTTTCAGACAAAAAATTGATTGAAATCTCCCTATGAAATCATTTTAACTAAAAAAATGAAAACGATTTTTTAATTAATTTTGGTCGCAACTTGTTGTCATCGACCCTCTCTGCTGCTAAAGTTTTCAGTTCTGGGTTAACAAAAAATAATAAATGATTTTAACCGAATATTTGATCAAGTCTTTAGGACGAAAATCATTTATGATTTCACAAACAGACTAATCGCTAACACCTCTTCTTGTAAATCAATCAGATTATTTGACTGGTCGGTGAGTTTGAAATTAATTCTGGTTAATGAATTATTATGGCATCGCATGTAGACAGGATTAATTGGGTTTTCAATAATTAGGAATCCTGGAGGAGCTGTTGGTGCAAACGAATAAAGAATATATCCCTGCTGAGCTTGATTTGATTGCTCTAGATTAATCTGATAGCTTCCTTCGATAACATCACACACTAAATTGAGCGCAATCACTGAGGATATATTCACGTTGAACGGAGCTATATGCCTGCCGCCACCGTCTGGGTCATTATTGTGTTTGAGGATTTTTATTTCCTGTGATGTTGTTTTTTTCCATGCATCATGGATTATTTTAAAACCAATATCGATGGTGTCACTGAGAAGTTTTTTTAGTTCCGGTACGTTATATCCTGGTAGTTTAAATGTTGGGATATCTTCAACGCGGATTTTATAGTCTTCTGCAAATCTTGTTCTCGTTTTAGGATTACTTTCACCTAATACCTCTTGAATGATTTGCGCATTAAATGTTTCCATGTCATTGATGATTTTGTTACATATTTCTACAACACTGATAAATTCATCTCGGGTGAGAGAGCCGGATTTAAGAGATATTAACAACAGTGAAAAATCATTATTCATTGCTGTGAAATTTTCAGTGATTTCAGGTTTGATAGCAAAATAATATCCCTGCAATGGTCCACCCTCCGCCCTATGTTCGTATCCTAACCCCAAAAAATCTATGGGTACCCTGTATTCTTTATAACACTTTATTGGATTATCCGGTTTTATCACGTCGGTGATATAATCAGCTTTTTGTGGTTCTGGTAAATCAACGGTTTTTCCACCGGGTGGTAATTCAGGCCATCCTAGTACGGTTCTAATAGAACTTTGATAGATATCTACGACGTATCCTTCTGTGCTTATCTCAATTGCGGATGATAGCGTCGGTTCATGAACTGTTATAGCGATTTTTGACTCTACTCCAGTAATCGATTTTATTCTACGCGCGAATTCATCATTGATTTGTTCGATTTGGTATGACCCTGTTGGTATCGAAACAACTTTCCAGTCTGGGGTTCCGTCGGGTTTATTCTTATTTGCAAACACTAAAGAATTATTCGGTTGTTGACCACCAAATGATTTTGATCTGATATTAGGCCAACTGTGATACATTCGTAGTTTTGCTAGCGCTATCTCCTTCACTGGGACCGGAGAGGGGAAATTCACACTGAATTCTGGATTCGTTGATGTTATTGATATCATGCTTGTTTGTACTGGGTTCGTGTTCTCCACTATTCGTTGAAGTAATTCCTGCGGTGTTGTCATTGTTATTATACTCATGATTTATTTCTAATTTTGGTATCGAGGAATCATAAATACTGACCATCACTGAGAACTCACAATCTGGTAATGTTGATATTATTGAGATCATTTTGTTCTTTGGGTTCGTGTTTTCTGATTCCATCGGTGTTGTCATTGTTATTATACTCATGTTGTCGCTCTAATTTCGATATCGCGGAATCAAAAATTCTGACCATCGCTGAGAATTCACTATCTGATATAATCGTATTATCGAGTGACGACGATATCATCAATGATAATTGCGAATATGCGGTTGATGCAATATGAAATTGAAGTAAGTAATTCTGCAGTTTACTCTGGCTGCATGATGATATCTTTTTTGCTATCCCGGTTGATATACCCCCGATTGTAGCCACCGCAGAAATGCAAATTGGAACTACGACCGGGGCAATCATTGTAACCGATGCAAGTATTATTCCGGCGCCAGCGAGAACGCTTGACACCGAGTACATAATAACATCAATTGCGGTGATTCTTCGTCGGTATTTTTTTATTTTTATTTGATACTCCTCAGTGAGGGTTTTGAGTCTATTCTGAAATTCTCTGACCTGATCATAGCGACATTGAGTTGATGAAATCATTGTTATTTTAAAAACACTAGCGTTTTCAATTACGATTTCAATTTAGTTATTTGCTCAGATCTACTACGAATTCCAGATACCATGTTACTGATGCCTTATTCAAACTTTTATCATCGGCTTTTATCGTTAACCGTTCAGTTGTATCCTTGTCGATGAACGTTGATATCACATTATTGACCCCGGATGAACTCGACGATGATATATTAAATTGAATTGGTGCTACCAGCGTTAATCGATAAATACCCTTGATAGTAGCTGTGATGGGTAAAATAGCATGTGGCGATATCCACTCAAATGTTCCAGATTGAAGTGTGTATAAGTTATTGCTGAAGCTATGATGAGGAATTTTTATTTTTTTCAAGTCGCGGGAGATTGTTGTTGATCGTAGCGATATATTCAGTGATGTTATCTATAGTTATTTTAACATCTTCAGGTCTAGTATTTCGTTTACCAAAAAATTTATCAACGATGTCAGTGTTTCTGAGGGTGATCAATCGTACTGTGTTATAAAAACTTGTATGAGCATCATAGTCAGATCGTAGCTTTGCTAAATCATCGATTGCGGTTTTTATCGTTCCAATATTCGGTGCGGACACTGGTGGATCACCAAGAAATTCTTGTAGCGGTTGATTGAATTTAGCAATGGCTTCACCGGTTCTGTTTATTCCTCTTCGTAGTGCGTTAAAAGCAGTTATATGAGCATCATAATCAGCTCGTAGCTTTGCTAAATTGTTGATTGCGGTTTTTATCGTTTCAATATTCGGTGCGGACACTGGTGGATCACCAAGAAATTCTTGTAGCGGTTGATTGAATTTAACGAATTCATCGTTGAGTGATTTTAATGAGTTTGCTGTGTTATCTACTGTTGTTAGTTTCTCTGTGACCGTCGAAACAAGTATGCCTGGTTTGAGTTTACCATCTTGAAACAGTGCAATAGCGTCATCGGCGGCGTCATGTCTTCGTGTTAAAATGTCATTCAATGACACATCACTGGATTTCAATTTACCCTGTTTGTCTTGAAATACAACTATTTCATTAGGATCAACATTTGTTAAGTTCAACGTCTCAGCTATTTCATCTTTGATTAGTTTTTTTACATCCTTGACAGAATCAGGTGGTGCAGTGCCATCGGGTTTGGGTTTCAAAGATCTCCCCCAAATATCAATCATGTTATTGTAAAACTCTTTCTCTCTCTAAAATCGTTTCGATTTCCAGCGATTACTAGTGTATTCATTAACGACAACATGTGGTGGTTTTCCGCTTGGGTTACTCAAGGAGTTAGAAATAGCGTCAAGGACATTTAATACTTCGCTGCCGCATATTGGTGGGTCAATCATCGTTTGTGTTGGTAGCGTAGAATACCAAGTCTTCATTGGAAGGGTTCTTATATACCGCATAAACTCTTTTGGTGGGGCTAATCCATATGAATCGAAATAAACAATCCCACGTGGATCAATAGCGTATGCAACCCAGTGAGTTCCAGGTCCGGTGCTGTTATCTAAATTAATGATTCCGGTTTCAGTGTTGTTTGGTTGATGTGGTAATTGATCTTTCATAAAGACACCTCTGAAGTTTTTAATCGCTAGTTTTTTAGCAGCATCCATTAAATCAAAATTGGACAAGGGAACCATAGGTTCCTCAATTAATAAATCGTTCCTGGTAGTCTTAGACCCTTTCCGCTGTACCACGAATACGGGGTTCCTGGTAGTCTTAGACCCGATCCGTTCACGGATCTCCCGCTGTACCACGAATACGGGGTTCCTGGTAGTCTTAGACCCAATCCGTGAACGGATCGTCCCTTTTTTTTATATCCCTTCCCAGTTGCCTTCTTTAGTGCCATTCCTGCTGCAGTACCAACAGCCCCTAACGCCGCTGCTTTAGCCACCGCTGGGGCTGCTGCTGCAATCAATGCTGGAATCGCAGCTAACAACGGGAATATACCGCCTGTTTTAATCATATTTTTGATAGCAGCCGCAGAAAGAGTAATCTGAACACCTTTTTTGGCTGCAAGTGCATCATTGAAATGTTTCACCTGACGAGTTGTCAGCGATAGTTTATTTGCACCACCAGTCATTTGGTTGGGTTTCAACGTGATTGTGGTTCCACAGTTTTTAGCTGATTCCGATTGCAATTTTTTTTAATTGAACGGGAGTTAACGCAACACTAATAACACTATATGACATTATACATAATTGATTGATTCTAAATCGTTTACAATTTCAATTACATGTTTTCCACTGGTGCATCTACCACTCTCATTCTTCCACCAACACCTTCGAGTAGCATTGATTTATCACTGAGAATGACAGCAACCGCTCTATAATTCGGGATAAGGATAGGAGGTACCCCACCAACTGGTGGACCAGTCGGACGGGTTAGACGGGCTCTAAAGTGTATATCAACGACAGATTGTCTTGTTAAATCAAGATGTTCAAGTGAAAAGTAATAAATCGGATAGAGGCTTTTAAAATCCAATTGCGATATTTGCAAACCAGTATCCACATTTTGATCACGTGCCATAAATGACAACAGGTTATGATAGACACGTGCAATATGATTCTGACCGTAATCAAGTTGTATATCCTCGGATGGTTCCTGCTGTCCGTTTATTCTCAGCGAGACTTCATTAACACCTAACTGATCAAATATCATATGGCTTCGTTCTTGATTACCAACTCGCGCATTATTCTGTAACGCTACGAATATATGACGTGGAGCTGAAACACCTTGTTTTGATGCCAGGTGCCATGTGAATGTACCATCAACACTGTCTTGTTTAATATCCGTAGTCACTGATAACCAACTCAACAATGATTTTCCTCCTTGGTCCATAAATGATAGTAGTCGCTGTTCTTCTGTGATTGATGGAGTTAATACTGGCATCCACAATGATAGTTTTGTTAAAATGACTTTACCGGGAGCAACCCCAGCATTACGCCAGATTGCATCATCATCAGTACCCTTTCGTACAAGCGCTACTGTGTGTTTAGCTCCATAAATAACTTTTCGGACGTTTCTACAGAATCCAAATATATGATGCAGTGGAATCGCACATGAAAATCGTCGACGCTGCCCATGCAACGTTGCTACACGTGTTGCAAATCCTAAATTGAGATTACCATTAATGCCTCCGAGAATATCAAACGCAGCTCCGGGTCTAGTTCGACGTTCTGGATTAGCTGCTTCCTGTTGATCGGCTTCTGCATTATCTCTTGCTGTTAACACTTTAATGAATTGAAGGTGATCAGCGTTATCAGAGGTATCCTTTGCAAACATCATAGATGGACCCGCTGATCTTGTATAATCATCAGAATATCTCGCTAACCCTATGATTGTTGTGGCCACATCAACTTCACGGTCAATGGATTCAATTTCTTTTCCATCAATGAGATATCTAGCGCTTTCAAATAACGCCATTATGCCGTTATTAACAAAACCAACTCGGACATTTGCGTTATTGTCATATGGGGTATCAGCTGCAACATTTGTTACAAGTTCTCCTTCTACTTCAATAAATGCCTCACACGGTAGAAAATATTTACTGGTATCATGAACTTGAAGTTCAATTCGCGATCGGAGATCTGGTTGTACTGCGTGATAAGAATAAAATTGAAAATCGCGTACAGAATCATTCTTGCCAACTGGGGCATCCATATCAAATGCTGGATCAGGTGACCTTTTGAACATTTTATTCTATTTATCAGAGTCTAAATCACGATTTTTCATTTCATCGTCGTGTTTTTTTAAAGCCACTTCCTGCTATCATGTTTGCTATCATGTTATTTTGGTCCCCTTGATTTATCAAGGGAGTCACCATCGACGCTAATTTTTCGTCTACTGCGTTATTTATAATTCTACTAACACTTGCAGGCATCTCTGCTGTAGATGGTAACGGTTTCTTTTTTCGTAAATCACTTCGTGATTTCACTAATGATGTTAATTTATTCTTCGCAGTTGAAAATGCTTTTCCAGCAAGATCTCCAACAGCACTAATACCCTTATCACGAATAACATCAATGGCTTTCATTCCTAGTTGTTTAGCCAACGGCATCACTTTTGGAGCCATTCTCGCAAATAACCCTGCAATGGTATTGCCTAAACCATCTCCGTAGTATGCTCTATAAACTGGAAACCGTGAATTAACTACATAGACGGGGGTTGGTTTATCATGATTGTAGTGTATGATCATTATTTGAAATCAGAAACAATTTTTCAATTGACTTTTCAATTCAGTCACTATGATACCCATTTGCTAACTCGTCAATGAAATCTCGATATGTTTTGATATCCATGATACCACCCTGAAATAATCGTCTACAGATATCAGCTGCTTCATTAATTATTTCCGGTGAGTTTTTTCCAGCTCGGAAACCTCCTACAAGAACTTCTAATCGTGATATATCATTGAGAACACTACCAGGACATGAAATCCTTGGATTCTCACTGGAATCTTGCAATCCGCTTCCGCTATAACCCATTGCTACATCCATTTTTCCCATTTCTTCTAAATTGGCTTTTTGTAAATAATCAAGAATATCATCATCAGGTGGTAGTTGTTTTTTAGGTGAAAAAGATATTTTCTTTGCAGGTTGCTGTCGCCTTCCTCGCAATTTTCGTGGTTTTTGTTGTTGTTTAAACTCTTCGTATTGATTATACACTATATCCACCGCTTTTCTATATTGAATATATGATGCGTTATCCTTCTTCCTAATTCTACCTGTTTTTTCAGTTTTGATTTTGTAGAATATATCAGCCCAATGATCTAAATTTCTAACAAACTTATGATATTCTGGTTTCAACATATTTTTCCTGTTTTCATAAGTCGTAACAACAAGCTCAGGAATTCCTGTTGAATCAGTCTTATTAATCGCTGCTAAACCCGCCTCGTTAAATATCACGCGTAAATCATCTACTATTTCTTTTGATTCCATTTGTTTTGTTTGTTCAGTTATTTTTTCAAGTTCACCAATAACAGATTTTCCCGTCTCGGGAACATCTCCCAGTATAGCACGCTCTATCCCCTTCGTTGCTGTGGTTACTGGTTTAAACAATTCTTCGGATCCCATAGCAAAATCAGTTTGTAAACTCTGTCGTTGTTGTAGTTTATTCCGTACAGAGTCACGAATTGGTACAAATTTCCTGATTGCATCCAGTCGTTCACGAGCCAATCGGGTTGTTAATGCTTCATTGACCATTATTTAAAATCAGAAACAATTTTTCAATTGTAAAACAATTTTTCAATCCCGACCTAACACCATCGATTTTTGACATCCCTTGAGGGTCGGCTAAAAAAAATGATTAATAGTCGGTCAATCAAATAATGATAAATTGTCGGTCAATCAAATAATGATACATAGTCGGTCAATCAAATAATGATAAATGGTCGGTCAATCAAAATTGTTCATTTTCTTGAATTAACGCCCGTAGGTTTCTAACTGTAGAATTAACCTCCTTTTTCAATTCGTATTCGTACCCCAATTCTTTTAGTATTCGTTCTACGATGGTATACAACGGAGCGAACACACTTACGTCACTGGAAAATGCGAGAGAGTCCTTAATAGAATTCTGAATTCTTTTGATGAGCGCATACTTCTTTGGTAGCATATATTTATTGTTGTTAACTCCGTATTCTATATCCTGAAAATCAGACATGATTTGATCAGGATTTAACCCATCTGATAGTTCAATATCCCAACTTTTCAATTTTGAAATCTCTGATAAAATGCTATTCATGTTTTCAGAATTCATTATTCTATAATAATGATATATTTCTAAATGAAAAATATGACGCATTAGACATAACTAAATCGAATTTTCTGTCCTGTCTTTTTTGAAATCGCCGTTTTGGTTATCCCCTCTGCAATTCTTCCTACTGAGGGTGGACAAATATCGAAGTGCCTACCGGCGCTGGTTATTGATTGAAATATTTTTTCTTCGTTAGTTATCGTATTCAAAGATTTCACAGGTCTCGCTTTTTTCGAGTATTTCCCAGTCCCCCCTCGTTCGGAATTTTCACTTTGTGTGATAGCCTGCAGATTTGATAAAGAATTGTTTTTCGGATTAAAATCGATATGATCAATAACAAAATCATCCTCGATCAATCCATAAAAACACTCAAATGCGAAACGATGATTGAGATAAGTTTTCTTTTCTTTTCCCCCACCAACAGTAAACACCAAATACCCCATACCATTGTCAGCACCAACTGATTTCTTCAGTCTGCGGTTTCTTACAACACCATCACTGGATGCTTCATAATTTGTTATCACAGGGTGTTGTCTGAATTCTTGGTTCATTCGTATACATAATACTATTGTTTGCCTAATTCATCGTTTGGTTTAATGATAAATCTTTCGATGTAGTCTTGAGGAGTTCTTATGATTTTATCCTTGATACTGACTTTGTCAGCGTCAAGAATACTGACTTTGTCAGCGTCAAGAATACTGACTTTGTCAGCGTCAGGGTCAAAATTTCTGATTGATTGTCCATTTTTTATTCTTTTATCATAATATCGCTTCAACTCCCTGTATCGCTTACCACCGCAATTTAGACACAACTGAGATTTTCCCCTGACCCCAACTCCACATAGAATACAGGGTAACTGACCAAGGCTTCCACGTCGAAAGCTTTGCATATGATACCCACAAAACTCATTTCTGCATGATTTGTTACACGGGGTTACTGATCCAATCATAAGCCACTTGCAGTGATTCATTATATAAAAATCTTTCATTTAAATGCTTGTTTTAATTATAGCATGAAGGAATTAGGGAGAACGCCTTCGAAAAATGCTGATAAGGAGTTTAAGAGATTATTAAAAATCAATCCTAGATTTAATCTCGATAGACCCAAAAAACGTCCAAGAGACGGAAACATGAAGGAGTTTAAGAGATTATTAAAAATTAGTCCTAGATTTAATCTCGATAAACCAAAAAAACGTCCAATAGACGGAAACATGAAAGAGTTTAAGAGATTATTAAAAATCAATCCTAGATTTAATCTCGATAAACCAAAAAAACGTAACAAACGTCCAATAGACGGAAACATGAAAGAGTTTAAGAGATTATTAAAAATCAATCCTAGATTTAATCTCGATAGACCCAAAAAACGTAACAAAATCAATCCTAGATTTAATCTCGATAAACCCAAAAAACGTCCAATAGACGGAAACATGAAAGAGTTTAAGAGATTATTGAAAATTAGTCCTAGATTTAATCTCGATAAACCAAAAAAAACGTCCAAGAGATTACCCTGGAAAGATGCTCAATTCAATCTCGATATAGCTTCTAATACACCAAAGAATACAATTCTTGATAAAGCCATGATTAGTAAAATCAGAGACTGTTTTAATGAATTCAAGCGTGATGGAGCATCGTATTGTTGGTCAACATTTCGAATTGATGGTGTTGTTGATGCTACCATGAATGATGAAAAAGCAGCAGTGATAATTTCACGTGTTGGGGAAAAACGGCATTTTTTCCGAATCAAATTCATTATCGAAGTCGATGGCAAATGGATTATTAAGGATAAATTTGAACCAATCCTCAAGAATAAAAAAGCTGTCATTGTGAGTAGAGATTCCAAACCAGGGATTCTAACCGGCATTGATAAACCATACTACGAAAGATCTTATCCCGTAACAGCAATGGTTTATGGGATATATCCGTTAAATGATAAACCCGATATCGCAAAACTAGCTCCTATGAAATATTCGTCAGGGCTTAATTGTGTAGCAGAACGAATAATAGAACACTTCACAAATGCATCCCGAGGAAATAAACTAACTGATCTGCGACGTAGGAAAATAACCGAGTGGGAACTGACAGTGAAACAGCATGGTGCAAAGATTTCTGATATAGCTAAATTAGAAACATCATTACGATTCCCAATAACCGTTATGACGATAACCGGAGAGGTTTTATACGAACCGAAATATAACAAAAATGGAGCACCAATACAGATTATTGATCATAACAAACACGCGTGGACACCTGCGGTAACAATATTTCCACGAGAACGAACCGTGAAATATATCCCTAAGGAGTTCGTCGGGGATGTTTTCTATGAAGAGAAATTATTTGATGCTATTCATGCGTTGTGTAAGGATGATCCTGTGTCAGTGTGGTTACTTAGAAGTGATGAAGAATTCGATCAATTTGTAAAACCAAATGGTGAATTATATCGCATTGAAGAATTAGATAACAGAATGAGAAAAATCGCTAGTGATTTTTCACCGGAAAATTCCCATGAAAAACTACTCACGGATAGTTTTACTATTCCATCAGTGGTAGCTCACTTCGCAAGAGAAAAAAACTCATGGCGTCCAACACGAAATGATTTTCTCGAGGATGTTAAATTGAGCTGCGTCAAATTTGGTCATGGAGGACTGTGGAATACGAAATACTCACGTGATGGTATGATTTCAATTGATATATCCGCGTGTTATCCCGGAAGTTTTCTCGGGTATGGGGAATGCGCTGAGTACTTCAAACGATTTGGACACCCCACGCATGAAATGACTCGTGTTGCGATTAATGGACCATTGCCTGATTTTGATTTAACCGGATTCGCTCGTGTGATATCATTTGAATTAGCTACAGGGTTACATCCGTGTAGTTATGTTTGGCTCGGTAGACACCTATCTGAAAAACACTGGATGCCAATAGTGCTATTGAGATATATGATTGATTGTGGTATGCTAATATCGTTGATTGTTTCCGAGGCTATTATATGCTTTCGAGCTCAGAAAGAAGTTTGGCTACCACAACCCGATCTAGATCGTATAATCAGCGAACTACGAAAACAGTTTCCAGATTTCAGTGAAGAAGAAATCATAAATTGGTCTAAGAAGTTATTTGAAATTAAAAAAGAACAAGCAAAAGATCTCGGAAGAAGAATAATCGGTAAATTTACCCAGGGTGGACGATACGACAACGCAAAATACTCTTCGCGGTTGATCATAGATGTCGCTGAATACGATTTTATTGTAGCGGATTTAATGAAACAGGGAAAACTTGTATCCCGTAAGGATGCTTTTCTATCCAATGGTGAGAAATTAGGTACGGTTGTTACCTACTGTGATGGATATAATTCCCAGTACACACATTTGAGAAGTTCAATGCTAGCCTATGCTTCTATTAATTTATTTTCGAGGATAAATAGATTTCCCAATACCGCGGTTAGAGTGACCACTGATTCGATGTATATACACAATAAGTACAAATCAGCTGTAGCGGCATTCACAGATCCCGAAGAAAATTGGCGGCGTTGGCGATTTAAAAAGCAGATGCTACATGAGTATTGTGAATCCGCAGACGTTGCCATGAATGATAAATATCTTTGTTGTAACCGTATTGAAATTCAATCAGAATTTTCTAATGCACCACCGGTATCTGATCCAGTATGTAGATATAAGACAGTTTATTTAAACGGTTGTGGTGGGTCAGGAAAGACAACTCGTGCAATTGAATTATTTCGTCGTGGAAACGCTAGCGTTTCTAACATGATTGTGCTAACACCGACTCACAGACTCGCCAGAGAGATGATACAACGAGGGGTAAATGCTTGCACTTATCACAGTTTTTTTCGATGGAAAGGTGACAAATGGACTCCTGAGCGTATGGGTGATAAATTCATTCCTGAAATCATAATTTGGGATGAAATATGCACAGTGTCATTAGATGTATTAAAAACATTTCTTGAGTGGTTGTTAAACAAAAACACAAAAGTCGTCATGTGCGGTGATCACGGCCAACCACCACCATTTGTCGGTGCATCTCCACATGAATGGCTAAAGGGTTTTGTAGACTACTATGAAGAAATCACCACTGATTATAGATCACTTGATGAACGATTACGCGAGTTCAAAGCGCTAATTAGATTACAACCGGATAGAATCCAATGCGAAATAGCGCGTGAAGTGATTTCAGAAACCCCAATGAATGATTTCTGGGAAGCGTGGAGACCAAACGATTTGATCATTGCAAGTAGAAAAATAGTCAGGGATACACTTCAGATGAAGTTATTTGTATTGCATAAAGAAAAATTTGCAACGCTTCCAGTACCCCTTTGTTATAGGCCATCGGATACACGAAAACAGAATATTGAAGTTGATATTCCAGGACAGAGTGAAAAACAAATTCTGGTATTAAATGATATTGTGCTGGTTGATATCAATGTCGTTGAAGATGCATTGCGTGCTAATAAATCCCCGTGGACGCTAGGATACGCAGCAACAATACACTCTTCACAGGGATTGACTATATCGGATACAATTGTTTGGATGGTGGATAATCACATCGAATGGTCGAATTTAGTCTATCTCGCAGTATCCAGAGTACGAAAAATAAATCAACTTCGAAGAGTTGTTTTCGATGATAATGACACAACAATGGATGATATTGATGTTAAAATTATTGATAAAAAACTCTCCGGTTACAAACAACAGGACAAAAAAAACAACGAGAATTTGATATTGATGCTAAATTAATAATCACTTTGAAGAAACAACAGAATAATCACTGCGCGAGTTGCAATTGTATAATGCGTTGGCAGTATTCGGATAAGGATCCTCGCCAATTCACCGTAGACAGAAAAAATAACAATCTCGGTCATGTCAGAAATAATGTGATGTTGACTTGTCTTGAGTGCAATAGACGCAACGGTGCTAGTTAAGACCATGCGGTGGCAGTTGAGTATCCTCGGGAATCACTTGTAGTTGTTGTCGAGTAAAACCCCGCTGAGGGGCAGTTGAATCCAGTTTATAGACTGGAGGTCTACCAGTTGATCGTGTTATACTAGATATCTTATGCGTAGTGACGCTCCAAATAGGATCAGTAGCCCTTTTTCTACCCCCTTCAAGCTCTCCTGGTTCGTATAAGTACCTCACAATGACACTACTACCAAGAATTGGTTGGGAAACGCTAGCGTTTCTAGGGAAATCTTTTTGTGGTTGTACGGGTATTGACTTCTTTTTAATCGCGTTGATAGGTTTCATGTTGATTGTTCTAGTAATCTCGTTATTCAGTGCAGTAATCACAGATGGTAATCTTTTAACCCATTCACGGGATCGCTTTTCTTGAATGAATTCTTTTGCGTATTGATATCCAAATAACCGCTCAGCAATCGTCCGATTAAATCGTACTACAATTGCCTGATCGCGATGTAGCGCAGTATGCCCTCGTCGTATGGTGACATTATGATGTTTCATTGTAGATAACACTGCACCCTGAAATTCCTTGCCAGGATCAACCTGCAATAGATTTGGCCAACGCAGAGGACCTCGTCGATAAATCCTTTCAAATGCAGAAGCGACTTCAGTGGCTGATTTTGTTTTTAACGGTTCTGCTTCTTTGTATCGACTTGCAATATCAACTACGGTTAGCGCGTATTTGTAACCACGATCATGTGGCAGAAATAATATATCAGCCTGATGAACTTCATTAGGAGCGGTCACATCAAAATGCGAGAATTGAATTTGTTTAGGCGGTGGTAGATAAATTTGCCATAGTGCCTGTTTGGATAACCAATGAGCCGCAGTGGTTTTTTTCACTTTTGCAGCCTAGCGAGTTTATTGATTGCAGCGTTACTCCTCCAGTATCCCCTCGGAGAATAATAAATTGATTCCATATTATTAATTACCAGCACCTAACATCAATTTACTTTTCATAGCCGATTTTATCAAAAAAGAAGACAATTTTTCTTTGAAGGATTTATCAGGAATAGCATTTAACGCATGAATTAATTTCACATCTGCTAGATGCCTGTGTTGCAGATTGCTGCTTTTATAAGCAACATCATGAAGGTGACAGGCCTTATCAATGGCGTTTATTGGTTCTTCACCGGGGTTGGGTTGATTTTGATTATTGAGTCTGATATCAAGTCTGGTTCCCGGTCCACAGTAGCTATATCCTGGAAGGTGCTTTTCTCCGGGGTACTTTGCCCATGGGGTTCCAGGGAGCTTTGCCAATTAGGCTGCGATATCACCTCCTCGTTTTTTTTAAAATCAGATCTCATAGACACAAATCTAAATTTCTTTGTACCACATTGCACGCATTTACCAGAAAGCGCTGATCGGTTATTTTTAGTTGTAACCGTCGTCACATCATCTGTGCCAGTACGCGTTTTACACTTCACACAATATAGATCCATAATTTATGTATAGAAATATGGATATAATTGATTTTTCAGCGACTAAAACAAGAGAACCAATTAAGCATCATGCAGCGCTACCAAACTCTATCCGGATGATTATAATCGGGCCATCTGGATCCGGTAAAACGCAATTGTTGCTCAATTTAATAATGAGATGGATGAAGTGGGATAAGTTGTATTTAATTGCCCCTAGCGTAGATGATCAACGATGTTATGAAGTGCTAAAAGATTTTAACGAGAATGCATCAGAAATTAAGGGTGAGAACGCCATTGATTTTATAACCGATATCGATGAAGCACCGAGCATTGATGATATTGATGGAGATATTAACAATTTAGTCGTATACGACGATATAATGTTGGATAAACAAAAAAATCCTGCTAGAATATTTTCCCGTGGGCGTCATAAAAACACTGACGTGATATATGTCACTCAACGCTACACTCAGGTTCCAAAAGTCATCAGAGATAACTGCAATTTATTGTCTGTATTCAACGGAGTTGATACTCATACTCTTAGAAATATTTGGTAGACATGGTGTTCTGATATGGATATCAATCAATTTCGAGATTTCTTTAGTCATGCTCAGTCGACTCCGCACGGATTCGCAACAATAAATCTACATGATCCTCGGACACGATATCGTATCGGACTTGATCAAATATTCGGTTAAAATCGTAAAAGAATTATTAACCCAGAACTGAAAACTTTAGCAGCAGAGAGGGTGGATGACAACAAGTTGCGACCAAAATTAATTAAAAAATCGTTTTCATTTTTTTAGTTAAAATGATTTCATAGGGAGATTTCAATCAATTTTTTGTCTGAAAACGTTGTAGGGTTCGCCTTTTTTTGGTTAAAATAAGATTATAAGACGGCTCGTTTTAGGATTTCAATCAAATTTTGTCTAAAAACGTTGTAGGATTCACCCTCTCTGCTGCTACATGCTTGAACATGAGAACGTTTAATAGATACATGTATTTTGCCCTGCCCCTCGTTGAGACCTCTAACCATCCGCATGAAAAACGCAGAGAATGTCGTGGTTTTAAAAAGGACAATACATTTATACAAACCATTTTAACACCATCAATGAAGAAGTCTTCTTTTTTTGCAGAGTGAACGCTGGAGCAGGCCTCCTTGTATTTTGCTTCAGGATTTATATGAACAGACGAGGAAGTGAATATCAAAGATAGATACAGATAACGCCTACTAAAGATGTATGTAAAGAGAGATCACCCCAAATAATTTTAGATTGGGGATTGAACTGTGTTACGTCCCTGTAATTTAGTAGGTGGCGCACCAAAACACATGATCCAATGACGTTTATAAAGTCTCCGGTGCCTTTGTTCATGTTATGTATTCTTTAACGATAAAGTCAGATTAGTCATTACGCGATCTGGAAAAAAATATCCTTTATTGAAACATGAACTAATTCAACTTTACTGGAGTCCAATTGTTAATTGTTAAGGCTCTAATAACCAGTAGCAAAGATAGAGTGAAAACAACAGGCTTTGTCAAATTTATCTCATACCTCATGGATGATATCACCATGGTTTGACTCCTCAATCAAATCGTAAACTGCATTGCAGCTAAGGTCCCATTGTGTCCTTGTAATAGTCTTGCATTATAATGATACGTTCATGTCTGAGAAAAGACTAACGTGTAAATTTCTTATGTCAATTCAGACGCCCCTGGGCTTCTTTACATTAAACCATATCAACATCGATTTATCTTCCAAATGATGTGAGTGTATGCGTCATTAGTGGGTATAAACTAAATTGCTACACGTACTGATTAAATGTTTACTCATTGCATATGAGGGCATGCTTAATTACATATATGCATATCTAGTTATCAAATAATTAAAAGGAATGCAGAGGAAAATTCTGAGTCAAAACGAAGATGAAATGTGAAATCTGTATATGTATATTTTAAGCGTATGAACCGAATGAAACGTGGTGCAAGCATTCATGTACGGTAAGGAATGGAGTATTATAGTAAGATATATATTTCTAGTACCGGTGCTGTAGATGTCGGAACCACCGAGAAGAGTAAATATATATTTCCCCAAATGGTAAGCATTTGCAGTTCAAACAAACATACAATAATGGGTTAGGAACCGTCCAGTTTCCTCGGAGGAGACACCAATCTCACACCCAACCCCCCTCTCTCTCTCTCATAACTGTTGTTTATTAAAGGGACTATTTTAACATCCCAACCAATCTCTATTTCTACAGTGAATATTACCATTCATGCAGTGCAAAGTCCATTTTAAGATAAAGACAATTGTATATTGAGTCTTCACTTAGTTATCCACCAAAAAAATAAATAAATCTTTTTTTTATATTATGCTAGAAACAAATTTATCTATTTCCACAAATAGTGTGCATTTGCGGTTCAACCAAGCATTCGATAATAGGCTAGGAAGTGTCCAGTTTCCTCAGAGAAACACGTATCTCCCACCCACCCTCTCCCTCTCTCTCTCTCTCTCTCTCTCTCTCTCTCTCTCTCTCTCTCTCTCTCTCTCTCTCTCTCTCTCTCTCTCTCTCTCTCTCTCTCTCTCATAATTGTTTTTATTATTAATCGGACTAATATAACTTTCTACAGTGAATATTACCACTGAGACAATGCAAAATCCATTTTAAGATAAAGATAAATGTGTATTGCGTACTCATTTAGTTACCCATCGAACACAGAGAAACTCTATTTTGATATTAGGTTCGAAGAAATCTAATAACAAAATTCTACGAGTAGGTCATTTTTCTTTAGTGGGGGGGGGGGGGTTGATGCAAAACAAACCTAAACAAGAAACCTACCAATATATCTTGCAAACGTATACCGGATCTAGTGTGAAAGTGAGAGTGGTGTATACACACACACACACACACACACACACATACACACACACACACACAAACACACAGATATATATATATATATATATATATATATCTATATATATATATATATATATATATATATATATATATATATATATATATATATCGTGTGTTACGGCTATTGGATTTAATTTTATTTATTTTTAATTATTAAATCCAAATTTGTCATTTAGGGTTTATTATTATTTAAATGGGAAATTTTTCTAGAAAATTCACTTGACCTGGACTTTTCTGGTAAACAGGCTGACCTTGGCTTGGTTACCTCAATATCTGACCTTGCTTTAGACATTGTCAACAAGTCTTCAATTCTATTGGTTGGTTTCGGGGACAGCATTTTATTAGTGGCTGATTTTTCCTTCTGGTTCATTCTATCTCTACGTGACTTGAAGAAGGTACTTTTTCCATGACCTTCCAGACTCACATGATTCCTCTTGTTTACGAGGGAATTACAATATATATAGCTGTGTTTTTTATAAGCTAACTTTAGTAGAATATAATTGGGCTTATTTTAAAGAAGTTGTGTATTTTCTGTTTTGAGTTTAATATCTTGTTCTGGACTGTGTCAATTCGTTGGAAAAGAAGAATTATTCTATTTATCTGGAAAAGGACATATGTTTCATAATTTCATCTGGATGATTTAAAAACAAGAACTGTACCACGTGACATTGTCAACCATTTTGGATTACATCGTCAAGATTACAACCTGGAACTATTAGAACATTTATTTATCAGGACTTGAAATTCCATTAGTGGATTATTTTGTGAATTCTATATTTGTTGGATTTGATTCTCTAAAACTGTAAGTTTTATTTATTTTATGAAAATAATTGTACTTAATAAATTCATTGTTAAAGTTATACAAGCTTGTTAGTTTTCACTCTTTCTGTGTTGCTGCTTATTCGAGCCTAAGCACGTAACACGTGTTATCTCTATATTTGCAGGTAGAATTCTTTATTAATTTGTTTTATCAACAGTGGAAATATTAATATAAGTTAATATAAATAGAATCATAAATGGAATTGATGGATGCTCCAGGACGCATCTATGATGTATTCATAACTGCCTTTTATCAACATCAATATATGTTTTGTATGATCATTGAACAAACTAGAAACAGCCACCTTTTAATGAAAATCAAATAATAACAATACTGTCTGACCTACACATTAAATACAGTTGGAAAGGTAGAATGGAACAATTAAGCCAATCCAAAACGAGAACCATAATGAAAATAGCAGGAGAGCGTTATAAGATTGACAAAAGTAACGTTCACATACACACACACAAACACACACACGCACGCACACACACCTCCTCTATATACCTTATTTACACTATCCATATTTGTACGTGAAATCCTGTCAATTTGTATTCACAAGCATCTAAGCATAAGTTAAATCAACTTGAACATAATCTAAAATAATGTCATTATTAATTATTAAGTGCGCTATCAGTACACATGCTTGAACATGACAACTTTCAAGAGAGACGTGTATTTTGACCTGCTCCTCGTTAAGACCTCTACCCATCCATTCAAACATGAACTAATTCAACTTTATTCTAGTCCAATTGTTAATTGTTTATACTCTAATAAACAGTAACAAAGACAGAGTGAAAACAACAAGTTCTGTAAAATTTGACAACAAATTTATTTTCAGTAAAAACAATATTAAAATGAAAATATGATGAAGACAAACAGCTTTAAGAATCAAATCCAAAAATAATCCAAGAATTCTTCTTGAATTAAATTTTAGAAGTTCTAATAATGTAATGGTTGTAATGAATTAAAGTTTATGCCCCGATGAAAATTCAAGATATCGGACTATGACCTATGTTGTAATATGTAAAGTATTGTGTTCTAGTATTCTTTTCAGAACCATTAGAAATGAACCTCCGGTGTTTGAATTCCGAACAAAATTACCATTAATATATTTGTCAAAGAATTCTGTATAAGCACTCAAATATTTGAAGAGAAACGAGTTAATCTTATTGAATCCAAATTATTTGATGAAAATTTATAATAAACTAAAAAATCAAACTGGTCTCAACAGAAAAAACAACATGAGATCAAGAGTGTAAAGAGTCCTAATAAAATTATGTCACAAAGCCACTGTTTGAGATCTTGATTTCGCGAATAAATTTTCTCCGTAGACAACTAGCACAAATACAGTGTCCGATCCGCGATTGGTTGTGCAAATGTGTTGCTCTTCGTTACGCAACACAACCATGTGCATGTACAAATTCGAGCTGGAATTGTTTGCTGCCATCAATCACCATAAGTTTATCGTAAACTATATAATTTCCATGGCTAGCTATCACTACTCTCGAGACAACAACAAAGCATAGATTAATACGACCTTGCCCTTCTGATATCTCGTACCCTTTACGCAAACTTAGTATATGATTGGGCGCTGCTGAACCCGTAGGCGAGTTATGTGGATAGATCCCACACACGTGGATATTCATATTCTTCGGAAGTCAACTTTGAATAACTTGACTAGCTTCATCACAAGTACAATATTTCACCACTTGCCACAGAAGCATTGTCAGTTTTCCGAAAGTGACGGTCATCGTGCCAAATTGCACTTGATTGATATTGTAGACTGATTCAGCGAATGCACCGAATGAATTCATAATCTGACAACCGCGTACTAATATTACATGTGTATCTGCTGATGAGAATGTGTGTGTCTCTAATTCTTCGAGTGTTGAGATTGCACCAACGCACATCGATTGTCCACTACATCATGATGAAAACAGATTTGCTAATGACCGACACCAACGAAGTTTGAATAGGATTTCATCAAGCTGATGAGCAATGCCGTGTTCGGGAAAACCATGGAATATCTAAAGTTCCTACCCATGTGATTTTTTTATAACAGTTAACGATTGGCGATGCTAGCACCACAAACCTAATCTGTGCAATGACTATAGCAAATGGTGGTTATAGAGTTTATTGCATTTACCCAGACCGCCACCCCCTCGTTTTCCTCAGCGAGTGGGGTCACTTTGGCCCTACCCCCTCTCCGCCCAATTTTCACCAATGGGTCGGTAAACGTTTGCAATCTCCCCGACTTTCACCGAGTTGTCGGGACATTTTAATACCGACCCTCCGATTTTCCAGAAGAGTTTCTAACTCTATGACCCAAACCCATAATTTTCGCTAGGGGTTGGAAGGCTTTTATCCGACCCCCGATTTTCCCTAGGTGTGAACAACTATGGTCAGGATCCCTTCCCGATTTTCCTCAGCGGGTGAGGACACTTTGCCACGTCCACGGAATTTTCCCAAGATGTGTGGCCATATTCCCCATGAATTTCCCCAGAGGTTGCCACGCCACTTTCTCCGGAAATATCAGTAATATAAATGTATTGTACATATTCCATTACTGACTTAAGCTGGTGCGGAAATGACATGAAAAAATAATTTTGGTTATCTTTTTCAGCGATTAAATGGGTTAGCCAAATTTATTTGTATCATTAGGGTTAGTTATCACTACCTTTATTTCTTGATAAATTAAATGCATTAAAACTCATTGCAATGACGATCCTTTATATTTCTATCTGGCGTATTATAAGTAATGTGATTCTCTGGAAGCATAATGATCAATGGTAAAATGCACGGGTGAATTAAGAAAGGTCTATGATATAAACGACCCTGGCAGAAAAAGGAAGTCTATATAAAACTTTCTGTTAAAACTCCTTACCACAGCGCCCAAAAACGTGACTTAACACAACACGCGTTGTGACCGGACGGGACTGTCTAGTCGACGAGGATCTCTCTAGCCATCTGAGGGTCCGATGGGCTGGTTCTGTTCTCTGTGTGCGAGTGGCTGATGATGCCAACACTTTCACGGAATGTTCATTTGCATAAGGAACTGGGGATGAGTGGGACATCTTAAGGAGGGTTGATGGCACGTGTTTTTCTGGCTTGCCCCTTAATCTCTGTAGCTGCTGTCCTGCTAGATTCGCACAACATGGAGACTGTATGCTAAGAGAAACGCTAAGTGACTCGATAGCTTGTTGTTTGCTTCCAGGAATCAGGGTTTATGTTGAACGCTTTCAATGCAGTTATCAGATTGTCTTTGAAGCACTCCTTCTGACCCCCGTAGGCTCTTTGTCCTTGTAGCTCATGATTAGAAGGATATCTTACGCAGCCGGTGGTCTGGCATGCGTACATGTCTTCCCAGCGTAGCTGGCACTGCATCAGGATCGTGTGTATGTTTGGGATAACTGCTTGTCAGAGTACGTCAGTGTCTGGAACCTTGTCCTTCCACTTGATGTTGAGGATTATCTTGTGACGTTTGATGTAAAAGTGGTTAAGCTTCATGGCGTTGGGTTTGTTCACCGCCCCTGTTTCACATGCGTAAAGTAGTGTGGGTAAAATCTGCCAAACGGTTCGCTGACTCTAGCAATGCGAAAGGTCAAATCATCATCAGTAGTTACGCTATGTGACAGCGTGCTGCCAACGTAGGTGAAACGGTTCACTTTGTCGAGTTTTTGTCCGTTGATGTTGGGCTATCCAGGGCCACCTGATGCATGACTTTAGTATTATTGGTACTCATGGTTAGACCAAAGCTTGTGCAGGAGCTGGAGAACTTGTCAACGCTGCACTGATGACCAGTCATCATTGAGCGCACAGTTAACAGCAAATAGCATGTCCCAGATGGTGTATGTCGGGTTATGTTTTTGCCTCCTGGGATTTAATAGTTTTCCATCTCTACGGTACCTGGTGCCGATTCCAACATCTCTGTCCCTGAAAGCATTAGTCAGCATGGCGGAGAACGATATACTGAACAGTGTCGTGCGAGAACAGAACCCTGCTTGACACCATTGGTTACTGGGAATGGGTCAGATGTCTCTCCATCGTCCTGAGCTCGTGCCTGCATGCCATCGTGGAAATACTGCATTATGGATATACATTTTCTTGGGCATCTGTAATTGGCCATTACCTTTCACAAGCCTTTGATGCTGTCAGCAGAGAAGGCTTGTAGAAGGTAATGGCCAATTACAGATGCCCAAGAAAATTTATATCCATTACCTTTTCACAAGCCTTCTCAAGCTGACGTAGATAGAGAAAAGGTCAGTGTTTTGTTCATGACATTTCTCATGTAGCTGCCGCGCGGCAAACACCTTATAGAATGTTCCACGTTCTTTTCGGAATCCACACTTTCTTTCTGGCAGTAGTCCATGGTCAAGGTATGTAGTGAGGCGCTTCAGTAGGATTCTGGCGAGTATCTTTTGAGATTAAGGATATACCCTGCTGGTTGTCGCAAGCCTGCTGGTTCCCTTTGCAATTATACAGGTGGATTATGGAAGCGTCTTAGATTTCCTGGGAGATCGTCTCTTACTGCCACATCAGTAAAAACAGTTGGTGCAGCTGTTCTATCAAGGCTGTGATCCGTTCCTTGTAGACTTCAGCAGAGATGGAATCTGTAAAAGATGTTTTGCCACTGAAGAGCAGACGTATCGCTTTCCGTGTTTTCATTAAATTTATAGGGTAATCAAGTGCTTCGTTGATGAGTAATTTGGAGAGTCGACTGATGGTTCATCATTGATTGATAAAGGGTGATTCATGACGCTGTCAAAGTGTTCAGCCCATCGGTAAAGAATCCTCCTTTTGTCAGTAGTTAGTGTGTTTCCGTCTGCGCTGAGAAGGGGGATGATTCAGAGGATGTAGGCCCAGACACGCATCTTTCCTAGAGGTGGACATGGGGTTGTTGAGGTCGGTTTGAATGAGGATTTGTTTCTCGTCCAGCAACTGCTTGATCTCGTCGCAGTTCCCATCAAACCAGTCTTGATGCTTTCTGGTTGAGGGTCCATGGATTACCTACGCTGTGCTGTAGACCAACTCTCTAAATGCCACCCATTCAGTCAACACATTCTGATTGTCGAGAGGAATGGATTTTAGACTTCTTTCAGGGCATCCACGAGACTGTTTGCTACTGATGCATTTCAGCTTGGTGATGTTCAGTCGTTTAGGAACCTTCTTTCCATATGGGTATCTGTTGGGCTGAATGCGGATGTTTAGCTTGGTGATAATAAGGCGGTGTTCTGTACAACAGACAGCGCCGGACAAGGCCTTGGTCACACGCACATCTTGCTTGTCCCTCTTTCTTACAATGACGTAGTCGATGAGGCGCCAGTGCTTTGAGTGTGGATGCATCCATGACGTCCGGTTACGGGTGGGGAGACGAACCACTATATTGGTAATCAGTAGTTCATGCTAGGAGCAAGTCTGGAGCAAATGGAGACCGTTGCTGTTACAACTATTCACTCCGTGCTTTCCAAGCACTCCATTTATTGTTGCTACGATGGTAAATATGTGTATAAATAAATAGGACTGCAGGGACAAACTTAACGACCTAATCATGTTTTGTATCTTATATGTTTTCAGCATGTTTTTATGTTTTCCAATTTCATTGTGTTTGTCATTTGTTGTTCTGCAGTGTAGTCATATCATTATTGATGGTGTAAATCGCTTAGAGCTTCGTAAGATTAGGCATTATACAAAGTCCTCATTATTATTATTATTTTTATTATTATTATTATTATTATTATTATTATTATTATTATTATTATTATTATTATTATTATTAAATATGGTGTGGAGTGAAAGGCGAAATGTGTCCTAAAATAATGATTTCAATAACATAAGACAGCGAAGTAAAAATAGTTCCCTGTATTATGTGGTTGAGTTGTATAGTTTCACTGTGTGAATTGCTGGTGACGGAAAATTAATGTAGTCTTGTATTAATTAGAGTAACATTAATTATGGAATGGACACGTTGGACTTTCCAGTTTGTAACATTAGTTGTATGGGAGTTTTTGGAATCAGGGGAAACTTATGATTTCTAGCGCGATTCGCGCCAAGGTTTCATATCACTCGGTAAAGAAACACCTTTCTATGTTCCAATATTCTCCACTCAACGACTCCCACAATCAATAAATACAATCTAATAATTTAGATAATAATTTATTTGGGAATATGCCATTACCAATCATGTTCTTCCATAAATAAGTGAACATGAAGACTTATTTTTTTTAATACACTACAACTACTACAATTCTTTATACTACTTCAACTACTACAAATAATGAGGACGTTGTATAGCGCATGATCTTTAGAAGCTCTAAGCGCTTTACATCATCTATAATTATATGACTGCAAAGCCCCCATCCCCACCCTCTGACATTGGATTGTTTAATTGAATGATTTTAACGGCGCACCAGCACTTTTAGGCTATTAAGCGCCATACATAAAGGCGTATGAATACATGTTTAAAAATACTAAAAGGTTTAAATTCGACCAGCGATATAAAAAACCAAATAGTTCAACATAAAATGGTAAGATGTTAGTAACAGTAAAATATGAAGCTTACCAATCAATGGAAGATGTAAATGGTGTATGTTGATGCAAAGATGTTGAAAATAAGTGGTGGTATTTAAATTAGAAAAAAATGCTCTAGGTGATGGCATGCAAGTTATAGTTTAAAATAAAGATTTACTTCCTTTAGGAAATCTAAAATGCAGGTATATGGAGTAGCAAAATGTTTTTTCATGTCACGTACATTATAATACTTATCACGCGTAGGTTGCAGCTTGGAACACTCGGTCATAAAGTGCTTAACAGTGAATGGTTATTTGCAACTAACGCACTCTAGTGGATCTTCATCTTTTAGTATGTGGGAGTGGGTTATGTATGTATGACCAATTCTGATTCTTGCAATGACTACCTCCTCCATACGGATGGTTCTGTAGGAAGGAATCCATTCTCCCAGGGTTGTTTTCATGGCGTGAAGTTTCTTATTCACTGCATCATTCCACGATGCCTGCCACCTCTGGCGAAGGTACATTTTGATACGAGGTTTAAAATCAGTAAACGGTAATTTAAAATCAGATGGTTCTTGAGATAGAGCCATTTTAGCAGCGCGATCTGATTCTTCATTACCTTTAACAACAGTAGTCTATATTGTACGAGGTACTAAGCTCGGTATTTTTGACGAGGAGATTGGTTAATAATGGGTTTTCTAGTTTTCTTTTGTGTATTGACTGAAGTACTGATAGTGAATCACAGAAGATAATACTATTCAAAATACGTTTATTCTCAATAAATTTCAGAGCAACAAGGTCTAATGCTCTGATATCGGCTGAAAAAATGTACGCATTTTTTGGCAAAAGAAACGTTTGTAGTGTGTTTGCCACTAACGAAGGCTGCATCAGCCTTTTCCTCATCCTTTGATCCATCAGTATAAATTCTAGTGTAGTTTCTAAATTTGATGAGGAGTTCATGATTAGAGTTCTGGAAGATGGAAGGGTTTGTTTCAGTTTTTTACCCCATCCTATAACGTTAAAAGCTCTTTGGGTTGTTTAAAGAGCCAAAGTGGTGTTTCCGAGACAAACGTTTTCTGAACTGTAGAGAGATTAATTTTAATATTGTCAAGGCTTGATGATATTCTGATGCCAAATGAAGGTATGGCATTTGTTGTTTTTTTCTTTCGTATAAAGTTTTGTTTTTGGGTTGAAGTTATCATAAAAGTACAACTTTTAGCATGTGGGAGTTTGCAAAATTTTGTTTGAAGTTAGGAAAGGTCCTAATTTTCTGAAAAAGGTTGTTAACAACTTTTATAGATATTTTTCCCCCCGATATAACTGAATTTATTTACACGATGCTGACTTTATTTTCTCATAGAAGAAATTAAAATATGACTATTTTTCCCCAATAAAATACAACAGTTTTATGTTTTGTTTCTTCATCGTGATTTACCTATTTTAATAAAAGCACAAACATATGAATGTATACGTTTTCTTACCGCTGCATGACGTCAACAATACCCGCGCTATGAATGACGTCATGTAGAAGCAGGGTAGTAACCAACATAGTTAGTAAGCCTTCGGTCTCGATTACATTTGATCATTTGAAAGAAGCAAATATATATAGTCATGACATCGAAATCGATGAGATTCCGATGGATGTCGAATTTAAAAAAGTGGGTAGTAAATAACCTATGCTATGTTCTGAGGAAGAAGAACAGAAAAAGAAAGCGATGCGAAGATTTGGAAACTGTTGGGGTAAGTATGGAAAATTTACATAGACGTGTTTGCGCGCGTGGAGAGAGAGAGAGAGAGAGAGAGAGAGAGAGAGAGAGAGAGAGAGAGAGAGAGAGAGAGAGAGAGAGAGAGAGAGAGAGAGAGAGAGAGAGAGAGAGAGAGAGAGAGAGAATATTGCAAAATGAATAAGTTAATGCAGTTCTTTGACCGGCGCATGTTTCTAAACATTTAATTGCATGTATAGCAAGAGCATAAAGCAAACAACGCGCATTATAGTCTTTGTCGTTAAAATTCTTCAAAAACTTCATTTAAATATTTATTTATTCTTATAGGTTGTTTTATCCTTATTGATTGATTGATTGACACAGATAAATTGGCCCTCTCACAAACATTATATTTGAATTATCGTAATAGTTCAAGTTACAATGCATCAATGTCATATTCTGATGGAGGTAAGCAATTTCTGACTGTAATGGTTTTGCAAGATCTCATTTGGTAACTTTAAATATTTGATGAAAAATATTAATACCAACAGTCACACATATATAACTAGTTTTATTTTGGTCCCGATTTGTGCAAAGAAATCGTAAAAATTATATTTAGGTGAGTAATTAAAGTTGTACTATGTAATTTACAATAAGCTCAGTCAATTTGTGACTAAGCCGGACCTAAGTTTTTCAAGGGGGGGGGGGGGGGTCTAAACTTGTTATTGGGTTAAGCGAAGGCGCGAAGCGCCAAGCTTTCTAGGGGGTCCGGAGGCATGCCCCCCCCGGAATTTTTTTTTCCAAGGATGCAAAATGGTGCAAATTGGTGCTATCTGAACCTTGAAAAAGTGATCTTACAAAAGGTACTAAAAACTGCAATGTTTTAAAAACACTAAAAAAAAATATTTAAAATAAATAAATAAATTTAAAGAAAAATTAAAAAATTCGGAACCCTCTTTGCATCTTTTATCAAAAGCAGTGAATAGGTTTTGTCTTTTTTAAAGGGGGTGGGGGCCGGGCCCCCTGGGTCCCCATAGCAAGTCTGGCCCTGCTCAGGCTTTAGCGAAACGGATACAGTGATATCGTCTGTCTCTGATAGTTTGTTCAGAACTCTTAAATTATGTTGCTGAAATTCACCATACCTAGTACTTAAGGTGCTTATATAATTACCTTTTGTAAAATGTACTTCATATTTTAACCATCATTCCCCCTTTGACCTTGGAAATCAAGTAAAATGAAATATTTACACACATGCATTTACAGCGAAATGTTTGAAGATATATTGACCAAACGTTAGATTTTCAAGCAGGCAATAAAAAAATACAGTTTATGTCATAGTTAGCGAAATACAACTGTTACGTATATTTGATATGTCATTTATATTTATATTTATTTTTGTTTGTTTGTTAGATTTAAATTTGGCTTTTTAAGTATTAAGATTCGTTCATTGAAAGGGGGTGGGGGTTGACCTGTACTTTACAGATTAAACACCAGGTGTTGACCTCATTTCTGACCTGGTTTCAGAATTGTAAACAAGCTTTTAAAATTATTGGTTGGTTCCAAGGACAATATGGAGCTTTATATAAACATCTTTCTATTTTAGTTGGGTCATAAGGTGTGTACGTGAGTTTTGAACGTAAATTATTTCTAACAGTTTCTAGAAGATCATGTGATCCATTTCTTGTTTACGTAAAAACATATATAAACTATGTTTTGGAGCGAGAGAAATTATTTTGTTATTTACCCGGAAAAGAATTGTGCTCATAGAATTTTATTAACAAGAACTGACTTCATCAAGTGACATCGTCTTCCATATTGGATACTTCGCTGGGATTCGAACTTAGAATTATTTGGACATTTTATTACCAGGACTTTTGCAATTTCTCTAGTGGATAATATTTTGAATTATTTTTGGATTAATTTTTGAAATGATTCTTAAAACCGTAAGTTTATTTTTTTTATCTGGAAAATATTTTTGCTCAATAAATTGTTTATTAAGTTTTACAAGCTTGTTATTTTCACTCTTTGTATGTTACTGTTTATTCGAGCCTAAGCACGTAACACAACCTTTGGATGACGGTTTGGGAGTTGAACGGTTGGCAGACCGATTTGGGGGAGCGATAACATGTCATATAAATGACAAAATATTGCATAGAGAACCGTGGATTATTTACTTGACCGGTGGTAAATGCCATATCAGGACATAACTTACTCCCGGAGTCAAGTACTTTGCTTAAGACATTATACGGCATCAAATCTTTGCTGGTCCAGGCAGTTTTCAAACCGCAACGCACTGTGAGCAATACATATTTTTTTCCTACTGAATATATCAGCTAGACATTTTTCATTTCTTAGAGAAAACTTCATGAACGTTTTATGATGTATCGACTAAAATGAGCATTGCCAGCTCTTTTAAACTTGAAAATTGAAAAACAGAAAGGAAAGTTTGCCCTGTTTTTATCCAACATGACACAGTAGAGAAATTATTAAAATAGCTTATAGTTTCAACAATCGGACACGATCTTGGCATTGTGCAAATAAATACACACATTATCTATTCTTTTCAACTGTTATTTCAGAATGAATGTGGTGACATAACCGCCTTTTCGTCGATAGATCTGAGTACGATGACCTCTGCAGACCCAGCGTCTTCCTATCAAGCTGAGTAAGTTAGGAATGGTTCATTTCTGCAGCAATATTTATAAATGACGAATCCCCAATGCAAACTTTTTCTGTCATCCACCGTTTATCAGTAAATTGAGCACATTATCTCCCTTTCCCTGCCGCGGAATGCCTCAACAGGTTAGGTATTTTACAATATGTATATTATAGAACCAGGACTTCAAGCTTTTTAACTGATTGTAACTAACGCGTTGCCGATATAATAGTGGAGTTTTATAAACGAAACGTTGCAGTGTTATTCTGCTTGTTTTTATTAATAATAACTATTATCAACTAAACAGGAACAAGAATTCATGCTTTTTGCAATGGGTTGTTATACAATAATTTCTGTGGGAAGGCAACTCCTTCTTCGAAACGGAAACAACCTTTATAATTCTAATACTTTCAGTTTTCTCGGTTGATGGTTACGTAATCTCATCTGTTGGGTTTCGATTGTGTGATTGAAAGGTAATGGTTTAACACCTAAATAGTTTCCACTGTATCGTTGTATAAAATCAATATTTAAAAAAATGATTACTTTTCATTTTTCATGCAAATAGAATGGAATTTATAGAACAAACCGCAATTGAATCTGTAAAAAGTGATAAAATTTCCCAGAAAATCCCGTTTTTCAAAACCTGCTACGTGACTGTGTGGACGAAGTTGTGTTTATTCTGACGATTCGAAATTTTCAAAACTACACGATATCATTTAATATTCTCTTAACTTTGATGAGTTATTTTCATAAAGAAATAATTTTTAAAAAAATACCACTTGTAATATTAAACGCGCTGATCTGAAAGTATTATTATGAGTATAAATCGAGTACGGACAATCATTCGTTAAAAAATTGATTATTTTTTATATCGTTTAATTAATAACTAATAGCAAAGGTAATCGTGAATTTTTCATGTTAATGGTTATCCTTAATTTTATTTGTTGAACTTTTTACTTTTATGTTACTATACAGTTAATTATTTAACACTATTTTAACTAAAATGTGTAAAAGTTATATATTGAAAATATAAAACTATTGTACCTGATTTTCATATGCTGTATGTTTAAAGGTGCTACTGAAAACGTATCAGGATTTAAAATGAAAATGTATTTTAAATATTCTTAAACATTTATCATTTATTTACTATCAGACCTTATTCAAATGTGCGCAATTTATATTATAAAAATAAATCTATGAAAATACTCATATCAGCTTCATACCTTTGTGTTAAAGTATGATTAACTCTTGCTGCCTGTATATCATAAAGATGACGCCTTCTCCAAAACAGATTGACGGTTTATCAGAACATGTATTATCATACAACGATAACTATTTAGGTGATTTAAGGATGAAGAGTTTGCAACATGATACATACATACATACATACATACATACATACATACATACATACATACATACATACATACATACATACATACACACACAGACACACACACACACACATACATACAATACAATACATACATACATACATACATACATACATACATACATACATACATACATACATACATACATACATACATACATACATACACAAACACATACAAAGATACATACATACATACACACACAGACACACACATACATACAATACAATACATACATACATACATACATACATACATACATACATACATACATACATACATACATACATACATACACACACACACACACACACACACATACATACATACATACATACATACATACATACATACATACATACATACATACATACACAAACACATACAAAGATACATACATACATACACACTCAGACACACACACATACATTCAATACAATACATGCATGCATACTATTATAACTTTATCAGTGTTATTATATTGTTAAATTTATGGTATTTGGTTCTTATTTACTCTTCAGATTTTAATATATAAATTGGGCAGTCTTTGGGCTGCTTATTAAAGGTATACGTGTGGGGATTGAAAAAAGTATCTGGCAACATTGATGGATGGTAGAATAGGAATTAATCTATATTAATTGCTTCCAATTGTCTATATAACCCATTGACAGAGAGACATCTTACGTCTTTCCACGAGGAGTAATTTCGAGATGTAAAAGAAAATTATCATAATGCAGTATGATCAGGTAATTTAATTGTCGGAGATATGAACCTTGCTTATGTTTTCTTTTTCTGTTCCGGTAATAACCTTCTGCTGTTTCGTTCTTCTAGTTTGGAAACAGAAATGGCAAAATTGAAGCTAGAAGATCTGCACATAGTAACACCTCTGGGTGTTGGAGGTTTTGGAAGGGTAATATTAGTAAGTACTTTATTCTCCAATTTGTGTTTCTCGTCTTTTTATCCCCATAAATACTCCTGCATGTCATAGGAACAAATAATGAATGTAGGAGACGCGGCGGGTCATTCGTTTAGCGTGACAGGCTTGAAGCCCTAAAAAATACTGTTTCGAATTCTACCAGGGCCCTTTACTTTAGCGGGTGGCCTGGTTACTAAATAACATCCAACTAAACCCTCTTCTCTGAGTCTCTGAAGAAAAATGGGGAATATAAAGTGTGTTCGTCTGTTCATCATTCACACTTTTATGCGGTTTGTTACTGTTAACACATATACAGTACCATAAGCTGGTACATTCACACATCATATAAACTAATTATGGGACATACAGTGAGTTCCTAACCGGTTTCCATTGCTTTTTAATCAAGCGTTCACTGTATCAATTGTTCTTGTATTGCTCGGGATCAAATTTTGGAAATGGCAAACAAAACTTCCAATTGGTAGATCAGTCAGCTCCAATCGCATGTCCTACCTCCACCGAAACGCTAACCCTGTTTTCCAAATAAAGTATATGACAGGGGTTTCAAGTCATGAGTACCTTCATACACTACTATGATAATGGTTGCACGACGTAAGAGAGGTGGATCTTACTGAAAATGTATGATATCGAAAAGCAAAGGAAAGGAATTATATAAAGCATATTTGCGTAATAAATTATGATGGTGACTCTGATCGATGCATGTGAGTTTGTAAGATCAAGATCATCTGTGTTTGCCTAAGGCAGCAGCTACACTTAGTTTCATATCAATTAAAAATTATGTGGATGGACTACTCATGGCTAGCAAAGATCTTGATATTAGTCTGCCTGAAAATGAATACAATGTACTACACAAATACAAGACTTGAGTATTTAAAGCAAACCCTGTTTTATGAGATCCTATATGTTGAGGACAAAAGGATGTAACTTGGGATTATAAGGATTAAATGATCACGATTTGGATGGTCAACATAATTGTACTAGTCACTCACAAAGGTAACATATATCAGTCAAATATTATTTTTGACGACTTAATATAAGCTACACGTTGATAAATTCTATTCCATTATCATTTGATCTTAGAGAGACTCTTGAAAGTCAACGGCGAGAATCAGCTGGTAGATAATGTACATGTATATTAATTGTATGTGACTTCAGTTGTAAGTTAACATAACACTTACTAAAATGTACTAAACAAATACAGGTCTTGACTAAAGACAATACTTTTATATAGTATAACACAAATACAAGTCATCAGGAACGAATTTACCTTAAATTGTATATTATAAATGCATGTCATGAGGAAAGACAATACCTTGAAATAGTAAATTATTCGTATGTGTATAATTTACAGGTACAGGAAAAGAATAACAGCAATGAAACGTATGCTCTAAAGATACTCAACAAGCAGCACATCGTAGCGTATGGCCAACAAAAGCAGGTCATGAATGAAAAGAACATTATGGCGGAATTAAGATCCGATTTCATTGTAAGGTAATATTATGACTTTTATTTTCCATTCTACCACTGCTTGTAGCTGTCGTTAAAATGAGATGTTGATATGGTTTGGTTGGTCCGCTCTTCCTATAATATAATGTTCTCTTTAGCACGATTGAAAAAATAAAGAAGAAAAAAAAAAACAATTGCAAGAGAAAGAGTTAACCATGTTTAAATACACGCGGAAAGGATATGATAACTGTAGCAAGTTTTCTATCCTTATCCAACATTTTGAAATTTCTTTTTAACAACATCCTTGTTAGCAGTTTGATGAAGCAAAATCCTTTTTTTGCAGACAAGTGAAACTTGGTTCGCACGTTATCATTTTGCATATTTAACGCAATGACTACTTGATGTAGACAAAATAAAATTTGGTAGGCATTTTGGTATGCATAATAAATGAACGGCTCTGAGTTTAGTTGGAGTGTTGTTACGCATAAGGAACATTCAGTTCTGAGTTTATTTGGCGTATTGGTATGTATAATGAACATTCAGTTCTGAGTTTATTTGGCGTATTGGTATGTATAATGAACATTCGGCTCTGAGATTATTAGGCGTGGTTGTACGCATAATAAATTAACGGCTCAGAGTTTATTTGGCGTACTGGTATGTATAATGAACATTCAGTTCTGAGTTTATTTGGCGTATTGGTATGTATAATGAACATTCGGCTCTGAGATTATTAGGCGTGTTGGTATGCATAATAAATGAACGGCTCAGAGTTTATTTGGCGTGTTGTTATGCATCATGAACATTTGGCTCTCAGTTTACTAAGCGTGTTCATATGCAAAATAAACATTCGTCACTGAGATTATTAGGCGTATTGGTATACATAATAAATGAACGGCCATGAGTTTATTAGACGTGTTGGTATACATAATTAATGAACGGCCCTGAGTTTATTAAGCGTGTTGGTATACATAATTAATGAACGGCCCTGAGTTTATTAAGTGTGTTGGTATGCATAATAAATGAACGGCCCTGAGTTTATTAAGTGTGTTGGTATGCATAATGAACGGCCCTGAGTTTATTAAGTGTGTTGGTATGCATAATAAATGAACGGCCCTGAGTTTATTAAGCGTGTTGGTATACATAATTAATGAACGGCCCTGAGTTTATTAAGTGTGTTGGTATGCATAATAAATGAACGGCCCTGAGTTTATTAAGTGTGTTGGTATGCATAATATTATGCATAATAAATGAACGGCCCTGAGTTTATTAGACGTGTTGGTATACATAATTAATGAACGGCCCTGAGTTTATTAAGTGTGTTGGTATACATAATTAATGAACGGCCCTGAGTTTATTAAGTGTGTTGGTATGCATAATAAATGAACGGCCCTGAGTTTATTAAGTGTGTTGGTATGCATAATATTATGCATAATAAATGAACGGCCCTGAGTTTATTAGACGTGTTGGTATACATAATAAATGAACGGCCCTGAGTTTATTAGACGTGTTGGTATACATAATTAATGAACGGCCCTGAGTTTATTAAGTGTGTTGGTATGCATAATATTATGCATAATAAATGAACGGCCCTGAGTTTATTAGACGTGTTGGTATACATAATTAATGAACGGCCCTGAGTTTATTAAGTGTGTTGGTATGCATAATATTATGCATAATAAATGAACGGCCCTGAGTTTATTAGACGTGTTGGTATACATAATTAATGAACGGCCCTGAGTTTATTAGACGTGTTGGTATACATAATTAATGAACGGCCCTGAGTTTATTAAGTGTGTTGGTATGCATAATATTATGCATAATAAATGAAAGGTCCTGAGTTTATTAGACGTGTTGGTATACATAATTAATGAAAGGTCCTGAGTTTATTAAGTGTGTTGGTATACATAATAAATGAACGGGTAAGAGTTTATTAAGTGTGTTGGTATGCATAATATTATGCATAATAAATGAACGGCCCTGAGTTTATTAGACGTGTTGGTATACATAATTAATGAACGGCCCTGAGTTTATTAAGCGTGTTGGTATACATAATTAATGAACGGCCCTGAGTTTATTAAGTGTGTTGGTATGCATAATAAATGAACGGCCCTGAGTTTATTAAGTGTGTTGGTATGCATAATATTATGCATAATAAATGAACGGCCCTGAGTTTATTAGACGTGTTGGTATACATAATAAATGAACGGCCCTGAGTTTATTAAGTGTGTTGGTATGCATAATATTATGCATAATAAATGAACGGCCCTGAGTTTATTAGACGTGTTAGTATGCATAATAAATGAACGGCCCTGAGTTTATTAGACGTGTTGGTATACATAATTAATGAACGGCCCTGAGTTTATTAAGTGTGTTGGTATGCATAATATTATGCATAATAAATGAAAGGTCCTGAGTTTATTAGACGTGTTAGTATGCATAATAAATGAACGGGTAAGAGTTTATTAGACGTGTTTGTATGTCTAATGAACATTCGGCTCTGAGTTTATTCGGCGTGCTATTATGCATAATGAGAGATCGGCTTAGAAATTTTTTAAGCATGAAGATATGCAAAATGAACTAACAGCTTCGAGTTTCATGTAATTAAATCATTATCAAATTTACAACAGTTTTTGAACTGTTTGGGTCAATACTTGTATCGGATTTAACTTTTTTTCAGTCAATAGTTGTATTGGTTGGAGTTGTTTGGGTTTATGGTTGCATAGCTTTAAACTGTTTGGGTCTATACTTGTACTGACTTCAACTTTTTGAGTCTTTACGTTTTTCTAGTTTGAACTGTTTGGGTTAATACATATATTGGTTTGAACTATTGTGGGTCAATACTTGTATTGGTTTAAATTATTTGGGTCAATACTTGTATTGGCTTGAAAAACTTTGAGTTTATGCTTTTTGCTTTAGTTTGAAACATTTGGGTCTTAAATTGTATTGGTTTGAACTGTTTTGGTCTATATTTTGTATTGATTTGAACGTTCTGGTTTTATACTGGTATTTGTTGGAACTGTTTGGTTCAACACTTGTATTGGTTTGAACTATTTGGGTCTATTCTTAGAATGTTTTCAACTGATTGGGTCTACAAATGTATTTGTTTGAACTGGTTGGGTCTTTACTTGTGTTGATTTCAACTGTTTGGGTCAATACTTGTATTTGTTGTGAATTGTTTGGGTGTATAATTGTATTGGTGTGAAATTTTTGTGTCTATAATTGTATTGGTTTGAACTGGTCGGGTCTGTAATTGTATTGGCTTGAAGGGTAGGGGTCTATACCTGTATTGGCTTGAAGTGTTTGGTTCTATACTTAAATTGGCTTGAGGTGTTTTGGTCTATACATGTATTGGTTTTCAAGCAATACGTGTTATCCAAGCGAAAGCTGAATTCATTTCACGTTGGATCATATTTATACAAGAACTATTTTCTAGGTTTCTAGGTTGCATTAATCAACACTCCATTCTATCCAAACATGTTTGTCAATCTGACATGAACGAAATAGTAAATGAGTAGTCATTGTTGATCTACTCAGTTTGTTAGTTAAACAATTTGTTTTTCTTCAAAAGAGTGCTCTAAATGAAGTTTAGATTTTATAATTTAGGAAAAACAGTAAATTTGTATTTGTTATGCTTATTTCAGGGCAACTTGCTTCAGAAAAGTTTCAATCAATTAAATAGCGATTTTGGATAATATTTGTTCATTAGGAAACACTAAATATGTTGAACGTGAGAAACAGATTAGATTAATTATTATGAATATGTAAAGTCTGAATTTAAAAGAAAATGAATACAGAGTACAAAAACACATGTGATACATTTACATATCGTAATACGGTTATGTCGCAAAATTAAATGTCCACCGTGATGTGCATAACTTCAACATGATTTAGAGACAATAACAATTATGCAATTATTCCATGTTAGGCCGTGAAATTCTTTTGATATCAAGACATTTATACACAAGCCAGGTGTGATGTGGTATAACCAATGTACCCTTTTCTACAAGATATCAATTCTCATGTAGAAAGTGCAAACGAAAAATCAATCTCATAAAAATGACAAAGCGTCATTAAGACATCGAAGAATCTAATCAACATTTTGACCTGACAAACATTCAGTAGCTATTGTAAACAAAACTATTTGTAATTAAGGCATCCTTAGCTGGATATGTTAATACAATTTTTGTACTATCATAGATGTTAGTTATAAGGTAGGCATGTTCAAACAACAGATCTGGAACTATTTGTCTTTGACAATTTTGTTTTCATTTTCCAGGTTGCATACAACTTTTAAGGATGATGAACATCTGTATCTGTTAATGGAGCCTTGTCTTGGAGGCGAGCTGTTTACGTTGTTATATGAAGAGTAAGTTAAATAATTGTATACACTGCTGATTCAACTTTTGTTTTTGTGCTTGTATGTTTTACAATAAGGATAACACTTAAAGCAAATCAAGAAATATGTTGCAGTAGGGTGTTGAAAATCAAACAATATATAAAGAAGAATCATCAACACCTTCGAACGAGTATTTTTGCAACCAGACTAATTGTGCATGTATACTTGAAACAGATAGCGGCGCAGATTTTGTACATCGCGTTATGTAACAGTTGCGTATTCTCCTTTACATAACATAAATATTGGCTACGTGTTACTTTCAGGAACTTTCAAGTGATTCCTTACATCATATTTAAGATTATTTGCTGTACTGGCCTTGTTTATATTGTACACATGTATCATCTTATATACACCTTATGGGTGAGATTTCTTTAAACTTATAGCGCAATCAAGGGGATTAATTAAATACTGGAACTAAATAATCTGTCAACTTTAATCTTGATCCAGATGTCTTAGTGATCTCCACAAATTAGTTACATTAGTTGTAACAAATACATTTTTTAAACTGAAAGGTTATCCTTATAAAGAAAATTTAAGTAATTTGTTGTTATTTACATATTGGTATCGGGTTCGATCCCTAGACAAGTCATACCAAAGACTAACAAAAATGGTACTAACAGCTGCCTTGCTTGGCGATCAGCATTAAGGGTTAGTGTCAGGACTGGTCGGCTTGGTGTCAGGATAATGTGACTGCGTGGGACATCATGCTACATGTCTGCGACTTGATGCCCCAGTGCTAGACATCACTATAAAGTGCATCACTGCAGATTTCGTAGCGATATGACTGAACATTTTTGAAAGCTACGTTAAAAATCCTAATCAAACAAACAAACAAACAAACAAATAACATTCATTTGATAAATATGATAATATTATTTAACTATATTCCTCTTGTTTTCTCACTTGTTCAATTTACGATACTACGACTCGATCGAGCACTTCATTGCCTTAATTAACACATTAATATTAATTAGAAGTCTTGTAAATTAATACCACGTGACTTTTATGGTTGCAGATGTTGTATGAATCTGCTTATATAATTATTTAGATTTTCATAAAATATTTTTAGACCCTGTGAGCAATGTTCCCTCTAAGCTGCGCGCGCGCACAGCTGCTCGGTCATCAACGAGCAGCTTAATTATCAATTTTTGCTCAATCCAACGTTAAATTTTGCTCGTCTCCGTAATGCTTACGCAGTGTTGTGAGCACTGCGCGCACCTTTACCATTCGCTTAGAGGGAACGTTGTCTGTGACAAGAAGAAAATGCAGGGGATTAGTAGTATTTGATGAATACCGTGTTGGTCGGATGTACTAAACTACATTAAAGAAGTTTCGAAGTTTTTAATTGAAAAGAAACATATTGGTGATTAATTAGAAAAGATGGCTTTTTCATTAGAAAAGATAATCAAAGTCGACCTTATATAATTTGTCTTCTCGGATGGCAATGCCTCGCGGGAGATCTATAACGCAGTCCACATAACTTTGAAACAAAATCAATATTGAATAAATTCATAACCATATACATGTATCAAATGAATCACTGCTATGACCTTGGCAAGAAAACACATATATTAAATGAATCACTGCTATGTCCTTGGCAATAAAACACATGTATCAAATGAATCACTGATATGGCCTTGGCAAGAAAAGCTCCCCTTTTGTCTTTTCTGAGTGAAAACATATTTATGTTGAAGATGTGCGTTATTGATATTCTCTGGAATGAGACGAATGTTCGAAAATGATCTGGTTGCCTTACCGTAAATTCTAACACAACTCAGTGTATGTCGACATTGAACAAAGTCTAATACTATGTTCATTTAGGCTTGTAAACTTGTTTATTTGTTATTGTAGAGAGAACCTCAGTCATACGGCAGCCAAATTCTACACTGCCTGCATAGTTGAGGCATTGAGCTTCATGCACTCTAGAGGAATCATCCATAGAGATCTAAAGCCCGAGAATGTACTCCTGGACTCCAAAGGATATGCAAAACTGGTATGTGTACCTCAATATTACTCTCCTAGACTACAGTTAACGTGTAAAACTAGTATGTATAATTTTAGATTTTACTCTTACATACACCATGTCTTGTACTATGCCCTTCACTGAGGCACTTTACATTTTTCTGTCTGATTGACTTTTATATGATCGTTATAACTCCCACATTGACTGAGACACATAACAATTTTAAAGTGGATCTAATTTTAAATAAATAAAATATATCACGATTGGAACCGCGTTTCATTTTAGGCGCCACACAAATGGTTTGGCTGTACGAAGTCCCTGTTATGATAAATATACCCTAAATCAAAACCGTGAATATTTCTTATTCATTTTTTCTCTTTTCCTCACTGCCGACCCAACATAACCTTGTATGTAGCTAACGCTTTGTCCGTCTGCATCCCCGTAAACCATCTCTGCCATTCTAACTTTCGGTGTATATCTCTAAATAAATCAATGCTTTTCTAAGAAACTTGGTATTGGTCTAATGTCTCTTATCTGCCTTGTGCTATTCACAATGCTTCAGTTCCAATATTTCTAAAATGTTTCGGCAGTTTAGTCTGTTGATCCATTTGTTAGTTATAAACACCTTTCCGGATCTTATCTCCCAGGTCGTTTGATATATATGAATAATGTTTGGCACACATATCACAACCGTAATCAGGCTGTGTCTTATGCATTTAACAAATATAAAGTTTTAGTAATGTAATGTTTTCATTCAGTTATTTGTCCTGCCATCCATTATTCCCAATTTAGCTGCAGGGGCGCTTAACTCCAAAGTCTTGTACACTAAAGTTAAGATGCACTTATTGGATAAGCATTCTAATAGAACCTTAATACTCACAGTTCTTCTGCTAATCATTTTTCTCCATTTATCTGATCATTCATTCATCAATCATACATACATTTCTGGAGCATAGCTGTGAAATCCATGAATACATCTCTATAAATGTTAGAACACAAATTTGGAACACAGATATGGCTATTATTGTGCCGTTTGCTATTTCATAATTCTTTAGTTGTAGTATTTTGAATGCCTTGTTCCGTTAGTTTCTTCAAACCACATTAACTATTCATCCTTTGTTACTGGAGCAAAACACATAACGCGACCCATTTCCATGCTTGCTTTGTTGATTCGAATTTTTTTTCTATATATGAAGTCTGCAATTAATAATTGTCTCCTAGCAGACATATGGCCTGACAAGGAATGTAGTCCACTGCATGTTTTTGTTGTATTCTCAAACCATTGATGTGATAAAGAGGCTGTAAATATATCACTATTACTTTCTTTATCTGCATGTTCTTAAATATTTTTCTTTGACAGAACATAATTCCCCAAATAGTTTTAGATATTTCAACAGCACGGGAAACACATGTGGCACAAGTTGCCTATGGACACATATTTTCCATTTCTATATTTTTATGTCGCCTTAGGTAGAAGGTATAGCATGTACTACATACATTGAGAGTGATTCACCAGAGGGTATTCTTATACTTAGAATAAGGACTGATAGTCACGAATCATCGAATATTCTCAGTACGGATCTTTACATAGGCGGGATAGCAATAGTGGTATCATCCATAGTCTTGTTTGGTTTTGTCAGAAAAAAAAATCGATTGTCAGTACGGATCTTTGCATAAGCGGGATAGCAATGTTGGTATCATTCATAGTCTTGTTTGGTTTTGTCAGGAAAAAAGTCTATTGTCAGTACGGATCTTTACATTAGCGGGATACTGATTTTGTTATCATCCATAGTGTTGCTTATTTTATTAGTACATAATTCAAACACTGATTCAGCCTCTGATAACTGCAAATCAACAACAGTTTACACCATACATGTTTGAACTGTACTCTTTAAACATGAATCTGACAGTCCGCCTTAGAATGGATTAGGAAGACTGACTGCTCCAATCAGATGTTGTTGTACCCCATTGTAGTCGATAAGAAATTATTAATTTATTTTCTATAATTGTTCCTGGAGATTCATTCACCAGTGAGGAATGTTGCTTGCATGAAGTCAAAAGAGGATTAAAATCTAAACAAAAATATATTGTTTACTGATGTCAGTCGCAAGAATTTGGAGTAAGGTGACTAAACAAAGTTTTATTTTCCGCCTGATTCCGAAAAGGGCATATGAACTAACATTTCATTTAATGAAATTAGTTTTAGAAAATGCCGCATAATCTCAAACGAATATTTCACTTAATGTGACCAGGTACGTTCTTAACACAAATATGGTCTTGGTTCATTTGGCGTTATAACTAATACACTGCATTTCAACAAATTTGTATAAATATGAAAAACACATACAGCGATATGACGAAAAGTATTTTCGTCAATACTCGTAAACGGTTTCATGCCGATAATTATGTAAATGATTACCGTTCATTATTCTTCCATAAACCTTTCTGACATAGCTTGCTTTGTATTTCGAATATGTCAGGGGAGGCATGTTCTAACCTTGATAAACTTGTGGTCTAGCTCTTCTAGCCTTTCATGTCAAAATGATACGCTAAACTTAATCTTATAAATCGCGTTTTTATTATTGGTTTTTCATTCTTTCATTTTGATAATAAATATAATTTCTTTATGTGGTGAATAAACATTATCTACCATTGTTTTTCCTATAGTCCATAGATTTGCAACTTTTTGTTTCATAGTACTTTTATCACTGCGGTGTCATGGATTCACGCTGATTTTGTAAAACGTTTAGGGAAATAATTTGCAACACATTTCGTATTAAAATAAATCGCATTCGGTGAATCATTGATAGCTCAGCGCACTCCTAATTCATCTATTTGTTAAGTAAATATTTCACATGTCATAACTTATGTTGGGTAATTTTTTCAGAACAGACTCTTCTTTTCAGCTACATATAATACGTATCTATTTATGCGTTAATTTTTCTCTAAAGATTGACTTTGGGATGTCCAAGAAGGTGATACCAGGAGAAAAGACCTGGACGCTATGTGGAACGGCAGATTATATGGCCCCTGAGATGGTTTTAATAAAAGGGCACGACACAGCGGCAGACATTTGGTCTTTGGGAGCTCTTGTTTTTGAAATGCTTTCTGGCAGGTAAGAATGACAAACACTATACGGTAGTTACAAACGGTTTGCAGTGCACCAACACCTCACTGTGTGTTTTTCTCTGTGTGTGTGTGTGTGTGTGTGTGTGTTTGTGTGTGTGTGTGTGTGTGTGTGTGTGTGTGTAATACATGCAATCCAACAGCGAGAAGATATATTTTTGTGCAGCTCAAGTTACAATAGCTAACATTTCAATATATCATTATGTAGATGTATGCTTAACATATAACAGAGAATATAATCATCTACTTTAGACCTCTCTTACCAACATGACACATTTTAAATCTGAACAGGATGTAAACCATATCGATTAAAAAAAATTAATTATCATACACATACTTTGTCATAAAAATAAAAATATTGAACTTTAATTTATACATTTTAAAAACTTTTTATTAAAAAACATTTACCAACCCTGTGATTAAAAATATAACACCGCATGATGATCGCATGCACTTCTTTACATTATAACTTGACATTTGACGGATGCATGTGTCACCTACCGTGAGAATGTATCTGTGTCTTTATCCGATGCATTTTTTGGTACTTTCATCCGAGACCGATACAGCGAAATTGCTTCGGACAAAAAGATAGTACTCGAGTTATTGTGACTGATGATGGCATGCACTACTTTACATTATACCTCGACATTTGACGGATGCATCTGTCACCTACCGTGAGAATGTGTCTGTGTCTTTATCCGATGCATTTTTTGATACTTTCAACGGAGACCGATACAGCGAAATTGCTTCGGACAAAATATAGTACTCGAGTTATTGTGACTGATGATGGCATGCACTACTTTACATTCTACCTCTACATTTGACCGATGCATGTCAGTTGCCGTTTTCAGTTACGGTTATCGCATCGGATGCAACGAATGGTAAATGCGTATTTAACCTTTGACATCGTGTACAATCACATGAATCTCACAAATACAATTGTGAAATATTTACAATATCTAGTTCTACAGAGACGTAGCGGGTGGAGGTGGGGGGCATAGGGGGACAGATGTGAGCGAACGCCAGACTACTGGAGGCGTCAAAATGGGCTTTGAAATAAATAGGTTGTATGTGGCATTTCATAATATCATTATATCGCGTGTGATGTGACCGTATGCACTATGCAGCTATGCATTAGTTTTTTTTCCTCTTCCCTTTAAAAGCCGTTGGCGTAACATTGGGTGATGGTGATTTTATTGATGAAAATAATGGGTTTCAGAGTTGAGGGGAGGAGGGGTTGGGGGTTGGGTTCGTAAAAATGAATCTTGTCCCCGGGCTCGAAACACTCTAACTAGGCCTCTGTAGTTCTAGTATGTGATAATTGATTTCCATTATGTGGGATAATTCAGAAGAGATAGAAGGCACATGATGGTGACATGACATATTTCCTAAAACATTTAAACATATACTTTTGTATTATTTTCTCAAGTCAACGTTGAAAGAAAGCTGTATGTCGGTTCGTTTGTGTTATTATTTCTGTACCTATTTATAAGTACCTAGTCAGCATATGAAATTGTGTATTTTTCAACAGTTGCATTTCGTCTTCCAGCTCCCTCTTTGCAGACAAGGATGATAATCACATGCAGACTTGTAATAATATCTTACAAGGGATCAATGATGTTGTCTTCCCAAATGAAATTAGGAATATCGCCGAAGATTTCATACGGAAATTATGCAGGTAAGAACGAGATTGATGCTGCCGTCTTCCTAAATAATATAAGAAACATTTCGGAAGGTCTCTTTCGTAAACAACACAAGTGAGAAATCAATAGATGATGTTATCCTCTGAAGGGACATAGGAACACTGAAGATTTTATATGGAATTTATGCAGGAAAAAAGGTATTTTAGTAGTAGTTTTCATCGTTCTAGTTATCTGCCAGAAATGTTATTTCAAAGGAGTTGAACGATGACAGTACTCTGACTAATATAGGCATCAAGAACAAAAATGAAGAGAACAAATGTCTGACCTCCAGGTACACAAAATCAAAACCTACACGATTTTAAATTAACACATTTTAAACGTTCGCTGGATAGTGGTTAAACATACTTTGTGATAAAAAGAAAAATAAGGTTTGTAGGTATCTCAGTAGATATTTCACTCTGCCTCTCGGGCTTCAGTGGATGTATAAGTAAAACTATTTCTTTGTGCTTCTTTTAGCTTCTAGAAGAATTTGAAAAAGGGAAAAACACAGTTGATCATATCACAGTATATAAAACATTAGAGTTTAAATGCTAATGAAACTGTAAAACTCACCATAGTCTTTCTCCCTGCGTATAGATAAATATATACTGTTTATTGCTGTACATAACGAGTAGGCTGAAGATCTGTAGCCCAACGTGTCCATACAACGACAAAGTGAATAAGAATTTTGCCGCTATTTCATTATTATCTTTTTTCTTATTTACAATATCTCTGTCATAGAGATTGCACTGTTCCTTAGGCCTCACGGGCGTCAGGCTGTTGTATTAAAGATAACGTGCAAACAATGGAAGGAATATGATACTTTTGTCTGTTGCATGACGGTATAGTGTAGACCATAATTAATGAATCAGTCTATATATATAGCAAGATTTAGCTTTTGAACAAAACACATAGCTAAACATTTAAAACCAAAAGATACATGTCATAGTAATAGAACCACCATGTGTATAATTGATTTATGATACATGGATGAATTTTATTCAAGCATTGGCTTTATTCCCTTTCTTTTATTTATAAGAAATAATCCTGTCAAACGCCTCACCGCGCAGGAAATACCAATGCACGGATGGTTCAACGAATTCCACTGGGAGGACTTACGAGGCAGAACAATGGAACCACCTTTTATTCCAAAGGTTATAACCCCCCCCCCCTTCTCACTCTCTCTCTCTCTCTCTCTCTCTCTCTCTCTCTCTCTCTCTCTCTCTCTCTCTCTCTCTCTCTCTCTCTCTCCACGCAGAAACAAACAAACTGCAAGATAATTAATTGCTGTGAATTAGCCGTTAATCTTGATATACCAATTGTTTTGGATTACGCGATTCCTTTAAACATCTGATTTAAGAACCATTTACAGATACAACTGGACCCTCATTGCCATCCGATGCATATCCATCTTTTAGCATACACTAATACGGCAGTTTCTAAAAACTAAATAAACACATTTTTGATATCATACAAAAATGAACGGATTAGTGATTTTTAATCATGCACCCCATAATATGATGTAACACATAGCATTACTTTTATATGCCCTTTGTCCCTGTTATCTTGTTCTGACAACTATTTACACTGTAAAAAATATCCCATCTATGGTTATTGTTGTTCAAGTCAAGTAATATCGACAAATGAGAGAATGGCATTTTAACCGTTGCTTTGTTTAATTTTTTATGTCCATCTCTCTCGATATTTCAATTTCCTTGTTTTTGTTTGTTCAGTCGTTGATTGTTTACAAACTATATATTAACCCAAGACGTATGTGTTTCGTTATTCAGGTCAATTCCTCAGTTGATGCCAGTAATTTCGATTGTGAAAGCTTATCAGAAAAGGCAGATTATCCATGCATTGATGACGTAACAAGCTGGGACCCGGACTTTTAGCTCAGTTCTACGATTCCCACCTTGTATCTGTCAACTTCAATTTTTCTCGGATGAAACGAAATTAAGTACCTAGGAAAGGAAACAATGTAATCATGATGTTAGAAGCTAACAAAAACGCTTATCATTCACAAAATCACTGAAGTATGTAAATCAGTTGCAGAGTCTACAAATATCTGTGAACAAATATTTTGCTGGACGTTTGTTAGGGATTGCCATCAAGTTGTGGGATTCGCACATACTTGATATCGATATGCAAAATATATGCATATTACAAGCCAATCATGGGCAAAAACAATCACATTAATCGTTCATTTTATATTTTTAAAAAATAGAATTCAAAACTTTTGAAAAGATAATGAAACGTTTAATTATTGATTTGTATATGCTTTACATCCCAATTGATTTCTGTGGAAGTGAGCGCTGTTTTTGCTGACACCTCTTAAAGTTCCATTCCAAGCATATTTGGCGTTGTCAGTATTTTCAAGGCGTCCCCTGGTAAAAACTGTTCTGGATAACCGAAGGTTTAGTTATTTAAAGTAACTATTTGTTTGTTCGTAGTTTTTCTGATGGTCGTTATCCTACAGTTTTCTGGTTCCATACTCACTTCCCTTCTGGTATTTTACCTGTTGGCCGTCTTTGTTTCTCCTTTCACATTTTTCTGGTTCTAATTAGTTGCAACTCTTGCCAGGAATCATTTTTTTTGCGAACTTACATTATATTTTTCCTTTTTATGTTATTGTTTAGAATATTATTTGGTATGGATGTTTCAAATAGTTCAAGGTTGTCTTTTTAATTTCAACCTATTTTGTTCTACAGTTGGTGTGTGTGAGTGTGCGTCTCTCATTTCTCTATGGTGGCACCACTCTTTGATTTCTTGTCTCCGTTTAGAAGGCCAGTGGTCACGCAAGGGATTGACCTAAGTTTGTTGTGTGTTTGTCACTGTTTCAGTATCAAGTTGGTTGTTGCTTCCATTGCTTCATAGTACTTCCTTGTGCTTTTCTTTATTTTTACTTTGCTCTTTTCTTCCACACCTTGAATTGTTGATTTGTGCTTGATTTGTGGTAGCTGCTTCTGTTTTTCTTCCCTGGTTGTCTGTCGGTTATATGTGTAGGTGCCTCTCTAGCTTCGATGTCTTTTACCTTGTCTGTTATTTCAATGTCCCTGTTTGTAAGCTCTACTATCTCTTATGTCTGTTTGTGTAGTACTTGTTGCGGTTCTCCGTCCTAAAGTTGTGTTAGCCTTTCTTCTCGTGAGAATGTAGTGTTCATTTATGTTGTTTCCTTTGGAAGCGCTCGCGTGTGTACAGTCAGTTTGTATAAAACAATTGAAACCAAGATTGACATGTATAAAAAGATTCAGAATCGTTATTACTTCTGAAAACAAGAAACTAAATTGTATGGTACACTTCCAAACGAGTACGCTTTAATTTACAAAAAATATAGTACTCTCATTCCTGAAAGGGAATTTGCTTTCTCAAGAGATTTTGTATCACGTTCGTTCATGTTCAGCTATACTAATTTTATGTAACTAATGCCTTTTTCTCTCTTACTTTTCCTTTGTTTGTAACTAATACATTTTCTCTCTATTTCTTTTTCCTGTTTGTATCAATTTCCTGTGTTATTATTTCCCATGTTAGAATCGTTATCTGTGAAAAGAGGAGATAAAAATTTATGATGATGAGTTGCATTAAATTAAAAGTTCATTGAAACGTTAAATTTTCTTTTATGTTTTGAAATTTCCAGAACTTAAAATAGCGTTCGTTGGTTGTTTTAATTATAGACTCAAAACGTTCTTGACTTCGAAAGTCCATGTATTTCCTGCCACATGACACTTGCCCAGTATTTTGCAAAACTCTGTTAATAAAATCTCTAATTTATAATAATTTAACATTTTCTATACATTATATGTCTTAAACAATTATATGTATTTCCTCCAATATTCCAATGCTTCAGTTATTCCACGTTATATTACTATGGCACTCACGTGACCATCACTATATTTTATGTTTCTCGAATATTTGGACCCTTGTTTTGTTTTGTTTTGTTATTTGCTTGTTTTGTTATTTTGTTTATATTAATTGTTTGAGGTTTTATTTCTTTCAAATGCTAAAACCGTACTTGAATTTGTTCTTGGGTGAATTTGATCAACGGGAATAAAACATTTTGGCAAATGTAGAGTACTTTTTTCAGCATAAAAATAACAATTATAACACTTATTAATGGGTTATATGCTGACTTGATCATTTTTGGAATATGTTATATTACTTTCAAGTAACACGATATATTTGTTGCGTGAACATTTTGTCAAATAGCGTCGAAAAGGGTGCCAAGTGATAACATTTACAATTTAGCTTGCCTCCATGAACTACGACATATTCATGATATTACACGTCGTCGTTGCTAACCAAGTATCCGATATGATAACCTATCTACAGATAGGGTTATCTCATCGGAACCTTGGCTAGCGAAGATGACTAGACGTTCGCTTTAGCGTCTTTCGTCCTGAAGGGGTACTTTTATACATGCATTTGTGTTTCAATTAAATTCATTAGGAACCTTTTTTCATTCAGTCATGTTTTCTGCAATAAGGTACACATATTGTTATACCTGGAATCTTGAATCTTCATCGGGTGCTGCGTGTTGACAAATAGCACACCTTGACTACAATTATAGGTGACAGTGACGCAGATTTTAAGTTGCGCTGACCATGTTTAAAATGTGTCATGTTTATTTTTTTAAATTTCTGTTCACGCTAGAATCACAAATCTAGCTGGAAACAATTATTAGTATCACACCTTACCACCAGAGAAGGTCAGTGTGACCTATAATTAATATGTTATTGCATTAGCTTAAGAGTTCATCTTACATTGCTGAATATTTAGGTTTCCTGCAGGCAAGTTGTGTACATAACGCTAGACCTCGAGTCATAAGGGGAAAGTATGCATATATTTGTTCATACACTATCGTCATAAAAAAATCAGGGAACTGTGGCATATTTTCCAGTCTTCACCTACTTTAGTTAATAATATAGAAAACAAATATACAAATGTACGAATCCGGATTAATCTAGCTTCATAGCAATTTGTAAAAAAAACCTCCCGTGCTAACTTTAATATGACTAAAGATACTAACGTATTCAATGTCATATCACGTATAACGTATTTGCCTGTTTTTATGCTGATTGGATGTACTTCCAAACTTCATGAAGTATACAGATGCAATCGAGGTATTGTAAAAACAAATATAAATGGACCGAACAGTAGTTGTTGTTGTTGGCTTGACTTTGCTTGCGAAGATTTGGAAGGGGGATGTCCACGTCTATTGCACGCGCTGGTGGCTGATAAACTATTCTGTGAGAGGCATGTCCGTCCACAGAGGCTGCAGGGGAATGTCTGGGTGGTGGTGGATGCTGCTGATGGTTTCCGGTAGTTTTCTTTGCCATCGTTTTTCCGCCAAGCTGGCCCGTCTATTTTGTCCAAAAGTGGTAGTGGCTCAGTAAGCTGTACTTCGCCAACTTTCACGGCTTGTGATGCCATTGGCGTTGCTTGATACCACACGTGGTGAGGGTCTTTTTCAAGGAGTCTTGATATCTGTTAAGAGGTGCCCTTCTATCACGGTGGCAAGTAGACAGTCATACAGTGCGATCTTTGGCAGGCGATGATCCTCCATCCTGTACACGTACCCTGCCCAACGTAGCTGTATCGTCACTAGCATTACCTAAACGCTGGCGATCCCTGCTTGTTTGTGGACTTCAATGTTGATGACGAAGTCACTCCAAAGGATGTTGAGGATAGTGCGGAGAAGGCGCAGATGGAAGCGTTCAAGGAGGCGGGAGGTGGCGGCTATAGGTTACTTAGGATTTATCGCCAAATAGGAGGGTGATCAGTACGAAAGCTCAGATCGTTGTACCTCTTGGGACTGGCACTGTACCACACTGGTTTATGGAGTCTGCTGAAGATCTTGTTTGCCTTGGCCAGTTTTCTGTGTGGACAACAAGGACAGTCTCATTGGCAAAGAGAAGTCATCTGTTCAGTGTTTCCAAAGCCTTGGTGTGGGCCTGAAAACGCCTTACGTTAAAGAGGTTTCCATTTGTACGAAATCAGATATAGATGACATCTTCGTCATTGAGACCTTCTGTTGCTTTTTGTAGCATCACGCTGAAGAAGATTGAGAACAGTGTAGGGGCTGAAACGCAGCCCTGTTCACTCCATTTACAATGGGGAAGGTTGGTGACAGGTCGTTATTGTTTCTGACCTGACCAAACTGGTCTTTATGAAGTTGGATGATCATGGTAAGTACATTTAGAGGATATCCCTACTTTTCAATGATTTTCCACAGTCCATTTTTGGTGACTGTCAAATGCCTTCGTCAGGTTCACAAATGTGATCTATAGTCCTTTGCTTTGCTTTCGACATTTCTTCTGGATCTGTCTCAGAATGAACACCATATCAGTTGTGGCCCAATTGGCTCTGAAGCCATATGACAGCTCTGGAGTATGTTCTTGTGCAATGGGGGGGGGGGGGGTACCAGTCTGTTTTACAACACTATAGCAAGGATTTGGGCTGTAATGAATAGCAGATTTATCCCACGGTAGTTTGAGCAGTCAGACATTTCCACTTGTTTTGTTCAATTTAATGATGACTGCGTCTCGGAGGTCTTGTGGAAGTTTTCCTTGCTCCCAGCAGCAAATGAAGAACTCGTGAAGTTTGGTGTGTAATGCTGAGTCTCCACTCTTTTACATCTCAGGCGGTATACCGTCGTTTTCGGCAGCCTTTATAGTCTTCAGCTGTTGTATGGTTGTTACAATCTCTTGCAGTTTGGGTGCCTGATTGAGTTCCATCTGTGGTGGCTGTTGTGGGATGCGATCAATAGCTGCATTCTGGACTGTAAGATTGGTGCTGAATAGGGCCTGGAAGTGATTCAGCGGTTTAGGATAGATTCCCTGTCGGTAAGTAGCTATTGGCCGATTGCACTCCTTAGGAGGCTCTGTATTTGGAAGGGAGGAGCATACACTGCTTTCAAAGCTTCATAGAACCCTTTGTAGTCACCAGTTTCAGCGTACAGCTGTGTTACTTTTGCAAGTTTTGTCCACCATTCAGTTTGTATGTCACGGCGGTTACACTAGAGGGATCTTCAGATAAGGCAGAAAGGTGCTTTTGATCTGTGGACAGGATGGTTGAGCAAGAAGGGCTTGGTACAATGATCTCTTTTTGGCAAGAATTTCTTTGATTTCTTGGTTGTTTTCATCAAACCAGTCTTTGTTTTAGTGATGAATTCAGGGATGTCTTCTGAGGTTTGCAGAATATCAGCCTTGATGTGATACCACATCGCTTAAGGAGGCAGATCTGATTGACTAATAAAAAATAGAAATACACACTGAATGCAAATGTACATTAAAAAATGCTGACATTGTGAATAAAAAAGTCGATAATATATTAGCTGAAATGGCAACTGAAGAATTATTACCAATGCAAATATATATATCCGATTCAATAGTTGTTACTGTAACTGATGTTTAGAAACTGATTGTATATTTGTAACATCAGCTGGTATAGAACGGAGTTTACAGCTGTGAGGTTTGCAAGTATTGTTAAATCTACAACTCGCTCTAATACCGTGTCCAGTGTTCTGATGTACCTAATGTACATATATCAAATTAGCACTCAAACATAAAAGGCTTAAATATACACATGTGATAAAGACTCACTGACAACAATTATTAATATTCATGTTTGGTAATCATGTCAGTTTAAAAGCCATTAGCTGAATTTACTTTAATGATGCCGAGTCCACTGATGACGACTATAATGATCACAATCAGAATTATATTGACGACTATTATGATCCTGCCTAATCATTCCAATGATGACGGCTATATTCATCCTACCCAAATAATATTGACTCCAATGATGACAACTATATTGATCCCGACCCTATAGATATTGACTCCAGTTATGACGACTATAATGATCCTGACTAATGATGCTGACTTCCATGATGACGACTATTAGAAAGATCCTGACTAATGATGCTGACTCGATAGATGACGACTATAATGATCCTGACTAATGATGTTGACTCCCATGATGACGCCTATAAAGATCCTGACTAATGATGCTGACTCGATAGATGACGACTATAATGATCTTGACTAATGATGCTGACTCCCATGATGACTATAATGATCCTGACTAATGATGCTGACTCGATAGATAACGTCTATGATGATCATGACTAATGATGCTGACTTCCATGATGACGCCTATAAAGATCCTGACTAATGATGCTGACTCGATAGATGACAACTATAAAGATCCTGACTAATGATGCTGACTTGATAGATGACGTCTATAATGATCTTGACTAATGATGCTGACTTCCATGATGACGACTATAAAGATCGTGACTAATGTTGCTGACTCGATAGATGACGGCTATTATGATCCTGAACGAACTGGGAATTCGTTCATCATTTCTTAAATGTAAACGGAAGGGAAAAAAGAAACGTTCTTTCAAAGCCGGCCGTCGCAGAACAGGAAGAAGGATTCCAGTTATCTCCCCTTCGCTCGTAACGGATAAACAACTTAAAAATTCTGCCGTTAATTTCAATAACCTGGTTAAAATTCCTCTGAAATTGTCAACTGTCCCAGAGATACCATTACGTATTGCATTATTCAACGCTCAATCAGTAGGATCACCCGAAAAGCACACAGAAATTGTTAATTTTATCAATGATAAGAATATTGACGTCTTCTTCCTGACAGAAACTTGGTTACTTTCGGTAGGTGATGAAAGTAAGTGTGCGGATTTAACACCCAGCGATTACTCCATCAAGTCGTTCCATCGCAACTCTCGCGGAGGTGGAATTGCTGTAATTACAAAGAATTCCTTGATCAAATACCTCAAGTACAACACAACCTTCAACTTCTGCCACACATCGTTTGAAATAGTCCAAACAACGCTCATACTGGAACAAAGGTCAGTCCATTAATTCTGTCTCTACCGTCCTCCTCCTAGTAGAAAAAACAAGCTGACTGAATCTCTCTTTTTGGAGCAGTTTCCAAATCTTCTAGAGTATGGAAATTCGCTAGGTGGCAACCTAATTATTCTTGGAGATTTCAACTTTCACTATGACTGTCCTGGTAAACCAAACACGTAAAAACTCCTAGATTCCATTCATGTTTTCAATCTTAAACAGTAAGTTAACCATCCTACCCATAAACTTGGTCACATTTTAGACTGGTTTCTTTATAGACCTGATGATAATATTCTGCAATCAACTCTTGTATCCCACGAACTTGCATCGGATCACCTCTGCATTATATGCCATCTTGACGTATCAGTCCCTAAACCTCCACCTCTATTTGCTACTAAGAGAAACCTCCGTATGATAAATAGAACCAAATTTATGCATGACATTCAAGAAAACTTAGCAACTTTTTTTACATTCAACAGCAGAACAACTTGATAACTGCCTACGTTCATTGCTTGAAAAACATGCCCCAGCCACCAAATGCAGAGTATCAATAAAAAAAGTGTTCTCCTTGGTATAGCAGTGTTAGGGACCAGCTTCGCACTGCAAAAAGACATCGCCGAAAAGCAGAGAGGCTTTGGCTTTCCACCAGACTCACTATTCATAAACAAATCTACGAAGCCGCTAAGAAGAACGTCACAAACATAGTCCATTTAGCCAAATCATCCCACTACAGTTCTAAGATCACGGAGAGTTGCAGCTGCAAAGAGCTCTTCGAGATAACTAATAAACTAATGTCAAGGAACAAATGTACACCACTTCCAACGATCTTCTCTCCACTAGAGCTACCAGACCAATTTGCAAATTTCTTCGAAGACAAAGTTCAAACCATTAGAGATTCGCTTGACAGCACAATCTCAACCGATTCGTCACCATACAGGTATGATGCAGAATTTCAGCGACAAGTTAGGAGCATTTGAACCTGTTTCTATAGATTTAGTACGGACAATCGTGATGAAAAGTGCACCAAAGTCTTGTGAACTTGATCCAATTCCGACCTCACTGCTGCTTGAGTGCTTAGAACCAATATTGCCTTCACTAACTGATGTTATTAATATCTCTCTCTCATCAGAGGAATTCCCATCATTTTTCAAAACCGCCACTGTAAAGCTACTGCTGAAGAAACCAACACTGGACCATAACGATTTAAAGAACTACCGACCAGTTTCTAATCTCCATTTCATATCAAAAATCTTAGAAAAGGTTGTTCTAACTCAACTTGTATCTCATTTGAATTCAAACAGTCTTTTTAGCAATGTACAGTCTGCATATCGCCATTACCACAGTACGGAAACTACTCTTCTGAAAAAATTTAGTGACATTCTCTCCGCTTTGGATAGTGGAAAGATTACAGTCCTCACTCTCCTGGATTCGTCTGCAGCATTTGACACAACAGACCATGATATATTACTTCACCGTCTCCAGCATGTATTTGGCATTCAGAATATAGCCTTACAGTGGTTCAGGTCCTACTTAGTCAACAGGACACAAATTATATCTGCAAATGGAATACACTCCAGCCCAGTTGACGTATGTTATGGTATTCCACAGGGATCTGTTCTTGGACCTGTTCTCTTCATTCTGTACACTCAGCCTCTCTCAAGTGTCATAGATCATCACCCAGTGTCGCACCAACTGTACGCTGATGACACCCAAATATACAAGTCTAGCCACCCAACTGAAATTGATGCTACCATCCATGGAGTAGAAAAGTGCATTTCGCATGTGAAATCATGGATGACATGTAACAAGCTGCAGATGAATGATGATAAAACTGAGGCTATTCTGATCACAACACAAAGACTTTCTCATCCACATCCTTTACCTCAGAAAATAGATATCAGCAACACCAACATTACATTCTCACAGTCAGTACGGAATCTAGGTGTTACTCTAGAAATTACTCTCACACTGCACCAACATGTCATGAACATCTGCAGGGCTGTTCCATTCGTAAATATCTTTCTGTTGATGCCACGAAAACACTTGTGTGTTCATTAGTACTTTCAAGACTGGACTATTGTAATTCAATTCTGTCTGGTTCGTCACAATATTTATTCCAGAAACTTCAAAAAGTTCAAAACACAGCTGCACGGATCATCTTTAGAGTACCTCGATCAGAGCACACCTCACCACTGCTCTGTACCCTACACTGGCTATCAATTCGATACAGAATCAAACACAAAATTTGTTCTCTGTGCTATATTTCAATGACAGACTCCAGTCCAACATACCTATCCAGCCTCATATACACCAGCTAGATCCTTACGCTCTTCTTCTGATAATCGTATACTCATTGTTCCCAAGGTGAAAACAAAGTCATATGGACAACGTTCGTTTGCATACCAGGGTCAGGCGACGTGGAACGAATTGCCCATTGAAATTAGACACAAAGACACAGTGGTCCCTTTTAAGAGTGCTCTCAAGACTCACCTGTCTCGACTTCAGGGACAAACTTAGCGACCTAATCATGATTTGTATCTTATATATTTTCAGCATGTTTTTATGTTTTCCAATTTCATTGTTTTTTGTCATTTGTTGTTCTGTAGTGTGGTCATATCATTATTGATGATGTAAAGCGCTTAGAGCTTTTAAAGATTAGGCGCTATACAAAGTCCTCATTATTATTATTATTATTATTATTATTATTATTATTATTATTATTATTATTATTATCCTGACTAATGATGCTGACTCCCATGATGACGACTATAAAGATCCTGACTAATGATGCTGACTCGATAGATGACGACTATAATGATCCTGACTAATGATGCTGACTCGATAGATGACGACTATAATGATCTTGACTAATGATGCTGACTCCCATGATGACGCCTATAAAGATCCTGACTAATGATGCTGACTCGATAGATGACGACTATAATGATCCTGACTAATGATGCTGACTCCCATGATGACGCCAATAAAGATCCTGACTAATGATGCTGACTCGGATGTCTATAATAATAGTGTGTTTGTACGACGTATCCACTGTATTCAAGACACGGTCATACAGCATGATCTACTGATAATGAGGAATTTGATGAGGCTTATTATGAAAGATTATGTGAATAAATGCCATCACTGCAATCATTGGATCATATCTCTTTAATCTGACTTTGAATGAAAGAATGTATATGCACTGCCATCTACAACAATATAAGTTAAGAATGTTTAAATCTGGATAGCTTTCACGGCAGGTATATATCGCATCAATTAAAATTAATGCACGGAACAAGGTTAATAACAGGATAATGCAATATATTGATGTTAATGTACATATATCACGTTGTCAAAATGCTAATACTATCCGGAAGAGACGCTTCATACTTCAGGAAGTACCGAAAGCATTTTTAAAAAGATAACTTAAAGATAACTGAATCTGTAGTATCTAAACGGATTCAAACATCAAATATTGATCTTATCCATGCCCAGCAACACAATTTAACAAAGTTTTTAATATTATTATTAAAATCCTTAATCAGAAAGATAGAGGTCTACCATAATCAAGATAACTTCTTTACATAAAGAAATTTAACATTTTCAAAAATATACTCTTAAATTTAACAGCTGCAAATTACGTAATAGACACAGAACACTGATATGTCCCTTTAAAATCAACTTAAGTGAGTTGTAGTGATGCGTTCTTTGCGTGCATGATAACCACTTGTTAAAATAACTTCTGTTGTTTGGTATGAAAGAGACATCAACAACACAATAAACCATTAATTATAACCATCCCCAATCAAAAGTAGCATATCTTCATTCTAGAAATTTTACATTCTACTGCTATATTTCCTGGGTTATCATCGTTACAATAACAATGTGCGAAATGAAGTGTTGTTTGTATATGTCATTTACTCTGACAATCTCGTATTGGTCATTTCATGAATAAGACTAATACACGGAGGTTGATTACTGCCATAATTATATGCGTGTATTTTCTAATCATTCTTGATGCATTATTGTGAATGGCTGCTTGCAAGTGGTACGTTTATAGTTGAACCCATATATCTTGATGCAAATTGTGCGTGACAGTTTGCAAGTGCTACTTTCTATCTACATTATTGTAAATGGCTGCTTGCATGTGCTATTTTTATAATTCTAGTTATGAATTTTATTTTCCTCAGTGATGCAATCTGTAAATTGATGCTTGCACCTGTTTCAATTTATTTTCCTTCTGCGTCATTGTATCTTGCCAACTACTAATTGGTTATGTAGTTTGTTGCACGCTATGTCTGTTACTACAAGTTTGGTTTGTTTTGTTTATAAACTTGTCATATCACAATTCCATCATTCTAATTTCTCTTTTCATACAGATTTGGCCTTGCAACGATGTACATACTAAGATTTATCAGTATTCTTTTTGTTGTCCAAATGGTGTCGTCATCTGTTATCATGATGGCATAATAGAGGTTAGCATGGCATTATGACAACAGATGGCGCCCTAAATTTGTAAAGTTTTGTTGTTGCAAGAAATAATTAATGTTCCTCATTGAGCTTTACGACATTCATTTTGTGTCGATAAATATTGTAATTCTTTCACTCCTTTTTCTTAAGGTTTAGAATAGCAATCATGCTCTAAAACCATGTGCTTTCTCAAAGATTTCAGTGATTTATAGCAAATTACGAAAACAAAAAGAATACGCTGCATCAGGGTGGTCCGTCTTTATCAATCCCAGTTTTGACACACTTAAGTATTTACTTTCAAAGTTTAAGAAATCTACTTCTTAGTGATATCTCTCCTTACTTTGGAAACATTAGTTATTCTTAGTACAGTACGGATCATTACTAACAATGATACATTCACTCGTAGTCTTTATAACAAGCTCTCATTAGACGAGCTCTGGTTGTCATCCAGACAAAAGGGTTCCAATCGAATCGTCATCTGAGAGAGAGAGAGAGAGAGAGAGAGAGAGAGAGAGAGAGAGAGAGAGAGAGAGAGAGAGAGCAAAACCTGGACATTATTCAACAAGTTTTGTAAATTTAATAGTTAATTATTATTTATTTGATATTATTTTTCTCACACAGTTTTTATTTCAGTAAACATTATTTAGATAGAAAGAAGAATGAATAATTCCGTTTATTCTGACAAGACAGACGTTGCACCTTTCATTTGTTGCGCATGAAAATAGTCCAAAACGTAAATTGAATTAGTAAAATTAAATAAATATTTTCTCTCAAAAAATACTATGAATAAAAAAAAATGCGTCCACCATAATAAATAGAATATTGTACACAGACCAAATCATTTTTCGACACATAATGTCAAATGCGTGTCATGTTACATTGTTTGATACGGTACACTTCATTGGTTAGAGTACATGTGTTGCGATATTTATGTGAAAAGTGGATTAATGCATGCAGAAATATCCATCTTCACTGTAACTTCTTTTGACCAGATATTTACATTATTTGATTTGGAATAATAGACTGAACAGAATATGGAAATTTCATTTTAAACTCGGAATCACATGTTTGATACGTAAATATGCAGTGGCTGGTTAACCTATTTTAGTTTAGAGACTGGTTAATGTCCAGATTCTTCAGTGTACAGAGGTGAGTTTATGTACTTCTGTAAGTTAACATTTAAATCACGCTTGTATTAAGAGTAGATTCCGTCTGCAGATATACCGCCACTCGACCACACCCACACCCGCTATGAACCGAGCAATATTGTAGTTTTACTTGCTTTTGCTATTGCTCTTGTCATTGAGTTTTAGCCATTTTCCATGTTATAATATGTTCTATATGGCATAAGAAACCAATGTGGGGGAAGAATGGCCATATTGAAAGAATCTAGCTCATTTTTCCCAATTTTCTTTAGTGAAATGGCGGCCAAAATGTTCATTCAAAACAAAACATTCCAAAGGGATTAGTGAAAACAGTTTCCCCATGATTGCAGGCAATTAGGATATAACGATGAAGTAATTGGTGTCTTTCTGCTCATTTATACATAGGAAGGAGAATGGTAACTGATTTAACAGTTTTGTAGATGTTTAAAACTGTTCTGTTGTATTTTAATGTTAGAACGTTTTCAGAGGATTCATTTCAAGATCACCAAATTAGTCGTCCAAATGCTGATGATGTAGCAGTGAGACAAACAACTGCTCCTGCCACCATAACAGGTATAATTCAGGATAAGAGTGGAGTTTAATATAATGCAAAAGCGTTGATGACTTGATACAGTATAAGGGGACGACATGAACATGGACAACGTTCAATAACACAAGCAGGATTATCACTAAAACCTGGTGAACTTATACTATGGACTGGAGTTCGATTGACTGATACGAATCGATCAAATTGGGGAATTTGAGAAGAATATACTCATTTGAGTAACTTATTTTAAAACAATTAAATCAAACTATAATGCCTACAGAAAGAACGCAGTGGGGAATATAGTGTGAATTTACTATTTTCCTGAATATGGAAATATGATTATAACTAAGCTTCCTTTCACAGAAAGGCTTAAGATCTTATTCAGAGCGAAAGTTTAACAATTATTTCTTTAGTTTCCTCGACGAATATTAATAGTTCTTTTGTATGGAACCTGTAAAGTCAAAAGTAATGTTTTCCTGATCCGCCTGGGCCTACCAATACTCCAAGTGATCAATTATTGACACATGTTGACATATTAATTGAAATGAATTATATAACAAAGTTGTGTTAATCTAATCGTGTTAAAATGATAATAATTATAGCAGTATTATATGTAACGTGAAACGACGCTAAATGTTCAATCAATGGCTATTCACATAATCATATTTCAAAAACAGATCTTGCACAAAAGCATGATTTAGTTGTTACCGAAAATAGTTTAGGTGACGTACCGAAGTGGTAAGACTTGAGCTGTATTTTAAATTAAAATAATCGATCTTTTGGCGGCAATGATAATACTTAAAATGAGTTAAGATGCCGTGGTAAAGGAAGGCTTTAACTTATTAAATATGACACTTAACAGCAAATCCAGATAATATCTCGTCACCAGTATGCTAATATTGCTTGAAATAAAATAACATATAATATTTCAGTCATTATGCTGAAACAACGTATCTGGGTCACCGAATAATGACATAGCTAATTATCACTCTAGTTAATATCAATATAAAGCTGTATAGAAAATATTTAAAGTCCAATATTAACGGGGGGGGGGGGGCATTGTGCTGAATAACTATAAATAGGAGATAAATACGCTAAACGATATCGTATAACTCTGTTAGTGAAACTGTGTTCGGTGTGTGTTTGTGCGTGTGTGTGTGTGTGTGTGAGAGAGAGAGAGAGAGAGAGAGAGAGAGAGAGAGAAAGAGAGAGAGAGAGAGAGAGAGAGAGAGAGAGAGAGAGAGAGAGAGAGAGAGAGAGAGAGAGAGAGATAGAGAGAGTCTTATCGTTACGATGTTTGAAGGGTCCTCGAGCGGCCGAGTGATCTAAAGCGCTGTCCGTTTCGGGTCAATGCCATCTCACCTCTGTCTGCGTGGGTTCGAGTCTAAGATTCGGCTAATGTAGTTATGTGAGAAAGCTTGCCAGTAGCTTCTCGTGGGTCGGTGATTTTTCCTGGGGGGATTGCGGGTTCTTCCTCCACCATTAATACTGGCCGCCATGTATAGCCTATATTGTGCTGAAAAATGGCGTTAAACCATAAAAAACAAACAAAAAACAAATACGATGTTTGAAGTGTGGCTGTTGATAGTGATATCTATTATGGTGGCATCATGCCACTGACATGTAGCATCATGTCCCACCTAGTCACATTATCCTGGCAGCAGATTTACCGGCACTACTACTAACCTCTTAATGCTGAACGCCAAGCTAGGCAGCTGCTAGTACTATTTTTGTAAGTGCTTGGTATGACTAGGCCGGTGTTCAAACCCTAAATTTTCGCATCCAAGGCGTAAGTTCTAACCACTTACGACACCGGAAATCTGACAATGAAACTTGGTAAAAATATTATTATAAATATGAAGCATCGAAACAAACTTGGTTGAAGTCAAACAATCTTGCAAAAACTCCTATTATGCAGAAAGCAAAATTGCGATGAACGGATGGACGAAAGGTTATAATTTTATGTATTTTGGAAAGTGTATTATTATATAAACAAAAATCACATCTTTAACATCAAAATAAAAAATACTTATTTTAAACTGAGAGATAAAAACGTATTTGAAAATTTGACCCTTAAATTTGCCATGTATATTATTCAGTGCAAACCTGATACTCTCATATGACGCTATGGTCTCGCTTTTCTCAATAATTGTTTGTTAAAGACGTATATGTAATTCTCATTTGACAGTTAATTACACCAGCTGTGATTATATATAAAAATGTATGCTACTTTGAAAAATGAAAGATGATAATGCAATATTAGACCTTTTTCGGGTAACGGTGCTAGCGTGCAAATTGAAAAGTTAAAGATATATCTCAAGAAAAACTTATGATAACAATATATGTCCATGTAAAGTCTTCTATTACATGATTGGATTTGAATATAGAAAACTACTGGAGAACGTTTGTAATATTTTCCCAATATTATCACATGCTGAAAAATGAATTAATATTTTCACATGTAAAAATACAGATTTCGATCTGTGTCATGCGACGCTTACTTCTGTACCATTAGAACGTTTAGGCAAGAAAAACGACCATTTTGTGAGTCTGAAAAAAATATAGAATTATAACTCTGTGGTCTTAAAATAAGTAACACGATAGAAAACCAACAAGTTTTGTAAAATTGAAAATACAATTTATTTACTAAAATAAAAAATAAAATGACAAAAATAATTTGCAGTATGGTTAATACAATCCTAAACAGTCCTACATGTTCCCACATGTTCCATCAGTTCCAAAAGGATCCAGTAATCTGAATGGATGCCAGGGTTATTCCGAATGATGTATTGGCTTGATGTACTAACAGTACAGGTGAATTACAATGACATAACCCAAAAATGTATTGTAAATGAGTGCACAGTAAATTCCGTAATTTAGTATCAGTTTATATATATCCAAATCATCTCATCATTAGAGCACTGTAATTTCAACGAATGATTAAATTAGGTTAACGAATCTTCTCAAAATAGGTGAATGAAATCTTCTCAAAATAGGTGAATGACGTTCACGTCTGGTGTTTACCACTTAGAATGCATTATTCTCCAGGAAACAGTTCTTAAGCTAATTCTCAATATAGAAATCTTCACAATATTAAATGTTGACTGTCAACAAAGTCATGCGGGTTACACTAACTAATCAAGAATAATGTCAACACAGATGTTCAGAGCACATGTAGTGAAGACTGATCACATGATATTTAATTGGGATTAATAGTGCTCAACATTGAAACTTTATGAATCAACTTATGCACAATGCATAATTACTCACCTTTAACGTCTGAACTTAAGATTGATAGGAGAATTAGTCAAATAGTATTAAGTAAATAACCATTACAAACTATATACATGAAAAAATATACATAATATAGATACACATAACTTTCTGACATGTATATTATTCTTTTCAAAGATATCTGACTCCCTATTGTTTGCTTCTTTTACAAAGTTATATTTGTTTTACTAGCTTTACAATGTTCAATATAAAATATCCAATATGCAACATAATTCAATCTGATTTGTTGTGCGACCATAAATGGTAAAATACATTATAATACGTCAATACCTTGATTTTATTGCAAACGAGCATCTTATTTTCAAAATTATTTTATATTAGCACCAGCGAATAAATGCTAAAATTCTCTTAAAACAAAGATGAACTTAACGAAGAAGGATGGGAGTTGTGTACTGAAGAGTGCATGCAATATTTTGTTTCAGAAGCATGTTTAGTACATAATAAAAGGATATATCCTTTATGGTAATTGTGCCACCTTATTAAAACTAAACAGCGTATGAATTTCATTTATCTGTCAAACACGTAGTTATCATTTCATTTACTCCTAAAACAGTTACATGTTTAGTACCAAGTCCGATAAAATATATACATCTGGCAGTCTGTTAAAAGTAGACATATATAATGTTAAAATAAATAGATAAACTTCATAGTACGTAAATAATAGGTAGATTTTATAAGTAGAACTAAGACGTATATGTGTATCTGCTTAAACCATGTCTCTTGCAGCAACCTATTTACGTTCAATTCTATTCCAAATATATATTTTCAAGGTAAGCCTTCGGACGAAAGTCATTTAAAATACAAACCGCTAGAATTCATCTTCCCACCTTGTTAAGATATACATAACTCTAGGTATGTCAAAACATCAGTTGTATTCGGGTTTTTTTATCATATCGATGTTTGACGCAATTATATTTCCTTTCTGATCGATTCTGTTAATACACAAAAAACTAAGTTCAGGAATTTTCCTAAAGTTCCGATTATGAAAAAAATTAAAAATTCAACAAATGTCTGAAAATAACATAGCTGAAACGAATACGAAGTTTATAAATTCGAATATTATTTGAATATATTAGATAAGATTCGAATATTAATTTAATGCATTGGATAAGATTTGAAGATTCTTTGAATGTATGATAAAATATTCGAATATTCTTTGAATGTATTATAAAAGATTCGAATACTAATTTTATGTATTAGATAAACTTAAACATGTTAGTGCAGATATCAAATAAATCCTCTGTCTTTGTCCAGTTTGATTGTTCTTTTATAACTGAAACTAAAACTCAGTTGAATTTAATTGCTGTTTACCCTGCTGACATTTAAACTCAGTATACCCATCACGCAATTTAAACAAACACAAATACCATAAGACTGTCGTCCGGCGACTCAGCTTGACATATTTGGGCAATATTTTGCACGTATAATTTTAGCCAAAGAAATAATTTTAAGACAATGTGAATACGTTTCGGAATAAATAAACAAGGTAAGATTTCCAGGTACATTTAACTTGCACTATAAGGAAGTATTGGGTTTTAATGATATGCACTATAAGGAAGTATTGCATTTTAATGATATACACTATAAGGAAGTATTGGATTTTAATGATATGCACTATAAGGAAGTATTGCATTTTAAATGATATGCACTATAAGGAAGTATTGGATTTTAATGATATGCACTATCAGGAAATATTGGATTTTAATGATATGCACTATAAGGAAGTATTGCATTTTAATGATATACACTATAAGGAAGTATTGCATTTTAATGATATGCACTATAAGGAAGTATTGGATGTTAATGATCTGCACTATAAGGAAGTATTGCATTTTAATCATGTGCACAATAAGAAATTATTGGACTTTAATGATATGCACTATAAGGAAGTATTGGATTTTAATGATATACACTATAAGGAAGTATTGGATTTTAATGATATTCACTATAAGGAAGTATTGGATTTTAAATGATATACACTATAAGGAAGTATTGGATTTTAATGATATACACTATAAGGAAGTATTGGATTTTAATGATATTCACTATAAGGAAGTATTGGATTTTAAATGATATGCACTATAAGGAAGTATTGGACTTTAATGATATACATTATAAGGAAGTATAGGATTTTAATGATATGCACTATAAGGGACTTTTGCATTTTAATGATATGCACTATAAGGAAGTATTGCATTTTAATGATATGCACTATAAGGAAGTATTGCATTTTAATGATATGCACTATAAGAAAGTATTGGATTTTAATGATATGCACAATAAGGAAGTATTGGATTTTCAAGATAATTTTCCTTCAATAGATGAAGTAGTGTCAGTTTTTTTCAGCAAGATGATGTTGTTAAGAAGGACTACAATTTCGATGTTAATAAGATCTTTATTTATAGGCCTTTCCCGCCTTGCATTCTTACAAAATGCTCCCTAACTCGATATATAAACAAATAAATATTCGAATACCAAGTTTCTATTAGAATATTTCCAAGATAGAATTCCGATTCCAATGTTTGGTGATTCGTTTTTGCTCAAAAAGTAATATGTTATTAGATGCAAGCACACTTTCTTTTCTTGAAAGGGTTCAATATGATTACGAGTATCACGCAAATACAAAACAATGTCAAATTGTCTTTCGAGAACTTTCACACCTTCTGTTGTCGTGAATCATTACTACCATTTTCTTAGATATCTTTTGCGCTGTTCAGAGACGGGGACAATACACGCAAAATACTAATATTTATAAATTTAGATTGTAAAATAAATTAAATACCATTTCATTCAAATCAAAATACTAATTAGATAAACCGCGGAAATATTTCGTAACCTCTCGTGTCTATGCATATCACCGTCACGTCAAATCTCATAAACCACTGCGAGGATATCCACACAATGTCATAATAATTGCGTCCCTAGGGTTACCGTCCGCACAAAGGATGACCCAATTAGTTGCCTCCCCCTGAGTCTGATTTGGCTATTTAACGTAGCTTTAACAGTTAGTCAGTTATATCACTACGATGTCTACCACTTGATGATCATTCTGCAGACATGTAGCATGATGTCCAACCCAGAGCCATTATTATGACGACAGGCCGACCAGTCCTAACACTAGGATCTTAATGCTGAGCGCTAAGCGAGGCAGTAGTTAGTACTATTTTTGTAAATCAATGGTATGACTGGGCCGAGGATTGAAGCCACGACCTGAGAGAGCTACTAGAAGGTTAAACGAACACAAACATAATCAAATGCAACGTAATTGTTAAGTACCGGTGCATTCATGGGAAGAAGGTAAATCCAAATATTGACTGGTTTTGTATTATGATCCCTGGATCACTGTCTGGATGAGGTATGTGTTTGCAAGGGAAATAAGTTTGAAATATGCTAGTACGAGCATAGAGATATGCGTTGGCGCAGTCGCAGTGTTTCAATTATATTACATTACACATATCCCCACACATCGCCGCTATGTCAGACTAATTCTGACAAATATATTTTGTACTGTGTGAATCTCAATAGATTCTAAGTACTGATCCCAGGTTCAAAACTTGATGTCCCCAAATCATGACAAAAGCATTTCATTTAAAACTACTGAAATATGTTGACAATCACACTAACCAAGTTTCAGACACGTTGTTCTCATGATAGTGAGTTATTCTAAATTTATGTACAAATTCCACCGAAATGATTATTTATTTTCAGTACATAATGCCCACATCTAAACGATACCCGTCACCTTGCCTTTTAAACTATAACTTGTATACCTTCACCTAGAGCAATTTTATCAAATGAAAATACCGCCTCTTCTTTTCAACATCTTTTCATCTGTACTCATTAACATCATTTACATCTCCCGCTGATTGAAGAACTTCATGTTTTACTGTTACTAACATCTTACCATTTTATTTTGAAATATTTGGTTCTTTATATCGCTGGTTGATTTTAAACCTTTTAGTATTTTTAAACATGTATACATGCAACCTATTGTATGGCGCTAAATAGCCTAAAAGTGCTGGTGCTCCGTTAAAGAAAGCAATCAAGCACAAATCACCAAAAGTTGACACGACTGAGTAGGTGTTATATGCACTCGTGTGTAACATTCACAGCCGCATGAGAAACTAATAATTAATTATCTTCTATAATCCTAAAAGTGATGGTGCGCCGTTAAAAATCAATCAGTCAATCAATTATCTTCTATGTACATAGTCATTCCGGATTCAAGGTGTATATGATTAATTATAGAGAAATATAGAAATACACTCGACAGAACGGAAAGTGATATCCCTGCCAAACAAACATAAATCAAACACTTCAACTCTGTGGAGAATAGAAAACTACGACATCAGCTAAGGAGCAAGATGATGAAGCAACATTTAATCCACTAGACTGTGAGTTCATTGGAGAGTTTGATAGACATGGCTCAGAAATTTGTAAATGAAAAAAATCATTCTGTGTCCAAATGTGAGCTTCTTAGGAAAGATTGATTTGTACAATATGAGCATGATGATATACTGAAATTGATAGAAAGTAAGCAGAATGCAATCACTTTAAAATAACACTTTATGAAGTAAGGCTAGTGAAAGGATTCTTGCAGTCAAAAAATTAATTCAGAAATTGGATCAGCACCTGGTTTGTTTTATACTCAGTCTTAGGAGAAAAGACGAATCTGAGTTTGAACCGAACAGCTTAAGAAGCATCATCAGCCCCATCGACCTTAAAACCAAGAAATATGCAAGTACAGTTGTGAGAGGTACAGACACAAATTTTGCATTAACAAGGAAAGTTCTTTGGCTAAGCGAAACGATTTAAAATCTTAAAGGAACAGGAAATCAAAAACACAATAGTAGTCAAACGATCACAGACGAAGAAATAAATGATTTGTATAGCACAAACAATAATGAGGATGGAAATACTTGAAGCCATTGTTAACACATTGTGGTTGAACAACTGTACATTTTGGCGTGATGGCAGTGACTTAACATTACAATCTGATGGGGGGGGGTTTACAGTAAAGAAAGATGCGAATGGCCTCGAGTATCTTAAACTCAATAAAAACCAGACAAAAACAAGATCGGCAGACCATGTCAAGGACATCAGGTATATTAATCATAAGATGTATGCAAACAAAAACAACATAGAGATAGATCCACTTGCTATCTACAAACTGTATTCTGAGCTAAGACCAACAGACTTTTGTCAATGTTAAAATCCTTTTTATATTGCGACCAACACTATGTTAATCTCAGCGATAAACCTAAATTAGCAAGGTAAATAAGTCGTTGGAATTACCAAACCTGGATGCATCATGAAAAAAGACAGATAAAGCAAATATTACAGAAAGAAAGAAATTAACTAGCACTAGTAGCCGAAAGTACCTATTCAGAAGTTAAGAGACAAAAACACTCCCCCAACTGATATCATGCAAATGTCAGGTCACTAAAATGTACTGTCTATAAACATCTACTCAAACATTAGTGACAAACAACGGCAGATGTACTCATATTATTTGACTAATGCCGGCCACCCAAGTAAAGATGTTATAAAAACCTCACCCAGACAACAAATAAATTCAAACGGAAAAGCAACAGACTGTGGATAAAGTTCACAAACGTATAATATTCAACAGAATCAAATTATCAGCAACCCATTCTACAGATCAAACATCACATTGCAAAATATGTTTTTAATGATCCTCCCTCAAAATGTGAAAGATATCCCAAACTGGGTCAACTTCTTTCAACAGGCGAATTCTCAAACAGGACTTACACAGAGGAAACGTAGGATATTTATTCTGCATTGATCTTCTCCTTGAATTTGTAATTTTTTTCTGCAAAATGTATTATAAAATCATTGTGATCTTTATATCGTGAATTAAAGTGTTAAATAAGATCTGAAATAGCAGCTTAATCTAGAAGATCAATGCATGCGTTGAGTTTTCTGCCAGAGCGTGTATCTGTTGCATGTATATGTAGATCAGTGCCTTTATGTGTAATGGTGTAATCTACCTTTCGTTGGCTGTAGGGTATGCTCATGTCGAGGCCAGTAACCTTGAGCTTCCCTAGGAGGAAGCAGCAATCATTCGTTACGAACTTTGTATCTTTAACGGTACTCGCATAAATCGAAATATTCATGTAATCAGACTTGGATCGTGAAGGCATCCACCCTCTACGCTCGCACACAATTTGATCATATCTGACTAATGTGCCCTCCGTTAGAAATGTGTCAAAAACATTTTTGCATTCCCTTTTTCCCTCCTTATTCACTATCAAATTTTCTTTTGGATGCACACCGTCAATAAAATATGTATTCACAGCAACTCCATATGTATATCTAACGACTCTATAAACGATGACTGATTGATCGTAGCCATATAGCACAGCGCCTTTAAGCACAATAAGACCAGCACCGTCGGGTACTAAGACTTTCCAGGAAGAACAGTTTTCTCGAATCGCGCTACTTAGCATCGGAGATTCAGCAAAACCACCAACCAATAGTGCCACGGATATTCCGTATTTTTCATTATCTTCATGAAATGTCTGCAGATGATCGCAAACACTTCTGAGGGACCTATCAAAAAACCCTCTCATAATGGAATGATCCAGCCTGAGTTTATTTCCTTTAATGACTTGGACGTTTGCTGCAAACTGAGTTTGATTGATTGCTTCCGACAGGGTTTCCCCAGTAATTTTTTTTAAAGATTTCGAGCAAAGATGCGGGTAGAGAAAACGTTACATCCTCTTTTCCGTTTGGGCTAACCATTCTCTTCTTTAGTTCAAAATCCCGAAATAGTCCAACGTAATCTTCCATCGATTCCACTTTAAATTTTTGTAGCACAGGATTTCCAAATATTTTGATGAGAAACTGCTTGAAAGCTTCGTCGACTTCTTGCCCACCCCATGCGCCACCTGTTGCCTTATCAATCTCTTTTACGTTTCCATCCTCCAAGACTTCATGGATCGTTATGTCAATTGTGCCACCTGTAGTGGACACGAAAAATGATTTTCGCGTAGCAGACCAATGTCTCACAAGCTCAAAGCAAAATATAAAATATATTGTTTTTACATCAACTGGATATTACGGAGAGGTATATCTTTATGAGCTTGAATATTTAGTTTTTCTTTCACTTCTGGGAAATGAACTACATATGGGATAATATTTAATACATGACAACGGGATCTCAGGATTAAGTACCTATTAATGCAATTATTTTTATGACTTTGTATACCAAAACCTAAGGATAGTTACCTCCGACCACAAAAGTTTAATGAAACGGTTTAAATAACATAGGGGAATACTTTATTAAGGGAAAACCTAATTTATAATGTATGGATCCTGAAATTATTGGGTCGTTTTTACCTTATCGTATATTCAAAGATAATTTACATTCGTTAATCTATTCAAAACGATACCTAACGTCTTCCTTGCGATAGGTATATAGGTGTCGAATCAACCTTTAAGTGCTTATCCCAGATCAAGAGGAATCATTCAAAGCCCATATTTTACCGAATGAAAGGGATGTTTCAAATGCATTTCTCAAAATTGTGTGCCAATATTGCATTTATTTCTAAGCAGGCACGGTGTTAATTGATTTAGAAAGTATACCTTGATTAAAAATTCATGTTGACAAAGTGACATGCACTAATTAAGAAGAACCAATGAACAGCCAGGTATTGAATTTTTCTGCTATGATATCGATTAGAAATCCTACTATCAAAAGATGTATCATTATATTTCAACGGTCGGAGAAATGCACAATATTTCTTTAGATTTAATTTTTACCGCACCCCACAAACTTATTTACATTCATCACAATAATAATATAGACGGTTTCGTATGGAAATAATTTAGCTTGCTGTTATTCTGGTTGGTAGCAAAATAGTATTAATGTTTATGCGCACGTCAAAAAAAAAACAATCTGTAATCACTATATTAACCGTCTTGAGGTATTTACAAGTATCGATCTCTATATTTACAAGTCTGTCCGCTTCATTTGGCGGCCTCCTAAAATCAAGCCAAAGTTATCATAAGTCAAGAAAAAAGTATATTATACTTTATTTATTGACTTATGTCAAATATTTTCTTTACATTAAGTGCTTATGCATATTATTATTACAGAAAATTCGTTGCAAATTGTCGCTACACCAGAATTAAAGTATTGATGTTTTATTTTTTTCGGAATTCGTGAGAAAAGAGATTTTGGAAATTTCTTGATTATGCAATATAGCATGAGGTCCCTAGATTCCTAAATTCATCAGCTGACTCTAACGAGTATTTTGCCATTATTATTTGTGGCCTTTAAAGATCCAATAAATCGACGTAAGCAGTCAGATAAAGAAACTAGTTATCCTTTATTTCAAGAACATTTTTACGTCTAGATTTCAACAAACTATTTGTTTTCTAAGAATTGTCATAGCTAAGCATAAAACACTTTAGTTAATTAGTTGAGGACTTACAAAAGTTGCAAGGCGAAATACATGCTTGAGTGAAACATAAAACTTTACAATCAGAATCGAGAGATTGGAGAAAGAAAAATAAATGAAAACGGAAAGCAAAGGTCTGCCGAGAAAAATTATGCAATGAAACAGGAGAACGTGATGAAGCAATGTAATACAGTCGTATTGATAATATAAAGATATATGGCACTGAGGCTGCAAATAAGGTTGAGACTCCTCTCCCTCTCAGCCACCCACCCCATTCAAAAGAGAAAACAGAGGCTGTGGTACAGATTTGCCAAAATAAGCTTGTATAAACCATAGAAACCCCGGAATTAAATATTGCACACAGGATGGGAAGATAACGTGGAAAAAAGACTCATAATTTATCCTTTCAATAGATACATGAAAAAGGATGGAAGTAGCAACAGACAACAACAATTACAATAAAACCAATACTCCAGATTAGAGACGTTTAAAATATCCCATCGATTGCTTGGTTATTCTTCTTCTTCTTCTTATGTCCTTCCGCGCAGTGGGGCGCATAGGGCAACAACCTTCCTCCAGTCATCTCGATCGGCAGCCTTAACCTCCGCTGCGTCTAAGTTGATATTGACGGCTCGCAGATCTTCTATAAATGTCCGTCGCCATGTCTTTCTCGGTCGTCCAATGCCTCGTTTCCCACGTGCTGGCGTCCACCACATCGCCGTCTTTGCGTGGCGCGTCTCGGCCATTCTCAGAACATGTCCCGCAAAACGTAATCTTCTTTCTGCGACCACTTCTCCCAGGCTTCGGGTGTTTGCTCTTCTGAGGATTTCCTCGTTAGTGATGTGGTCGTGGTAGGTGACACGAAGAATACGTCGCAGACATCGCTGTTGGAATACATTCAGCCTGCTGACCAGCTTCTTCGTGCCTTTCCATGTCTCGCAGGCGTAAATGGCGGATGGGATGACGATAGTGTTGAAGAGGCGAAATTTGGTGTTTGTGTGAATCGACCGACGTGTCCAAATTGGGAGAAGACGTTGGAATACGGCCGCCGCTTTGCCAATTCGACATTTGGTTATGCGGTTCTAATATTACACTTTTCTCCTCCTCAATTGTCTCTTTTTTATTATAATTGTTTCTATTCGCGAATAAAAAACAAACTTCTTGAGTAAATATTTCACTATTAAGAAAATTCGTTTTCTGTAATATTATTATTGAACAAAACAATGATGAAACATTCCTAGTTATAATAGTCAGTATAGATAATAAACTTAGCTCATGATCTGATGAAGGAAATATTCCGCAGGAAAGACCTTTTTATTTCTTGAATCGTCAAAACAGATATCACTGACAAGTGTATCGTGGTGATTTATCATGCAGTTATATATACTAGAAACATAAAACATTTGATAGTATTACTGTATTATCACATTTAATCGATGACTGAGACAATTGTGGTGAGACAACCAGACGAAGATGAGAAAAGTGAGGCTAGTAAATTAGCCACCTTTCTCTATCGCAAGGGTGAGAAATACGAGGTCTGAATATACGCTAGAGTCGGGTCCTAATTAGTAAGCCAATATCACATGAAAATATGGTACTAGGAAAACCAGGAAAATCTGTCTTTCCCTATTATTTATATGTATAGCGGAATGGGTAGCCAAAGCAGTCGAAACTGGAAATCAAACTAAAATTGGCACAGTGCATCACGGGCAACAAGGTAAAGATATTTAGAACTATCACTAAGAAGAAGAAGAATGTTCGCATTCGGCCATTTTTGTCAAGTCAAGAAAGACATTTCATATGCAATTCACCACTGTTGAGAACTATAGTCAGGACTAATTTAGTTCAAATGACCCAATATGGTGGTAAAAAGGATAAAACATTAACAATCAGAATATTATTGTCCTTTTCTGTCGCTACACATGTGCACTGCACGAGAAGCTTATCACCAAGTCCATCACATTTGCATGTATTTCTACTTCAATAGCTGAATTCATTAATCTATTTGATTAAAATGCAGAACGTTTATCCCAATGTGTCTTTGCAGTCTCATTAGTTGCAGCAGTGTGATACAGTTGTGAACCAAAGTTTGAGTCTCAGCATTTGTTGTCGTTTATTGAAAACACGTGGGTTAAAGTTTGCAAATGTGAATTGTATTTATTTCGCATCCCAAATATATACAGGAGGTCAATACCTGTCGAGAGAACCTAATGTTGGATGGTTCACCTGAAAGTCAAGTAGAGAAACGGGAGGATATGGAGCGATCCATAAAAAAATTAATGAGACGTGCTTGGGTTAGATACGGAGAAAACAGAAGTTGAAAGAGTCCATCGACGTAAGTCGAAAGAATAAGTAGGACCCGCGATCATTATTTTGTTTCAAACATGAGGGCAAATAGAGCTTTGAGACGCTATGGAGAGCTCAGGAGGAAGCCTGTGATGTTGTCGACGTACTGACAACAGAGAATGGTGATACAAATTCAGCTTCCAGTCTTGATGTTAATGTGCGATTGTTCCACTGAGAGTACGACAGTATCGTATAAACAGTTTACCAAGATTGAATAAAGCTATAGAACAAAGAATTAAAAATATTTCATAAATATTACAAATTCATAATAGACAGTTAAAACTGTGTATTTGATGTTGTTACTAATGATGCAGTTATTGTACCACAAACATAGAATCCGGCCGACGTCTACAAAATATGCAAGATGAGAACTATGTTTAGCATGGAATGTATTTGGATTAGGTTCGAACTGTCAATAGAAAAGGCATCTGGGTTTATTAACTGTGTTTAAAATATTTAAATTTTTTAATGAAAGTGCAGAGCAGTTACATTTAATGGTTAAAACTTTTCCTGGTCCATCCTATGATGTTTTTCAGTCAACTTTTTTCTCTGTTTACTTATGTACCTCCTCTTCTGCCACCTTGGACACTACCCTGCAGTACAATTGTGGATAGACTGTTGAATCTAGTGACATGGTCATACCATTTAAGCTTTCTCTTTTTGGATGTGGTGAGGAGGTCTTCATATCGGCCAACTTTGTGCCAGAATGTGTTGCGCACTTCTTCATTTGTGACGTGGTCCATTTACGAGATGCCAATGATGGATCTGTAGCATCTCATTTCAAGCGCCTGGATTCTTCGCAGTAATTCTGCTGTCAGGGTCCAAGCCTCACATAAATACAGAAAGACTGAGATGACTAGTACTCTAAAAAGTCTTATTTTAGTTTTCAGACATATTCTTGTCTCTCCGGATAGGTCTGAGCTTTGACATAGCTGATGATGCTTGTGCTGCTCGTGACACAGCTTCTGTTCTTGATCCCTCCTTGGTGATTATAGAACCAAGATATTTGAACTGGCTCACTGTTTTTAGTTCCTGTCCCGGACGTTTATCTTGGCTGAGCTTTGTTTACCATTATCATCAGCTTTGTCGTCTCGGCGCCTATCTCCATGTCATATCTGGAAGATGTTTCATCCAAATTCTACACTACCATGGCAAGTTCGTCTTCACTGCATTCCAGCCCATCAATGTCGTCTGCAAAGCATAGGTTGATGATGTTACGCCCTCCAATGCTCACTGTCCCACGGTGGTTTTCCAGGGCTTCGCTATAATATTGACACAGCTTGATATTGCCTTTTTTGGGGAGTGTTATAATCAGTGACTGGGTCCAATGTGTTGGACATTCGAATATCTGTCTGATCTTGTTGCAGATTTGTGTTTGTAGCTCTATCACTGATTCCTCACCATTTTTGATAAGTTCAGCTGGGATGTTGACTACTTCAGCTACCTTCCCATTCTTCAGTGCTCTTATTGCTGACTCCACCTCTTCTTTGAGAATGGGGAAACATCATCATTTGTGGAGTTTGTAACTTCAAGCACCTCTGAGTCTCCTGTGGACGTATGGTTGTAGAGTTCTTTACAATACTCAGCCTATCTTTCTGCAACATACATACATACATACATACATACATACATACATACATACATACATACATACATACATACATACATACATACATACATACATACATACATACAAAATTTTACCTCCTGCATCAACAACTATATATCGAGTTCCAGGAGACAAAGGCACAATGGACGATGTACCACCAGATTCCTTTAGCTCCAAAGGAATGTGTCTACAGTACAGTGATGCTGCTTCCGGTTCCAGGGCGATCAGCAGTTGTTTATCACTTATTTCAGCCTATGGAAAATAAGACGTATACAAATTACAACATCAAGATAACTGTAGGAAATCAATAGGTAAGTGGAATTCTTTACATCCAGAAATCATTTTAAATGAAATAAAATTAAGTATTTTCTAATAATACCATAGTCAAGACCGATGGAGCAGGTCACCGAATTAGACCATACTTGTCATTTGGCCCTCTCTGTGGGATTTTGGAAAACGTTTAATTACATTTTATCTGGATAGTACGTTACTAACATTATCTATTATAAGCAAATTTTGTTCAAATATTAGTACTTTGTAGAGACAAACATGAGCTAGAAAGGAGAAATACAGCTTACAATAAACTTGAAATAAACTTAAAGGAAATATTCTATGCAGAACGTGTATTAAATTTATCAGTGGGGGTACAACGACGATGTCGGCATAATTAATAACATATTTTACAATGTCATCTTCACTAATCATTTTTATCCAGATGTAATAATTTTAGTAGTGTGGCGCTCTACAGTTTTGCGTTTTGCATAGGGTTTAGTTTTCAAAGAAGAAATATTTTCCCGATTTTCCTCGATGCTTACACTGGCTATTTAAAGAAAACTTCCTATATCTTACGTATTGTTTAAAGAAAATGTAATTCCCTATATTTTGATGTATGATTGATATGTGTAATTTGGGTTATCGGTTATACAGCTTGGTCTTGCTTGAGGCATGCACTTGTTCAATCGCACTTCCTGGACATTTTACATTTGATATATTTGGTAATTCATTCGTTGCACTTTCAGAAGCTAGTATTTGCTATTCTGACAAAATCAGTTTTCCCTATTTTTAATAACTGCTAAAGAAAGTGTATTTTAAAAAACATTCAAGCAGTCATTTTAGTTTACTGTCTGCTTACATCGTCTTTAATGTTCTTAGGAGTTTCAACCGCAGTACATCAATGGAACACACACACACACACACACACACACACACACATATATATATATATATATATATATATATATATATATATATATATATATATATATATATATATATATATATATATATATATAATAATAATAATAATAATAATAATAATAATAATAAATGTATTTCCTCCATTTGCATGTTGCAAATGTAGCAGTCGAGAAAGGTAGAGTTTTAAGAGCACTCTTGAAGGGGATCACTGTGTCCTTGTGTCTAATTTCAATGGGCAATTCATTTCACGTTGCTGGGCATTGGTGTGCAAAAGAATGATGTCCATTGACTTCAGTTTCATAGTGGGAATACTGAGTTTATGATTGTCAGAAAACGATGGCAAGTATATTGCTGATGTGTTGCCAGGTAGGTATGTTGCACTGGAGTCTGTCAGCGAAACGTAGCACGAAGAATACATTTTGTGTTTGATTCTGGATCGAACGGATAGCCAGTGTAGGGTTCGGTTAAGCGGGAGGTGTGCATTGATCATGGTACTATAAGGACGATCCGAACAGCTGTATTGTGAACTTTTTGAAGTTACTGGAGTAGGAATTGATACGAACCAGCCCAAATTGAATTACAGTAGTCCAGTCTATAAAGTACTAATGAACACACGTATTATAGTGGAATCAGCTAAAATATATTTGCTAATGTAGCTGATGCGTCTCAGCTCAAGATCTGCAGCCGGGCATATTTTCATGACATCTTTGTGCAATGTGTGATTACTGCTGACATTTATTGTTTGAGGTAAATGATTTGAATGATAAAGTCTTTGTGCTGTGATCAGAATTGCCTCCGTTTTATCATCATTCATATGGAGCTTGTTATATGTTATCCATGATTTCAAATCTAAAGTGCACTTCTCTTACTGCAATAATGGCACAGTCAACTTCAGTTGGGAGGCTAGATTTGTATATGTGGGTGTCATCAGAATACAATTGGTGAGACACTGGGTGATGAGCTATGACCCTCGATAGCGGCTGCGGGTATAGAATGAACAGAACAAGTTCAAGAACAGAATCCTGAGAAAAGCACCACAACATAAATCAGGTTGGCTTCAGTGTATTCCATTTGCAGATACAATTTGTGTCCTGATGACTAAGTAGAACTTTAACCACAAATAGCCAAAATACATGCTGGAGACGGTGAAGTAATATATCATGGTCTAGTGTGTCAAATGCTGCTGACAAATCAAGGAGAGTGATGACTGTAATCTTTACGCTATCCAAAGCAGAGAGAATGTCAATAACTACGTTCAGAAGAGTAGTTTGAGTACTGTGGCAAGGGCAATATGCAGACTGTACATTGCTAACAAGACGATATGAATTCAAATGAGATACAAGCTGGGCTACAACAATGTTTTTTTTTAAAGATTTTCTAGATGTACTGGAGATTAGAAACCGGGCGGTAGTTCTTTAACATTTTTTTGACTGAATGTTCGTTTCTTTAGCAGAGGCTTTTCAATGGTTGTTTGGAAACATGATGAGAATTCCCCGGATATTAGAGAGGTAATAATAACATCAGTTAGTGAAGGCACTATTGGATCTAAGCATTGAAGTAGCAATAATGTTGGAATTTGATCAAGTTCAAATGACTTTTGTGCACTCTTCATCATGATTGTTCATACTAAATCCATAGAGACAGGTTCAATTGCTGCTAACTGTTGTCATTGAAATTCTCTATTGCAACTGTATGGTGACGATGGTGATCTGATGAAAGTTCGTTGGATACAATGGTGGACCGCATTCTTTTATTTTGTGTCTTCAACAAGTTTAAGAAACCTATTATAAAAAAAATTTACTAAAGAAAATACTGTTTTTTAAAAAATTATTTTAATTTTCGACTCAAGGAAAATGTGAAATGAAAATATTTCCTTATTTAACCTTTGTCTTTTCATATATAAATGCAAATTTTTAGTATACAATGCTTCCATGAAAGAAAAATAAATAAAACAAAATTGTTTTTGAAAGGCAACTCAGAAATCTACCTGAATTGCTGCCTCACGCATAAACTGTCTAGCTTTGTCATTCCATATGGCTGGGACAGTCAGAACCCATTGAATTTTCTCAGGTAAAAGTGCACCCGCCACCTTCAACTTGACTTGATCACAGAGGTCGTCCTTCAGGTAACGAATAACAAGGCTTATCACCTGAATTGCAGCCATCTTCTTCCCCATTTCATCATCGATGATGGTCTTACGAGTAAGGCTCTAAAAAGAGTTACAATTACAGATTTTCTGTTTGACAGTAAAATGATAGTTACCGTCCTTGTATGATCATTGAAGGTTATATTTTGCTGACATATTTCGTACCAAGTAATCTTTAAAATAAATTTATTTTTCTGAGTATTGACCTTAAATATAGATTTTTTTTTACAAAGATAATTTACAATCAAATACATAACTACTTATTGCAGCCTTTAAGAATATTTTAGACACTTTCCCATATTCAGCTTAATTGTTTTCCAATTCATCTTGCATCTGTAGGTTGTACCATTACGTATTCTACCACCAAGATTACTTGCAAATCAGATATCTCTTCTGTTTGTATCTCGCATGCTTTGCGATGTAACAATATCTGTATTTTCGATATTGTCCCATCAGCTTTAATAATCATATTGGGTCATTAAGGTTGCCTTTACGATTTTAAACTGAGACTCTCGAGCGATGAACAAAACTGTATACTCACTTTTGTGAAAAGCTTTTACATATTAAAGCTACTGACTAATATAATGTAATCAGATTGTAATTGTATTTTCATATTTGTGGTGGACTTAAGTTTTTTTCTGATAACTTCAAATTACCTTGCCTTTGAAAAGTGACATCTTGAATCTTCTAAAATAATACCAGTCTTTGTGCTCATCCTTTTCGGCCAACCTCCCATATTTATCTTCAGCATTATAACCAAAGGCATCCAAAGTTTTGCCATCTGGTCGTATGAGAGCTGTCGTGGGTGCTTTGGAAGATATGCCTACTCCGCTGATCCATTCTTTAACAAGTATTTTTGTTGGCTCTCTCTCGTAATCATGCCTGAAGGAGCACGCCCAACTTGAAAATGTTGTTCCAAAGTCGATAGCCGCCACCAAAAGCTTATTGGATTTCCCAGAAGCCTAAATAGGAAAATTGTAAATCGTTAGTTACTAACTACAGAACTTTCAATCGATGCCACATTTCAATCATCACAACCCTAATTTTCTATACTTTATTTGAAAAATCACCTCTTTAGATACATTACTGTTTCAACAATTTACTTTTAAATACAAGAGGCCATTTACTTTCCATTACAGGGGTATAGTGGAAATTTGATGACTCTTTTCTTTTTTAAATAGTGTCGTTACTCTGGTCGGGTTTACTGTATTTACAATATCAAGAGAAAGGCTGCTTTGAAGATCCAGTATAATAGTAAGGCAATTAAATGTAAACCTGGCAACCATATCAAACGAGATCGTCATATCTGCAACAATAAATCTCAACTTCCTATATATACACATTATGGACTATACATTTGTACTTTTAAAAAAAGAATACTCCCGGCTTTTTTAGTCATTATATAGAATGATATGCAGATCCAGTCACATTGCTTTTTGTACTACCATCTCAGGTGAAGACAAGACGTTTACATCGCCTTCATTTACAACATTTCTAGACTAATCTGTTTCATTGCGTTTTAGAATCCCATTCGGAATATAATATTCCATCGGAATATCTCACCATCAGACATTATAAAATTATGCATACGAAGTGAAAATGAATAGACCATACAATACATATATACACTGTCGTCTGTCATAATTCATCAAGTATATGCATGTGTTACGTGCTTAGCTCGAATAAGCAGCAATATAAAAAGAAGTGAAAATAACAAGCTTGTAAAAATTAACAAACAATTTATTAATTACAAATATTTTCATAAGAGAAAAAAAATAAACTTACGGTTTTAGAGCATTAAGTGCAAAAATTAATCTAATATAGAATTTATAGAAATAATACACTAATGAAATTGCAAGAGCCCTAATAAATAAATGTTCTAATAGTTCCCGGTTCGAATCTTGACGATTTAATCCAATATGGTCGACGATGTCACGTGATGCAGTCAATTCTTGTTTTAAAATAATAATTCAAATGAAAATCTATGAGCACATATTTTTTCCAGATAAATAATAAATTATTCCTCTTGCTTCAAACGATTTGAAACAATTTCCAGTACACGGTAATTAAAAATAACTCAAAAAAAGACACAACTTAATATTCCAAAGCCCAGACTAACTACTGGCTGTGCTCTCTCAGAATACTAATTTAAATACCTGTTGTGTTTTTTACGTAAACAAGGGATCACGTGATTTTCTGGAAGGTCATAGAACAAATGTACTATCATTTAAACACGTATGCACGGAAAGATCCAGATAAGAATCAGCCACTTCTCACCCCCCAGAACTAAAAATAGAAAAATGTCTTTGGAAAACAACCAACCATTTCTAAGGCCTGTTTATCACTCTGAAGCAAGGTCAGAAATTGAGGTTAGCAAGCAAGGTCAACACCTGTGTTTACAGATAAAGTATAGATCAATCTAATTTTCCACAAAACACTTCCCAATTTAATGAGTTATAAACCCAAAAATGACAAATTTGAATTTGACAATTATAAATAAATTATTTAAATCAAATGTACGTAACACATGACTTTATGTTTTGACTCTACATCAAGATCAGACCAAGAGATTGAAATTCTCCTAATGAATTTCCACAGCAAGGCAATATTACCTAAGTAAATCTTTTGCAATAGGTGCTGGTCTCCACAGACAAAAATACTTTGAAACTGTTTTGCATTGTGTTATTGAATGTACAGTACCAAATATTTTTTTCTCAGATAAATAGATTACCAGAGACTCTAAAGGTCTAAAAAATAAGCACGACGTAATTTTGTTCCAATGTATTCTGCAGCTGAGACAATATTATTTTGCATTATGAGTTAATGGTCCTTTATGTTATTTCAAATTATACCACACAGAGATAAACATCAGCAAATCGGGATTAACTGAAGAGTATTACGCTAGATCGCAACGGCGAATGTGTATAGATAGCTATTATTGTGCTATTTAAATGTCGTTCTCCTGAAGAGACAGGTATTGTCATCTGCTACGAAACAGGAAAGGACGTAATGGGGAGGAGGGAGGGCATTCCCCCTACCTGCTTTTTTGCATGTGCTGTAAGGTCTTCCTAATTTTTAAGGTAGAAGGCATGAGCCTAAATATCACAGTCCTAGCATTTTTCATTTCACATATAAGCTAAATATGTAATGTGGTTTAGATTTACTTTGAGTTAGGCTTGGAAATGGGTTGACTTGTTGGTAACTGCCTGTCACAGTTAAATTAGTCAAATGCGTAACTTGAGCTTCACCAGAACCGCTGACTTAGCTTACGTATTTACACGTGTCTGCTACAGAGGTAAATATCTACAAATCTTTACGGGTGATGAAAACTATGCTGATTTGTTTCAGTACTAGTGAACTTTAGTCATGCATTAGGCACATACTGATTCTTTTAGCTGTCTTGTCACAGGAAAATATTCAAAATAGGTCTTTCCTGTAAAAAACAAATGAATGTAAAAAAGCAAGGTTGGAGGCAGTTGGTTCAGTATAAAAGCCACTAGTTGCTTAAGGAATTAACTTTAATACCTCAGCCACAATTGTTCAAGCATCCTTTCAAAACAAATTATTAGTTGTTTTCTATTTGTATCTTTAATATAATATTATTATCATTTTTCTGCAATAGGTCATCGTCGGACGAAAATTTGCCAAAATAATTGTTCAGTGTAACCTAAAGTTGCTGTAGCCTAAATTAACAATTAGCAAGCCCGTCAAGTTTTGCCCCTTCCCCCAATCATGTTTTGCTCCCTCTCAATTGAAAATTGAAATGAGGTTCCTGTAAACAGGTGCTATTCATTATGTTGTTAACTGCTATAGGTATGTTGTAAGGATTACAGCTATTTATAGCATTAGTACTTTATCAGCGGCGTTTCATACATAAATCGTTAATGTAACGTTTTGCAAAGAGGGCCAGATTTGATAAAGTAAAGATGCCTGGGGGCCAATAGTTCCTTCTGATGACTTTGTTTTTAAAACCATAAGCGTTACATGCATTTATACACTGTTATATAAATAAATAAATAAAAAAACAAATAAACAAATAAATAAAACAATTTTCATTGTCACAACAATCTTTTTTATCGTCAAATGTAACTAAAAAGAAGCCACTCAAGCATACATGAACAACTCTACAAACACAATTTTGACTTTCTCGATGCAGCTGTGGAGGAACATCATAAGGGTCCACGGAGAAGGAAGAAGAGAAAAGCAACATGTCCTTTTTAATAACTGCCATCACCTGACAGCATTTGTTGAATTCCACAGAAAAAGATGTGATAGTTGTTGCATAACTCTTCATTTGCACACCGATGTTGTCCTTTGGGAAACTGTCAATTACCTCTTCAAAGCTGGGATGTGCGCGGTGCAGATATCTGTTTGAGACAGCCTTGACGTGAGCGTATAGCTGGCTCACCACTGCATCTCGCCATTAAAGATTAACATTCAGCCCATTCATATGCTTCGTTATGTCCAACAATAAAGACAAATCTGCCAGCCATACAGGATCGGACAATTCTTCCATCGGTTTCCCCTTTTCACACAAAAAATGTACAAATAAACTGTGTATATGATGCCATTATATCGCCAGTATAATTTTGTGTGATCATTGCACACCTTAGAAACAGCCATGTTATTAAGATAATCAGTAATTAAAAACGCTTGTATATTCGCCTCATCTAAACAACATAAAGTGGAAGATCACTGTAGAAAGATAAAGCAATTCATAATGATAATCCAAACTAAAATAATACGAAAGCGTCATAAGACAGATTGACCAAGGTTGCCCCTTATAAACATATACACCCACCCATCTTGTATGTACCATATTCGCACGAATATGATTCATATGTGTAATGTTGGCAATTCGTATTCACAAGCATTTCAGCATGTGACCTGATAAAAACCTAACCTTAATCAAATAGCAAAATTATACCACTATGAATTACTGTCAACGCTAGTGATGGAAATCTCTACCAATACACATGTTCTCGGACGACAGCTTTCAAGAGATACATGTAATTTAACATGCCACTCTTTGAGACCCATCCTCTTCCATATTAAAACGGGGAAAATGTTAAGGTTTTAAAATGGCAATAAATTTCTACGTACCATTGTAGCATCTTAAATGGAAATTTCTTCTAGTTTTCCAGATCAAACATTGGAGCAGGTTGCGACGTATCTTATTTCAGCAATGATATCTTAATGGATGAGGAAGTAGATATCACACAAAGGTAGACAAACATTGCGCATGTCGAAGGAACGTAGATATGATAAAAGTAAAGAAAAGGTCACCCCCATACCTTGTTAGTTTGGATATTCAGGCTGTGTTACTTCCCCGGAATTCAATATGAATCAAATTACATCAAGGTTACGAGACCATCCATTACGTCATTTCATCAATGTTTTAAGGTCACTTGTAGCTCATACTGATTTGCTATTTTTAACTGATACATTGGTTTCAGTTATGATGTACTGACCCCTTCTGCTCTGTAGTATTACACGTTGGTATAAATTTAAGACGATATTAGTTTTATCTTTTCTAATAGACAATAAATAAAAGTAAATCATGCGTAATTGAGAAATGTAAATAGATCAAGGACCTAATCACGATTATTTGAAGTCTTCCGTTTTGATCGAGTTAGCAGCCCAGCAGAACTGACACCCTCCAAAGTCATCGACAAGATTCAACAAGTGCAACAATTCAATGACAGGTTTCACATTATCGATGGAAAAGCGACAATGTTCATAGCCTACGTTTCTCTTCCCTGAGGGACATGACGCAAAAAGGTGTTTATTGTCGACAACCTTCGCAGCACCAAAACGAGTCTCGTCCGAATTAACAACGCTCAAGACCAGATGTGTTTAGCCCGTGACATCGTCGTGCAATGAACGTATGCTTACAATAACGACACGGTAGAATGGAAATGAGCCTGGAAAACTATTTAACGCTCGGACCGAGCTAAACAACGAAGAGAAGCAGAACTTCTAGTGCAGCAGGCGGAGATATCCAAAGATGGTCTGTGGCCAGAGATGCAACAATCGCAAGACGCCTTAGCTCCAGGCCACACCTTGAAAGTACTCGCTCAAGAAGTGCGCGGATCATTAAAGTTCGGGGATTCTCAAGTGGAGTGCAATTCTGTACCGTGCAATTGCAGTGATGCCATTCTCTGTGAATTTAGAGGCAATGAAGCATTTTCCATAATCAGCAGAGTAAGTTATTATGCTCTGCTTTTTTTATTAATATGTTAATAACTTTTATATTATCTCTCACACACCTACAAATACTCATCTACTGTCACACAATCTTGATGAAACCTTTTTAAAATTCGAATGAATGAGGCAATGCATATCACAACGTATGATTCTACATTCAAATGCTTCATTACATTGTTGCTCAGGTCATATCGTGTTCTTCCAATTAGTATTGCAGGCGCGCCCCCTCCCTTTTGTTGGACCTGCCTAAACATAAATACATACATATATACGGACCGATCACTCGTTGCACAGCATATCTTAAGAAAATCATCTGCTTTGAAACAATATCGCAGCCTACCAAATTACAGGTTGCATCGTATATAAAAAAACTAAGCAGTAGTAGAATGTATTAAATTACTCCAAGTAGACATACCAAGTGAAGTCTACTTCAGCGTTGGTTAACACATTCATTCAATTACACTTAATTGGTGAATACAACTTCAAGGACAGTTCAGACTCGGAAATACCGCTCCGGTGGTCTAGTGGAAAGAGGGTCCGCTGCGGGAGTGGGAGGTCGTGGGTTCAATCTACTGCCGAGTCATACCAGAGACTTACAAAAATGGTACTAACAGCTCCTTCGCTTGGCGCTCAGCGTTAAGAGGTTAGGATTAGGACTGGTCGGTCTGGTGTCAGGATATTGTGACTGGGCGGGACATCATGCTACATGATCTTTGTCATGATGCTCCAGTGCTAGACATGACTAAAAACTGCCAGACTGCAGACATCGTTGCAATAGGACTGACAAATTAGTAAAGCTACGTTAAAAATCCCAATCAAACAAACAAAAAAATCAGACTCGGTAAATACATGTGAGAAATGTCACGGTTTTAAAATGAGAATGAATTTATACGAAGCATTCCAACAACATCAGTGAAGAATTCTACTTGGTTTCAACATTAAACTTTGGAGCAAGCTGCAGTGTATTTTGTTCCAAGAATGATATTAATTGACGAAGAGGTGAATATCAAACGAAGATAGATAAAAATAAATCAGTATCAAATACGATTGTAACAAAAAGACCATTATGCATTTTTTCAGTCTGGAGGAGCAAGCTGTGTTACTACCATGGAATTTAGTACTTGGCACGCCAGAAATCACGATTGAACAAGATTATTTTAAAACTTCCGTGTCATATTATGCATTATTATAGGTTCATTTGGTTTCTTCATTAACTATACATTGTCAGGTATAGTTCAGTATTTTACGATATTGAGCTCGCGCGATCTTCAGATTGCACTGCTAAATGAACAACTTCCTTTTGTAAACTCTTTTTAATTAGGAAACAAATCATATAAATTCACATAGTAAGCTCTTTACGTTTTAATTGCTAAATATTTTTTTGAATGAACTAAAGCAGATATTTTGTCGACTGCGACAATACAGCTGATTTGCTACATTCCGCGTTAACTTTTTTGATACAATGTTTCGGATTTAGGCGGGCGATAGACACCAGATTGCATACAATTAATGGGTGGCGACAAATAAAATGCACGTGACAAGGTAAAAAATCTTCTTTAGCTGGTGATAAGAATGTCACAAAAATATATTTACATCCTGAATTTCCTCCAAATCTACGTTCTTTTTCTGCAAATTCGAATTACATGTGCTTGACTTCACATTTGGAAACTGTAATGTAATTTAGACTATATTCCAAGTGCAACAACATCCTCCTTACTTCAAAATGAAAAAAAAAACATTATATTTCATAGTGCATTTTGATAATTGCAATTGAAAGACTTTATATTTTCCCACATTATGATTTCAGACATTCAATGACAGAACAGAAAGGCATTTACAGATGTTAACAAATTGCTGCATCGCCGCTGAAATCCGACCTACTTCATGTAGAATTGGCACCGGTAAATCAAGTCTATAATCACGCATTTTCAAAGAAACAAAAAAGATACCAAAATCTATTCATTTAATATCAAATGGAAACGTTTTCGCAATGCGCATACATTGACAATATGACGTCAAATTTCAATTTTAAGAAGTCCAAAACGCCATTTTGTTTCAAATGTTATGACTAGCGCGTAATTAAGGTTACACTTATCTGGGAGAAGTTATGTGCGCACTAATCATATTGTTGTTGTGTAATGATGAATCGTCGCTTGATTACTTTGCTTGGAATAGGCCTACATTCTGTTACTTTGTTCCTTGTAGTGTATTTTTGTTTACATAATTAAGCCTGAGGTATGATAAGAAAATAGGCATATGATAAAAAGTTATGCATTTGTATGGTAAAATATGAACTACTGTTGTCGAATGGAGATAATGCACTACCAATGTCTTGCAGCATTTCCATCTGAAAAACTCGTTCATATTTTCCCATACAAATCCAGTCACCAATAAGTATTTACCGAGTCATTGTTTTGCCATTACACGCTCCGGTGGCCTATTGGTTAGAGCGTCCACCTCAGATATGTGAGGTCGCGGTGATCTAACCTCGGCCGAGTCATACCAAAGACTATAAAGATATTGGTAGCGTCTAACTGACAGATTTCAAAACAGCATGATGTTATATAAGGCCATCTGCAGTTTATTAACTCGCTCATGTTTTTCTATTAAAGCTTGGGCATCGTCAATTACCATGCGGAGAAAGGGAAAGAGATCACTTTACAATCATTCCTCTAAACGTTCACTCATAACCTGAAAGCCTCAAGCTGCTAACGAGCAAATCAATGAGGAAACAAGCTATTAGGAGAAGTTTCTGAAACTGTTACTACCGAATTAGGCCTTCTATTCGTCGTTGTTTCTTGAACGAATTTCTGCCACGACTACGCGTAGTTGTACAGTGTCTGGTCCGAGTTTTTGGTTGTCGAGATCTCGGTGACTACGATGCTGTATAGCTGGACAGAGATGTGTTTCGCGCTCGCGGATGTGTTTGAAGATGAAACATGCACATTACTTTTCATATTTTGTTTATCTAGTAGCCATGGATACTAGGCTTTCTCTTACCCGCCAACGCTTCGTGACATGAACTTTTCAATATGTTAATCCAAGAAACCGTATGGTTTCCTCACGATCGACTTGGGTGGTGGACCGCGCAAAGTGTGAAGCAATCTAAAGGCTAGGGAAAAATGAGACTGATAACCGACACCACAAAACTGCCTGCGAACACCTGCAACGTATCCGTAATTACTTCGGCGACACTAAAACACCATCAAACTCAACATCTTATACCTGCAAGAAAAGGTGAGGCTTTGCACAAAGGCGAAACGTCTGCCTATTATTGATTCCATGACCGCAGACCATAGACTATCACCAGGTTCACTATCACTTGCAATATATTGTGAGCTCTCTTCGGACTGGAGACAACGCACCAGAAATCATAAGCAATCACCAAAACGGCGTTGTTTCATCTATGTTACTCACTATCGACATCATAAATTCAAACACATTTCGCCTATTAATGCACAAACTCATTGTAAGCATCGATGATGCATATGACCAACTTCGTTTGTGTAGAACCGTATATGTGTTCTGAGGTAGTTTCGTTGTGTACTTTGTATCTTAAAAAGAAATCAGTGCTGCGACGCAGCTTGTCGCTGAAAGTAGAACACAGAGAGCAAAATCGATTATTATAATCTACTGAACGGGTCGGCAATCCTACGTGGTTTTTCTGACGCCAATATCCGGGGAACAGTCCCGTACATTCGAGATCTCACTAGCATCGTTGCGTTCAAGGTTAGTAAACTGATTGTGCTCTCAGCAGACTCCGGAGATGCTTATGTGTGTTACAGTTTCCATGGGTTCGATATTGAATCCAATTAAGAGAGTCGACAAAGGATTTCTGTGCCGACTGACGCGAACACTAAACTCTTCTTACCAGAACACGTGCCCACACTCATCATGACCGTTTCTATTGAATCTGCAAAGAACGCGGTTGAAGACCTGTTGTCGATGAGAATGTTTTTCGGTTGACTGGTATATATTAATGAGATTCTTAAGCGTAAAAGAATGGTATGACTGTTACTTTGTTTCTTGTAGTGTATTTTTGTTTACATAATTAAGCCTTAGGTAAAATAAGAAAATGGGCATATGATAAAAGTTACTGCATTTGTATGGTAAAATATGAACTACTTCTCAGGAATCGATATAATGTACTACCAAGGTCTTGCAATATTTCCATCTGAAAAACTCGTTCATATTTTCCCATACAAATTCAGTAACCAATAAGTATTTACCGGGACATTGTTTTGCCATTACACGCTCAGGTGGCCTATGTAGGAGGTCGTGGGGATCTAACCTCGGCCGAGTCATACCAAAGACTAATTCAATAAATAATATATATATATATATATATATATATATATATATATATATATATATATATATATATATATATATATATATATATATATATATATATATATATATATATATATATATATATATATATATATATATAAGGGGGTCTTACTAGCGTATAACTGACAGATTTCAAAACATCATGATGTTATATTAGGCCATCATGAACTCGCTGATGTTTTTCAATTGAAGCCTGGGCATCGTGCATTACCTTGCGGAGAGAGGGGAAGATGACTTTACACTCATTCTTCTAAACGTTCTCTCATAACCTGAAATCCTAAAGCTGCTAACTAGCAAAGCAATGAGGAAACAAGCTATTAGGAGAAGTTTATGAAACTGGTACTACCGATATAGGCCTTCTATTCGTCGTTTTGTCTTGAACGGATTTCCGCCACGACTACGACTACGCGTAAGACTACAGTGTTTGGTCCGCGTTTTTGGTTGTCGAAATCTCGGTGACTACGATGCTGTATATCTGGACAGAGATGTGTTGGCGCTCGCTGTGTTTGAAGCTTTCCGCGATGCTGCTAAGCGTATGTGTAAAAGATCAAACCTGCACATTACTTGTCATATTTTTTTTATCTAGTAGCCAAGGTTACTAGGCTTTTCCTTACTCACCAACGCTTCGTGACATGAGCTTTCCAATATGTTCCTCCTATGAACACTAACCCAAAGCATTGCATGAGAATCGCTAGGCCAGAGAATTTCACCCTATGAACATTAACCCAAGGCAAAGTATGAGGAATGAGAATCGGTAGGCCAGAGAATTTCACCCTATGAACACTAACCCAAAGCATTGTATGAGAATCGCTAGGCCAGAGAACTTCGCCATATGAACGCTAACCCAAAACATTGCATGAGAATCGCTAGGCCAGAGAATTTCACCCTATGAACACTAACCCATAGCAAAGTATGAGGAATGAGAATCGGTAGGCCAGAGAATTTCACCCTATGAACACTACCCCAAATCACTGTATGAGATTCCTAGGCCAGAGAATTTCGCCCTAAGAACAGTAACCCAAAGCATTGTACGAAAAGTGAGAATCGTTAAGCCAGAGAATTTCATCCTATGTACACTACCCCAAATCATTGTATGAGAATCAATGGCCAGATAATTTCGCCCTATGAACAGTAACCCAAAGCATTGTATGCGAAGCGCTAGGACAGAGAATTTCATCATATGCATACTAATCCAAAGCATTGTAATGAATGACCCTAGGACAAATAACCTCCCAGTTTTATGAAAAAATATATAATTTGCCTTAGTCAGGCAAGTCACATTACGAAAACTGCTAACCAAGGGCGTACCAAAAATATTTTGCAACCTAGGCGGATCCTTCCTTTTGAATCTCATACATAATTTTAAATTTGACACACAGAGAAAATAATATTATGTTGCAAGCAAATTTTATAACAGTACAGTATTGTCATAAAGAAATTGGAAATAAATATGCACTACAGTAAAAATTAAGTGAACAGGTAATACTGCATTTTATTTTATACAAGAAACACAGGATATCAAGTTCCGATGGCACCCTTTCCTGGTTGTCACCCCAGGCGGACCCCCCTTCTTTCGCCCTCACCCCCACTTAGTACGTAACTGCTGCTAATACGCTTATGCCAGTGACAATACACTTCTATTAATAAGAAAGCAGCAACATTATGGCAATGACTTTCATCCTATGTCACTGATCCAATGTCACTGATATAAACAATTTTATGAAAAGAATCAAGGTTTATGATCTTTACGTGTAATGGAAAATCTCTGCACTAGTGACATTTAAAATTTGTATGGAACTGAAGGCAATCCACACCAGCTTTATTATGTTCAAGTATCTTTGACTAATACATTAAAAACTGTCCAGTCAAAGTATTTTCACTGAATATATGCAAAACGAAGTAGTTCTTTAAAATTGCATTTTGTTTTTCAGATAGATCTGGAAGTAATTCTGATATATTGTTTAAATTAAAATAGGCAATAGTTACATTAAGCTGACGGTCTTAGCCTATTCATTAAAAGATGCAAAATTATACTGCCAGTTTTGGCTGCACACATCGGTGTACGTTGTTATTCGCTTTTACCGGTATTTCTCGCTGCTGTAGAGCTACCGTCGGCGGAAGGGTTCTCTTGGTGGCATTTACATTATAATTCCCAAGCAAATCTTATGTTTGGTGACTTGTAAATCCACGTGGAACAGCATAAACCTCTATCATGTGCCAAATTTGAATTTCGCGCTAGATATGGCTGTTACCAATTACCGTTATGTATCTAAAGTTTACGCAGGTTTTTTCTCAGAAAGATTTGAATGCAGCATAATTGCAAATTGTAATGAACAGGTGACATCGCACCAACAAATCGTCCATCAGTATCAACACAGATGGTGGAATTTACCAGACTAATACCCAACGAGCATTTTTAAAAAGAAAGCAAAACCGAAACGAAGAGCATCACATTTCTCTTTGGTTTGAAGCGCGAAAAGAAAATGATGGATGTGATGGATGTGTCACAGACCCAGTGTGTGTGCGTCCGTTTGTGCGGTGTTTAGGCGCGTTTTTTAAAATTTTTTATATTGCGTACATTGATTCCATTCCTGCAAGGATTTGCCTATAATACACTACATTAAATTCTTGGAAGATGGCAAGACATGCTGAATCAAACTGGTAAGTAACAAAACAATTCTTTTTCAAGTTGTTAACTGTATTCCTCCAAAATAGCTACTAGTTTTTTTTAGCTACGATGTCGTAGCCTCAACTTGATTTGTTGTGGTTGAGCGTCCACGACGTAGGAGTAAGGGTACAACTAGTTTTTATATTATTATAATTATTATTTGTTGCAATTTGGTTTTCTCCCATTTTCAGCAATGAACTTATATTGATGTCAGTACAGCTCGCGTATATTTTTGGAATTCCACGCAATGCAGTGGTGGGTGGTGCAGAGAGAGAGAGAGAGAGCGAGAGACAGAGGGGGTGGGGGTGGGTGGTAGTCATTCAGGATTAAACCACCGCAGAGTGGATGGGAGTTAATGTCACAGCCACTTGATTCTGGGTAAATTAATGTATACACTCACCATATAATATGGTGAGTGTATACATTAATTTACTCAGAATCAAGTGTCTGTGGTTAATGTGTATGACCAGAGAGAGAGAGAGAGAGAGAGAGAGAGAGAGAGAGAGAGAGAGAGAGAGAGAGAGAGAGAGAGAGAGAGAGAGAGAGAGAGATGCCAATGTATCTGCATCGTTATCAGATGCGAATACACATTTTCTGGTTCTAATGAACACCATTTAATAGATATGCCAAATCAAATTGTAAATAATACTTAGAGAATGTCTCGAAAACAACTACACAACTACAGTACTTTTTTCATTTACAAAAATCTGATGAACACATTTCGCAACGGTGCCTAGAAACACCAGAACGCAATAGAAACACCGAAACGCAATATGGTGTATACCATTGCTGAATATTGTGAAATTTGCGACATTTTTGTTTAAAGAAAATAACATTTACTATTAATAGTGTCTAATACAATTGTAACATAATTGTAATGCTTGATCTATTACTAATAAATGCATATTAGTAATGATTTATTAATAATTGTTCTCTTCACTCATAACATTTTATCTATCATCGTTTACACTTTTATTTCAAATTCTTGTATATTTTCATGAACTATTCTTATTTACCATTTTCTGATATTTTGAGTGACATCTACATGGATAATTTATGCATCTTTAAAATTATTGTTTATAAGAAGATATTGAAAATAAATACCTTTGATTATGTACTTATATGATGAAATCTTGGCCATATTGTTTCAACTTAAATAATTGTTGTCTAAACCATTACACATGTTTAAATGTTTTTTGGCACAGAGAAAATATATTCTGATGAATGCGTATTATTCATAGATCTCGAATTAGGGGCCATCCATTTAATATATTTTTATTATTAATAGCTAAAGCATTACACTTGTGTATAAATTGCTATACAGGCTGTTAATATTAGATTTTGTTATTGTACGAACTGTCGCCAAAATGCGTTTTTCAGCTTCTTTTTAGCTTGATGTTGCATCACTTGCAGAAAAGAAATTACATATTAATTTCTTACATAACTAATATTATGTCACAAATATGAATTATACTTTCACAACCAATATACACTATGGTATATAAGATATTACTGATGTGAGTTCTGGTGTTTCTAAGCACCCATTTTGCAACGAGTTTATTATTTAAAATCTTAACAAACGTACGCACAGACGTCGAGACCATGTTGGTCTTCTTTTGAACAGTCCAGGTATGAACAATTCAATTCTCAATTACAGCCGGTTGTTTTTTTTAAAACAAACAACCCCAAAATAGCCCCAATAAACAACCTCAATTTGCACTTAATGCAACCACCTGTTCAGTCCTTGAAAAGTAATGACGCACAAGGTTGAATATACATGTACGCAACTATAAACCTTCTCTCAATTCTGACTGCATTTTTACTGTATGCGACTTCTTAGTCATGTTTTTTTTTTTTCAAAATGGAGCGTTTTTTATTTTTCTCATACATGACAAGATAAAATTGGTTTAGATCATATAACCCTTTGGTATCTCCTATTATAGAATTAGATTGAGACAATGTTTTACATAATAAAGATAGTAACCATTGTATACAGTTATAAAACGAGCATTAGAAAACAATGTCAATTTTAGCATGGGAAAGGTGCATTTTTAACATTAAAAGTTATTCAGTTTGATGTGTTGTAGTTTACAGCTCAAATTTAGTTTCCGTCATTAGCAGCAGAAATTTGGGAATTGTTTCTGACTAATCTGAACTTATTGTTGAAATTAATAATAATGTGGAAAATTGTCAAATCGTAAATGTTCAGCAAATTTAAGCAATTATATGTGGTTTTATCCACATGTCTTAGTAATTAGTGGTTCTTATAAGGAAAATATAAAAACAATTTTTATAATTAATAATAAAACACAAGAAAAAATACTTAGCGGTCATGGAAATGCATCAACTACCTAATCATAATATAGAACTAAGACATTTAAGTACATGTATTTCCATACAGCTTCCTGTTTGTGACTATTTTGGCATTTGGCTATTGAGACCAAGAAATGAAATACCGGTACATATAAAACATGAAAATCAGATTCTTTCAATAGTATATAGACGATTTGTCTATTTTTGATATACTTCTTTGCAGCTACAAAGGATTCCATGGAAAATATTTCTCATTCGATCGATCAGCATTATGGTCGGTGTCAAGTTGGCAGTTGTCTAACATGGCTTTGCAGAATTAAAAGACAGATTAGTACCAGTAATACCAAGTTTGGTCTCTACATGTATCTCCGATTGGTTTAGTGCTTGCTAATGCTTATTACAGAATCCTGTTCTTAACATGAAGCTAAAAATTAAGAAAATGCAAATGGACCAATTGTGTGTACATTTGGTGCAATGAAGCTTATTGTTTTTAAACAATCTTTCAATACCATGTTATCGGAATATACAGACATCCATTTCCTTATTTATTTTGCAGTTCATACAATATACTTTGTTAAGTATCATGTGAAAATCAGTAGTGAAAATAACGATTACGAACAATAGACATCAAATAGTTTACAACAAATCGCATTTGTATTTGATGCAAAACTACTGCAAAGCTCTGATAGTTACCCCATGCACGAACACAGCAAGATCAGGTCAAATGTTTGGGAGGGTTTTTCCAAAATTACAAAAGAGTCTCATCTTGTGTGTCTCATTACTTGAAGTGCATATTACCTAATAAACATGAGCAAGAAAAAGACTAGTCAAATTTCAAGTGACAAGTAACTACGTTTGCTTTCGGTCTTTTTTGGCTATGGGCAATGTTGGTAGATGCCCAGATCAGTTCTCGGTAATATTATGTACTATTTCTTTTGAAATCCAATCATAGTATTATTGAGGAGTGAGATTTGAGTTTTGTATTATAAAAATCAACCTTGTCATTATTTTCTAATTTTAAATAAATTTATCTTATGATGAATTTAATAACGAAGAAAAAATATCTAGGTAGGAAAAGAAACAATCTTGCCTCATTGAATGGCCATTCCTGTGTGGTACAGATAGTTACTATTGAACAAGTATGCATGCTCAGCCTCATGATGTAAGTCATTATGTGATTTGAAAATTCTGAATGGGCTTTCAGTTTTCTTTTTTATTTTTTTAAATGGATTCAACTGGAACTCGGTTGTCTACACCTTACGGTGTGTAAGTTGATTCAGATTTTCTTTGAATAAACTAAAAGTATACATATTGCAAAATAAAATAAAACTTTTCTAAATGTTCAGAATACGTGGGACATTTTTCTTTTATATTTTAATTGGACATTAAGATCACTTGATTCTTGAAATGGTATCTGATGGTAAATCATATTTGACGTTTTGGTTTTTCCAGGGATGGTCCTCATCCATCAATCATTCAAATTTCAATCAGTAAAACGTCTGTATTATTGACTGCACCTTAACTTGAGCTAGATTTACCTGGAATAACTCCAAGCTATTCCCAAGCTGACAGTGACATTATATGTACTTTAAAAAGCTATTAATATTTCAAAGTGTTACTTATTGGATCAAGAGAAAGTAGAAAAAAAATAACCACCTGACAATTTATTATTGCTGTTGATATTTTTGCACTTTGCTCTTTTTGTATAAAAATTTTTGGTGAACCTAGAGGAATATCTTTGCAATTGTTTAATTGATTCCTATATTTTGTTTTAGGGGACAGACAAAACTGCCCCAAACTGAAATAGACAAAGCATCAGAATCATGCAAGGTCGGCATAGACCCAGCTGGATTTGTAATGCAATATATAGATGATGATATGGGTATGTAATTATCATAAGCTTACAACATTAAATAAGTGGTTTTGTTATTGTTATGTTTAGTCTGTACATTTGAGCTGTTTAAAACATTTTTATTGTTTTACAACTCTAACATCTTTTTGAGGCTTGTTATTTGTTAATTTGGGGCTACTAGAAACACATAAATACGCTTGTATTTGTTTGGTTTCCACACACAAATTTTGGTTTGTTTTTATTTGAATAATAATAACAAGAAAACGAAAATATGATTTATGTTACTTTGCTACGAATGATTTACTTTTTCCTAGTTGTAGCACACGTCAATTGGTCGTACTTTATTGGACTGGTTGATCGTTCCAGAACAGAGGTGGTATGATAACAACTGATCATACCGGTATGGACGGTGTAAGTCAGTATATATATATATATATATATATATATATATATATATATATATATATATATATATATATATATATATATATATATGCCAACTATTTTGGAAACCTTTTAAACTAATATTAAATTAATTGTTATTTATTTGTCAAAAAACTATATTATTAAAAGTTGTAGTAAATATATAATATATAATGTCTGCAAATACTTTTAATACTTCATTACTTTTCCCTTTCCCTTCGTATGTATTACTACGATTCATCATGTATCAGGTCTGTCAAATCAAGTATGACCTAGTGACATCATTACATGAATTGTGCTATAAATAGGAAAAAAGTAAATAATTCATATCAAAATCACAAATCATATTTTATTTTGCTTTATATTGTTATTCCAATAAAACCAAATAATAACTTATGTGTAGAAACCGATATATACTGAGGGAACATGTAAATACATGTGTATTTCGGTTTTTCAGCATATTTCGGTTTTTGTAGTAACCGGTTAATTTGCGTTATTTGTTAACTTTCTTGATGATTTTATTTTGTGTAATTGTACTTTGTGATTGATTTTGTAAGCTACATTATACATAGCTAATACTTTTCAGTGAATATGGATTAAATATTAGACTTAATATCAATAATAGTATAACAAAAATGTAGTCTATGACATTGGCTTTTAATTTGAAAACTCGCTTGTTTGCAAGTTTAATGTTTCCAAAAGAAACTGACCTACATTCTGGCTCTAATATTGTGTTTTAGCTGTACATATTGTTACGTGCTTAGGCTCGAATAAGCAGCAACACAGAAAGAGCTGAAAATAACAAACTTGTAAAATTTAACAATCAATTTATCAAGAGAAAATAAATAAACTTACGGTTTTAGAGAATAAAGTCCAAAAATAATCCAATATAGAATTCACAAAAATAATCCACTAATGGAATTGCAAGAGTCCTGATAAATAAATGTCCTAATAGTTCCCGGTTCGAATCTTGACGATGTAATCCAATATGGACGACGATGTCACGTGATTTAGTCAATTCTTGTTTTATAATAATCGAAATAAAAATCTATGAACACATTCTTTTCCAGATAAATAAAATAATTCCTCTTGCTCCAAGGAATTGACACAATTTCCCGTACACGGTAATTAAAAATAACTCAAAAAGAACTTAATATCCCAAGGCCCAGACTAACTACTGAATAGCTTTCTCCTAAAACATGGTTTATATCTCTGTTATTTACGTAAACAAGGGATCACGTGATTTTCTGGACGGTCATAGTACAAACGTACGATCATTCAAACACGTACGCACGGAAAGATCCAGATAAGAATCAGCCACTCCTCACACCCCAGAACTAAAAATAAAAAGATGTCCTTGGAAAACAACCAATCATTTCTAAGGCCTGTTTATCACTCTGAAGCAAGGTCAGAGATTGAGGCCAACACTTGTTATTTACAAGAAAAGCAAAGGTCATAGAGATTTTCTTGAATAATCTCCCAATTAATGAATTTTAAACCCAAAATGACAAATATGGATCTGACAATTAAAAATAAATGATTTAAATCAAATATACGTACCAATATCAATGTTGGTTATTTCAAAAATTACTGATTCCTATTATAGTATCTATGGTGGAATCAGTCTTATTGACATTTTCTGTTTTTAGTTTTGATGCAAGTAACTATTTAAATTATTTACTGGCATTAAAAAGTGTTAAATAATCTTGGTCTGAAACATTAATTTGTAGTTAAAGTGAATTAAGAGAATGATATCTTGGATTATGTTATTACTGGCACATCAGTCAGTTTGAGATTACAGGAATTCAAGTATAACTTTATTATTTAGGACTTTTGATAAAACCTTTTGGACTTTTATGAGAATTAATTTGTTTTAAATTTACTTAGTGTATTTATGGGATTGCTTAGTTTTATAAAAGTTGTTTTGATCATTTCTGTTAGCTGAAGACCATCAAGCCATTACTAAACATTATTACTGATCTCAAAACTCTCGTCTTCCTTACTTCATTCGAGAATTTGTTTTTGAATTGTTTTATTTGTGCTTACAACCCACCTACAAAAAGGTTCTGAATTAATTCACTTTTCATGTAGATCACAAGAATTTGTGTGGAGATATCAATACTTAGTTAATGGAAGATGATATCCCAAAAGTAAACAGGTCATTTCTAAACTAAATTCAAAAAATTATTTATTGAGTACCATTTTGGTATGTCACATTTTGAAAATGCATTTAATACTATATTTAGTAATTGGTTGATATTTTACTTTCATCTAGTACCCCAGTATTTCTTAGTACAGTTATTTTTATCTGTATTTTATAATTGAAAGATCCAACAATGAGTTTATCTGGGACTAACATACAAAATTGAATGGAAGCTCAACACGGCCCCAAAAGATTATATTCTTTTTTTTCCTACTATGCATAGAACGTTGCCAATGGCCTGCGTAATTCATAGATCAGAAGTTGAAAAACTCGTGCATTCTAAGTACCTCAGAAACATTTATAACCATAGGACAACCTACTTGAACATTTTAGTTGCTATTTCAAAGTTTACATTGCTAAGCCCAGTACTTTGGTTGCCATGTAAATTGAAAACAAAATAATGTGTAGTTTATAGTGGAAATTGACTCTGGCATTTAGTTGAGGTAAGTTAGAGAATAATTAAAAAATGCAAACACTTTTTATAGTTTTTATAGTGCATTACATACAACTGTCTTCAGCCTCAGTAATAATCTACTCTAGTCTCAGGCAAGTCAATGGGTGCACTTGACACATCACTATATACCTGGCCTCCAATTCACATCATTTTCTTGAGATGATAAGTCATCTTAATCAGTCCTGGGCACATGCTTTATAATTTGCTGGACACCAATTGTATTGCCAACTGACTTTTTTTGTCTCTATTTGGTTCTATCTCTGCATTATATTCAATGCTATTCACTGTATCATAATGGACTGTACAGTTATTTAAAATAATTATTAAGCATTTCATTAGAGCTGCACCGATTAATCGCCCGTACTCATAATCGGGCCGATTATTAGAACAATCGGTATACTCGGTATCGGCAGAAATAATCGGTGCCGATGCAAATAAATTTCCAAAAAATAATTTCAATTATAACATTCATCTTGACATGTCTTGAATTTTAAAACAGAATTAAATAGTGGAAACTAAAGAAGAAACATTTTATTTGGGGATTAATTGAAAGACAATCTATTCTTAAAAGTAACTACTTTTTTAACACACTTGCTGTTAACTACCGCTGATTTTTGCTGAGAACTCCCAATTATTACATTATGTCCTCAATTTTCATTTTCTTCCAAAAAAGAAAAGTCCTACATGTTCTGTTGCATTACCTGTGAATTATTGTTGTGACAAAATAATGACTTTTCTATAAAGAATTCGCATCTTCACTAAATAGAATGTCACACTATGAATGCTTAACTCCAATGACATTCCCAGAAAAGAAACTTACACGAGTTAACATCTGGCATTTTAGACCGTATATAACAATGTTAATTACCATCATTAATTGTTGTTGTTGTAGCTGTTGTTGTAGAGTTTAACGCCATATTTCAGCACACAATAGGCTATACATGGCGGCCAGTATTATTGGTGGAGGAAGAACCCGGGAACGTATAAATGAATCTTGTCCCCGGGCTCCAAACACTCTAGCTACGCCTCTGCATCAATGTACTGGTATAGTTAGGGTTCAAAATTCCTCTTGTCACAAGCCAGTTTCAGGCATTTTAATGATTAACTGGCCTGAACTGCTGTCGCAAAACTATAGAGAAATTCAGCTACTATCATCAAAGGAGACACCGAAACATCAAGCTTTTCATTGTGTGGAAAGTTGTGATATTTGTTCAGCCAAAAGACAAAACTAAAATTGATTGAATTTGATCTTAGTCGATCTATATGAGAATTTTAGCTTTTATTATTACCTCTCTTCGTGAGCATGTAAATTATGATGGTTATGTGCCTTGTACAATCAAACGTGAGTACCTTTTTAAACATATTGCCTCAATTTGTAGGATCGCTTTTATCATTGAAAATGAGTAACTCTTGAAACATTCATTGTAAATGAATCAGCTATTAAGGACTATCTGAAATGTTATCTAGAATAATGCAATTTGGTCGAAACGACGAATAAAGCAAAATCTGCATCCAATATGTTTGGGAATAAATATGGATTTAAGTGACGCTATGCACGCTTTGCACTGTGTAAGTACTGTATATTATAGTACATGGTCTACCCGGCACACGAATTATGAAGTCTGTATTGACCTTTATTTAATTCCATGTTGGCGAAATCAGAAAATATGCACATGCAAAATAATAACAAAATCAATCATAGTATTTTATAACAATTTGATAATTGTCGGGTCACCGAAAGTTACTTTTTTAACATGCCTATGTTTTTAGACACGGAAAAAAGTATTGTTTCATGTTCCAAGATTTACAGCCGTTACAGTAGTAAACACAAAGACCTAACAACGGTAAAGTTTAGACATTGGCCCACGGAAAAGCCGACACCCCCCTTCTTCCAGGCAATTTTTTTCTCCCTAAATTATTAAGCTTATACGCGAGTATTTATACTGTGATAATCTCATAATCGGTATCGGCAACTTTAATAATCGGCCATACGCGGTATCTTCATAAATGGCCAAAAGTGACATCGGTACAGCTCTACATTTCATCTGACAGATTGACTTTGTTAGTGGCCATGGCATGCCTTTATTAACGGAGACATGAACAACATTCTCTATATTGCAGTACATGGTGTTTTTGCTGGAAAGAGCGTGAAGAAAATTGATTACATTATACAATATCAGGGAGTTCTGCTATTATACAAAGAAGGTAGCCAGAGGGAAAAGTAATACAGGGAAAAACTAGCTGCAAGTTTCCTGATTTTTTAAGATACGGTATGTGTACTTTATGGTGCGTTATGTAATCAATATGGCAAGTACACCACTCCCTCGAAAACTTGCAAACACTCTTATAACGCGGTGTACAGCATGGAGCCTGATTTTTTCAAAGAAAATATATTTTAAATATCTTTTAAATATGCTGAACATGAGGACAAAGTCTAGACGAGATACATATTGATAATGATGGTAGATCAATGTGAATTTGTATGCAGTGTGAATAGTTGTATATTACATTAATTCAGTGACTAAAACTTTGCAAAATATGTAAAGAAATTTTTTGATTCTTCTGAACATAACTTAGCAGGGATATTTCTGTCACATGATATTGCGGGTAATTCATATGAAGGACTTTGGTAGTTTGGGGGCTTTTTTTTATAAAGCTTTTAATTTATGATGCATAGTAAAATTGCGAATGGGTTGTTGAAAGAACCAAAGACTGATTATCATGACTCCTCTCAACATTGCACTTAAATTGGCCTCAAAATAAAAAACGACGTAAAGCACAAAGTTTACGTATAGATGACGTTCAGCGTGTTAAATTTTCAGATAACTGGTTTAAATATAATCTCTTTGATTTTACTGACCTATTGTAGCTTACGAATCATTCATTTTCGGTTTCTTTTGCAATCCAGTATTTGTCATTATCATTACAAACATCATCATTATCCAAAGTCTGTCCTATTATTCTGCAGTGTTGCTTGTCAATTGATTTGTCCTTTTGTTGATATTTAACCCAGATATGTATCATAGCTAGGCAGTATGTAATGTGAAGCGAACATTTTCTGTGTAATTTGTTCTATGTATTTGATATGTAGCTTTTGTAACTTCAGGAAATATGATAAAAGCAATCAAAAATAAAAATGTTGCTGGACATTGTTACATATCTGATAGTCAGGTTCCAGCTTTAAATTTCAGAAGATAGTTTGGTTACCTTGTTATAATATTTTTTGTATTAATGAAAACAATTGACAAGTATCCAGTTCATACATTTTATGTAATATAAAATAAATTTGAACATTATCTTTACAGATATTATTGAAGACCTTCAAGATGGTTGTTCAGTGGAGGAAGAAGAATAAAAGACATAATTTTGTGAAGGTAATGTATTACAGTTGATGCTTTTGGTGATTAGCACCGGAAATAAATTGATGTGCAATGCTTATCAAAATAAAAAATACTGATATGATCCTGACAAACCACTAAGACTATGAATTCACTATTTTTATGGTTGTCGCACACAACGACTTTCCAGATCCTGTGATTATTCATACAGGGAAACAATAGATGCTTGCATATTAAGTATATGCACTTATGTAATATCTATAAGTTGAAACACGAGTGTAACATGTTATGTAAGTGTATCATACTGCAATGTTTGGACCCGTTGCTGTATGCTTATAACTATATTTCAGGGCATAAGAGCACTGATAGAAATATATTTTTACAAAACCACAAGATTTTTACATTATAAGGAAGGAAATTACTGTCAATTACTAACATCTGTACTATAAAGATTATTTAATAAAATCAGTGATCCCAAACAATTTAACTTTCTTTTATGTCATAACTCATTGTTTCAGTAAATGTAATTAATATATTATTAATGGCACAGTAATCATTTTGTGATTTGATGTGTACCTAGAGAACGTTAGCAACTGAACTTGTTTCTTTCTTTCACTGGCTAGATTTTATATACTATATGGCCGTAATGCCGAGGTTAAACGTTTTACCTAATGTTTACTGTGTTTGTAAATGATATTCACTTTTAGCTGTTGCTGTTAAAGCAAACTAAATAGTATGGTAAACTAATATATTTGTTAGTGTGAACCCATGGTCCTATTTCAATGTTTCCTATTGGCAGTATTGGTTTCTTCACATTTCTTAAATGGTAATCAGTTGAATAATTTGTAGTTAAAATAGTATCAATGTTTGGTGAATCTATCATCCGAAAATAAGAGGGATTATTTGTTTTGTAGGAATAAGCTGCAAATCAATTGCTAAGGCAGAGAAGAAGAAAACAGCAAGAGTACCATGGCTAAAGAAGGATAAGGCAGCTGTAGAAAGACAACTTGGGCAATTAATCAGAACAGCTTCACTAATAGGAATAGCAGGTTGCGAAGAGACAAAGAGAAAGATGCCTATTCTGGCAAGGCGTCCATTGACCCAGATCAAATATTTTTTAAAATATTTAAAATATAAACCTTCTATGTTAAAGCTAAAGAACTAAAACAGTTGCCTAAGAATTTGAAAGAGATAATACATATTTGCTGGCATATAAATCCATAATGTTGGATCATAAAGTCTGGGCTTTGTCTTATACTCTTCATCAAGCTGTATATGGAATTTTCCATTCAAATAATTTTTTCATTCATGTTTCATTCAAAAAGTTAGAACTCGATGATATTAGAAGGATTTCAAAATATATACATGATTTTCAGTATTAAATGTATGTGCATCATATGTAATTGTGCGAAAGCAGCATGTACTAGAAATTTGATTACATAGATTAAATAAGTTCGAAAATAAATATCCATGACAAAGACAGGTATTCAGTCCATATTTATTTTTGTACCTTGTGATATAATATGGCCTGATATGAGAGGTTTCCGGAGAATAGAAACCTGCATTAAAGTTAGATGACAATAGTGATCATACTCCTTGTACAAAGGCAATGCACCGTTCCATTATCAATTGATATCACTGTCAACAATTCCTTCTAGTCTAAATTATGGTATCCATTGTCTCAAAAACAAAATCGTTTGCAGTGTTTTTTATATGCTCATTAAATATAGTAATGATTTAGTAAGGTCATTCTTGTCAAAACCGGTGTGAGCTTAATGTTTGGCAGACCAGATCAGATTGGAAAATTAGGCTACCCATAGGATATTGTGAATGTGTTACCATGTAATGCCAGGTGCTAAATGGTGTTGGTTTCTCATCCAGTGATGCATTTTGTACAGAAGTTTCATTTAGAGCAACAACTAACATGAGCAAATATAGAAACCACGTGCATCCTAACTACAGAAAGTGCAAATAATCTTATGTGTTGGGCATGGAGAGGTTATTATGCATAAAAATAAAATTACACAATGTGACCAAATGGTCATTTCAGAATTTAAATTGATTCTTTATGGATATAAATATTGTGATTCTTAAACTTAGAAACTGAAGAATTCTGGTTTGTATTTAAGTTTACATTGGCAATTTAGTTTATTACTGTTTTATCTTTCAAGAAAACTTAAGATGAATGGGGCAGTAGTAAGGTATAAAATACCCTCTCTCATCCAAACAGAGCTCTGAAAAATATATTTTAGCATTAGTGATACCATTTCCCTGTTGCCATAATCTGAAATACATACACATAGCTGCCAACCATTTTTCAGTGATTCACAAATTCACGCCACATGAAAAAAATTCATTAATTCCCCAATTTTCAATTGTTTAAAATATTTTTAAAAACGACTGATTTCTCCTTAAACGCTAGATATGATATCAGAAACATTTGTTTTGTATCTTATATGTTTTCAGCATGTTTTTTATGTTTTCTAATTTCATTGTTTTTCTGCAGTGTAGTAATATCATTATGGATGGTGTAAGGTGCTTAGAGCTTCAAAAGATTAGGCGCTATACAAAGTCGTCATTATTATTATTATTTATTATATCAGCAGTTGCTGAAACGGTCCGATACAACTGGTCGTGCTATAAGTGAACTATAGCTGATAGGTACTGTTTTTACCCCGGTAGCAAACATTTTAAGGTATATATATATATATATATATATATATATATATATATATATATATATATATATATATATATATATACAGTAGTCCCACTCTTGAACGGCCCTCCCTGACCAGTAGCCACCCGCTTCTTAAGGGCAGAATCCCTTGGCACCAACGAGTTAGTATTCAAAAGCAACGCTCAAGAACAGCCGATTCTCTAAACCCAAAGTAGAAGAGGCACATAATGAGACTGGAAGAGCTTTAAATCAATATATGGTCTATCACTATAGCTTGACTGTCTGTTGGAGGAGCTAGGCAGGTTTTGAATTAGCCAACATTTGGCTAATTCTTACAAAACATTTCTTCACACCCTTAGATGGGAACCACATTTTGGATAAATGTATGATTAGCCAAAATTTGGCTAGTATCTTTTAGTAGAACCCCTATGTATGGCTGCAAACGACCAAACTCTAGGTAACTATGATTAAACAGAATGTGGCTAACTGCAATATTGTCCCTTTCCATAATGTATTGTTTGACCTTTAGGCAGAAACCAAATTTTGGATAAATATCTCCTCAGCCAAAATGTTGCTAAGGATTCCTGTTGCCATGCTCAATGAGGCTGGCACACAGATAATGTCTTTTTAGCAAAATTTGGCTAGTGTCAGCAACAGCTTTTCAAAACAGCTGCATGTATGGCTGTTAGAATTTAAAAGCTCAATAATTATCCATATTTGGCCATCCTCCTCAGTGTTTCATTCCATACTGTTGTATAAATATAAGCTTATAACATTGTTGGTCATTGCCTGCCATGTTTTCATTTGTATAACCTGTAGTAATAACTCTTAGAAATACAAATTTGGCAACATGTATGGCTAAATCACTCATAGGGAGTAAATGCGGTATTGTTAAATATGTGCTTAAACAAAGTTTGGGAAATGCATGTTGCTTCACTGGTCATGATCACCATGGATGGCTTCCAAAAAGAAATCTAGTATACTATGTTTGTATGATCACAAGAGTTTTGAAATATGAGCAAATGCAAAAATTCATTTTTGTGATAACAATCACAGCTAAACCAGAGCAAAGTAAATTAAAGTGACACATTTCAAAACAATGTTTTATATTACTTACTACTGAATTGTTCTCTTGTAATGAAGACTGTTTTTTCGACACTGTGGTAAATATTTGATAACTACTTTGACGGCAAACTACAAAAGCTCCTAAACAGATTTTTTCCCTTCATATTGCTCTTCGTATTGTCTGAATATACATCCCCATATATTTGTACCCTCAATCCAATTTTTTAAAAACAATCATAACTTAAATTAAAACATTAAGAACTTGGTCACTTAATATATTGATTTATAATTTTAAACATATTAAGACGAGGGAGACTGCATGTTTCATCTAAAACCGACTTTTTCAGTGTAAAATACTACCTTGTTTGTTTGGTTACTTTCAGTTCCTTGACAAGTCTTTTTTCAGCAAAGGGGTGGATGCACAACTACATGTACATGTACATAGAATATACATACTATGTCAATCTACTTCTAATATTTACAATGTCAAATCATGGAAAAGAACGGCAACTACACATTTGCATTTCACATGGATTTAACTAGTGGTTTAATGTATATGTACATGTGTGCAAATTGCTATTACTCTCAACCTTTGGTAATTTGTGGAATTATCTGGCAGTTACCAAACAGAATGAACGATATCACTCTGCTGTCAGAGGAAAATAGACTCAACCATAGTACACATAACATGACACAGTGTTAGCAAGGAAAGTATATTAAGCACAAAAAACACAGAAAATGACAGTGCTAGGGCATTTCTGTTTGAGTTGGGTTAGAAATTATAAATCAGTGAATGAAATAACTATTTCTGTGCATTTTCATCACACCAAAAGTTTTCATTATTGATATTAGTAGGGAGGCTATAATCATACTAAACGTTTTGCAAAAACTGTAAAACCTAAATGTTATACCAAGTATTTAACAAGAAAGATGGACCAATAGGACGATGGATGCATAGAAAAGCAAGAGAACAGCAAAATATTAAAACAAATGATTAAATTACACAAACTATTTATTATATTTATCATATGACTGAAATGGTGTAAATTGGACATAAAAATTTTAATAATAGTATATGCATATGAAAAACGTCAGAAACATTTGTAGTGACCTATAGGTGTTTTCTTTTAATGTAAAATGAAAATATCTTTTCTACTTTTTTAAATTTTAAAAGAACAATGCCTGTGGAATGTTTCTTTGTTTATAAAACAATTTTTACTATAGCATAAAAGATCTTTATAAAATATAAATCTTGTTATGGCTATTGGCAATCAATCTTCTTGAAGAAGGAAGTTCAAAGTCCCAGGTATAATATTATTGACTGATGTTCTCTGGTGTTGAAACGATGTAACTGACACCTTATATTACTTTGCATGGTATATTCGAAGTGTAACCTCAGTGATTGCCACTTCCTAGACCTGACTGATTTGTATGATTGTTTCATCTATCAGATATACAGCATATTTCCCAACTTTATATTTTCTTCTGTCTGCATGACCAGCTTGATGTCCCCTTGATGCTTGTTGGGTTGTGTATACCTGAAAAATTTTGGTCAGTTACAACGTTTTGAATGAAATTTATTTATTCTAAACTAAATTAAGCAAGTCTGAATGATTGTTTTACTGTCACAATAGAAGAAATTAATATTAAAAAAAAATAATGTTCAAATTACATTGCAATTTAGATGGAAAATTCACAATCAAGATTCTTTACTTATCTTGAACTACCATGTTGTATCACTTTTACAAGTCTTTGGTAGACTGCTCTGGTGGCCTAGTGGCTATAGCATCCACCTCAGATGTGGAAGGTCGTGGGTTTGATCCCCGGCAGAGTCATGCCAAATACTTATAAAAATGGTACTGCCTGGCACTCAGCATTAAGAAGTTATTGTTAGGACTTTTCGGCCTGTTGTCAGAATAATGTTAATGTTTGTGACATGATGGCCCAGTATTTTGTATCACAATAAACTGACACACGGCAGATGTAAGAGTTAAAATCTTATTATGATTGGATATTTCTCATAATCTATCTTGTCTTATATCTTGACTAGATAAACTTATTTATCAAGTTTGATAAAGTCATACAAACAAGCACAGTCTATGAGATACAAGATCAATTAATTTATAACAAAAAGTCATAAAAAATCTTGATGATTTAAACCTATTTACTAAGTTAGATCCAAATTTGATTAGAAATACTCTATTGAAAGTCATAAGAAGCTTAGACAATCAGCTACCAGATCACTTCATTACTATATAATTTAACCTACCTCTTAATAAAATTAACTTGACATCTTCATGATGTTAGCCCATTTCTCAGTATTGATCAAATCGGATCATAAAGTGGTTACAAACTCATGCAGCTATAAACCTGTACTTCAAGTTTTATAAAAACTAAAAAATATGGCTTTAATATTGGTAACAAGTACAGCTAATCGGATTCAAGATCCCCTTATTAATATGCTTTGATTTTAGTTATTATTGAATTAGTCTGAAATCTTGAAATAAGCTCATATTCCATGCTTTACTTAAAATAAATCAAATATATGGATGATATTGTGATTAAAAATGTAATAACCTTAATTAGTGCTGTCTTTTCCCAAGTGTATGTTCCAGGTAACTCTCAGAATTAGGCTAATGAATGCATACCTGCAGAAACAATGAACTTACAATATACAGAAATGGCATAATAGTTATCATGATTCCATGTGAAATTCAAGAGAGAGTTTTACATTAGATCTTCATTATTTCTTGTAAAGTCAACTTTCAAAACTAGCTGACTAAACACTGATTTTAAAAAAGTGAACTTTTAATATTTAAAGTTGAAGTTATTTCAACAGCAATACAAACTATGATATTTTCAATATTTCTTTCTTGAATAAATACATGGGACCCTTTTACATATAAGTTACATTTTGAAACTTTGTCTAGATTCAACTTTAATATTTTTGACTTCTTGTGTGTAAATTGTGCACACATTATAGAAACTTTCATTAACTCATCATATACAAATACATGTTACTGGTACATTTTAGTTTAAACATTTACTCTTTGTATCTGCATTGTTAGAATACAATTGTTTCAGTGTAAGATTCTTCAGAGCCAACATTTTGAAATATGCGCTGGTGCTGTTATAACTGGTAGTTTCAAGTTGAACATGACCTTATTGAAAAAGAAAGAGAAGTTGAACAAAATTATGTATTTGATTCTTGTAAAATATCAAAAAGAAAATATGTTTTCCTGAAACCAGGTTTCGTGTGAAACAAATTCCCAATAAATTTGGCTGTAATGTTTCATTAAAAATACTTTAGTAAACAGATTTTTGTTTGAATACAATGAATGTCTTCAGTGGTCACCAGACAGGGATCTTGTGAAGAATACTAAAAATGGTATTGCATTTATTACTTTTTAAATCTTTGCAGTCAACTGTATGATAAAAAACCCTCTTTTTTATAGCATTTTCCATCAGAATCTGAATCTGAATCTAATTAGTGTTCAAAACTTGATGTTTTATTATACATGTATTAAGCAGAGAGAACATAGAGAAGCCAATACTGTTCAGTCCCTTGTAACAACATTTTTGAAGATAAAAATATCTAAGGGTTTAGGAGTGAATCTACTGATCAAAATATGTAAATCTACTGGTCTGAAATCCATTATCACGTGTAATGCTAAAAGCATACATCTTTAGAAAATTTTACATTTACATTTGATAACATGTAATAGAAGCGCATAGGGTAAATTTTAGAAGATAAATGTACAAAACTATGTCTAATTCATACTGAGTATACTCCTTGAGTAGATGTGGGCTATCTTTACTGAATAAAATATCTGAATACTTAGGGAATAGTTCAGTAAAAGTGCCTAACACTAGTAGATAATGTAACATAATATAACTATGTACTCTTATTAATATTCTGTATTTTTAAACCTATTGATTTTTTATATGAAAAGGAAAATAATTTTAAATCAATACACACCTTTCTTGAACTCATTTCCATAAGTTTTATGCAAAATTGCTGTCATTTGCTTCTCTTCAGACTTTGGAAATATCAGCAGAATTTCTCTGGTAGCAAGAAATTTGACCTTATGCATACTGATCTAAATGTTGAATGCCTCTACTGTCTCTATCAAGGCTATTAGGCGCCCAGCAATTAACTTTAAGTGATGATCTAAACTTTGCACTCACATATGGTTCCATGATCAAAGATTTCATATCAAACAATATATTCATGTCATTGCTTCAAGAGCAATTTTCAAAAATAATTAAGAAAGTTGTATACATGTGATATGTACGCATGACATAACAGCAATACGTGAGTCCGTATTTTATTTTATTATGAAGCAGTGTTAATTCCTGAAAGTTAAAATGTTCATGAACACAGTAAAATAATCAAAACAAACAATGCGATAAATAATAGATAACCAATTAATCAGAATGCTATGGCACATGATAAAAAATGTGTATACGATTAAAATATGATATATTTGTTTATATTTTCTGTTCATATTTTCGCCATAAACGAAATAATTCAAATTTTAAACGTTTCTACACCCCCACCCCAGCTTTGCTATCTGTATATATGTATTATGTCGAGCACAGAATACCTTTCATATGACCTAAGTGGCCATAAACTCTTTGAACAATACGTACTTATTTTTTTTTTGATCATACAAACTTAGAAAACTATAATAAATAATAAAGATTGTATTACTAGCTAGAATAACAACTATATAATGTGGAATTTTACCAGTGCAGGCAGCAGCAAGAAATATAATTAAAATGTCCTTGGTAAACAAAGACTAGATATAAATTACAGCACACCCTATATTTCGAGCAGCGTAAATTTAAATGGATGATAATATTCCGGTTTTGAAGTAATATTGTAAATCATACGGATCGTAACACCGAATAAATCTTTAAGTTATAAGCGTCCTTTCAAAATATTATTCAGCAAACATGTACATGGTAAATATGGACCCTGACAAGAGGCTCACGAGTACCATTGAGACACGCAATAAACCTGTCTGTCATGCGCGACAACTGATTTACGCTACCTTGTGAGCAATATTGTGTGTGTGTATGAGAGAGAGAGAGAGAGAGAGAGAGAGAGAGAGAGAGAGAGAGAGAGAGAGAGAGAGACTCGATGGTTCATGGTTCAAATAATGACAGAGATGTTATCTTTAAAGTCTTAACCCTGTTGTTATGGAAATAGTAGATGAAGTTTAGAAACATGAATTAAAACGGCTAAAATGGGCCAAAATGCATGCTCGTGAATATTTTATATCCGAATTGGCACACCTTCACCTTGTTTCTTCGAACATTCCATTGAAAGAATAAATTGCTATTTTTATCAATGTTGCAAAATATATTGTATTAGCTATGAAAAGTTCTTATAGTTTGAGATCTAATATCCAGTGCCCAATACCAAACATATTTGAAAGATCGTACCAGGCACAAATGTTCTGTCCGTTTGAAATGACAACTCAAACATTTGAGATTGGAGTAATTATTACAAAACATTATAGAAAAACATCGACTTTGCCATACACCGACCTTCTATCTTCCATATATTGTATCACAAATAATGTCATCAAATGTATTCGTATATCTCTTTTAGTAAACTGTAACACATTGAATTTGTACTTTTAGTGTCAAAGATTACACTTTAATCCATGCTTGATTAAATCCAAAAGTCATGATAGCTACCATATTAGTTTCGGAATAAAGTTATTAAGTGAGTGAAAATTGGCCTCTTTAAATGATTCATTTGATGATTCGATATATCATAGATGGAATATACGTGTTGCGGAAGATGTTTGTCTTTCCCATTTGCATAGAAAAACAGCTCATTTGATAAAACTAGCAAACGATATGAAATCAATACACTGTCTGGTAGTATAGCAATTTATGTCTTTAGTCACATGTAATAACATACGTTTAGTGCGTAGGACTGTACTTAATGAGAGGCATGTTCAGCAAACAGAATGGAAGATCAATTAAACATAATAATGATTGCCATGGTTCGGCATAGACATGCTTCAGTTGTTTGTGAAAACTATATTCAAAGTACCAAAGGTATAATGGACATTACATATACTTCCCATAGAAATTTATTCCCCACTCTTGTAAGGCCACCCGTCGTATAAGGCCATTTTCAAGGTACAGAACAGATGGTTGTATAAGAGTGGGACGTCTGTATATAAAAGATTAGTTTTACAAATGCTCTAGCTGGCCCCGAGTGGTCTTAAGCGCTCTCCATTATGGATCACTGACATCTCACCTCTGTCTGCGTGGGTTTTTAATCTCAGATTCAGCCAATGTGGGTATCTGAGAAAGCTTGCCTTTAACTTCTCGTTGGTAGGTGGTTCTTTTGGGGGATTTCCCCGGTTCATACTCCAGATATAGTGATGTCACTGGGGCATCATGTCGCAGACATGTAGCATCATGTTTCACACAGTCAAATTATCCTGACACCAGGCCAACCAGTACTAACACTAACCTCTTAATGCTGAGCGTCAAGCAAGGCAGCGGTTAGTACCATTTGTATAAGTCTTTTTTATGACTCTGCCGGGGATTCCACGAGAACCCACGACCTCCCACTTCCGCAGCGGACGCTCTAACCACAAGTTAAAACTAGATTATGTTATTGATGATGGGAATGGAATATTTTTGTTTACCTCGTGAAATGGGAATAAAAACTGGTAGTATTATTGGATACAACAGCCATTTGACACGCTTACATACGGACCTGTTAAGTAATACAATATCAGCGACTGCAAAGCAGTCAGTAACAGTTCGTAAAGAAGAGAATGTGATTAGCAGTTATGATGACAAAAGGTAAAAAATGGAGCGAGATTGCAATTTGTCTACTCTTATCTCTACAAAAGGACAAACGGTGAGCGATTGTAATTGGTCTACAGTTAAAACAGCTGATGATTAAAAAACAACTAGTTTACTTTATTCACAAAGCAAATAAACAAGCGTCTATGGTTACGTATGTGATTGCATGATCTGACTGAATTTACTTCTGAAAATAGTGTTTTTCTTTCTTCTTACCCATATTATTATTTGGTATTCATTCCTTTTGTTGCCAAATGTTAACATGAGTTTTGAATAGCATACAACAAGTTAATTATAAATAAAAAATAATAATAGTTAAAAAATAATCAGAATGACATTATCAGTTAATTAAGGAACACGTTGCCCAGATTATTTTAAACGCCATCTTGTTTACGCTTTCATATGTCAATCGTAAAGACATTTTCATGTCCGATGGAACAAAATTTGGTACAATTGTTACTTATTACGGTGGAGAAAATACTCAATATACGCACTTAAGGGCTTCTATGCTGGCTTATGCTTCTATCAATTTACTTTCGATAATAAATAAATTTCCTGACACCGCGGTTAGAGTCTCCATTGATTCATTTTATATCGATGTAAAACACAGCAAAGCAGTGGCTGAATTCACAAATTCCGACGAGAGTTGGGGGTCATGGAGAATTAAAATGGAAATATTTCGTGATTATTCTAAATCAGCAGATGTTACAATTTAAAACAATTACTTGACAAATAATCAGATATCAGAACTATCTAGTACACATTTGATATCCGATCCAATATGTAGATATAAAACCAGTTACTTAAACAGCTGTGGTTGGTCAGGGAAGACGACTCGTGTGATAGAATTATTTCGAGGGAAATCAAACATGATTGTGCTAACACCCACACACAGACTTGCAAGATAGATAAAACAACGAGGAATTAATGCTTGCACTTATCATAGTTTCTTTCGATGGAAAATGACGAATAGACTCCTGATCGAATGGGCGAAAAATATATTCCTGAAATCATTATTTGGGATGAGATATGCACAGTGTCGTTAAAATATTAAAAATGTTTCTCGATTGGCTATTGCTAGCGAATAAAACTGTGATAATGTGTGGCGATTATGGTCAACCACAACCATTAAAAGATTTGTCTCCACAGGATTGGCTAAAGAATTTTAGAGACTATTATGAAGATGAATTAATACCGATCATAGATCTCTTGATCCAGAATTATGTGAGTTTAAGAAACTAATCAGATTACAATCGGATAGAACACAATGTGAAGTAGCGCGTGAAATAATTTCAGAAACCCAATTAAGTGATTTTTGGAAAGCGTGGAGACCAAACGATTCGATAGTGGCAAGTAGAAAGATAGTCAGAGACACAATTCAAATGAACTTTAAAATGCATAAAGAAAAATGTGCAACACTTCCAGTGCCGCCGTGCTATAGGCCCAAGGACACACGAAGACAGAATGTCGAAGTTGATATTTTTGAACAAAGTGAAAAACAAATTCTCGTATTAAATGATATTGTGTTGGTTGATATTAGTGTTGTCGAAGATGCATTGCGCGCATCATGTAGCACTACCAAATTCTATTAGCATGATTAAAATTGGACCATCTGGAAGTTTCAAGACGCAGTTGTTACTCAATTTAATAACGAGATGGATGAAATGGGACAAGTTGTATTTAGTAGCTCCGAGTGTAGACGATCAGCAATGTTACGAGGTGTTGAAGGATTTTAACGAGAAAGAAAATCGGAAATTGATGAGGATATTATTGAGTTTAATACCGATATCGAGGAAGCACCGAGTATTGATATTATTGATGGAAGTATTAACAATTTAGTCGTATATGATGATGTCATATAATACAATCAAAAGAATCCCGTTAGTATTTTTTCCAGAGGTAGGCATAAAAAACCTGATGTGATATATGTCTCTCAACTATATACACAATTACCAAAAGTGATCAGGGATAATTGTAATATTCTTGCTGTATTTAATGGAGCTGACACACATACACTTCGAAATATTCACCAGACATGGTGCAGTGAATACATGGATTTTAAACGCTTTAGAAATTTCTTTAGTCACGCTCAGTCAATCCTACATGGATTTGTACTGATAAATTTGCATGACCCTAGATCAAGATATCGTATCGGACGTGATAAAATATTCGGTTGAAATCCTAAACGATTTTACCATAACAGTTTCGGTTGAAATCCTAAAGGATTTTACTGAAATAGTTTCGGTCTCCGTATAGGCTTTTTTGTGTTTCAAAACTTGGTCTGTTCACCCTCTCTTTTTATTTTTGTAAAATGGAAAACCACATGCAACCTTTCAATTGAAAAATTAAGTCTCTGTGGAAGGCTTATTTCGGTTTGGAAATTTGGTCTGTTCACCCTCTGTACTACTATACCAATAAATTTAGATGGTAAAATAAATTGAATAATTATTAATTAAACTCATGTCAAATCTCATAAAACACTGCGATGAAATCCATACAATGTCATAGTAATAGTGTCCCTATGGTAACCGTCCGCCAAAGGATGACCCAATTAGTTTCCTCCCCCTGAATCTGATTTGGATATATAACGTAGCTTTAACAATTTGTCAGTTATGTCTCTACGATGTCTGCAGTGGCAGCTCTCAGTGATGTCTACCACTGGATGATCATGTCGCAGACACATTATTATGACACCAGGCGGACCAGTCCTAACATAAACATCTTAATGCTGAGATCCAAGCGAGGCAGCTGTTAGTACTCTTTGGATAAGGCATTGGTATAAATGGGTCGGTGATTGAAGCCACGACCTGAGAGAGTGACTCTAAGGTTAACCAAACACAAACATAATCATATTCAACGCAATTGTGCATTCATGACAAGTGCAGGTGCGCCGTAAAAAAAACCCCACAAATCATCGATCACAATCTCATCACGACCAAGCACAAATCACTAAACGTTGACACGAATGAATAGGTGTTAGATACACTTGTGTGTAGCATACTCACTCGCATGACAAACTAATAATTAATTATCTTCTATAATCCTAAAAGTGATTGTGCGCCGTTAAAAATCAATCAGTCAATCAATTATCTTCTATCTACATAGTCATTCCGGATTCAAGGTATATATTATTAATTATAGAGAAATATAGAAATACACCAGACAGAATGGAAAGTGATACGCTAACAAACAAACAAAAATCAAACACTGCAACTCTGTGGAGAAAAGAAAACAATGACATCAGATAAGGAGCAAGATGATGGAGCAACATTTATACTGTGAGTTCATTGGAGAGTTTGATAGATACATGGCTCAGACATTTGTAAATGAAAATAATCATTATGTGTCCAATTGTGAGCTTGTTAGGGAATATTGATTTGTACACCATGAGCCTGATGATATACTGAAATTGACAGAAAGTAAGCAAAATGCAAACACTTTAAAAATAACACTTTATGATGTACGGCTAGTGAAAGGATTCTTGCAGTCAAAATCATGAATTCAGAAATTTACATGGGATACACCCGTCAGAATTGGATCATCGTCTGGCTTGTTTCATCCTCAGTGTTAGGAGAAAAGACGAATCTGTGTTTGAACCCAACAGCTTAAAATGTATCAGCTCCATTGATCACCACTTTGAAACCGAGAAATATGCAAATACATTCATGAGAGGAACAGACACACATTTTGCATTAACAAGGGAAGATTTTCTGGTTTAGCAAAAAGATTTAAAATCTAAAGGAAAAATAAATAAACTTAGTCGGAGTCAACCGATCACAGACGAATAAATAAATGCCTTATATAGCAAAAATTAATGGGGATGGAAACACATGAAGCCATTGTTAACACATTGTTGTTTAACAACTATGTTTATATTGGTTCGACGGGAGTGACTTAAAATTACAATCTGATATGGGCGATGTTAAAGTAAAGAAAGATGTGAATGGCCTCGAGTATCTTGAACTCAATGAAAAGCAGACAAAACCAAGAGCAGGAGACAATGTCAGGGACATCAGGGATATTAATCCTAAGATGTATGCACACAAAAAAATAGCAACAAAGCGATAGACCCACTTGCTATCTACAAATATGCTTAGCTAAGACATGAAGACTTTTGAAAGCCTGTCTTTATTGCTCCCAAAACTATGCCAATCTCAGCGACAAACACAAAATTGCTTAGGAACTAAGTCGTTGGAATTACCAAACTTGGATGCAACAGAAAAAAAGACAGAAAAAGCAAATATTACAGAAAGAAAAAATTAATTAGCACTAGTAGCCATAAGTACCTATTCAGAAGTTAAGAGACAGAAACACTCCCCCAACTGATATCATGCAAATTTCAGGACACAAAAATGTAGTCTATAAACAGCTACTCCAATATTAGTGACAAACAACAGCAGACGTACTCCAATTATTAGATTTAACACCGGCCATCCAAGTAATGATGCTATAAAAACCTCACCCCCACACAAATACATTTCAAAATGCAAAGCAACAGACTGTAGTATATAAAGTTCTAAACGAGTAATATTCAACAGAATCAAATTATCAGCATCCCATTCTACGGATCAAACATCACCGTGCTAAATATGTTCGTAATGGACCTCCCGCAAAATGTGAATGAGATCACTAACTGGTTCAACTTCTTTTAACTTCAACAGGCGAATTTTCAAACAGTGCCCACACAGCAAAAACGTAGGATAGTTATTCTGCATCGATCTTCTACTTGAATTTGTAATATTTACAGCAACATGTATTATGAAATCATTCTGACCTTTTTATCGTGAAGACAAGTGTTAAATAAGATTATAAATAACAGCTTAATCTAGAAGATCAATGCATGCGTCAAGTTTTCTGCCAGAGCGTGTATCTGTTGCATGCATATGTAGATCAGTGCTTTTATGTGTAATGGTGACATCTACCGTTCGTTGCTTGCGGGGTATGCTCATGTCGAGGCCAGTCACAATGAGGTTCCCTAGAAAGGAGCAACAATCATTCGTTACAAACTGTGTATCTTTATCGGTACTCGCATAAATCGGAATATTCACATAATCAGACTTGGATTGTGAAGGCACACACCGTTTACACTCGTACAAAATTTGATCATATTTTACTAATGTGCCCTTCGTAAGAAATGTATCAAAAATATTTGCGCATCTCTTTTCTCCCTCATGGTTCACTACCAAGTGTTCTTTTGGATGCACACAGTCAATAAAATCCTTTTTCACAGCAACTCCATCTGTATATCTAGCGACTCTATAAACGATCATTGATTGATCGTAGCCATATAGGACTGCCCCTTTAAGCACAATAAAACTTGCACCGTCGGCTACTAAGACTTTCCAGGTAGAACAGTTGTCTCGAATCGCTTCAATTAGCATTGGAGATTCAGCAAAACCACCAACCAAAACGGCCACGGATATTCCGTATTTTTCATTATCTTCATAAAATGTCTGCATATGATCGCAAACACTTCTGAGGGACCTATCAAGAAAACCTCTCATAATGAAATGATCCAGTCTGAGTTTATTTCCTTTAAGGACATGGACGTTTGCTGCAAATTGAGTTTGATTGATTGCTTCCGACAGGGTTTCCCCACTGGTTTCTTTAAAGATTTCGAGCAAAGATGCGGGTATTAAAAACGTTACATCTTCCTTTCCGTTTGGGCTAACCATTCTCTTCTTAAGTTCAAACTCCCGAAATAGTCCAACGTAATCTTCCATCGCATCCGCTTTAAATTCTTGTAGAACAGGATTTCCAAATATTTTGATGAGAAACTGCTTGAAAGCTTCGTCGACTTCTTGTCCTCCCCATGCTCCGCCTGTTGCCTTATCAATCTCTTTTATGTTTCCATCCTCCAAGACTTCATGGATCGTTATGTCAATTGTGCAACCTGTAGTGGAGACGAAAATTTTTTTTCGCGTAGCAGGCCAATGTCTCCCAACCTCAAAGCAAAACATAAAATATAATGTTTTTAAATCAACGGGATATTACGGAAAGGTATGTATTTATGAGCTTGAATATTTATATTTTCTTTCAGTTCTGGGAAATTAACAAAGTATGGCATACTATTTAATACATGAAAATGAGTTCTCACGATTAAGTGCCTATTCATGCAGTTATCGTTATGACTTTGCATGCCATAACCTAAGGATAGTTACCTCCGACAACCAAAGTTTAATGAACCGGTTTAAATAACAGAGAGGAATTTGTTATTAAGGGAAAACCTAATTTAATGTTTATAGATCCTGAACTGATTGGGTCGTGTTTACCTTATCGCATATTCAAACATAATTTACATTTATCAATCTATTCAAAACGTTACCTAACGTCTTCCTTGCGATATGTATGTAGGACAGTATCGTATCAATATTTACCCAAGTTTTAATAAAACTATGGAACAAAGAATTAAAAACATTACACAAATATTACAAGTTCATAATACAGTAGTCAGTTACAACCTTGTCTTTGATGTTTCAACATATGATGCATCTATTGTACTACAAAAGTAGAATTCGGTCGGCGTCTACAAAATGCGCAAGATGAGAACTTTGCTTAGTATGGAATATATTTGGATTAGGTGGGCACTTTCAATAGAAAAGGCATCTGGATTTCATTAGTGCGTTTAGAATATTAAAATGTTTTATTGAAAGTGCCGATCAGTTAAATGTAATGGTGATGCAGACTTTGTTGTGGTAAGATCGAAATCATAAGAAGCTAAAACAATCTGGTGGGACACTATTTAGTTTTTTTAGTTTCTTTTCATGCATTATAACTTATTCAGAGAAAGAAGCATTGCTAAAAATGTTGTATTTTTAGGTTATCCGAGACAAATAAAAATACTAAATACTGTTTTGTTCACTCAGAGAAACATTAAAATGTTAGTTACATTTTTAGAAAATAAGGACCAATGAAATGGGTATGATCTCGACTCCACTCCATAAAAGTAAGCACGAAACAACCGGGACGTTTACTAGAGAAGGTTTTTTGTTTTTAAAGAAAGGTTAGCTAAAAGTATGCCCTGGAAACGCTTAAAATAAATGACCTTAAAGAGGCTTAGTTACCTGGGTCCCTAATTCGATTTCCTACTCAGAGGTTTCTCGCCCACATACTTTTAGGCCCCTTCCCATCCCCGATAGTTTTGGATTTTCCTCTGAAAATGAAATAGCTTACTTATGTCAATTCTTATACGGTCAGATTTTGTAAAATATGATAGTATCGATCAACTTTTGACCCATGATGTACTTCTTCATTGTGGCCCACAATTCCTAATGCTACACTCTGTCAAAAATCTGTTTAAAATCTATGAACACTTGATAGATGTTTTGTTGATGTTGTGCGTACTTCCCACACATAACCTTAAGACCGGAGATTTGTTCTGATGTGCTTCTACCACTCTGGTACCCTGCCTATTCTTCAGCGATTTTCTTCTGCTCGTGGGTTCAGTAGTTCTCTTATTTTGGCACAGCTAGATGTTGCTTTTTGGGGAGTGTTATAATCAGTGACTGTGACCACTGTGTTGGCCATTCGCCTATCTGCTAGATCTTTTTGCAGATTTGTGTTAGTAGCTCTATCGCTGATTTCCCACCATTCTTGATAAGTTCAGCTGGGATATTAGCTGGTCCAGCTGCCTTCCCATTCTTCAGTGCTCTTATTTCTGACTCCACCTCTTCTTTGAGAATAGGGAAAACATTATCATTTGTGTAGTTTGGAAGTTCAAGCACCTCTGGGTCTCCTGTGGACGTATGGTTGTAGAGTTCTTTACAATACTCAGTTCATCTTTGTGCAACAAATAAGACGTACAAAAAATAGCAGCACGATAACTGTATTAAATTAAAAGGATAGTGGAATTCTTTACTTCCAGAAATCATTTAAAATTAAATAAAATTAAATTTTTGCTAATAACACCATAATCAAGACTGATGGAGCAGGTCACCGAATTAGACCATACTTGTCATTTGGCCATCTCTGAAATGATGGAAAACGTTTAATTACATTTTCTCTGGATAGTACGTTTCTAACATGTATCAATAATAAGAATTTTTTTTCAAATATTAGTACTTTGTAGAGACAAACATGAGCTGGTAAAAAGAAATACATCTTACAATAAACTTGAAATAAACTTAAAATAACATCATCTATGCAGAACTGTTAATAAATATATCAGTGGGGGTGCAGCGACGAGGTCGGCATAATTAATAAAATATTTTACAATCTTATCGTGGCTAATCATTTTATTTTCAAAATTAATCATTTTAGTAGTGTGGCGCTCTACAGTTTAGCATTTTGCATATGGGTTTTCCTCGATGATTATACTGGCTATTTAAAAGAAAACTTCTTATATCTTACGTATTGTTCAAGAAAATGTAATTCCCCATATTTTGTTGTATGTAATATGGCTTATCGATTATACAGCTTGGCCTTACTTGAGACATGCCTTGTTCACTCGCTCTTCCTGGACATTTTAGATTTGATATATTTGGTAATTTATTCGTTGCACTTTCAGAAGCTAGTATTTTCTTGTCTGGCAAAATCAGTTTTCCCTATTTTTAATAACTGCTAAAAAAAAGTGTATTTTAAAATAATTCAGGCTGTCATTTTAGTTTACTGTGTGCTTAGATCATGTTTAATGTCCTTAGGAATTGCAACCACAGTGCATCAAAGGAACACTCACACACACACACAGACACACATACACACACACACACACATATATATATATATATATATATATATATATATAAGCACATGTATTTCCTCCACTGTGCATGCTGCAAATGTATCAGTCGACAAAGGTGAGTTGTATGGTCTTAAAGGGATCACTGTGTCCTTGTGTCTGACTGCAATACACAATTCATTTCACGTTGCTGGGCATTGGTATGCAAAAGAATGATATCCATTTGACTTCAGTTTCAAATTTGGACTACTGAATTTACGATTGTCAGAAGGCGATGGTAGATATCTTGCTCTTGTGTGGCCAGATAGGTATATTAGACTGGAGTCTGTCAGCGAAACGTAGCAAAAAGAATACATTTTGTGTTTGATTCTGGATCAAATGGATAGCCAGTGTAGGGTACGGAGAAGCGAGAGGATGTGCAATTATTAAGGTACTATAAGGACGAACCGAGAAGCTGTATTGTGAACATTTTGAAGTTACTGGAGTAGGAATTGATACGAACCAGCCCAAATTGAGTTACTGTAGACCAGTAGACCAGTCATGAAAGTACTAATGAACACATGCATTTTAGTGGCATCAACTGAAATATACTTGCTAATGTATCTGATGCGTCTCAGCTCAAGATATGCAGCCGTGAATATGTTCATGACATGTTTATGCAATGTGAGATTGCTGCTGACAATTATTGTTTGAGGTAAATGATGTGAATGATAGAGTCTTTGTGTCAGAATTGGCTCCGTTTTATCATCATTCATATGGAGCTTGTTATATGTCATCTATGATTTCAAATCTAAGATGCGCCTCTGTACTCCAAGGATGGTAGCGTCAACTTCAGTTTGGTGGCTAGATTTGTATATTTGGATGTCATCATAATACAATTGCTGAGACACTGGGTGATAACCTATGACCCTTGAGAGCGAATGAGTGTATACAATGAAGAGAACAGCTCCAAGAACAGAATCCTGAGATAAACACCACAACATAGATCAACTGGGTTTGAGTGTTTTCCATTTGCAGATACAATTTGTGTCCTGTTGACTAAGTAGAACTTTAACCACAATTAGCCAAATAAATACTGGAGACAGTGAAGTAATATATTATGGTCTAGTGTGTCAAATGCTGCTGACAAATCAAGGAGGGTGAAGACTGTAATCTGTCCGCTATCCAAAGCAGAGAGAATATCATTCACTACGTTCCGAAGAGTGGTTTGAGTACTGTGGCAAATGCAATATGCAGACTGTACATTGCTAACAAGACTGTCTGAATTAAAATGAGATACATGTTGGACTAGAACAATGTTTTTTTTTAAATGTTCTAGTTGTACTGGAGATTAGAAACTGGGCGATAGTTCTTTAAATGATTTTGGTGAAATGTTGGTTTCGTGAGCAGAGGCTTTACAATGGTTGTTTGGAAACATGATGGGAATTCTCCGGATATTAGAATGGTAATAATAACAACAGTCAGTGAAGGCACTATTGGATCTAAGCATTCAAGTACAAATAATGTTGGAATTTGATCACGCTAATGGCGTGTACCTTGTCACGGAAGAAATTTGCAAACATGTCCGTAAAGTCTACTGGAGAAAGGCAAGTGGACGTGGTGAATTTGTTTCATGACATTAGTTTGTTAGTAATTTCGAAGCTCGAACACTTTTATGCTGTTGGAACTCTCTGTGAATTTGGTACTGTAGTGGGCTAATTGGGCTAAACGGAGTATGTTTGTGACGTTTTTCTTAGCCGTTTCATATTTTTGTTTATGAATAGGGAATCTGGTGGAAAGCCTAGCCTCCCCCCTTTTCGGCGATCTCTTTTAGCAGTGCGAAGCTGGTCTTAACATTGCAATACCACAAAGAACACTTCTAAATTGATAATCTGCTCTTGGTGGATTGGGCATGGTTTTCAAGCAACGAATGTAGGCATATATCGAGTTATTCTGCTGTAGGAGGTAAGCAAGTTGTTAGGTTTGTTTGGATGTCATGCAATCGTTTGGTTCTATTGAATATACGTAGGTTTCTTTTAGTAGTAAATACATGTGGCTGGTTAGGAACTGATACGTCCATGTGGTATTTAATGCATAATTGATGATGAAAGTTCGTTGGATACAAGGGTGGACTGCATTCTTTTATTTCGTGTATTCAACAAGTTTAACAAACCTATTATAATAAAATATACAAAAGAAAATACTTTATTAAAAAACAATTCTTTCAATTTTCAAGGCAAATGTGAAATGAAAACATTTCCTTATTTAACCTTTGTCTTTTCATTTATAAATTTTAATTCTGCTTATAAAATGCTTCCGTGAAAGAAAAATAAACAAAACAAAAAACATTTTTGAAAGGCAACCCAGTAATCTACCTGAACTGCTGCCTCACGCATAAACTGTCTAGCTTTGTCATTCCATATGGCTGGGACAGTCAGAACCCATTGAATTTCCTCAGGTAAAAGTGCACACGCCATCTTCAACTTGACTTGATGACAGAGGTCGTCCTTCAGGTAATGAATAACAAGGCTTATCACCTTAATTGCAGCCATCTTCTTCCCCATTTCATCATATATGATGGTGTTACGAGTTAGTTTCTAAAGGGAGTCAAAATTACAGATTTTCTGTTAGGCAACAAAATGATAGTTACCGTCCTTTTATCATCATTGAAGCGATATATTTTTGCTTATATATTTCGTACCAAGTTATCTTAAAAAAAATTCTTTTTCTGAGTATTGACCTTTAATATAGATTTATTTTACAAAGATAATTTACAATAAAATACATAACTGCTTATTGTAGCTGTTAAGAATATTTTAGACACTTTCCCATTTTCAGCTTAATTTTTTCCTATTCATCTTGCATCTGTAGGTTGTACCAATTACGTATTCTACCACCAAGATTACGTGCAAATCAGATATCTCTTTTGTTTGTATCACACAAGGTCTGCGATGTAACAATATCTGTATTTTCGATATTGTCCCATCAGCTTTAATAATCATATTGTTTCATTAGGGTTACTTTTACGATTTTAAAACTGCTATGTACATTTAGAGAGCGATGAACAAAACTGTATACTCGCTTTTGTGAAACGTTTTTCTATATAAAAGCTACTGACTAATATAATGTAATCAGATTTCAACTGTATGTTCATATTTGTGGTGGACGTAAATTCTTTTTTGATAACTTTAAATTACCTTGTCTTTGAAAAGTGACATCTTGAATCTTCTAAAATAATACCAGTCTTTGTGCTCATCCTTTTCGGCCAACCTCCCATATTTGTCTTCAGCATTATAACCAAAGGCTTCCAAAGTTTCGCCATCTGGTCTTATGAGAGCTGTGGTGGGTGCTTTGGAAGATCTGCCTACTCCGCTGTTCCACTATTTAACAAGTATTTTTTTCGGGTCTCTCTCGTAATCATGCCGAAAGGAGCACGCCCAACTTGAAAATGTTGTCCCAAAGTCGATAGCCGCTACCAAAATCTTTTTGGAATTCTCAGAACCCTAAATAGGAAAATTGTAAATCGTAATTTCCTAGAAATTTGAATCAATGCCACATTTCAAGCATCACAATGATAAGTTTTGTATATTGTATTGGAACAATCACCTCACTGTTTCTAATAGTGTCGTTACTCAAGTCGGGCTTAATGTATTTACAATATCAAGGGAAAGGCTGTTTTGAAGATCCAGTATAAAAGTGATGAAATTAAAAGTAAACCTGTCAACATAATTAAACGAGGTCGTCATATCTGGAACATTAAATAACATATTCGTATAAATGAACATTATGGAATATTCATTTGTATAGAAAAAAGAATACTCCCAGGTTCTTCAGCCATTATATACTATGATATGCAGATATAATCACATTGTTTTGTGTACTACCATCCCAGGTGAGAACAAGACGTTTACATCGCCTTCCTGTACATCATTTCTAGACTAATCTGTTTCCTTGCATTTTAGAATCCCAGTCGGAATAAGATATTTCATCGGAATATCTCACCATGAGACATTATAACGTTATGAATAAAAACTTAAAATGAATAGACCATACAATACATATATACACTGTCGTCTGTCGTAATTCTTCAAGTATATACATGACTTTAGGTTTTGACTTCACATCACGACCGGGCTAATTTGTTATAGTACTAGTGAACATTATTCATGCTTAAGGCACATACTGATTCTTTTAGCTGTCTTGTCACAGGAAAATATTCAAAATAGTTCTATCCTGTAAAACAAAACAAAAAAAAAATGAAGGTTAAAAATAGGGGTTTGTGGTAGTGCTGGTTAAGTATGAAAGCAACTAGTTGCTTAAGAAATTAATTTTATACCTAGTCAGAATCTTACAAGCTTCCTTTCAACAAAACTCATTATTTATTTTTTATGTATCTTTAATGTAATATTATTATCATTTTTCTGCAATAGGTCATCGTCGGATGAAAATTTGCTTGAAAAAAAACTGTCTAGTGAGACCTAAAGTTGATGTAGCCTAAATACAAGTAACAAGGCCGTCAAGTTTTTCCCCTCCCACCAATCAAGTTTAGCCCCCCCCCCCCCCCCACCCCTACCCCCGCTTGAAAATTGAAATGACGTCCCTGTGCGTTTCATTATATCGTTAACTGTTATGGGTATGTTGTAAGGAATACAGCTATTGCTATCATCTGTACGTAATCAGCGGCGTTTCATACAAAATCGTTGATGTAACGTATAAGTAGATTTGGGAACACCTCTTTTTCGCACATTTCGGTTTAAAGCTCCTCGACAAGCTAGAGAATATTCAAGCAATAAGAGATAAGGCGTAAGCTATTTCACTGTCAATGCCTCAATGATCACAGCCTATTTCACTGCCAATGCCTCAATGATCACAACCTATTTCACTGCCAATGCCTCAATGATCACAGGTTAAAAGACTGGGTATCTTTCCACTCCCGCCCCACTTTGGACTGAAAACAGTAGTGTCATAGCGCTTGTTCTCTAGTTTGGGGAACACATGTCGGCAAGGAGAAAACGATATTCTCCTTGAACTATGTAAAAGTACAGTAAATGCACGAACCAAGCAGCCAGTCACTTGGTCTTTGCCGTTACTAAAATGTATGACAAAATCTATTATTATTGTTTTTCATATTTAAAGGTGACTTTCATGTTTAATACATCGTAAAGAATTGGTCGTCACTATATTTTAAAACATTAGAATTAAATTAAATTAAAAACAATAATTAATCATTTATGGAATATCTTGTTTAATATATCATATTGCAGAAATATGCACTGATACTTTCATTTTAGTATTGATGCAAATTTGGACTTCTATAATTTCAAAACATAAACAACTTAGAGAAAGTACAGAGAAGTTTAATAATTCTTTAAAATAGATGAAAATTTTGACGTATAAATAAACAAACTTTAATCAGATTACCACTAAATGCCCTGTGATTTATACTAGAGAAATTCAAAAAAGTATTGAGGCGGCAACAAAAAACATTTTTCGGATCAAATATTCAGTGAAACGGGATCTTATTTGAAGAAGTGAATCACTGGAAAAAATTCAACAATTTTGCTCAGTAAAGCTCAGTTCAACTTAAATAACAGACATAGAAAATGACACACATAGGGTAATGTGAAGTCACTACATGACAGGATTGATCAATATATTGAACAGAGGTGAAATGGATAATATCAATCAATAATTATTTGACGTTTTGCATAGAAAATTTAGATAGATATTAAACAAAAGTATATTAAGGATGTTTGACAACATTTATATTTAACATTCAACATAGGAAACGTTCATCAATTGATTTGCCTGAATGGCTTAGACAAATAAAAAATAGACGGCAGGTATTTATTTTATGCGCTAGAGAATGCATTAACTACATCAGGTGATCGCGCATAGAAGCCATCAAAATTCAATTCAGATAAATGCAATAATTCATTGGTTTAACAAAACAATCCGATTAAAACAGATATGGCTAGGAAATTTAAAAATGAATTTGATATATCCAATAATGTTGACGAAATCCGGGAACCGGAAGATAGTGGAAGGTTGAGACAACACGTGGGTTCTTTCAGTAAATAAGTTGAATAGAGAGAATAATACTTGGAGATATGCTGATTATATCCCATATATATATATATATATATATATATATATATATATATATATATATATATATATATATATATATATATATATATGTGTGTGTGGTAGTCTTAATGATTAAAATGATACAAAGTTTTGCTATGTTGGACTTCAATATTTTTGAAATTGGTGTGATCAAAATTAATTAAAGATTGAGCATTGAAATCTATCTATAAAAAAATTCCTAGATGTTTTAATACTCCTGACAAAATTTTCGTGTACGAAAATCGTATGCAAGCTAAATAATTCCATAGATATAAACGTCCGAAAGGAGGTTATTGCAAAATAGTTCTATGTTATTTATTTCAGTTTTGAGAATATCAAAGAATTGAAGGTACGTCGTCCATAATTGAACAGATGGTCCGACAAAATCCTGGACAATACAAATGCTCAAACACATTCTAAATGGTATTGTAGTTTTGGGGTCTCAGATTACGAGAGTAACTAAACATATAATTTCAAGACGAGCATATTGTGTTGAAATATTTTGCGATCCGCTGAGTAAATCTGAAAAACTAGTGTATATAGAGTTAAAATAGAAGAAAAGCAAAACCATATTTAATCATTCATAGCTTTTTCGGTTATGACTCATCCAATTTATCTAGATATTGGTGCACGGCAATATGTCCGTGTGGAATATAAGAGATGCTGCATTGTGTGAAATACAAGAAACAATGTAGTATGGGGCTGCCAAAAAAAGTATATTTTTCACCTGAGTTTTCTCTGCCTTTAATGTTGGAATCGCTCCGCACTAAACTATTGCTGCATTGTCCAAATGATTACCTGACGGCATCCAATCAAATTAAATTATCGTTGGTTACCGAACTCTTATACAGTTTTTATATATTTAAACTGGCAGCGCAAATATTTTCTCAGCAGACGAAACCTCAGATTTTATTTTTCTTAAGTTGTTAAACATTTCGAAGGCAATGCCATGGATGACGATGATATTATATTATCTCGTGTTATGGATCGTTTTGAAAAGTCTGATTTCAGCAATAATTCTCTCAGATAAACTTTGAAAATTTACTAAGATCCAACGTTGATTTTAGAGGTTGAAAAATCGCACTTCATCTCCAGTTTGTCGGTATTAACAAAATTCGTTCTTTACTTCGCAATATTTACAGGTGAATGACACGAGCTATATATTGAAAAAACTTAGTAGAATGATGGGAAAGAAATCATTTCAAGTGACAAAAAGTCGTATGATCCTTGCTGACACTGTACCCTGCGTATCTTATTATATATATATATATATATATATATATATATATATATATATATATATATATATATATATATATATGTATGTATGATGGTGACCGGTATCAGAACAGATCATAGGAGTAATCTGAGGAAATGTGTCACATATTATTATTTCATTCATTCAGGATATTTATTGCTTTCAATATTTTATTGTGTGGGATATGTTCTTTAAAACGAAGTTACGAAATGTTAGTTAAAACTGTCCAAAAATTCAATGTTGATGCCGATAAATCAGACTGCTGCAGATTTCATTGACTATTTGTACATACTATTTCAAAATAGAATCATATGTTTGGCGACTTGTAAATCAAAGTAGAATAGCACAACTCACAAGGCCATTTTGAATCTCGCGCTTGATATGGCTATTGGTAAGTAACAGTAAGTGTCTACTTTTGTACGCATATATGTCCCGCTAGGCTTGGCATTCAGCTGAAGTGCACATTTTAATAAACAGGCAACAACAGTCCACATATCGAATATCTATATCAACACAGACTACTTTCTCCACCCACTGAAGACTTAGGAAAATCTCAACTTATGTGCGACTGAAGAGAAGCATGAACAGCTGGATACATATGTGTTACAGAAGAAAACTGTCTTCACAATGCGATATTCGAACAAGCCAATACAAATTTACCAAAGAAACACTGAACGTTAAACTGGGTATCGTGTTGCAGAAATGCCAAAGGCTAATTTCGGTTTTGCAATCTTTCGAGTCCTTCTTATTCTTAAAAAGATTCGTTAATATGTCGCTCGATTTGATTAATTTGATTCATTTTCTCTAGTTTCAATGATCATTGAATGATCTTAAGCGAATGCCCTTAGTGTTTTAATTTTTTTAAACTGATTGAGAACCTATGCATTGCATGAAGTCATATCAACACTAATGACATATATATTTGCCACATCTAAACAACATAGAGCGGCAGATCACTGTAGAAAGCAATACATAATAATAATCCAAACAAATATAATACGAAAGCGTCATAAGACCAAGGTTGCCCCTTATAAACATATACACCCACCCATCTATCTATGTACCATATTCTCACTAATCAGATTCATATGTGTAATGCTGGCAATTTGTATTCAAAAGGATTTCAGCAAGTGACCTGAAGGAAACCTAACCTTATAACAAATAGCAAACTTATACCACTACGAATTACTATCAACGCTAGTGTGGGACATCTCTACCGATAAAAATGATCTTGGACGACAGCTTTCAAAAGATACATGTAATTTAACATGCCACTCTTTAAGACCCATCCTCTTTCTTACTAAAACGGGGAAAATGTTATGATTTTAAAATGACAATAAATTTCTACGTATCATTGCAGCATTTAAAATAGTCATTTCTCCAAGTGTTCCAGATCAAACATTGGAGCAGGATGCGATTTATTTTATTCCAGGAATGATATATTAATAGACGAGGAAGTAAATATCGCACAAAGATAGACAAACATTACGCATGTCAAAGTAACGTAGCTATGATACAAGTAAACAAAAGATGACCCTGATACCCTGTTAGTTTGGATATTCAGTCTGTATTACTTCCCCGGAATTCAATATGTTTCAAATTTGAATTGAGGTTACTTAACAATCCATAACATCATTTCATCAATGTTTTAAGGTCACTTGTACATGCTACTGATCCGGTTCATTTAACTAATACACTGGTTTCATTTATAATGTACTGACACCCATCTGCTCTGTAGTATTACACGTTAGTGTAAATTCAAGACGATTCTAGCTTTACCTTTTCTAATAGACAATAAATAAAATTAATTGTACGGAACTGAGAAATTTAAATAGATTAAGGACCTGGCATAAATCATAAGATCCAGTATCGTTTTGCTTTATCAGTTTTGATAGGTGCTTCACCCTGCCGTTGAAACTGAGAAATTTAAATAGATTAAGGACCTGGCATAAATCATAAAATCCAGTTTCATTCGCTTTATCAGTTTTGATAGGTGCTTCACCCTGCCGCAAATATGTTTCAGTGTTACAAATTATATACATACCATAAGGACCTGCCAACTGTGTATGATCATTTAAATACTTGTCCAATAATGTGGACCTGTGGCGATAAGGTAGCATTAGCTGCACTCTTTCAGAATGCTTACCTTGGGACATGAGGCCATAGGACACCATTAGCTGTACTTATCTAGATTAAAATACTAACATGGGACAGGTGGCGATAAGATAGCGTTCACTACTTTTCTACATTATAATGCTATTTCTACTTGTATCTATACATTTCTAGATTAGAATGTTATTTCTACTTCTCGGATTACTTTTTTAGTATAGAATACTTACCATTCGACATGTTCTGAGTATGATTCAAAATAAACAATCAAATCTGACAATTGCGTCCGTATATTGTCTCCACATCGAATGGCAAATCCCTATCTTGTGCAAAATACATACTAGTAATACGTTCTACCTATAGTATCATCAATAGCAAAATCTTAATAGCTACTTATGTTGACCCTTATGATAGTAAAGAAAAACTACCTTTTATTAAATACTAATGATATTGTGAAAGAGGGATAACCATTTCATGATTATTTGCAGCCGGGGATATATAAACAATTTTTAATTTATTTAAAGAAATATTGTTTGAACAAGAACTAGGAAAGGCCTGGGTTTTTCATTCCTCAGCGCCCATGATCGCTTATACGATCATGCTTGAAGGCTGAGAACCAATTCATTGCATGAAGTCATATCAACACAGTTTTTCTTGTACAGACAAACCGTGTATATTATGCCACTATATCGCCAGTATAATTTTGTGTTATCATTGGACACCCAGCAGCAAATGTCTTTTCGTGCTAGATACTACGAGGAATATACGAACTTGACCTGTCAACTGTTTATGATCATTTAAATACTTGTACAAAAATGGGTATCTGTGGCGATAGGGTACCATTAGCTGGACGCTTTCATAATACTTACCTTTGGGCATGTGGCGCTACGACACCTTTAGCTGTTCTTATATAGATTAAAATACTAACATGGGGCAGGTGGTGATAGGATAGCATTCACTATTATTCCTAGAATGTTATTTCTACTTGTCTGTATACATGTCTAGATTTGACAGCTATTTGTACTTGTGTGTATACTTTTCTAGATTAGAATGCTATTTCTACTTCTCTGTATATTTTTCTAGATCAAACAGCTATTTCTACTTCTCTGTATACCATTATAGATGATAATGCTATTTCTACTTGCCTCTATACGTTTCGAGATTAGAATGTTTTTGCTATTTGCCTATATACTTTATGAGATTAGAATGCTATTTCTACTTATCTGAATACTTGTTTAGATTAGAATGCTATTTCTTCTTGTCTGTAAACTTTTCTAGATTATAATCTTATTTCTACTTGTCTGCATTCTTGTCTAGATTTGACAGCTATTTCTACTTGTGTTTATACGTTTCCAGATTAGAATGCTATTTCTACTTGTCTGTATACTTTTCTAGATTAGAATGCTATTTCTACTTGTTTGTATGCTTTTCTAGATTATAATGCTCTTTCTAATTCTCTGTATATTTTTCTAGATTAGAATGCTATTTCTACTTGTTTGTATGCTTTTCTAGATTAGAATGCTATTTCTTCTTGCCTGTATACTTTTCTAGATTAGAATGCTATTTCTACTTTTTTGTATGCTTTTCTAGATTAGAATGCTATTTCTACTTGTTTGTATGCTTTTCTAGATTAGAATGCTATTTCTAATTCTCTGTATATTTTTCTAGATTAGAATAATTACCATAAGCATGTTCTGAGATTGATACAAGATATCCAGTCAAAACTGACATGCCTGTTTTTGTGACCCATCCTCTTCGATATTAAAACTGGGGAAATGTTATGGTTTTAATATGACAATAAATTTCTACGTACCATTGTAGCATCTTAGATGGACATTTCTCGTAGTTTTCCAGATCAAACATTGGAGCATTATGCGATGTATTTTGTTCCAGGAATGATATATTAATTGACGAGGAAGTAAATATCACACAAAGGTAGACAAACATTACGCATGTCAAAGGAACGTAGCTATGATACAAGTAAAGAAAAGATCACCCCCATAAATTGTTAGTTGGGATATTCAGGCTGTGTTACTTCCCCGGAATTCAATATGTATCAAATTACATCAAGGTTACGAGACCATCCATTACGTCATTTCATCAATATTTTAAGGTCACTTGTACCTACTACTCATTTGGTACTTTTAACTGATACACTTGTTTCAGTTAGGATGTAATTACATTGTTCGGCTCTGTAGTATTACACGTTAGTAAAAATCCAAGACGATACTAGTTTTATCTTTTCTAATAGACAATAAATAAAAGTAAATTCTGCGGAATTGAGAAATCTGAATAGATTAGGACCTAATCACGATAATTTGAAGTCTTCCATTTGGATCGAGTTAGCAGCCCAGCAGAATTGATACCTTCCAAAGTCATCGACAAGATTCAACAAGCGCAACAATCCAATGACAGGTTCCACATTATCGATGGAAAAACGACAATGTTCATGGCCCATGTTTATCTACCCTGAGGGACATGACGCAAAAAGGTGTTTATTGTCGACAACCTTCGCAGCATCAAAACGAGTCTCGTCCGAATTAACAACGCTTAAGACCAGATGTGTTTAGCTCGTGCCATCGTCGTGAGACGAACGAATGCTGAAAATAACGACACGGTAGAATGGAAATGAGCCTGGAAAACTATTTAACAATCGGACCGAGCCAAACAACGAAGAGAAGCAGAACTCTTAGTACAGCAAGCGGAGATATTCAAAGATGCCCTGTGGAATTCCAGAGATGCAACAATCGCAAGATGTCGTAGCGCCACGCTACACCTTGAAAGTACACCTTCAAGAAGTGCGCGGATGATTGAGTTCGGGGATTCTCGAGTGGAGTGCATTGCTATACCGTGCAATTGCAGCAATGCCGTTCTCTGTGAGTTCAGATGCAATGAAGCATTTTCATAACAGCACAGTAAGTTATTAAGCTCTATCTTTTTATTAATATGCTTATCACTGTTATATGATCTCTCAGACACCTACAAATACTCATTTACTATCACACAATCTTGATTAAACCTTTACAAAATTCGAATGAATAAGGCAAACGCATATCACAATGTTTGATTCCACATTCTAAATCTACATTCCATTGCTACTCAGGTCATATCGTGTGCTTCCAATTAGCATTGCAGGCACGTCCCCTCTCCTTTGTCTGACCTGGCTAAACATAAATACATACGTATATACGGACCAATCAATCGTTGCACAACATATCTTAAGAAAATGGTCTGCCTTGAAACAATATCGCAGCCTACCAAATTGATGGTTGCATCTTATGTCGACAGACTAAGCAGTAGTAGAATGTATTAAATTACTCCAAGTAGACATACCAAGTGAAGTCTACTTCAGGGTTTGTTAACACATTTATTCAATTACACTTAATTAGTGAAAACTACTAAACTAGTGGTTAGAGCGTTCGCTGCAGGAGCGGGAGGTCGTGGGTTCAATCACTGGCCGAGTCATACCAAAGATTTACAAAAATGATACTAACAGCTGCCTTTCATGGCGCTCAGCATTAAGAGGTTAGTGTCAGGACTGGTCGGCCTGGTGTCAGGATAATGTGACTGGGTGGGACATCATGCTACATGTCTGCGGCATGATGCCCAATTGCTAGACATCACTGTAAACTGCCAGACTGCAGACCTCGTAGCAAAATTACTGAAAAAAGGTTAAAGCTCCGTTAAAATACTTATCGAACAAACAAAACAAATCAGACTCGTTAAATACATTTATCTGTTAAAAGGAAGCTCGGCACGTCTCGTTTCCTTGTACGAAAAAATAATACAGCTCGTGGTACAACATTGATACAGCGTATATATATATATATATATATATATATATATATATATATATATATATATATATATATATATATATATATATATATATATATTCTGTGTACAATTCTACATTATTAAGTTCTATCAACAATGTTAATTTATTAGTGATAGACCAGAGCTAGGAAAATCATTGATTCTCCGAGACGCAGACAACTGTTTAATTCATATCTGCCTTGTGTCATCGCCAATCGCCAATATAATTTTTATGATCATTTAATAAACAAGAAACAGGCATATGTGAAAATCCGGCAATAAAAGTACCGCCTAGCCTATATGTTTGATTGACTGAAACCACAAAGAGAATTCGAAGATTAGTGTGGAAAGATATTGAATTGAAAATCTTAACACAAAGAACGGGAAAGCGTTATAAGTCTTGGGCAACCCCTATCAGCCCTACACAAGCACCCGACCTCTATGTACCATATTTACACTATTCAAATTCATACATGTAAGTCCTAGAAATTTGTGTTCACATGAATTTAAGCATGTAAACTGGCGGAGGGGGGGGGGGGAATTACTGTGAGCAAAATTGCAATGCTATCGTTATCAATTAATAATTACGTCATACGCGTGTTCTGACATGACAACTGTCAAAAGTTACATGTATTTTGACCTCCGCTCCCATTCCGCGTTAAAACGGGAGAAATGTTATGGTTTTTAAATGAGAATAAATTTATACGAATCATTCTAACAACATCAGTGAATAATTCTACTTGTTTTCGACATGAAACTTTGGAGCAAGCTGCAGTGCATTTTGTTCCAGGAATGATACTAATAGACGAGGAGGTGAATATCATATGAAGATATATAAAAATAAATCAGTATCAAATATGACTATAACGAAAAGACCATTCTTCATTCTTTTAGTTTGGAGGAGCGAGCTGTGTTACTACCATGGAATTTATTACTTGGCACGCCAGAAATCACGATTATTACAATGTTTCGAATTTAGGCGGACGATAGACGCCAGATTGCATAAAAGTGATGGGTAGCGACAAATAACATGCACGTGAAAGATATATACTGTCTTCTTTAGCTGGTAATAAGAATGGTACAACATATACTTACTTCCTTATTTTCTTCAAACTGTATGTTAATATTCTGCAAATCCGAATTACATGAGCAATGTCATGGGTTATCAAGCTTGACTACACATTTAGAAAGTGTAATGTACTTTCGACTACATGCATATTCTAAGTGCAATAACATCCTACCTCAAAATGAAAAAAGCATTATATTCCATAGCGAATTTTGATAATTGCAATTGAAAGAATTCATATTTTCCCCACATTATGATTTCAAACATTCAATGACAGAACAAAAAGACATTTACAGGTGTCATTAAACTGCTGCGTCGCCGCTGAAATCCGACATACTTTATGAGACCTGGCACATGTAAATCAAGTCCATAATCACGCATTTTCATAGAAAAGAAAACGATACCAAAATCTATTCATTCCATATCAAATGGAAACGTTTTTGCAATGCGAATTCCTTTAAAATATGAGGTCAAATTTCAATTTACGAAGACCAAAACGCTATTTTCTTTCGAAAGTTATGTCTAGCGCGTAATTAAGCTCACACCTATCTGGGAGAAGTTATATGCTCACTAATAATATTGTTGCTGTGTAATGATGAATCTGCGCTTGTTTACTTTGGTTGGAATAGGCATGCATTCAGTTACTTTGTTTCTTGTACTGTATTTTTGTTTACATAATTAAGCCTTAGGTAACATAAGAAAATGGCCATATGATAAAAGCTACTGCATTTGTATTGTAAAATATGAACTACTGTTTTCGAATCAATATTATGCACTACCAAGGTCTTGCAGTATTTGTATCTGAAAAACTCGTTCATATTTTACCATACAAATTCAGTAACCAATAAGTATTTACCGGGACATTGTTTTGCCATTACACGCTCTATATATATACATACCAAAAACTTATTCAATAATATATATATATATATATATATATATATATATATATATATATATATATATATATATATATATATATATATATATATATATATATATATATATATATATATATATTATAACGGGAATCTTACTAGCATATAACTGACAGATTTCAAAACAACATGACGTATATATTAGGCCATCTGCAGTTTAGTAACTCGCTGAAGTTAGTTTTTTAATTCTAGCCTGGGCATCCTCAATTACCTTGCGGAAATAGGGGAAGATCACTTTAGAATCATTGTTCTAAACGTTCCCTCATAACCAGAAATGCTCAAGCTGCTAACGAGTAAAGCAATTAGGAAACAAACTATTAGTAGACGTTTCTGAAACTTTTACTACCGATTTAGGCCTTCTATTCGTCATTCTTTCTCGAACGAACTTCTGCCATGACAACGCGTACGTGTACAGTGTCTCGTCCGTGTTTTTGGTTGTTGAAATCTCGGTGACTACGATGCTGTATACCTGTACAGAGATTTGTTGGCTCACAGGATGTGTTTAAAGCTTTCCGCGATGCTTCTCTGCGTGTGTGTACAAGATCAAACCTGCACATTACTTTTCATTGCCTTGAATGGCTTTGGATTCACTGCTTTCGAAAACTAAAATCAAAGTGAAACTATTTACCGGCATCAATCAACATTTGATTACGGAACGTTGTATTCTGAACGGGATTTCAATTGTGAAAAATATGATATTATTGAGCGCTGCCCATAGACGAGTTTATGTGAATAGATCCAGCGCACATTGATGTCAGCAAACATATGTACTAATACGACAGCAATGGCGATCACATATATTACTTCAAAGGTAGACTTGGAGTAATCCGGACGTGGTTCACAACATCAATATTTGTTTTATCTAGTAGCCAATGATACTAGGCTTTCTCTTCCCCGCCAACGCTTCGTAAGACGAGTTTTTCAATATGTTTACCCTAGAACCGTATGGTTTCCTCACGATCGACTTGGGCTGTGGACCGCGCAATTCTCGTGGTAGTTTAAACACGAAAATGTGAAGCAATCTAAAGGCTTGGAAAAACTTGAAAAGTGCTGAAACTGCCAACGATGCTATAATAGATGTAACTGATAACCGACACCACAGACCTGCCTGGGAACACCTGCAACGTATCCGTGATTACTTCGGTGACACTAAAACACCATCATACTCAACATCTTATACCTGCAAGAAAAGGTGAGGCTATCACAAAGGCGAAACATCTGCCTATGATTGATTTCATGATCGCAGACCATAGACCATCAACAGGTTCACGATCACTTGCAATATATTGTGGGTCTCTTCGGGCCGGAGACAACGCACCAGAAATCATAAGCAATCTTCAAAACCACATCGTTTTATCAGCTGTTACTCACTACCGACATCATAGACTCAAACACATTTCGCCTATTAATGCACAAACATCGATGATGCTTATGACCAACTTCGTTTGTGTAGAACCGATTGTGAGTTCTGAGGTAGTTTCGTTGTGTACTTTGTATCTTAAAAATAATCAGTGCTGCGATGCAGCTTGTCGCTGAAAGTAGAACACAGAGAGCTACATCGATTAGTATAATCTACTGAACAAATAGGCAATCCTACGTGGTTTTTCTGATGCCAATATCCGGGTAAGAGTCCCGTACATTCGAGACCGCACTAGCATCGTTGCGTGTTGATTACCATTCCCCTAATACATTGTTGTTGTGGTTTTGTTTTGTTTCTTTGCGGGGGGGGGGGGGCGGCTTCAACGCTCGTAACCTGATTGTGCTCTCAGCAGACTACGGAGCTGCTTAGAATGTTACAGTTTTCACGGGTTCGATATTGACCCAATTAAGAGAGTCGACAACGGATTTCTGTGCTGACTGACGCGAACTCGAAACTTCTTACCCGAACACGTGCCCACACTCCGCTTGACCGTTTATATTGAATCTGCTAAGAACGCGGTTGAAGAACTGTCGTCGATGAGAATGGTTATTGGTTGACTGGTATATATTAATGAGATTCTTAAGCTCAAAAGAATGGTATGCTTAGAACCCAGCGTCCGGAGACAATAACGCGCTTGACATTGTCAGGATCTTCTGACGATTCATTTTAATCTAACCTGTGACGCCATCAGTAGGAGTCATAGGTCTGCAACCTAAACGACGCATGAATCGCATTGTTGTATATTGTTCGGGTTCTCAACTAATGCATTCCCGGGTGATCTGCTCTTGATTACTCCGAAGACATCGTTGTATATTCAGCATAACAATCCTCGTGCATTGCCTTTGTTTCTCTCTCGTGGACCAGAATGAACACATGTTAGACCTCCGCAGAGAACCTTTGACTTTGACGACACAACTGTATATTAAATATTGACCAGATATTTAATACATTGACGGTTTTATGTTTATGTTTGACACTCCATGTTATGATTGCGAGAGAACCCATTTACGTATCATATTACAGTAATGGTCTAGGTGATTCTTCCAGACCTCTCGCGCTGAAATAATCGCTAGGCAACATTGCAATGCGAGTCGATGACAGCATCAAAGGCGCTTCAGTGTATAGGTTGAAAACTCTGCCTGATTGCAGACCTTCAGCTGTTTTGAGATAGGCTAAAATGATTGGTAACTCGACAATCAAAGGCGGCATCAACAGCAACAGTGTCAGCCCCGGTCGGTTCAATCGTTAATGAATCAGCTCACGAACATCTGATACAAACCAATACCGATTCGATGATTACAAAATTGGCAATGAGAAGCGGAATACAGTTGTGGGTGGGACTTGACGGCAAAGCAATCTTACAAAATGTATTAGACAAAACAAATAATGTCTATGTCAAAATTCGGTTTCAAAATAACAAAATTCAGAGACGTTTGTATGTTAGACCTCCGCAGAGAGCCTTTGACTTTGACGACACAACTGTATTTTAAATATTGACCGGATATTTCATGCATTGACGGTTTTATGTTTATGTTGACACTCCAATCGTGTTATGATTGCGAGAGAACCCATTTACGTATCATATTACAGAAATGGTCTAGGTGATTATTCCAGACCTCTCGCGCTGAAATAATCGCTAAGAAACATTGCAATGCGAGTCGTTGACAGCATATAAACCAATACCGATTCGATGATTACAAAATTGGCAATGAGAAGCGGAATACAGTTATGGGTGGGACTTGACGGCAAACAATCTCACAAAAAAGTATTAGACAAAACAAATAATGTACAAGTCAAAATTCGGTTTCAAAATAAAAAATTCAGAGACGTCGTATGCGATCCCGCCTTTGCCATATACACATCTGTGTTTGCCAGGTAACAGTAAACGATATTTGTAGTATTATTCCAGCATAGATATGCTCCCCACTGAAAACCAGAAGAGTCATTTCAAGTGCTGGACATATCCCGGAATTTTTTTCTTTAGTGCGATTCCTTCTTGGACATCGGTTGGAATGTACACAAAATGACAATGGCAATTACCTTGGCAGTGCCAAGTCTAGATTTGTCAAAAAACGACATAATTGCGTGTTGAGACAACACATTATTAATTCGACGGAAAATAAATCTAGGCATGTTTGTACAACATCGAATTCACTACTACGATTCTCGAACTCACTAGATAAAGCGACGATTACGCGAGATCTCGTATATCTCATATCAGCTTGAGTAACTTAATTTTGAACGCATAAAATTCTAATATTACCGCTATATCTGATGCTCGCGGCTAGCTATACAAAGTTCAAACCCAAATTTCAACCTTGGATTTCTTTCAGTTATATATGCTGGTGTTGTTGAGATGTTCACAATGATATTTTTCGGAGCCAAACACAATCAAATTATGTCGAAATGGCACCAGCATATACGAAATTTGGCGTGAAGCCGGGGACACTGCTGCTAAAATTAAGTTTCAGAAATTAATATTGGGGATGCCTGTGACAACCACTTAGACTGTGGATATACATATGTTGTCATCTATGGGATCCTGAGGCACGTCAACCATATTGTCTTTCACGCTCAACACAAATTAGATAGAAAATTTAATTCATCTGTTCTTCTGGCAAATAACTATCCAACAAGGTATGAACACACTAATACACGATTCTGTGGCGTTTGAAAATATAGTTCTGGTGAATGACTAACATAGCTGCAGTGCGATGTTATTCTTTCAAATTAAATTTGCTTGACTTCGCAAACAATAATTTGCACGTGCATGTATCAAACTATTGCAGTACGTGAGCAAGGATCATTACAACGACAAGGATTTGCAAATTTCCATAAACATCTTCAATTTCTTTTCCGATGTATTACTTTACTTTGGAACACGTGGATCTGTTCAAGCAGCCTGTTGTTGACACACACTTGTATGCACGTCTCAGTATCGCGTCATACTTTACAGATGGATTGTTGTAATCCTCGTCGTGGAAAGATGCAAAGATGCATGCAAAAATACAATGAACAATAAGAAATGAGATTAAAGTCACAATGAATGTCCGGCAAAGTAAAATGTCCTTAAGCACATCTAAATCATGTTCAGGAGGACAAACAGAAGAGCATCTCAGTAACAATATAGGTATTGATGTCGTCGGCATTAATGGGCATCCAAACGAGAGGTGTTATATTTCCATTTACAGCAACAATTGCAGCTTTGTTGGTGGGTTGCGGCTTTCGCGGTTGCAAAAGCAGCTTTGTTTGGCTGCTGAAACTGCATCCGGGTCGGTCGATTTTCCGGGATGACTGTGAAAAATCTCCTGAGGCCAAGGTCTTCGTCTACCCAAGACTAATCACTCAATACACTCGGGCAACGTTTTTTTTTTGTAGACTTGCTGTTTACGGTCACGAAACTGAAGCTTCTCGGACGTCCATTGATCACTTTCGATTTACTAGCAAAATTAGTCAAGCATTGCATATATGTCTCTATGCGGTATGTACACGTGCCAAAGATCGTCCACAGGTGGGAAAGCAAAATGTTTGACCTGGAGCACACTGGGTTGCATACACCATAACTCCTGAGAATCGCTAGGTCAGAGAATTTCGCCCTATGAACATTAACCCAAAGCATTGTATGAGAATCGCATGGCCAGAGAATTTCGCCCTATGAACACTAACCTAAAGCATTGTAATGAATGACCCTAGGCTATTAACCTGCCATTTATGTGAACAAATATATATCATTGAACTTGGCCAGACAAGTCACGTTAAGAAATCTGCTAACCAAGGCCTTACCAAAAATATTTTACAACCGAGGATGATCCTTTCTTAAGAACCCCATTAATAATTTTAAACGTTAAACACTGAGAAAAAGATATTATGTTGCAAGCAAGTTTTTAAACAATACAGTATTGTCATAAGCAAATTGTAAATTAGACATATCCACGACAGTAAAAATTAAGTGATCAGGTAATACTGCATTTTATTTTAATACAAGAAACACGGGATATCAAGTTCCGATGGCACCCCTTCGTGGTTGTCACCCCAGGCGGTCCTCCTTTCTCGCCTCCACCCCCACTTAGTACGTAACTGTTGCTAATACCCCTATTCCCGTGACAATAAACTTTTTTAAAATAAAATAATCAGCAAAATTAGGACACTGACTTTCATCCCTTGCCACTGATTCCATGCCACTGATATAAACAATTTTTTACCAGCAACTCTTATGTTTGGTGACTTGAAAATCCACGTGGAACAGCACAAACCTCTATCATGTGCCAAAATTGAATTTCGCGCTAGATATGGCTGTTACCAATTACCGTCATGAGTCTACAGTGTACGCGGGTTTCTTCCAGAAAGATTTGAATGCAGCAAAATTGCAAATTGTAATGAACAATGACATCGCACGCAAAAATCGTCCATCAGTATCAACACAGATGGGGGAATTTACCAGACTAATACCCAACTAGCATTTTAAAAAAGAAAGCAAACCCAAAACGAAGAGCATCATATTTCTCTTTGGTTTGAAGCGCGAAAAGAAAAGGATGGCTGTGTCATAGACCCAGAGTGTGTGTGTTTCTGTGTGTGCGTTGGATTTTTAACAATATTCATGCATATGATATCTGCATTGTGGCATTTTATAGCGATATCTAGCACAGGGGCATCAAGCCGCAGACACGAAGCATGATGTCCCACGTAACTCACATTATACTGACACCGTGCCGAATAATCCTAACCTTAACATCTTAATGATGTGTGCGTAGTCCTTGGTATGACTCTCGCATTCGAGGCGGACGATTGCTAGGCCACAGGAGCGGTCCAGGATCCATGATGATAAAATAATGAATACAATGACTAAGTTGTTTAAAATAAATTATATACATGATTCTTTTCATTTGTATATCTCTGAACATGGTATGGGTACTCGTGGATGGGGTGATGGTGGTTGCGAACACAAAGACCATTCAGAGGTGAATTAATAAAAATGGGTGCTTGTTGGCAGTTATTCTTCAGAAAACTGTAACTTCGTTCCAAATGATATGGACGGTTCAGAAAGAAAAGTTGAGATTAATAATGTTTGAATTTCCTCAATCACAGATCACCAAAAAAGACTTGTCTAAAACAAAGATACCTTCACAGTTGAACCTCGGGGAACGTTTACAAAAATTGAAAATGTCAAAACAGAAAAATCAAAATTAAGATTGCCTGAGAGAATTAACGTTAAGAAACATACTCACATGACAGCAACAATTCAAGCAACATGTATTGCTTTCATAGACAGAGTAGTTATTGCTATTGATTTTATCGATGCAGTACGAGATAATTTTTTAATCAAAACATCGATAACGGACGGAATAGAGCTCTAACTCCATGTTTGGTTTTAAGCCAATTTAAATGAATGATCTCCATTTCCATAAATGTTGTAAACTAATTTATGCAGTTAATAGAATAACTAGTTGTTTAACTTTTTTAACAAGAGCAGATTAAAGACCAAAACGAATGATTAATAACATGTACATTAATAAATTGGAAGCGAAACGACAAATATATAACAATATTTACCTAGCGGCATTAAATACAGCTAAAATAAAGTAAGAGTGTAATTTGAAGAGGATATTTGATTTTAAATTAGAATTCTCAATTAACATGGTTATAGAAGAAATAATTCAAAAATTGGTTTGTCCAATTGCTTTCAGTCAGTTTATGATCAACTTCCTAATGGAGAAAGAGATTAAAGACATTCACTATATATATATATATATATATATATATATATATATATATATATATATATATATATATATATATATATATATACAGTGATCCTATTATTACTTTCAATTGGTAGAGAAATTATCTAACGATCATGGAATTCATTTTTGGTTGATGAATATAATCTAATCAAGAATGATAATAATGTATATCAATGGTTCAATGGGACCCCCATACTGTTTTGAGTGGGTCCGCTAGATAGACCTCAATAATTTCACATTACCAACCTTAATATGGGTCTCCGCCCAAAGAGGTTTAGAACCGCTGATTTATATAGATTGATCATTACAGGGGTATAATAAACGAGTTTAAAACAGTAATAAACCAAATTAATCTTAACTTTGTAGAGAACTGTATGTCAAGTGTTTCCGGTAAAATGGGTGTCCTAGCTGATAGTTGAAAAGTTGTTGGATTTAGAGGACTTCTTATCCTCTGGATTGTATATGGTTCGATGAAGCTTTGCTAGGGATTGTTGGAACAACTTTAAGAGACAAATTAATATACCCGATCAGGTGTTAATCTCTGCTAATAGTGAACTAAATATTATTGACGAATAAAGAATCTAGCAATAACAAAATAAGTCATGATCATTTTAATAAAATAGTTACTGAATACAAAGGCGTAGCGGCATGACGACTGAGTTGTGATAAACCAGCTAGGATTCTTCTTACTTAACAACGGACGACAAATTATATAACAGAGAAGCCTAGTTAAATTTTAATATAAACGAACAATATGGAAAAGAAATATATGTGTAAAATCAAGTGGATAACAGCGATGGTAAATTATATATATATGAGCAAATACCAATTCTATGAACGATAAGAATACAACTAAAGTATAAAATTCCTGAAGGTTTATATAATTTTTAGATGCTCGTGAGAAAGCTAAAGAGTGAAAAAAGTGTAGATATTCAATGTCAGACACCTAACTTTAAATTGTAATAACTCTGACTAATATGTTAACTATATACAATTCTTAAGTCAATAAAATTTAAATTGTAATAACTCTAATATGTTAACTATATACAATTCTTAAGTCAATATAATTTAAATTGTAATAACTCTGACTAATATGTTAACTATATACAATTCTTAAGTCAATAAAATTTAAATTGTAATAACTCTGACTAATAATTGTTAACCATATACAATTCTTAAGTCAATATAATTTAAATTGTAATAACTCTGACTAATATGTTAACCATATACAATTCTTAAGTCAATATAATTTAATACTGAAAGATCTATAACTGTATTTTCGATATAGTTGAGGATTTTTTCAAGCCTAACGCGATATAATGTCCTTGACGAACTAAATTAAATAAAGGATTACTGTAACGATTCTTACTAAGACCGAATAGAGTTCATACCAATCAATGAATTTCACACTGATTTCATCCCACACGATAGTCCATATCAATAATTCCCACACGATGCTAATAGTCCATATCAATAATTCCCACACGATGCTAATAGTCCATGTCAAGAATTGGAACTGGACACATAGTATATACCAGCATTAAAGATGAAGACTCCCAAAAACAGATTATATTTATGTCAAATACTTATATTTAGAATATATCAGCCAAATAAATTTTTATCTCGTAACTCCAAGAGTTGTGACAATATATAAGCTCAGTCAAAAAGTTAAATATGTTCAATAAATGACAAACAAATCCGTACGAAAGCCTAGTGGTATTTAGTTCATAATTTATAGAATTTGTTTTAGATAGATCAGTAAGATAAAGTAGTACACAATGAGTTGAACTTGAAACAATAACAATATTACAAATTTAGTCGATCTGAGTTAATAAAAGGTTTCGTTTAACACCTGCTGACGTGAGACATTTAAGGATAAAAATTTCAACGATATTCAAGCCCGAAGAGTTGTTGCCGTTATTGTTATTGTAGGGTTGAACTCCGTTTTTCGGCACAATATAGGCTAATAATGGCGGCGAATATAAATGATGGAGGAAGAACCCGAGAAAAACACGAGAAGTACCACCGACCCACGAGAATCTACTGGCAAGCTTTATCGCATACCCACATTGGCCGCACACGAGACTCGAACCAACGCAGACAGACGAGAGATGGCAGTGATCCAAAACGACCACTCGGGACCCCTCCACAAGTCTGAAGAGAACATTAATAATTAATTAAAGTCTGTCGACCAGAGTGTCACAGATATCTCAAATAAACTCTCAAAACTCCAAAAGCAAATAGATGGTACGAAAAACATTATTTCAGAGCTTCCATATTTATGTACCAAGAGATTAAGACGGATATATGCCAAATAAACACATTTTCTCTTGAAAATCAACACCATTGTATAACGGCTTGTCAAGACCAGAGTTCGGCAACCTACGGCAGTGTTACTCTCTTATAGGTGGTACGCGCTCGTACATTTTGCAAATAATTCGGAAAAGGTGGCACGCTATGTAAGATAGGTTTCCGACCACTAGTCTAGACTATTCAGAAGTAATATAAAAAAAGTATCTGCCTTCATATATTTATATAAATCTAAAATGTGGACACCTTTCCCTACTACATGAGAGTGAAAAATAAGTGACATAGATAATATACACTTCTTTATGTTTCGGTTTTGTCAAGTAAGAGCAAATGTACTATGGGATGTAAAAATGTGTTAATTTTATTCTGGTTTTATTTTGGTTTTATTTTCCCCTCAATCACATTGACCTGCCCACGATTGCATCAGTCAATGGAACAGTGAAATTGTTAAAAGTCGTGTATATATGTTAGACTCCAGGGCTATAGTTGAAAGGTACGAGATAGATACATACATACATACATACATACATACATACATACATACATACATACATACATACATACATACATACATTTATATACATACATATATATATATATATATATATATATATATATATATATATATATATATATATATATATATATATATATATATATATATATATATATATATATATATATATATATATATATATATATATATATATATATATATATATATATATATATATATATATATATATATATATATATATATATATATAAATATATCCAAATATATACATATATGTGACGCAATTTATCGATGTCTCTATGATAAGTAGTTGATTCCGTGCTTTTATTAAGACATTGTTTACCTTACAAGAATATTTGGATATTTCGATATGCGCAATAACGTGATCGAAAATGAAATAGCCTTTATCTGATGATTGATTATTGGTTAGCGTGAAACGAGATGGCTATGGAAATATGCTAACGTCCTTGTGTTTTCACAGGAAGCTTTTATTGGACAGACTTCCGGTATAGTTATCTCGAGTTTCTAAGAAGAGAGACGGAAGTGAGATTGGCAGAACAGTCGGCAAAGTAGTCATGAACGAGTCGAGGAGGAGAAAGTGAAGAGGGAGTATAGAGCAGTCGAGAGGAGAAAGATCTGGAGCAATTCGAGAGGGAAAGGAGATGGAATTTGAACATAAGGAGAGGAAGAAGAGAGATTGGGGAATTTGTTGCCATTGATTATTGAGTTTTATTAAATTGTTATTCATTTCAACCTCACCTTTTGTGTACTCATTAATTTAACTGTCGGCATTGCTGACTGGAGGCTCGGAGCATTACATGTCTTTATCAGTAATTTCACTTCCTACAAAAACTAAGCCTGGGTGGGACTTCTATAATAATTTAAATCATATATTGGGAGCACCCACATCAACCATAATAACCCCTACACACACTCTGTAACAGATGTAGTGGATTCACCAGCATTCTATGATGATTGTTCTCATTAAACTTTCCACTGACATATTCATAATTACAATGTAAATGATACAAATGTATTGATGCCTGTGTGTTTCATATTCTGTCATTTATTATTATTATTATTATTATTATTATTATTATTATTGTTATTATTATTATTATTATTATTATTATTATTATTGTTGTTGTGGTTATTATTATTATTATTATCATCAAGAGGACATTGAGGGACAAAAAGTAATTGTTGCTGCATATGTGTAATTTAAACGCACAACTTATTCACTGTGTATGCGCAATATTAGGTAGTGCTGTGGTTATTTATTTGCGATGAGTGCAGTAATCCGAAACGTTTACTATAGTCTATCTGGTTTCTGATTATTTATAATACTGTCTGACAAGATTTTATTAAAAATCTCCATATTGGACAAAAAATAATATTTTTTTTTCTTAAATTTAGTTTTTGGATTGGATAGGGAGCTTGTTTATTTTCTTTATTAAATTCCACGGACAACGGGATGTAACTGTGTAAGAAATATTTAAAACGTGTAAATCAGTCTTGAGTTGCTTCCTTTGCAAATTCAGTTATTCAACAAAATACCGTCAGCTTTGATACTTTTGCATGATATGGGTATGTACATAGGATCATTATGTTGTATCTTATACAGTAATGCATTTTTTAAATCACGTTGTATAATTTGAAAGACTGACAATATAAGGACAACTCTTTTTAGAGGAATTAAGTTTATTTTAAGTAGGTATACATCATATATAGAATAACATTTTCTATAAAATTAGAGAATATACAAGAAAGTGTGTGTGTGTGTGTGTGTGTGTGTGTGTGTGTGTGTGTGTGTGTGTGCTACACGATAAAAAATGCATAAATTATGAAGTGTGACTCGCTGGTATCTTGTAGTCGGAATATTAATCTGTTTTACTTGCTTCATCTTTACTTCTTAATATTTTATGCTAAATTAACATTTCATCTTTAGTGAAAGTAATAACCTAAGCGTCAAGTCGCATTTGTTGAATTTAACATTTGGAGATCGATGATATAATCAATATTTATTCTGTAAATTGTCAGCACCAAAATAATAATATAAACGATCAAGTGTGTTTTATTTTCTGTGGAAAAATAAATATAATGTTTGGGGAGAGGTTTGTTTGCACTGAATTCATATTCCTGAAATCTGGTGTCATTTGTCCTTGTGGTATCGAATACAAGAGTCTGTTGTATTCTAACAGTTTTGATTTTAAAGTCCACCCATCCAAAATAGACTGCAATGGTAACTGTGTCATTCTGGTTATTTGTATAGAATAAAGTACATTTAGTCACATTGTATTTAGCGCAACATAATAATAATCCAGACTTTTCTAAAATGATAAATCGGAGAATTTGTGAGTTGGAGAATGATCAAAATAATGCGTTATGGTGATTGCAATTGAGTATTATAACCTGACATCCATCTTAAATTACGTCAATACGTTTATAATGCCAGGAAAACCTTTTTAAATTGTATGGAGAGAAATAATTTTGTATTATGATAAACCGCAATTAAAGTGAAAACATATGTACAAGTAAGTAAAATAAGTTTTAAAAAACCACGCACAAGAAAGATTAGACTGTTTCTAAAATATATCTGACTACCTATATTATTTGGGACACACTGTGACAAAATATATAATTGGTTTAAAACTTGAATTGCACGGGCAATATAGAGGTGGATTATTCCAAAAACGTGATGATACAAAGTTGTGTTTATTACATACAGTCAACACGAAAACAATGGAACTGATACAAATATTGATGAATTTAATTTAAAGATTCAAAATTTATATTGATGATCAACTATTTATAATAACTGCTTCTTATTAAAAGAGGTAATGCAATTCAGTATTGAGCAAAGAAGATGAAAAGAAAAGGTTTGAAATGGAAATAAATTTGCTAGAAAACGAACAATTGAAAACTTTAGTAATATCAATAATGTAAATGCCGATTAGGGTCTACTTTGAGCAGACTCAAATGACAGTTACATATGTGTGGGTCTCCTACGTCTGGTCAGAAGAGAAGAGACAACGAAAACAGAAAACTGTCAACACAACAACAACAACAAAAATTATTATGGCGGTGATCAGTTGCTAATATATCTAAATCAATAATGTACATACTTTTTAAACAAAACACAACCAACATTGGTGTAAAGAAAATTACAAAGATATAATTGGATAATTCTTTGTATGGTTAACAGATGCTAACTCCAATATTCTGAGACCATTATAGATGTCGTATTTCTTACGTGTCGTCAAATAGGGGTTGATTTCTCCAGATGCGTTTATGATCAACTTCTTAAATAATACAGAAAGTGCACCACTGAAAAACTGTAGATGACAGTGGCAGAAGGTGCAAACAGGAGATACACAAGTGAAGGTGCACTGAAGGCTTCCCACACGAAAGTACACCGTATATTGTGGAAGATGATAAACGGTGCTGAAGATGCATCATATTGCACGAGGAAGATGCAAGTCAGTCACTTATGCCACTGTTGTTACAGTAGCATAAGGTGCATTTATTACAAGACACTCAAGGTGCAAGTACTAGACTAAATCAGTGAAGGTGCTAACCAGAAGCTTCACAGCCTTGACATAAGTCTAATGACAACATAATGTGCAACTGGCTCTGGTCTCGTAGACGTACACACAACTGCACTGAAGGTTTAGTGCAGTGCCGACTTATATATGACCATTTCGATCTGCATGTGCGAGTATTTTAATTTGGAATGATGGCAACACTGGCATTTTCTGACCTCTTTAGCTATTATAATTGTTTGGTGGGTGGGGATATTTTAGTTGTACATTGGGGGTGGGGTTGGCGCACCATAATATTTTTAGTGTTGATGGCCCTGGAAAACCTTTAAGCCGGCCCTGGTTCAGAATATCAATCACAAAATTTTCTGGAGATTATCATAAATCTATGTTTAAAATATTTCCACCTTATCGCTCCATCTCTGGACTTTGTTTATACTAAGAACAAGGGATATATGAGCCATGGCTGGTTATCAGAAGCTGCAAAAAAAGATGGAAACGGAACAGTTTAACTGAATATTAAGCTTCCATGTATTTTATTTCAGGATTTATATGAACAGACGAGGAAGTGAATATCAAAGATAGATACAGATAACGCCTACTAAAGATGTACGAAAGAGAGATCACCCCACATAATTTTAGTTTGGGGATTGAACTGTGTTACGTCCCTGTAATTCAGTAGTTGGCACACCGAAACACATGATCCAATAAGGTTTATAAAATCTCCGGTGCATTTGTTCATGTTATGTATTCTTTAACGATAAAGTCAGATTGGTCATTACGCAATTTGGACGAAATATCCTTTATTCAAACATGAACTAATTAAACTTTACTGGAGTACAATTGTTAATTGTTTAGGCTCTAATAACCAGTAGCAATGATAGAGTGAAAACAAAACTGTGCTTCTTTACATTAAACCATATCAACATCGATTTGTCTTCAAAATGATGTGAGTATATGAGTCATTAGTGGGTATAAAAACAAAATGCTACACGTTGTGATTAAATGTTTTCTTATTGCATATGAGGGCATGCTTAATTGCATATATGCATATCTAGTTATTGTTCAGATACTTAAGTGAATGAGATTATGAGTATAAGTTCCGTACGCTCACACTAGAAAGTAGTTAACCAGTTACTGATGACTAGGCATCCAAACTATTATTTTACACTCAATAATTAATGACCAAAAACTATTTGAGTAAAGCGGAGCAAGTCAATATTATTTATTTAGTTCAGGTATGATTTTTTGTGTGAAAAATGAACAACAGTAAACTGAAATGATAAATTTCTACTTTTTGTACAGTAATGTAATATGTCAATTGTGAAGTAGCGAATTATGGATCAGCGTTGAACCTTAAAGTTGAATGCACTGATCATTAAGGTTTTATCACATTTAGACCAGAGATTCTTCGTAAAGGGCCATTTCGATCTTTATTCTTAATTTCTTCCATCTCAGTATTAAAACTTCAAAGGGGCCAGTGTTCCTATTCAATGGCATTCACCGGATATTTTAACACGGTTTTGAGAAAGAGACAGCTGGACTTCCGATCAAATAGTCATTCTTCAAAGGGAAAAGTTCTATAACGTAATTCAGAGATTCTGATTGACGAAACAAATGATTATCTCAAGAACTTTATTTTATGTGATAGAAACCACTGCTTATGATTGGCCGAGTGAAATGAAAGCGTACATTATGGAAGTAATGTTAATATAAAGTGACAACCTTGATTTAAATTATTTATTCCGAAATCTGAGAGAGAGAGAGAGAGAGAGAGAGAGAGAGAGAGCAAGCGTAGACAGAAAAGGTCAGTCGAGTTCAACCGTTTGCACATTGTGACTCATTTTTAGGGATATTGGCTGTTTTTGTCATCTAAAAAAATTTATTATGATCACATAAACCATGATCTAAGTCGGTCATATAGCAAATTCTGGCGTGGATTGATAATCGATGTTTCCCCCTATTGCCAGGACCTCAAGACAACAGCCTCCATCAACTGAAATATTTTTAAACTCGCAAAAACAAAATTGATTTTTCCTAATCATCGAAAGACCAAACATCATGAAATTCAACAAATTTCACAGCTATATCGTTTTTCTTGTTTCATTTGTGTATGACTCCTCGATAAGCATTTCTATGCCGAATATTACTGCATTTTATACACTAAAAAAAAAAACAACAAAAAATCACGACCAAAACGCACAATGCAAATAATTTGTCCTATGTAAAATTACTAAACAAATATACCTAACAATACTATACCTAAATACTATACAGTACTGTACCCTACAATACTAAACAATACTAAACAATAACCAGATAATTCTCAACGTGACTAATTATGTGAGGGTCATATTTATGAAACTAATTCATACTATAATCAAGTTTCGTGAATTTTCTGCAATATCATATTGGGTCATTAATATTAGCTAATTTACCGAGTTAAGAAATATATTGTAATTCATTAGGAGTATGCGCATTTGTTTATTACTCTCATTTTAAGGATTTCTTAGATTTTTGTGATTACTTCTTTGATTATGGGAAGTCGGCGCTGGGAATATAGTCCTCTGACCTGAATAATATGCAAATTACTAGGAGCAAACATCACGGAGTAAAGTATTAGCGAGTTTCCTTCAGCCACAGGTTTGCTGTTGATGAATTCAGGTCAAAGCCGCGTGAGTGTCCATGGCACTGAGTAGTCCCTATTCAAATCTAGTTGTGTAAATTGATTGTAAGACTCCAGGTGCAGTATTTATAATTGGAGACTGATAAGTTAGTTATACAATGGAACAAACGAAAAGGGACTGTTCCATTGTCGGTAATCACCGTTTATTGTTGCTACGATGGTAAATATGGTGTGGAGTGAAAGGCGAAATGTATCCTAAAATAATGATTTGACTAACATAAGACGGCGAAGTAAAAATAGTTCCATGTATTATGTGGTTGAGTTGTATAGTTTCACTGTGTGAATTGCTGGTGACGGAAAATTAATGTAGTCTTTTATTAATTAGAGTAACATTAATTATGGAATGGACACGTTGGACTTTCGAGTTTGCAGCACTAGTTGTATGGGAGTTTTTGGAATCATGGGGAAACTTATGATTTCTAGCGGGATTCGCGCCAAGGTTAAACACCATTTGGTCAAGAAAAACCTTTCTATGTTCCAATATTCTCCACTCAACGACTCCCACAATCAATAAATACAATCTAATAATTTAGATAATAATTTATTTGGGAATATGCCATTACCAATCATGTTCTTACATAAATAAGTGAACATGAAGTCTTATTTTTTAAATATACTAAAACTACTTCAATTCTTTATACTACTTCTACTACTGCAAATAATGAGGACGTTGTATAGCGCATGATCTTTAGAAGCTCTAAGCGCTTTACATCATCTATAATTATATGACTGCAAAGCCCCCCCCCCCCCCCCCCCGACATTGAATTGCTTGATTGAATGCTTTTAACGGCGCACCAGCACTTTTAGGCTATTAAGCGCCATACATTAAGGCGTATGTATACATGTTTAAAAATACTAAAAGGTTTAAATTCGACCAGCGATATCAAAAACCAAATAGTTCAACATAAAATGGTAAGATGTTGGTAACAGTAAAATATGAAGCTTACCAATCAACGGAAGATGTAAATGGTGTATGTTGATGCAAAGATGTTGAAAATAAGGGGTGGTTTTTTAATTAGGAAAAAAAATGCTCTAGATGATGGCATACAAGTTATAGTTTAAAATAAAGATTTACTTCCTTCAGGAAATCTAAAATGCAGATATATGGATTATCAAAAAGTTTTTTCATGTCACGTACATTATAATACTTATCACGCGTAGGTTGCAGCTCGGAACACTCGGTCATAAAGTGCTTAACAGTGAATAGTTATTTGCAACTAACGCACTCTGGTGGATCTTCACCTTTTAGTATGTGGGAGTGGGTTATGTATGTATGACCAATTCTGATTCTTGCAATGACTACCTCCTCCCTACGAATGGTTCTGTAGGAAGGAGTCCATTCTCCCAGGGTTGTTTTGATGGCGTGAAGTTTGTTATTCACTGAACCATTCCACGATGCCTGCCACCTCTGGCGAAGGTACATTTTGATAGGAGGTTTAAAATCAGTAAACGGTAATTTAAAATCAGATGGTTCTTGAGATAGAGCCATTTTAGCAGCGCGATCTGATTCTTTATTACCTTTAACAACAGTAGGCTATATTGTACGAGGTACTAAGCTCGGTATTTTTGACGAGGAGATGGGTTAATAATGGATTTTCTAGTTTTCTATTGTGTATTGACTGAAGCACTGATAGTAAATCACAGAAGATAATATTATTTAAATTACGTTTATTCTCAATAAATTTCAGAGCAACAAGGTCTTATGCTCTGATATCGGCTGAAAAAAATGTACGCATTTTTTGGCAAAAGAACGTTTGTAGTGTGTTTGCCACTAACGAAGGCTGCAGCAGCCTTTTCCTCATCCTTTGATCCATCAGTATAAATTATAGTGTACTTTCTAAATTCGATGAGGAGTTCATGATTAGAGTTCTGGAAGATGGAAGGGTTTGTCTCAGTTTTTTACCCCATCGTGTAACGTAAAAAGCTCTTTGGGTTGTTTAAAGAGCCAAAGTGGTGTTTCCGAGAGAAACGTTTTCTGAACTGAAGAGAGATTAATTTTAATATTGTCAAGGCTTGATAATATTCTGATGCCAAATTAAGGTATGGCATTTGTAGTTTATTTCTTTCGTATAAAGTTTTGTTTTTGGGTTGAAGTTAGCATAAAAGTACAGTAGCATAAAAGAACAACTATTAGCATGTGAGTTTGCAAAATTTTGTTTGAAGTTAAGAAAGGTCCTAATTCTCTGAAAAAGGTTGTTAACAACTTTTATAGATATTTTTACCCCCGATATAACTGAATTTATTTACACGATGCTGACTTTATTTTCTCATGGAAGAAATTAAAATATGACTTTTTTCCCCAATAAAATACAACAGTTTTATGTTTTGTTTCTTCATTTTGATTTACCTATTTTAATAAAAGCACAAACTTATGAATGTATACGTAGAAGCAGGGTAGTAACCAACATAGTTAGAAAGCCTTCGGTCTCGATTGCATTTGATCATTTTAAAGAAGCAAATATCTATAGTCATGAAATCGAAATCGATGAGATTCCGATGGATGTCGAATTAAAAAAAGTGGGTAGTAAATAACCTGTGCTGTGTTCTGAGGAAGAAGAACAGAAAAAGAGAGCGATGCGAAGATTTGGAAACTGTTGGGGTAAGTATGAAAATATACATAGACGTGTTTGCGCGCGTGGAGAGAGAGAGAGAGAGAGAGAGAGAGAGAGAGAGAGAGAGAGAGAGAGAGAGAGAGAGAGAGAGAGAGAGAGAGAGAGAATATTGCAAAATGAATAAGTAATGCAGTTCTTTGACCGGCGCATGTTTCTAAACATTTAATTGCATGTATTGCAAGAGCATAAAGCAAACAACGCGCATTCTAGTCTTTGTCATTAAAATTCTTCAAAAACTTCCTTTAAATATTTATATATTCTTATAGGTTGTTGTATCCTTATTGATTAATTGATTGACACAGGCAAATGGGCCCTCTCACAAATATTATATTTGAATTATCGTAATAGTTCAAGTTAAAATGCTTCAATGTCATATTCTGATGGAGTTAAGCAATTTCTGACTGTAATGGTTTTGCAAGATCTGTAAATATTTGATGAAAAATATTAATACCAACAGTCACACACATATAACTAGTTTTATTTTGGTCCTGATTTGTGCAAAGAAATCGTAAAAATTATATTTACGTGAGTAATTAAAGTTGTACTATGTAATTTACAATAAGCTCAGTCAATTTGTGATATACTTCCAATACAGGTGTTATCCTCAGCTAAGCCGGACCTAAGTTTTTCAATTGGGGGGGGGGCAACTTGTTATTGGGTTAAGCGAAGGCGCGACGCGCCGAGCCTTCTAGAGGGGTCCGGGGGCATGCCCCCCCCCCCCCCGATTTTTTTTTTCAAGGATGCAAAATGGTGCAAATTGGTGCTATCTGAACCTTGAAAAAGTGATCTAACAAAAGTGACTAAAAACTGCACTGTTTTAAAAACACTAAAAAAATATTTAAAATAAATAAATAAATAAAAAAATTATGAACCCCCTTTGCATCTTTTATCAAAAGCAGTGAATAGGTTTTTTTTAAAGGGGGGGAGCCCGGGCCTCCTGGGCCCCTATAGCAGGACCTAAGTTTTTCAAGGGGGGGGGGCAACTTGTTATTGGGTTAAGATATTGGGTTAAAATAAATAAATAAATAAATAAATAAAAAAAAATAAAAAATTCGGAACCCCCTTTGCATCTTTTATCAAAAGCAGTGAATAGGTTTTTTTTTAAAGGGGGGGGGGGATGCTTGGTCCTCCTGGGCCCCTATAGCAGGTCCGGCCCTGCTCAGGCTTTAGCGAAACGGATACAGTGATATCGTCTGTCTCTGATAGTTTGTTCAGAACTCTTAAATTATGTTGCTGAAATTCACCACACCTAGTACTTAAGGTGCTTATATAATTACCTTTTGCAAAATGTACTTCATATTTTAACCATCATTCCCCCTTTGACCTTGGAAATCAAGAAAGATGAAATATTTAAACACATGCATTTACAGCGAAATGTTTGAAGATATATTGACCAAACGTTAGATTTTCAATCAGGCAATAAAAAAAAATACAGTTTATGTCATAGTAATAAGTAAGCGAAAATACAACTGTTACGTATATTTGATATGTCATTAATATTTATATTTATTTTTGTTTGTTTGTTAGATTTAAATTTGGCTTTTTAAGTATTAAGATTCGTTCATTGAAAGGGGGGGGGTGTTCTGTACTTTACAGATTAAACACCAGGTGTTGACCTCATTTCTGACCTGGTTTCAGAATTGTAAACAAGGTTTTAAAATGATTGGTTGGTTCCAAGGACAATATGGAGCTTTATATTAACATCTTTCTATTTTTAGTTGGGTCATAAGGTGTGTACGTGAGTTTTGAACGTAAATTATTTCTAAGAGTTTCTAGAAGATCATGTGACCCCTTTCTTGTTTACGTAAAAACATATATAAACTATGTTTTGGAGCGAGAGGACTTATTTTGTTATTTATCTGGAAAAGAATTGTGCTCATAGAATTTTATTAATAAGAACTGACTTCATCAAGTGACATCGTCTTCCATATTGGATACTTCGCTGAGATTCGAACTTAGAATTATTTGGACATTTTATTACCAAGACTTATTAATTTTGGAATTGATTCTTAAAACCGTAAGTTTATTTTTCTATCTGCAAAATATTTGTGCTCAATAAATTGTTTATTAAGTTTTACAAGCTTGTTATTTTCACTCTTTCTATGTTACTGTTTTTTCGAGCCTAAGCACGTAAAACAACCTTTGGATAACGGTTTGGGAGTTGAACAGTCGGCAGACCGATTTGGGGGAGCGATAACCTGTCATATAAATGACAAAATATTGCATAGAGAACCGTGGATTATTTACTTGAACGGTGTTAAATGCCATATCAGGACATAACTTACTCCGGGAGTCAAGTACTTTGCTTAAGACATTATACAGCATCAAATCTTTGCTGGTCCAGGCAGTTTTCAAACCACAACGCACTGTGAGCAATACATATTTTTTTCCTACTGAATATATCAGCTAGACATTTTTCATTTCTTAGAGGAAACTTCATGAAAATTTTATGATGTATCGACTAAAATGAGCATTGCCAGCTTTTTTAAACTTGAAAATTGAAAAACAGAAAGGAAAGTTTGCCCTGTTTTTATCCAACATGACACAGTAGAGAAATTATTAAAATAGCTTATAGTTTCAACAATCGGACACGTTCTTGGCATTGTGCAAATAAATACACACATTATCTATTCTTTTCAACTGTTATTTCAGAATGAATGTGGTGACATAACCGCCTTTTCGTCGATAGATCTGAGTACGATGATCTCTGCAGACCCAGCGTCTTCCCATCAAGCTGAGTAAGTTAGGAATGATTCATTTCTGCAGCAATATTTATAAATGACGAATCCCCAATGCAAACTTTATCTGTCATCCACCGTTTATCAGTAAATTGAGCACATTATCTCCCTTTCCCTGCCGCGGAATGCCTCAATAGGTTAGGTATTTTACAATATGTATATTATAGAACCAGGACTTCGAGCTTTTGAACTGATTGTAACTAACGCGTTTCCGATATAATTGTGGAGTTTTATAAAGGAAACATTGCAGTGTTATTCTGCTTGTTTGTGTTAATAATAACTATTATCAACTAAACAGGAACAAGAATTCAAATGTTTTTTGCAATGCGTTGTTATACAATAATTACTGTGGGAAGGCAACTCCTTCTTCGAAACGGAAACAACCTTTATAATCCTAATACGTTCAGTTTTCTCGGTTGATGGTTACGTAATCTCATCTGTTGGGTTTCGATTGTGTGATTGAAAGGTAATGGTTTAACACCTAAATAGTTTCCACTGTATCGTTGTATAAAATCAATATTTTAAAAAATGATTACTTTTCATTTTTCATGCAAATAGAATGGAATTTATAGAACAAATCGCAAATGAATCTGTAAAAAGTGATAAAATTTCCCAGAAAATCCCATTTTTCAAAACCTGCTACGTCATTGTGTGGACGAAGATGTGTTTATTCTGACGATTCGTAATTTTCAAAACTACACGATATCATTTAATATTCTCTTAACTTTGATGAGTTATTTTCATAAAGAAATAATTTTAAAAAAAATACCACTTGTAATATTAAACTCGCTGATCTGAAAGTATTATTATGAGTATAAATCGAGTACGGACAATCATTCCTTAAAAAATTGATTATTTTTTATATCGGATAATTAATTATTAACTAATAGCAAAGGTAATCGTGAATTTTGCATGTTAATGGTTATCCTTAATTTTATTTGTTGAACTTTTTACTTTTATGTTACTATACAGTTAATTATTTAACACTATTTTAACTAAAATGTGTAAAATTTATTTATTGAAAATATAAAACTCTTGTACCTGATTTTCATATGCTTTATGTTTAAACGTGCTACTGAAAACGTATCAGGATTTAAAATGAAAATGTATTTTAAATATTCTTAAACAAATTTATCATTTATTTACTATCAGACCTTATTCAAATATGCGCAATTTGTATTATAAAAATAAATATATGAAAATACACATATCAGCTTCATACCTTTTGTGTTAAAGTATGATTAACTCTTGTTGCCTGTATATCATAAAGATGACGCCTTCTCCAAAACAGATTGACGGTCTATTAGAACATGTATTATCATACAAAAATAACTATTTAGGTGGTTTAAGGATGAAGAGTTTGCAACATACATACATACATACATACATACATACATACATACATACATACATACATACATAAACACATACAAAGATACATACATACATACATACACACACAGACACACACACATACATACAATACACACACACACACACACACACACACATACATACATACATACATACATACATACATACATACATACATACATACATACATACATACATACATACATACATACACAAACACATACAAAGATACATACATACATACACACTCAGACACACACACACACATACATACAATACAATACATGCATGCATACATGCATGCATGCATGCATGCATACATACATACATACATACATACATACATACATACATACATACATACATACATACATACATACATACATACATACATACAATAGTACTTATTAAAAGTTATTACAAATTGGCATTTAATAATTATTGCGACATAAAAAGCGATATAATTAGAAGAAATTGAAAGATATCGACCTGGAAATTTCACAAGTGAAAATGTGAATTGCCGTTCGAGGAGGAAAATGAATCTGTATAATAATTTTAAACATAATTATAAATTGTCATGATTTTATAAACAAATAGTGAATATATTATACCAAACAACATCTGAACTCTTGGCGCCCATGAAAATGTGAGTGAAATAATTTAAAGTATAAAATGTATCGATATTAACTGGAATGTTCGAAGGATTTCTTAGCACAGGGCAGCGAAAGCAAAATCTTGCTTTAACCGGATATGACGGTATGCGCATGGCGGGCAGAGTTGCCAGATACGCGTTCTCCCTTCCCCTCCCGCCAAATTGGTATTCTTACGAAATTTAGTTTCGTGAAAAAAATTTGGATTTCGGGTTCCGGTTTTTGGGTCTGTTTCTGATTTGTGTCGCCTTAATTTGGATTGCATCAAATTGCTATTAAATTCTCCGCATTCAATTTAAAATTAGCGCCATTAACGATACTATTTAAAAATCTTAATGAATTCATTTTTCTGGATGTATCTCCATAGATAAAACATTTTAAAATTCAGAAACGGAAGAACGAAACGCGCTTCTAATTCCAAATCTCAATTAAGGTAGCATATCAATTGCGTATCTATGCTGGTAACTCTAACCTATAGGGCGGAGGCACTATTATAACTTTATCAGTGTTATTATATTGTTAAATTTATGGTATTTGGTTCTTATTTACTCTTCAGATTTTAATATATAAATTGGGCAGTCTTTGGGCTGCTTATTAAAGGTATACGTGCGGGGATTGAAAAAAGTATCTGGCAACATTGACGGATGGTTGAATAGGAGTTAACCTATATTAATTGCTTCCAATTGTCTATATAACCCATTGACAGAGAGACATCTTACGTCTTTCCACGAGGAGTAATTTCGAGATGGGAAAGAAAATTATCATAATGCAGTATGATCAGGTAATTTAATTGTCGGAGATATGAACCTTGCTTATGTTTTTTTTTTTTTTCTTCTGTTCCGGTAATAACCTTCTGCTGTTTCGTTCTTCTAGTTTGGAAACAGAAATGGCAAAATTGAAGCTAGAAGATCTGCACATAGTAACACCGCTGGGTGTTGGAGGTTTTGGAAGGGTAATATTAGTAAGTACTTTATTCTCCAATTTGTGTTTCTCGTCTTTTTATCCCCATGTATACTCCTGCATGCCATAGGAAAAAATAATGAATGTAGGAGACGCGGCGGGTCATTCGTTTAGCGTGACAGGCTTGAGGCCCTAAAAAATACTGCTTCGAATTATACCATTCTACCAGGGCCCTTTTCTTTAGCGGGTGGCCTGGTTACTAAATAAGATCCAACTAAACCCTCTTCTCTGAGTCTCTGAAGAAAAGTGGGGAATATAAAGTGTGTTCATCTGTCCATCATTCACACTTTTATGCGGTTTGTTAATGTTAACACATATACAGTACCATAAGCTGGTACATTCACGCATCATATAAACTAATTATGGGACATACAGTGAGTTCCTAAACGGTTTCCATTGCTTTTTAATCAAGCTTTCACTGTATCAATTGTTCTTTTATTGCTCGGGATCAAATTTTGGAAATGGCAAACAAAACTTCCAATTGGTAGATCAGTCAGCTGCAATCGCATGTCCTACCTCCACCGAAACGCTAACCCTGTTTTCCAAATAAAGTATATGACAGGGTTTTCAAGTCATGAGTACCTTCATACACTACAATGATGATGGTTGCACGACGTAAGAGAGGTGGATCTCACTGCAAATGTATGATATCGAAAAGCAAAGGAAAGGAAATATATAAATCATATTTGCGTAATAAATTATGATGGTGACTCTGATCGATGCGTTTGTAAGATCAAGATCATCTGTGTTTGCCTAAGGCAGCAGCTACACTTAGTTTCATATCAATTAAAAATTATGTGGATGGACTACTCATGGCTAGCAAAGATCGTGATATTAGTCTGCCTGAAAATGAATACAATGTACTACACAAATACAAGACTTGAGTAATTAAAGCAAACCCTGTTTTATGAAATCCTCTATGTTGAGGACAAAAGGATGTAACTTGGGATTATAAGGATTAAATGATCACGATTTGGATGGTCAACATAATTGTACTAGTCACTCACAAAGGTAACATATATCAGTCAAATATTATTTTGGACGACTTAATATAAGCTACACTTTGATAAATTCTATTCCATTATCATTTGATCTTAGAGAGACTCTTGAAAGTCAACGGCGAGAATCAGCTGGTAGATAATGTACATGCATATTAATTGTATGTGACTTCAGTGGTAAGTTAACATAACACTAATAAAATGTACTAAACAAATACAAGTCTTGACTAAAGACAATACTTTTATATAGTATAACACAAATACAAGTCATCAGGAACGAATTTACCTTAAATTGTATAATATAAATGCATGTCTTGAGGTAAGACAATACCTTGAAATATTAAATTATTCGTATGTGTATAATTTACAGGTACAGGAAAAGAATAACAGCAATGAAACGTATGCTCTAAAGATACTCAACAAGCAGCACATCGTAGCGTATGGCCAACAAAAGCAGGTCATGAATGAAAAGAACATTATGGCGGAATTAAGATCCGATTTCATTGTAAGGTAATATTATGACTTTTATTTTCCATTCTACCACTGCTTGTAGCTGTCGTTAAAATGAGATGTTGATATGGTTTGGTTGGTCCGCTCTTCCTATAATATAATGTTCTCTTTAACACGATTGAAAAATAAAGAAGAAAAGAAAAACAATTGCAAGAGAAAGAGTTAACCATGTTTAAATACACGTGGAAAGGATATGATAACTGTAGCAAGTTTTCTTTCCTTATCCAACATTTTGAAATTTCTTTTTAACAACATCCTTGTTAGCAGTATGATGAAGCAAAATCCTTTTTTTTGCAGACAAGTGAAACTTGGTTCGCACGTTATCATTTTGCATATTTAACGCAATGACTACTTGATGTAGACAAAATAAAATTTCTTAGGTATTTTGGTATGCATATTAAATGAACGGCTGTGAGTTTAGTAGGAGTGTTGTCATGCATAATGAACATTCAGTTCTGAGTTTATTTGGCGTATTGGTATGTATAATGAACATTCAGTTCTGAGTTTATTTGGCGTATTGGTATGTATAATGAACATTCAGTTCTGAGTTTATTTGGCGTATTGGTATGTATAATGAACATTCAGTTCTGAGTTTATTTGGCGTATTGGTATATATAATGAACATTCAGTTCTGAGTTTATTTGGCGTATTGGTATGTATAATGAACATTCAGTTCTGAGTTTATTTGGCGTATTGGTATGTATAATGAACATTCAGTTCTGAGTTTATTTGGCGTATTGGTATGTATAATGAACATTCAGTTCTGAGTTTATTTGGCGTATTGGTATGTATAATGAACATTCAGTTTTGAGTTTATTTGGCGTATTGGTATGTATAATGAACATTCAGTTCTGAGTTTATTTGGCGTATTGGTATGTATAATGAACATTCAGTTCTGAGTTTATTTGGCGTATTGGTATGTATAATGAACATTCAGTTCTGAGTTTATTTGGCGTATTGGTATGTATAATGAACATTCAGTTCTGAGTTTATTTGGCGTATTGGTATGTATAATGAACATTCAGTTCTGAGTTTATTTGGCGTATTGGTATGTATAATGAACATTCAGTTCTGAGTTTTTTTGGCGTATTGGTATGTATAATGAACATTCAGTTATGAGTTTATTTGGCGTATTGGTATGTATAATGAACATTCAGTTCTGAGTTTATTTGGCGTCTTGGTATGTATAATGAACATTCAGTTCTGAGTTTATTTGGTGTCTTGGTGTGTATAATGAACATTCAGTTCTGAGTTTATTAGGCGTGGTTGAACATAATGAACATTCGGCTAAGAGTTTATTAGGCGTGTTGGTATTCATAATAAATGAACGGCTAAGAGTTTATTAAGCGTGTTGGTATGCACAATAAATGAAAGGTCATGAGTTTATAAGGCGTGTTGGTATTCATAATAAATGAACGGTCCTGAGTTTATTAGGCGTGTTGGTATTCATAATAAATGAACGGCTCAGAGTTTATTAGGCGTGTTGGTATTCATAATAAATGAAAGGTCCTGAGTTTATTAGGCGTGTTAGTATGCATAAGAAATGAACGGCTCAGAGTTTATTAAGCGTGTTGGTATGCATAATAAATGAAAGGTCATGAGTTTATTAGGGGTGTTAGTATGCATAATAAATGAAAGGGTCAGAGTTTATTAAGCGTGTTGGTATGCATAATAAATGAACGGGTCAGAGTTTATTAAGCGTGTTGGTATGCATAATAAATGAACGGCTCAGAGTTTATTAGGCGTGTTGGTAAGCATAATAAATGAAAGGTCCTGAGTTTATTAGGGGTGTTAGTATGCATAATAAATGAAAGGTCCTGAGTTTATTAGGCGTGTTAGTATGCATAAGAAATGAACGGCTCAGAGTTTATTAAGCGTGTTGGTATGCATAATAAATGAAAGGTCCTGAGTTTATTAGGCGTGTTGGTATTCATAATAAATGAACGGCTCAGAGTTTATTAAGCGTGTTGGTATGCATAAGAAATGAACGGGTCAGAGTTTATTAAGCGTGTTGGTATGCACAATAAACGAAAGGTCATGAGTTTATTAGGCGTGTTAGTATTCATAATAAATGAAAGATCCTGAGTTTATTAGGCGTGTTAGTATGCATAATAAATGAAAGGTCCTGAGTTTATTAGGCGTGTTGGTATTCATAATAAATGAAAGGTCCTGAGTTTATTAGGCGTGTTGGTAAGCATAATAAATGAAAGGTCCTGAGTTTATTAGGGGTGTTAGTATGCATAATAAATGAAAGGTCCTGAGTTTATTAGGCGTGTTAGTATGCATAATAAATGAACGGCTCAGAGTTTATTAGGCGTGTTAGTATGCATAATAAATGAACGGGTCAGAGTTTATTAAGCGTGTTGGTATGCATAATAAATGAACGGTTCAGAGTTTATTAGGCGTGTTGGTAAGCATAATAAATGAAAGGTCATGAGTTTATTAGGCGAGTTTGTTTTCATAATAAATGAAAGGTCCTGAGTTTATTAGGGGTGTTAGTATGCATAATAAATGAAAGGTCCTGAGTTTATTAGGCGTGTTAGTAAGCATAATAAATGAACGGCTCAGAGTTTATTAGGCGTGTTGGTAAGCATAATAAATGAAAGGTCCTGAGTTTATTAGGGGTGTTAGTATTCATAATAAATGAACGGGTCAGAGTTTATCAGGCGTGTTGGTATGCATAATAAATGAAAGGTCATGAGTTTATTAGGCGTGTTAGTATGCATAATAAATGAACGGGTCAGAGTTTATTAGGCGTGTTGGTAAGCATAATAAATGAACGGTCATGAGTTTATTAGGCGTGTTTGTATTCATAATAAATGAAAGGTCCTGAGTTTATTAGGGGTGTTAGTATGCATAATAAATGAAAGGTCATGAGTTTATTAGGCGTGTTAGTATTCATAATAAATGAACGGCTCAGAGTTTATTAGGCGTGTTGGTATTCATAATAAATGAAAGGTCCTGAGTTTATTAGGGGTGTTAGTATGCATAATAAATGAACGGCTCAGAGTTTATCAGGCGTGTTGGTATGCATAATAAATGAAAGGTCATGAGTTTATTAGGCGTGTTAGTATGCATAATAAATGAAAGGTCCTGAGTTTATTAGGCGTGTTGGTATGCATAATAAATGAACGGCTCAGAGTTTATCAGGCGTGTTGGTATGCATAATAAATGAAAGGTCATGAGTTTCTTAGGCGTGTTAGTATGCATAATAAATGAACGGGTCAGAGTTTATTAAGCGTGTTGGTATGCATAATAAATGAACGGCTCAGAGTTTATTAGGCGTGTTGGTAAGCATAATAAATGAACGGTCATGAGTTTATTAGGCGTGTTTGTATTCATAATAAATGAAAGGTCCTGAGTTTATTAGGGGTGTTAGTATGCATAATAAATGAAAGGTCATGAGTTTATTAGGCGTGTTAGTATTCATAATAAATGAACGGCTCAGAGTTTATTAGGCGTGTTGGCATTCATAATAAATGAAAGGTCCTGAGTTTATTAGGGGTGTTAGTATGCATAATAAATGAACGGGTCAGAGTTTATTAGGCGTGTTGGTATTCATAATAAATGAACGGCTCAGAGTTTATTAGGCGTGTTGGTAAGCATAATAAATGAAAGGTCCTGAGTTTATTAGGCGTGTTGGTAGGCATAATAAATGAAAGGTCCTGAGTTTATTAGGGGTGTTAGTATGCATAATAAATGAAAGGTCCTGAGTTTATTAGGCGTATTGGTATGCATAAGAAATGAACGGCTCAGAGTTTATTAAGCGTGTTGGTATGCATAATAAATGAAAGGTCATGAGTTTATTAGGCGTGTTAGTATGCATAATAAATGAACGGGTCAGAGTTTATTAAGCGTGTTGGTAAGCATAATAAATGAAAGGTCCTGAGTTTATTAGGGGTGTTAGTATGCATAATAAATGAAAGGTCCTGAGTTTATTAGGCGTGTTAGTATGCATAATAGATGAACGGCTCAGAGTTTATTAAGCGTGTTGGTATGCATAATAAATGAAAGGTCATGAGTTTATTAGGCGTGTTAGTATGCATAATAAATGAACGGGTCAGAGTTTATTAAGCGTGTTAGTATGCATAATAAATGAACGGCTCAGAGTTTATTAGGCGTGTTGGTAAGCATAATAAATGAAAGGTCCTGAGTTTATTAGGGGTGTTAGTATGCATAATAAATGAAAGGTCCTGACTTTATTAGGCGTGTTAGTATGCATAATAAATGAACGGGTCAGAGTTTATTAAGCGTGTTGGTATGCATAATAAATGAACGGCTCAGAGTTTATTAGGCGTGTTGGTAAGCATAATAAATGAAAGGTCATGAGTTTATTAGGCGTGTTAGTATTCATAATAAATGAAAGGAACTGAGTTTATTAGGCGTGTTAGTATGCATAATAAATGAACGGGTAAGAGTTTATTAGACGTGTTAGTATGCCTAATGAACATTCGGCTCAGAGTTTATTAGGCGTGTTGGTAAGCATAATAAATGAAAGGTCCTGAGTTTATTAGGGGTGTTAGTATGCATAATAAATGAACGGGTCAGAGTTTATTAGACGTGTTAGTATGCCTAATGAACATTCGGCTCAGAGTTTATTAGGCGTGTTAGTATGCATAATAAATGAAACGTCCTGAGTTTATTAGGCGTGTTAGTATGCATAATAAATGAACGGGTAAGAGTTTATTAGACGTGTTAGTATGCCTAATGAACATTCGGCTCAGAGTTTATTAGGCGTGTTAGTAATCATAATAAATGAAAGGTCCTGAGTTTATTAGGCGTGTTAGTATGCATAATAAATGAAAGGTCATGAGTTTATTAGGCGTGTTGGTAAGCATAATAAATGAAAGGTCATGAGTTTATTAGGCGTGTTTGTATTCATAATAAATGAAAGGTCCTGAGTTTATTAGGGGTATTAGTATGCATAATAAATGAAAGGTCATGAGTTTATTAGGCGTGTTTTTAAGCATAATAAATGAAAGGTCATGAGTTTATTAAGCGTGTTTGTATTCATAATAAATGAAAGGTCCTGAGTTTATTAGGGGTGTTAGTATGCATAATAAATGAAAGGTCATGAGTTTATTAGACGTGTTAGTATTCATAATAAATGAACGGGTAAGAGTTTATTAGGCGTGTTTGTATGCCTAATGAACATTCGGCTCTGAGTTTATTCGACGTGCTGTTATGCATAATGAGAGATCAGCTTAGAAATTTGGTAAGCATGAAGATATGCAAAATGAACGACCAGCTTCGAGTTTTATGTAATTAAATCATTATCAAATTTAGAACAGTTTTTGAACTGTTTGGGTCAATACTTGTATCAGTTTTAACTTTTTTCAGTCAATAGTTGTATTCGTTGGAGTTGTTTGGGTTTATGGTTGCATAGCTTTAAACTGTTTGGGTCTATACTTGTACTGATTTGAACTCTTTGAGTCTTTACGTTTTTCTAGTTTGAACTGTTTGGGTTAATACATATATTGGTTTGAACTATTGTGGGTCAATACTTGTATTGGTTTAAATTATTTGGGTCAATACTTGTATTGGCTTGAAAAACTTTGAGTTTATGCTTTTTGCTTTAGTTTGAAACATTTGGGTCTTACATTGTGTTGGTTTGAACTGTTTGGGTCTAGATTTTGTATTTATTTGAACTTTCTGGTTTTATACTGGTATTTGTTGGAACTGTTTGGTTCAACACTTGTATTGTTTTGAACTATTTGGGTCTATACTTAAATTGTCTTCAACTGATTGGGTCTAGAAATGTATTCGTTTGAACTGGTTGGGTCTTTACTTGTATTGGTTTGAACGTTTTGAGTCAATACTTGTAATTGTTGTGAACTGTTTAGGTGAATAATTGTATGGGTGTGAAATGTTTGTGTCTATCATTGTATTGGTTTGAACTGGTCGGGTCTATAATTGTATTGGCTTGAAGGGTTGGGGTCTATACCTGTATTGGCTTGAAGTGTTTGGTTCTGTACTTAAATTGGCTTGAGGTGTTTTGGTCTATACATGTATTGGTTTTCAAGCAATACGTGTTATCCAAGCGAAAGTTGCACTCATTTCACGTTGGATCATATTTATACAAGAACTATTTTCTAGGTTGCTAGGTTGCATTAATCAACACTCCATTCTATCCAAACATGTTTGTCAATCTGAGATGAACGAAATAGTAAATGAGTAGTCATTGTTGATCTATTCAGTTTGTTAGTTAAACGATTTGTTTTTCTTTAAAGAGTGCTCTAAATGAGGTTTAGATTTTATAATTTAGGAAAAACAGTAAATTTGTATTTGTTATGCTTATTTCAGGGCAACTTGCTTTAGAAAAGTTTCAATCAATTAAATAGCGATTTTGGATAATATTTGTTCATTAGGAAACACTAAATGTGTTGAACGTGAGAAACAGATTAGATTAATTATTATGAATATGTAAAGTCTGAATTTAAAAGAAAATGAATACAGAGTACAAAAACACATGTGATACATTTACATATCGTAATACCTTTATGTCGCAAAATTATATGTTGACCGTGATGTGCATAACTTTAACATGATTTAGAGACAATAACAATTATGCAATGATACCATGTTAGGCCGTGAAATTCTTTTGATCTCAAGACTTTTACACACAAGCCAGGTGTGATGTGATATAACCAATGTACCCTTTTCTATAAGATATCAATTCTCGTGAAGAAAGTGCAAACGAAAAATCAAACACATAAAAATGACAAAAGCGTCATTAAGACATCTAATCAACATTTTGACCTGACAAAAATTTAGTAGCTATTGTAAACAAAACTATTTGTAATTAAGGCATCTTTAGCTGGATATGTTAATAAAATTATAGTACTATCATAGATGTTAGTTATAAGGTAGGCATGTTCAAACAACAGATCTGGAACTATTTTTCTTTGACAATTTTGTTTTCATTTTCCAGGTTGCATACAACGTTTAAGGATGATGAACATCTGTATCTGTTAATGGAGCCTTGTCTTGGAGGCGAGCTGTTTACGTTGTTATATGAAGAGTAAGTTAAATAATTATATACACTGCTGATTCAACTTTTGTTTTTGTGCTTGTATGTTTTTCAATAAGAATAACACTTAAAGCAAATCAAGAAATCAAGAAATATGTTGCATTAGGGTGTTGAAAATCAAACAATATATAAAGAAGAATCGTCAACACCTTCGAACGAGTATTTTTGCAACCAGACTACTTGTGCATGTATACTTGAAACAGATAGCGGCGCAGATTTTGTACATCGCGTTATGTAACAGTTGCGATTTCTCCTTTACATACTGTGTTTGCCATTTGATTCCTGTTAACATAATTGATGTTAACATAAATATTGGCTACGTGTTACTTTCAGGAATTTTCAAGTGATTCCTTATTAGAATGAAATTCAAAATTGTTTTTATCCTTCATGTTTAAGACTCTATTTGCTGTACTGGCCTTGTTTATATTGTACACTTGTATCATCTTATATACACCTTATTGGTGAGATTTCCTTAAACTTATAGCGCAATCAAAGGGATTAATTAAATACTGGAACTAAATAATCTGTCAACTTTAATCTTGATCCAGATGTCTTAGTGATCTCCACAAATTAGTTACATTAGTTGTAACAAATACATTTTTGAAACTGAAAGGTTATCCTTATAAAGAAAATTTAAGTAATTTGTTGTTATTTACATATTGGTCTCGGGTTCGATCCCTGGACAAGTCATACCAAAGACTTACAAAAATGGTACCAACAGCTGCCTTGCTTGGCGATCAGCATTAAGAGGTTAGTGTCAGGACTGGTCGGCTTGGTGTCAGGATAATGTGACTGCGTGGGACATCATGCTACATGTCTGCGACTTGATGCCCCAGTGCTAGACATCACTATAAAGTGCATCACTGCAGATTTCGTAGCGATATGACTGAACATTTTTGAAAGCTACGTTAAAAATCCTAATCAAACAAACAAACAAGCAAACAAACAAATAACATTCATGTGATAAATATGATAATATTATTTAACTATATTCCTCTTGTTTTCTCACTTGTTCAATTTACGGTACTACGACTCGATCGAGCACTTCATTGCCTTAATTAACACATTAATATTAATTAGAAGTCTTGTAAATTAATACCACGTGACTTTTATAGTTGCAGATGTTGTATGAATCTGCTTATATAATTATTTAGATTTTCATAAAATATTTTTAGACCCTGTGACCAATGTTCCTTCTAAGCTGAGCGAGCGCACAGCTGCTCTGGCATCAACGACCAGCTGAATTATCAATTTTTGCTCAATCCAACGTTAAATTTTGCTCGTCTCCGTAATGCTTACGCAGTGTTACGAGCACTGCGCGCGCCTTTACCATTCGCTTAGAGGGAACGTTGTCTGTGACAAGAAGAAAATGCAGGTGATTAGTAGTATTTGATGAATACCGTGTTGGTCGGATGTACTAAACTACATTCAAGAAGTTTCGAAGTTTTTAATTGAAAAGAAACATATTGGTGATTAGTTAGAAAAGATGGCTTTTTCATCAGAAAAGATACTCAAAGTCGACCTTATATAATTTGTCTTCTCGGATGGCAATGCCTCGCGGGAGATCTATAACGCAGTCCACATAACTTTGAAACAAAATCAATTTTTAATAAATTCATAACCATATACATGAAACAAATGAATCACTGCTATGACCTTGGCAAGAAAACACATATATTAAATGAATAACTGCTATGTCCTTGGCAATAAAACACATGTATCAAATGAATCACTGATATGGCCTTGGCAAGAAAAGCTCCCCTTTTGTCTTTTCTGAGTGAAAACATATTTATGTTGAAGATGTGCCTTATTGATATTCTCTGGAATGAGACGAATGTTCGAAAATGATCTGGTTGCCTTACTGTAAATTCTAACACAACTCAGTGTATGTCGACATTGAACAAAGTCTAATACTATGTTCATTTAGGCTTGTAAACTTGTTTATTTGTTATTGTAGAGAGAACCTCAGTCATACGGCAGCCAAATTCTACACTGCCTGCATAGTTGAGGCATTGAGCTTCATGCACTCTAGAGGAATCATCCATAGAGATCTAAAGCCCGAGAATGTACTCCTGGACTCCAAAGGATATGCAAAACTGGTATGTGTACCTCAATATTACTCTCCTAGACTACAGTTAACGTGTAAAACTAGCATGTATAATTTTAGATTTTACTCTTACATACACCATGTCTTGTACTATGCCCTTCACTGAGGCACTTTACATTCTTCTGTCTGATTGACTTTTATATGATCGTTATAACTCCCACATTGACTGAGACACATAACAATTTTAAAGTGGATCTAATTTTAAATAAATAAAATATATCACGATTGGAACCGCGTTTCATTTTAGGCGCCACACAAATGGTTTGGCTGTACGAAGTCCCTGTTATGATAAATATACCCTAAATCAAAACCGTGAATATTTCTTATTCATTTTTTCTCTTTTCCTCACTGCCAACCCAACATAACCTTGTATGTAGCTAGCGCTTTGTCCGTCTGTCTCCCCGTAAACCATCTCTGTCATTCTAACTTTCGGTGTATATCTCTAAATAAATCAATGCTTTTCTAAGAAACTTGGCATTGGTCTAATGGCTCTTATCTGCCTTGTGCCATTCACAATGCTTCAGTTTCAATATTTCTAAAATGTTTCGGCAGTTTAGTCTGTTGATCCATTTGTTAGTTATAAACACCTTTCCGGATCTTATCTTCCAGGTCGTTTGATATATATGAATAATGTTTGGCACACATATCACAACCGTAATCAGGCTGTGTCTTATGCATTTAACAAATATAAAGTTTTAGTAATGTAATGTTTTCATTCAGTTATTTGTCCTGCCATCCATTATCTCCAATTGAGCTGCAGGGGCGCTTAACTCCAAATTCTTGTACACTAAAGTTAAGATGCACTTATTGGATAAGCATTATAATATAACCTTAATACTCACAGTTCTTCTGCTAATCATTTTTCTCTATTTATCCGATCATTCATTCATCAATTATACATACATTTCTGGAGCATAGCTGTGAAATCCATGAATACATCTATATATATATGTCAGAACACAAATTTGGAACACATATATGGCTATTTTTGTGAAGTTTGCTATTTCGTAATTCTTTAGTTGTAGTATTTTGGATGCCTTTTTCCGTTAGTTTCTTCACAACACATTAACCATTCATCCTTTATTACTGGAGCAAAGCACATGACGCCAACCATTTCCATGCATGCTTTGTTGATTCGAATTTATTTTCTATATATGAAGTCTGCAATTAGTAATTGTCTCCTAGCAGACATTTGGCCTGACAAGGAATGTAGTCCACTGCATGTTTTTGTTGTATTCTCAAACCCTTGATGTGATAAAGAGGATGTAAATATATCGATATCACTTTCTTTATCTGCATGTTCTTAAATATTTTTCTTTGACAGAATATAATTCCCCAAATAGTTTTAGATATTTCAACAGCACGGGAAACACATGTGGAACAAGTTGCTTCTGGACATATATTTTCCAATTCTATATATTTATGTCGCCTTAGGTAGAAGGTATAGCATGTACTACATACATTGAGAGTGATTCACTAGAGGGTATTGATACTTAGAAGGACTAATAGTCACGAATCATCGAATATTCTCAGTACGGATCTTTACATAAGCGGGATAGCAATAGTGGTATCATCCATAGTCTTGTTTGGTTTTGTCAGGAATAAAGTCTATTGTCAGTACGGATATTTGCATAAGCGGGGGTATCAATGGTGGCATCATTCATAGTCATGTTTGGTTTTGTCAGGACAAAAGTCTATTGTCAGTACGGATCTTTACATAAGCGGGATAGCAGTGTTGGTATCATTCATAGTCTTGTTTGGTTTTGTCAGGAAAAATGTCTATTGTCAGTACGGATCTTTACATAAGCGGGATACTGATGGTGGTATCATCCATAGTGTTGCTTATTTTAATAGTAGGATATTCAAACACTGATTCTTCCTCTGATAACTGCAAGTCAACAACAGTTTACACCATACATGTTTCAACTGTACTCTTTAAACATGAATCTGACAGTCCGCCTTAGAATGTATTAGGAAGACTGACTGCTCCAATCAGATGTTGTTGTACCCCATTGTAGTCGATAAGAAATTATTAATTTATTTTCTATAATTGTTCCTGAAGATTCATTTACCAGTGAGGAATGTTGCTTGCATTAAGTAAAAAGAAAATTAAAATCTATAAAAAAATATATTCTTTACTGATGTCAGTCGCAAGAATTTGGATTAATGTGACTAAACAAAGTTTTATTTTCCGATTGATTCCGAAAAGGGCATTTGAACTAACATTTCATTCAATGAAATTAGTTTTAGAAAATGCCGCATAATCTCAAATGAATCTTTCACTTAATGTGACCAGGTACGTTCTTAACACAAATATGGTCTTGGTTCATTTGGCGTTATAACTAATACATTGTATTTCAACAAGTTTGTATAAATATGAAAAACACATACAGCGATATGACGAAAAGTGTTTTCGTCAATACTCGTAAATGGTTTCATGCCGATAATTATGTAAATGATTACCGTTCATTATTCTTCAATAAACCTTTCTGACATAGCTTGCTTTGTATTTCGAATATGTCAGGGGAGGCATGTTCTTACCTTGAAAAACTTGTGGTCGAGCCCTTTTAACCTTTCGTTTCAATATGATACGCTAAACTTAATCTTATAAATCGCGTTTATATTATTGGTTTTTTATTCTTTCATTTTGATAATAAATATGATTTCTTTATGTGGTGAATAAACATTATCTACCATTATTTTTCCTATAGTCCATAGATTTGCAACCTTTTGTTTCATAGAACTTTTTTCACTGTACGGTGTCATAGATTCACGCTGATTTTGTAATACGTTTAGGGAAATAATTTGCAACACATTTCGTATTCAAATAAATTGCATTCGGTGAATCATTGACAGCTCATCGCACTCCTAATTCATCTATGTGTTAAGTAAATATTTCACATCTCATAACTTATGTTGGGTAATTTTTTCAGAACAGACTCTTCTTTTCAGCTTTATATAATACGTATCTATTTATGCGTTAATTTGTCTCTAAAGATTGACTTTGGGATGTCCAAGAAGGTGATACCAGGAGAAAAGACCCGGACGCTATGTGGAACGGCAGATTATATGGCCCCTGAGATGGTTTTAAAAAAAGGGCAGGACACAGCTGCAGATATTTGGTCTTTGGGAGCTCTTGTTTTTGAAATGCTTTCTGGCAGGTAAGAATGACAAACACTATACGGTAGTTACAAACGGTTTGCAGTGCACCAACACCTCGCTGTGTGTGTGTGTGTGTGTGTGTGTGTGTGTGTGTGTGTGTGTAATACATGCATTCCAATAGCGCGAAGATATATTTTTCTGCAGCTCAAATTACAATAGCTAACATTTCAATATCTCATTATGTAGATGTATGCTTAACATATAACAGAGAATATAATCATCTACATTAGTCCTCTCTTACCAACATGACACATTTGAAATCTGAACAGGATGTAAACCATATCGATTAAAAAAATTAATTATCATACACATACTTTGTCATAACCATAAAAATATTGAACTTTAATTTATACATTTTAAAAACTTTTTATTTAAAAACATTTACCAACCCTGTGATTAAAAATATAACACCGCATGATGATCGCATGCACTACTTTACACGGATGCATCTGTCACCTACCGTGAGAATGTGTCTGTGGTTTTATCCGATGCATTTTTTGGTACTTTCAACCGAGACCGATACAGCGAAATTGCTTCGGACAAAATATATTACTCGAGTTATTGTGACTGATGATGGCATGCACAATTTTATATTCCACCTCTACATTTGACCGATGCATCTGTCAGTTGCCGTTTTTCAGTTACGGTCATCGCATCTGATGCAACGAATGGTAAATGCGTATTTAACCTTTGACATCGTGTACAATCACATGAATCTCACAAATACAATTGTGAAATATTTACAATATCTAGTTCTACAGAGGCGTAGCGGGGAGGGGGGGGGCGGGCAGAGGGGGACAGATGTTACCGAATTCCAGACTAATGGAGGCGTCAAAATGGGCTTTGAAATAAATAGATTGTATGTGGCATTTCATAATATCATTATATCGCGAGTGATGTGACCGTATGCACTATGCAGCTATGCTTTAGTTTTTTTTTCTCCTCCCCTTTGATAGCCGTTGGCGTTACATTCGGTGATGGTAATTTTATTGATGAAAATAATGGGTTTCAGAGTTGAGGGGAGGAGGGGTTGGGGGTTGGGTTCGTAAAAATGAATCTTGTCCCCGGGCTCGAAACACTCTAACTAGGCCTCTGTAGTTCTAGTATGTGATAATTTATTTCCATTATGTGGGATTACTCAGAAGAGATAGAAGGCACATGATGGAGACATGACATATTTCCTAAACCATTTCAACATATATATTTTAAAATTATTATCTTAAGTAAACGTTGAAGAAAACTTGTATGTCGGTTCGTTTATGTTATTATTTCTGTACCTATTTATAAGTACCTAGTCAGCATATGAAGTGGTGTATTTTTCAACACTTGCATTTCGTCTTCCAGCTCCCTCTTTGCAGACAAGGATGATAATCACATGAAGACTTGTAATAATATCTTACAAGGGATCAATGATGCTGTCTTCCCAAATGAAATTAGGAAGATCGCCGAAGATTTCATACGGAAATTATGCAGGTAAGAACGAGATTGATGCTGCCGTCTTCCTAAATAATATAAGAAACATTTCGGAAGGTCTCTTTCGTAAACAACACAAGTGAGAAATCAATCGATGATGTTTTCCTCTGAAGGGACATAGGAACACTGAAGATTTTATATGGAATTTATGCAGGAAAAAAGGTATTTTAGTAGTAGTTTTCACCGTTTTAGTTATCTGCCAGAAATGTTATTTCAAAGGAGTTGAACGATGACAGTACTCTGACTAATATAGGCATCGAGAACAAAAATGAAGATAACAAATGTCTGACCTCCAGGTACACAAAATCAAAACCTACACGATTTTAAATTAACACATTTTAAACGTTCGCTGGATAGTGGTTAAAGATACTTTGTGATAAAAAGAAAAATAAGGTTTGTAGGTACCTCAGTAGATATTTCACTCTGCCTCTCGGGTTTCAGTGGATACATAAGTAAAACTATTTCTTTGTGCTTCTATTAGCTTCTAGAAGAATTTGAAAAAAGGAAAAACACAGTTGATCATATCATAGTATATTAAACATTAGAGTTTAAATGCTAATGAAACTGTAAAACTCACCATAGTCTTTCTTCATGCGTGTAGATAAATATATACTTTTTTCCACTTGTTTATTGCTGCAAATAACGAGTAGGCTGAACATCTGTAGCCCAACGTGTCCATACAACGACAAAGTGAATAAGAATTTTCCCCTATTTCATTATTATCTTTTTTCTTATTTACAAAATCTCTGTCATAGAGATTGCACTGTTCCTTAAGCCTCACGAGCGTCAGGCTGTTGTATTAAAGATAACGTGCAAACAATGGAAGGAATATGATGCTTTTGTCTGTTGCATGACGGTATAGTGTAGAACATAATGAATCAGTCTATATATATTTAGCTTTATAACAAAACACATAACTAAAATTTTAAAACCAAAATATACATGTCATAGTAATAGATCCACCATGTGCATAATTGATGTATATATGATACATTGACGAATTTCATTCAAGCATTGGCTTTATTCTCTTTCCTTTATTTGCAAGGAATAATCCTGTCAACCGCCTCACCGCGCAGGAAATACCAATGCATAGATGGTTTGATGGATTCCAATGGGAGGACTTACGAGGCAGAACAATGGAACCACCTTTTATTCCAAAGGTTATAACCCCCTCTCTTTCTCTCTCTCTCTCTCTCTCTCTCTCTCTCTCTCTCTCTCTCTCTCTCTCTCTCTCTCTCTCTCTCTCTCTCTCTCTCTACTTTTTTCTGAATCCCGCCCATCTCCACACCAAAACAAACAAACAGATAAAAAAGGTAACATTACAATGATACGCAGAAATAAACAAACTGCAAGATAATTAATTGCTGTGAATTCGCCGTTAATCTTGGTATACCAATTGTTTTGGATTACGCGATTCCTTTAAACATCTGATTTAAGAACCATTTACAGAGACAACTGGACCCTCATTGCCATCCGTTGCATATCCATCTTTTAGCATACACTAATACGACAGTTTCTAAAAACTAAAAAAACACAGTTTTGGTATCATACAAAAATGAACGGATTAGTGGTATTTTTAATCATGCATCCCATAATATTATGTAACACATGGCATTAATTTTATGTGCCCTTTGTCCCTGTTATCTTGTTCTGACAACTATTTACACTATAAAAAATATCCCAATCTATGGTTATTGTTGGTCACGTCAAGTAATATCGAGAAATGAGAGAATGGTATTTTAACCGTTGCTTTGTTTTATTTTTTATGTCCGTCTCTCTCGATATTTTAATGTCCTTGTTTTTGTTTGTTCCGTCGTTGATTGTTTACAAACTATATATTAACCCAAGACGTATGTGTTTCGTTATTCAGGTCAATTCCTCAGTTGATGCCAGTAATTTCGATTGTGAAAGCTTCTCAGAAAAGGTTGATTATCCAAGCATTGATGACGTAAAAAGCTGGGACCCGGACTTTTAGCTCAATTCTACGATTCCCACCTTGTATCTGTCAACTTCGAATTATCTCGGATGAAACGAAATTAAGTACTTGTGAAAGGAAACAATGTAATCATGATGTTAGAAGCTAAAAAAAACGCTTATCATTCACAAAATCACTGAAGTATGCAAATCAGTTGCAGAGTCTACAAATATCTGTGAACAAATATTTTGCTGGACCTTTGTCAGGGATTGGCATCAAGTTGTGGGAGTCGCACATACTTGATATAGATATGCAAAATATATGCATAATACAAGCCAATCATGGGCAAAAACAATCACATTAATCGTTCATTTTATATTTTTAAAAAACAGAATTCAAAACTTTTGAAAAGATAATGAAACGTTTAATTATAGATTTTTATATGCTTTACAACCCAATTGATTTCTATGGAAGTGCGCGCTGTTTTTGCTGACAACTCTTAAATTTCCATTCCAAGCATATTTGGCGTTGTCAGTATTTTCAAGGCGTCCCCTGGTAAAAACTGTTCTGGGTAACCGAAGGTTTAGTTATTTAAAGTGACTATTTGTTTGTTCGTAGTTTTTCTGATGGTCGTAATCCTAGGGTTTTCTGGTTCCATACTCACCGCCCTTCTGGTATTTTACCTGTTGGCCGTCTTTTCTTCTCCTTTCACCCTTTTCTGGTTCTAATTAGTTGCAACTCTTGCCAGGAATAATTATTTTGCAAACTTACAATGTCTTTTTACTTTTTATGTTCTTGTTTAGAATATTACTTGGTATGGATGTTTCAAATCGTTCAAGGTTGTCTTTTTAATTTCAACCTATTTTGTTTTACAGTTGGTGTGTGTGAGTGTGCTTCTCTCATTTCTCTTTGGTGGCACCACTCTTTTATTTCTTGTCTCCTTTTATAAGGCCATTGATCACGCAGGGGATTGACCTAAGTTTGTTGTGTGTTTGTCACTGCTTCAGTATCAAGTTGGTTGTTGCTTCCATTGCGTCATAGTACTTCCTTGTGCTTTTCTTTGTTTTTACTTTGCTCTTTTCTTCCACACCTTGAATTGTTGAGTTGTGCTCGATTTGTGGTAGCTGCTTCTGTTTTTCTTCCCTGGTTGTCTGTCGGTTAGATCTGTAGATGCCTCTCTGGCTTCGATGTCTTTTACCTTGTCTGTTATTTCAATTTCCCGGTTTGTAAGTTCTTCTATCTCTTATGTCTCTTTGTGTAGTAGTTGTTGCGGTTCTGTGGCCTAAAGTTGTGTTAGCCTTTCTTCTCGTGAGAATGTAGTGTTCGTTTATGTTGTTTCCTTTGGAAGCGCACACGTGGGTACAGTCAGTTTGTATAAAACAATTGAAACCATGATTGGCATGTATAAAATATTCAGAATCGTTATTACTTCTGAAAACAAAAAAATTGTATGGTACACTTCTAAACGAGTGCGCTTTAATTTACTAAAAATATAGTACTCTCATATGAGAATCCTGAAAGGGAAGATGCTTTTTCAAGAGATTTTGTATCACCTTCGTTCATGTTCTCCTATACTAATTTTATGTAATTAATGTCTTTTTCTCTCTTACTTTTCCTTTGTTTGTAACTAATACATTTTCTCTCTATTCCTTTTTCCTGTTTGCATCAATTTCCTGTGTTATTATTTCCCATGTTAGTATCGTTATCTGTGAAAAGAGGAAATACAAATTAATGATGATGAGTTGCATTAAAAATGTTCAATGAAACGTTAAATTTTCATTTAAGTTTTGAAATTTCCAGAACTTAAAATAGCGTTCGTTGTTTGTTTTAATTATATACTCAAAACGTTCTTGACTTCACAAGTCCACGTATTTCCTGCCACATGACATTTGCCCAGTATTTTGCAAAACTCTATTAATAACATTTCTAATTTATAATCCTGTTAGTCAATGTTTGAAATTCAATAATTTAACATTTCCTATACATTATATGTCTTAAGCAATTATATGTATTTCCTCCAATATTCCAATGCTTCAGTTATTCCACGTTATAGTACTATCGCAGTCATGTGACCATCACTATATTTTGTGTTGCTTGTATATTTGGACCCATGTTTTGTTTTGATTTGTTATTTGCTTGTTTTATCTTTTTTATTTGTTTTGCTTTGCTTTGTTTTTGTTATTTTGTTTATATTAGTGTTTGAGGTTTTATTTCTTTTAAATGCTAAAACCGTACTTGAATTTGTTCATGAGTGTATTTGATCAATGGGAATAAAACATTTTGACAAATGTAGAGTACTTTTTTCAGCATAAGAAACAATTATAACACTTATTATGGGGTTGATCATTTTTGGAATACGTTATATTACTTTCAAGTAGCACGAGATATTTCTTGCGTGAACATTTTGTCAAATAGCGTCGGAAAGGGTGCCAAGTGATAACATTTACAATTTAGCTTGCCTCGATGAACTACGACAGATTCATGCTATTACACGTCATCATTGCTAACCAAGGATCCGATATGATAACCCTATCTACAGATAGGGTTATCTCATCGGAACCTTGGCTAGCGAAGATGACTAGACGTTCGCTTTAGCGTCTTTCGTCCTGAATTGGTACTTTATACATGCATCTGTGTTTAAATTAAATTCATTAGGAACCTTTTTTCATTCAGTCATGTTTTCTGCAATAAGGTACACATATTGTTATACCTGGAATCTTGAATCTTCATCGGGAGCTGCGTGTTGACAAATAGCACACCTTGACTACAATTATAGGTGACAGTGACGCAGATTTTAAGTTGCGCTGACCATGGTTAAAATATGTCATGTTTATTTTTTTAAATTTCTGTTCACGCTAGAATCACAAATCTAGATGGAAACAATTGTTTGCATATTTACTAGTATCACACCTTCCCACCAGAGAAGGTCAGTGTGACCTATATTTAATATGTTATTGCATTAGCTTAAGAGTTCATCTTAAATTGGTGACCATTTAGGTTTCATGCAGGCAAGTTGTATATATACCGCTAGACCTCGAGTCATAAGGGGAAAATATGCATATATTTGTTCATACACTATCGTCATAAAAAAATCATGGAACTGTGACATATTTTCCAGGCTTCACCTACTTTAGTTAATATTATAGAAAACAAATATACAAATGTACGAATCCGGATTAATCTACCTTCATAGCAATTTATAAAAGAGTCTCTCGTGCTAACTTTAATATGACTAAAGATACTAACGTATTGAATGTCATATAACGTATAACGTATTTGCCTGTTTTTATGCTGACTGGATGTACTTCCAAACTTCATGAAGTATACAGCTGCATTTGAGGTATTTTGAAAACAAATATAAATGGACCGAATAATAGTTGTTGTTGTTGGCCTCACTTTGCTTGCGAAGATTTAGAAGGGTGATGTCCACGTCTATTGCTCGCGCGCTGGTGGCTGATAAACTATTCTGTGAGAGGCATGTCCGTCCACAGAGGCTGCAGGGGAATGTCTGGGTGGTGGTGGATGCTGCCGATAGTTCCCGGTATTTTCTTTGCCATCGTTTTTCCGCCAGGCTGGCCCTTCAATTTTGTCCGAAACGGTAGTGGCTCAGTGAGCTGTACTTCGCCAGCTTTCACTGATTGTGATCCCATTGGCGTTGCTAGATGCCACACGTGGTGAGGGTCTTTTTCAAGGAGTCTTTATATCTCTTAAGAGGTGCCCCTCTATCACGGTGGCAAGTGGACAGTCATACAGTGCAATCTTTGGCAGGCGATGATCCTCCATCCTGGACGCGTACCCTACCCAACGTAGCTGTATCGTCACTAGCATTGCCTAAACGCTGGCGATCCCTGCTTGTTTGTGGACTTCAATGTTGATGACGAGGTCACTCCAAAGAATGCGCAGATGGAAGCGTTCAACAACTCAGATCGTTGTACCTCTTAGGACTGGCACTGTACAACACTCGTTTATAGAGTCTGCTGAAGGTCTTGTTTGCCTTGGCCAGTCTTCTGTGTTGACAACAAGGACAGTCTCATTGGCAAAGAGAAGTCATCTGTTCATTGTTTCCAAGCCTTAGTGTGGGCCTGAAAACGCCTTACGTTAAAGAGGTTTCCACCAGTACGAAATCAGATATAGATGACATCTTCGTCATTGAGGCCTTCTGTTGCTTTTTGTAGCATCACGCTGAAGAAGATTGAGAACAGTGTGGGCGCTGAAACGCAGCCCTGTTCACTCCATTTACAATGGGGAAGGTTGGTGACAGGTCGTTATTGTTTCTGACCTGACCAAACTGATCTTTATAAAGTTGGATGATCATGGTAAGGACATTTAGAGGACATCTCTACTTTTCAAGAATTTTCCATAGTCCATTTCTGGTGACTCTGTCAAATGTCTTCGTCAGGTTCACAAATGTGTTCACAAAAGTCCTATGTTTTGTTTTCGACATTTCTTCTGGATCTGTGTCAGGATGAACACCATATCAGTTGTGCCCCATTTGGCTCTGAAGCCACATGACCGCTCTGGAGCATGTTCTTCTGCAATGGGGGATGGGTACCAGTCTGTTTTACAACACTATAGCAAGGATTTTGCCTGCAATGAAGAGCGGATTTATCCCACGGTAGTTTGAGCAGTCAGAAATTCTCACTTGTTTTGTACAATTTAATGATGACTGCGTCTCTGAGGTCTTTTGGAAGTTTCCCTTGCTCCCAGCAGCAAATGAAGAACTCGTGAAGTTTGGTGTGTAATGCTGAGCCTCCACTCTTCCACACCTCAGGCGGTATACCGTCGTTTTCGGCAGCCATTATTCTTCATCTGTTGTATGGTTGTTACAATCTCTTGCAGTGAGGGTGCCTGATCGAGTTCCATCTCAGGTGGCTGTTGTGGGATGCGATCATTAGCTGCATCCTGGACTGTAAGGATGGTGCTGAAGAGGGTCTAGAAGTGATTCAGATTGTATGTCCCGGAGGTTCCACTGGAGAGATCTTCAGATAAGTCTGAAGGCTGCTTTTCATCTGTGGACAGGATTGTTGAGCAAGAAGAGCTTGGTACAATGATCTCTTTTTGGCAAGCAGTTCTTTGATTTCTTGGTTGTTTTCATCAAACCAGTCTTTGTTTTAGTGTTGAATTCAGGGATTTCTTCTGAGGTTTGCAGAATGTCAGCCTTGATGTGATACCACATCTTTTAAGGAGGTAGATCTGACTGACTAATAAAAAATAGAAATACACACTGAATGCAAATGTGCTTTAAAAAAAGATGACATTGTGAATAAAAAAGGTCGATAATATATTAGCTGAAATGGCGACTGAAGAATTATTACCAAAATGAATTATACAAAAATATATATCCGATTCAATAGTTGTTACTGTAACTGATGTTTAGAAACTGATTGTATATCTGTAACATCAGCTGGTATAGAACGGAGTTTACAGCTGTGAGGTTTGCAAGTATTGTTAAATCTACAACTCGCTCTAATACCGTGTCCAGTGTTCTGATTTACCTAACGTACTTATATCAAATTAGCACTCAAACATAAAAGGCTTAAATATACACATGTGATAAAGACGTACTGGCAACCATTATTCATATTCATGTTTGGTAATCATGTCAGTTTAAAAGCCATTAGCTGAATTTACTTTAATGATGCCGAGTCCACTGATGACGACTATAATGATCACAACCCAAATTATACTGACTCCAATAATGACGACTAGAATGATCCCGACACTAATGATATTGAATCCAATGATGACGATAATGATAAATGACGATAAATCTACAACTCGCTCTAATACTGTGTCTAGTGTTCTGATGTACCTAATGTACTTATATCAAATTACCACTCAAACATCAAAGGCTTAAATATACACATGTGAGAACAACGTACTGGCTGCCAATATGAGTATACATGTTTGGTATCCAAAAAGTGGTAATCACGTCCGTTTAAAAGTCATTAGCTCAATTTACTTTAATGATGCCGAGTCCACTGATGACGACTATAATGATCACAATCAGAATTATATTGACGACTATTATGATCCTGACTAATGATTCCAATGATGACGACTATATTGATCCTACCCAAATAATATTGACTCCAATGATGACGACTATATTGATCCCAACCCTAATGCTATTGACTCCAGTTATAACGACTATAATGATCCTGACTAATGATGCTGAATTCAATGATAAAGACAATAGTAATCATGACTAATAGTGCTGACTATATTGATGAATACTTCACTAATCCTGACTAATGATTGTAACTCTCCTGATGACGACTATAATAATCCTGATTTCAATGATGCTGACTATAATGATGACGGTCATATTGATCCTGACTAATGATGCTGACTCCAATGATGACGACTATGATGATTCTTACTTTAAATATGCTGACTCGGATGTCTATAATAATAGTGTGTTTGTACGACGTATCCACTGTATTCAAGACAGTCATACATCCTGATCTACTAATAATGAGGAATTTGCTGAGGCGTATTATGAAAGATTATATATATATAAATATCACTACAATAATTGGACCATATGACTTTAATAATGCAGACGAAATTGATGACGCTGATAAAGATCCTGACTAATGATACTGACTCCCATGATGACGACTATAAAGATCCTGACTAATGATGCTGACTCGATAGATGACGACTATAATGATCTTGACTAATGATGCTGACTCCCATGATGACGCCTATAAAGATCCTGACTAATGATGCTGACTCGATAGATGATGACTATAATGATCCTGACTAATGATGCTGACTCCCATGATGACGACTATAAAGATCCTGACTAATGATGCTGACTCCCATGATGACGCCTATAAAGATCCTGACTAATGATGCTGACTCGGATGTCTATAATAATTGTGTATTTGTGCGACGTATCCACTGTATTCAAGACACGGTCATACAGCATTGTCTACTGATAATGAGGAATTTGCTGAGGCTTATTATGAAAGATTATGTGAATAAATGAAATCACTGCAATCATTGGATCATATCTCTTTAATCTGACTTTGAATGAAAGAATGTATATGCACTGCCATTTATAACTATATAAGTTAAGAATGTTTAAATTTGGATAGCTTTCACGGCAGGTATGTTATATCATTCGCATCAATTCAAATTAATGCACGGAACAAGGTTAATAACAGGCTAATACGATATATTGATGTTAATGGATATATATCACGTTGTCAAAATGTTAATACTATCCGGTAGTGACGCTTCATACTTCAGGAAGTACCCAAATCATTTTTTAAAAAAGATAACTTCATCTGTAGTATCTAACTGGTTTCAAACATCAAATATTGATTTTATCCATGCCCAGCAACACAATTTAACAAAGTTTTTAATATTATTATTAAAATCCTTAAATAGAATGATAGAGGTCTACCATAAGCAAGATAACTTCTTTACATAAAGAAATTTAGCATTTTCAAAAATATACTCTTAAATTTAACAGCTGCAAATTACGTAATAGACACAGAACACTGATATGTCCCTTTAAAATCAACTTAAGTGAGTTGTAGTGATGCGTTCTTTTCGTGCATGATAGCCACTTGTTAAAATAACTTCTGTTGTTTGGTATGAAAGAGACATCAACAACACAATAAACCATTAATTATAACCATCCCCAATCAAAAGTAACATTTCTTCATTCTAGTAATTTTACATTCTACTGCTATATTTCCTGGGTTATCATCTTTACAATAACAATGTGCGAAATGAAGTGTTGTTTATATCTGTCATTTACTCTGACAATCTCGTATTGGTCATTTCATGAATAAGACTAATACACGGAGGTTGATTACTGCCATAATTATATGCGTGTATTTTCTAATCATTCTTGATGCATTATTGTAAATGGCTGCTTGCAAGTGGTACATTTATAGTTGAACCCACATATCCTGATGCAAATTGTGCTTGAGAGTTTGCAAGTGCCAATTTCCGTCTGCATTATTGTAAATGGCTGCTTGTATGTGCTATTTTTATAATTCTAGTTATGAATTTTATTTTCCTCAGTGATGCAATCTGTAAATTGATGCTCGCACCTGTTTCAATTTATTTTCCTTCTGCGTCATTGTATCTTGCCAACTACTAATTGATTATGTAGTTTGTTGCATGGCAAACGTTATGTCCGTTACTACAAGTTTGGTATGTTTTGTTTATAAACTTGCCATATCACAATTCCATCATTCTAATTGCTCTTTTCATACAGATTTGGCATTGCAACGATGTAAATACTAAGTTTTATCAGTATTCTTTTTGTTGTCCAAATGGTGTCGCCATCTGTTATCATAATGGCATACTAGAGGTTAGCATGGCATTATGACAACAGATGGCGCCCTAAATTTGTTAAGTTTCGCCATTGCAAGAAATAATTAATGTTCCCCATTAAGCTTTCATTTTGTGCCGATAAATATTGTAATTCTTTCACTCCTTTTTCTTAAGGTGTACAATAGCAATCGTGCTCTAAAACCATGTGCTTTCTCAAAGATGTCAGTGATTTATAGCAACTTATGAAAAAAAAAACGAATTCACTGCATCAGGGTGGTCCGTCTTTATCAATCCCAGTTTTGACACACTTAAGTATTTACTTTACCGTTTAAGAAATCTACTTCGTAGTGATAGATCTCCTTACTTTGGAAACATTAGTTATTCTTAGCACAGTAAGGATCAGTAATGACAATGAAACATTCACTCGTAGTCTTTATAACAAGCTCTCATTAGACGAACTCTGGTTATCTTCCAGACAAAAGGGTTCCAATTGAATCGTCATCTGAGAGAGAGAGAGAGAGAGAGAGAGAGAGAGAGAGAGAGAGAGAGAGAGGCAGACAGATAGACAGAGCAAAATCTGGACCATATTCAACAAATTTTGTAAATTTAATAGTTAATTATTATTCATTCGATATTATTTTTATCACACAGTAAAAACTATTTAGATAGAAAGAAGAATGATTAATTCCGTTTATTCTGACAAGACAGACGTTGCACCTTTCATTTGTTGCGCATAAAAATAGTCCAAAAAAGTAAATTGAACTAGTAAAATTTAAAAAAAAATTTTTTTATCTCAAAATATACTATGAATAAAAAAATGCGTCCATAATAATAAATAGAATATTGTACACAGAACAAATAATTTTTTGACACATAATGTCCAATGCGTGTCATGTTACATTGCTTGATATGGTACACTTCATTGGTTAGAATACATGTTAATCATACAATGTCACTTTCACAACTTTCACAACTTAGCATTACAGTGTTGCGATATTTATGTGAAAAGCGGATTAATGCATGCAGAAATATCCATATTCACTGTAACTTTTTGTGACCAGATATTTACATTATTTGATTTGGCATAGTAGACTGAACAGAATATGCAAATTTCATTATAAACTCGGAATCACATGTTTGATACGTAAATATGCAGTGGCTGGATAACCTATTTTAGTTTAGAGACCGGTTAATGTCCAGATTCTTCAGTGAACAGAGGTGAGTTTATGTACTTCTGTAAGTTAACATTTAAATCACGCTTGTATTAAGGGTGGATTCCGTCTGCAGATATACCGCCACTCGACCACACCCACACCAGCTATTAACCGAGCAATATTGTAGTTTTACTTGCTTTTGCTGTTGCTCTTGTCATTGAGTTTTAGCCATTTTGCATGTTATAATATGTTCTATATGGCATAAGAAACCCATGTGGGGGTAGAATGGCCATATTGAAACAATCTAGCTCATTTTCCCCAATTTTCTTTCGTGAATCGAGTCTCGAAATGGCGGCCAAAATTTTCATTAAAAACAAAACATTCCAGAGGGATTAGTGAAACAGTTTCCCCATGATTGCAGGCAATTAGGATATAACGATGAAGTAATTGGTGTCTTTCTGCTCATTTATACATAGGAAGGAGAATGGCAACTGATTTAACAGTTCCGTAGATGTTTAACACTGTTATGTTGTATTTTAATGTTAGCACTTTTTCACGGGAATCATTTCAAGATCACCGAATATGTCGTCCAAACGCTGATGATGTAGCAGTGAGACAAACTACTGCTCCTGCCACCATAACAGGTACAATTCAGGATACGAGTGAAGTTTAAGATAATGGAAAGGCATTGATGACTTGAGACAGTATAAGGGGACGACATGAACATGGACAACGTTCAATAACACAAGCAGGATTCTCACTAAAACCTAGTGAACTTATACTATGGACTGGAGAACGATTGACTGATACGAATCGATCAAACTGGGGAATTTGAGAAGAATATACTCATTTAAGTAACTTATTTTAGAACAATTAAACTAAACTATAATGCCTACGGAAAGAACGCAGTAGGGAATATAGTGTGAATTTACTATTTTCCTGAAAATGGGAATATGATTATAACTAAGCTTCCTTTCACAGAAAGGCTTAAGATCTTATTCAGAGCGAATGTTTAACAATTATTTCTTTAGTTTCCTCAGCGGAAATTTTTCCTGATCCGCCTGGGCCTAGCAATACTCCAAGTGATCAATTATTGACACATGTTGACATATTAATTGGAATAAATTATATAACAAGAGTTGTGATAATCTAATCGTGTTAAAATGATAATAATTATAGCGGTATTATATGTAACGTGGTAACGACGCTAAATGTTCAATCAATGGCTATTCAAATAACCATATTTCAAAAACTGATCTTGCACAAAAGCACGATTTAGTTGTTACCGAGAATAGTTTAGGTGACGTACAGAAGTGGTAAGACCTGAGTTGTATTTTAAATTAAAATAATCGATCTTTTGGCGGTATTGATACTACTTAAAATGAGTTAAGATAATGTGGTAAAGGAAGGCCTTAACCTTTGAAGTATGACACTTAACAGCGAACCCAGATAATATCTCGTCACCAGCATGCTAATATTGCTTGAAATAAAAAACATATAATATTTCAGTTATTATGCGGAAACAACGTATCTCGGTCACCGAATAATGACACAGAAAGCTAATTATCTCTAAGTTAATATCAATATCAAGCTGTATAGAAATTTTTTAAAGTCCAATATTAACGGGGGGGGGGGAGTATTGTTCTGAATCACTATAAATGGGAGAAAAATACGTTAAACGATACCGTATAACTCTGTCAGTGAAACTGTGTACGGTGTGTGTGTGTGTGTGTGTGTATGTGTGTGTGTGTGTGTGTGTGAGAGAGAGAGAGAGAGAGAGAGAGAGAGAGAGAGAGAGAGAGAGAGAGAGAGAGAGAGATTTTTAATATAGCTTTAACAGGTTTTTAGTCTTATAGCTACGATGTTTGAAGGGGCACCGAGCGGCCGAGTGGTCTAAAGCGCTGTCCATTACATATGACTGCCATCACACGTCTGTCTGCGTGGGTTCGAGTCTAAGATTCGGCTAATGTAGTTATGTGAGAAAGCTTGCCAGTAGCTTCTCGTGGGTCGGTGGTTCTTTCCGGGAGGTTTCCGGGTTCTTCCTTCATCATTAATACTGACCGCCATGGATAGTCTATATTGTGCTGAAAAATGGCGTTAAACCATAAGAAACAAACAAACAAAAACGATGTTTGAAGTGTGGATGTTGATAGTGATATCTAATATTGTGGCATCATGCCACTGACATGAAGCATCATGTCCCACCCAATCACATTATCCTGACACCAAACCGACTAGCACTACCACTAACCTACTAATGCTGAACGCCAAGCGTGGCAGCTGCTTGTACTATTTTTGTAAGTCTTCGGTATGACTCGGCCGGTGTTCTAACCCTTGATTTTCGTATTCAAGGCGGAAGTTCTAACCACTCACGACACCGGAACTCTGACAATGAAACTTAGTAAAATATTATTATAAGTATCAAGCATCGAAACAAACTTGATTGAAGTCAAAAAAGGAAAGTGTATTATTATATAAAAAAAATCACATCTTCAACATAAAATAGAAAATACTTATATTAAACTGAGAGGTAAAAACGTATGTGAAAATTTGACCCTTAAATTTGCCATGCATATTATTCAGTGCAAACCTGATACTCTCATATGACGACATGGTCTCGCTTTTCTCAAGAATTGTTTTGTTAAAGACGTATATGTAATGCTCATTTCACAGTTAATTAGACCACATGTGATGATGTATAAAATGGTATGCTACTTTGAAAATTGCAAGATGATAATGCAATATTAGTCTTCTTTTTTCGGGAAACGGTGCTAGTGTACAAATTTAAAGTAAATGATATGTCTCAAGAAAAACGTATGATAACAATATATGTCCATGAAAAGACTTCTATTACATAATAGGGTTTGAATATAGAAAATTAATGGAGAACGTTTTGTAATATTTTCCCAATATTTTCACATGCTGAAAAATGAATTAATATTTTCACATACAGGATTTCGCTCTATGTCATGCGACGCTTGCTTCTGTACCATTATAACGTAGAGGCAAGAAAAACGACCATCTTGTGAGTCTGAACAAAATATAGAATTATAACTCTGTGGTCTTAAAATAAGTAACAAGATAGAAAACCAACAAGTTTTGTAAAAGTGAAAATAAAATTTATTTCCTACAGTACACAGTAAAAAGACGAAAATAATTTGCAGTATGGTTAATACAATCCTAAACAGTCCTACATGTTCCATCAGTTCCAAAAGGATCGAGTAATCCGAATGAATTCTAGTGTTATTCCGAATGATGTATTGGCTTGATGTACTAAAAGTACAGGTAAATTTCAATGGCATCAACCCAAAATTTATTTTAAATGAGTGCACAGTAAATTCCGTAATTTCGTATCAGTTTATATATATCCAAATCATCTAATCATTCGAGCACTGTAATTTCAACGAATGATTAAATTTGGTTCACGAATGTTCTCAACATAGGTGAATGACGTTCACGTCTGGTGTTTACCACTTAGAATGTATTTATTCTCCAGTAAACAGTTCTAAAGCTAATACTCAATATAGAAATCTTCAGAATATTAAATGTTGACTGTCAACAAAGTCATGTGGGTTACACTAACTAATCAAGAATAAGATCAATACAGATGTTCCGAGCACATGTAATGAAGACTGATCACATGATATTTAATTTGGATTAATAGTGCTCAACCTTGAAACTTTATGAATCAACTTATGCACAATGCAGAATTACTCACCTTTAACGTCTGAACTTAAGATTGATAGGTAAATTAGTCAAAATAGTATTAACTAAATAACCAATACAAACTATATACATGAAAAAATACACATAATATAGATACACATAACTTTCAGACATATACATTATTCCTTTCAAAGATTTCTGACTCCCTATTCTTTGATTCTTTTACAAAGTTATGTTTGTTTTACTAACTTTACAATGTTCAATATAAAATATCCAATATGTAACATAACTCAGTCTGATTTGTTGTGCGACCATATATAGTAAAATACATCATAATACGTCAATACCTTGATTTTATTTCAAACGATTATCTTATTTTAAAATTATTTTATATTAGCACCAGCGAATAAATGCTAAATTTCTCTTTAAAAAAAATGAACTTAACGAAGAAGGATGGGAGTTGTGTACTGAAGAGTGCATGCAATGTTTTGTTTGAGAAACAAGTTTAGTACATAGTAAAAAGGATATATTCTTTATGATAATTGTGTCCCCTTATTAAAACTAAACTGCGTATGAATTTCATTTATCTGTCAAACATGTAGTTATCATTTCATTTACTCCTAAAACAGTTACATGTTTACTACCAAGTCCGATAAAGTATATACATCTGGCAGTCTGTTAAAAGTAGACATATATAATGTTAAAATAAATAGTAAAACTTCATAGTACGTAAAAAATAGGTCGATTTTATAAGTAGAAATAAGACGTATATGTGTATCTGCTTAAACCATGTCTCTTGCAGCAACCTATTTACGTTCAATTCTATTCCAAATATATATTTTCAAGGTAAGCCTTCAGACGAAAGTCCTTTCAAATGCAAACCACTAGAACTTGTCTTAACACCTTGTTAAAATATACATAACTCTAGGTATGTCAAAACGTCAAATGTATTCGGGGTTTTGTTTTTTATCATATTGATGTTTGACGCAATTATATTTCCTTTTTGATCGATTCTGTTAATACACAAAAAACTACGTTCAGGAATTTTCCTAAAGTTCCGATTATGAAAAAAATTAAAAATTCAACAAATGTCTGAAAATAACATACTGAAACTAATACGAAGTTTTTAAATTCGAACATAATTTGAATATATTAAATAAGATTCGAATATTATTTTAATGGATTGGATACGATTTGAAGATTCTTTGAATGTATTATAAAATATTCGAATATTTCTTGAATGTAATATAAAAGATTATAAACGAATACGAAGCTTTTCAATTCGAATATTATTTGAATATATTAGAAAAGATTCGAATATTCTTTGAATGTATTATAACAGATTCTAATAATCTATTAATGTATTATAAAAGATTAGAATAAAATTTGAATGTCTTAGATAAACTTTAACATGTTAGTGCTGTTTTCCCTGCTGATGATTAAACACAGTATAAGAATCACGCAATTAAACAATCAAAAAGACCATAAGACAGCATCCGGCGACTCAGCTTGACATATTTGGGCAATATTTTGCACGTATAATTTTAGCGAAAATTTTTTCTTTAAGACAATGTGAATACGTTTCGGAATAAATAAACAAGGTAAGATTTTTAGTTACATTTTACTTGCACTATAAGGAAGTATTGGATTTTAATGATATTCACTATAAGGAAGTATTGGATTTCAATGATATGCACTATAAGGAAGTATTGGATTTTAATGATATGCACTATAAGGAAGTATTGGATTTCAATGATATGCACTATAAGGAAGTATTGGGTTTTAATGATATGCACTATAAGGAAGTATTGGATTTTAATGATATGCACTATAAGGAAGTATTGAATTTTAATGATATGCACTATAAGGAAGTATTGCATTTTAATGATATACACTATAAGGAAGTATTGGATTTCAATGATATGCACTATAAGGAAGTATTGGGTTTTAATGATATGCACTATAAGGAAGTATTGGATTTCAATGATATGCACTATAAGGAAGTATTGGATTTCAATGATATGCACTATAAGGAAGTATTGGATTTTAATGATATGCACTATAAGGAAGTATTGGATTTCAATGATATGCACTATAAGGAAGTATTGGGTTTTAATGATATGCACTATAAGGAAGTATTGGATTTCAATGATATGCACTATAAGGAAGTATTGGATTTTAATGATATGCACTATAAGGAAGCATTGGATTTTAATGATATGCACTATAAGGAAGTATTGCATTTTAATGATATGCACTATAAGGATGTATTGCATTTTAATGATATGCACTATAAGGAAGTATTGGATTTCAATGATATGCACTATAAGGAAGTATTGGATTTTCAAGATAATTTTCCTTCAATATATGAAGTAGTGTCAGTTTTTCTTCAGCAATATGAAGTTGTTAAGAAGGTCTACAATTTCGATGTTAATAAGTATCACGCAAATACAAAAGAATGTCAAATTCTCTTTCAAGAACTTGAACACCTTCTGTTGTCGTGAATCATAATAAACTACCATATTCTTAGATATCTTTTGCGCTGTTCAGAGACGGTGACGAGACACCCAAAATACTAATATCTTTAAATTTAGACTGTAAAATAAATTGAATACTATTTAATTAAAATCGAAATACTAATTAGATAAGCCGCGGAAATATTTCGTAACCTCTCGTGTCTATGCATATCACCGTCATGTCAAATCTCATAAACCACTGCGAGGAAATCCACACAATGTCATAGTAATAGTGTCCCTAGGGTAACCGTCCGCACAAAGGATGACCCAATTAGTTGCCTCCCCTGAGTCTGATTTGGATATTTAACGTAGCTTTAACAATTTGTCAGTAATATCACTACGATGTCTACCACTTGATCATCATTGTGCAGACATGTAGCATAATGTCCAACCCAGTGCCATTATTATGACGACAGGCCGTCCAGTCCTAACACTAGGATCTTAATGCTGAGCGCTAAGCGAGGCAGTAGTTAGTACTATTTGTGTAAATCAATGGTATGACTGGGCCGAGGACTGAAGCCACGACCCGAAAGAGTTACTCGAAGGTTAAACGAACACAAACATAATCAAATGAAACGCAATTGTTAAGTACCGGTGCATTCATGGGAAAAAGGTAAATCCAAATATTGAAGGTAAATCCAAATATTGACTGGTTTTGAATTATGGTCCCAGGATCACTATCTGGATGGGGTATGTGTTTGAAAGGGAAATAAGTTTTAAATATGCTATTAAGAGCATAGAGATATACGTTGGCGCTGTCGCAGTGTTTCAATTATATTACATTACACATATCCCCACACATCGCCGCTATGTCAGACTAATTCTGACAAATATATTTTATACTGTGTGAATCTCAATAGTTTCTAAGTACTGATCCCAGGTTCAAAACTTGAAGTCTCCAAACCATGACAAATGCGTTTCATTTAAAACTACTATCTGAAATATGTTGACAATCACACTGATCAAGTTTCAGACACGTTGTTCTCATGACTGTGAGTTATTCTAAATTTATGTACAAATTCCACCGAAATGATTATTTATTTTCAGCACATAATGACACATCTAAACGATTCCCTTCACCTTGCCTTTTAAACTATAACTTGTATAACTTCACCTAGAGTAAGTTTATCTAATGTAAACACCGCCCATTATTTTCAACATCTTTTCATCTGTACTCATTAACATAATGTACATCTCCCGTTGATTGAAGAACTTCATATTTTACTGTTACTAACATCTTATCATTTTACTTTGAACTATTTGGTTTTTTATATCTCTGGTTGATTTTAAAACATTTAGTATTTTTAAACATGTATACATGCAACCTATTGTATGGCGCTAAATAGCCTAAACGTGCTGGTGCGCCGTTAAAAAAAGCAATTAATCACAATCCCATCACGACTATGCACGAATCATCAAAAATTGACCCGACTGAATAGGTGTTATATGCACTCGTGTGTAGCATTCACACTCGCATGATAAACTAATAATTAATTATCTTTTATAATCCTAAAAGTGATGGTGAGCCGTTAAAAATCAATCAATTATCTTCTATCTACATAGTCAGTTCCGGATTCAAGACATATATGATTAATTATAGAGAATACAGAAATACACTAGACAGAACGGACAGTGATATCCCTACCAAACATAAATCAAACACTGCAACTCTGTGGAGAAAAGAAAAGTACGACATCAGCTAAGGAGCAAGATGATGAAGCAACATTTAATCCACTAGACTGTGAGTTCATTGGAGAGTTTGATAGACATGGCTCAGACATTTTGTAAATGAAATAAAATGATTCTGTGTCCAAATGTGAGCTTATTAGGAAGGATTGATTTGTACACCATGAGCATGATGATATACTGAAATTGATAGAAAGTAAACAGAATGCAATCACTTTAAAATAACACTTATGATGTAAGGCTAGTGAAAGGATTCTTGCAGTCAAAAAATTAATTCAGAAGTTGGATCAGCACCTGGTGTGATTTATACTCAGTCTTAGGAGAAAAGACGAATCTGAGTTTGAACCGAACAGTTTAAGAAGCATAATCATCCCCATTGACCTTAAAACCTAGAAATATGCAAGTACAATCGTGAGAGGAACAGACACACAAATGTTTGCATTAATAAGGGAAGATCTTTGGCTAAGCAAAACGATTTAAAATCTAAAGGAACAGGAAATCAAACCCAATAGAAGTCAAACGATCACAGACGAAAATATAAATGCTTTGTATAGCACAAACAATAATGGGGATGGAAATACTTGAAGCCATTGTTAACACATTGTGGTTGAACAACTGTGCATTTTTGCTTGATTAGAGTGACTTAACATTACAATCTGATGGGGAGTGGGGGGAGGCGGTTACAGTAAAGAAAGATGTGAATGGCCTCGAGTATCTTATACTCAATGAAAACCAGACAAGAACAAGAACAGGAGACCATGTCAAGGACATCGGGTATAATAATCATAAGATGTATACAAACAAAAACAACATAGAGATATATCTACTTGCTATCTACAAACGGTATTCTGAGCTAAGACCAGCAGACTTTTGTCAATGTGAAAATCCTTTCTATATTGCGACCAAGACTATGCTAATGTCAGCGACAAATCTAAATTGGCAAGAAAAATAAGTCGTTGGAATTACCAAACCTGGATGCATCACGAATAAAGACAGAAAAGGCAAATATTACAGAAAGAAAGAAATTAACAAGCACTAGTATCCGGAAGTACCTATTCAGAAGTTAAGAGACAAAAACACTCCCCCAACTGATATCATGCAAATGTCAGGCCACAAAATGTACAGTCTATGAACATCTACTCTAACATTAGTCACAAGCAACGGCAGACGTACTCCAATTATTTGACTAATGCCGGCCACCCAAGTAATGATGTTATAAAAACCTCACCCAGACAACAAATAAATTCAAACTGTACAGCAACAGACTGTGGATAAAGTTCACAAACGTGTAATATTCAACAGAATCAAATTATCAGCAACCCATTCTACGGATCAAACATCACATTGCAAAATATGCTCGTACTGATTCTCCCTCAATATGTGAAATAGATCACAAACTGGGTCAACTTCTTTCAACAGGCGAATTCTCAAACAGGGCCCACACAGAGGAAACGTAGGATAATTATTCTGCATTGATATTCTCCTTGAATTTGTAATTTTTACAGGAAAATTTATTATAAAATCATTGTGATCTTTGTTTCGTGAAATAAAGTGTTAAATAAGATTTGAAATATCAGCTTAATCTAAAAGATCAATGCATGCGTTGAGTTTTCTGCCAGAGCGTGTATCTGTTGCATGTATATGTAGATCAGTGCCTTTATGTGTAATGATGACATCTACCGTTCGTTGGTTGTGGGCTATGCTCGTGTCGAGGCCAGTAACCTTGAGGTTCCCTAGGAGGAAGCAGCAATCATTCGTTGTGAACTTTGTATCTTTATCGGTACTCGCGTAAATTGAAATATTCACGACATCTTGCATCGATCCTGAAGGCAAAAGCCCTTTTTTCTCTAACAAAATTTGATCATATCTTACTAATGTTCCCTCCGTTAGAAATGTGAAAAAGTTATGTCTGCATAACCTTCTTCCATCTTCAGTCACAAACAGGTATTCTACTGGATGCACACCGTCAATAAAAGCTTCACGCAGAGCAACTCCATATGTATATCTAGCGATTCTATAAACGATGATTGATTGATCGTAGCCATATAGGACTGCCCCTTTAAGCACAATAAGACTTGCACCGTCGGGTACTACGACTTTCCAGGTAGAACAGTTTTCTCTAATCGCTTCAATTAGCATTGGAGATTCAGCAAAACCACCAACCAAAATGGCCACGGATATTCCGTATTTTTCATTATCTTCATGAAATGTCTGCAGATGATCGGAAACACTTCTGAGGGACCTATCAAAGAGGCCTCTCATAATGGACTGATGCAGTCTCAATTTATTTCCTTTAATGACTCGGACATTTCCTGCAAACTGAGTTTGATTTATTGCTTCCGTCAAGGTTTCCCCAGTGTTTTCTTTAAAGATTTCTAACAAAGATGCGGGTATAGAAAACGTTACATCATCTTTTCCGTTTGGGCGAACCATTCTCTTCTTTAGTTCAAAATCCCGAAATAGTCCAACGTAATCTTCCATCGCATCCACTTTAAATTTTTGTAGAACAGGATTTCCAAATATTTTGATGAGAAACTGCTTGAAAGCTTCGTCGACTTCTTGTCCACCCCATGCGCCGCCGGTTGCCTTATACATCTCTTTTACGTTTCCATCCTCTAAGACTTCATGGATCGTTATGTCAATTGTGCCACCTGTAGTGGAGACGAAAAATTATTTTTGCGTAGCACTCCAATCTCTCCCAACCTCAAAGCAAAACATAAAATATATTGTTTTTAAATCAACGGGATATTACGGAAAGGTATGTCTTTATGAGCTTGAATATTTGGTTTTTCTTTCAGTTCTGGTAAATTATCAACATATGCATACTATTTAATACACGTAAATGAGTTCTCACGATTCAGTGCCTATTAATGCAGTTATCGTTATGACTTTGTATGCCAAAACCTAACGATAGTTACCTCCGACAACCAAAGTTTAATGAACCGGTTTAAAAAACAGAGAGGAATATTTTATTAAGGGAAAACCTAATTTAAAATGTATAGATCCTGAACTAATTGGGTCGTGTTTACCTTATCGTATATTTAGACATAATTTACATTTATTAATCTATTCAAAACGTTACCTAACGTCTTCCTTGCGATATGTATGTAGGACAGTATCGTATCAACATTTACCCAAGTTTGAATAAAGTTATGGAACAAAGAATTAAAAACAATACACAAATATTACAAGTTCATAATACAGAAGTCAGTTATAAATGTGTCTTTGATGTTTTTACATATGATGCATCTATTGAACTACAAAAATAGAATCCCGCCGACGTCTACAAAATGCGCAAGATGAAAACTATGTTTAGTATGGAATATATTTGGATTAGGTGAGCACTTTCAATAGAAAAGGCATCTGGATTTCTGAAGTGCGTTTAGAATATTGAAATGTTTTAATGAAAGTGCCGATCAGTTAAATTAAATGGTTATGCAGACTTTGTTATGGTAAGATCGAAATCATAAGAAGCTAAACAAATCTGGTGGGATACTCTTTTGCTTTTTTAATTTCTTTTCCCTAATTCGATTTCCTACTCAGAGGTTTCTCGCCTACATACTTTTATGCCTCTTCCCATCCCCGATAGTTTTGGATTTTCCCCTCAAAATGAAATAGCTTACTTATGTCAACTCTTATACGGTCATACTTTGTAAAATATGATAATACTGTATAGTTTTTACAAGAATTTAATAATATACATGATGAAAATATGCATGGTACGACCGAATGTGGTCCTTGAGAAACTGTGCTGCTGAACATCTTACTAGTACCCTCTACATGTCTCAATCATGTGCCAATACCCGTGTCTGCGCAAAATTGTTCATAGTCCATTCTGTGATGTTGTCAGTCCACTTTATTTTCTGTTTACCTCTCCTTCTGTGCCACCTTGGACACACCACTGCAGTACTGCTGTGGATAGACTGTTGGCTCTAGTGATATGACCATACCATTTCATCTTTCTCTTTTTGTCAGTGGTGAGGAGGTCTTCATATCGGCCTACTTTGTACTGTGGTCTATGTACGAGATGCCAATGATGGTTCTGTAGCATCTCATTTCAAGTGCCTGGATTCTTCGTTTTAATTCTGCTGTCAGGGTACAGGCCTCACATTAATACAGAAATATTGAGATGACTAGTACTCTCAATAGTCTGATTTTAGTTTTCAGACAGATATTCTTGTCTCTCTAAATGGATCTTAGCTTTGACATAGCTGACGTTGCTTGTGCTGCTCGTGACACAACTTCTGTTCTTGATCTTTCTTCGGTGATTATGGAACCAGATATTTGAACTGGCTCACTGTTTTCAGTTACTTTCCACTGACGTTAATCTTGGCTGAGCTTTGTTTGCCACTATTTGTCGTCAGCTCTGTCTTCTCGGCGCTTGTCTCCACGTCATATCTGGAAGATGGTTCATCCAGATTCTTCACTACCATGGCAAGTTCGTCTTCACTGCCTGCCAGCCCATCAATGTCGTCTGCAAAGCATAGGTTGGTGATGTTACGCCATCCAATGCTCACTGTCCCACAGTGGTTTTCCAAGGCTTCGCTCATGATGCGCTCTACGTAGATATTGAAAAGCGTGGATGGCATGAAACACCCTTGACGTACTCCAACTGTTGTATTGATCCAGTCCCGTTCAAAACCTTGAGCAATTTCTGCACTGGTAGCCTTGGCGTACAGGTGCTTGATGGTATTGGTCAACTTTTGACCCATGATGTACTTCTTCATTGTGGCCCACAATTACACATGCCACACCCTGTCAAAAATCTGTTTAAAATCTATGAACACATGATAGATGTCTTGTTGATGTTGTGCGTACTTTTCACACATAACCTTAAGATCGAAGATTTGTTCTGTTGTGCTTCTTCCACTTTGGAACCCTGCCTGTTCTTCAGCGATTTTCTTCTGCTTGTGGGTTCAGTAGTCCTCAAATTTTGGCACAGCTAGATGTTGCTTTTTGGGGAGTGTTATAATCAGTGACTGGGTCCACTGTGTTGGCCATTCGCTTATCTGCTAGATCTTTTTGCAGATTTGTGTTAGTAGCTCTATCACTGATTTCCCAACATTCTTGATAAGTTCAGCTGAGATTTTCTCTACTCCAGCTGCCTTCCCATTCTTCAGTGCTCTTATTGCTGACTCCACCTCTTCTTTGAGAATAGGGAAAACATTACCATTTGTGGAGTTTGGAACTTCAAGCACCTCTGGGGTCTCCTGTGGCCGGATAGTTGTAGAGTTCTTTACAATACTCAGTCCATTTTTCTGCAATGTACATACATACATACATACATACATACATACATACATACATACATACATACATACATACATACATACATACATCCATCCATCCATCCATACATACATACATACATACTTTACCTCCTGCATCAACAACTATATATCGAGTTCCAGGAGACAAGGTCACAAAGGACGATGTACCACCAGATTCCTTTAGCTCCAAAGGAATGTGTCTACAGTACAGTGATGCTGCTTCCGGTTCGAGTGCTATCAGCAGTTGTTTATCACTTATACCAGCCTATGGAAAATAAGACGTACAAAAATAACATCAAGATAACTGTATTAAATCATAAGGCTGGTGGAATTCTTTACATTCAGAAATCATTTAAAATTAAATAAAATTAAATTTTTGCTAAAACCACCATAATCAAGACTGATGGAGCAGGTCACCGAATGAGACCATACTTGTCATGGTGGGATTTTGGAAAACGTTTAATTACATTTTCTCTGGTAAGTACCTGTCTAACATTTATCTATTATAAGCAAATTTTTTTCAAATATCAGTACTTTGTAGAGACGAACATGAGCTGGAAAAGAGAAATACATCTTACAATAAACTTGAAATAAACTTAAAATAACATAATTTATGCAGAACGTGAATTAAATATATCAGTGGGGGTGGAGCGAGGAGGTAGGCATAATTAATAAAATAGATTACATTCTTATCCTGGCTAATCATTTTATTTTCAAAATTGATCATTTTAGTAGTGTGGCGCTCTACAGTTTTTCTTTCGCATCTGGGATAGTTTTTTAAAGAAGAAATATTTTCCCGGTTTTCCTCGATGATTATACAGACTATTTAATGAAAATTTCTTATATCTTACGTATTGTTCAAGGGAAATGTAATTCCCCATATTTTGATGTATGATTGATATGTGTAATATGGCTTATCGATTATACAGCTTAGCCTTACTTGAGACATGCCTTGTTCACTAGAAATTCCTGGACATTTTAGACTTGCTATATTTGGTAATTAATTCTTTGCACTTTCAAAAGTTAGTTGTCTGGCAAAATCAGTTTTCCCTATTTTTAATAACTGCTAAAAAGAAAGTGTATTTTAAAATAATTCAGGTTGTCATTTTAGTTTGCTGTGTGCTTAGATCATTTTTAATATCCTAAGGAATTTCAACCACAGAGCCTTAAAGGAACACACACACACACACACACGCACACACATATATTTCCTCCATTGTGCATGTTGCAAATGTATCAGTCGACAAAGGTGAGTTTTATGAGAACTCTTGAAAGGGATCACTGTGTTCTTGTGTCTAATTGCAATGGACAATTCGTTCTACGTTGCTGGGCACTGGTATGCAAAAGAATGATGTCCATTTGACTTCGGTTTCATAGTGGTAATACTGAGTTTACGATTGTCAGAAGATATGGCAAATATCTTGCTGGTGTGTGACCAAATAGGTGTATTGGACTGGAGTCTGTCAGCGAAACGTAGCACAAAGAATAAATTTTGTGTTTCATTCTGGATCGAACGGATAGCCAGTGTAGGGTACGGTTAAGCGGGAAGGTGTGCATTGATCATGGTACTATAAGGACGATAAGAGGAGCTGTTTTGTGAACATGTCGAAGTTACTGGAGTAGGAATTGATACGAACCAGCCCAAATTGAGTTACAGTAGTCCAGTCTTGAAAGTACTAATGAACACACGTGTTTTAGTGGCATCAACTGAAATATATTTGCTAATGTGGTTGATGCGTCTCAGCTCAAGATCTGCAGCCGTGCATATGTTCATGACATGTTTGTACAATGTGAGATTACTGCTGACAATTATTGTTTGAGGTAAATGATGTGAATGATAAAGTCTTTGTGTCAGAATTGCCTCCGTTTTATCATCATTCATATGGAGCTTGTTATATGTCATCCATGATTTCAAATCTAAAATGTAACTCTGTACTCCAAGGATGGTAGCGTCAACTTCAGTTGGGTGGCTAGATATGTATATTTGGGTGTCATCAGAATACAATTACTGAGTATGACCTATGACTCTTGAGAGCGGATGAGTGTATAGAATGCAAAGAACAGGTCCAAGAACAGAACCCTGTGAAAAACACCAGAACATAGATCAACTGGGTTTGAATGTATTCCATTTGTAGATACAATTTGTGTCCTGTTAACTAAGTAGAACTTTAACTACAATTAGCCAAATAAATACTGGAGACAGTGAAGTAATATAGTATGGTCTAGTGTGTCAAATGCTGCTGACAATTCAATGAGGGTGAAGACTGTAATCTCTACGCTATCGAAAGCAGAGAGAATGGCATTCACTACGTTCCGAAGAGTAGTTTGAGTACTGTGGCAAGGGAAATATGCAGAATGTACATTGCTAACAAGACTGTCTGAATTCAAATGAGACACAAGTTGGACTAGAACAATGTTTTTTAAGATTTTCTAGATGTACTGGAGATTAGAAACTGGGCGGTAGTTCTTTAAATGGTTTTGGTTAAATGTTGGTTTCTTTAGCTGAGGCTTTACAATGGTTGTTTGGAAACATGATCGGAATTCCCCAGATATTAAAGTGGTAATAATAACAACAGTCAGTGAAGGCACTATTAGATCTAAGCATTCAGGTAGCAATAATGTTGGGATTTGACTAAGTTCAAATGACTTTTGTGCACTCTTCATCACGATTCTCCAAACTAAATCCATAGAGATAGGTTCATTTGCTGCTAACTATTGTCTTTGAAATTCTGTATCGCAACTGTATGGTGACGACGAGTCAATTGAAATTATGTTGTCAAGCTTATCTCTAATGGTGTGTACCTTGTCGCGGACGAAATTCGCAAACAAGTCCGTAATATCTACTGGAGAAAAGGCAAGTGGACGTGGTGAATTTTTTCCCTGACATTAGTTTGTTAGTAATTTCGAAGCTCGAACACCTCTATGCTCTTGGAACTCTCTGTGATTTTGGTATTGTAGTGGACTAATTTGGCTAAACGGAGTATGTTTGTGAAGTTTTTCTTAGCAGCTTCATATTTTTGTTTATGAATAGATAGTCTGGTGGAAAGCCAAGACTTCCCGCTTTTCGGCGATCTCTTTTAGCAGTGCGAAGTTGGCCTTAACCCTGCTATGCCACAAAGAACACTTTTAAGTTGATAATCTGCTCTTGGTGGTTGTGGCATGGTTTTCAAGCAATGAACGCAGGCAGATATCGAGTTATTCTGCTGTAGGAGGTAAGCAAGTTGTTAGGTTTGTTTGGATGTCATGCAATCGTTTGGTTCTATCGAATATAAGTCGGTTTCTTTTAGTAGTAACTAAAGGTGGTTGGTTAGGAACTGATACGTCCATGTGGTATTTAATGCAGAATTGATCAGATAAAAGTTCGTTGGATACAAGGGTGGACCGCATTCTCTTATTCTGTCTTCAACAAGTTTAAAAATCCTATTATAAAAAAATATACTAAAGCAAATACTTTTTTTAAAAACAATTACTTGAAATTTTGCCTCAAGGCAAATGTGAAATGAAAATACTTCCTTACTTAACATTTGTCTATTCATATATAAATACGAACTCTTAGTATAACATGCTTCTGTGAAAGAAAAATAAACAAAACAAAAAACATTTTTGAAAGGCAGCTCAGAAATCTACCTGAACTGCTGCCTCACGCATAAACTGTCTAGCTTTGTCATTCCATATGGCTGGGACAGTCAGAACCCATTGAATTTCCTCAGGTAAAAGTGCACTCGCCATCTTCAAATTGACTTGCTCAAAGAGGTCGTCCTTCAGGCAACGAATAACAAGGCTTATCACCTTAATTGCAGCCATTTTCTTCCCCATTTCATCATCGATGATAGTCTTCCGAGTAAGGCTCTAAAAAGAGTTAAAATTACAGATTTTCTGTTAGACAGTAAAATGATAGTTACCGTCCTTTTATTATCATTGCAGGGATATATTTTTGCGTACACATTACGTACCAAGTTATTTTGAAAAGAAATTTCATTTTCTGAGTATTGACCTTTAATACAGTTTATGTTTTACAAAGATAATTTACAAATATAAGCATGACTGCTTATTGCAGCCTTTAAGAATATTTTAGACACTTTCCCATTTTCAGTTTAAGTATTTTCCAATTCATCTTGCATCTGTAGGATGTACCAATTACGTATTCTACCACCAAGATTACGTGCAAATCAGATATCTCTTCTGTTTGTATCACACAAGCTCTGCGATGTAATAATATCTGTATTTTCGACATTGTCCCATCAGCTTTAATAATCATATTGTTTCATTAGGGTTACCTTTACGATTTTAAAACTGCTATGTACATTTAGATAGCAATGAACAAAACTGTATACTCACTTTTGTGCAAAGCTTTTCCATATTAAAGCTACTGACTAATATAATGTAATCAGATTTTAACTGTATTTTCATATTTGTGGTGAACGTAAGTTCTTTTTTTGATAACTTTAAATTACCTTGTCTTTGAAAAGTGACATCTTGAATCTTCTAAAATAATACCAGTCTTTGTGTTCATCGTTTTCGGCCAACCTCCCATATTTGTCTTCAGCATTATAACCAAAGGCATCCAAAGTTTTGCCATCTGGTGTAATGAGAGCTGTAGTGGGTGCTTTGGAAGATATGCCTACTCCGCTGTTCCACTCTTTAACAAGTATTTTTGTTGGGTCTCTCTGGTAATCATGCCGGAAGGAGCACGCCCAACTTGAAAATGTTGTCCCAAAGTCGATAGCCGCTACCAGAATCTTATTGGAATTCTCAGAAGCCTAAATAGGAAAATTGTAAATCGTAATTTCCTAGAAATTTGAATCAATGCCTCAATTCAAGCATCACAACCTAAGTTATGTATATTGTATTTGAAAAATCACCTCTTTAGATAAATGACTGTTTCAACAATTTGCTTTTAAATACAAGAGGCCACATACTTTCCATTAGAGGGGTATAGTGGAAATTGGATGATTGTTCTCTTTTTCTAGTAGTGTCGTTACTCAAGTCGGGTTTACTGTAAGGGAAAGGCTGCTTTGAAGATCCAGTATAATAGTAAGGAAATTAAATGTAAACCTGTCAACACTATTAAACGAGATCGTCATATCTGCAACATTAAATCTCATATTCGTATAAATGAACATTATGGACTATTCATTTGTATAAAAAGCCATTATATACAATGATATGCAGATATAATCATATTGTTTTGTGTACTACCATACTAGGTGAGGACAAGACGTTTACATCGCCTTCATGTACATCATTTTTAGACTAATCTGTTTCCTTGTATTTTAGAATCCCATTCGGAATATGATATTCCATCGGAATATCGCACCACGAGACATTATAACGTTATGAATAAAAACTGAAAATGAATAGACCATAATATACATATATACACTGTCGTCTGTCGTAATTCTTCAAGTATATACATGACTTTAGGTTTTGACTTCACATCAAGACCGTGCTAATTTGTTACATTACTAATGAACTTTTGTTCATGCATAAGGCACATACTGATTCTTTTAGCTGTCTTGTCACAGGAAAATATTCAAAATAGGTCTTTCTGTTAAAATAATAAAAATGAATGTTAAAAAAGGGGTTTCTGGCAGTGTTGGTTCAGTATGAAAGCAACTAGTTGCTTAAGGAATTAATTTTATACCTCAGTCAGAATCTTACAAAACCTTTCAAGAAAAATCATTAGTTATTTTTTTGTATCTTTAATGTGATATTATTATCATTTTTCTGCAATAGGTCATCGTCGGACGAAAACTGTCCAGTGAGACCTAAAGTTGCTGTAGCCTAAATACGACAAGTAAAAAGGCAATCATGTTTTGCCCCTCCCCCACAAAAAACCCCCAAATTTTGCCTCCCCCCACTTGAAAATTGAAATGACGTTCCTGTGTTTTTCATTATGCCGTTAACTGTTATGGGTCTGTTGTAAGGATTACAGCTATTGCTAGCATTAGTATTTAATCAGCGGTGTTTCATACAAAATCGTTGATGTAACGTATAAGTAGATTTGACAACACCTCTGTTACGCACATTTAGGTGTAAAGCTCCTCGACACGCTAGAGAATATTCAAGCAATAAGAGATAAGGCGTAACCTATTTAACTGCCAATGCCTCAATGATCACAGGTTAAAAGACTGGGTATCTTTCCACTCCCGCCCCACTTTGGACTGAAAACAGTAGTGTCATAGCGCTTGCTCTGTAGTTTGGGGAACACATGTCAGCAAGGAGAAAACGATATTCTCCTTGAACTATATAAAAGTACAGTAAATGAAGGAACCAAGCAGGCAGTCACTTGGCCTTTGCCGTTACTAAATTGTATGACAAAATCTATTATTGTTTTTCATATTTAAAGGTGACTTTCATTTTTTAATACATTGTAAATAAATGGTGGTTACTATATTTTAAAACATTAGAATTAAATTAAATTAAAAACAATAATTAATCATTTATGAAATATCTTGTTTAATATATCAAATTGCAGAAATATACACTGATAATTTCTTTTTCGTATTGATGCAAAGTTGGACTTTTATAATCTAAAAACATGAACAACTTAGAGAAATTACAGGGAACTTTAATAAGTCTTTAAAATAGATGAAAATTTTGATGTATAAATAAACAAACGTTAATCATATTACCACTAGATACCCTGTGATTTATACTAGAGAAATTCAAAAAAGTATTGAGGCGGCAACAAAAAACATTTTTTGGATCAAATATTCAGTGAAACGGGATCTTATTTGAAGAAGTGAATCACTGGAAAAAAATTCAACAATTTTGCTCAGTAAAGCTCAGTTCAACTTAAATAACAGACATAGAAAATGATACCCTTAGGGTAGTGTGAAGTCACTACATGACATTATTGATTACAATTTTGAACAGAGGTGAAATGGATAATATTAATGAATAATTATTTGACGTTTTGCATAGAAAATGTAGATATTAAACAAAAGTATAGTAAGGATGTTTGACAACATTTATATTTAGCATTCAACATATAAAACGCTCATAAATTGATTTGCCTGAATGGTTTAGAGAAATGTAAAAAAGACGGCAGATGTTTATTTTATGCGCTAGAGAATGCATTAACTACATCAGGTGATCGCGCTTAGAAGCCATAAAAATTTAATTTAGATAAATGCAGTAATTCATTGGTTTAACAAAACAATCCGGTTAAAACAGACATGGCTAGGAAATTTAAAAATGAATTTGATATATCCAATAATGTTTACGAAATACTCGAACCGAAATATAGTGGAAGGTTGAGAGAACACGTGGGTTCTTTCAGTAAATTAGTTGAATAGAAAGAATAATACATGGAGATATGCTAACTATATCTCAATGTGGTAGTCTTAATGATTACAATGATACAACGTTTTGCTATGTTGGAATACAATATTTTTGAAATTGGTGTGATCAAAATTAATTGACGAGTGAGCATTGAAATTTATCTATAAAAAAATTCTTAGATGTTTTAATACTCCTGACAAAATTTCCGTGTACGAAAATTGTATGCAAGCTAAATAATTCCATAGATATAACGTCCGAAAGGAGGCTAATGTAAAATATTTCTATGTTATTTATTGCAGTTTTGAGAATATTAAAGAAATGAAGGTACGTCGTCCATAATTGAACAAATGGTCGGATAAAATTCTGGACAATACAAACGCTCAAACAAATTATAAATGGTATTGTATTTTAACAAAACATAATTTCAAAACATAATTTCAAGACGAGCTTATTGTGTTGAAATATATTACGTATTGAGTAAATCTGAAAAACTAGTGTATATAGAGTTAAAACAGAAAAAAAGCAAAACCATATTTAATCATTCATAGCTTTTTCGGCTATGACTCATCCAATTTATCTACATATTGGTGCACGGCAATATGTCCGTGTGGAATATAAGAGATGGTGCATTGTGTGAAATACAAGAAACAATGTAGTATGGGGCTACCAAGAGGGTATAGTTTTCGCCGGAGTTTTCTCTGCCAATAATGATGGAATCTCTCCACACTAAACTATTGTTGCATTGTCCAAATGATTACCTGACGGCATCCAATCAAATTAAATTACTCTGATCGTTGGCAACCGATCTCTTCAACAGTTTTTATATATTTAATCTGGCAGCGCAGATATTTTCTCAGCAGACGAAACCTCATATTTTTTTGGTCTCAAGTTGTGGAACATTTCGAAGGCAATGCCCTTGATGACGATGATATTATATTATCTCGTGTTATGGATCGTTTTGAAAAGTCTGATTTCAGCAATAATTCTTTCAGATATACTTTGAAAATTTACCAAGTTCCAACGTTGATTTCAGAGGTAAAAAAATCGCTATTCAACTCTCAGTTTGTCGGTATTAACAAAATTCGTTCTTTCCTTCGCAATATTCACAGGTGAATGACACGAGCTATATATTGAAAAAACTTAGTAGAGTGATGGGAAAGAAAATCATTTCAAGTGACAAAAAATCGTCAGATCCGTGCTAACACAGGACCATGTGTATTTTATTATATATATGTATGATGGTGACCGGTGTCAGAACAGATCAAAGGAGTAATCTGAGGAAATGTGTCACTTATTATTATTTCATTCATTCAGGCTATTTATTGCTTTCAATATTTTATTGTGTGGGATATGTTCTCTAAAACGAAGTTACGAAATCTTACTTAAAACTGTCCTAAGATCCAGTGCTGATGCCGATAAACCAGACTGCTGCAGATTTCATTTGGCGATTTGTACATACTATTTCCAGATAGAATCATATGTTTGGCGACTTGTAAATCCAAGTGGAATAGCACAACTCACAAGACCATTTTGAATTTCGCGCTTGATATGGCTATTACTAAATAACAGTAAGTGTCTACTTTTGTACGCATATGTGTTCCGTTAGGCTTGGCATTCAGCAAAAGTGCACATTGGAAATAAACAGGCGACATCAGTCCACATGTCGTATATCTATATCAACACAGACTACTTTGAAGACTTAGGAAAATCTCAACCTATGTGCGACTGAAGAGAAGCATGACGAGTTGGATACATATGTTACAGACGATAACTGTCTTCACAATCCGATATTCGAACTGGCCATCACAAATTTACCAAAGAAACACTGAACGTTAAACTGGGTATAGTGTTGCAGAAATGCCAAAGGCTGATTTCGGTTTTACAAACTTTCGAGTCCTTCTTATTATTATAAAAAGATTCGTTTAGATGTAGCTCGATTTGATTAATTTGATTCATTTTCTCTGTTTCAATGATCATTGAATGATCTTAAGCGAATGCCCTTAGTGTTTTAATTTTTTAAAACTGATTGAGAATCAATGCATTGCATGAAGTCATATCAACACTGATGCCATATATATTTGCCTCATCTAAGCAACATAGAGTGGAAGATCACTGTAGAAAGATACAGCAATGCATAATAATAATCCAAACATATATTATACGAAAGCGTCATAAGACAGATTGACCAAGGTTACCCCTTATAAGCAAATACACCCACCCATCTTTTATGTACCATATTCGCACTAATCAGATTCATATGTGTAATGCTGGCAATTTGTATTCAAAAGGAGTTCAGCACGTGACCTGAAGGAAAACTAACCTTAAAACAAATAGCACAATTATACCATTATGAATTACTATCAACGCTAGTGTGGAAAATCTCTACCGATAAGCATGATTTTGGACGACAGCTTTGAAAAGATACATGTTTTTTAACATGCCACTCTTTAAGACCCATCCTCTTCCATATTAAAACGGGAGAAATGTTATGGTTTTAAAATGACAATAAATTTCTACGTATCATTGTAGCATCTTAAATAGTCATTTCTTCTAGTTTTCCAGATCAAACATTGGAGCAGGATGCGATGTATTTTGTTCCAGGAATGATATATTAATAGACGAGGAAGTAAATATCGCACAAAGGTAGACAAACATTACGCATGTCAAGGGAAAGTAGCCATGATACAAGTAAACAAAAGATCACCCCGATACCCTGTTAGTTTGGATATTCAGTCTGTATTACATCCCCGTAATTCAATATGCATTAAATTTTAATAACGGTTACTTAACCATACATTACGTCATTTCATCAATCTGTTAAGGTCACTTGTAGGTCCTACTGATTCGGTACTTTTAACTGATACACTGGATTCTGTTATAAAGTACTTACATCCTTCTGCTATGTAGTATTACACGTTAGTATAAATCCAAGACGATATTAGTTTATCTTCTCTAATAGACAATGAATAAAACTAAATTATACCGGACTGAGAAATGTAAATAGATCAATGACATATTACTAATCATAATACCCATTTTGCTTTATTAGTTTTGATAAATGCTTCACCCTGCCGCAAATATCTTTTCGAGTTAGATACAACGAGGAATACAGAAACTTGGCCAGTCAGCTGTGTATAATCATTTAAATATTTGTCCAATAATGTGGACGTGTGGCGATAAGGTAGCATAAGCTGCACTCCTTCAGAAAACTTACCTTGGGACATGAAGACATAGGACACCATTAGCTGCACTTATCTAGATTACAATGCTAACATGGGACGGGTGGCTATAGGATAGCGTAAACTACTTTTCTTAGACAGCTATTTCTACTTCTCTGTATACTTGTATAGACTATTAGGCAATTTCAACTTGTCTGTATACTGTTCTAGATTAGGAGGATATATCTACTTGTCTGTATACGTTTCTATATTAGATTTGAAGTTCTACTTGTCTGTGTACTGTTCTAGATTAGAATGCTATTTCCACTCGTCTGTATACCTGTCTAGATTAGGATGCTATTTCTACTTGTCTCTATACTTTTCTAGATTAGAATGCTATTTCTTCTTGTCTTTGTGCTTGTCTAGATTAGATTGATTTTTCTACTTGTCAGTATACTTGTCTAGATTAGAATGCTATTTCCAAATGTGTGAATACTTTTCTATATTAGAATGTTATTTATACCTGTCTGTATACTTTTCTAGATTAGAATGCTATTTATACCTGTCTGTATACTTTTCTAGATTAGAATGCTATTTCTACTTCTCTGTATACGTTTCGAAATTAGAATGCTATTTCTACTTGTCTGTATACTGTTCTAGATTAAAATGCTATTTGCACTCGTCTGTATACGTTTCTAGATTAGGGTGCTATTTGTTCTTGTCTGTGTACCTGTCTAGACTAGAATGCTATTTCTACTTGTCTGTATACTTTTCTAGATTAGAATGCTGTTTCTAATTCTTTGTATACTTATCTAGACTAGAATGCTGTTTGTACTTTTCCATATAATTTTCTAGATTAGCATGCCATTCTACTTCTCTGTATACTTTTCTAGGTTGTACCATGGAACATGTTCTGAGTTCGATACAAAGATACCCAATCAAATCTGACTACTGCGTGGGATCCCGAGTGGCCGACTGGTCAAAAGTGCTCCCCGTAACGGATCACTGCCATCTCACCTCTGTCTCTGTGAGTTTGTGTCTCAGATTCGGCAAATGTTGGTATGTGCGAAAGATTGCCAGTAGCTTCTCGTGGGACTTGGGTTCATTCATTTGGTTTTCCCGGGTTCTTCCTCCACTATTAATACTGGCCGCCATGTATAGCCTATCGTGCGCTGAAAAATGGCTATAAACTCCACAACAAGAACAACTGACTACTACGTCCGTTTATGATCTCAACAATTGAATGGCAAATCTCCATCTTGTGCAAAATACATTCTAGTAATACGTTCTACCTATAGTATCATCTATAGCAAATTCGTAATCGCTGCTTATGTTGACCCAAAGGAGAGCAAAGAAAAACTGCCTTTATATTTATCGCTTTATGATATAGTGAAAGGGGGACAACCATTGCATGATTATTGGCAACCGGAAATAAATCAACACTTTTTAATTTTATTAAAGAAATATTGTTTGAAAGGTCCAGGTTTTTCATTCCTCAGCGCTCATGATCACTTATAGGGCCATGCTTGAAGGTTGATAACCAATGCATTACATGAAGTCATATCAACACTGTTTTTCTTGTACAGATAAACTGTGTATATGATGCCATTATATCGCCAGTATAATTTTGTGTGATCATTGCACACCCTAGAAACACCCATCTTATTAAGAAAATCAGTAATAAAAAAAACAAAGAGCTTGTATTTCATCTAAACAATATAAAGTGGAAGATTACTGTGGAAAGATCAAGCAATGCATAAGGATAATCCAAACAAAAATAATACGAAAGAGTTATAAGACAGATTGACCAAGGTTGCCACTTACAAGCATGTACACCCACCCATCTTCTATGTACCATATTCGCACCAATCCGATTCATATGTGTAATAATGGCATTTCGAATTCATAAGCATTTCAGCACGTGACCTGAAAGAAACCTAACCTTAATCAAATATCAGAATAACACCACCATGAATTACTGCCAAAGCTAGTGTGGGAAATCTCTACCGATACACATGTTGTCAGACGACAGCTTTCAACAGATACATGTAATTTAACATGCCCCTCTTTGAGACCCATCCCCTACCATATTAAAACAGGGATAATGTTATGGTTTTAAAATGACAATAAATTTCTACGTACCACTGTAGCATCTTAAAAGGACATTTCTCCTAGTTTTCCAGATCAAACATTGGAGCAGGTTGCGATGCATTTTATTCAAGGAATGATACATTAATAGACAAGGATGTAAATATCGCACAACATAAAGGTAGACAAACATTACGCATTACAAAGGAACGTAGCTATAATACAAGTAAAAAAAATATCACCCCGATACCCTGTTAGTTTGGATATTCAGTCTGTATTACTTCCCCGGAATTCAATATGTTTCAAATTTCAATCAAGGTTACGAGACCATCCATTACGTCATTTCATCAATGTGTTAAGATCACTTATACCTCCTTTTGATTTGGTACTTTAAATTGATGCACTAGTTTCAGTTATGATGTACTGACACCCTTCTGCTCTGTAGTATTACACGTTGGAATAAATCCAAGACGATACTAGTTTTAACATTTCTAATAGAAAATAAGTAAATTATACTTTTCTCGATTAGAATGCTATTTCTACTTGTCTGTATACTTTTCTAGATTATAATGCTATTTCTACTTCCCTGTATACTTTTCTAGATTAGAATGCTAACCATGGAACATGTTCAGAGTTTGATACAAGATACACAATCAAATCTGACTACGGGGGGTGGGGGGAGTCCCGAGTGTCCGAGTGGTCTAAAGCGCTGCCCGTTACGTTTCACTGCCATCTCACCTCTGTCTGTGTGAGTTTGAGTCTCAGATTCAGCAAATGTTGGTATGTGAGAAAGTGTGCCAGTAGCTTATCGTGGGTTGGGGGTTCTTAACTTTGGGTTTCCCGGGTTCTTCCTCCACCATTAATAGTGGCCGCCAGGTATAGCCTATCGTGCGCTGAAAAATGGTGTTAAACATCACAACAACAACATTAACAACAACAACAACTGACTACTGAGTCCGTATATGGTCTCAGCATTTGAATGGCAAATCTCCATCTTGTGCAAAATACATGCTAGTAATACGTTCAACCTATAGTATCACCTATAACAAAATCGTAATCGCTGCTTATGTTGACCCAAAGCAGAGAACAAAAAAACTGCCCTTATATTTAACGCTAATGATATAGTGGAAGGGGGAAAACCATTTCATGATCATTGGCAACCGTGGATAAATGAACACTTTTAATTTTAGTAAAGAAATATTGTTTGAAGTATCCAGGTTTTCCATTCCTCAGCGCCCGTGATCGTTTATGGGGCCATGCTTGAAGGTTGAGAACCAATGCATTGCATGAGGTCGTATGAACAGTTTTTCTTGTACAGATAAACTGTGTATATGATGCCATTATATCGCCAGTATAGTTTTGTGTGATCATTGAACACCCTAGAAACACTCATCTTATTAAGAAAATCAGTAATACAAATATTTGCCTCATCTAAACAAAATAAAGTATCATTAGCTGCAATATTTCAGAATGCTTACCTTGGGACATGAGGCCATAGGACACCTTTAGCTGAACTTATTTAGATTAAAATACTAACATGGGTCAGGTGGCGATAGGATAGCGTTATAGGATAGCGTTCATTACGTTTCTAGATTAGAATGCTATTTCTACTCGTCCGTATACATTTCTAGATTAGAAAGCTATTTCTTCTTCTCAGTATACTTATTTAGTATAGAATGCTTACCATGGGACAAGTTATGAGTTTGATTCAAGATAAACAATCAAATCTGATTACTGCGTCCGTATATTGTCTCAGCATAGAATTGCAAATCCCTATCTTGTGCAAAATACATATTAGTAATACGTTCTCCCTCTAGTATCATCAATAGTAAAACCTTAATAGCTGCTTATGTTGACCCATTTGATAGTAAAGAAAAACTACCTTTTATTAAATACTAATTATATTGTGAAACAGGGATATGCATTTCATGATTATTGGCAGCTGGGGATAAATAAACACTTTTTAATTTATTTAAAGAAATATTGTTTGAACAAGAACTAGGAAAGGCCTTTTTTAATTCCTCAGAGCCCATGATCGCTTATAGGGCCATGCTTTAAGGTTGAGAACCAATGCATTGCATGAGGTCATATTAACACTGTTTTTCTTGTACAGATAAAACTGTGTATACGATGCCATTATATCGCCAGTATAATTTTGTGTGATCATTGGACACCCTAGAAACAGCCATCTTATTGTAATAAATTTGGAGTATGTGTATTTGACAGCATCCCGTTTTTAATTTGTGCGAGTATTTGGTCTTCGGTGCCATGGAAACATTACTAGCCCGAAATAGTTAGCCAGTTAGTAGGAGCAAACATCACAGAGCCGAGTGTTAGTGAATTTGAACCATGCTGGGGTCGTTAGTAGTGAATTTGGGTACAAGCCGAATGACTGTCCCTTTTTGTAACATAGTCCATATTAAAATTCCGCGGTGTATAAAAGTGATGTGTTTGAAATGGCAGTATTTATTTTGGGAATATAATGGAATCAATAAGTTGGAACTTGGTAGGTACCGTTTATGTGTCCATAGTGGAAAATGGGCGTATGAATATGAGCGTGATACGCCGGAAATTCTGTGGATTGACTGGCCTAGGGTCGCACAGTTAAATATTTCCCAGTTAGTAAGGGAATACTAGTGGAATTTGAACGGCATGACGGGCTTGCGGTACGGAAATAGGATGATAAAGGAGAAAAACCATGCGAAGGTGCGGTTAATGGACTCTTGGGCAAGTTGTCTCCTCTGGGTCGCGAATTGATTAGAGCAAAGGTTATTAAATATAGCAGACAGGTCTTTCTTTCCATTTTACAACTCAAGTTGTATGGAAGTCTTTGGAAATTTGGGGAAAACATATGATTTCCAGCGTGACTCGCGCCAGGGTTTTGACACCGCTCGGTCAAGTGAATACCCCAGTGCGTGTAACATTATTAAGAAAATCCAGATACAAACAAACAAACCCAAAAGCATTTGCCTCATCTAAACAAAATAAAGTGGAACATCACTGTAGAAAGATAAAGCAATGCATAATGATAATCCAAGCAAAAATAATACTAAAGCGTCATAAGACAGATTGACCAAGGTTGCCACTTATAAACATATACACCCACCCATCTTTTATGTACCATATTCGCATTAATCCGATTCATGTGTGTAATGCTGGCAATTCGTATTCACAAGCATTTCAACACGTGACCTGAAAGAAACCTAACTTTAATCAAGTAGCAAAATTATACCACTATGAATTACTATCAACGCTAGTGTGGGAAATCTTTACCAATACACATGTTCTCGGGCGACAGCTTTTAAGAGATATATGTAATTTAACATGCCACTCTTTGAGACCCATCCTCTTTCATACTAAAACGGGGGAAATGTTATGGTTTTAAAATGTCAATAAATTTCTACGTACCATTGTAGCATCTTAAAAGGACATTTCTCCTAGTTTTCCAGATGAAACATTGGAGCAGGTTGCGATGTATTTTGTTCCAGGAATGACATATTAGTAGACGAGGAAGTAAATATCACACAAAGGTAGACAAACATTACGCATGTCAAAGTAACGTAGCTATGTTACCAGTAAAGAAAAGATCACCCCCATACCCTGTTAGTTTGGATATTCAGTCTGTATTACTTCCCCGGAATTCAATATGTTTCAAATTTTAATTAAGGTTACTTAACAATCCATAACGTCATTTCATCAATGTTTTAATGTCAGTTGTACCTCCTACTGATTCGGTACATTTAACTGATACACTGGTTTTGGTTATGATGTACTTACATCCTTCTGCTCTGTAGTTTTACACCATAATATAAATACAAGACGATACTAGTTTTATCTTTTCTAATAGACAATAAATAAAAGTAAATTATACGGAATTGAGAAATTTAAATAGATTGATGACCTGGCACAAATCATAATATGCAGTTTCATTTTGCTTTATCAGTTTTGATAAATGCTTCACCCTGCCGCAAATATGTTTTCGTGTTAGGAAGACACGAACTTGACCTGCGAACTGTGTATAATCATTTAAATACTTGTCCAATAATGTGGACCTGTGGCAATAGGGTAGCTAGCTGCACTCTTTCAGAAAACTTACCTTGGGACATGAGGCCATAGAACACCATTAGCTGTACTTATCTATATTAAAATAGTAACATGGGACGGGTGGCTATAAGATAACGTTCACTACTTTTCTAGATTAGAATACTATTTATACTTGTCTGTATACATTTCTATATTAGAATGCTCTTTCTTCTTCTCTGTATACTTGTCTTGATTATAATGCTATTTCTAATTATCTGTATACGTTTCTAGATTATAATGTTATTCTACTTCTCTGTATACTTTTCTTGATTATATTGCAAACCATGGGACATATTCTGAGTTTGATTAAAGATAAACAATAAAATCTGACTACTGCATCCATATATGGTCTCAGCATTTGAATGGCAAATCCCTACCTTGGGCAAAATACATACTGTTAATACGCTCTCCCTCTAGTATCATCAATAGCAAAATCTTAATCGCTGCTTATGTTGACCCATATGATACTAAAGAAAAACTACTTTTTATTAAATACTAATGATATTGTGAAAGAGAGATAACCATTTCATGATTATTGGCAGCCGGGGATAAATAAACAAATTATTTGAACAAGAACTATGAAAAGCCCGGGCTTTTAATTACTTAGTGCCCGTGATCGCTTATACGGACATGTTTGAAGGTTGAGAACCAATGCATTAAATGAGGTCATATTAACACTGTTTCTCTTGTACAGATAAACTGGGTATATGATGCCATTATATCGCCAGTATAATTTTGTGTGATCATTGGACACCCTAGAAACAGCCATCTTAGTAAGATAATCAGTAATAAAAAAAAAAAGCTTGTATCTCATCTAAAGAACATAAAGTGGAAGATTACTGTAGAAAAAACAATGCATAATGGTAATCCAAACAAAAATAATACGAAAGCATTATAAGACAGATTGACCAAGGTTGCCCCTAATAATCATATACACCCACCCATCTATCTACCAATCCGATTCATATGTGTAATGCTGGCAATTCGTATTCACAGGCATTTCAGCACGTGACCTGAAAGAAACCTAACCTTAATCAAATGGCAAAATAATACCACTATGAATTACTATCAACGCTAGTGTGGGAAATCTCTACCGATACACATGTTCTCGGACGACAGCTTTCAAGAGATACATGTAATTTAACACCCGATACGACTGGAGTCAGTCTCTTCAATAGGAAATAGATCTACCATATCAGTCTCTTTATCACTTGACACGGTATACCGTCCTACCGCAAGTGATCGTGTCAAGCAGTTCAAGAACTGACACTCAAATCGAGGCGCGCTGCGTCAGCAACCTCTGCAACAAAATACTCTTCAGTGAAAGGAGATTCTACCAATCGGCCATTTTTTCAGTCGAGTTTGTTACATCACAAGATACCAATGGTAAGTAGGTACACATTTACATGTACAGTGAAAGCATTAGACTTATCAGCTGTAAGATTAATATTTCAATAATAGAATGTTTGCCCCTTAATTAATGGTCATACAAAACATGATGCAGATTTTAAATAAAACGGATGATAATGATGATGGTCTATCAGGGTTTTCTTTTAAAGCACGAGTACTGCAGTTGCCATAGACAAAAAATGCCATGGCATTGTCAGGTATTCATATTTCTTCGTCCGTCTATGAGATAAAGGTTTTTAATACTTCTACTACGAATTACTTGCAGGATTGCCATTTAAAACTCGTCGTACATCGCATTATCGCATTACTACTTACAAAGCATTTCCCCCAAAAACAAAAAGTTTAATTGTACTTAAGGTTACTTTCTCTATTTCTATCATACTGCAGGAGGAATTAACGTTTGTAATCGTGAATGACCTTATGTTCCGATTAATGAGACCGTCCAACAAGTGGCAGGCGCGGGCTTAATGTTAACAAATAGCAATAACCTGAAAGAAAAAAAAATACCTGGTTACCAAATTAACACAGATTACCCTTATAACTAGACACCAGTCAAATTAAAGAAAAATGTTGGAGAACATTTTGTTGTTCTACCTCATGACTAATTTCCTCTGACCCTTGCCACCCCATTTTTTGATATTTGGACATTCATATGTAGAGTCACAGTGCATTCCCTATCAAAACGTTGGAATTCTAGCCAATTACTTAACGGTCCAGCAAACGTAATCCATCTTTCATCGAGATTAACCTGATTGAAATCGATAGGAATATGATTTATTTTCTAAAAAGTCACGAACATAGTATTCGTTATGTCTTTAATCTGCTGATAGACGAGACGAAAATACATCGTTGCTGAAATTTGACCTGGATCTGGCCATTTGTAATTCTTAGTAACCTACATGTCAAGGACATCAGAGGTCAAACTGTCATGTGATATCAACAATAAACAAAGTTGTACATATAATTTGGACATATTATAAGGTAGCCACTTAAATTAATATTCAAAAATAAATATAATGCACAATTTATTCTAAAAATACTGATTCTGTGAACAACGACCACAAACCTGCCAGTGTCGCAGATAGGTGGAGAAAACTATTTTCAAGAAGTACCGAGCATGTGTCGGCGATGTTTTTGTTTGTAGCACGTGATACCTTGTACCTTGCCATGCTCTCTGCGTAATGAATCGGTGTCGGCAAATTCCAACTTTTGATAGGGAATGCGCTCTGACCCTACACCCACAGAGGCTCGTTACAAAGCAAATTAGGAGTATCCATCCATGAATCAGGGTCTAACCTGTAACAATATAATGGTATATACTGGTATATTGTTACAGGTTAGACCCCGATTCATGGACGGATACTCCTAATTTGCTTTGTAACGAGCCCCTGTGATGGCAGCCATCTGGAAAAACTTGTCACTGCTGTACTCCTTATGAAAGAAAATTCAGATATACATTAGGGTTTTCAGCAGAAACTTCTTACAATATTAAGTTGGTACTAAATGAAAATGGTAAAATTCTTACAGCCATTATGGTTGCCAAATTAATTCTCTATCTTTTTAAGCATGTCCGGAGCAAAACCTATCCTGAAAGTACAGTGTGTGTGTGTCATTTGAATTTTTAACATAGCTTTAAAAAATTTAAAAATATTTCAGTCATATCGCTACAATATCCACAGTACGGCAGTTTATAATGATGTCTAACAAAGGGTCATCATGCTGCAGACATGTAGCATGATGTTCCACCCTGTCACATTATCATGACATCCGGCTGATCAGCCCTAACACTAACTTCTTCATGCTAGTGATGTAACTGTTTTAGTACCATTTTAATAAGTCTTTGGTATGAAATGGCTGGGGTTCAAACCTGCAACCTCCTGCATCCAAAAAAGATGCTCTGACCACCAGGCCACAGCAGTTTGAATTAAGGTAATCATGAAACATGGACTGTGCTTTCAGCAGGAAGAAATATGGCCATGACACTGGTTGATTTGAAAACACTGTTATCATTCAAGATTATCAGATTCAACACTTAGCAGATACAAACTAGAAATGGTTTTTTTTTAATTCGTGTAAATTCTTTTGGTCCAAGAGTGTCAGCTCTTCGGAAGAACTCTGTCTTTGTTGTTGTTGTTGTTGTTTTTTTGTTCCTGGTGCACTTTTCCAACAGTATGAGAAGTTTTAACTATTGGAAGCAGCAGTGGGAAAAGGGATGGCTTGATGCTGTGTACTGTGAATTTTTTATTCTACACCTTTTAACTATAAATTATGTACATTAGTTTTACCTTTTAACTTTAAATTATGTACATTAGTTGTACCTTTTAACTTTGAATTATGTACATTAGTTGTACCTTTAACTTTAAATTATGTACATTGGTTGTACCTTTTAACTTTAAATGCTGTATATTCTCAGTTTCTCAGTTTATACAAGCTTATTATTACATTGTACTAGTTTTAAAAAAGAAATATATGGCAGGCATGATTCAGTAGATATTCATGATGTTTCTATTGTAGACCAAAGCAGCTTTTTTACTTAATAATAGATCATTTTGTGATGCAATCCTTGCTACTTTTTATTTCAGAGGACAATTGTTTCTTTATGGAAACATAAATACTTGATGACCTAAAACCACAAGTTTTACCAAAATTTTGTAATTTTCATTTGTATTTTGCAAATGTCTAAATTTATAAACAAATGTAGTCACAATTGATTTAAAATTTATAATCATATGTTCAAGGAGTAAGTTCTTAAATGATCAATACGTTCAAAATGACTTTGTGGCTCCATTATGGTTTATGCGTATTGAATTTTGATATTTGTTATAATTATTATTCTTAACCCACATTATCTGTTATTATTATTGTCATTATTAGTATTATAATATTTTGATTTGTTGATATTATTTTTCAACAGAGTTCAGAGCGGACAGCAGCAATCTCAACAGAACAGCTTGTCATCCTTGAATCCCTTTGGGATAAGGGGATGACAAGCAAGGGAAAAAAATGTAGAATTTTGATATTGGAGGATGTGTCAAAATCTGGATTAAATGAAAATGTGTGAAGGTAAAATTATTTTGTCATTGTGGTGATAGTTCATTATAACAAAGCAGTTATTAAATTTTTTTCCAAAATTTAAGATATATAATTTTCAGTCAAAGGTGTTTTTTGTGTTTATATTTCGTGTAAATTAACGAGTATCACTTGCATTTTTTTTATAACTGTAACTGCAAACTTTAAAAATTGAAGTGAAAATGAAATTGCTTCATACAACCATGTTGATTAATAATATCAATCACAAAGTACTTATAGGTGATCATAAGGCATTCAAATACTGTAAAGTGTATAAACATTTTAGATTATCTTGCTCAATATAACTCATTGTCATTTAACTTCACATGATTACCTCTCATTTAACTTGATGTAGGAGAGGGGAAACATTTATAAACAAAAGTGTGTTTTTAGTTTTTGTGGTTTAACACCATTTTTTCAGAACATGATAGACTATATATAGTGGCTAATATATTTGGTGGAGTAAGAAACCCTGACATATGGGGTAGTAGTCAGGGGCGTATTAACCATTAAGCAGACTAAGAACATGCTTAGTGCAACAGGGCCAAAGGGGGCACCACAAAGTTGAGAAAAGGTGAGAAAAAAAATGAAGATTTGTAAAAATATGTTGATAAAACTAGTGAAAATTGATTATAACATTCTGTTTCTTGATCATGGTGCACCCTAGGATTATCTTCCCAGGTGTAACACAATGGGCACTACTGGTACAGTGTACTCTGACCTCTGTCAGTCAGTAAGATCATTAACATTTTCACATTTTTCCTCATGTGGAATATTCTCAACTGACCTCTGTGCCTCAGACATGATGTGTGCGATATCCTTGGAAATCTAAGACCACTGCACTGGTAAGATGTCATACAGCATCAATGATCCCTTTGTACTGCTGCAACCTGCATTGTATATCTGGTCAGACAGGTCAACAACTAAAATGGACTGGGTCAGTGTGGAAAGGAGGGGGGGGGACACCAAGATTTGTCAGTCTTTAGGGCATCAGTGAGCCTTAATCTGCCCCTGGTAATAGTGGCAACATTTCTCACATGCCCATTTTGACCATGGCATGAATCAAACTCACAATGACAGAGGTGAGATATTATCGATCTTAGACCAATCAGCATTCCAGTACCCCTTGTAAGTTAAATAAATTGTCACTTCTAAATTTGATTAATGCATAAAATATATTTTATCTACCATGTTAAAGCTACACATGGTTATTGTTACTTTTGAAATGTTGCCATTCCCATACTTAGCAAAATTAAGTCATGTGGCTAGTTGATATCCAAGTTTTGTAAATTGCCAATATTTCATTTTGTAAGTTTTCTCTTTGGAATGAATAGTATAATAATCAAAATATTTTATAATTCAGGACTGGATTGGAAACACTTCTAGGAAGAAAAATAACCAACATTACACTTGCCAAAGAGGTTACTATTGCAAAGGTGTCTCAGGATATAATCTGTTTGTTAAAAAAAAACAAAGATACAGTTGGATTTGTTTCTTTGCCTTGTTAATTGTCAACACATGAATTGCTTAAAATGAAATTGCAATGTGTAAATTTTCCTCATTTTAATTTTTGTTGTTGCTTTTTGGGTTCATTTAGTTGCATAAAACATAACTGAAGTTCAGAAAAACTTTTGATCACATTAGTAATGGGCTAGAATATAAAGTTTTGATTTGTTTTCATAAAGATTGATTAAATTAAATGTGTTCACTGTATTTTAACTAAACGGTTTAATTAACACTTAGTGAAACAAAATAGGAATTTTTGACAAAAGTGAAAATTACTGTGATAAATTGACACATGTAACATATATCAGCAGTAATTCATTTTAAAATGTGAAATACTTTGCAGAGGTTACAGACTGCTATATATAAAGCCACACTCACATTACCAGTATGTAGGTTTTCCCTTCCCATTTCCTATGGAAATAATGTTCTAAATCTTCTAATCTGTTAATTCATAATTGTTTCCTCTATCTCTCTTTTATTGACATTATCAAGCTATTACATTTTTCCAATTAATGATACAACTGTTAATACTGCTAGAATCCTCCAGTCATGCACTGCATTTTCTCTAAAAAAAATCATATTAGCATGTATATCAATATCTGTTAAATCCAATAACTGTGTTATCATTAACACTTAAATGATGTTCTCCAGTTATATTTTCAGTCACTAGTGTGTTAGTTATTTAACTTGTTCTGAATCAGTACTACCTTTGGTAGAAATTACTTCATGTTAAAGCAATTATAAAGTATATTATTCATGTTAAAGCAATTATAAAGTATATTATTCATGTTATAGCAATTATAAAGTATATTATTCATGTTATAGCAATTATAAAGTATATTATTATATCAGCACAAATAGTCAAACTTATCTCTTCGATTTAAGACACTTGACAATATACAAAAAAAAAATTTTTTTTCCTTTTCTCATGAAATCACAGATATCTTGCTTTATATGCACATCTTTTCATACACATATGCACTAACACACTTGCACACCTAAATACATTTCCTGACTATATCTTATAGTAACATATGTATATATTCTTGCTAAATGCATCTTGTATGAATTTATTGATTTACAGATAAATTTTCAAGCATTTCTGACTGGGCAGCTGGATGGAAGCTGCTCCCACAAGAAGAAAAAAACTGTTATGCTGATGAGGCACGTCAGGTACCTAAAGGAGCTGTTTCTGAGGAACCCAAGAAAGCTAGATACTTGTTGCTAAAAATGTTGGCTAATCTTGTAAGTATATTACAAAATGTATTGTATTCACATTTTTCATTGTTTAATTTATCTCAAACTGTATTGTTATGTACATAGATTGCCAGTGCAGTAACTGTTTGCATGATGGGTAGTTTTTAGGCCCCTAACTTGGGGGTATGTAAGAGGTGGTCAAGTTATTGAAAAAAATTGTAATCATGCCCTAATAGTCAGAATAAATACTACATATATAGTATTGTCAGAGTGGTGTGGGCTTAATAATAAAAAAGCATGGGGATTGCCATGCCATGCCATACTAGTTTGACTATAAAAAACAAAACAAGTAAACCTGCAACCCATTATTACCAGATATACAGTATATTGAAACTTTTACTATGTTATGGTAAAGGTTAGTTTTAAGAATTAAAGAATGGGAATGGGAGAGGCACATTGAATGTATCCCAGATCGTGACCGTGTTTTTTTAAGTTGCCAGTGAAATACAGTTTCATTTTTTGGATGATGTTTAGATGTCACTCCAAAGTCCCATTCTTCACCAATGTTTTCTGTTCTTGAATAGCTAATCATATTTATCAATTTAGTTGATACATTCACATTTATATATCAATGCTTTTGAAAAATTTAAGACTGATTCAAGATAGGATGAGATGTGATGAAACAATTCAATGAGTGACAGTTGACATTACAATCACATAAATAAATCTCTCATATGACGGCAAGCCGAATAAACCTTTATATTATATTTGCATACTATTTTATAATATTACATTTAAATCTGGGCTGAACAAATTAAATTCACTTAAACTATAGGTTCAAGAGCTTCACAAAGTTGGTGTCTCACTTGCCTGCCTAGGTTACATTGATGACAAATAAATTGAACTTGGCGCTGGACAGGCATTGCAGTTTTTCAAAGAAAGGCCTCACATCCAATTGGAACTGCTTTCTTATTGCTCAAAAGGTAAGTTTAACTGTTACACTAAACATTTATTCCATCAAATAATTTTATATATTTCAGGGGTCGCAAATACTCCATTATGATGTTATTGGTTTTGTGTGTGTGTGAAAAAATACATTTCAGGCATGACATGACATTTTTTGCCTTCTGCATGATGCTAGACACACAAAAACCTGTACTCAGGAGTAGATATGTGATTACTTAATTTTAGACAGTGTGGTGTAATTTGTTTAAAAGGTTCAGTATTACAATTGTAATGTCTAATTCTAATTTGAGGGGCCTGAGATGTCAGATGAAGCCCCTAATTTTCTTTTAACAATACATTACAGTGCGTGCGTGTGTGTGTGTGTGTGTGTGTACATATATATTGAAATTTAAATGGCTCTTGCCATACATTTCATCTTAAAGACAACATGGTCACTATATATTTGTGTGAAATTTCATATAAAAGCATTCAAAGGAAACCTAAAAAGTTGTGATGCCAATGAAGACAATAATGTAATTGTACTTTATCAATAAATGATATAAACTGTCTTGTTTAGTTCTAGATTTGCTGTTGTGTTAGTATTAGTTGTATCCTTCTATAACTCATTGATTCCCTCTAAAACTAATTGGTGTTAAGTCTTTTTCTTTTCCATAAAAAAATACAGTATGTTATTTCATCTAGCAACAGTAATTTATTACACTCTATTAATTCTAATTGTTAATAATTAATTAATAAATTCACTTACTCTTCAGTAATATGGAAAACATTATTGACTGCCATTTCTGCTATTTAAATTTTATTTGATAGGTCCACGACAACTTTTGTAGGATGAATAAAATTAGTTGTTTCTATTATAATGTTCTTTTTCTGGCCTAGGTGTACATACTTTCTTTGATCGTCAGATGTACTGATTTTGTGATGTGAATGAATAATGTAGTCTGTTGTACATACTCCAGAGTATTTGTTGAAATATTGTTTATTATAAGACCAATAGATAAACTTTCATGCATGCTTTGTCTTGTGCTTTTTTGCTATAAAGCATTAAAACAGTTGGGAAAATAAAATGACTAAACAGATTTAGTAGAATTAGTATGTTTTCTGGAAACTTAACTTCACAAACAAAGCTGTCTTATTGCATTGTATTATTATGTCACTATTATAAATGTTATATTTCAAAAACATTCCTGATTATTTATATATTTAATTTTATAGACACTGACAACAAGATTGATGTAAAGGAATTGTGTGGACAGGTGCAAGTTCACTTGAATAATTTATACTGTAAGTAATTGCTTATTGAGCTTTCAGATTTTCTTTTGGCTAATAGAGGAATCTCACTGATCAGTGAATATTTGTCCACAACAGATATTCCTGATACAAGGTGGCATTTTAGACATTATTTATATACTATAATTAAAATACTAATATTGCATTGTTAGATATCATTTCACACAAGGTTTGTTGAAAAACTAAATAATGATAATTTTCAGTGTGTTATATTTGGATAATATTAGTGGTTCTAATGCTTTACAAAACACTTTGATGTGTAATTTAAAAATATTTGTCATACTATAGAAACAGTGTTTGATCCAAATGTGTAATGTGTCCCATATTTGTTGTAGACCTTATTGGCCTTTTCATGCAAAATATCAGCATGATGAGTCCTGGGCTCTTTACTTGTGGATTGTGGAACTCAGTAGTCTGCAGGCTATATTATGAGAGTCCCTGACAAAAATTTGGGTGCCCCTCTGTTTCAAAAGGATGAAAGAAAATTGAAAAGAAAAGTCATTATTTTAATAATATTAGGATTGAATTCTTTGCTGCTTATAATAACACACACAAAGAAAATATTTTTCAGTATAAAGAATGTTATGTTTAAACACTACTATACTAATGTTTTGTCTTAAAAATGTATTCCTACAACATTATTTAAAACTCACCAAAAACACTAGTAATAAAATTGTTCACATTTACTTTCAATCAATGGGAGTGCTGTGTAATTATCTCAGCATGTTAAATAGAATCTCTATTTTCACCAAGGAAGCTTAAATAAGAATAAACATCTGGCATTAGACTGTAACATATATGAACACAAGTACCACAACACAAGTTGGAAACAACATAGCATGCAGCATATAAGCTACTATGCCATAGCTCAGCATCCTCAAAGTTACAAATATTATTACTAGCAGCATATGTGTAAACAAACCACCAATTCAGAATAAATATCTAAATTAGTGATTAGTTTTAAATACCTTACAAGTTGACTTAAGGAAATAAGTGGGGATATAATGTGGGCCGTCAAAAACAAAAAAGTTTACATTTTCTTTTGTAACTATTTCTCATAAGCTATCAAATATACATGTATATCAGAATATATATCATAATAGAATGGAACAGTTGATGGGTTTATATACCGCCATTAGAAAAACGTTAAATTCTGCTAAAGATAGAAAGGTAGTAGATATTTCCAATAGAACACTTTTACAGGTAACTTCAGCCTATAACCTACATAAGCACATCAATACTTGTAGCAGTATGATAAATTCACTTCTGCTATGTCTTTGAGCTTACAGCTTAAATAACCATAGTGTTCCAAATTTGCATATAAATTTGGAATGGATGTTATATGGCAGCTCTCTGGACTTTTCCATGCTTGTGTTATATATTGTCACAGGCTTTAACATGAGCCATATTTATACTTCCACAATATGTATACTTCTTCAAAGCCTTAACGACTTTCAATATATTTTAATTATTGAAGCTCCAAAGTTCCATATATTCAGAAATGGAAGTGTTACGTAAGTGTAAGTGAACTCTACATGTTTACATAAAATCAACTGAATGGTGTTCACTTTCATCAAACTCTTGCAACAAAGTAGAGCACATTAAGATTACTCTGTCCCCATTAATGACCAACTGATATTTTGATAATACCTTGTCATCCAAATTGGGTGGCTTTCAACAGCATGAGGACCATCCACGTGTATGTAAAATACATGTGTAGATGTAAATATATATGTATAGATGTAAATTAAGTTTTGTTTTTATGTCAATATGGATCACAAGTCTATTGTGTTTTACTTGCAGCTAAAGCAGTGGGTAAGCATCAGAAATTTCCCTACAAGAAGGTAGCTGCAGGGCAGATAAGAATTGAGGGGCTGCCAGAGGACATGTTGCCACTTCAGCTTCCCTCCCATTATGGAGAAAGGAGACTGAAAGCCTTTATTAAATGTTAGGAAATCAAAGTGCAAAAGTAAGAAATCTTTCTCTGAAACAACCCAAAATGTTATTTTGGGGTTAGTAATATTGTCTTGTCTGTTTTTGTTGTCAATATAATGTCAGCTTCTCTGCAAGTTTTAACGGTTGTTATAATTTTCTTCACATCATTTTTCTATTATACATTTATTATATACCTTTTTAAAAACCAAACTCTTTAAAGAAATAATTACAATATAAGATTCACCTGTATCTATCTATGTATCTATCTATCTATCTATCTATCGTAATAGAGGGACGGCATTTTTGCTGTAGAGTGATAATCCATAACTGCAATTTATAATTTATTATCATTATCATATGAACTTTGATTCACCAGAGAATCCTAGAATCAGTTACTTCAAAACGTACCTTCCCTTGCTACACTTGTACATTTAGTTTGCTTGGTTTTTGTGATTTAACACAATATTTTGCACTTGATAGATTGTACATGACAGCCTGTATATACTGTATAATATGGATAACCACAGAAAAACCGTTTGATGAACCAATGACACCAACAGAAAGTGAATGGCAAATTCTCATATACTCACTTTTGCCTAACCAAGAATTAAACCCATGCTGACATTGGTGTGATATGTAAAGTCAAGCCTGTTAGACCACTTGACCAACCCCCCATGTGTGCTTGAATTTAACAGCCCTGATAAATGAATGATGTAGAATATGACAAGATATAATATCGGTCATAAAACCTCAAGCACTACAATGGTTATACCATTCATGTAAGATGTTGCTTCATACATACATTTTCTATTGCTAGTCAAGCTTCTTACTGGCACACCAAAACAATCATGCTTGCCAACTAGCTGATGCAACCTTGTTCAACCAGTCACAGAGTAAGAATCAATGAAACAGATAGATTTATTCCTTTCAAATGGATGAATAAATACACAGCTTTCTTCAAATTTTTCATGCTGAAAGTGTTTTGGAAGAAATTAGCATAAATGTAAATGACTTAATTGATACAGTACAATATGTCAGTGTATGATAGACTTTTTTCTTATAAGTGCTATTTCTTTTGTGTAAAATATACAGCTTCAAAATAAATTTATGAAATACTTTGATGATTTTTTCAACCAGAAAAAATTCTTTTTGAAACTTTCTTGAAAATTTGCATTTTCTGGAAAATATGTGATGGTTTTAAGCCATGGCTGACATTCGCTTCCTCTCACTTTTTGAGAAAAATCTTATTTGACTTATTGCAAAGAATGTAATTTGTGAACTATTGTATAGGATGGTAGCAATACAATGTCTAATTCACTACTTCCCATCTCACCTTTCAGTATGGATACAGCTGTACATACAGAAAGTGAATGCCCGGGCATGATCCAAGATCCTACAAACAGTCTGGTTTTGACTGAATTTCAAATCACTGTTGTCTCAAATAGCATTTTACAAGCACTGAACAACATTTCACGAACCACACACAACTTCATACAGTCAGAACCCATTGAAATTCCACCAGTCTCACATACCAATTTATCAGGCCTGAACAATATTTCATCAACCACACACAACTTCATACAGTCAGCACCCATGGAAATTCAACCAGTCTCAAATACCATATCACCACCAGTGCAAACTACTTCACAGTTCACCTACACAGCACCAGAGCCATACATGAATCTACCAGTACACAAAGAACATGTACAGAAACAACCAAAAGACTTGCAGATAACCAAGTAGAACAGACAGAAAGTCATTCACAATGGACAAAATCGAAAGCAAATCCTCAACCTCATGTGTGTTTGAAAAGAAAATTGGAGCATAAAAATTTGGGTAAGGCTGGAATTAATACTTTCTCCAGTGTTATTCTTTAACTAAATCTGTCTCATTATTAACAACATCAGTTACAAGGACTATTAAAGTCATGAATACTGAACATGTTTCCCCTAATACAGTCCAGTTAAATTTATATCGTTTTCAACTGTATATAATATATTAATTTTACTTTCCAATGCAATCACACTCTACTTGAGTGGTGGTGTCCTAACAAGGAGCCAGGAATGTAAAGCACTGATGGACAGCAGAATACCAGTAATTGTCTTTCTCATTGGTGGTAGAGTACATGGAAGAAGACATAAACAATACTAGCAACTTGTTGTGTCCAGAAGAGCCATATAAACATTCTGGTACTCAAGTTACAACTCAACGGAATAGGTGGGGTTTTTTTTGTTTTTTTTTTAGGTTTAACGCCATTTTTCAGCACAATATAGGCTATACATAGCGGCCAGTATTAGTGGTGGAGGAAGAACCCGAAAAACCCCGAAAAGAACCACCGACCCACGAGAAGCTACTGGCAAGCTTTTTCACTTAACTACATTAGCCGAATCTTAGACTCGAACCCACGCAGACAGGTGAGATGGGAGTGATCCGTAAAGGACAACGCTTTAGACCACTCGGCCACTCGGGGGCCCCTAAGGAATAGGTGTAAATGGTGAATTATGTAAATCTGTTTTACTTTTCAGAAGTCTACAGTGTGAAAGCAATCCATGCACAGAGAAAGATAAGAGGCATTCAGCAGTATTTAGTTGAAAGGGAGGGATATACAATGAAGGAGGCTACATGGGAACCTAAGAGGAATATTCCAGAAGAAATCATAAATAGTCTGTGGAAAAAAATCACATAGCATCAACAAGGAATAAAAGTTTCTATTCAATATTTCTCAGAACTTTGTCTTCTTCCTGAATTTACTTTACTGAATAAAAAGTTCTTTGTGTGTGCCACAACCTTTCATTACAAGCTTTGTTCTTGTTTAAGTTTCACATTTGCATTGGTTTTGTTATAGTCTCATTATTAGCTGCACTGGTCATAGAGTATGCAGTAGTTGTTTGATCTAATATGCATCTGTCCATTAGAACAAATTTGTTATCACTACTCCTAAAATATTTGAGGATTGCCATGAAACTTTATATGCATATCTATCCCATAGTTTTCTTGGTCCTACTTCATAATGGTATTGATCAGACATCCAATAGAGCCTCCATAGCAGTCATCTTGAACTTTTTTATCGCTACTTGTATGTTGACACGATGTCCTAAATAAAAATGGTAGTAATATGATGTCTAGGATGGTTGCATCTTTAAAATATTCTTCATCCCACATCTCCTGAACAAAAAGTCATACTGACAAGAAGTTTTCACTAGAAGACTTATTATGAGGCTTATATAAGTTAAAATCTTACAATGACACTTTACAAATATATAGAAATATGGTTGCTTTTATTTAACTGTATTTATTTAATTGACAACGTAATCTAGAACTTGTTAAAATTATCTACCTCTGAACATTAAGGCGGTCACAAGATGTGAACACGGGTATCAGTAGAGACTCCTTTTTCTAATGCGTGTTATAAAATAGAGCATAGTACATTATGAAATCTCTTCAGCCATTTGTTACCATTTAAACAAGTTCCCCACCATCTACCTTTTCATACAATGTTGAGAAATCATTGAATTTGCGGAGATACTCTAAACACTCATTGAAATTTGAAAAGTGGGGTATTAATATATTTTTGGGGGATTGAAAAGGTCATGGTCATTATAAAAAAATGGCTTTTGCAGAACCAAGTTTTGTTTTAGAGTATGTTCTCTCACAAAACTTATTGACCAAAAGTCAAGTTATTAAGACCAACTGGTCACTAGTTTTAAAGTCAACCATGACCTACTTCAGTACTCTAACATGTGTGTGGGCATATAATGTGTTGTTTATGATACTTGTGTTCAGTATTCTGTCCAAGAAAGACCCACATTTCAGTTGCATGTAGTTGGAAACTGCCAGCATTCTTCATAAACAAAAACTCTTATTGTTTTCTATTCCCATTTTAGGACAGGCAATTAAGCTAGTATATAAATTGTGTTATGACAAGTGGTTACAAAAAGACCCAATAGCCAACAACCCCACTCTAGTCCTACCATGTAAGACATCACGTTATTTAGGTTTTGGTGCATCAAAAACAAAAATATAATGTCATTCCTCTTGCGTTGTAAGATTATCCCCAACCCCAATCTATGATTTCAGATCATGTAGGCATTCAGAACAGACCATTTATGTAATGTGTCATTTGTTGTAATTTGAGTGTACATACCTTTAAATGGCACTTAATTATTAAAGTTTAATCTTCATACATCTATATTTTTTTTACTGTTCAATATTTACACACCCTGAGAAGTACATACGGTCAAAATCAATGTTAAAGTGCCTGGACATTTATAGATATCAACCCAAAGTTGTGATCCTGTACAATCAGTATTGAATGTCACATGCTGTGATGTCACAATGAAAACCTGACATGTAGGTAAATATATTCGTTCCAACCTATATTGTGACGATTAAACTCAACGTCACAGTCAGTTGATTCCGGCGTACACTAATTTGTACACTTGCCAATTAACTGGTGATTGTACACATTAGTTTGGCCCGGAATCAAGTGACTGTGACTCGAACTCAATTTTTTCTTGTACAAGGTTTTAGTACATGGCCAACATTGTAATAGTTCATAGAGAGTGATAATGTTAGTCTGGAAGTATTTTGAAAACTGTTAAGGTGCATTCCTTCAAGCAACAAGATTTAATAAACTTTGATTAGGCAAAATTATTACCATATTTTAAAACAATTTATATTTTATATCAGTAAATGCGTGTTCACGACCTGATTTTGGGACAAGACATTTTTAAAATATGAGCAGCAGGGGGAGCGAATCAGACATTTGCCCGAGACATCACTTGCTCTAAATCTAACAAACATCTTGAGAGAATTAATTCGAATCCTTCTTTTTCAACCAAAAAAAGGATTACTTGCTCGAAACATAAGTTTTTCGCAAATCATACTCCAAGACCGTTTTCATCGTTTAGTCAAAAAACGGTCTCGTCGTGATGTCATCGCCCCCCCCCCCCCCTGCTGCTATGGGTTTTTACGATTTCAACTGAATATTTGATCAAGTCCGAGACGATATCGTGTCCGAGGATCATGTAAATTTATTGTTATAAATCCGTGTGTTACCGACTGAGCGTTACTAAAGAAATTTCTAAATTGATTGAAGTCCATATCGGAACACCATGTCTGCCAAATATTTCGTAGCGTATGTGTATCAACGCCGTTGAATACAGCAAGAATATTACAGTTATCTCTGATCACTTTTGGAATCTGAGTGTAGCGTTGAGTTACATATATCGCGTCGGTGTTCTCATGCCTGCCTCGGGAAAATATTCTAGCTGGGTTTTTTTGATTGTCTAACATTACATCGTCGTATATGACTAAATTGTTAATGCTCCCATCAAGGTCATCCACGGATGGTGCCTCGTCAATATCAGTTATAAAATCAATGACGTTCTCACCCTTAATTTCTGATGCATTCTCGTTAAAATCATTTAACACTTCATAGCATCGTTGATCATCTACGCTAGGAGCAACTAAATACAACTTATCCCACTTCATCCATCTCATTATTAAATTGAGCAACAATTGCGTCTTGCCAGATCCAGATCCAGATGGCCCGATTATAATTGCACGGATAGAGTTTGGTAGCGCTGCATGATGCTTAACTGGTTCTCTTGTTTTAGTCGCTGAAAAAATCAATTATATTCATATCTTTATACATAAATTATGGATCTATAGTGTGTGAAGTGTAAAACGCGTACTGGCACAAATGATGTGACGACGATTACAACTAGCAATAACAGATCTGCACTTACTGGTAGATGTGCAACATGTGGTATAAAAAAGTTTAGATTTGTTTCTATGAAATCCGGAGATGTTTTAAAAAAAAAAACGAGGAGGTGATATCGCAGCCAAATTGGCAAAGCTCCCTGGAACCCCATGGGCAAAGTACCCCGGAGAAAAGCACCTTCCAGGATATAGCTACTGTGGCCCCGGAACACGATTAGATATCAGACTTGATGATCAAAATCAGCCCCTACCCGGCGAGTATTCGATAAACGCTATTGATAATGCGTGTCATGCTCATGATGTTGCATATTATAAAAGCAGCAATTTGCAACACAGGCATCTCGCGGATGTGAAATTAATTCATGCGTTAAATGTTATTCCTGATAAATCTTTCAAAGAAAAATTGGCTTCGTGGTTGGTAAAATCAGCTATGAAAGGCAAATTGATGATGGGCGCTGGTAATTAATAATATGGAATCTATTATTCTCCGAGGGGATACTGGAGGGGTAACGCTGCAATCAATAAACTCGCCAACGCCGCAAAAGTGAAAAAGGCCACTGCGGCTAATTGGTTATCCAAACAGGCTATATGGTAAATTTATCTACCGCGTCCTAAACAAATCAATTTCTCGCATTTTGATGTTACCGGACCCAATGAAGTTCATCAAGCTGATTTATTGTTTTTACTACATGATAACGGTTACAAATACGCGCTAACCGTAGTTGACGTTGCGAGTCGATACAAACAAGCAGAATCGCTAAAAACAAAATTATCACCTGAAGTTGCTTCTGCATTTGAAAAGATTTATCGACGAGGCCGTCTACGCTGGCCAAATCTGTTACAAGTTGATCATGGCAAGGAATTTCAAGGCGCTGTTTTATCACCGATGAAACATCACAATGTCACCATCAGACGGGGGCATACTGCACTACATCGCGATCAGGCAATTGTTGAACGATTTAATCGGACTCTTGCTGAGCGATTATTTGGATATCAATACGCAAAAGAATTCATCCAAGAAAAGCGATCTCGTGAATGGGTCAAAAGGTTACCAGGGGTAGTTGCAGCGCTAAATAACGAGATTACCAGAGCAATCAATATGAAACCTAACAACGCAATAAAAAAAAGTATATACCACAACCACGGCGGGATAGCGTTTCTCAGCCAATTCTCAGCAATGTCACCGTGAGATATTTATATTAACCAGGAGAACTCGAAGGTGGTAAAAAAGGGCTACTGATCCTATTTGGAGCGTCACTACGCATAGCATATCTACTATAACACGATCAACTGGTAGACCTCCAATCTATAAATTGGATTCAACTGCCCCTCAGCGGGGTTTTACACGCGAACAATTACAAGTGATTCCTGATGATACTCAATTGCCACCGCATGGTCTTAACTAGCACCGTTGCGTCTGTTGCACTCAAGACAAGTCAACATTACATTGTTTCTGACATGACCGAGACTGTTATTTTTTCTGTCTACGGTAAATTGGCGAGGATCTTTTTCCGAATACTGCCAACGCATTATACAATTGCAACTTGCGCAGTGATTCTTTTGTTGTTGCTTCAACGCGATTATTAATTCAGCATCAATGTCAAATTCTCGTTGTTTTTTTTTTGTTGTCTTGTTGTTTGTAACCGGAGAGTTTTTTTTATTAATGATGCTAACATCAATATCATCCATTGTGGTGTCATCTTCGAAAATAATTCTTCGAAGTTGATTTATTCGCCGTACTCTAGACACTGCAAGATAGACTAAATTTGACCACTCAATGCGATTATCGACTATCCAAACAATTGTATCCGCGATGGTTAATCCCTGCGAGGAATGTATTGTTGTTACATAACCCAGTGTCCATGGCGATTTATCAGCACGCAATGCGTCTTCGACAACACTGAAATCAACCAGCACAATATCATTTAACACTAGTGTTTGTCTTTCGTGCTGTCCTGGAATTTCAACTTCAATATTTTGTCGCCGTGTATCACAGGGTCTATAACACAGCGGCACTGGGCGCGTTGGGAATTTTTCTTTGTGAAGCTCAAACAACTTTTTCTGAAGTGTGTCTCTGACTATCTTTCTACTTGCCACTACAAAATCGTTTGGCTCCCACGTTTCATAAAACTGTTTCATTGGAGTTTCAGGAATTATTTCCCTGATTATTTCACATTGGATTCTGTCGGGTTGTAATCTAATTAATTTCTTGACCTCATGTAATTGTTCATCAAGTGCTCTATAGTCAGCATCGATTTCTTCATAATAGTCAACAAACCCTTTTAACCAATCATGTGGACCCGCGCCGACAAATGGTGGTGGTTGGCCATGATCTCCGCACATTATCACCGCTGTATTCTTTTGCAGCAACCAATCAAGAAACATTTTTAATACATCTACTGAAACGGTACATATCTCATCCCAAATAGTAACCGCAGGGATGAATTTTTCGCCCATTCGTTCAGGGGTCCATTTGTCGCCGTTGTATCGAAAAAAAACTATGATAAGTGCAAGCATTCACCTCTCGTTGTTTCATCTCTCTGGCAAGTCTGTGTGTTGGTGTTAGCACAATCATGTTTGTGAAATCCGTAGGATTTTTCCCACGAAATAACTCAATCGCGCGAGTCGTCTTTCCTGACCCGCCACAACCGTTTAAATAAACTGTTTTATATCTACATACAGGATCAGATATCGGTGGTGCATTAGAATGCTCAGATAAATTATCACCGTGTAATTACTTTTACTTTCAACGTCTGCTGATTCAGAATAATCACGCAGCATTTCTTTTTTAATTCTCCATGATCCCCAACTTTCATCCGGATTAGTGAATTCAGCAACTGCGCAACTGTACTTACTGTTAATGTAAAATGAATCAACGGCAACTCTAACCGCAGTGTCAGGAAATCTATTTATTATTGAAAATAAATTAATACAAGCATAACCTAGCATCGACGACCTCAAATGTGTATACGGGGATCTGTAACCGTCGCTATAAGTAACAACTGTACCCAATTTTGTTCCATCGGACAAAAAGGCATCTTTACGATCCACATATATGATTTTGGATACTGCATCCGCGATTACGAAGTCGTATTCGGTGTTATCCATAATCAGCCGTGAACAATATCGTTTATAGTCGCATTTTTTCCTCCCTGAGTGAATTTTCCGATTATTCTTCTGCCGAGATCTTTTGCTTCGATGTTTCGTTGATTAAATACCCGTTTGGACCACTCAATGATATATTCTTCGTTGGCATCAATATGTTTTCTGGATTCCTCAATTATACTATCAAGACGTTCCGGTGTTGGTAACCATACATTGGTTTGTTTCCGTCCGATATGATATAATTGCTTCAATGACCGTCAGTGAAACTAACATTTTTGTATAAATCATGAACCGTAATAGTGCTATTGGCAACCACTTCTTTTCAGACATGTGTCTACCGATCCAAATATAACACCAGCGATGAAGTCCTGCTGCAAATTCAAATGATACTACACGAGCGAATCCAGTTAAATCAAAATCAGGCAGCGGCCCATTAATTGCAACACGAGTCATTTCATGTACGGGGTGTCCAAATCGTTTAAAATACTCAGTACACTCTCCATAACCAAGAAAACTCGCTGGATAACAAGCAACCATATCAACTGAAATGATATTATCACTGTTGTATTTGTTATTCCATAAACCGCCATGATTAAATTCTAAACAACTAGCCTCAATGTCTGGCAAGAATTCTAAGCGTGTTGGTTTCCATGCGTTTTTGATTCTCGCAAAATGAGCTGCAACCGACGGGATTGTAAAACAGTTTGTCAATAATTGTTCATCATCGTTGATAATTTCATCGGTGGCTTCGCCACTGTTGTTGCCTTCGCCACATGTTAAAAACCCAATAGCTGTTTTTTTTCATTTTGTTGTGAAATGCTTCAGTGCGGTATAATTCACCGTTACAAACTGATCAAACGTATCTGTGTCGTTTTCAGTGCTGCGAAGTAACCACACCGACACGGGGTTGTTTTTACTCAAATGCGCAATAGCATCAAATAGTTTCTCTTCAACGAGAAAACCATCCCTGGAAAATTCTTCTCGTAAGAATTCGTCGGGTATATACTTTATTGTTCTGTTTCGTGGAAATATTGTGACCGCGGGCGTCCATGCGTGTCCGTTATGATCAATAATTTTGATTGGAGCTCCCATTGATTTATATTTTGATTCGTATAAAACTGCTCTGGTTATCGTTGTAACGGTTATTGGAAATCTCAGCGACGTTTCTGATTTTGCTATATCGCTAATAGTTGCTCCGCAGTTTTTCACCGTTAACTCCCATTGAGCTATTTTGCTACGCCGTAGATCTGTAAGTTTGTTCCCTCGGGATGAATTTGTAAAATGTTCTGTTATTCGTGCTGCTACACAATTCAGCGACAAAGTCGCCGGCGACGACTGTTTCATTGGTTTTAGTTTTCTTATATCGGGTTTTTCATTTAATGGATATATACCATACACAACTGCTGTTTCAGGATATGCTCGTTCATAGTATGGTTTGTCAGTTCCAGTTAACAGACCCGGCTTAGAATCACGGCTAACAACGACTGTTTTCTTGTCTTTGAGAATCGGTTCAAATTTGTCTCGTATAATCCAACCGCCTGATTCTACACGGATAATAAATTTCACTCTAAAAAAATACTTTTTGTTGCCAAGTTGTGATAACATCATGGCTGCGTTGCTGTCGTTCGTGGTGGCATCAACAACGCCATCAATTCGAAATGTTGACCAGCTATGAGATGCACCGTCGTGCTTGAATTCATTAATACAATCGCGTATTTTATTTATCAGGGCTCTATCCTTTATTGCCCGTTTTGTCACATCTTTGAGGGTTCTATCGAGACTGAATTTAACGTTTTTGAAAGGCTTAATTGCTGATAATCTCTCGAATTCCTCAGTCATATAATTAAAACAAGTATTTAAATAGAAAAATATAGTATAATGAATCACTGCAAGTGGCTGATGATTAGATCAACAACTCCATGTAACAAAACATGCAGAAGCGAATTATGTGGGTATCATTTACAAAGCGTTCGCAACGGTTCCTTTGGCCCCCTTCCGTGCCTCCGATGTGGGGTGGGGGTAAGGGGAAAATCGCAGTTGTGTCTCAGTTGTGGCGGCAAACGATACAGAGAACTAAAACGCTATTATGACAAACGAATAAAAAATACAGTCATTGATCTTACCGATGACAAGTCCTTGACTCTGTCAAGAAAAAAATCATAAAAACACCTCAAGATTATATCCAGAGGTTTATAATTAAAGCAGATATAAATTAGACAAGTAGTATTATTATACAAATGAGCCAAGATTTCAGACCTCACCCAGTGCTTGTTAATTATGAAGCATCACGTGATGGTGTTGTCATGCACCGCAGACTAAAGAAGCCGGTTGGATTTCTGAATAATATGGGATATTTGCTGTTCAGTGTTAGAAATAAAACATATCTCTGTCATAGAATTATTTTTGAATGTCATAACGGATTGATCAAGGATGGATTTGTGATCGATCACGTGGACGGATGTCCTCAGAATAACAAATTGGATAATTTACGAGTTGTTACTCAAAGTCAGAATACAAAAAAAGGCAGGACTGGGACATGTAAGTCAGTTGGAAAGAGACCCGTAAAATCATTTGATTTAGAAAATAACGAAGAAAAAATATTTCAATCAATGAATGTGGCTGGAAAATATTTCGATATTTGTGAGTCCTCGGTACGATATGTAGCGGAAGGAATTTGTCAAACAGCTCTCTCAAAAAAGAAAGGTCACAGGATAAATTTTTCATATATCAAGGGAGATAAATCATCCAGTGATAAAGTTGCATGACAGAGTTATGTCGCATGATTGAAATGTAATCCATGCTGCTATTTGATGCGGACATGTGACTGTGGAGATTTATATTTATAACATCGAAATTACATACTGTTTCAGAATCGACTTGTGTGTTACGTAATTCATGTTTTCACAACTTATTAATACATACATACATACATATATACATACATACATACATACATACATACATACATACATACATACATACATACATGCATGCATGCATGCATGCATACATACATACATACATACATACATACATACATACATACATACATACATACATACATACATACATACATACATACATACATACATACATACATACATACATACATACATACATACATACATACATACATAAAACAGCATACTTTAGAAACTAGGTGTGTAATGGAGCTACTAGACTGAACATACCTGTATATCCGAACATGGAGTTCATTCATTACTTTTCAGCACATATCATACATGTAGACTGCTAAGCAATCGTATTTCATTGACGCGGGTACGTGACTGTACAATTACTATCTTCTACGTGCGAGTTGTATTTTTCTGTGTGTAAAAGTATTTTATTTTCCTTTTTCCTGTATGCATTTTTATATATTACATTTAAATACAGTGAAAACTCTCTTATTGTTAAGTATACATGTCAGGTTATATTGTTCCCCTCCTCTATATTGATCGGTATTTCACTGACGCAGGCATGCGTGACTTTCAGTACAAACGTACCTTTGTTCCCTCCCTGTATATTGATCGGTATTTCACTGACGCAGACATTTGTGACTGAAAAAACCCAGAATACTATTGACATGATATTTTAAACAACAGTTATATTATTTTTTTGTGTATTTAGTATTTTATTTCCTAAATACTATGAAATTTCTGTGCATACAGTAAAATTGTCTATTTTAAAAATCTCTTATTGCTAAGTATAATCAGAAGATATATATATATATATATTAAAAAATCTATATTATGTTGTTGACAGTTCCGTAGTCTAAATGGTAGCGTGTTTGTCTTGTAAACACAGGTCTATCAACTACGTGTTCGGTTCCCATAGCAAATACATTATTTGATGGTGAAACGAAAGATGTTTTTTTCTATTAATTTGGGGTGGGGGGGGGTGGAGGGCGAACCCCCTCAATCAAACCAACATTGCAACTCATGCTATCACATTCTCGGTAGCGTGGGTTGGTGTTTTTTCCAACTCATGCAACCATGAATTTGATTTCATGGGTTGCAATGTTGGTTTGGTTTGACCACTCCCACGTCACAAGAACACCCATTCAAACATATACCTTCTGAGAGATCTAATTCAGTGTTTGCTGAGTTAGACCCCTCGCCGGAGATTATGTGTTTGTCAAAGTAAATGGGTGTAAAATAAATGGTATAAATTGATGCAAAAAGCTCTACATTCACATGAGGAACCCCAGAGGGTAGCACAGAATGGGCTACCGGCTAATAGAAACGTTAGGGTCACAATGGAATGGACAGCCAATTGAAAAGACCCTAACAAAGACACAAAGGCCTGAATAAGGGACTCATGAATGAATAACCGCTCATAATTTATACCATTTATTTTGCATTTTTTTTTTAAATTAGAGATATAGTATACTATAAAAATATGGATATCAAAGATGTAAATGCTATAATCGCTGAAATCTCAAATTCGAAGAATCGAGGGATAGTATTATCTGAAGATCTCAACTGCGACAGGATTACCTCGGAATATGAAGACATTGAGTATCAGTCTAGTAAGGGTCGTTATGTTTTACCTAAGATGTACAGGCTCGTGAAAGGAATTCAGAAGTCCATCAATGCTTGTTTGTACGGTAACGACATTAATGCATTTATAACGCTATTTAGCACCGTTGAAGCAATACGTCAAAAGCTCGGCCAAGAGTATCAAAAACGAACTGAAATTAGTTCTAAGGTTCGTAATCTTAGAAAAATATTAAGCGAGGAAAAACCAGTATCCTAACCACGTGAGCGTTACTATAAAAAATAGACTTTCAGTAAAATTTTTTAGCGTTTTTTGTAACACTTGTTACACTTGTCACATAGGATTTTCTCCTGAAAGAATACTCAGCAGTTTGGGCTTGCTCATGCAGTTATGTGCGTACTGGATGATCTGGTTGTGGTAGCAAGTAATCACCGCGACACCTCCATTTTCACGTAGTTGTTGTTGTTGCCGCGTCGTTAACAAAAATCGTTCATCGCCGTTCTCAGTCATTACAATTTTGAAACCCCCAGCGATGTTATTTCTGAAACATTCGCGGATAGCGTCGTACAGTTTAGCTTGGTGGTACATTATTTAATAACTCAGCTTTTAATTGTGATAGTTTCACATTTGAAAACTCAGCTCACAAACAATATATGGTAGGTGAATCGCTTACAACTAAATTAGCCCGAGAGCGGCTATCAGCAATTAAAAAGTTTATACCGGTTCGAGACAGACTTCGCGAAAAACTTCAGCAGCGACAACAAATGCAGACTGACTTTTCTGTGTCAAGTGAACAACTGTTTACTGCGATAACAAGTGCGACCAAAGATGTGAAAAAGTTAACTGAAGCAGCTATATACGGAGATATTTCTGAAAAAGAACGAGCAGAGAAGGCACCGCTGCTTGATATGCTTGAAAAGATAGCAGCAGAGACCGGACAAACACGTGCAGGGATACAACAGCTATCCAGTGATATAAAAACTCAACGTGAGTATGAACGATTAGCTGATATTGATGATTCTGCACCTGAACCACAACCTGTTGATGTCACCCCAAGAGGTGTTCCCTTTATAGACAAACTCACCGAAGGAGCTATAACACAAATCAAACGATTTCAATTAATAAAACTCGAACATTATAAGATTTTTGGTAATTTTGCCGCCCAAAGTTTTCATTCCAGAAAGGACTTTTTAAAAGACGAGTATAAAAACAGTAGAATAAGCCGAGATGAATGGGCTAATTGGTTGTATAAAACGAATAAGGAGATTATTGGCCGTTTAGATAAAAAAGAATTGGGATATAAAGAATTTAGAAAGGGAATTGATGAGTATGATAAAACTGGTACAACTACAAAAGTTACTGCTAGCGGATATTCGATTGGAAATCCTTTAGATTTCAACGCAACCGTGACATGTCCTGGTAATATTCTCAGTGATATATCACGGTTAGAAGTACTTATGGGTGGAAAGCGAGCCAGAAACAACTCCGTCGAGATAATTAATGAATGGCTCCCAAGGTGGCGCCGTTAGCTAAACAATTATCAATGAAAGCCATTGATATTATTCGTGATAAGGGAATCAGCGCTGTTGGAAATCTTGCCGGAAAGGCATTTTCTGCAGCGAAAGATAAAATAATATCATTGGTGCGACGACGAAAAAAGCAACTAGTTGTAATGCCATCTACAACAGTGATGCCTGCAAGTGTCAGCAAAGCAATAAATCGCGTAGTGGAAGAAAAATTAGCGTCATTGGCTGCTTCGGTGACTCCGTCATCCGTGGCTGCGCCGCTGGCGAACAGTAACCAAGATGATATCGCAAACATGATAGCAGGAAGTGGTTTGAAACGAAAACAAAAACGACGATGATTACAAAAAATTTCACAATTGAAAATACTAGTATGTTAATATAATGTTTAAACGAACAGATGATCCCGCGTTAGATATGGAAGCCCAAGTACGCAAGGACGATTCTGTCGGCAATTATCAATTTTATTCCTATCATGCAATACAAGCAAATATTCGATCGCTAATTGAACTTCAAGTCCATGATACCAGCAAATACTTTCTACCCGCTGAAGCGTTTATCGAAGTAGAAGGAGAACTTGTACGACTTACTGATACTCCTGCTATACCCGCACCGTATCCAGATGGTACCAAAGTCGGCTTAGTCAATAATGGTATCATGGCGCTATTTGAATCCGCGAGATATCTCATTGACGGAAAAGAGATTGAGTCTGTAGCACGTGATGTTGATGTGGCTACAACAATAATTGGGTTAGCAAGATATTCTGACGATTATACAAGATCAGCAGGTCCGTCTATGATGTTTGCAAAAGATAATAAAAACACTGCTGGACACACTCAATTTATTGTACGACGACCAAATGATCCTGCTGGTCCTCCCACCCCTGCTGCTATCGAGGATATGATTATAAATACTGATCCCCAGTACAATCTAGGAGCTGCAACACGAATAGCAATGTTGGCAGGACAACGTAGATCGTTTTCATGTGCGATTCCGTTGCATCATTTATTTTGATTCTGTAGAAATGTACGAAAAGTTATTTATGGAGCGAAGCATACAGTAGTACTCGTGCGAAAGGGTAGTGACGATGATGCAATCTGGAGAATTTCAGCGGATCCTGCAAATCCAGATTCACAATTAGATCAGTTGAAAGCATAAATGTGTTTTACAATAAAATGCCATATAGTGTTGTTAGTGTCAAGCTGACTGATGGTCAGATCAAGAAATTGCGATCAAAATCCGCTAAAGAATGTGGAACAAAAATAACGTTAAAACCAGCGCAGATATCCGGCGGTACACATAAAATATCATTGACGGATCGTCAAATAAAACATTTCAATGATGCGCTAAAGAAACAGCGAGGGGTTCAAATTGTATTTTCAAAGGCTGCAGTCACCAACATGATAAAATCAGGTGGTATATTTCCATTGTTAGCCGCAATATCAGCATTGATTGCAGCGGCCGCCCCAGCGGTGGCGAAAGCGGCGGCGTTGGGAGCCGTTGGAACCGCGGCAGGGATGGCGTTGAAAAAGGTAACTGGGAAAGGATATAAAAAAGGGGAAAGGGTTTAAGACTACCAGGAACTCCGTATTCATGGTACAGCGGAAAGGGTCTGAGAATACCAGGAACGGTTTATTAGTTGAAAACCCAATTGTTCCCATGTCCAATTTTGATTTAATTGATGCTGCTAAAAAACAAGCGATAAAAAACTTCAGAGGGGTTTTTATGAGAGATCAATTACCGAGAAAACCAAATAACGTTGAAACCGGTATCATCAATCTTGATAACAGCAGCGGATCGGGAACTCACTGGGTTGCATACGCGATTGATCCACGTGGAATTGTTTATTTTGATTCATATGGGTTAGCTCCGTCAAGCGAGTTTATGCGGTATATAAATTCTTCTAAGAAATTCAAAGAGTTTCCGATTTTTTTATTCCACGCTGCCAACACAACAATTAAATGATCCGCCGATATGCGGCCGTGAAGTATTAAATGTCCTCGCGGAGATTTCATTAAAATCCTTTGGATTTCCGTGGAAACCACCACATATTGTTGTAAACGAATATACCAATGGGAAATTACAAGGTAATTTTAGAGAATCAATAAATTGAAAGCACGAGCTGCGCTAACAATAATGATTGATATTTGGGGACGATCTCTGTCAATGTTGAAACCCACCACGGAAACATCTGCGGGTTCTATCGAGGATGTAAAAAAAATAATTGAAGATGAAATCGCTGAGACGTTAAATTTAGCAAGTTTTGACCCGAACGAAATAGTTGTATTTCAAGATCGCCAGGGTAAATTAAAAAGCAGTAATATATCCGCGGATGACATTTTGATACGACAAAACAACGCCAATGAAAACTCTATTGCGCTGTATTCCAACGACGGACGACTTAAACCAGGCGCACTTGTGTCTACGATCACCGACGCGATTGCCGCCCACGGCCGTGATCTGGATGATTATATACGAGGTTATATGACTTTTCGCAAAAATGTCGTACATAAATTCTTTGGAACCCCGCTTGTGGATGGCATGACTCTCGCTGAAATTAAAAACTTTCTATCTTTATTCTTTTTTAACAAGGAGGCGGGGAGGATGATGAATGAAAATGAAATCAAGGCAAATTATCTCGATATTTACACGGATATTTCTAAACTAATAGAAAATCTTGAAAAGGTACAAAAACCCACTGACGACGTCGTTGGTAAGTTTTTTGGAGCCCCACTTATGGCAGGCATGACTCTTGCTGAAATTAGCGAGTTTATTGGCAAGCATAGTCACAATACCTACGTCGTTAATAATTTCTTTGGTGTCCCGGCTACATCTACGATGACTCTCAAAGATATTAATGTGTTTATGGTGAGACAAACAACACTTAATACCATCGTGGATAATTTTTTGGGGAGAACACCTGTGTCTGAAACCACATCTCTGACAGGTCCGACCCTCGCTGAAGTTAAAAATGCTATTGACGAACAAAAACTCACCAGCGAAATTGTTAATAAGTTTTTTGGGACGTATGGCCCCCAAGATATCACGACTAAATTTTTTTCACATCGACCTGTATCTTAAAGACCAAGCACAGCTTAAAACCAGAGACCTTCTGACTTCATTCTTTTCTAACAAGGAGGCGAGGGGGAAAACAATAGATCCTACCAGAATCACGGTAAATTATCTCGATATTTACGACAATATTTTTAGACTAAAAGAAAAATTTGAAAAGGTAAAAATTCCACATCCAGACATACGCGTTAAAAATATCGTGTATACGGTCGATCATGGAACCATGGATTGGACAAGAGACGTTTATACTACATTGTCCATCATTCTCTTTGGAGAGAGTGAGGAGGTGAGCGATGGTATCTTCAGGTCAAAGTGGACCGATGGTATCTACAGGCTAACGTGGATCTCTATCCATCAATTTAATATAATCTTGGACGGTAAAACCTACTCTGGTGGCACCGCGACGTTAATTATGAAGGGTCGCGAACAAAACTTTAATGTCGTCGCGGTTGATAGATCCACCATTAGATCAAAAATAACTTGGTGTTTAGAATTTTTAGATGATTTTTCCGGCTGAAGCTACCATACCTACGACATCCCAACCCATCTACCCACCTGGCCTGCCCTAAACACCTTAACGATGGCGAATAATTGAAAACACTAGCGGGTTTAAAATAGTAATGACATCGATGAAATCAATTGAACCGATAATAGTCCCAGAGGTATCACAATCGTATCGATATCGATATGATACCGTGAAAGAATTTTCCGCGAACTTGAAATCACTTTCTGAGCGCTATCGTGAAAAAATGAAAAAATACCGACGCAGCGTAGCAATCATCGACATCACCGTGTACTCGGTGTCCGGTTTGATGGCCAGCGCCGAGGTTATTTTGTCGACGGTGACCATGATGGCTCCGATTGCAGTTCCAATCGCTATCTCCGCGGCAACAACAATCGCGGCAGTTGCCACCGCGATAACTAAAAAGTTATCATCGTGTTCTCAGAAAAAAACTCGCCGATTATACAGCTCGGTACAGGGTGGTATTTTACGCGTACTCGAAATTATCCGAGTTGATCTCGCTGTCGATAGATAATTCGTTCATATCCAATGTTGAATTTTCCGCGATGACCCAGTTGTATAACTCCGCGATGTTGAAATTGGAAATTGAAGACAGCGTTAACAATAATGTCACTCGAACTGCTTCAACGAATCGCGGAGAATACCACTCCGATACGAACAAGCATGATATCAATAACATCAACAAACCCACAATCTAGTGTCAACTTCCCTTCTCCGATTCCAGTGCGCGAGATCGCGCTGGCAAAATTACGAGTATATCATAGCTGGCCTAATATCAGATCGGTTACATTTGGCGGTCAGCAACCCAATAACGCACTGGTGTTCTGGTATAAGAATAAACCCGATGGCACTCCAGCGTGGGAAACTGTTTCGTTACCAACTGGGTGGTACCAAATTGAGCAAATTGATGCTGAAATTCATCGTAGAATAAAATCAACCACTGGAAAAGAATCAAAAATAGCTATTAAACTTCATGAACCGACGCTCTCGTAGTCGATCGAAATAAGCACAGAGGGATACATTGTAGATATCTATAACAGCTCGTTAAGAACAGTGTTAGGATGGCCTGAAAAACCACCTGAAAAATCCGCCACCGACTTAACCACAGACGTACAATCATATCATGAAATCAATCCCATGTATCGAGATAATTTATCTGATATAAAAAAAGGAAAAATCGCCGATAGATTTATATTTACCAACAAAACCACATTGCAATGGGATTTTATCATTAAAAGAACAGCTGACTCATCTGTTACTATTTCATTTACGCTAACTGACATCACTGGTTATTTTAATGAAATTAACCAATTACATAAAAAACAACTAGAACAACTACGGCAAACAAAATCGCGAAAACACGTTGAAATATTAAATCAGCTTGTATCTGACATGGAATATATAAATTAACTAATTATTCAAACAATAACCAATGACAACAGCGACAATAAACAACGATTCCTAACCGGTTACACTATCACAGAAGCCGATTTGCTTAATTTCAAGTTTCCCGGATACAACGCTGAGGAACTAAAAAAACTGTTAGAAACTGCTAAGTTTATTATCAAGGCGCTACGAAAACCAGATTCAACTGTCTTCCTCAAGTATAATAATGACCCAGATGGCGGCGGTAGACATATTGCCCCGCATGATGTGAATATTTCAGCGGTGATTGCGCTCAATTTAACATGTGATGCTATCGAAGGAAGCTATCAAATTAATCTAGAGCAATCAAATCAAGCTCAGCAGGGATATATTCTTTATTCATTTGCGCCAACAGCTCCTCCGGGATTCCTAATTATTGAAAACCCAATTAATCCTGTCTGCATGCGATGCCATAATAATTCGCTAACGAGAATTAATTTCCGACTCACCGACCAGTCAAATAATTTGATTGATCTACAAGATGAGGTGTTAGCGATTAGTTTGTTTGTGAAATCATAAATGATTTTCGTCCTAAGGGCTTGATCAAATATTTGGTTGAAATCGTAAAAACCCATGGCGGGGGGGGGAGGGCGATGACATCACGACGAGACCGTTTTTTGACTAAATGATGAAACTTATGTTTCGAGCAAGTAATCCTTTTTTTTGGTTGAAAATGAAGGATTCGAATTAATTCTCTCGAGATGTTTGTTAGATTTAGAGCAAATGATGTCTCGGGCAAATGTCTGATTCGCCCCCCCCCCCCCCCGCTGCTATATGACTTTAAAGAGACCCTTGAATTATTTGATTATTTTGCATAACTTATTTAAACTTAAATATTTCCTTATATTTATTCTTGTGATACCTCTGCTACAATAATGTAATGTGGCTGAAATTTCAGTGGATATTGTACTTTTGGAAATGGTATATGATCTAAGCACACTGCTAACTAAAACAACTGCTGAGCTCCCTTGTGCTCAAAAACTCAACCTCAATTAGTCTAAAGTACACTTGACATAGAAACTATTAAATTTAAAATAAAGAAAATGAATTATGCCATACTAAACAATACCAGGTTCTGAAAGTGCAATGAATCAATTACCAAATATATATAATTTTATTTTAAAAAAGTTATCGGAAGTAAAACTGACCAATTGCAGCTAGCATCAATCCACAGGAGTCTGACGTTTTATCAATAAAGTTCGGCAAAATGTCTGACAAAATGAAATACCCTTAACAATATATATATATATATATATATATATATATATATATATATATATATATATATATATATATATATATATATAAAGAAAATGCAATTGTATGTGTAATATTAAGAATTAATTATGTGCTGCGTTTTTAATTGGTGGTGATTTTGTTCTCATTTTTATGTTTATAATACTGTATTGTAATACTCTCTTGATAAGAGTCTCCGAAGATGAGGTCTTACGAAAGTTAAGCTATATTTTATTGGTTACATTTAATGTGAACAAATTGGATATAAACAATAACTTTACTATCAGAAAAGCCGTTACTGTAGATGTGACCCATTTTCATCCCTTTAACCCTTTTAATTAAATGTAAAGCAATGTGACTTAACTTGTCTTGCTTCATGCTTTTAGTTGGATTTGATTTATCAGCACAACCAAACTCTTCTAGTTGTGCGGTCTTATCAGTGGTCCTGATCTTTACATGTAAAGGAAGGTCCATAGAAAGATCGGAAAACGTCGAAGAAGAATACTTATGAAAATGGTAAATGAAACACTCGATAAATAGTATTAACAATTAATATAGTTATTGTTTTATTATCTGGAGTATTTTACTATATTTCATTTGAGCAAAACGCGACTGAAAACACTGCCCATCTGATAAATGTTGCCGGAAAAATACCTTTAAATCTCATGAGCTTTCCTCTTACTTACAGGATTTGTTACACTTACTGTTTTTATAATGATCAGATGTTTTGTAACTTTAATTCACATAATGTTATTACTTAGGTCATGTAACATGTTCCTAAACTACAGAGAAAAACGGACGAGACATTTTGCAGGAAGACACCTTTCAATCTTATAAAGTGTCTGTCATATTTCATGCATGATTCTCTATATATAAAACATTATATATAAAACATTATTTTTATGATAATCAGAGTCCTAAGTTTGATCAGTCAACGAACGAGGTGTTACTCATATGCCATAAAACGCGGTCTAAAATAAAATAAAGAATATCGGTTTGTCAGCATATTCAGTTTTATCGTGCAAAAGGTCTGAACTCCGATTTTGTTTTAAATATGTTATCGACATTTTCCAGTATTCAGAATGTCGAGGACATAAAACAGTTCTCGAAATGTCATTTCGGTAAAAATTATAATTAAATATGAAGCAAAAACGACAAGAACAAAATCAATCTAGGTTTCGTTCGAAACAATGAATTATAATAGTAAGACCAATTGATTCAAATTATCCTTACATCAGCGTCAATCATCGGAGATTACATTAGCAATAATTAAAAGGACGATTAAAAGAGTATTATTCGAACATAGATGTATAAATTACTAATTTAACAAATATAAACAGCAAGAACTAAGTCAATACCACGTAATACTAAATTTAAATTTAATGTATTTTTTCTTAAAACGTTGAAAATATTAGCAGTAAAGGAGATTCGTTTTAAATGACATGGTGTGCTTTTGAAATGGGGCGATCTTGCTATATCAGGATTGAGAAATAACTCTGTAAAATATGGAATATACATTTGGAGTTTTTAGCTTTTTCATTGCATGGAAACATGTACAAAACGTTTGGTGTATGCTAATCTGGTTTTGGATATATATACAAGGCAATTGACGGATAGTAGGGTCTATAAAAATAAAACTAAATCGGTGTTTAATCTATTAAGTTTTCCGATGAGGTTAGTTCTTACCATTGACTCCAATTGATCTGAAAAGTCGAAACCGCCTGAAGGATTACCAGAGTCTATCTATAGACCAGACACACTCAGCCCTGGAGTATGTACGCATGTTATTACCACAATCACCAATTTATTTTTCAACAAATCACGTGAAGCCTTGCATCTTCACGTTTGGGAGGTTGAGTAGTATGAATGAAGAGCATCAATGTGTGCCCAAAATTTGATTCACTTTCAAATTTCTGAAAGCTCAGTTTCCATTGGCTCATTCAAAGATAACCAGAACATGACCCCTAAGTGTCCTTCGTGTCAGTAAATGAAGCTCCGATTTTAATCATATTGAAATGTAAGCTATCAATAGAGTTTTGTCACTGTTTTTGTCGTAGAACAAGAGTTTTTTTGGGAAAATGCTTTCCTTATAGGAGTCCCATTTCCTTCATACATGACCTTTATCTCCGAAGTCTTCCATGACTCGAAATCAACTTGCAGACTGTATTAAAGGCATGTACTACATAATATAATAACATATTTGTTATTATTCTCTATCCTGCTTTCATTACTTTTGACCTAGACCATTGATCCAAAAACGTATAGTAGTTTTCTTGTACTGATATGCAAGCCATTTTTACAACTTTAATTCTTTGTTACCTTGAACTTTCATTTTTTAAATGTTTTTAATCAGTTTCTTCTAAGCTGAAAAGTTTCATGCAAATATTTGCAATGGTTGATGTCGCAGAACTTGAATTTACTGTGGAAATTAACACATGGTTGTATATGTGAAGGGCCATGTGTATTGTAACTATAAAAATTGTAATACTGTATGTAGGAAACGGTCAAAACTAACTGAATGATATTTGTATGAAGTGAAATTAAGTTTTAGTGTCTATAGCTGAATATTGTTTGTTCATCAAAGAACAAATTTCTGCAATGCTGGAATATTTATGTTCCAATACAAATATGTGTATTAATAACTGTTAAGGTCATGCTGTATGCAACACCAACAGAATCAAGTTGATCTACAAATTGTGCTTGATGTCGAAACCTGTACCAAGTTATTAAAGGTCTTTGTTATCAGTTAATTGGATTTACGAGATTTTGACGTATTTGGTATAAAACAGAAATTTCTGTCAAAATACACTGGTCATTATAGATCATAACAATAGTAAAGACTTTGATAAATAGAGATTTCACACGACAGTAATTCTAGTTATCAGGGCTTAAAACTTGGAATCATTAACGTTACTTCAAGAACACAATGATCATGTGTAATGTACACTTACTTAAAATCGTCAATCAGCAAAATGGAAGTGGAAGGGGGTGGGAGGGTGATTGCACACTATGTTACTTAATTTTCTTTCACCAAGCACTGGTCATATTATATAATTAGATAAAGTGAGCAATATCAGTAGAAATTTCAAAGAAAAATATTCTGATAGACTGGATGGGAAAAGGATAGAAAATGATTGAAAAGCAAATAAAATTAGAGAACTTTAGGACAAAGAGGAAACAAATACACATTTTGAATCTGCAGTTTGATTTATTTGACTAATTAGCTCATCAGAATTATATACATATGTTTTCAACTGGTATTATCACAGTAAATTAGCCTGTACATTATTGCATTACAAAAGAAACATTACAAACTGGAATTATAAAAAGACCATATATACTGTTACATTTTTTGGTTAAAAACACAACAACCAGAATTACTGTTATATTTATGTTGCAAAATTGAACTGTATTACTTAAATGATGCATCTAAATTCCGTCAAACAAAAACTCTATAAAAGTACAACTCATGTACTCGCGGAAATCTAGAATGACAAGTGTATTCATAGTAATAAACAAACAGTATGACTCTCATGTATTGCATGTGTGTGTGTGTGTGTGATTTAGATTTTTATTGTAGCTTTCATTTTCCAGTTATTTTACTATGATGCCTGCAGTATGGCAGATTATAGTGATGTCTAGTACTGGAGCATCATGCCATGCTGCAGACATGTAGCATGATGTCCCACCCAGTCACATTATCCTGACACCAGGCCGACCAGTCCTAACACTAACATTATGCACCAACCACTAAGTAAGGTACTTTTTTCCAAACTGATCTACATTAACATCTTCACTATATTGCTAAATTAGCTCAGTTATAAATTATGACTTAGAAATGTGCATGTTGAATGCCGCTGCCCTTTAGGAGAATCAACTGAATGAACTTGCTAATATGTTTAGGTTTTAATGAGAATCTACTAAATGAACTTGCTAATATGTTTAGGTTTTAATGACAAACTCAATGGACTTCCTATTATGTTTAGGTTTTAATGACAAACTCAATGGACTTCCTATTATGTTTAGGTTTTAATGACAAACTCAGTGGACTTCCTATTATGTTTTGGTTTTAATGACATACTCAATGGACTTCCTATTATGTTTAGGTTTTAATGACAAACTTGGACTTCCTATTATATTTTGGTTTTAATGACAAACTCAATGGACTTCCTATTATGTTTAGGTTTTAATGACAAACTCAATGGACTTCCTATTATGTTTTTGTTTTAATGACAAACTCAATGGACTTCCTATTATGTTTTGGTTTTGATGAGGATGAACTCAATTACATTACATTTAACTCAATGAACTTCCAATTACATTAAGCTTTTAAAACTTCTTTTCTCATGAATGCAAACAACACTCTTTATTGATTAGCAAATATGTAGAAAAATCTAAGAACAAAATTTGTGGTTTCCATAGGGACTATATCAATGCCAAATGATTCAATTACAAATAGTGTTTTGATATCTTGAGAAAAAAATCAAACATTTTTTATCATTTGTCTCAAATATAAAAAAGACAATGGCCAGTGCAGGGATAAAATATGATGCTGGGGCAAAAACCTGAATCAAACCACAACATGTTCCAAGACTGTAAAGGTGTTTTAAAAAATAGAACTTAATCAAAGAAACAAAGGATTTGTACTCTGAGCATTACTTCGTATGTGATTTAAACATGGGATTATTATCAATTTAATAGCCTATAGCTTGTGACTACTCCAAGAAATATTTATGACTGGATCCAAGTGTAGGTCTTCAAAAGCTTAATGCAGTTTAAAAAAGCAGCTGTATCTGTAAAAGATTTTACTGATGTTACGTGCTTAGGCTCGAATAAGCAGCAACACAGAAAGAGTGAAAACTAACAAGCTTGTAAAACTTTAACAATGATTTTATTAAGTACAATTATTTTCATAAAATAAATAAACTTACGGTTTTAGAGAATCAAATCCAACAAATATAGAATTCACAAAATAATCCACAAATGAAATTGCAAGTCCTGATAAATAAATGTTCTAATAGTTCCAGGTTCGAATCTTGACGATGTAATAATCCAAAATGGCTGACAATGTCACGTGGTACAGTTCTTGTTTTAAATCATCCAAATGAAATTATGAAACATATGTCCTTTTCCAGATAATTAGAATAATTCTTCTTTTCCAACGAATTGAACACAAGTCCAGAATAATTATAACTCAAACATAAATACACAACTTATAACTTACAATAAGCCCAAAATCCACTAAAGTTAGCTTCTAAAATACAGCTATATATATATTGTAATTCCCTCGTAAACAAGAGGAATCAAGTGATTCTGGAAGGTCATGGAAAAAAAGCTACCTTCTCCAAGTCACGTAATAATGGAATATTCTAGAAGGAAATCATTCACTTCCCACCCTCAATAAAAGTGTTGTCCTTGAAATTGACCAATAATTTTAGAGGCTTGTTGACAATGTCTAAAGTAAGGTCAGGATTTAGGTCAAACAAGCCAAGGTCAAAACTTGTTTACAATCTAAGTCAGCCTATTTACAGTTAAAGTGATTAAGCTGAACTTTCTAGAACAATTTCCCAATTAATGGATATTAAACCCTAAATGATAAATTTGGATTTAACAATTAAAAAAAATAATTTAAATTCAATAGCCATAACACTGACCATAAATATATCTTGGAAAACACAGCCAATTATGAATTATTGTTTTCATAAAAAGGCAAAACAGATTTAAATTTAACATCAATTTTCAAGTGCCAAAACATTGTGATGTTTTGTTGATCCATTATCTGATAATCGGACTTGAAATGTTTTGAAGCTGATATGTCTATTTTATACTTCTAGCTTTCGAGTCAATATGCTGAAAGACATGTATACATTTGCATTTTGTTGTACATTTCTTTAAAATCACCTTTACTATAATGCATATACAAAGTTTCAATACATTAAAATTGGTTTTGTATTACCACTGTTATGTGGGACCACCTGCCTTGAAAGACCATATTCTCAATGCACATATTTATTGATTGTATAGTTGTATGACCAGTTATGAGAGACCATAACTCTGGCAGAAAGGGTGGTATTTCAAGAGATGTTTTAATGTACTGAATAAATGCTTCTGTGGATGGGCTTCTATGTCTGTCGTTTAAGCGAGAAACTGATTATTATCATTTTCCAACTGATATTTGTACTGTAAAATTACAAATGATCCAAGCACAAGATGACAAATGTACAAGAATTGGAACCAATAGTAAAGTTTTACATTTTGCTGAGGATGAAAAGCCTGCTTTATATATACTGGGTCATGGGACTGATACCCATTGTAGGCAGGGTTCAAGCTGATCAATTCCTTTTGCATTCATTCACTTGGAGATTGGTAGTTTCATTTCCTTTGCAGACAGCCACCAATCTGTCGATCCAATCCAAGCAAGCTTGGCCATAAGGATTAAAGGTTCTGGGAAATAGAATAAATCATCATAATGGACAAAAGCCTCCGATGTTTAAACTGCTTCACTAGTCGAGACATAAGCATCATCTGGAAACAGCTCCGCCTGATGATCAATGACATACCTGAAGATACAAATAATTTAGGAGTTTTATGATAAGTGAAATTGTCAAATCACAAAACTGGTGGAAAGCAACATAATTTTCAGTAATTGTTGCAAGAATTAAAGCTGCTGACGTCACTGAAATCCGTAGACTCCCACAAAAGAGCTAAACTGAGAAAGGTTCATGACAAAATTTTAAAATACAGATTTACTTTTTCTGACCTAAAAATGTTTCAAAACTGAAATGAAGGGATTAAGAATGGGAGAATATGTTTAATGTTCACCAGCAAAAGCAATTTTATGTGGCAGGATTTGTACCTAAACTGTTAAGAATACTAAAATAAATATGACGATTCAACAAAAAACACGGTAATTCATGGCACATCATACAAGAATGATGCCACTGAAACTAATCTCTGTTCATGTCTGTACTTCAGACGCAGGTTTTCATTCCCATGTAATGAAACCTGAACCATGTCAAATTTGTGAAGATATCAACAAACATTGTTTTACCAATCACAGCAGTGATATTCCAGATGTCAATGAATAAATAAATATTTGTTTTTCTTGTAACACAATTAAAATCTTTTTGCATTCAAGTTTTTTTATCAAACGTTTTTCATTATAGTTTTTCCCACCTAGACAAGACTGGTAAAGGAAGCCCTTCGGTTATAAAGGTTGGGCTAATAAAAACTGGCATTGGCATTTACAATTTCCTGTATTTATTGATCACTGATCTTTTGATTTATATAACCATTTCCTGCATTCATCAGCATTGATTATTAACTTTTGTCTTCTATAACATGTTTGTACAGAAAAGGTTTCATGTTGAGCTCAGACGTACAAAATAGATTGCTTGTACAGAAATAACAACAAAGTAAAACTAGTTCACCCAAAAACTCATTAAAAGAATTTTAACTGTTTATTCCTTTAACCCAGGCTTAAACTATATATTGCCTAGAAGGAATTGGAAGAAGTGGATATGGCACCATCCGGCAAAGTGATACCTTCATGAACAGTGGAAAAGATCCCAAGGACATTCCCATCATAACACTACAGAAGAACATTCCCATCATAACGCTATAAAGACATTCCCATAACACTACACAGACATTCCCATAACACTACAGAGGGACATTCCCATAAGAAAACTACTGAAGGACATTCCCATCAAACCAATAAAGAGGGCCATTTCAATCAGAATACTGTATAGGGACATTCCAATACTTTCCATTGGAATACTACTGAAGGGCCTTTCCATCAGAACACTAAAGTGGGATATTCCCATCATACAATTACAGGACATTCCCATCAGAACACTTGAGGGACAGTCCCAACATAACACTACATTCCCATCAGAACACTAAAGAAGTATTCCCATCATAACACTAAAGTGGGATATTCCCATCAGAACACTACAGAGGGACTGTTCCAACAGAACACTACATTCCCATTAGAGCACTACATGGGGAGATTCCCATCAGAACATTATAGAGGGTCATTCTCATCATCTCCATCCAACAATACAAAAAGATATCAGAACACAATAGAGGGACCATTCCATATTAACAGTACAAAAGGACATTCCTATAAAAATGCTACAAAGGGACATTCATTCATGACACTACAGGACATTCATAAAAAACACTAAAGGGACATTCCTATCACAGCACCAAAAATGGACAATCCCATCAGAACACTTCAGAGGGACATGCATATCAGAACACTACAGAAGAACATTCCCATCATCTCCATCAGAACACTACAGAAGGACATTCCTATCATCTCCATCAGAACACTACAGAAGGACATTCCTATGAACTCATAAAAAACTACAGAAGGACATTCCCATCAGAAAACTACAGAAGGACATTCCCATCAGAGAACTACAGAAGGACATTCTCATCAGAACACTACAGAAGGACATTCCTATGAACTACAGCAGAAAACTACAAGTGACATTCCCATCAGAACACAACACTGGCTTAAAGTATACAGGGGACTACTGAGGTGTTACTAATTACTTTCCTTTTATAATTGGTCTGCTTTAAAGTGTTATAATGGACACAGTTTATGAAATGAAAGAAAGAAAAATGTTTTTTCAAACCCATGACCTGCCACATCCACATCCAGTGTACTATTGACACTTAGTCCTACACTCTGCATTTTTCTCTAAATATATCCATCACAAGTCTTACTTAGTGTGATGAGGTCTTAGATGGACAGCACTGTAAAGATGCAGGAAAACTGATGGGAAACTGCCCATCTTAGATTGAATGATCTGACTACAAAATCTATTTATATCAGACTTGTATCTACATTTGGCAGATATAATCCAGTTCAGGATGGAATGTGCTGAGCAAATATCCAAATTTGGAAGGCTCCCACAATAACAGTTTTTACTGATATCATATACATGATACATACATATATATATGTACTGGTAAAATATTTCTATACAATACTTTATATCACTGTAAGAAGAAAAAATCTGCCTATTGACAGGTATGGTGAGTCTACATGACTGACTTTCAGCACCTATTATTTTAAAATACAGTTTCTTCTCTCTCTCCTTGTTTGGAAACTAAAAAAGAAACAACTTGCTCCACACCCAGTTTTCTTATTACATATTGCAATCATACAGTAAACCATCTATTTTACCTCGGGCATTTATTATGTAATAACAATAGGATCTTCGCACACAACAATTTATGGCAGATATGCAAATGGGGCTACAATGAAATTGCATCTGCAGTCTTAACAAAAGAATTAATTGCATACAAAAGTGGATGGAACCTTAACTCTACAACAAAGTGCATTTTTTATCTGAATAACCTTCATATTATAGAAGAAGAGATTCAAAACTAAACGCCTTCAACACAAACGTATATTGGCATGGTTGCCGGTGACCTTTATTTACAAGAAAGCCTGCTTGTTTTAATAATTAGATCTTAGTAAACTTTTATGTTGTTTTTGATGGCAACAAGAACTTAATATTTTATGGCAGAACTTGAGTCATATCAATGCTAAAACCCGGATGATACCAGAGATATTCCTACATCTTTTGAAATGGGCCATAGGGCTAATATAAATGGATAAATTGCACACAATCATGCTGAATTGGGAGATTTCCCAAGACAAGGAAATAAATCCTAATTTAGTTTTGACTACATGGTAAGTTTTGTCTGTTATGGATCAAGCGAAATCCAATATGGCGGATAAAGAGAGGCATGGTAGCCTTGATTTCAAATGCACCAATCATATTGTAGAACTGTATTCCGATATACATGCGATACATTTTTATCAAAATAGAACAGTGTGCCCGTTCTAAACTGAAAATTTCAAGGAAATTTTTATTTATTATTTTTTCAATTAAATAATGTATTATTTGCCCCAAAAATGTACTCATATTTAGGTTCAAAATACGGAACAACACGAGACAGTTGGCAGCTATGGAAGAGCATGAATGTGTACCAAATGATTTGATTCACTTTCAGATTTTTGAAAGCTGCATTTCCATTGGCTACCGGTAACTCAAGAACATGACCTTTAAGCAGTCATCATCAGATCTTCATGTAGGACAGTGCAGGTCTGATTTTAATCAGAATGATTTTCTTTTTTATTTTATTTTTTAAAATCCAAAGCAATACAGATCTTATACTTTAAGTGTCAATAAAATATAAAAGAGAAACGCTGTATACAAGCTTTTGAAAGTTACTTACTCCAAAAAATACTTTGTCAGCTTTACAAAAGCATTCAGTTTATGAGTGGCCATGTCCATCTTGGAAAGAAGGGCTGGAAGCTTTACTGAAATAGATATAGCAAAAGTTATCTTTCAAACATGTCTCTCATTCTTTTACCAAAATAGATATAGTGAAAGTTACCTTTGGAAAGAAGGCCTGGAAGCTTTACTGAAATAGATATAGCAAAAGTTATCTTTCAAACATGTCTCTCATTCTGTTACTGAAATAGATATAGTGAAAGTTATCTTTGGAAAGAAGGCCTAGAAGCTTTACTGAAATGGACACAGCGACAGTTATCTTTGGAAAGAAGGCCTGGAAGGTTTATTGATATAGATATAGTGAAAGTTATCTTTGGAAAGAAGGCCTGGAAGCTTTACTGAAATAGATATAGCAAACGTTATCTTTCAAACATGTCTCTCATTCCTGAATTGGGAGAGCTGTTTGTTTCTGAGAGCGAAAGACAGACCGAGAGAAACTTATTTTCATGGAAGCTCTTTTAGGTCACCATTTTCAGAAAAATGGCATGCTGAGTGTCCAGACAGAAGAAATGGACCTAGCTGCATCATGATTTGCATCACAATAAATGTCTTTGATATAATAATAATAATAATAATAATAATAATAATAATAATAATAATAATAATAATAATAATAATAATAATAATGATAATATTAATGTTAATAATACTAATAATTAGGACTTGCAATCGCTAGAAGCTCTAAGCACTTTACAACATTGGACAACACCTATAACATAAAAATTCATTTATAATGATATGATCACACCAAAAGCAAGCACCATGAAACTAGAAAACATAAAACATGCTAAAAATATTTAAAGTAGGAAACATTATTAGGTCTTTAAGTTTGTTACTGCAGTCAAAATAGGTGAGTTTGAAGAGCATTCTTGAATGGGATCACTTTGTCTTTGTGTCTAAGTTCATTCCATATTGCTGTGCCCTGGTATGAGAAAGAACGTTGTCCATATGACTTTATTTTCATAGTGGGAATAATGAGTGTAAGATTGTCAGAATAGAAGCGTAAGTATATTGCTGGTGTGTACACATGGGTGAGGTCAGATAGGTATGTTGGACTGGAGTCTGTCATTGAAATGTAGCACTTAGAACAAATTCTGTGTTTGATTCTGGATTGAATGGATAGCCAGTGTAGGGTACAGAGCAGCGTGATGTGCTCTGATCGTGGTACTTTAAGGATGATCCGAGCAGCTGTGTTTTTAACTTTTTCGAAGTTTCTTAAGTAGGTATTGAGGTGAACCTGACAGAATTGAGTTACAATAGTCCAGTCTTAAAAAAAACATACAAGTGTTTTAGTGGCATCTACTGAAAGATATTTGCGATTGGAGTTGATGCATCTCAGCTCATAAAATGCCAACTTGCATATGTTCATGACATGTTGTTGCATAGTGTACAGAGAAACACCTATGTTTCGCACCGACTGTGTTAATTTAATGTTGGTGTTGCTGATATTTAATGCTTGCAGTAAAGGATGTTAATGAGAAAGTATTTGTGTTGTGACCAGAATGGCCTCAGTTTTATCATCATTCATCTGCAGCTTGATACATGTCATCCATGATTTCAAATCAGAATTGCACCTCTCTACACCTTGGATGGTAGCATAAACTTCAGTTGGGTGGCTAGATTAAAATTTGTACCACATTTGTATTATACACACACATTAAATATATTTAAATGATATTCACAACACTAGTATCAAAGATGCGATAAATATTTTTGATATGATATGTACAATAATAGCATCATACATGTGATACAAATCTTTGATATGATATGCACAATACATGTATATGGCTATTATTGTGCCGTTTGCTATTTCGTAATTCTTTAGTTGTAGTATTTTGAATGCCTTTTTCCGTTAGTTTCTTCAAACCACATTAACCATTCATCCTTTATTACTGGAGCAAAACACATAACGCGACCCATTTCCATGCTTGCTTTGTTGATTCGAATTTATTTTCTATATATGAAGTCTGCAATTAATATTATTCTTCAATAAACCTTTCTGACATAGCTTGCTTTGTATTTCGAATATGTCAGGGGAGGCATGTTCTAACCTTGATAAACTTGTGGTCTAGCTCTTCTAGCCTTTCGTGTCAATATGATACGCTAAACTTAATCTTATAAATCGCGTTTTTATTATTGGTTTTTCATTCTTTCATTTTGATAATAAATATAATTTCTTTATGTGGTGAATAAACATTATCTACCATTGTTTTTCCTATAGTCCATAGATTTGCAACTTTTTGTTTCATAGTACTTTTATCACTGCGGTGTCCTGGATTCACGCTGATTTTGTAAAACGTTTAGGGAAATAATTTGCAACACATTTCGTATTAAAATAAATCGCATTCGGTGAATCATTGATAGCTCATCGCACTCCTAATTCATCTATTTGTTAAGTAAATATTTCACATCTCATAACTTATGTTGGGTAATTTTTTCAGAACAGGCTCTTCTTTTCAGCTACATATAATTCGTATCTATTTATGCGTTATTTTTTCTCTAAAGATTGACTTTGGGATGTCCAAGAAGGTGATACCAGGAGAAAAGACCCAGACGCTATGTGGAACGGCAGATTATATGGCTCCTGAGATGGTTTTAAAAAAAGGGCACGACACAGCGGCAGATATTTGGTCTTTGGGAGCTCTTGTTTTTGAAATGCTTTCTGGCAGGTAAGAATGACAAACACTATACGGTAGTTACAAACGGTTTGCAGTGCACCAACACCTCAGTGTGTGTGTGTGTGTGTGTGTGTGTGTGTGTGTGTGTGTGTGTGTGTGTGTGTAATACATGCAATCCAACAGCGCGAAGATATATTTTTGTGCAGCTCAAGTTACGATAGCTAACATTTTAATATATCATTATGTAGATGTATGCTTAACATATAACAGAGAATATAATCATCTACATTAGTCCTCTCTTACCAACATGACACATTTGAAATCTGAACAGTATGTAAACCATATCGATTAAAACAATTATCATACATATACTCTGTCATAACCATAAAAAAATAAAGAACTTTAATTTATACATTTTAAAAACTTTTTATTAAAAACATTTACCAACCCTGTGATTAAAAATATAAGACCGCATGATGATCGCATGCACTACTTTCTACCTCGACATTTGACGGATGCATCTGTCACCTACCGTGAGAATGTGTCTGTGTCTTTATCCGATGCATTTTTTTTGTACTTTCAACCGAGACCGATACAGCGAAATTGCTTCGGACAAAATATAGTACTCGAGTTATTGTGACTGATGATGGCATGCACTACTTTACATTCTACCTCTACATTTGACCGATGCATGTCAGTTGCCGTTTTCAGTTACGGTCATCGCATCGGATGCAACGAATGGTAAATGCGTATTTAACCTTTGACATCGTGTATATTCACATGAATCTCACAAATACAATTGTGAAATATTTACAATATCTAGTTCTACAGAGGCGTAGCGGGGGGAGGTGGGGGCATAGGGGGACAGATGTGACCGAACGCCAGACTAGTGGAGGCGTCAAAATGGGCTTTGAAATAAATAGGTTGTATGTGGCATTTCATAATATCATTATATCGCGTGTAATGTGACCGTATGCACTATGCAGCTATGCATTAGTTTTTTTCTCTTCCCTTTAATAGCCGTTGGTGTTACATTGGGTGATGGTGATTTTATTGATGAAAATAATGGGTTTCAGAGTTTCAGAGTTGAGGGGAAGAGGGGGGGGGTTCGTAAAAATGAATCTTGTTCCCGGGCTCGAAACACTCTAACTAGGCCTCTGTAGTTCTAGTATGTGATAATTTATTTCCATTATGTGGGATAACTCAGAAGAGATAGAAGGCACATGATGGAGACATGACATATTTCCTAAAACATTTCAACATATATTTTTTTTATTATTATCTTAAGTAAACGTTGAAAAAAACTTGTATGTTGGTTCGTTTGTGTTATTATTTCTGTACCTATTTATAAGTACCTAGTCAGCATATGAAGTGGTGTATTTTTCAACAGTTGCATTTCGTCTTCCAGCTCCCTCTTTGCAGACAAGGATGATAATGACATGCAGACTTGTAATAATATCTTACAAGGGATCAATGATGCTGTCTTCCCAAATGAAATTAGGAATATCGCCGAAGATTTCATACGGAAATTATGCAGGTAAGAACGAGATTGATGCTGCCGTCTTCCTAAATAATATAAGAAACATTTCGGAAGGTCTATTTCGTAAACAATACAAGTGAGAAATCAATAGATGATGTTATCCTCTGAAGGGATATAGGAACACTGAAGATTTTATATGGAATTTATGCAGGAAAAAAGGTATTTTAGTAGTAGTTTTCATCGTTCTAGTTATCTGCCAGAAATGTTATTTCAAAGGAGTTGAACGATGACAGTACTCTGACTAATATAGGCATCAAGAACAAAAATGAAGACAACAAATGTCTAACCTCCAGGTACACAAAATCAAAACCTACACGATTTTAAATTAACACATTTTAAATGTTCGCTGGATAGTGGTTAAACATACTTTGTGATTAAAAGAAAAATTAGGCTTGTAGGTAACTCAGTAGATATATAACTCTGCCTGTCGCGTTTCAGTGGATGTATACGTGACACTATTTCTCCGTGCTTCTTTTAGATTCTAGAAGAATTTGAAAAAGGGAACAACACAGTTGATCATATCATAGTATATAAAAAATTAGAGTTTAAATGCTAATGAAACTGTAAAACTCACCATAGTCTTTCTTCACGTGTGTAGATAACTATATCCTGTTTTCCACTTGTTTATTGCTGTAAATAACGTGTAGGCTGAACATCTATAGTCACACTTGTTCATACAACGACAAAGTGAATAAGAATTTTGCCGTTATTTCATTATTATCTTTTTTCTTATTTACAATATTTCATATCTCTGTCATAGAGATTGCACTGTTCCTTAAGCCTCACGGGCGTCAACCATTTGTTTTAAAGATAACGTGCAAACAATGGAAGGAATATGATGCTTTTGTCTGTTGCATGACGGTATAGTGTAGAACATAATGAATCAGTCTATATATATTTAGCTTTATAACAAAACACACAACTAAAAATTTAAAAATAAATTTACATGTCATACTATGACATGTAAATTTATTTTTAAATTTTTAGTTGTGTGTTTTGTTATAAAGCTAAATATATATAGACTGATTAGACTGAATAGATCCACCATGTGCATAATTGATGTATATATGATACATTGACGAATTTCATTCAAGCATTGGCTTTATTCTATTTCCTTTATTTGCAAGGAATAATCCTGTCAACCGCCTCACCGCGCAGGAAATACCAATGCATGGATGGTTTGATGGATTCCAATGGGAGGACTTACGAGGGAGAACAATGGAACCACCTTTTATTCCAAAGGTTATAACCCCCTCTCTTTCTCTCTCTCTCTCTCTCTCTCTCTCTCTCTCTCTCTCTCTCTCTCTCTCTCTCTCTCTCTCTCTCTCTCTCTCCATAATTTTTTCTGAATCACACCCATCTCCACACCAAAACAAACAAACAGATAAAAAAGGTAACATTACAATGATACGCAGAAATAAACAAACTGCAAGATAATTAATTGCTGTGAATTCGCCGTTAATCTTGGTATGCCAATTGTTTTGGATTACGCGATTCCTTTAAACATCTGATTTAAGAGCCATTTACAGAGACAACTGGACCCTCATTGCCATCCGATGCATATCCATCTTTAAGTATACACTAATACGACAGTTTCTAAAAAGTAAATAAACACAGTTTTGGTATCATACAAAAATGAACGGATTAGTGGTATTTTTAATCATGCATCCCATAATATGATGTAACACATGGCATTATTTTTATATGCCCTTTGTCCCTGTTATCTTGTTCAGACAACTATTTACACTATAAAAAATATCCCCATCTATGGTTATTGTTGGTCACGTCAAGTAATATTGAGAAATGAGAGAATGGTATTTTAACCGTTGCTTTGTTTTATTTTTTATGTCCGTCTCTCTCGATATTTTAATTTCCTTGTTTTTGTTTGTTCCGTCGTTGATTGTTTACAAACTATATATTAACCCAAGACGTATGTGTTTCTTTATTCAGGTCAATTCCTCAGTTGATGCTAGTAATTTCGATTGTGAAAGCTTCTCAGAAAAGGTTGATTATCCACGCATTGATGACGTAACAAGCTGGGACCCGGACTTTTAGCTCAGTTCTACGATTCCCACCTTGTATCTGTCAACTTCGATTTTTCTCAGATGACACGAAATTAAGTACTTGTGAAAGGAAACAATGTAATCATGATCTTAGAAGCTAACAAAAACGCTTATCATTCACAAAATCACTGAAGTATGCAAATCAGTTGCAGAGTCTACACATATCTGTGAACAAATATTTTGCTGGACCTTTGTCAGGGATTGGCATCAAGTTGTGGGAGTCGCACATACTTGATATAGATATGCAAAATATATGCATAATACAAGCCAATCATGGGCAAAAACAATCACATTAATCGTTCATTTTATATTTTTAAAAAACAGAATTCAAAACTTTTGAAAAGATAATGAAACGTTTAATTATAGATTTTTATATGCTTTACAACCCAATTGATTTCTATGGAAGTGCGTGCTGTTTTTGCTGACACCTCTTAAATTTCCATTCCAAGCCTATTTGGCGTTGTCAGTATTTTCAAGGCGTCCCCTGGTAAGAACTGTTCTGGATAACCGAAGGTTTAGTTATTTAAAGTGACTATTTGTTTGTTCGTAGTTTTTCTGATGGTCGTAATCCTAGGGTTTTCTGGTTCCATACTCACCGCCCTTCTGGTATTTTACCTGTTGGCCGTCTTTTCTTCTCCTTTCACCCTTTTCTGGTTCTAATTAGTTGCAACTCTTGCCAGGAATAATTATTATGCAAACTTACAATGTATTTTTACTTTGTATGTTATTGTTTAGAATATTACTTGGTATGGATGTTTCAAATCGTTCAAGGTTGTTTTTTTAATTTCAACCTATTTTGTTCTACAGTTGGTGTGTGTGAGTATGCGTCTCTCATTTCTCTTTGTGGCACCACTCTTTGATTTCTTGTCTCCTTTTAGAAGGTCATTGGTCACGCAGGGGATTGACCTAAGTTTGTTGTGTGTTTGTCACTGCTTCAGTATCTAGTTGGTTGTTGCTTCCATTGCGTCATAGTACTTCCTTGTGCTTTTGTTTGTTTTTACTTTTATCTGTTCTTCCACACCTTGAATTGTTGAGTTGTGCTCGATTTGTGGTAACTGCTTCTGTTTTTCTTCCCTGGTTGTCTGTCAGTTAGATCTGTAGATGCCTCTCTGGCTTCGATGTCTTTTACCTTGTCTGTTATTTCAATTTCCCGGTTTGTAAGTTCTTCTATCTCTTATGTCTGTTTGTGTAGTAGTTGTTGCGGTTCTCTGGCCTAAAGTTGTGTTAGCCTTTCTTCTCGTGAGAATGTAGTGTTCGTTTATGTTGTTTCCTTTGGAAGCGCACGCGTGGGTACAGTCAGTTTGTATAAAACAATTGAAACCAAGATTGGCATGTATAAAATATTCAGAATCGTTATTACTTCTGAAAACAAAAAAATTGTATGGTACACTTCTAAACAAGTACGCTTTAATTTACTAAAAATATAGTACTCTCATATGAGAATCCTAAAGGGATGATGCTTTTTCAAGAGATTTTGTATCACGTTCGTTCATGTTCAGCTATACTAATTTTATGTAAATAATGCCTTTTTCTCTCTTACTTTTCCTTTGTTTGTAACTAATACATTTTCCCTCTATTTCTTTTTCCTGTTTGTATCAATTTCCTGTGTTATTATTTCCCATGTTAGTATCGTTATCTGTGAAAAGAGGAAATACAAATTAATGATGATGAGTTACATTAAAAATGTTCAATGAAACGTTAAATTTTCATTTAAGTTTTGAAATTTCCAGAACTTAAAATAGAGTTCGTTGGTTGTTTTAATTATACACTCAAAACGTTCTTGACTTCACAAGTCCACGTATTTCCTGCCACATGACATTTGCCCAGTATTTTGCAAAACTCTATTAATAACATCTCTAATTTCTAATCCTGTTAGTCAATGGTTGAAATTCAATAATTTAACATTTCCTATACATTATATGTCTTAAGCAATTATATGTATTTCCTCCAATATTCCAATGCTTCAGTTATTCCACGTTATAGTACTATCGCACTCACGTGACCATCACTATATTTTATGTTGCTCGTATATTTGGACCCATGTTTTGTTTTAATTTGTTATTTGCTTGTTTTAGCTTTTTTATTTGTTTTGCTTTGCTTTGTTTTTGTTATTTTGTTTATATTAGTGTTTGAGGTTTTATTTCTTGTAAATGCTAAAACCGTACTTGAATTTGTTCATGAGTGTATTTGATCAATGGGAATAAAACATTTTGAAAAATGTAGAGTACTTTTGTCAGCATAAGAAACAATTATAACACTTATTATGGGGTTGATCATTTTTGGAATATGTTATATTACTTTCAAGTAGCACGAGATATTTCTTTCGTGAACATTTTGTCAAATAGCGTCGGAAAGGGTGCCAAGTGATAACATTTACAATTTAGCTTGCCTCGATGAACTACGACAGATTCATGCTATTACACGTCATCATTGCTAACCAAGGATCCGATATGATAACCCTATCTACAGATAGGTTTATCTCATCGGAACCTTGGCTAGCGAAGATGACTAGACGTTCTCTTTAGCTTCTTTCGTCATTTAGGGGTACTTTTATACATGCATTTGTGTTTTAATTAAATTCATTAGGAACCTTTTGCATTCAGTCATGTTTTCTGCAATAAAATACACATATTGTTATACCTGGAATCTTGAATCTTCATCGAGAGCTGCGTGTTGACAAATACCACACCTTGACTACAAATATAGGTGACAGTGACGCTGATTTTAAGTTGCGCTGACCATGGTTAAAATATGTCATGTTTATTTTTTTAAATTTCTGTTCACGCTAGAATCACAAATCTAGATGGAAACAATTGTTTGCATATTTATTAGTATCACACCTTACCACCAGAGAAGGTCAGTGTGACCTATAATTAATATGTTATTGCATTAGCTTAAGAGTTCATCTTAAATTGCTGACCATTTAGGTTTCATGCAGGCAAGTTGTATACATACCGACAGACCTCGAGTCATAAGGGGAAAGTATTCATATATTTGTTCATACACTATCGTCATAAAAAAAAATCATGGAACTGTGACATATTTTCCAGGCTTCACCTACTTTAGTTAATAATATAGAAAACAAATATACAAATGTACGAATCCGGATTAATCTAGCTTCATAGCAATTTATAAAAGAGCTTCTCGTGCTAACTTTAATATGACTAAAGATACTAACGTATTGAATGTCATATAACGTATAACGTATTTGCCTGTTTTTATGCTGATTGGATGTACTTCCAAACTTCATGAAGTATACAGCTGCAATTGAGGTATTTTGAAAACAAATATAAATGGACCGAATAATAGTTGTTGTTGTTGGCTTGACTTTGCTTGCGAAGATTTAGAAGGGGGATGTCCACGTCTATTGCTCGCGCGCTGGTGGCTGATAAACTATTCTGTGAGAGGCATGTCCGTCCACAGAGGCTGCAGGGGAATGTCTGGGTGGTGGTTGATGCTGCCGATGGTTCCCGGTATTTTCTTTGCCATCGTTTTTCCGCCAAGCTGGCCCGTCTATTTTGTCCAAAAGCGGTAGTGGCTCAGTGAGCTGTACTTCGCCAGCTTTCACGGTTTGTGATCCCATTGGCGTTGCTAGATGCCACACGTGGTGAGGGTCTTTTTCAAGGAGTCTTTATATCTCTTAAGAGGTGCCCCTCTATCACGGTGGCAAGTGGACAGTCATACAGTGCGATCTTTGGCAGGCGATGATCCTCCATCCTGGACGCGTACCCTGCCCAACGTAGCTGTATCGTCACTTGCATTGCCTAAACGCTGGCGATCCCTGCTTGTTTGTGGACTTCAATGTTGATGACGAGGTCACTCCAAAGAATGTTGAGGATAGTGCGGAGAAGGCGCAGATGGAAGCGTTCAAGGTGGCGACTATAGGTTACCCAAGATTCATCGCCATATAGAAGGGTGGTCAGTACGACAGCTCAGATCGTTGTACCTCTTGGGATTGGCACTGTACAACACTCGTTTATAGAGTCTGCTGAAGGTCTTGTTTGCCTTGGCCAGTCTTATGTGTGGACAACAAGGACAGTCTCATTGGCAAAGAGAAGTCATTTGTTCATTGTTTCCAAAGTCTTAGTGTGGGCCTGAAAACGCCTTACGTTAAAGAGGTTTCCATCAGTACGAAATCAGATATAGATGACATCTTCGTCATTGAGGCCTTCTGTTGCTTTTTGTAGCATCACGCTGAAGAAGATTGAGAACAGTGTGGGCGCTGAATCGCAGCCCTGTTCACTCCATTTACAATGGGGAAGGTTGGTGACAGGTCGTTATTGTTTCTGACCTGACCAAACTGGTCTTTATGAAGTTGGATGATCATGGTAAGGACATTTAGAGGACATCTCTACTTTTCAAGGATTTTCCATAGTCCATTTCTGGTGACTGTGTCAAATGCCTTCGTCAGGTTCACAAATGTGAGCTATAGTCCTATGTTTTTATTTCTTCTGGATCTGTGTCAGGATGAACACCATATCAGTTGTGCCCCATTTGGCTCTGAAGCCACATGACCGCTCTGGAGCATGTTCTTCTGCAATGGGGAGAGGGGTACCAGTCTGTTTTACAACACTATAGCAAGGATTTTGCCTGCAATGAAGAGCAGATTTATCCCACGGTAGTTTGAGCAGTCAGAAATTCTCACTTGTTTTGTACAATTTAATGATGACTGCGTCTCTGAGGTCTTTTGGAAGTTTCCCTTGCTCCCAGCAGCAAATGAAGAACTCGTGAAGTTTGGTGTGTAATGCTGAGCCTCCACTCTTCCACACCTCAGGCGGTATACCGTCGTTTTCGGCAGCCATTATATTCTTCATCTGTTGTATGGTTGTTACAATCTCTTGCAGTGAGGGTGCCTGATCGAGTTCCATCTCAGGTGGCTGTTGTGGGATGCGATCATTAGCTGCATCCTGGACTGTACGGATGGTGCTGAAGAGGGTCTAGAAGTGATTCAGCGGTTTAGGATAGATTCCCTGTCGGTAAGTAGCTCTTGGCCAATTGCACTCCGTAGGAGGCTCTGTATTTGGACGGGAGGAGCATACACTGCTTTCAAAGCTTCATAGAACCCTTTTTAGTCACCAGTTTCAGCGTTCAGCTGTGTCCTTTCTGCAAGTTTTGTCCACCATTCAGATTGTATGTCCCGGAGGTTCCACTGGAGGGATCTTCAGATAAGGCTGAAGGCTGCTTTTCATCTGTGGACAGGATGGTTGAGCAAGAAGGGCTTGGTACAATGATCTCTTTTTGGCAAGCAGTTCTTTGATTTTTTGGTTGTTTTCGTCAAACCAGTCTTTGTTTTAGTGGTGAATTCAGGGATTTCTTCTGAGGTTTGCAGAATGTCAGCCTTGATGTGATACCACATCTTTTAAGGAGGTAGATCTGACTGACTAATAAAAAATATAAATACACACTGAATGTAAATGTACTTTAAAAAAAGATGACATTGTGAATAAAAAAGTCGATAATATATTAGCTGAAATGGCGACTGAAGAATTATTACCAAAATGAATTATACAAAAATATATATCCGATTCAATAGTTGTTACTGTAACTGATGTTTAGAAACTGATTGTATATCTGTAACATCAGCTGGTATAGAACGGAGTTTACAGCTGTTAGGTTTGCAAGTATTGTTAAATCTACAACTCGCTCTAATACCGTGTCAAGTGTTCTGATTTACCTAACGTACTTATATCAAATTACCACTCAAACATAAAAGGCTTAAATATACACATGTGATAAAGACGTACTGGCAACCATTATTCATATTCATGTTTGGTAATCATGTCAGTTTAAAAGCCATTAGCTGAATTTACTTTAATGATGCCGAGTCCACTGATGACGACTATAATGATCACAACCCAAAACATACTGACTCCAATAATGACGACTAGAATGATCCCGACACTAATGATATTGAATCCAATGATGACGATAATGATAAATGACGATAAATCTACAACTCGCTCTTATACCGTGTCTAGTGTTCTGATGTACCTAATGTACTTGTATCAAATTACCACTCAAACATCAAAGGCTTAAATATACACATGTGAGAACAACGTACTGGCTGCCAATATGAGTATACATGTTTGGTATCCAAAAAGTGGTAATCACGTCCGTTTAAGAGTCATTAGCTGAATTTACTTTAATGATGCCGAGTCCACTGATGACGACTATAATGATCACAATCAGAATTATATTGACGACTATTATGATCCTGACTAATGATTCCAATGATGACGACTATATTGATCCTACCCAAATAATATTGACTCCAATGATGACGACTATATTGATCCCAACCCTAATGATATTGACTCCAGTTATGAAGACTATAATGATCCTGACTAATGATGCTGAATTCAATGATAAAGACAATATTAATCCTGACTAATAATGCTGACTATATTGATGAATACTTCACTGATCCTGACTAATGATTGTAACTCTCCTGATGACGACTATAATAATCCTGATTTCAATGATGCTGACTATAATGATGACGGTCATATTGATCCTGACTAAGGATGCTGACTCCAATGATGACGACTATGATGATTCTTACTTTAAATATGCTGACTCGGATGTCTATAATAATAGTGTGTTTGTACGACGTATCCACTGTATTCAAGACACAGTCATACATCTTGATCTACTAATAATGAGGAATTTGATGAGGCGTATTATAAAAGATTATATATATATATAAAATCACTACAATAATTGGACCATATGACTTTAATAATGCTGACTAAATTGATGACGCCGATAAAGATCCTGACTAATGCGGCCGACTCCTATGATGACGACTATAAAGATCCTGACTAATGATGCTTACTCGATAGATGACAACTATAATGATTCTGACTAATGATGCTGACTCGATAGATGAGGACTATAATGATCCTGACTAATGATGATGACTTCCATGATGACAACTATAATGATCCTGACTCGCATGATGACGTCTATAAAGATCCTGACTAATGATGCTGACTTCCATGATGACGACTATAAAGATCCTGACTAATGATGCTGACTCGATTGATTACGACTATAATGATCACTGCTAATGATGCTGACTCCCATGATGGCGCCTATAAAGATCCTGACTAATGATGCTGACTCGGATGTCTATAATAATAGTGTATTTGTACGACGTATCCACTGTATTCAAGACACGGTCATACAGCATGATCTACTGATAATGAGGAATTTTGCTGAGGCTTATTATGAAAGATTATGTGAATAAATGCCATGTATGCAATCACTGCAATCACTGGATCATATCTCTTTAATCTGACTTTGAATGAAAGAATGTATATGCACTGCCATTTATAACTATATAAGTTTAGAATGTTTAAAATCTGGATAGCTTTCACGGCAGGTATGTTATATCATTCGCATCAATTAAAATTAATGCACGGAGCAAGGTTTATAACAGGCTAATACGATATATTGATGTTAATGGATATATATTACGTTGTCAAAATGTTAATACTATCCGGAAGAGACGCTTCATACTTCACGAAGTACCGTAAGCATTTTGTTTAAAGATAACTTCATCTGTAGTATCTAACTCGTTTCAAACATCAAATATTGATTTTATCCATGCCCAGAAACACAATTTAACACAGTTTTTAATATTATTATTAAAATCCTTAATCAGAATGATAGAGGTCTACCATAAGCAAGATAACTTCTTTACTTAAAGAAATTTAACATTTTCAAAAATATACTCTTAAATTTAACAGCTTCAAATTACGTAATAGACACAGAACACTGATATGTCCGTTTAAAATCAACTTAAGTGAGTTGTAGTGATGCGTTCTTTGGGTGCATGATAACCACTTGTTAAAATAACTTCTGTTGTTTGGTATGAAAGATACATCAACAACACAATAAACCATTAATTATAACCATCCCCAATCAAAAGTAGCATATGTTCATTCTAATAATTATACATTCTACTGCTATATTTCCTGGGTTATCATCGTTACAATAACAATGTGCGAAATGAAGTGTTGTTTATATCTGTCATTTACTCTGACAATCTCGTATTGGTCATTTCATGAATAAGACTAATGCACAGAGGTTGATTACTGCCATAATTATATGCGTGTAATCATTCTTGATGCATTATTGTATATGGCTGCTTGCAAGTGGTACGTTTATAGTTGAACCCACATATCTTGATGCAAATTGTGCGTGACAGTTTGCAAGTGCTACTTTCCGTCTGCATTTTTGTAAATGGCTGCTTGGAAGTGCTATTTTTATAATTCTAGTTATGAATTTTATTTTCCTCAATGATGCAATCTGTAAATTGATGCTTGCACCTGTTTCAATTTATTTTCCTTCTGCGTCATTGTATCTTGCCAAGTACTAATTGATTATGTAGTTTGTTGCAGGGCAAACGCTATGTCCGTTACTACAAGTTTGGTATGTTTTGTTTATAAACTTGCCATATCACAATTCCATCATTCTAATTGCTCTTTTCATACAGATTTGGCCTTGCAACAATGTAAATACTAAGTTTTATCAGTATTCGTTTTGTTGTCCAAATGGTGTCGCCATCTGTTATCATAATGGCATAATAGAGGTTAGCATGGCATTATGACAACAGATGGCGTCCTAAATTTGTAAAGTTTTGCCGTTGCAAGAAATAATTAATGTTCCCCATTGAGCTTTACGGCATTCATTTTGTGTCGATAAATATTGTAATTCTTTCACTCCTTTTTCTTAAGGTGTACTATAGCAGTCGTGCTCTAAAACCATGTGCTTTCTCAAAGATTTCAGTGATTTCTAGCAACTTACGAAAACAAAACGAATACGCTGGATCAGGGTGGTCCGTCTTTATCAATCCCAGTTTTGACACACTTAAGTATTTACTTTCACCGTTTAAGAAATCTACTTCTTAGTGATTTCTCTCCTTACCTCGGAAACATAAGTTATTCTTAGCACAGTAAGGATCAGTAATGACAATGATACATTCACTCGTAGTCTTTATAACAAGCTCTCATTAGACGAACTCTGGTTGTCATCCAGTCAAAAGGGTTACAATCGAATCGTCAACTGAGAGAGAGAGAGAGAGAGAGACAGAGACAGAGAGAGACAGAGCAATATTTGGACCTTATTCAACAAGTTTTGTAAATTCAATAGTTAATTATTATTCATTTGATATTATTTTTATCACAGTTTTTATTTCAGTAAGAATTATTTAGATAGAAAGAAGAACGAACAATTCCCTTTATTCTGACAAGACAGACGTTGCACCTTTCATTTGTTGCGCATAAAAATAGTCTAAAAACGTAAATTCAACTAGTAAAATTAAATTTTTTTTTCTCTCAAAAATACTATGAATAAAAAAAAAAGAGTCCACCATAATAAATAGAATATTGTACACAGACCAAATCATTTTTTAACACATAATGTCAAATGCGTATCATGTTACATTGTTTGATATGGTACACTTCATTGGTTAGAGTACATGTTAATCATACAATGTCACTTTAACAACTAAACATTAGTGTTGTGATATTTATGTGAAAAGCGGATTAATGCATGGATAAATATCCACATTCACTGTAACTTCTTGTGACCAGATATTTGCATTATTTGATTTGGAATAGTAGACTGAACAGAATATTCAAATTTCATTTTAAACTCGGAATCACATGTTTGATACGTAAATATGCAGTGGCTGTATAACCTATTTTAGTTTAGAGACTGGTTAATGTCCAGATTCTTCAGTGAACAGAGGTGAGTTTATGTACTTCTGTAAGTTAACATTTAAATCACGCTAGTATTAAGGGTGGATTCCGTCTTCAGATATACCGCCACTCGACCACACCCACACCCGCTATTAACCGAGCAATATTGTAGTTTTACTTGCTATTACTATTGCTCTTGTCATTGAGTTTTAGCCATTTTGCATGTTATAATATGTTCTAAATAGCATAAAAACCCATGTGTGGGTAGAATTGCCATATTGAAACAATCTAGCTCATTTTCCCCAATTTTCTTTAGTGAATCGAGTCTCGAAATGGCGGTCAAAATGTTCATTAAAAACAAAACATTCCAGAGGGATTAGTGAAAACAGTTTCCCCATGATTGCAGGCAATTAGGATATAACGATGATGACGTAATTGGTGTCTTTCTGCTCATTTATACATAGGAAGGAGAATGGTAACTGATTTAACAGTTCCGTAGATGTTTAACACTGTTCTGTTGTATTTTAATGTTAGAACGTTTTCAAGGGATTCATTTCAAGATCACCAAATTAGTCGTCCAAATGCTGATGATGTAGCAGTGAGACAAACTACTGCTCCTGCCACCATAACAGGTAAAATTCAGGATACGAGTGGAGTTTAAGATAATAGAAAGGCGTTGATGACTTGAAACAGTATAAGGGGACGACATGGACATGGACAACGTTCAATAACACAAGCAGGATTCTCACTAAAACCTAGTGAACTTGTACTATGGTCTGGAGAACGATTGACTGATACGAATCAATCAAATTGGGGAATTTGAGAAGAATATACTCATTTGAGTAACTTATTTTAAAACAATTAAATCAAACTATATTGCCTACGGAAAGAACGCAGTGGGGAATATAGTGTGAATTTACTGTTTTCCTGAAAATGGGAATATGATTATAAATAAGCTTCCTTTCACAGAAAGGCTTAAGATCTTATTTCTTTAGTTTCCTCAACGGATATGTTTTCCTGATCCGCCTGGGCCTACCAATACTCCAAGTGATCAATTATTGACACATGTTGACATATTAATTGGAATGAATTATATAACAGAGTTGTGATTATCTAATCGTGTTAAAATGATAATAATTATAGCGGTATTATATGTAACGTGGAAACGACGCTAAATGTTCAATTAATGGCTATTCACATAACCATATTTCAAAAATAGATCTGGCACAAAAGCATGATTTAGTTGTTACCGAAAATAGTTTAGGTGACGTATCAAAGTGGTAAGACTTGAGTTGTATTTTAAATCAAAATAATCGATATTTTGGCTACAATGATAATACTTAAAATGAGTTAAGATACAGTGGTTAAGGAAGGCTTTAACTTATTAAATATGACACTTGACAGCGAACCCAGATAATATCTCGTCACCGTCAAGCTAATATTGCTTGAAATAAAATAACATATAATGTTTCAGTTATTATGCTGAAACAACGTATCTGGGTCATCGAATTATGACATAGAAAGCAAATTATCACTGAGGTAATACCAATATTAACTGGGGGGGGGGGGGGTATTGTGTTGAATAACTGTAAATGGGAGATAAATACGCTAAACGATATCTTATAACTCTGTCAGTGAAACTGTGTTCGGTGTGTATGTGTGTGTGTGTGTGTGTGTGTGTGTGTGTGAGAGAGAGAGAGAGAGAGAGAGAGAGAGAGAGAGAGAGAGATATTTGGATTTTTAATGTAGCTTTTCACAGGTTTTCAGTCTTATCGCTACGATGTTTGAAGGGGCACCGAGCGGCCGAGTGGTCTAAAGCGCTGTCCGTTACGGATCACTGCCATCTCACCTCTGTCTGCGTGGGTTCGAGTCTAAGATTCGGCTAATGTAGTTATGTGAGAAAGCTTGCCAGTAGCTTCTCGTGGGTCGGTGGTTATTTTCGGGGGGTTTCCGGGTTCTTCCTCCACCATTAATAGCCTATATTGTGTTGAAAAATGGCGTTAAACCATATAAAACAAACAAACAAAAACGATGTTTGAAGTGTGGCTGTTGATAGTGATATCTAACATTGTGGCATCATGCCAATGACATGTAGCATCATGTCCCACCTAGTCACATTATCCTGGCAGCAGACCTACCAGCACTACGACTAACCTCTTAATGCTGATCGCCAAGCTACGCAGCTGCTAGTACCATTTTTAAAAGTCTTTGGTATGACTAGGCCGGTGTTCAAACCCTCAATTTTCGCATCCAAGGCGGGCGGAAGTTCTAACCACCAGCTAAGACAATGAAACTTAGTAAAAAAAATTATTATAAATATAAAGCATCGAAACAAACTTGGTTGAAGTCAAACAATCTTGCAAAAACTCCTATTATGCAGAAAGCAAAATTGCGATGAACGGATGAACGAATGGTTATAATTTTATGTATTTTGGAAAGTGTATCATTATATGAAGAAAAATCACATCTTCAACATAAAAATAAAAAATACTTATTTTAAACTGAGAGATAAAAACGTATGTGAAAAATTGACTCTTAAATTTGCCATGTATATTATGCAGTGCAAACCTGATACTCTCATATGACGACATGGTCTCACTTTTCTCAAGAATTGTTTGTTAAAGACGTATATGTAAAGCTCATTTGATAGTTAATTACACCAGCTGTGATTATGTATAAACATGTATGCTAATTTGAAAAATGAAAGATGATACTGTAATATTGGTCTTCTTTCTCGGGTAACGGTGCTAGCCTATAAATTGAAAAGTGAAAGATATATCTCAAGAAAAACTTATGATAACAATATATGTCCATGTAAAGTCTTCTATTACATAATTGGATTTGAATATAGAAAATTACTGGTGAACGTATGTAATATTTTCCCAATATTTTCACATGCTGAAAAATGAATTAATATTTTCACATGTGAAAATACAGGATTTCGCTCTACGTCATGCGACGCTTGCTTCTGTACCATTAGAACGTTAACGCAAGAAAAACGACCATCTTGTGAGTCTGAACAAAATATAGAATTATAACTCTGTGGTCTTAAAATAAGTAATAAGATAGAAAAACAACAAGTTTTGTAAAATTGAAAAGACAATTTATTTCCTAAAATACACAGTAAAAATACAAAAATAATTTGAGGTATGGTTAATACAATCCTAAACAGTCCTACATGTTCGATCAGTTCCAACAGGATCCAGTAATCCGAATAAATTCCAGTGTTATTCCGAATGATGTCTTGGCTTGATGCACTAACAGTACAGGTGAATTACATAGACATAACCCAAAAATGTATTGTAAATGAGAACACAGTAAATTCCGTAATTCCGTATCAGTTTATATATATCCAAATCATCTAATCATTCGAGCACTGTAATTTCAACGAATGATTAAATTAGGCTAACGAATCTTAGCAACATAGGTGAATGACGTTCATATCTGGTGTTTACCACTTAGAATGTATTATTCTCCAGTATACAGTTCTTAAGCTAATACTCAATATAGAAATCTTCATAATATTAAATGTTGACTGTCAACAAAGTCATGTGGGTTACACTAACTAATCAAGAATAAGATCAACACAGATGTTCCGAGCACATGTAATAAGACTGATCACATGATATTTAATTTGGATTAATAGTGCTCAACCTTGAAACTTTATGAATCAACTTATGCACAATGCATAATGACTCACCTTTAACGTCTGAACTTAAGATTGCTAGGAGAATTAGTCAAAATAGTATTAACTAAATAACCATTACAAACTATATACATGAAAAAATACGCATAATATAGATACACATAACTTTCAGACATATATATTATTCTTTTCAAAGATATCTGACTCCCTATTGTTTGCTTCTTTTACAAAGTTATGTTTGTTTTACTAACTTTACAATGTTCAATATAAAATATCCAATATGCAACATAATTCAATCTAATTTGTTGTGCGACCATATATGGTAAAATATATTATAAGACGTCAATACCTTGAGTTTTTTGCAAACGATTATCTTATTTTAAAATTATTTTATATTAGTACCAGCGAATAAATGCTAAAATTCTCTTAAAACAAAGATGAACTTAACGAAGAAGGATGGGAGTTGTGTACTGAAGAGTGCATGCAATGTTTTGTTTGAGAAGCACGTTTAGTACATAATAAAAAGGATATATCCTTTATGGTAATTGTGCCACCTTATTAAAACTAAACTGAGTATGAATTTCATTTATCTGTCAAACACGTAGTTATCATTTCATTTACTCCCAAAACAGTTACATGTTTAGTACATGTTTAGTCTGTTAAAAGTAGACATATGTAATGTTAAAATAAATACATAAACTTCATTGTACGTAAATAATTTGTTCGATTTTATAAGTAGAAATAAGACGTATATGTGTATATTATTAAATCATGTCTCTTGCAGCAACCTATTTACGTCCAGTTCTATTCCAAATATATATTTTCAAGGTATGCCTTCGGACGAAAGTCCTTTAAAATGCAAACCGCTAGAACTTGTCTTCCCACCTTGTTAAAATATACATAACTCTAGGTATGTCAAAACGTCAGTTGTATTCGGGGTTTTGTTTTTTATCATATCGATGTTTGACGAAATTATATTTCCTTTCTGATTGATTCTGTTAATACACAAAAAAACTAAGTTCAGGAATTTTCCTAAAGTTCCGATTATGAAAAAAATTAAAAATTTAACAAATGTCTGAAAATAACATAGCTGAAACGAATAAGAAGTTTTTAAATTCGAATATTATTTGAATATATTAGATAAGATTCGAATATTATTTTAATGTATTGAATAAGATTTGAAGATTCTTTGAATATATTATAAAATATTCGAATATTTCTTGAATGTATTATAAAAGATTTTAAACGAATATGAAGCTTTCCGATTCGAATATTATTGGAATATATTAGATAAGATTCGAATATTATTTGAATGTATTATAAAAGATTCTAATAATCTATGAATGTATTATAAAAGATTAGAATACAAGTTGAATGTCTTAGATAAACTTTAACATGTTAGTGCAGATATCAAATAAATCCTCTGTCTTTGTCCAGTTTGATTTTCCTTGTATAACTCAAACTAAAACTCAGTTGAATGTACGTGCTGTTTTCCTTGCTGACATTAAAACTCAGAATAACCATAACGCAATTTAAACAAACAAAATTACCATAAGACTGTCGTCCGGCGACTCAGCTTTACATATTTGGGCAATATTTGGCACGTATAATTTTAGCAAAAAAACAAAACAATTTTAAGACAATGTGAATACGCTTCGGAATAAATAAACAAGGTAAGATTTCCACGTACATTTTACTTGCACTATAAGGAAGTATTGGATTTTAATGATATGCACTATAAGGAAGCATTGGATTTTAATGACATGCACTATAAGGAAGTATTGCATTTTAATGATATGCACTATAAGGAAGTATTGGATTTTCAAGATAATTTTCCTTCAATAGATGAAGTAGTGTCAGTTTTTCTTCAGCAATATGATGTTGTTAAGAAGGACTACAATTTCGATGTTAATAAGATCTTTTTTTATAGGCCTTTCCCGCCTTGCAAAATGCTGCCCAACTCGATATATAAACAAATAAATATTCGAATGCCAAGTTTCTATTAGAATATTATCAAGATAGAATTCCGATTCGAATGTTTGGTGATTCGTTTCTGCTAAAAAACTAATATGTTTTATTAGAAGCAAGCACACTTTCTTTCTTGAAAGGGTTCAGTATGATTACGAGTATCACGCAAATACAAAAGAATGTAAAATTTTCTTTCGAGAACTTTCACACCTTCTGTTGTCGTGAATCATAATTCACTATCATATTCTTAGATATCTTTTGCGCTGTTCAGAGACGGGGACGAGACATCTAAAATGCTAATATCTATAAATTTAGATTGTAAAATAAATTGAATACTATTTAATTAAAATCAAAATACTAATTAGATAAGCCGCGGAAATATTTCGTAACCTCTTGTCGTCTATGCATATCACCGTCATGTCAAATCTCATAAACCACTGCGGGGAAATCCACACAATGTCATAGTAATAGTGTCCCTAGGGTAACCGTCCGCACAAAGGATGACCCTATTAGTTGCCTCCCCCTGAGTCTGATTTGGCTATTTAACGTAGCTTTAACAATTTGTCAGTTATATCACTACGATGTCTATCACTTGATCATCATTCTGCAGACATGTAGCATGATAACCAACCCAGTGCCATTATTATGACGAAAGGCCGACCAGTCCTAACACTACGATCTTAATGCTCAGCGCTAAGCGTGGCAGTAGTTAGTACTCTTTTTGTAAATCAATGGTATGACTGGGCCGAGGATTGAAGCAACGACCTGAGAGAGTTACTCGAAGGTTAAACGAACACAAACATAATCAAATGCAACGTAATTGTTAAGTACCGGTGCATTCATGGGAAGAAGGTAAATCTAAATATTGACTGATTTTGTATTATGATCCCTGGATCACTGTATGGATGGGGTATGTGTTTGCAAGGGAAATAAGTTTGAAATATGCTAGTAAGAGCATAGAGATATGCATTGGCGCTGTCGCAGTGTTTTAATTATATTACATTACACATATCCCCACACATCGCCGCTATGTCAGACTAATTCTGACAAATATATTTTATACTGTGGGAATCTCAATAGATTCTAAGTATTGATCCCAGGTTCAAAACTTGATGTCCCCAAACCATGACAAAAGCGTTTCATTTAAAACTACTATATGAAATATGTTGACAATCACACTAACCAAGTTTCAGATACGTTGTTCTCATGATAGTGAGTTATTCTAAATTTATGTACAAATTCCACCGAAATGATTATTTATTTTCAGTACATAATGAACACATCTAAACGATACCCGTCACCTTGCCTTTTAAACTATAACTTGTATACCTTCACCTGGAGCAATTTTATCTAATGTAAATACCGCCCCTTATTTTCAACATTTTTTTCATCTGTACTTATTAACATCATTTACATCTCACGTTGATTGAAGAGCTTCATATTTTACTGTTTCTAACATCTTACCATTTTACTTTGGACTATTTGGTTTTTTATATCGCTGGTTGATTTTAAACCTTTTAGTATTTTTAAACATGTATACATGCAAACTATTGTATGGTGCTAAATAGCCTAAAAGTGCTGGTGCGCCGTTAAAAAAGCAATCAATCACAATCCAATCACGACTAAGCACGAATCACCACAAGTTGACATGACTGAATAGGTGTTATATGCACTCTTGTGTAGCATTCACACTCGCATGACAAACTAATAATTAATTATCATTTATAATCCTAAAAGTGATGGTGCGCAGTTAAAAATCAATCAGTGAATTAATTATCTTCTATCTACATAGTCATTCCGGATTCAAGGTATATATGATTAATTATAGAGAAATATAGAAATACACTAGACAGAACGGAAAGTGATATCCCTACCAAACAAACATAAATCAAACACTGCAACTCTGTGGAGAAATGAAAACTACGACATCAACTAAGGAGCAAGATGATGAAGCAACATTTAATCCACTAGACTGTGAGTTCATTGGAGAGTTTGATAGACATGGCTCAGACATTTGTAAATAAAAAAATCATTCTATGTCCAAATGTGAGCTTGTTAGGAAAGATTGATTTGTACACCATGAGCATGATGATATATTGAAATTGATAGAAAGTAAGCAGAATGCAATCACTTTAAAATAACACTTTATGATGTATGGCTAGTGAAAGGATTCTTGCAGTCAAAAAATTAATTCAGAAATTGGATCAGCACATGGTTTGTTTGTTTTATACTCAGTCGTAGGAGAAAAGGCGAACAGCTTAAGAAGCATCATAAGCCCATTGACCTTAAAACCAAGAAATATGCAAGTACAATCGTGAGAGGAACAGACACACAAATTTTGCATTAACAAGGGAAGATCTTTGGCTAAGCAAAACGATTTAAAATCTAAAGGAACAGGAAATCAAATCCAATAGTAGTCAAACGATCACAGACGAAGAAATAAATAATGGGGATGGAAATACTTGGAGCCATTATTAACACATTGTGGTTGAACAACTGTGCATTTTGGCTTGATGGGAGTGACTTAACATTACAATCTGATGGGGGGGGGGGGGGCGGTTACAGTTTATAAAGATGCTAATGGCCTCGAGTATCTTAAACTCATTGAAAACCAGACAAAAACAAGAGCAGGAGACCATGTCAAGGACATCGGGTATTTTATTCATCATAAGATGTATACAAACAAAAACAACATAGACATAGATCCACTTGCTATCTACAAACGGTATTCTGAGCTAAGACCATCAGACTTTTGTCAATGTTAAAATCCTTTCTATATTGAAACCAACACTATGCTAATCTCAGCGACAAACCTAAATTGGCAAGGGAAATAAGTCGTTGGAATTACCAAAAATGGATGCATCATGAAAAAAGACAGATAAAGCAAATATTACAGAAAGAAAGAAATTAACTAGCACTAGTAGCCGAAAGTACCTATTCAGAAGTTAAGAGACAAAAACACTCCCCCAACTGATATCATGCAAATGTCAGGCCACAAAAATGTACAGTCTATAAACATCTACTCAAACATTAGTGACAAACAACGGCAGACGTACTCCAATTATTTGACTAATGCCGACCACCCAAGTAATGATGTTATAAAAACCTCACCCAGACAACAAATAAATTCAAACTGTACAGCAACAGACTGTGGATAAAGTTCACAAACGTGTAATATTCAACAGAATCAAATTATCAGCAACCCATTCTACGGATCAAACATCACATTGCAAAATATGTTCGTAATGATCCCCCCTCAAAATGTGAAACAGATCCCAAATTGGGTCAACTTCTTTCAACAGGCGAATTCTCAAACAGGGCCCACACAGAGGAAACGTAGGATATTTATTCTGCATTGATCTGCTCCTTGAATTTGTAATTTATACAGCAAAATGTATTATATAATCACTGTGACCTTTTTATCGTGAAGTAAAGTGTTAAATAAGATTTGAAATAGCAGCTTAATCTAGAAGATCAATGTATGCGTCAAGTTTTCTGCCAGACTGTGTATCTGTTGCATGTATATGTAGATCAGTGCCTTTATGTGTAATGGTGACATCTACCGTTCGATCGCTGCAGGGTATGCTCGTGTCGAGGCCAGTAACCTTGAGCTTCCCTAATGGGAAGCAGCAATCATTCATTATGAACGTTGGATCTTTAACGGTACTCGCATAAATCAAAATATCAATGCAATCATCCTTAGATTCTACAGGTGTCACTGTATCCTCGAACACAATTTGACCATATCTTACTAATGTGCCCTCCGTTAGAAATGTGTCAAAAATATTGTTGCATTTCCTTTCTCCCTCCTCAGTCACTACCAACGTTTCTTTTGGATGCACACCGTCAATAAAATCTATACTCAAAGCAACTCCATATGTATATCTAGCAACTCTATAAACGATGACTGATTGATCGTAGCCATATAGCACAGCGCCTTTAAGCACAATAAGACCAGCACCGTCGGGTACTAAGACTTTCCAGGAAGAACAGTTTTCTCGAATCACGCTACTTAGCATCGGAGATTCAGCAAAACCACCAAACAATAGGGCCATGGATATTTCGTATTTTTCATTATCTTCATAAAATGTCTGCAGATGATCGCAAACACTTCTGAGGGACCTATCAAAAAAACCTCTCATAATGGAATGATCCAGTCTGAGTTTATTTCCTTTAAGGACTTGGACGTTTGCTGCAAACTGAGTTTGATTGATTGCTTCCGACAGGGTTTCCCCAGTGATTTCTTCAAAGATTACGAGCAAAGATGTGGGTATAGAAAATGTTACATCCTCTTTTCCGTTTGGGCTAACCATTCTCTTCTTTAGTTCAAAATCCCGAAATAGTCCAAAGTAATCTTCCATCGCTTCCACTTTAAATTTTTGTAGAACAGGATTTCCAAATATTTTGACGAGAAACTGCTTGAAAGCTTCGTCGACTTCTTGCCCACCCCATGCGCCGCCTGTTGCCTTATACATCTCTTTTACGTTTCCATCCTCCAAGACTTCATGGATCGTTATGTCAATTGTGCCACCTGTAGTGGAGACGAAAAATGATTTTCGCGTAACAGACCAATGTCTCACATCCTCAAAGCAAAATATAAAATATATTGTTTTTACATCAACTGGATATTACGGAAAGGTATGTCTTTATGAGCTTGAGTATTTATTTTTTCTTTCAGTTCTGGGAAATGAACAACATATGGGATAATATTTAATACATGACAACGGGATCTCAGGATTAAGTACATATTAATGCAATTATTTTTATGACTTTGTATGCCAAAACCTAAGGATAGTTACCTCCGACCACCAAAGTTTAATGAACCGGTTTAAATAACAGAGGGGAATACTTTATTAAGGGAAAACCTAATTTATAATGTACGGATCCTGAACTGATTGGGTCGTTTTCACCTTATCGTATATTCAAACATAATTTACATTCGTTAATCTATTCAAAACGATACCTAACGTCTTCCTTGCGATAGGTATATAGGTGTCGATTTAACCTTTAAGTGCTTATACGAGATCAAAAGGAATCATTCAAAGCCCATATTTTACCGAATGAAAGGATGTTTCAAATGCATATTATTTCTCAAAATTGTGTGCCAATATTACATTTATTTCTAAGCAGGCACGGAGTTAATTGATTTAGAAAGTATATCTCAATTAAAAATTCATGTTGACAAAGTGACAAGTACTGATTAAGAAGAACCAATGAACAGCCAGGTATTGAATTTTTTCTGCTATGTTATCGGTTAGAAATCCTACCATCAAAAAGATGTATCATTATATTTCGACGGTCGGAGAAATGCACAATATTTCTTTAGATTTAAGTTTTACCGCACCCCACAAACTTATTTACATTCATCACAATAATAATATAGACGTTTTAATTAGGAAATAATTTAGCTTGTTGTTATTGTGGCTGGTAGCAAAATAGTATTCATGTTTATGCGCACGTCAAAAAAGACAATCTGTAATCACTGTATTAACCGTCTTGAGGTATTTACAAGTATCGATCTCTATATTTACAAGTCTGTCCGCTTCATTTGGCGGCCTCCTAAAATCAAGCCAAAGTTATCATAAGTCATGACAAAAGTATATTATACTTTATTTATTGAATTATGTCAAATATTTTCTTTACATAGGCTTATGTATATTATGATTACAGAAAAATCGTTGCAAATTGTCACTACACCAGATTTAAAGTATAGATGTTTTATTATTTTAGGAATACATGAGAAAAGAGATTTTGGGAATTTCTTGATTATGAAATATAGCATGAGGTCCCTAGATACCTAAATTCATCAGCTGACCCTAACGAGTATTTTGCCATTATTATTCGTGGCCTTAAAAGATCCAATAAATCGAAGAAAGCAGTCAGATAAAGAAACTAGTTATCCTTTATTTCAAGAACATCTTTACGTCTAGTTTTTGACAAAGTAGTTTGTTTTCTAAGAATTGTCATAGCTAAGCATAAAACACTTTAGTTAATTAGTTGAGGTCTTACAAATGTTGCAAGGCGAAATACATGCTTCAGTGAAACATAAAACTTTACAATGAGAATCGAGAGATTGGAGAAAGAAAAAGAAATGAAAAAAGGAAAACAATGGTATGCAGAAAAAAATGATGCAATGAAACAGGAGAACGTGATGAAGCAATGTAATACAGTCGTATTGATAATATAAAGATATATGGCACTGAGAATGCAAATAAAGTTGAGACTCCTCTCCCTCTCTGACACCCACCCCATTCAAAAGAGAAAACAGAAGCCTGTGGTACAGATTTGCCAAAATAAGCTTATACAAACCATAGAAACCCAGGAATTAAATATTGCACACAGGATATGAAGATAACGTGGAAAATAGACTCATAATTTATCCTTTCAATAGATGCATGAAAAAGGATGGAAGAAGCAACAGACAACAACAATCACAACAAAACCAACACTGCAGATTAGAAACGTTTAAAATATCCCATCGATTATCATTTTGCTTGGTTATGCGGTTCTAATTTTACACTTTTCTCCTCCTCAATTGTCTCTTTTTTGTGATTACAATTGCTTATATTCGCGAATAAAAAACAAAATTCTCGAGTACATTTTTCACTCTTAAAAAAATTAGTTATCAGCAATATTATTATTGAAGAAAACAATGATGAAATATTTCTAGTTATAATAGTCAGTATTTAGCCAAATCATGCCACTACAGTTCTAAGATCACAGAGAGTTCCAGCTGCAAAGAGCTCTTCGAGATAACTAACAAACTAATGTCAAGGAACAAATGTACACCACTTCCAAGGACCTTCTCTCCACTAGACCTACCAGACCAATTTGCAAATTTCTTCCATGACAAAGTTCAAACCATTAGAGATTCGCTTGACAGCACAATTTCAACTGATTCGTCACCATACAGGTATGATGCAGAATTTCAGAAACAACCGTTAGAAGCATTTGAACCTGTTTCTATAGATTTAGTACGGACAATCGTGATGAAAAGTGTAACAAAGTCTTGTGAACCTGATCTAATTCCGACATCACTGCTGCTTGAGTGCTTAGAACCAATATTGCCTTCACCAAATGATGTTATTAATATCTCTCTCTTATCAGGAGAATTCCCATCATTTTTAAAAACTGCCATCGTAAAACCACTGCTGAAGAAACCAACACTGGACCATAACGATTTAAAGAACTACCGCACAGTTTCTAATCTCCCTTTCATATCAAAAATCGTAGAAAAGGTTGTTCTAACTCAACTTGTATCTCATTTGATTTCAAACAGTCTTTTTAGCAATGTACAGTCTTCATATCGCCCTTGCCACAGTACGGAAACTACTCTTCTGAAAGTATTTAGTGGCATTCTCTCTGCTTTGGATAGTGGAAAGATTACAGTCCTCACTCTCCTGGATTTATCTGCAGCATTTGACACAATAGACCATGATATATTACTTCACCGTCTCCAGCATGTATTTGGCATTCAGAATATAGCCTTACAGTGGTTCAAGTCCTACTTAGTCAACAGGACACAAATTATATCTGCAAATGGAATACACTCCAGCCCAGTTGATCTATGTTATGATGTTCCACAGGGATATGTTATTGGACCTGTTCTCTTCATTATGTACACTCAGCCGCTCTCAAGTGTCATAGATCATCACCCAGAGTCGCACCAATTGTATTCTGATGACACCCAAATATACAAATCTAGCCACCCAACTGAAGTTGATGCTACCATCCATGGAGTAGAAAAGTGCATTTCTGATGTGAAATCATGGATGACATGTAACAAGCTGCAGATGAATTATGATAAAACTGAGGCTATTCTGATCACAAAACAAGGACATTCTCATTCACATCCTTTACCTCAGACAATAAATATCAGCAACACCAACATTAAATTCTCACAGTCAGTACGGAATCTAGGTGTTACTCTTGACAGTACTCTCACATTGCACCAACATGTCATGAACATCTGCAGGGCTGCATATCTTGAATTGAGACGCATCAGTTCCATTCGTAAATATCTTTCTGTTGATGCCACGAAAACACTTGTGTGTTCATTAGTACTTTCAAGACTGGACTATTATAACATAATTCTGTCTGGTTCATCACAATATTTACTCCATAAACTTCACAAAGTTCAAAACACAGCTGCAAGGATCATCTTTAGTGTACCTCGATCAGAGCACACCTCACCACTGCTCTGTACCCTAAACTGGCTATCAATTCGATACAGAATCAACCACAAAATTTGTTCTCTGTGTTATATTTCAATGACAGACTCAAGTACAACATACCTATCTAGCCTCACCCATGTGTATACACCAGCTAGATCCTTACGCTCTTCTTCTGATAATCGTATACTCATTGTTCCCAAGGTGAAAACAAAGTCATATGGACAACGTTCGTTTGCACACCAGGGCCCGGCGACGTGGAACGAATTGCCCATTGAAATTAGACACAAAGACACAGTGGTCCCTTTTAAGAGTGCTCTCAAGACTCACCTGTTTCGACTTTAGCATGTTTTTGTTTTCCAATTTCATTGTTTTTGTCATTTGTTGTTCTGTAGTGTAGTCATATCATTATTGATGGTGTAAAGCGCTTAGAGCTTTTAAAGATTAGGCGCTATACAATGTCCTCATTATTATTATTATTATTATTATTATTATTATTATTATTATTATTATTATTATCGTGGTGATTTGATTTATCATGCAGTTATATATAATAGAAACATAAAACATTTGATATTATTACTGTATTATCACATTTAATCGATGACTGAGACAATTGGGGTGAGACAACCAGACTGAGATAAGAAAAGTAAGGCTAGTAAATTAGCTAACTTTCTCTATCGCAAGGGTGAGAAATACGAGGTCTGAGTATACGCTAGAGTCCGGTCCTAATTACTAATCTAATATCACAGGAAACTAGGTACTTGGAAAACCAGGAACGTCTGTCTTTCCCTATTAATTAGATATATAGCGGAATGGGTAGCAAAAGCAGTCGAAACTGGAAATCAAACTAAAATGGGCGCAGTGCATCACGGGCAACAAGGTAAAGATATTTAGAACTATCACTAAGAAGAAGAATGTTCGCATTCGGCCATTTTTGTCAAGTCAAGAAAGACACTTCCTATGCAATTCACCAATGTTGAGAACTATAGTCAGGACTAATTTAGTTCAAATTACCCAATATGGTGGCAGAAGGATAAAACATTCACAATCAGAATATTGTTGTATTTTTCTGTCGCTACACATGTGCACTGCACGAGAAGCTAATCACCAAGTTCATCACATTTGCATGTATTTATACATCAATAGCTGAGGTCATTAATCTATTCGATTAAAATGCAGAACTTTTTTCCCAATGTGTCTTTGCGGTCTCATTAGTTCCAGAAGTGTAATACAGTTGTGAGCCAAAGTTTGAGTCTGATCATTTGTTGTCGTTTATTGAAAACACGTGGGTCAAAGTTTGCAAATGTGAACTGTATTTATTTCGCATCCCAAATATATACAGGAGGTCAATTGCTGTCGAGAGAACCTAGTGTTGTAAGGTTCACCTGAAAATCAAGTAGAGAAACGGGAGGATATGGAGCGATCCATACAAAAAAATAAATGAGACGTGCTTGGGTTGGATACGGAGAAAATAGAAGTTGAAAGAGCCCATCGACGTAAGTCGAAAGAATAAGTAGGACCCGCGATCATTATTTTGTTTCAAACATGAGGGCAAATAGAGCTTTGAGATGCTATGGAGAGCTCAAGAGGAAGCCTTTGATGTAGTCGACGTAGCGACTACAGAGAATGGTGATACAAATTCAGCTTCCAGGCTTGATGTTAATGTGCGATTATTCCACTGAGAGTAGGACAGTATCGTATCAACATTTAACCAAGTTTGAAAAAAGCTATAGAACATAGAATTAAAAATAGTTCATAAATATTACAACTTTATAATAGTTAAAACTGTGTATTTGATGTTGTTACTAATGATGCAATTATTGTAAGACAAAAAAAGAATCCGGCCGACGCCTACAAAATATGCAAGATGAGAACTATGTTTAGCATGGAATGTATTTGGATTAGGTTGGAACTGTCAATAGAAAAGGCATCTGGGTTTATTAACTGTGTTTAAAATATTTAAATTTTTTAATGAAAGTGCAGAGCAGTTACATTTAATGTTTAAAACCTTTCCTGGTCCATCCTATGATGTTGTCAGTCAACTTTTTTCTCTGTTTACTTATGTACTTCTTCTTCTGCCACCTTGGACACTACCCTGCAGTACAATTGTGGATAGACTGTTGAATCTAGTGACATGGTCATACCATTTCAGCTTTATCTTTTTGGATGTGGTGAGGAGGTCTTCATATCGGCCAACTTTGTGCCAGAATGTGTTGCGCACTTCTTCATTTGTGACGTGGTCCATGTACGAGATGCCAATGATGGATCTGTAGCATCTCATTTCAAGAGCCTGGATTCTTCGTTGTAATTCTGCTGTCAGGGTCCAAGCCTCACATAAATACAGAAAGATTGAGATGACTAGTACTCTCAATAGTCTTATTTTAGTTTTCATTCATTTTATTCTTGTCTCTCCGGAAAGGTCTGAGCTTTGACATAGCTGATGTTGCTTGTGCTGCTCGTGACACAGCTTCTGTTCTTGATCCCTCCTTGGTCATTATAGAATCAAGATATTTGAACTGGCTCACTGTTTTCAGTTCCTGTCCCCTGACGTTAATCTTGGCTGAGCTTTGTTTACCATTATTTGTCATCAGCTTTGTCTTCTTGGTTCCTATCTCCATGTCATATCTGGAAGATGTTTCATCCAGATTCCTCACTACCATGGCATGTTCGTCTTCACTGCCTGCCAGCCCATCAATGTCGTCTGCAAAGAGTACGTTGATGATGTTACGCCCTCCAATGCTCACTGTCCCACGGTGGTTTTCCAGGGCTTCGCCATAATTTTGGCACAGCTAGATATTGCCTTTTTGGGGGAGTGTTATAATCAGTGGCTGGATCCACTGTGTTGGCCATTCGAATATCTGCTAGATCTTGTTGCAGATTTGTGTTTGAAGCTCTATCACTGATTCCCCACCATTCTTGATAAGTTCAACTGGGATGTTGACTAATCCAGCTGCCTTCCCATTCTTCAGTGCGCTTATTGCTGACTCCACCTCTTCTTTGAGAATGGGAAAACATCATCATTTGTGGAGTTTGGAACTTCAAGCACCTCTGAGTCTCCTGTGGACGGATGGTTGTAGAGTTCTTTACGATACTTAGTCCATCTTTCTGCAACATACATACATACATACATACATACATACATACATACATACATACATACATACATACATACATACATACATACATACATACATACATACATATTTAACCTCCTGCATCAACAACTATATATCGAGTTCCAGGAGACAAAGGCACAATGGACGATGTACGACCAGATTCCTTTAGCTCCAAAGGAATGTGTCTACAATACAGTGATGCTGCTTCCAGTTCCAAGGCAATCAGCAGTTGTTTGTCACTTATTCCAGCCTATGAAAAATAATACGTACAAAAAAAAACATTAAGATAACTGTATGAAATCAAAATTGTAGTGGAATTCTTTACATCCAGAAATTTTTAATTAAATAAAATTAAATTTTTGCTAATAACAAAAAACCGAAATAGACCATACTTGTCATTTGGCCTTCTCTGTGGGATTTTGGAAAACTTTTAATTACATTTTCTCTGGATAGAACGTTTCTAACATTTTTCTATTATAAGCAATTTGTTTTCAAAAATTAGTACTTTGTAGAGACAAACATGAGCTGGAAAAGAGAAATACAGCTTACAATAAACTTGAAATAAACTTAAAGTAGCATATTCTATGCACAAAGTGTATTAAATTTAACAGTGGGGGTACAACGACGATGTCGGCATAATTAATAACATATTTTACAATCTCATCTTGACTAATCATTTTTCTTTCAGAAGTAATCATTTTAGTAGTGTGGCGTTCTACAGTTTTGCATTTTGCATAGGGGTTAGTTTTTTAAAGAAGAAATATTTTCCCGGTTTTCTCGATGATTACACTGGCTATTTAAAGAAAATTCCTATATCTTACGTATTTTAAAGAAAATGTAATTCCCTATATTTTGATGCATGATTGATATGTTTAACATGGGTTATCGATTATACAGCTTGGTCTTACTTGAGACATGCACTTGTTCACTCGCACTTAATGGTCATTTTACATTTGATATATTTGGTAATTTATTCGTTGCACTTTCAAAAGCTGATATTTTCTTGTCTGGCAAAATCAGCTTTTCCTTTTTTTAATAACTGCTAAAGAAAGTGTATTTTAAAATAATTCAGGCTGTCATTTTAGTTTACTGTCTGCTTACATCGTCTTGAATGTCCTTAGGAATTTCAACAACAGTACATCAAAGGAACACACACACACACACACACATATATATGTATATGTATGTATTTCCTCCATTTCCTAGTATTTCCTACATTTGCATGTTGCAAATGTGGCAGTCGAGAAAGCTAGAGTTTTAAGAGCAGTATTGAAAGGGATCACTGTGTCCTTGTGTCTAATTTCAATGGGCAATTCATTTCACGTTGCTGGGCATTGGTGTGCAAAAGAATGATGTCCATTTGACTTCGGTTTCATAGTGGGAATACTGAGTTTACGATTGTCAGAAGACGATGGCAAGTATATTGCTGATTTGTGGCCAGGTAGGTATGTTGCACTGGAGTCTGTCAGCGAAACGTAGCACAAAGAATAAATTTTGTGTTTGATTCTGGATAGAACGGATAGCCAGTGTAGGGTATGGAGAAGCGGGGAGGTGTGCAATTATTATGGTACTATAAGGACGATCCGAGCAGCTGTATTGTGAACTTTTTGAAGTTACTGGAGTAGGAATTGATACGAACCAGCCCGAATTGAGTTACAGTAGTCCAGTCTTGAAAGTACTAATGAACACACGTGTTTTAGTGGCATCAACTGAAATATATTTGCTAATGTAGCTGATGCGTCTCAGCTCAAGATCTGCAGCCGTGCATATGTTCATGACATGTTTGTGCAATGTGCGATTACTGCTGACATTTATTGTTTGAGGTAAATGATGTGAATGATAAAGTCTTTGTGTTGTGATCAGAATTGCCCCCGTTTTATCATCATTCATATGGAGCTTGTTATATGTCATCCATGATTTCAAATCTAAAATGCACCTTTTTTACTGCAAGGATGGTACAGTCAACTTCATTTGGGAGGCTAGATTTGTATATTTGGGTATCATCAGAATACAACTGGTGAGACACTGGGTGATGACCTATGACCCTTGATAGCGGCTGAGTGCATAGAATGAAGAGAACAGAACCCTGAGAAAAACACCACAACATAGATCAGCTGGGCTTGTGTGTATTCCATTTGCAGATTCAATTTGTGTCCTGTTGACTAAGTAGAGCTTTAACCACAGTTAGCCAAACTACATGCTGGATACTATGAAGTAATATATCATGGTCTAGTGTGTCAAATGCTACTGACAAACCAAGGAGAGTGACGACTGTAATCTTTAGCTACCCAAAGAAGAGAGAATGTCATTAACTACGTTCAGAAGAGTAGTTTGAGTACTGTGACAAGAGCAGTATGCAGACTGTACATTGCTAACAAGACTATCTGAATTCAAATGAGATACAAGTTGGGCTGCAACAATGTTTTTTTTTTTAAGATTTTCTAGATGTACAGGAGATTAGAAACTGTGCGGTAGTTCTTTAAAATTTTTTGGTTGAATGTTGGTTTCTTTAGCAGAGGCTTTTCAATGGTTGTTTGGAAACATGATGGGAATTCCCCGGATATTAGAGAGGTAATAATAACATCAGTTAGTGAAGGCACTATTTTATTTAAGCATTCAAGTAGCAATAATGTTGGAATTTGATCAAGTTCAAATTTGTTTTGCACTCTTCATCACAATTGTCCATACTAAATCCATAGAGACAGGTTCAGTTGCTGCTAACTGTTGTCGTTTCTGTAAATTCTGTATCGCAACTGTATGGTGACGACGAGTCAATTGAAATTATGTTGTGAAGCTTATCTCTAATGAAAGAAAGAAATTTGCAAACAGGTCCGTAAGGTCTACTGGAGAAAAGGTTAGTGGACGTGGTGAATTTGTTCCCTGACATTAGTAATTTATCAATTTGTTAGTAATTTCGAAGCTCGAACAGCTCTTTGCTGTTGAAACTCTCTGTGATTTTGGTACTGTTGTGGGCTAATTCGGCTAAACAGAGTATGTTTGTGACGTTTTTCTAAGCGGCTTCATATTTTTCTTTATGAATAGGGAGTCTGGTGGAAAGCCAATCCTCTCCGCTTTTCGGCGGTCTCTTTTAACAGTGCGGAGCTGGCCTTAACACTGCTATACCACAACGAAAACTTTTAAATTGATAATCTGCTCTTGGTGGCTGTGGCATGGTTTTCAGGCAATGAACGCAGGCAGACATCGAGTTGTTCTGCTGTAGGAGGTAAGCAAGTTGTTAGGTTTGCTTGGATGTCATGTGGTATATAATGCAGAATTGATCTGATGAAAGTTTGTTGGATACAAATGAGGACCGCATTCTTTTATTTTGTGTCTTCAACAAGTTTAACAAACCTATTATAAAAAAAAAATTATACTAAAGAAAATACTGTTTTTTAAAAAATTCTTTCAATTTTCGCCTCAAGGAAAATGTGAAATGAAAATATTTCGTTACTTAGCCTTTGTCTTTTCATATATAAATGCGACTTTTTAGTATACAATGCTTCCGTGAAAGAAAAATAAATAAAACAAATTTTTTGTTGAAAGGCAACTCTACCTGAACTGCTGCCTCACGCATAAACTGTCTAGCTTTGTCATTCCATATAGCCGGGACAGTCAGAACCCATTGAATTTCCTCAGGTAAAAGAGCACCTGCCACCTTCAACTTGACTTGATTACAGAGGTCGTTCTTCAGGTAACGAATAACAAGGCTTATCACCTTAATTGCAGCCATCTTCTTCCCCATTTCATCATGGATGATGGTCTTACGAGTAAGTCTCTAAAAGGAGTTAAAAGTACAGATTTTCTGTTAGTAAAATGATTGTTACCATCCTTTTATCATCATTGAAGGGATATATTTTTGCTTACATATTTCGTACCAAGTTATCTTGAAAATAAATTTCTTTTTCTGAGTATTGACCTATAATACAGTTTTTGTTTTACACAGATAATTTACAATAAAATACATAACTGCTTATTGCAGCCTTTAAGAATATTTTAGGCACTTTCCCATTTTCAGCTTAATTTTTTTCCCAATTCATCTTGCATCTCTAGTTTGTACCATTTACGTATTCTACCACCAAGATTACGTGCAAATCAGATATCTCTTCTGTTTGTATCACACAAGCTCTGCGATGTAACAATTTCTGTATTTTCGATATTGTTCCATCAGCTGTAATAATCATATTGGATCTTTAGGGTTACCTTTACGACTGTAAACTGCTATGTACATTTAGACATCGATTAGCAAAATTGTATAATCACTTTTGTGAAAAGCTTTTCCATATCAAAGCTTCTAATATAATGTAATCAGATTTTAACTGTATTTTCATATTTGTGGTGGACGTAAGTTCTTTTTTGATAATTTTAAATTACCTTGCCTTTGAAAAGTGACATCTTGAATCTTCTAAAATAATACCAGTCTTTGTGGTCATCTTTTTCAGCCAACCTTACATATCTGTCTTCAGCATTATAACCAAAGGCATCCAAAGTTTTGCCATCTGGTTTTATGAGAGCTGTAGTGGGTGCTTTGGAAGATATGCCTACTCCGCTGTTCCAGTCTTTAACAAATATTTTTGTTGGGTCTCTGTCGTAATCATACCGGAAGGAGCACGCCCAACTTGAAATGTTGTCCCAAAGTCGATAGCCGCTACCAAAATCTTATTGGAATTCTCAGAAGCCTAAATAGGAAAATTGTAAATCGTAATTTCCTAGAAACTTGAATCAATGCCACATTTCAAGCATCACAACCCTGCGTATTGTATATTGTATTTGAAAAATCACCTCTTTAGATAAATGACTGTTTCAACTATTTGCTTTAAAATACAAAAGGCCACTTACTTTCCATTACAGGGGTATAGTGGAAATTGGATGATTGTTCTCTTTTCTAGTAGTGTCGTTACTCCAGTCGGGTTTACATACTTTGCTTGGAATATTCAGTATAATAGTAAGGAAATTAAATGTAAACCTGACAACAAAATTAAACGAGATCGTCATATCTGCAACATTAAATCTCATATTCGTATAAATGAACATTATGGAATATTCATTTGTATAAAAAAGAATACTCCCAGGTTCTTCAGCCATACTATACAATAATATGCAGATATAATCACATTATTTTGTGTACTACCATCCCAGGTGAGGACAAGACGTTTACATCGCCTTCATCTACATCATTTCTAGACTAATCTGTTTCCTTGCATTTTAGAATCCCATTCGAAATATAATATTTCATCGGAATATCTCACCATGAGACATTATAACGTTATGAATAAAAACTGAAAATTAATAGACCATACAATACATATATACACTGTCGTCTGTCGTAATTCTTCAAGTATATACATGAATTTAGGTTTTGACTTAACATCAAGACCGTGCTAATTTGTTACAGTACTAGTGAACTTTATTAAAATAGGTCTTTCCTGTAAAAAAAAAAAAGGAATGTTAAAAAGAGGGGTTTGTGGCAGTGTTGGTTCAGTATGAAAGCAACTAGTTGCTTAAGGTATTAATATTATCATTTTTCTGCAATAGGTCATCGACGGAGGAAAATTTCTTAAAAAAAACTGTCCAGTGAGACCTAAAGTTGCTGTAGCCTAAATACGACAAGTAACAAGGCCGTCAAGTTTTGCCCTTCTCCCCCAATCAAGTTTTCCCCCTCCACTTGAAAATTGAAATGACGTCCCTGTGCCTTTCATTATGTCGTTAACTGTAATGGGTATGTTGTAAGGATTACAGTTATTGCTAGCATCTATACTTAATCAGCGGCGTTTTAAAAAACGTATAAATAAACAAACTTTAATCAGATTACCACTAAATACCTTGTGATTTATACTAGAGAAATTCAAAAAAGTATTGAGGCGGCAACAAAAAACATTTTTTGGATCAAATATTCAGTGAAACGGGATCTAATTTGAAGAAGTGTATCTTTGGAAAAAATTCAACAATTTTGTTCAGTAAAGATCAGTTCAACTTAAATAACATACATAGAAAATGATACACTTGGGGTAGTGTGAAGTCACTACATGACAGGATTGATCAATATATTGAACAGAGGTGAAATGGACAATATCAATGAATAATTATTTGACGTTTTGCATAGAAAATTCAGATAGATTGAAAATTCAGATAGATATTAAACAAAAGTATATTAAGGATGTTTGAAAACATTTATATTTAACATTCAACATAGGAAACGCTCATAAATTGGTTTGCCTGAATGGCTTAGACAAATGTAAAAAAGACGGCTGGTGTTTATTTTAAGCGCTAGAGAATGCATTAACTACATCAGGTGATCGCGCATAGAAGCCATCAAAATTCAATTTAGATAAATGCAGTAATTCATTGGTTTAACAAAACAAACCGGTTAAAATAGACATGGCTAGGAAATTTAAAAATGAATTTGATATATCTAATAATGTTTACGAAATACTGGAACCGGAAGATAGTGGAAGGTTGAGACAACACGTGGGTTCTTTCAGTAAATAAGTTGAATAGAGAGAATAATACATGGAGATATGCTAATTATCTCCCAATGTGGTAGTCTTAATGATTACAATGATACAAAGTTTTGCTATATTGGAATACAATACTTTTGAAATTGGTGTGATCAAAATTAATTAAAGATTGAGCATTGAAATTTATCTATAAAAAAATCTTAGATGTTTTAATACTCCTGACAAAATTTCCGTGTACGAAAATCGTATGCAAGCTAAATAATTCCATAGATATAACGTCCGAAAGGAGGCTATTGTAAAACAGTTCTATGTTATTTATTGCAGTTTTGAGAATATCAAAGAAATGAAGGTACATCGTCCATTATTGTACAGATGGCCGGACAAAATCCTGGACAATTCAAACGCTCAAACACATTCTAAATGTTATTGTATTTTTTGTCTCAGATTACGAGAGTAACTAAACATATAATTTCAAGACGAGCTTATTGTGTTGAAATATTTTACGATGCGCTGAATAAATCTGAAAAACTAGTGTATATAGAGTTAAAACAGGAAAAAAGCAAAACCATATTTAATCGTTTATAGCTTTTTCGGCTATGACTCATCCAATTTATCTAGATATTGGTGCACGGCAATATGTCCGTGTGAAATATAAGAGATGATGCATTGTGTGAAATACAAGAAACAATGTAGTATGGGGCTACCAAAAGGGTATATTTTTCGTTTCAGTTTTCTCTGCTAGTAACGTTGGAATCACTCCGCACTAAACTATTGTTGCATTGTCCAAATGATTACCTGACGGCATCCAATCAAATTAAATTACTCTGATCGTTGGTTACCGAACTCTTCAACAGTTTGTATATATTTAAATTGGCAGCGCAGATATTTTCTCAGCAGAGGAAACCTCAGATTTTTTCTTCTCAAGTTGTGGAACATTTCGAAGGCAATGCCATGGATGACGATGAAATTATATTATCTCGTGTTGTGGATCGTTTTGAAAAGTCTGATTTCAGCAATAATTCTCTCAGATATACTTTGAAAATTTACCAAGTTCCAACGTTGATTTCAGAGGTAGAAAAATCGCGCTTCATCTCTTAGTTGGTCGGTATTAACAAAATTCGTTCTTTCTTTCTCAATAGTTACACGTGAATTACACGAGCTATATATTGATAAAACTTAGTAGAATGATGGGAAAGAAAATCATTTCAAGTGGCAAAAAATCGTCAGATCCTTGCTGACACTGGACCCTGTGTATCTTATTATATATATATATGTATGATGGTGACCGGTGTCAGAACAAATCATAGTAGTAATCTGAGGAAATGTGTCACTTACTATTATATCATTCATTCAGGCTATTTATTGCTTTCAATATTTAATTGTGTGGGATATGTTCTTTAAAACGAAGTTACGAAATATTAGTTAAAACTGTCCAAAGATCCAATGCTGATGCCGATAAATCAGACTGCTGCAGATTTCATTTGGTGATTTGTACATACTATTTCCAGAGAGAATCATATGTTTGGCGACTTATTAATCCACGTGGAATAGCACAACTCACAAGGCCATTTTGAATTTCCCGCTTGATATGGCTATTACTAAATAACAGTAAGTGTCTAATTTTGTACGCATATGTGTTTCGTTAGGCTTGACATTCAGCAAAAGTGCACATTTTAATAAACAGGTAACATCAGTCCAGATGTCGTATATCTATATCAACAGAGACTACTTTCACCACCCACTGAAGACTTAGGAAAATCTCAACTTATGTGCGACTAAAGAGAAGCATGACCAGCTGGATACATATGTGTTACAGAGAAAAACTGTCTTCACAATGCGATATTCGAACAGGCCATTACAAATTTACCAAAGAAACACTGAACGTTAAACTGGGTATCGTGTTGCAGAAATCCCAAAGGCTAATTTCGGTTTTACAATCTTTCGAGTCCTTCTTATTCTTAAAAAGATTCGTTTATATGTCGCTCGATTTGATTAATTTGATTCATTTTCTCTAGTTTCAATGATCATTGATTGATCTTAAGCGAATGCCCTTAGTGTTTTAAATTTTTAAAACTTATTGAGAACCAATGCATTGCATGAAGTCATATCAACACTAATGCCATATATATTTGCCTCATTTAAACAACATAGAGTGGAAGATAACTGTAGAAAGATCAAGCAATGCATAATAAATAATCCAAACAAATATACTATGAAAGCGTCATAAGATAGATTGACCAAGGTTGCCCCTTATAAGCATATACACCCACCCATCTTCTATGTACCATATTAGCACTAATCTGATTCATGTGTAATGCTGGCAATTCGTATTCAAAAGGATTTCATAATGTGATCTGAAGGAAACCTAACCTTAACACAAATAGCAAAATTATACCACAATGAATTACTATCAACGCTAGTGTGGGAAATTTCTACCGATAAACATGATCTTGGACGACAGCTTTCAAAAGATACATGTAATTTCACATGCCCCTTTTTAAGACCAATCCTCTTTCATATTAAAACGGGGAAAATGTTATCATTTTAATATGACAATAAATTTCTAAGTACCGTTGCAGCATCTTAAATAGTCATTTCTCCTAGTTTTCCAGATCAAACATTGGAGCAGGTTGCGATGTATTTTATTCCATTAATGATATATTAATAGACGAGGAAGTAAATATCGCACTAAGGTAGACAAACATTACGCATGCCAAGTAACGTAGCAATGATACAAGTAAACAAAAGATCACTCCGATACCAGTCTGTCTGTATTACTTCCCCGTACTTCAATATATATCAAATTTTAATCACGGTTACTTAACCATCCATTACGTCATTTCATCAATGTTTTAAGGTCACTTGTACCTCCTACTGATTGGGTACATTTAACTGATACACTGGTTTCATTTATGATGTACTGACACCCATCTGCTCTGTAGTATTACTCGTTAGTGTAAATCCAAGACGATTCTAGTTTTATCTTTTCTAATAGACAATAAATAAAAGTAAATTGTACGGAATTGAGAAATTTAAATAGATTATTGACCTGGCATAAATCATAAAATCCAGTGTCATTTTGATTTATCAGTTTTGATAGGTGCTTCACCCTGCCGCAAATATCTTTTCGTGTTAGATACTATAAGGAAGACACGAACATGACTTGCCAACTGTGTATGATCATTTAAATACTTGTCCAATAATGTGGACCTGTGGCGATAGGGTAGCATTAGCTGCACTCTTTCAGAATGCTTACCTTGGGACATGAGGCCATAGGACACCTTTAGCTGTACTTATCTAGATTAAAATACTAACATGGGGCAGGTGGAGATAGGATAGCGTTCATTACTTTTCTGCATTATAATACTATTTCTACTCGTCTGTATAATTTCTAGATTATAATGCTATTTCTACTTCTCGGTATACTTTTTTCGTATAGAATACTTTCTATGGGACATGTTCTGAGTATGATTCAAGATAAACAATCAGATCTGACTATTGCGGCCTTATATTGTCTCAACATAGAATGGCAAATCCCTATCTTGTGCAAAATACATACTAGTAATACGTTCTACCTATAGTATCGCCTATAGCAAACTCTTAATCGCTGCTTATGTTGACCCTTATGATAGTAAAGAAAAACTACCTTTAATTAAATACTAATGATATTGTGAAAGAGGGATAACCATTTCATGATTATTGGCAACCGGGGGTAAATCAACACTTTTTAATTTTATTAAAGAAATATTGTTTGAACAAGAACTAGGAAAGGCCTGGGATTTTCATTCCTCAGCGCCCATGGTCGCTTATACGGCCATGCTTGAAGGTTGAGAACCATTGCATTGCATCAAGTCATATCAACACAGTTTTTCTTGTACAGATAAACTGTGTATATGATGCCATTATATCGCCAGTATAATTTTGTGTGATCATAGGACACCCAGCAGCAAATATCTTTTCGTCCTAGATACTACAAGGAATATACGAACTTGACCTGTCAACTGTTTATGATCATTTAAATACTTGTACAAAAAGGGGTGTCTGTGGCGATAGGGTACCATTAGGTGAACGCTTTCATAATACTTACTTTGGGGCATGAGGCGCTACGACACCTTTAGCTGTACTTATCTAGATTAAAATACTAACATGGGACAGGTGGTGTTAGGATAGCATTCACTTCTATTCCTAGAATGTTATTTCTACTTGTCTGTATACTTGTCTAGATTTGACAGCTATTTCTACTTGTGTGTATACGTTTCTAGATTAGAATGCTATTTCTCCTTACCTCTATACTTTTCGTGATTATAATGCTTTTGCGATTTGCCTTTACGAGATTAGAATGCTATTTCTACTTATCTGAATGCTTGTTGAATACGTTCTACCTCTAGTATCACCTATAGCAAAATCGTAATCGCTGCTTATGTTTTCCCAAAGGAGAGCAAAGAAAAACTGCCTATTATTTAACGCTAATGATATAGTGAAAGGGGGACAACCTTTTCATAATTATTGGCAACAGGGGATAAATCAACAAATGGTTTGAACAAGAACTAGGAAAGGACCGGGCTTTTAATTCCGCAGTGCCCGTGATCGCTTATACGGCCATGTTTGAAGGTTGAGAACCAATGCATTGCATGAAGTCATATCAACACAGTTTTTCTTGTACAGATAAACTGTGTATATGATGCCATTATATCGCCAGTATAATGTTGTGTGATCTTTGGACACCTTAGAAATAGCCATCTTATTAAGATAATCAGTAATAAAAAGACCCAAAAAGCTTGTATCTCATCTAAACAACATAAAGCGGAAGATTACTGTAGAATGATAAAGTAATGCATAATGATAATCCAAACAAAAATAATACGAAAGCGTTATGAGACAGATTGACCAAGATTGCCACTTACAAGCATATACACCCACCATTCCTCTATATACCATATTCGCACCAATCTGATTCATATGTGTAATGCTGGCAATACGTATTCACAAGCATTTCAGCACGTGACCTGAAGGAAACCTAACCTTAATCAAGTAGCAAAATTATACCACTATGAATTACTATCAACGATAGTGTGGGAAATCTCTACCAATACACATGTTCTCGGACGACAGCTTTCAAGAGATACATGTAATTTAACATGCCACTCTGTGAGACCCATCCTCTTCCATATTAAAACTGGGAAAATGTTATGGATTTAAAATGACAATAAATTTCTACGTACCATTGTAGCATCTTAAAAGGACATTTCTCCTAGTTTTCCAGATCAAACACTGGAGCAGGTTGCGATGTAATTTGTTCCTGGAATGATACATTAATAGACGAGGACATAAATAATACACAAAGGTAGACAAACATTAAGCATGGCAAGGTAACGTAGCTATGATACAAGTAAACAAAATATCACACCGATACTCTGTTAGTTTGGATACTCAGTCCGTATTACTTCCCCGAAATTCAATATGTTTCAAATTTTAATTAAGGTTACTTAACAATCCATAACATTATTTCATCAATATTTTAAGGTCACTTGTACCTCCTACTGATTTGGTACTTTTAACTGATACACTGGTTTCAGTTATGATGTACTTATATCCTTCTGCTCTGTAGTATTACACGTTATTGTAAATCCAAGACGATACCAGTTTTATCTTTTCTAATAGACAATAAATAAAGGTAAATTATACGGAACTGAGAAATTTAAATAGATCAAGGACATATTACGAATCATAATATCCATTTTCATTTTGCTTTATCAGTTTTGATAAATGTTTCACCCTGCCGCAAATATCTTTTCGAGTTAGATACAACGAGGAATATACGAACTTGACCAGTCAACTGTGTATAATCATTTAAATACTTGTTTAATAATGTGGACCTGTGGCGATAGGGTACTATTAGCTGCACTCTTTCAGAAAACTTACCTTGGGACATGAGGCCATAGGACACCAATAGCTGCACTTATCTAGATTAAAAAACTAACATGGGACGGGTGGCTATAGGATAATTACTTTTCTTAGAAAGCTATTTCTACTTGTTTGTATACTTGCATAGATTGGAAGGCTATTTCAACTTGTCTGTATACTGTTCTAGATAAGGAGGATATATCTACTTGTCTGTATACGTTTCTAGATTAGATTTCAAGTTCTACTTGTCTGTATACTGTTCTAGATTAGAATGCTATTTCCACTCGTCTGTATACGTTTCCAGATTAGAATGCTATTTCTACTTGTCGTATACTGTTCTAGATTAGAATGCTATTTCCACTCGTCTGTATACGTTTCTAGATTAGGATGCTATTTCTACTTGTCTGTATACTTTTCTAGATTAGAATGCTAGTTCTTCTTGTGTTTGTACTTGTCTAGATTAGATTGCTTGTTCTACTTGTCAGTATACTTGTCTAGCTTAGAATGCTATTTCTACTTGTTTGTATACTGTTCTAGATTATAATGCAATTTCTACTTGTCTGTATACTTGTCTAGATTATAATGCTATTTTTACTTGTCGGTATACTTTGCTAGATTAGAATGCTGTTTCTTCTTGTCTTTGTACTTATCTAGATTAGATTCCTATTGATACTTGTCTGTATACTTGTCTAGGTTATAATGCTATTTCCACGTGTCTGAATACAGTTCTAGATTAGAATGCTATTTCTACTTCTCTATATACTTTTCTAGAGTAGAATGCTATTTCTACTTCCCTGTATACTTTTCTAGACTAGAATACTATTTCTACTTCTCTGTACATTTTTCTAGATTGGAATGCTATTTCTTCTTCTCTGTATACTTTTCTCGACTAGAATGCTATTTGTACTCCTCTGTATACTTTTCAGGATTAGAATGATATTTCTACTAATCTGTATACTTTTTAAGATTATAATGCTTACCATGGAATATGTTCTGAGTTCGATACAAGATACACAATCAGATCTGACTACTGGGTGGGGTCCCGAGTGGCCGAGTGGTCTAAAGCGCTCCCCGTTACGGATCACTGCCATCTCACCTCTCTCTGTGTGAGTTTGAATCTCAGATTCGGCAAATGTTGGTATGTGAGAAAGCTTGCCAGTAGCTTCTCGTGGGTCGTGTGTTCTTTCATTTGGTTTTGCTTGGTTCTTCCTTCACTATTAATACTGGCCGCCATGTATAGCCTATCGTGCGCTGAAAAATGGCGTTAAACTCCACAACAGCAACAACAACTGACTACTGCGTCCGTATATAGTCTGAACATTTGAATGGCAAATCTCCATCTTGTGCAAAATACATGCTAGTAATACGTTCTACCTATAGTATCACCTAAAGCAAAATCGTAATCGCTGCTTATGTTTTCCCAAATGAGAGCAAAGAAAAACTGCCCTTATATTTAACGCCAATGATATAGTGAAAGGGGGACAACCATTTCATGATTATTGTCAACCGAATATAAATGAATACTTTTAATTTTAGTAAACTAATATTGTTTGAAAGGTCCAGGTTTTTAATTTCTCAGCGCCCGTGATCGCTTATAGGGCCATGCTTGAAGGTTGAGAACCAATGCATTGCATGAGGTCATATTAACAGTTTTTTCTTGTACATATAAACTGTGTATATGATGCCATTATATCGCCAGTATAATTTTGTGTGATCATTGAACATCCTAGAAACACCCATTTTATTCAGATAATCAGTAATAAAAACATTCGCCTCATCTAAACAACATAAAGTAGCATTAGCTGCACTCTTTCAGAATGCTTACCTTGGGACATGAGGCCATAGGACACCTTTAGCTCTACTTATCTAGATTAAAATACTAACATGGGTCAGGAGGCGATAGGATAGCGTTCATTACTTTTCTGGATTAGAATGCTATTTCTACTCGTCCGTATACATTTCTAGATCAGAATGCTATTTCTACTTCTCAGTAAACTTATTTAGTATAGAATGCTTACCATGGGACATGTTCAGAGTTTGATTCAAGATAAGCAATCAGATCTGACTACTGCGTCCGTTCATTGTCTCAGCATAAAACTGCAATTCCTTATCTTGTGCAAACTACATACTGGTAAAACGTTCTCCCTCTAGTATCACCAATAGCAAAATCTTAATCGCTACTTATGTTGACCCATATGATAGTAAAGAAAAACTATCTTTTATTAAATACTAATGATGTTGTGAAAGAGGGATAACCATTTCATGATCATTGGCAGCCGGGGAAAAATAAACACTTTTTAATTTATTTAAAGAAATATTGTTTGAACAAGAACTAGGAAAGGCCCGGGCTTTTCATTCCTCAGCGCCCATGATCGCTTATACGGCCATGCTTAAAGGTTGAGAACCAATGCATTGCATGAAGTCATATGAACACTGTTTTTCTTGTACAGATAAACTGTGTATATGAAGCCATTATATCGCCAGTATAATTTTGTGTGATCGTTGCACACCCTAGAAACAGCCATCTTATTAAGAAAATCCAGATACAAAAAAAGCAAACCCAAAAGCTTGTGCATTTGCCTCATCTAAACAACATAAAGTGGAAGATCACTGTAGAAAGATAAAGCAATGCATAATGATAATCCAAGCAAAAATAATACTAAAGCGTCATCAGACAGATTGACCAAGGTTGCTATTTATAAACATATTCACCCACCCATCTTCTATGTACCATTTTCGCACCAATCCGATTCATATGTGTAATGCTGGCAATTCGTGTTCACAAGCATTTCAGCACGTGACCTGAAGGAAACCTAACCTTAATCAAATAGCAAAATAATACCATCATGAATTACTGTCAACGATAGTGTGGGAAATCTCTACCAATACACATGTTCTCGGACGACAGCTTTCAAGAGATACATGTAATTTAACATGCCACTGTTTGAGACCCATCCTCTTCCATATTAAAACGGGGGAATTGTTATGGTTTTAAAATGACAATAAATTTCTACGTACCATTTTAGCATCTTAAAAGGACATTTCTCCTAGTTTTTTTGATCAAACATTGGAGCAGGTTGCGATGTATTTTGTTCCAGCAATGACATATTAATAGACGAGGAAGTAAACATCACACAAAGGTAGACAAACATTACGCATGTCAAGGTAACGTAGCTATGTTACCAGTAAAGAAAAGATCACTCCGATACCCTGTTAGTTTGGATATCCAGTCTGTATTACTTCCCCGGAATTCAATATGTTTCAAATTTTAATTAAGGTTACTTAACAAGGTATAAAGTCATTTCATCAATATTTTAAGGTCACTTGTACCTCCTACTGATTCGGTACATTTAACTGATACACTGGTTTCATTTATGATGTACTGACACCCTTCTGCTCTGTAGTATTACTCGTTAGTGTAAATTCAAGACGATACTAGTTTTATCTTTTCTAATAGACAATAAATAAAAGTAAATTGTATGGAATTGAGAAATTTAAATAGATTATTGACCTGGCACAAATCACAATATGCAGTTTCATTATTCTTTATCAGTTTTGATAAACACTTCACCCTGCCTCAAATGTTTTCGTGTTAGATACTTGTAACAGAATTGTTACCGAGTGGATGGTGGATTAAATGAACAACACAAACACAATATGTGAAAGATAATGTAAATTTATGAAATAAATTATTAATGAAAAATAATGATGTATCAACACAATAACTGATGCGTTCAACCCACAATCACGCTTCACAACTATTCACAATTCAACAATAAATTAAATATTAATACAAAATAAACACAGATACAAGGAATCTCCTGGACTATACACAGATCCAAGGAATCTTTACAAAAGTTATATTAACGCAAGTATAAATTGCGATAACAAATACAAACATCAAACTATACTATCGCACGTATGGATTGCGACATCTAGCACAAACATATACATGTATTTAATCAAGTTGCTAACTTTTATTGAGATTCATGTAATCCCTTGAAATAATACTGTGATTCGAAGTAACTATGTGTAAATATAACAATGTATTCGATTGTACTACAATTGCAACACACAAGTGTCTCGACCCTGTACAACTGTTGAATCGCCTCCCAGCGTCTCCGAATACCTAGGGTTGACTCAATACTTTTATCGGTCACTTGCCCTTCACTGATCCACCACAGTTATACGTACAGACAGCATACAGCATCTACTAGAACCAACGGTCCCAAATACTTAGATGCTACCCCACCCCGGACGTTTACACCTCTAGACAGCTCCGACACTCGGACATTTAGACTTTTAGATTTCCGGATATTTACACATCACGACAGATGTTGACGGACAGACAATCCGACAGACAGACAGTCAGATACCTCAATTCGATCGCACAATTAAACAGCACAATCACGGCACAATCAGTCACATTCAGCTACAATTCGGAGACATTCAGAGACGTTCAGCTACAATTCAGAGACGTTCCGCTACAAATCAGAGACGTTCCGCTACAAATCAGCTACAATAAAGAAACCACACTAATAATAGTTGTTTCAAAAACAATCTAAAACTTAGATTACGCTATTGCATTTAAAATCTAATAGTGACTAGTAATTCCAAATATTCCACGTTTTAAATCTGCATTGTAATAAAGGCATCAATACATGAAATGATAAACTGAATAAAATTCACAATAAAAGGAAATATAAATTTAACAGTCACCCCTTTGGCTGGAGAAAGAATGACGAGCTATCTCTCCTGTGATAAGATACTTCTGGACTCGTAATTTTATCAGAATTATTCTGCCTTATATATCCTCAAATAGGTGAGCAGAATTCACGGCAAAATTCCTGTGCACGCCGTGATTCTAATGTTCCTGACTTCAAGTGATTCGTAGTCAGGCACATGCAAATCGTTACACGTCGCTTACCTTGAAAAAAACACTTATTCACCCCAGGTAACGCATGTACGACGAAACAAAAAAAAAATGGTGAAATTAGTTTGTAATTCTAGAAGAAATAAATTCAATTTTCGCCTAATTCTGTGACATTACTATAAGGAAGACACGAACTTGATCTGCCAACTGTGTATGATCATTTAAATACTTATCCAATAATGTGGACCTGTGGTGATAGGGTACCATTAGCTGCACTCTTTCAGAAAACTTACCTTGGGACATGAGGCCATAGGACACCATTAGCTGCACTTATCTAGATTAAAATACTAACATGGGACGGGTGGCTATAGGATAACGTAAACTACTTTTCTAGATTAGGATACTATTTTTACTCGTCTGTATACATTTCTAAATTAGAATGCTATTTCTTCTTCTCTGTATACTTGTCTAGATTAGAATGCTATTTCTAATTATCTGTATACGTTTCTAGATTAGAATGTTATTCTACTTCTCATTATACTTTTTTCTTGATTAGATTGCATACCATGGGACATATTCTGAGTCTGATTATAGATAAACAATCAAATCTGACTACTGCATCCATATATGGTCTCAGCATTTGAATGGCAAATCCCTATATTGGGCAAAATACATACTGTTATAACGTTCTCCCTATAGTATCACCAATAGCAAAATCTTCTGCTTATGTTGACCCATATGATAGTAAAGAAAAACTACCTTTTATTTAACGGTAATAATATAGTGAAAGGGGGACAACCTTTTCATAATTATTGGCAACCGGGGATAAATCAACAAATTGTTTGAACAAGAACTAGGAATGGACCGGGTTTTTAATTCCTCAGTGCCCATGATCGCTTATACGGCCATGTTTGAAGGTTGAGAACCAATGCATTGCATGAGGTTATATTAACACTATTTCTCCTGTACAGATAAACTGGATATATGATGCCATTATATCGCCAGTATAATTTTGTGTGATCGTTGTACACCCTAGAAACAGCCATCTTCTTAAGATAATCAGTAATATAAAAAAAACAAAAAGTATCTCATCTAAACAACATAAAGTGGAAGATTACTATAGAAAGGTAAAGCAATGCATAATGATAATCCAAGCAAAAATAATACGAAAGTGTTATAAGACAGATTCGTATTCACAAGCGTTTCAGCACGTGACCTGAAAGAATCCTAACCTTAAACAAGTAGCAAAATTATACCACCATGAATTACTGCCAACGCTAGTGTGGGAAATCACTACCAATACACATGTTCTCGGACGACAGCTTTCAAGAGATACATGTAATCTAACATGCCCCTTTTTGAGACCCATCCTCTTCCGTATTAAAACTGGGGAAATGTTATGGCGTTAATATGACAATAAAGTTCTACGTACCATTGTAACATCCTAGATGGACATTTCTCCTAGTTTTCCATATCATAGGTTGGAGCAGGTTGCGATTTATTTTGTTCCAGGAATGATATATTAATAGACGATGTAGTAAATATCACACAAAGGTAGACAAGCATTATGCATGTCAAAAGAACGTAGCTATAATAAAAGTAAAGAGAAGATCACCCCCACACCTTCTTAGTTTGGATATTCAGGCTGTGTTACTTCCCGGGAATTCAATATGTATCAAATTACATCAAGATTACGAGACCATCCATTACGTCATTTCATCAATGTTTTAAGGTCACTTGTACCTGCTACTGATTTGGTACTTTTTAACTGATACACTGGTTTCAGTTATGATGTACTTATATCCTTCTGCTCTGTAGTATTACACGTTAGTGTAAATCCAAGACGATACCAGTTTTATGTTTTTTAATAGACAATAAATAAAGGTAAATTCTGCGGAATTGAGAAATTTAAATAGATTATAAGGACCTAATCACGATAAGTTGAAGTCTTCCGTTTGAATCGAGGTAGCAGCCCAGCATAATTGATACCTTCCAAAGTCATCGACAAGATTCAACAAGTGCAACAATCCAATGACAGGTTTCACATTATCTATGGAAAAGCGACAATGTTCATGGCCCATGTTTCTCTTCCCTGAGTGACATGACGCAAAAAGTTGTTTATTGTCGACAAACTTTGCATCACCAAAACGAGTCTCGTCCGAATTAACAACGCTTAAGACCAGATGTGTTTAGCCCGTGCCATCTTCGTGAGACGAACGTATGTTTACAATAACGACACGTTAGAATGGAAATGAGCCTGGAAAACTATTTAACAATCGGACCGAGCCAAACAACGAAGAGAAGCAGAACTCTTAGTACAGCAAGCGGAGATATCCAAAGATGACCTGTGGCACTCCAGAGATGCAACAATCGCAAGACGTGTTAGCGCCACGCTACACCTTGAAAGTACACCCTCAAGAAGTGCTCGGATGATTGATGCTCTCTGTGAGTTCAGAGTCAATGAAGCATTTTCATAGCAGCAGAGTAAGTTATTAAGCTCTACCTTTTTATTAATATGTTTATCACTGTTATATTATCTCTCAGACACCTACAAATACTCATTTACTATCACACAATCTTGATGAAACCTTTTTAAAATTCGAATGAATGAGGCAATGCATATCACAACGTTTGATTCCACATTCTAAAGCTACATTACCTTGTTGCTTAGGTCCTATCGTGTGCTTCCAAATATCATTGCAGGCACGTCCCCCCTCCTTTGTTGGACCTGCCTAAACATAAATACGTATATACGGACCGATCAATCGTTGCACAGCATATCTTAAGAAAATGGTCTGCCTTGAAGCAATATCGCAGGGTACCAAATTGATGGTTGCATCTCATGTCGACAAACTAAACAGTAGTAGAATGTATTAAATTACTCCAAGTAGATATACCAAGTGAAGTCTACTTCAGGGTTGGTTAACACATATATTCAATTACACTTAATTGGTGAAAATTACTAACCTAGTGGTTAGAGCGTCCGCTGCAGGAGCGGGAGGTTGTGGGTTCAATCCCCGGCCGAGTCGTACCAAAGATTTGCAAAAATGGTACTAGCAGCTGCCTCGCTTGGCGCTCAGCATTAAGAGGTTAGTGTTAGGACTGGTCGGCCTGGTGTCAGGATAATGTGACTGGGTAGGACATCGTACTACATGTCTGCGGCATGATGCCCCATTGCTAGACATCACTGTAAACTGCCAGACTGCAGACCTCGTAGCAATATGACTCAAAAATTGTTAAAGCTCCGTTAAAAATCCTTATCGACCAAACAAATCAAATCGGACTCGTTAAATACAATTTTTTTGTTAAAAGGAAATATATATATATCTACTGTGTAGAATTCTATATTACTGTTTTCTATCAACAGTGGTAATTTATTAGTGATAGACCAGATATAGGAAAATCATTGATTCTCATAGACGCAGGCAACAATAAATCACCTTCAACTGTTTAATTCATATCTGCCTTGTGTCATCGCCAATATAATTTGTATGCTCATTTAATAAAGAAGAAACAGGCATATGTGAAAATCCGGCAATAAAAGTACCGCCTAGCCTATATGTTTGATTGACTGCAACCACAAAGAGAATTTGAAGATTAGCGTGGATAGATAACGCAATCGCGAATTGAAAATCATAACACAAAGAACGGGAAAGCGTTATAAGACTAAAGCAACCCCTATCAGCCCTACACAACCACCCGACCTCTATTTACCATATTTACACTATTCATATTCATACATGTAAATCCTAGAAATTTGTGTTCACATGAATTTAAGCATGTAAACTGGGGGAAAAATTAGTGTGAGCAAAATTGCAATGCTATCGTTATCAATTAATAATTACGTCATACGCGTGTTCTGACATGACAACTTTCAAGAGTTACATGTATTTTGACCGCTCCCATTCCACGTTAAAACGGGAGAAATGTTGTGCTTTTTAAATGAGAATAAATTTATACGAATCATTCTAACAACATCAGTGAAGAATTCTACTTGTTTTCGACATTAAACGTTGGAGCAAGATGCGGTGCATTTTGTTCCAGGAATGATATTAATAGACGAGGAGGTGAATATCATATGAAGATATATAAAAAATAAATAAGTATCAAATATGACTATAACGAAAAGACCATTCTTCATTCTTTTAGTTTGGAGGAGCGAGCTGTGTTACTACCATGAAATTTATAACTTGGCACGCCATAAATCACTATTGATACAATGTTTCGGATTTAGGCGGACGATAGACGCCAGATTGGATAAAAGTGATGGGTTGAGACAAATAACATGAACGTGACAAGGTAGATACTGTCTTCTTTATCTGGTAATAAGAATGGTACAACATATACTTACATTCTGAATTTCTTCAAACTCTACGTTAATGTTCTGCAAATCCGAATTACATGAGCCATGTCATGGGTTATCAAGCTTGACTACACATTTAGAAAGTGTAATGTACTTTCGACTATATTCCATGTGCAATAACATCCTCCTTACCTCAAAATGAAATAAGCATTATATTCCATAGTGTATTTTGATAATTGCATTTGAAAAACTTCAAATTTTCCCTTGATTCACTTCTATTGGCCAAAAATCAAAAGTGATGTTGCCAATACTGTAGATCTTGTCATACTTGTCAAATGGTAGGAAGACCCAATCAGAAGATACCTAAGGCTCATCTACAACCTATTCCTGCCTGTGACGAACCATTTAGTAGAATGATGGTAGATTGTGTAGGTCCCTTACCCAAGACCAAGTCAGGTAACGAATACCTGTTGACCATTATGTGTGCGTCAACTAGGTTTTCAGAGGCAATTCCGTTGAGGAATATAAAATCTAAAACGATAGTAAAAGCTTTGATAAAGTTTTTTACTCAGTATGGCCTTCTCAAATCTGTTCACTCTGATCAAGGTTCAAACAGCATATCTGGAATTTTCCAACAAGTTATGTATGAATTGGGCATTCAGCAATTCAAATATTCTGCCTATCACCCTGAGAGACAAGGGACATTAGAAATATTCCATCAGACTTTGAATAATATGATCCGATCATATTGTTTTGATACGAATAAAGATTGGGATGAAGGCATTCATTTACTATTGTTTGCTGTTAGAGATTCAGTTCAAGAATCTTTAGGCTTCAGTTCCTTTGAACTGGTTTTTGGACACACTGTGCGTGGACCATTGAAGTTATTGAAAGAGTAAATTCTTTCTAATGAAGATACTGAGATCAATCTTCTTGATTATGTTTCCGATTTTAGATACAAGCTGTCAAAGGCTTGTGAGGTCGCAAGAGCAAATCTGCACTTTGCTCAATCTAAAATGAAATCAAGATATGATAAAAAATCGAACGAAAAGATTGTTCAGCCTTGTGATAGAGTCCTGGCTCTCTTATCAATGCCACAAAATCCTCTTCAGGACAAATATTATGGTCCCAACACAGTTGACAGGAAAATTAATGACTAAAATTACATCATAAATACTCCTGGGAGGCGCAAACAAAAACAACTCTGCCATATAAACATGCTAAAAGAGTATATTTAAAGAGATAGCCATGTTAAACATGTCATTAATTTTGTTGTACCTGTCCCACTCAGTGAAGGAATATCATCAGATTCTACTGATATTGAAATGACAAACTTTTGTAATTCAGAAATTATGAAAGATCTAGACTAGAAACTTTCACATTTACAAGTGCAAGAACGAAATGACCTGAAACAGTTATGTTCCTACAAGGATAAACAAAGTTTTTCATGACGTTGAAATTGTAAATTCCAAACCTATCAAACACCATCCATACAGGATGAATCCACTCAAACAGGAATATTTTAAAAAGGAAATTCAATATTTCCTGGAGAATCATTTTATCGAGCCAAGTAAAAGTGATTGGAGTTCACCATGCATAATTGTTCCCAAAAAAGATAAAACTTTCCGTATGTGCACTGATTATAGAAAGGTGAACAGTGTGACAAAAACAGATTAATTCCCATTGCCAAGAACTGACGATTGTATTGATAAAATCGGGAATGCCAAGTATGTCACCAAATTTGACCTTCTGAAAGGATTTTGGCAAATTCCACTAACGGAAAGAGAAAAGGAAATCTCGTCATTTGTGACTCCAGATGGACTTTACCAATATAAAGTAATGCCATTCGGGATGAAAGGGTCACCAAGTACATTTCAACGTTTCATGAATATGATCACCTCTGGTCTAGAAAATTGTGATGCCTATAGAGATGACGTCATCATCTACAACGACACCTGGATAGAACATCTAGCAACAATTCGAAAATTCTTTGACAGACTCACTGATGCATGTTTGACAGTTAATTTATGTAAAAGTGAGTTCTGCCGTGCTAGTCTGACTCTCTTAGGACATATTGTGGGACATGGACAAGTTAAACCAATAGATGCTAAGGTTGAGGCTATTTCTAAATTCCCTGTGTCTGAAAATACAAAGCGACTGATGCGATTTTTAGGTATGGCCGGATACTATCGGAAATTTTGTTCCAACTTTTCTATAATTGCAGAACCCCTGACAAATTTATTGAAGAAGAAGAACAAGTTCTTTTGGACTGAAAAATGTCAGGAGGCTTTTGACAAGTTAAAATCCATGCTTGAAACAGCACCAGTTTTTGCAGCTCCAAATTTCAGTCAGTCTTTCAAAATATCTGTCAATGCAAGTGATGTTGGTGTTGGAGCAGTTTTAATTCAAACAAAAAATGGTATTGAACATCCAGTGTGCTATTTTTGAAAGAACTTAAATAAGCACCAGAGAAATTATTCAACTATCGAGAAGGAATGTTTGGCATTGATTTTGGCTTTACAACATTTTGAAGTTTAACTTAGTTCAGCTCCTTCTTCGATTATAGTATTGACCACAACTCCCTTACTTTCATCGGCAAGATGAAAAATAAAAATCAAAGATTACTAAAGTGGAGTTTGTTATTGCAGGAATATAACCTTGACATCCGGCACATCAAGGGAAAAGATAATTTAATAGCAGACGCTCTTTCCCGTGTATAACAATATATATCATATTAACTGTGTAATTTATACGAGTTCTTTTAACCACAGGTGTAAATTGGTTTGTGGTAAAAATAAAGTTTATTTGCTGTACTAGCTGTCTTTCTATTGTACACTTGATTCATCTTATATACACTTTATTGGTGATGTTTCTTTATACTATTTTTGCGCAATCAAGGGGATTAATTAAATACTGGAACTAAATTTTCTGTCAATTTTAATCTTGATCCGGATGTCTTATTGATCTCCACGAATTAGTTACATTAGTTGTAACAAATACATTTTTGAAACTGAAAGGTTATCCTTAAAAAGTAAATTTAAGTAATGTGTTGTTATTTACATATAACTGCTCCGGTGGCCTAGTGTTTAGAGCGTCCGCCATGGAAGTGGGAGGTCGTGGGTTGGATCTACGGCCAAGTCATACTTACAAAGACTTACAAAAATGGTACTAACAGCTGCCTTGGCGATCAGCATTAAAAGGTTAGTGTTAGGACTGGTCGGCTTGGTGTCAGGATAATGTGACTGTGTGGGACATCATGATACATGTCTGCAACTTGATGCTCCAGTGCTAGACATCACTATAAACTGCCTCACTGCAGACATCGAAGCGATATGACTGAACATTTTTGAAAGCTACTTTAAAAATCCTAATCAAACATTAAAACAAACAAATAACACTCATTTGATAAATATGATAATATTATTTTCTTTATTCCTCTTGTTTACTCACTTGTTCAGTTTACGGTACTACGACTCGACCGATCACGTCATTGCCTTAATTAACACATTAATATTATTTAGAAGTCTTGTAAATTAATACCACGTGACTTTAAGGGTTGCAGATGTTGTATAATTCTGCTTAAATAATTATTTACATTTTCATAAAATATTGTTATACACTGTGACAAGAAGAAAATGCAGGGAATTAATAGTATTTGATGAATACCGTGTTGGTCGGATGTACTAAACTACATTCCAGAAATTTCTAATTTTTCAATTGAAAATTGTATGCAGCATGTACTACATACATTGACAGAGCTTCACCACAGGGTATTCTTATACTTAGAATAAGGACTGATAGTCACGAATCATATAATATTATCAGTACGGATCTTTACATGAGCGGGATAGCAAGAGTGGTATCATCCATAGTGTTGTTTCGTTTTGCCAGGGATAAAAGTCTATTGTCAGTACGGATCTTTGCATAAGAGGGATACTGATGGTGGTATCGTCCCTAGTCTTGCTTATTTTAATAGTAGGATATTGAAACACTGATTCTTCCTCTGATTACTGCAAGTCAACAACAGTTTACACCATACATGTTTGAACTCTAATCTTTACACACGAATCTGGCAGTCTGCTTTAGAATGGATTAGGAAGGCTAACTGCTCCAATCAGATATTGTTGTACCCTATTGTAGTCGATAAGAAATCATTAATTTATTTTCTATGATTGTTCCTGGAGATTCACTCACCAGTGAGGACATTTGCTTGCATTAAGTCAAAATAGGATTAAAATCTAAAAAAAAAAGAAATTGTTTGCAGATGTCTGTCGTAAAAATTTTGATTAAGGTGATTAAGCAAAGTTTAGTTCTCCGTCTGATTCCGAAAAGAGCATTTGAACTAACATTTCATTCAATGAAATTAGTTTTACAAAATGCCTCATTACCTTAAAATAATCTTTAACCTAATGCGACCAGGTTAATTCATAACACAAATATGAAGGTCTTGGTTAATCTGGCGTTTTAACTAATATAATGCATTTTAACAAATTTGTAGAAATATCAATAACTCATACAGAAATATGACGAAAAGTATTTTCGTCAATACTCGTCAATGGTTTCATGCCGATAATTATGTAAATAATTACCGTTCATTCTCCATCAATACACTTTTACAACATAGCTTGCTTTGTATTTTGAATATGTCAGGGGAGGCATGTTCTAACCTTGATAAACTTGTGGTCTAGCTCTTCTAGCCTTTCGTGTCAATATGATACGCTAAACTTAATCTTATAAATCGCGTTTTTATTATTGGTTTTTCATTTTTTCATTTTGATAATAAATATGATTTTTTTTTTGTGGTGAATAAACATTATCTACCATTGTTTTTCCTATCATACATAGATTTGCAACTTTTGTTTCACAGTACTATTTTCACTGTGCGGTGTCATATATTAACACTGTTTTTGTAAAACGTTTAGAAAAATAATTTGCAGCACATTTCGTATTAAAATAAATCGCATTCGGTGAATCATTGACAGCTCATCGCACTCCTCATTCATCTATGTGTTATGTAAACATTTCACATTTCGTAACTTATGTTGGGTAATTGTTTCAGAACAGACTCTTCATTTCAGCTACATATAATACGTATATATTTTTTGCGTTACTTGTTCTCTAAAGATTGACTTTGGGATGGCGAAAAAGGTGATACCAGGAAAAAAGACCCGGACGCTATGTGGAACGGCAGATTATATGGCCCCTGAGATGGTTTTAAAAAAAGGGCACGACACAGCGGCAGATAGTTGGTCTTTGGGAGCATTTGATTTTGAAATGCTTTCTGGCAGGTAAGAATGACAAACACTATACGGTAGTTACAAACGGTTTGCAGTGCACCAACACCTCACTCTGCGTGTGTGTGCAATACATGCATTCCAACAGCGCGAAGATATATTTTTGTGCAGCTCAAGTTACAATAGCTAACATTTAAATACATCATTATGTAGATGTATGCTTAACATATAACAGAGAATATAATCATTTACATTAGTCCTCTCTTACCAACATGACACATTTGAAATCTGAACAGGATGTAAACCATATCGATTAAAAAAAATAATTATCATAAACATACTCTGTCATAACTATAAAAAATATTGAACTTTAATTGATACATTTTATAAAAATTTTATTAGAAACATTTACCAACGCTGTGATAAAAAATATAACACCGGATGATGATCGCATGCACTACTTTACATTCTAACTCGACATTTGACTGATGCATCTGTCACCTACCGTGAGAATGTGTCTGTGTCTTTATCCGATGCATTTTTTTGGTACTTTCAACCGAGACCGATACAGCGAATTTGCTTCGGACAAAAGATAGTACTCGAGTTATTGTGACTGATGATGGCATGCACTACTTTACATTCTATCTCTATACTGGACAGATGCTTCTGTCAGTTGCCGTTTTTAATTACGGTCATCGGTTGCAACGAATGCTAAATGCGTATTTAACCTTTGACATCGTGCACAATCACATAAATCTCACAAATACAATTGTGAAATATTTACAATATCTAGTTCTACAGAGGCGTAGCGGGGGTGGTAGGGTGGAGGGGGGGGGGGGCAGAGGGTGACAGATGTCCCCGAACGCCAGACAAGTGGAGGGGCCAAAATGGGCTTTGAAATAGGTTCTATGTGGCATTTCATAATATTATTATATCACGTGTGATGTGACCGTATGCACTATGCAAGTATGCATTAGTTTTTTTTTCTTCTCTTTAATAGCCATTGGCGTTACATTGGGTAATAGTGATTTTATTGATGAAAATAATGGGTTTCAGAGTTGAGGGGATGTGGGCGGGGGGGGGGGGGCGTAAAATGAATTTTGTCCCCGGGCTCCAAACACTTTAACTAGGCCCCTGTAGTTCTAGTATGTGATAATTTATTTACATTATGTGGGATAACTCAGAAGAGATAGAAGGCACATGATGGAGACATGACATATTTCCTGAACTATTTCAACATATATTTTTTTATTATTATCTCAAGTCAACGTTGAAAAAAACTTGTATGTCGGTTCGTTTGTGTGATTATTTCTGTACCTATTTATAAGTACCTAGTCAGCATATGAAGTTGTGTATCTTTCAATAATTGCATTTCGTTTTCCAGCTCCCTCTTTGCAGACAAGGATGATAATGACATGCATATATGTAATAATATCTTACAAGGGATCAATGATGTTGTCTTCCCAAACGGAATTAGGAAGATCGCTGAAGATTTTATAAGGAAATTATGCAGGTAAGAACGAGATTGATACTGCCGTCTTCCCAAATAAGATAAGAAACATTTCAGAAGGTCTCTTTCGTATAAGGGGAGGTCATGGACATGGACAACGTTCAATAATGCAAGCAGGATTCTCACTAAAACCTACAGTTGTAAAATTTAAAAAGTACAAGCTAATGAACTTATACTTTTGACTGGAGAACGTTTGACTGATACGAACAGATTGAATTGGGGAATTAAAGAAGAAAATACTCATATGAGTAATTTATTTTAAAACAATTAAATCAAACTACAATGCCTTCGCAGTGGAAAATATATTGTAAATTTCCTATTTTTGTGAAAATTGGAATATGATTATAAGTTTCCTCTCACAGAAAGGCTAAAGATCTTATTCATAGAGAAAGTTTAACAATTAAATCAAACTATAATGCCTACGGAAAAAACGCAGTGGGGAATATATTGTGAATTTACTATTTTCGTGAAAATGGAAAAATGATTATAAGTAAGCTTTTTCTCACATAACGGCTAAAGATCTTATTCAGAGAGAAAGATTAACAATTGTTTATATAGTTTCCTCAACGGATATTATTAGTTGTTTTGTATGGAACCTGTAAAGTCAAACGTAATGTTTTCCTGATCAGCCTGGGCCTACCAATACTCCAAGAGATCCGTTGTTGACATAGGCTGTCGTATGTATGTAATGAATTATATAATAGCGTTGTGATACTCTAATCGTTCTAAAATGATACGAATAATAGCAATATTAGATGTAACGGGGAAACGAAGCTAAATGTTCAATCAATGGCTATTCACATAACCATATTTAAAAAAACAAATCTTGCACCAAAACATGATTTAGTAGTTACCGAAAATAGTTTATGTGATGTACCGAAGTGATAGCATCAACATTCAGATTTAAAAGTTCCGACCAAGACTTGAGTTTCCATTTTAAATTAAAATAATCGATCTATTGGCGGCAATGATGATACTTTAAATCAATTAAGATACCTTGGTAAAGGAAGGCTTTAATTTATTAAATATGACACTTAATCCAGATGAGATCTCGTCACCTGCATGCTAATATTGCTTAGAATTTTAAAAAAAAAACAACATATAATATTTCAATTAATATGCTGAAACAACGTATCTGGGTCACTGAATCATGACATAGAAAGCTAAAATTATCGCTGAGTTAATATCAATATAAAGCTATAAAGAAAATAGTTAAAGTCCAACATTAACTGGGGGGGGTGTATTGTGTTGAATAACTATAAATACGCTAAACGATATCGTATAACTCTGTCAGTAAAACTCTGTGTGTGTGTGTGTGTGTGTGTGTGTGTTTGAGAGAGAGAGAGAGAGAGAGAGAGAGAGAGAGAGAGAGAGAGAAAGAGAGAGAGAGAGAGAGAGAGAGAGAGAGAGAGAGAGAGAGAGAGAGAGATTTGGGTTTTTAATGTAGCTTTAACAGGATTTCAGTCTTATCGTTACGATGTTTGCAATGTGGCTGTTATATCTAACATTCTCGCATCATGCCAATGTCCCAGAATCATGTCCCACCCAGTCACATTATTATGACAGCAGACCAACCAGCACTACGACTAACCTCTTAATGCTAAACGCCAAGCTAGGTAGCTGCTAGTAACATTTTTATAAGTTTTTGGTACGACTCGGCCGGTGCTTCGCAACATTTTTGGTATGACCAACATTTTTGGTATGACTCGGCCGGTGCTTCGCAACATTTTTGTAAGTTTTTGGTATGACTCGGCAGGTGCTTCGCAACATTTTTGGTATACCAACATTTTTGGTATGACTCGGCCGGTGCTTCGCAACATTTTTGTAAGTTTTTGGTATGACTCGGCCGCTGCTTCGCAACATTTTTGTAAGTTTTTGGTATGACTCGGCCGGTGCTTCGCAACATTTTTGTAAGTTTTTGGTATGACTCGGCCGGTGCTTCGCAACAAACGTGGTTTCAGTCCAACAATCTAGCAAAAACTCCTATTATTTGGCAAGCAAAATTGCGATGAACGGATGGAAGAAAGTTTATAATTTTATTTAGTTTTGAAAGTATATTTCTCTATAAATAAAAATCACATCTTCAACATAAAAATAAAAATTACTTATAATAAACTGAGAGGAAATTACGTATGTGAAAATTTGACCCTTTAAATTTGTCATGTATATTATTCAAGGCAAACCTGATACTCTCATATGATGACATGGTCTCGCTTTTCTCAAGAATTGATTGTTAACGACGTATATATAATGTTCATTTTGACAGTTAATTTCCACCACATGTGATTATGTATAAAAATGTATGCAACTTTGAAAAATGCAAGATGATAATGCAATATTGTTCTTCTTTTTCGGGTAACGGTGCTAGCGTACAAATTGAACAGTTAAAGATAATATCTCAAGAAAAACTTATGATAACAATATATGTCCATGTAAAGTTTTCTATTACATAATTGGATTTGAATATAGAAGATTATTGGACAATGTTTGTAATATTTTCCCAATATTTTCACATGCTGAAAAATGAATTAATATTTTCACATGTGAAAATACAGGATTTCGTTCTATGTCCTGCGAAGCTTGCTTCTGTACCATTGGAACGTTGAGGCAGGAAAAGCGACCATATTGTGAATCTGAATAAAATATAGAATTATAACTCTGTGGTCTTAAAATAAGTAACAAGATAGAATATGAACAAGTTTTGTAAAATTGAAAATACAATTTATTTCCTAAAATACACAAGAAAATAAAAAAAATAATTTGCAGTATAGTTAATAAAATCCTAGACAGTCCTACATCTTCCATCAGTTGCAAAAGGATCCAGTAATCCGAATGAATTCCAGTCTTATTCCGAATGATTTATTGGCTTGATGTACTAAGAGTACAGGTGAATTACAATGACATAACCCCAACAAGTTTTTTTTAAATGAGAGCACAGTAAATTCCGTAGTCCCGTATCAGTTTATATATACAAAATCGTCTAAATAATTCGATCACTGTAATTTCAACGAATTGTTAAATTAGGTTAACGAATCTTCTGAACAGAGCTGAATGACTTTCACGTCTGGTGTTTACCACGTATAATGTCTAATTCTCTAGTAAACAGTTCTTAAACTAATACGCAATATAGAAGACTTCATAATATAAACTGTTGACTGTCAACAAGGTCATGTGGGTTACACTAACTAATCAAGAATAAGGTCAACACAGATGTTCCGAATACATGTAATGAAGACTGATCACTTGATATTTAATTTGGATTAATAGTGCTCAACCTTGAAACTTTATGAACTTACGCACAATGCAGAATTACTCACTTTTAACGTCTGAACTTAAGATTGATAGGAGAACTACTCAAAATAGTATTAACTAAATAACCGTTACAAACTATATACATGAAAAAATACACATAATATAGATACACATAACTTTCAGACATATACATTATTCTTTCCGAAGATATCTGACTCCCTATTGTTTGCTTCTTTTATAAAGTTATGTTTGTTTTACTAACTTTACAATGTTCAATATAAAATATCCAATATGCAACATAATTCAATCTGATTTGTTGGTATGGTAACAATACATTATAATACGTCAATACCTTGATTTTATTGCAAACTATTATCTTGTTTGAAAATTATTTAATATTAGCACCAGCGAATAAATGATAGAATGCTCTTAAAACATAGGTGAACTTACAAAGAAGGATGGGAATTGTGTACTGAAGAGTGCATTCAATGCTTTGTTTGAGAAGCATGTTTAGTACATAATAAAAAGGATATACCCTTTATGGTAATTGTGCCGCCTTATTAAAACTAAACTGCGTATGAATTTAATTTATCTGTCAAACACGTAGTTATCGTTTCTTTTACTCCGAAAAAAGTTAAATGTTTAGTACCAAGTCCGATAAAATATGTACATCTGGCAGTCTGTTAAAAGTAGACATATATATTTTTAAAAAAAAATAAATAGATAAACTTCATAGTACGTAAATAATAGGTCGATTTTATAAGTAGAAATAAGACGTATATGTGTATCTGCTTAAATCATGTCTCTTGCAGCAACCTATTTACGTTCAATTCTATTCCAAATATATATTTTCAAGGTAAGCCTTCGGACGAAAGTCCTTTAAAATGCAAACCGCTAGAACTTGTGTCTTCTTGTTAAAATATATATCACTCTAGGTATGTCAAATGTCAGTTGTATTCGGGGTGTTGTATTTTATCAGATCCATGATCGACGCAGTTATATATCCTTTCTGATCGATGCTGTTAATACACAAAAAAGCTAAGTTCAGGAATTTTCCTAAAGTCCCGATTATGAAACAAATTCAAAATTCAACAAATGTCTGAAAAAAACATAGCTGAAACGAATACGAAGTTTTTAAATTAGAATATTATTTGAATATATTTGATAAGATTCGAATATTATTTTATTGTATTATAATAGATTCAAATATTCGTTGAATGTATTATAAAATATTCGAATAATAGTTGAATGTATTAGATAAACTTTAACATGTTAGTGCAGATATCAAATAAATCCTCTGTCTTTGGCCAGTTTGATTTTATATTATAACTCAAACTAAAACTCAGTTAATTTAATTGCTGTTTACCTTGCTTACATTTAAACTCAGTATAACCATCACACAATTTAAACAAACAAAAATACCACAAGACTGTTGTCCGTCGACTCAGCTTGACACATTTGGGCAATATTTCGCACGTTTAATGTTAGCAACAAAACTCATTTTAAGACAATGTGAATATATTTCGGAATTTAAAAAAAAATAAGGTAACATTTCCAGGTACATTTTACTTGCACTAAAAGGAAGTATTGCATTTTAAAGATAATTTTCCTTCAATATATGAAGTAGTGTCAGTGTTTCTTTAGCAATAAATTGTTGTTAAGAAGGAGTACTAATTGTCAGTACTAAGTGTTAATAAGATCTTTATTTATAGGCCATTCCCGGCTTGCATTCTTGCAAACTGCCGTCTAACGCGATAAATAAGCAAACAAATATTAGAATACCAATTTTCTTTTAGAATATTAACAAGATAGCATTCCGAGTCGAATGTTTGGTGACTCGTATTTGCTAAAAGAATAGTATCTTTTATTGGAAGCAAGCACACTTTTTCTTGAGAAGGTTCAATATGATTGACGCAAATACAAAAAATGTCAAATTCTCTTCCGAGAACTTTCACATCTTCTGTTGTCGTGATTCACAATTCACTACCATATTCTTAGATATCTTTTGAGCTGTTCAGAGACGGGGACGAGACACGCGAAATACTAATATCTATAAATTTAGATTGTAAAATAAATTGAATACTATTTATTTAAAGTCATGTCAAATCTCATAAATCACTGCAAGGAAGTCCATACAATGTCGTAGTAATAGTTTCCCTAGGGTAAACGTCTGCCAAAGAATGTGATGTCTAGCAGACATGTAGCATGATGTTCCACCCAATCACATTATTATGACACCAGTTCCAACACTAACCTTACTGCTGAGCGCCAAGCAAGGCAGCAGTTCGTACTTTTTTTAATTATAAATCAATGGTATCACTGGGCCGTGGATTGAAGCCACGACCTGAGAGAGTTACTCAAAGGTTTAACGAACACAAACATAATCAGATTCAACGTAATTGTTAAGTATAAGTGCATTCATGGGAAGAAGGTAAATCCAAATATTGACTGGGTCACTGTCTGGATGGGATATGTGTTTGCAAATGCCTAAAAGGGAAATAAGTTTGAAATATGCAAGTAAGAGCATAGAGATATGCGTTGGCTGGCAATGTAGCAGTGTTTCAATTATATTACCTAACACATATCCAAACACATCTCCGCTATGTCAGACTTATTCTGACAAATATATTTTATACTGTGGGAATCTCAATAGTTTCTAAGTATTGATCCCAGGTCCAAAACGTGATGTCCCCAAAGCATCACAAAAACGTTTCATTTAAAATTAATATCTGACATGTTGACAATCACATTAACCAATTTTCAGACAGTTTGTTCTCATGACATAGCTGAGACATTTGTAAATAAAAATGATCATTCTGTGTAGAAATGTAAGCTTCTTAGGGAAGACAGATATGTATACCATGAGCCTGATGATATACTGAAATTTATAGAAAGTAAGCAGAATGCAAACACTTTAAAAATAACACTTTATGATGTATAGCTGGTGAAAGGATTCTTGAAGTCAAACATGAGTTCATAATTGAGATACATCCATGTGAATTAGATCAGCACCTGGCTGGTTACATACTCAGTGTTAGGAGAAAAGACAAATATGTGTTTAAACCGAACAGCTTAAGAAGTATCATCAGCACAATTAAGAGACAAAAACACTCCCCCAAATGATATCATGCAAATTTCAGCCACACAAATGTACAGTCTATAAACAGCTACTTAAACATTATTGAAAAACAACACCAGACGTACTCCAATTATTTGAGTAACACCGGCCACCCAAGTAATAATGCTATAAAACCTCACCCCTACACAACAAATACATTTCAAGCTGCACAGCAACAGACCGTAGTATATCAAGTTCCCAAACGTGTAATATTCCACAGAATCAGATTATCAGCAACCCATTCTACTTAACAAACATCACCATGCAAAATATGTTTGTAATGAACCTCCCGAAAATGTTCATTTGATGATTAAAAGAGATAATACTGCATTGATCTTATCCTTGAATTTGTAATGTTTACAGCAAAAGGTATTATAAAATCATTGTGACCTTTTTATCGTGAAGTAAATTGTCAAATACGATAAGAAATGGCAGCTTAATCTAGAAGATCAATGCATGCGTTGAGTTTTCTGCCAGAGCATGTATCTGTTGCATGTATATGGAGATCAGTGCCTTTATGTGTAATGGTGTAATCTACCTTTCGTTGGCTGTAGGGTATGCTCATGTCGAGGCCAGTAACCTTGAGGTTCCCTAGGAAGAAGCAACAATCATTCGTTATGAACTCTGGATCTTTAACGGTACTCGCATAAATCGGAATATTCACATAATCATTATTTGATTCTAAAGGCTTATTCCCTTTACGCTCGCGCACAATTTGATCATATCTTACTAATGTGCCCTCCGTTAGAAATGTGTCAAAAACATGTTTGCATTTCCTTTTTCCCTTATCATTCACAACCAAATATTCTTCTGGATGCACACCGTCAATAAAATGTCTTCTCACACGAACTCCATATGTATATCTAGCGACTCTATAAACGATGATTGATTGATCGTATCCATATAGGACTGCCCCTTTAAGGACAGTAAGACTTGCACCGTCGGGAACTACGACTTTCCAGTAAGAAAATTTTTCTCGAATCGCTCCACTTAGCATCGGAGATTCAGAAAAACCACCAACCAAAAGAGCCACGGATATTCCGTTTGTTTCATTATCTTCATGAAATGTCTGCAGATGATCGGAAACACTTCTGAGAGACCTATCAAAGAAGCCTCTCATAATGGACTGATGCAGTCTCAGTTTATTTCCTTTAATGACTCGGACGTTTGCTGCAAACTGAGTTTGATTGATTGCTTCCGACAGGGTTTCCCCAGTGTTTTCTTTAAAGATTTCGAGCAAAGATGCGGGTATAGAAAACGTTACATCCTCTTCTCCGTTTGGGCTAACCATTCTCTTCTTTAGTTCAAAATCACGAATTAATCCAATGTAATCTTCCATCGCGTTCACTTTAAATTTTTGTAGAACAGGATTTCCAAATATTTTGATGAGAAACTGCTTGAAAGCTTCGTCGACTTCTTGCCCACCCCATGCGCCGCCTGTTGCCTTATACATCTCTTTTACGTTTCCATCCTCCAAGACTTCATGGATCGTTATGTCAATTGTGCCACCTGTAGTGGAGACGAAAAATGATTTTCGCGTAGCAGACAAATGTCTCACAACCTCAAAGCAAACTATAAAATATATTGTTTTTACATCAACGGGATATTACTGAAAGGTATATCTTTATGGGAAGTGAACAACATATGGGATAATAATTAATACATGAAAACGTGATATCAGGATTAAGTACCTATTAATGCAATTATTTTTATGACTTTGTAAGTCAAAACCTAAGGATAGTTACCTCCGACCACCAAAGTTTAATGAACCGGTTTAAATAACAGAGGGGAATACTTTATTAAGGGAAAAAATAATTATTATGTATGGATCCTGAACTGATTGGGTCGTTTTTACCTTATCGTATATTCAAACATAATTTACATTCGTTAATCTATTCAAAACGATACCTAACGTCTTCCTTGCGATAGCTTTATAGGTGTCGACTAAACCTTTAAGTGTTTATCCAAGATCAAAAGGAATCATTCATAGCACCTATTTTACCGAATGAACGTATGTTTCAAATGCATTTTATTTCTCAAAATTGTGTGCCAATATTACATTTATTTCTAAGCAGGCACGGAGTTAATTGATTTAGAAAGTATGCCTTTATTAAAAATTCATGTTGACAAAGTGACAAGCACTGATTAAGAAGAACCAATGAACAGCCAGGTATTGCATTTTTTTCTGCTAAGTTATCGATTAGAAATCCTACCATCAAAAGATGTATCATTATATTTCGACGGTCGGAGAAGTGCACAATATTTCTTTAGATTTAATTTTTACCGCACCCCACAAACTTATTTACATTTATCACAATAATAATATAGACTTTTTCATAAGAAAATAATTTAGCTTGCTGTTATTGTATTTGGTAGCAAAATAGTATTCATGTTTATGCGCACGTCAAATAAGACAATCTGTAATCACTGTATTAACCATCTTAAGATATTTACAAGAATTGATCTCTGTATTTACAAAGTCTGTAAGCTTCATTTGGCATACTCCTAAAATCAAACTAAAGTTATCATCAGTCATGAAAAAAGTATATTATACTTTATTTATTGAATTATGTCAAATATTTTCTTTACATAGGCTTACATTAAGTACTTATGCATAGTATGATTACAGAAAAATCGTTGCAAATTGTCGCTACACCAGATTTAAAGTATAGATGTTTTATTTTTTTCGGAATACATCAGAAAAGAGATTTTGGGAATTTCTTGATAATGAAATATAGCATGAGGTACCTAAATTCATCAGCTGACTCTAACGAGTCTTTTGCCATTATTATTCGTGGCCTTAAAATATATCCAATAAATCGACGAAAGCAGTCAGATAAAGAAACTAGTTATCCTTTTTTCAAGAACATCTTTTCGTCTAGTTTGTGACAAACTATTTTGTTTTCTAAGAATTGTCATAGCTAAGCATAAAACACTTTAGTTAATTAGTTGAGGACTTACAAAAGTTGTAAGGCGAAATACATGCTTGAGTGAAACATAAAACTTTACAATGAGAATCGAAAGATTGAAGAAAGAAAAAGAAATGAAAACGGAAAACAAAGGAACGTGACGAAGCAATGTAATACAGTCGTATTGATAATATAAAGATATATGGCACTGAGAATGCAAATAAGGTTGAGACGCCTCTCCCTCTCAGCCACCCACCCCATTCAAAAGATAATACAGAGGCTGTGGTACAGATTTGCCAAAATAAGCTTATACAAACCATAGAAACCCCGGAATTAAATATTGCACACAGGATGGGAAGATGACATAGAAAATAGACTCATAATTTAGCCTTTCAATATATGCATGAAAAAGGATGGAAGTAGCAACAGACAACAACAAGAATCACAACAAAACCAACACTCCAGATTAGAGACTTTTAAAAATCCCATCGACTATCATTTTGCTTGGTTATGCGGTTCTATTATTACACTTTTCTATTCCTCAATTGTCTTTTTTTTTCTTTTGATTATAATTGTGTCCATTCGCGAAGAAAAAACAAACTTCTTGAGTACATTTTTCACTATGAAGAAAAATAGTTTTCAGTAATATTCTTATTGAATAAAACAATGATGAAACATTCCTAGTTATAATAGTCAGTATAGATAATAAACTTAGGTCATGATCTGATGAAGGAAAGATTCCACAGGAAAGACCTTTTCTATTCCTTGAATCGTGAAAACAGATATCACTGTCAAGTGTATCGTGGTGATTCATCATGCAGTTATATATAATAGAAACATAAAACATTTGATAGTATTACTGTATTATCACATTTAATTGATGACTGAGACAATTGGGGTGAGACAACCAGACTGAGATAAAAAAAGTAAGGCTAGTAAATTAGCTAACTTTCTCTATCGCAAGGGTGAGAAATACGAGGTCTGAGTATACGCTAGAGTCCGGTCCTAATTAGTAAGTCAATATCACAGGAAACTGGGTGCTAGGAAAATCAGGAAAATCTGTCTTTCCCTATTATTTAGATGTGTAGCGGAATGGGTTGCAAAAGCAGTCGAAACTGGAAATTAAACTAAAATGGGCGCAGTGCATCACGGACAACAAGGTAAAGATATTTAGAACTATCACTAAGAAGAAGAATGTTCGCATTCGGCCATTTTTGTCAAGTTAAGAAAGACACTTCCTATGCAATTCACCACTGTTGAGAACTATAGTCCGGACTAATTCAAATGACCCAATATGGTGGCAGAAGGATAAAACATTCACAATCAGAATATTGTTGTCGTTTTCTATCGCTTCACATGTGGACTGCACGAGAAGCTTATCACCATGTCCATCACATTTGAATGTATTTTTACATCAATAGATGAGGTCATTAATCTATTCGATTAAAATGCAGAACTTTTTTACCAATGTGTCTTTGCGGTCTCATTAGTTCCAGAAGTGTGACACAGTTGTCAACCAAAGTTTGAGTCTCAGCATTTGTTGTCGTTTATTGAAAACACGTGGGTTAAAGTTTGCAAATGTGAACTGTATTTATTACGCATCCCAAATATATACAGGAGGTCAATTCCTGTCGAGAGAACCTAGTGATGTATGGTTCACCTGAAAATCAAGTAGAGAAACGGGAGGATATGGAGCGTTTTAGAAAAAAATAAATGAGACGTGTTTGGGTTGGATACGGAGAAACTAGAAGTTGAAAGAGCCCATCGACGTAAGTCGAAAGAAGAAGTAGGACCCGCGATCATTATTTTGTTTCAAACATGAGGGCAAAAAGAGCTATGAGACTCTATGGAGAGCTCAAGAGGAAGCATGTGATGTAGTCGACGTAGCGACTATAGAGAATGGTAATACAAATTCAGCTTCCAGGCTTGATGTTAATGTGCGATTATTCCGCTGAGAGTGGGACAGTATCCTATCAACATTTAACCAAGTTTGAATAAAACTATAGAACATAGAATTAAAAATATTTCATAAATATTACAAATTCATAATAGTCAGTTAAAACTGTGTATTTGATGTTGTTACTAATGATGCAGTTATTGTACCACAAAAATACAATCCGGCCGACGTCTACAAAATATGCAAGATGAGAACTATGTTTAGTATGGAATGTATTTGGATTAGGTTGGAACTGTTAATAGAAAAGGCATCTGGGTTTATTAACTGTGTTTAAAATATTTAATTTTTTTAATGAAAGTGCAGAGCAGTTACATTTAATGGTGAAAACTTTTCCTGGTCCATCCTATGATGTTGTCAGTCAACTTTTATCTCTGTTTACTTATTTACCTCTCCTTCTGCCACCTTGGACACTACCCTGCAGTACTATTGTGGATAGACTATGGATCTAGTGACATGGCCATACCATACCAGCTTTCTCTTTTTGGCAGTGGTGAGGAGGTCTTCATATCGGCCAACTTTGTGCCAGAATGTGTTGCGCACGTCTTCATTTGTGACGTGGTCCATGTACGAGATGCCAATGATGGATCTGTAGCATCTCATTTCAAGCGCCTGGATTCTTCGTTGTAATTCTGCTGTCAGGGTCCAAGCCACGCATGAATGCAGAAAGATTGAGATGACTAGTACTCTCAATAGTCTGATTTTAGTTTTCAGACATATTATTGTCTCTCCAGATAGGTCTGAGCCTTGACATAGCTGATGTTGCTTGTGCTGCTAGTGACACAGCTTCTGTTCTTGATCCCTTCTGGATGATTATGGAACCAAGATATTTGAACTGGCTCACTGTTTTTAGTTCCTGTCCCCTGACGTTAATCTTGGCTGAGCTTTGTTTACCATTATTTGACATCAGCTTTGTCTTCTCGGCGCCTATCTCCATGTCATATCTGGAAGATGTTTTATCCAGATTCTTCACTACCATGGCAAGTTCGTCTTCACTGCCTGCCAGGCCATCAATGTCGTCTGCAAAGCGTAGGTTGATGATGTTACGCCCTCCAATGCTCACTGTCCCACGGTGGTTTTCCAGGGCTTCGCCATAATTTTGGCACAGCTAGATATTGCCTTTATTGGGGAGTGTTATAATCAGTGACTGGTTCCACTGTGTTGGCCATTGAAATATCTGCCTGATCTTCTTGCAGATTTGTGTTTGTAGCTCTTTCACTAATTCCCCACCATTCTTGATAAGTTCAGCTGGGATGTTGACTACTCCAGCTGCCTTCCCATTCTTCAGTGCTCTTATTGCTGACTCCACCTCTTCTTTGAGAATGGGGAAACATCATCATTTGTGGAGTTTGGAACTTCAAGCACCTCTGAGTCTCCTGTGGACGGATGGTTGTTGAGTTCTTTACAATACTCAGTCCATTTTTCTGCAACATACATACATACATACATACATACATACATACATACATACATACATACATACATACATACATACATACATACATACATACATACTTTACCTCCTGCATCAACAACTATATATCGAGTTCCAGGAGACAAAGGCACAATGGACGATGTACCACCAGATTCCTTTAGCTCCAAAGGAATGTGTCTACAGTACAGTGATGCTGCTTCCGGTTCCAGGGCGATCAGCAGTTGTTTATCACTTATACCAGCCTATGGAAAATAAGACGTGCAAAACTTACCACCTCAAGATAACTGTATTAAATCAAACGAATAATAGAATTATTTACATCCAGAAATCATGTTAAATGAAATAAAATTAAGCGTTTTCTAATAACACCATAATCAACACTGAAGTAGCAGGTCACCGAATTAGACCATACTTGTCATTTGGTATTAAACTTAACAGTGGGGGTACAACGACGATGTCGGCATAATTAATAACACATTTTACATTCTCATCTTGACCAATCATTTTTTTCAGAAGTAATCTTTTTAGTAGTGTGGCGCTCTACAGTTTTGCATTTTGCATAGGGGTTAGTTTTTTTATAGAAGAAATATTTTCCCTGTTTTCTCTATGATTACACTGGCTATTTAAAGAAAACCTCCTATATCTTACGTCTTATTTTATGTATTATTCAAAGAAAATGTAATTACCTATATTTTGATGTATGATTGATATGTGTAATTTGGGTTATCGGTTATACAGCTTGGTCTTACTTGAGACATGCACTTGTTTACTCGCACTTCCTGGACATTTTACATTTGATATATTTGGTAATTTATTCGTTGCATTGTCAAAATCTGATATTTTCTTGTCTGGCAAAATCAGTTTTACCTTTTTTTAATAACTGCTAAAGAAAGTGTATTTTAAAATAATTCAGGCTGTCATTTTAGTTTACTGTCTGCTTACATCGTCTTGAATATCCTTAGGAATTTCAACCACAGTACATCAAAGGAACACACACACACACACACACACACACACACACACATGGTGTTCAAAAGAATGGTGACTTCGGTTTCATAGTGGGAATACTGAATTTACAATTGTCAGAAGACGATGGCAAGTATATTGCTGATGTGTGGCCAGGTAGGTATGTTGCACTGGAGTCTGTCAACGAAACGTAGCACAAAGAATACATTTTGTGTTTGATTCTGGATCGAACGGATAGCCAGTATAGGGTACAGTTAAGCGGGGAGGTGTGCATTGATCATGGTACTATAAATACGATCCGAACAGCTGTATTGTGAACTTTTTGAAGTTACTGGAGTAGGAATTGATACGAACCAGCCCAAATTGAGTTACAGTAGTCAAGTCTTGAAAGTACTAATGAGCACACTTATTTTAGTGGCATCAACTTTTATGACATGTTTTTGCAATGTGCGGTTACTGCTGACATTTATTGTTTGAGGTTTTATCATCATTCATATGGAACTTGTTATATGTCATCAATAATTTCAAATCTAAAATGCACTTCTTTTACTGCAAGGATGGTACAGTCAACTTCATTTGGGAGGCTAGATTTGTATATTTGGTTGTCATCGGAATACAACTGGTGAGACACTGGGTGATGAACTATGACCCTTGATAGCGGCTGAGTGTATAGAATGAAGAGAACAAGTGCAAGAACAGAACCCTGAGAAGAACACCACAACATAGATCAGCTGGGCTTGAGTGTATTCCGTTTGCAGATAAAATTTGTGTCCTGTTGACTAAGTAGAACGTTAACCACAATTAGCCAAAATACATGCTGGAGACGGTAAAGTAATATATCATGTTCTAGTGTGTAAAATGCTGCTGACAAACCAAGGAGGGTGAAGACTGTAATCTTTACGCTATCCAAATCAGAGAGAATGTTATTAACTACGTTCAGAAGAGCAGTTTGAGTACTGTGGCAAGGGTAATATGCAGACTGTACATTGCTAACAAGACTATCTGAATTCAAATGAGATACAAGTTGGGCTACAACAATGTTTTTTAAGATTTTCTAGATGTACTGGAGATTAGAAACTGGGCGGTAGTTCTTTAAAACTTCTTGGTTGAATGTTGGTTTCTTTAGCAGAGGCTTTTCAATGGTTGTTTGGAAACATGATGGAAATTCCCCGGATATTAGAGAGGTAATAATAACATCAGCTGGTGAAGGCACTATTGGATCTAAGCATTCAAGTAGCAATAATGTTGGAATTTGATCAAGTTCAAATGACTTTTGTGCACTCTTCATCACGATTGTCCATACTAAATCCATAGAGACAAGTTCAATTGCTGATAACTGTTTTCGTTGAAATTCTGTATCGCAACTGTATGGTGACGACGAGTCAATTGAAGTTATGTTGTCAAGCTTATCTCTAATGGAAGAAAGAAATTTGCAAACAGGTCCGTAAGGTCTACTGGAGAAAAGGTTAGTGGACGTGGTGAATTTGTTCCCTGACATTAGTAATTCATTAGTTTGTTAGTAATTTCGAAGCTCGAACAGTTATCTGCTGTTGGAACTCTCTGTAATTTTGGTACCGTATTGGGCTAATTCGGCTAAATGGAGTATGTTTGTGACGTTTTTCTTAGCGGCTTCATAGTTTTGTTTATGAATAGTGAGTCTGGTGGAAAGCCAAGCATCTCCGCTTTTCGGCGGTCTCTTTTAGCAGTGCGAAGATGGCCTTAACACTGCTATACCACGAAGAACAATTGTAAATTGATAATCTGCTCTTGGTTGCTGTGACATGGTTTTCAAGCAATGAACGCAGGCAGATATCGAGTTGTTCTGCTGTAGGAGGTAAGCATGTTGTTAGGTTTGCTTGGATGTCATGTGGTATATAATGCAGAATTGATGTGATGAAAGTTCGTTGAATACAAGGGTGAACCGCATTCTTTTATTTTTTGTCTTCAACAAGTTTAACAAACCTATTATAACAAATTTATACTAAAGAAAATACTGTTTTTTAAAAAATTCTTTCAATTTTCGCCTCAAGGCAAATGTGAAATGAAAATATTTCCTTACTTAACCTTTGTCTTTTCATATATAAATGCGAATTTTTAGTATACAATGCTTCCGTGAAAGAAAAATAAATAAAACAATTTTTTTTGAAAGGCAACTCAGAAATCTACCTGAACTGCTGCCTCACGCATAAACTGTCTAGCTTTGTCATTCCATATAGCTGGGACAGTCAGAACCCATTGAATTTCCTCAGGTAAAAGTGCACTCGCCAACTTCAACTTGACTTGATCACAGAGGTCGTCCTTCAGGTAACGAATAACAAGGCTTATCAATTTAATTGCAGCCATCTTCTTCCCCATTTCATCATCGATGATGGTCTTACGAGTAAGGCTCTAAAAAGAGTTACAATTACAGATTTTCTGTTAGACAGTAAAATGATAGTTACTGTCCTTGTATGATTTCTAAAAAGAGTTACAATTACAGATTTTCTGTTAGACAGTAAAATGATAGTTACTGTCCTTGTATGATCATTGAAGGGTTATATTTTGCTGACATGTTTCGTACCAAGTTATCTTTAAAATAAATTTCTTTTTCTGAGTATTGACCTTAAATATAGATTTTTTACAAAGATAATTTACAATCAAATACATAACTGCTTATTGCAGCCTTTCAGAATATTTTATACTCTTTCCCATTTTCAGCTTAATTGTTTTCCAATTCATCTTGCATCTGTAGGTTGTACCATTACGTATTCTACCACCAAGATTACGTGCAAATCAGATATCTATTCTGTTTGCATCTCACATGCTCTGCGATGTAACAATATCTGTATTTTCGATATTGTCCCATCAGATTTAATAATCAGATTGGGTGATTAGGTTTACCATTACGATATTAAACTGAGAGCGATCAAAAAAACTGTATACTCATTTTTGTGAAAAGCTTTTCCATATTAAAGCTACTGTCTAATATAATGTAAACAGATTTTAATTGCATTTTCATATTTGTGGTGGACGTAAGTTCTTTTCTGATAACTTCAAATTACCTTGTCTTTGAAAAGTGACATCTTGAATCTTTTAAAATAGTACCAGTCTTTGTGCTCATCGTTTTCGGCCAACCTCCCATATTTGTCTTCAGCATTATAACCAAATGCATCCAAAGTTTTTCCATCTGGTCGTATGAGAGCTGTCGTGGGTGCTTTCAAAGATATGCCTACTCCGCTAATCCATTCTTTAACAAGTATTTTTGTTGGCTCTCTCTCGTAATCATGCCTGAAGGAGCACGCCCAACTTGAAAATGTTGTTCCAAAGTCGATAGCCGCCACTAATAGCTTATTGGATTTCCCAGAAGTCTAAATAAGAAAATTGTAAATCGTTAGTTCGTAACTACAGAACTTTCAATTGATGCCACATTTCAAGCATCACAACCCTAATTTTGTATATTTTATTTGACAAATCACCTCTTTAGATAAATTACTGTTTCAACAATTTGCTTTTAAATACAAGAGGACACTTACTTTCCATTACAGGGGTAGAGTGGAAATTTGATGATTATTTTCTTTTTCTAATAGTGTCGTTACTCCAGTCGGGTTTACTGTATTTACAATATCAAGAGAAAGGCTGCTTTGAAGATCCAGTATAATAGTAAGGCAATTAAATGTAAACCTGTCAACCATATTAAACGAGATCGTCATATCTGCAACATTTAATCTCATATTCCTATATATAAACATTATGGACTATACATTTGTATTTTTAAAAAAAGAATTCTCCCGGCTTTTTTAGCCATTATATACAATGATATGCAGATCCAGTCACATTGTTTTTTTGTACTACCATCTCAGGTGAGGACAAGTCGTTTACATTGCCTTCATTTACAACATTTCTAGACTAATATTTTTCCTTGCATTTTAGAATCCCATTCGGAATATGATATTCCGTCGGAATATCTCAAAATGAGACATTATAAAATTATGAATAAGAACTGAAAATGAATAGATCATGCAATACATATATACACTGTCGTCTGTCATAATTCATCAAGTATATGCATGTGTTACGTGCTTAGGTATGAATAAGCAGCAACATAGAAAGAAGTGAAAATAACAAGCTTATAAAAATTTAACAATCAATTTATTGAGTACAAATATTTTCATAACAGAAAATAAATAAACTTACGGTTTTAGAGAATTAAGTCCAAAAATTAATCCAATGTAGAATTCACAAAATAATCAACTAATGGAATTGCAAGAGTCCTGATAAATAAATGTTCTAATAGTTCCCAGTTCGAATGTATGAGCACATATTCTTTTCCAGATAAATAATAAAATAATTCCTCTTGCTTCAAACGAATTGACACAATTTCCAGTACACGGTAATTAAAAATAACTCAAAAAGAAGAAACAACTTAATATTCCAAAGCCCAGACTAGCTACTGGCTGTGCTTTCCCAGAATAATAATTTAAACACCTGTTTGTTTTACGTAAAAAAGGTATCACGTGATTTTTTGGAAGGTCATAGAACAAACGTACGATCATTTAAGCACGTACACACGGAAAGATCCAGATAAGAATCAGCCATTTCTCAATCCCAGAACTAAAAATAAAAAGATGTACTTGGAAAACAACCAATCATTTCTAAGGCCTGTTTATCACTCTGAAGGAAGGTCAGAAAATGAGGTTAGCAAGCATGGTCAACACCTGTGTTTACACATAAAGTATAGATCAATCTAATTTTTCAGAAAACTCTTCCCAATTTAATGAATTATAAACCCAAAAATGACAAATTTGAATTTGACAATTATAAATAAATTATTTAAATCAAATATACGTAACACATGACTTTATGTTTTGACTGCACATCAAGATCAGACCAAGAGATTGAAAGTCACCTAATGAATTGTCACAGCAAGGCATTATTACCTAAGTAAATCTTTTGCAATAGGCTCTGGTCTCCACAGACAAAAATACTTTGAAACTGTTTTGCATTGTGTTGTTGCATATACAGTACCAAATATGTATTTTCTCAGATAAATAGTTTACTAAAGACTCTAAAGGTCTAAACAATAAGCACGACGTAATTTGTTTTTCCCAATGTCTCCTGTAGTTGAGACAATATTATATTGCATTATGTGTTAATGGTCCTTTATGTTATTTCAAATTATACCGCACAGAGATAAATATCAGCAAATCGGGATTAACTGAAGAGTATTACGCTGCATCGCAACGGCGAATGTGGATAGATAGCTACTATTGTGCTATTTAAATGTCGTTGTCCTTAAGAGATAGGTATTGTCATCTGCTACGAAACAGGAAAGGACGTAATGGGGCGGGAGGAGGGGCATTCCCCCCACCTGATTGTTTGCATGTGCTGTAAGGTCTCCCTAATTTTTAAGGTAGAAGGCATGAGCCTAAATATCACAGTCCTAGCGTTTTTCATTTCACATATAAGCTAAAATCTGTAATGTAGTTTAGATTTACTTTGAGTTAGGTTTGGAAATGGGTTGACTTGTTGGTGACTGCCTGTCATAGTTAGACTAGCATTGGAGATCGTAACTTGGGCTTCAAAGGAGCCGCTGTCTTGGCTTACGTATTTACACGTGTATGCTACAGAGGTAAATATCTAAAAATCTATATGGGTGATGAAAACTATGCTGATTTGTTACAGTACTAGTGAACTTTATTCATGCACTAGGCACATACTGATTCTTTTAGCTGTCTTGTCACAGGAAAATATTCAAAATAGGTCTTTTCTGTAAAAAAAAAAATGAATGTAAAAAGCGGGGTTGGTGGCAGTGTTGGTTCAGTATAAAAGCCACTAGTTGCTTAAGGAATTAACTTTAATACCTCAGTCAGAATCGTTCATGCATCCTTTCAACAAAAAGCATTAATTATGGTTTCTATTTGTATCTTTAATATAATATTATTATCATTTTTCTGCAATAGGTCATCGTCGGACGAAAATTTGCCAAAACAATTGTCCAGTGTAACCTAAAGTTGCTGTAGCCTAAATTAACAATTAGCAAGCACGTCAAGTTTTGGCCCTACCCCGAATCAAGTTTTGCTCCCTCTCAATTGAAAATTGAAATGACGTCCCTGTAAACAAGTGCTTTTCATTATGTCGTTAGTTGTTATAAGTATGTTATAAGGATTACAGCTATTTCTAGCATTAGTACTTTATCAGCGGCGTTTCATACATAAATCGTTGATGTAACGTATTGGTAGCTTCGGGAATACCTCTTTTACGCACATGTCGGTTTAAAGGTCTTCGACACGCTAGAGCAGGGTTGTCCAAACGTTTTGCAAAGAGGGTCAGATTTGATAAAGTGAAGATGCCCGGGAGACAATAGTTCCTTTAATGCCAGGGGGCCAATAGTTCCTTCTAATGCCTTTTTTTCAAAACCATAAACGTTACATGCAGATATACACTGTTATATAAATAAATAAATAATAAACAAATAAACACATAAATAAAACAATTTTCATTGTCACAACACTATTTTTTTCCTCAAATGACAATGTAAATAAATAGAAACCACTCAGGCAGACATGAACAACTGTACAAACACAATTTTGACTTTCTCGATGCAGCTGTGGAGGAGCATCATAAGGGTCCACGGAGAAGGGAGAAGAGAAAAGCAACCTGTTCTTTTAATAACTGCAAACACCTAAAAGCATTTGTTGAATTCCACAGAAAGAGATGTGATAGTTGTTGCATAACTCTTCATTTGCACACCGATGTTGTCCTGTGGGAAACTGTCAATTACCCCTTCAAAGATGGGATGTGCGCGGTGTAGGGCTCTGTTTGAGACAAGTGTCTTTGGAAAAATTGCAGTTCATTCCAACAGTCTTGACGTGAGCGTATAGCTGGCTCACCACTGCATCTCGTCATTAAAGATTAACATTCAGCCCATTCAGATGCTTCGATATGTCCAACAATAAAGACAAATCTGTCAGCCATACAGGATCGGACAATTCTTCCATCGGTTGCCCCTTTTCACACAAAAAATGTACAGATAAACTGTGTATATGATGCCATTATATCGCCAGTATAATTTTGTGTGATCATTGCACACCCTAGAAACACCCATCTTATTAAGATAATCAGTAATAAAAAGAACCCAAAACGCTTGTATATTCACCTCATCTAAAGAACATAAAGTGGAAGATCACTGTAGAAAGATCAAGTATGCATGATGATAATACAAACAAAAATAATACGAAAGCGTCATAAGACAGATTGACCAAGGCTGCCCCTTATAAACATATACACCCACCCATCTTCTATGTACCATATTCGCACCAATCCGATTCATATGTGTAATGTTGGCAATTCGGATTCACAAGCATTTCAGCATGTGACCTGAAAAAACCTACCCTTAATCAAATAGCAAAATTATACCACTATGAATTACTGTCAACGCTAGTGTGGGAAGTCTCTACCAATACACATGTTCTCGGACGACAGCTTTCAAGAGATACATGTAATTTAACATGCCACTCTTTGAGATCCATCCTCTTCCATATTAAAACGGGTAAAATGTTATGGATTTAAAATGACAATAAATTTCTACGTATCATTGTAGTATCTTAAAATTACATTTATCCTAGTTTTCCAGATCAAACACTGGAGCAGGTTGCGATGTAATTTGTTCCAGGAATGATATATTAATAGACGAAGAAGTAAATATCACACAAACGTAGACAAACATTACGCATGTCAAACTAACGTAGCTATGAAACAAGTAAACAAAATATCACACCGATACCCTGTTAGTTTGGATACTCAGTCCGTATTACTTCCCAGGAATTCAATATGTATAAAATTTTAATTAAGGTTACTTAACAATCCATAACGTCATTTCATCAATATTTTAAGGTCACTTGTACCTCCTACTGATTTGGTACATTTAACTGATACACTGGTTTCATTTATAATGTACTGACACCCATCTGCTCTGTAGTATTACTCGTTAGTGTAAATTCAAGACTGATACACTAGGTTCAGTTATGATGTACTTACATCCTACGGCACTGTAGTATTATACCATAATATAAATACAAGACGATTCTAGTTTTATCTTTTCTAATAGACAATAAATAAAAGTAAATTGTACGGAATTAAGAAATTTAAATAGATTAAGGACCTGGCATAAATCATAAAATCCAGTGTCATTTTGATTTATCAGTTTTGATAGGTGCTTCACCCTGCCGCAAATATCTTTTCGTGTCAGATACTACGAGGAATATACGAATTTGACCTGTCATCTGTGTATGATCATTTAAATATTTGTCCAATAATGTGGACCTGTGGCGATAGGGTAGCATTAGCTGCACTCTTTCAGAATGCTTACCTTGGGACATGAGGCCATAGTACACATTTAGCTGTACTTATTTAGATTAAAATACTAACATGGGGCAGGTGGTGATAAGATAGCGTTCACTACTTTTCTACATTAGAATGCTATTTCTACTCGTCTGTATACATTTCTAGATTAGAATGCTATTTCTACTTCTCGGTATATATTTTTAGTATAGAATACTTTTTATGGGACATGTTCTGAGCATGATTCAAGATAAACAATCAAATCTGACTATTGCGTCCGTATATTGTCTCAACATAGAATGGCAACTCCCTATCTTGTGCAAAATACATACTAGTAATACGTTATACCTATAGTATCATCAATAGCAAAATCTTAATAGCTGCTTATGTTGGCAAATATGATAGTAAAGAAAAACTACCTTTTATTAAATGCTAGTGATATTGTGAAAGGGGGATAACCATTTCATGATTATTGGCAACCGGGTATAAATCAACACGTTTTAACTTTATTAAAGAAATATTGTTTGAACAAGAACTAGGAAAGGCCTGGGTTTTTCATTCCTCATCGCCCATGATCGCTTATACGGCCATGCTTGAAGGTTGAGAACCAATGCATTGCATGAGGTCATATCAACACAGTTTTTCTTGTACAGATAAACTGTGTAGATGATGCCATTATATCGCCAGTATAATTGTGCGTGATCATAGGACACCCAGCAGCAAATATCTTTTCGTGCTAGATACTACGAGGAATATACGAATTTGACCTGTCAACTGTTTACGATCATTTAAATACTTGTACAAAAATGGGTATCTGAGGCGATAGGGTACCATTAGCTGGATGCATTCATAATACTTACCTTGGGGCAAGAGGCGCTACGACACCTTTAGCTGTACTTATCTAGATCAAAATGCTAACATGGGACAGGTGGTGATAGGATAGCATTCACTACTATTCCTAGAATGTTATTTCTACTTGTCTGTATTCTTGTCTAGATTTGACAGCTATTTATACTTGTGTGAATACGTTTCTATATTAGAATGCTATTTCAACTTGCCTGTATAGTTTTCTAGATTAGAATGCTATTTCTACTTCTCTGTATACTTTTCTAAATTTGAATGCTATTTCTACTTCTCCGTATACTTTTCTAGATTATAATGCTATTTGTACTTCTCTGTATACGTTTCTAGGTTTGAATCCTATTTCTACTTCTCCGTATACTTTTCTAGATTATAATGCTATTTCTACTTCTCTGTATACGTTTCTAGGTTTGAATACTATTTCTACTTCTCCGTATACTTTTCTAGATTATAATGCTATTTCTACTTCTCCGTATACTTTTCTAGATTATAATGCTTACCATGGAACATGTTCTGAGTTCGATACAAGATACACAATCAAATCTGACTACTAGGTGGGATCCCGAGTGACCTAGTGGTCTAAAGCGCTCCCCGTTACGGATCACTGCCATCTCACCTCTGTCTGTGCGACTTTGAGTCTCAGATTCGACAATTGTTGATATGTGAGAAAGCTTGCCAGTAGCTTCTCGTGGGTCGTGGGTTCTTTCATTTGGTTTTCCCTGGTTCTTCTTCCACTATTAATACTGGCCGCCATGTATAGCCTATCGTGCGCTGAAAAATGGCGCTAAACTCCACAACAACAACAACAACAACAACAACTGATTACTGCGTCCGTATATGGTCTCAACATTTGAATGACACATCTCCATCTTGTGCAAAATACATTCTAGTAGTACGTTCAACCTATAGTATCACCTATAGCAAAATCGTAATCGCTGCTTATGTTGACCCAAAGGAGACCAAAGAAAAACTGCCCTTATATTTAACGCTAATGATATAGTGAAAGTGGGACAACCATTTCATGATTATTGGCAACCGTGGATAAATGAACACTTTTAATTTTAGTAAAGAAATATTGTTTAAAAGGTCCAGGTGTTTCATTCCTCAGCGCCCGTGATCGCTTATAGGGCCATGCTTGAAGGTTGAGAACTAATGCATTGCATGAGGTCATATTAACAGTTTTTTCTTGTACAGATAAACTGTGTATATGATGCTATTATATCGCCAGTATAAGTTTGTGTGATAATTGGACACCCTAGAAACACCCATCTTATTAAGAAAATCCAGATACAAAAAAACAAACCCAAAAGCTTGTACATTTGCCTCATCTAAACAACATAAAGTAGCATTAGCTGCACTCTTTCAGAATGCTTACCTTGGGACATGAGGCCATAGGACACCTTTAGCTGAACTTAGCTACATTAAAATACTAACATGTGTCAGGTGGCAATAGGATAGCGTTCATTACTTTTCTAGATTAGAATGCTATTTATACTTCTCAGTATACTTATTTAGTATAGAATGCAGCAGCAGCAAGGGCGAATCGGACAACTTTTTACAGGCGTCAATTTAGCGAATCAAGGCTTCTTCGAAATCATAGAAAAGCGTCAATTTGGCAAACTAAGACTTCATTGTAGATATTTTATAGAGGCTCATGGGCAAAAAAATAAGACGCCGCAATTGTTGTCCCCCCCCCCCCCCCACCTTGCTGCTGCTATAGTTTTAACAATTTTTTTTAACCGAATATTTGATCAAGTCCGATACGACATCTTGATCTGGATCATGCAAATTTATCGTTACAAATCCATGCGGGATTGACTGAGCATGACTAAAGAAATTTCTAAAGAGATTATAATCCATATCATCGCCGCACCAAGTCTGGTGAATATTTCGTAGCGTATGTGTATTAACTCCGTTGAATACAGAAAGAATATTGCAGTTATCTCTGATCACTTTTGGTATTTGAGTGTATCGTTGAGTGACATACATCACGTCAGTGTTTTTGTGTCTGCCTCTGGAAAATATCCTAGCGGGAATTTTTTGATTGTCTAACATCACATCATCATATACGACTACATTGTTAATACTTCCATCAATATCATCAATGCTCGGTGCTTCTTCGATATCGGTTATAAATTCAATAATACCCTCGCCGGTGATTTCTGCTGCCTTTTCGTTGTAATCCTTTAACACTTCGTAGCATCGCTGATCATCTACACTCGGGGCTATTAAATACAACTTATCCCATGTCATCCATCTCGTTATCAAATTAATTAGCAATTGTGTTTTGCCACTTCCAGATGGTCCGATTATAATCATTCTAATTTAATTTGGGAACATCGCATGGTGTTTAATAGGTTCCCGTCGTCGGGTAGCTGAATAATCAATTACATTCATGTTATTATAAATATATTATGGATCTATATTGTGTAAAATGTAAGAAGCGTACTGGCACAGATGACTTGACGACTATTACAACTAAAAATAACAGATTAGCACTTTTTGGTAAGTGTGTACAATGTAGTACTAAAAAATTTAGATTTGTTTCTATGAAATCCATAGAAAATGCTAGCATTTCTGATGATTTAAAAAAAACGAGGAGGTGATATTGCAGCCAAGTTAGTAAAATTACCAGGAACACCATGGGCAAAATACCCAGGAGAAAACACCTTCCAGCGTATAATTATTGTGGACCCGGGACCAGACTTGATATGAGACTCGATGATCAAAAACAACCTCGACCCGGTGAAAACCCAATAAACGCTATTGATAAGGCGTGTCATGCTCATGATGTTGCATATAAAAGCAGCAATCTGCAACATAGACATATCGCAGATGTAAAATTGATTCGCGCGTTGAATTCTATCACTGATCAATCCTTCAAAGAAAAATTGGCTTCATTTTTGATAAAATCGGCAATGAAGGGTAAATTAATGTTGGGTGCTGGTAATTAATAACAACATGGAATCGATTTATTATTCTCCAAGAGGATACTGGAGGGGTAAAGCAGCAATCAGTAAACTCGCTAGCGCCACAAAGGTGAAAAATACCACTGCAGCGGATTGGTTATCCAAACAGGCGATATGGCAAATTTATCTACCACCGCCTAAACAAATTAACTTCTCGCATTTTGATGTCAGCGCCGTTAATGAAGTTCATCAGGCTGATATATTATTTCTGCCGCATGATGGTGTTTACAAATACGCGCTAACCGTAGTTGATGTTGCGAGTCGATACAAACAAGCAGAGCCATTAAAAACAAAATCAACTGAAGTGGCTTCTGCGTTTGAAAGGATTTATCGAAGGGGTCCTCTGCGCTGGCCAAATCTATTACAAGTTGATCCTGGCAAGGAATTTCAGGGTGCGGTGTTATCAACAATGAAGGATCATAATGTCACTATCAGACGAGGACATACTGCGTTACATCGTGATCAGGCAATTGTTGAACGATTTAATCGGACACTTGCTGAGCGGTTATTTGGATATCAATACGCGAAGGAATTTATCCAGGATAAACGATCTCGTGAATGGGTCAAGAGATTACCAGGTGTAATTACCGCGCTGAATAATGCGATTACTTGAACAATCAATATGAAACCTAACAACGCGATAAAAAAAGTATAGACCTCTAAAATCACAAAAGGATTTTTCAAAACAACCAATACTCGGTAATGTCACTGTTAGATATTTATATGAACCAGGAGAGCTGGAAGGTGGTAAAAAAGATCTACGGATCCTATTTGGAGTGTCACCGTACATAAAATATCTAGATAGCGAGATCTACGGGTAGACCGCCAGTCTATAGATTGGATTCAACTGCTCCTCAGCGAGGATTTACTCTTGAACAACTACAAGTGATATCCGAGGATACTCAATTACCACCACGTGGTCTTAACTAGCACCGCTTCGTCTGTTGCGCTCAAGACATGTTAACATCACATTATCTCTGGTATGACCAATACTACTATCTTTTCTGTCTACGGTAAATTGTCGAGAATCCTTATCCGACCAACACCAACTCATTATACAATTGCAACTCGCGCAGTGATTATTCTGTTGTTGTTTCAGTGTAATTATTAATTCGGCATCAATATCAAATTCTCTATTATTTTTTTTTATCCTGTTGTTTATAACCAGAGAGCTTTTTTCTGATTATATCATCGCTGACAATATCACTTATTGTTGTGTCATTAGCATCTAAAACAACTCTTCGAAGTTGATTTATTTTTCGTACTCTTGAACACTGCAAGATAAACTAAATTCGACCACTCGATGTGATTAACTATAATCCAAACAATTGTATCTGATATAGTCAATCCCTGTGAAGAATGTATTGTCGCTGCGTAACCTAGAGTCCATGGGGATTTATCAGCGCGTAATGCATCTTCGACGACATTGATATCAGCCAGCACAATATCATTTAATACCAGAATTTGCTTTTCTGTCAAGCCGGGAATATCAACTTCGATATTTTGTTTCCGTGTATCCTTGTTTCTATAACACAACGGCACTGGAAGTGTTGCAAATTTTTCTTTATGTAATTCAAAATAACTTCATCTGAAATGTATCTCTGACTTTTTTTCTACTTGCCACTATCAAATCGTTTGGTCTCCACGCTTCTCAGAAATCATTTAATGGGGTTTCCGAAATTATTTCACGCGCTATTTCAGATTGGATTCTATCCGGTTGTAATCTAATTAGTTTTTTAAACTCGCGTAATTGTTCATCAACTGCTCTATGATCAGTATTAATTTCTTCATAATAGTCTACAAAATTCTTCAGCCAATCATGCGGTGATAAACCGACAAATGGTGGTGGTTGGCCATGATCGCCGCACATTATCACGCTTGTATTCGCTAGCAATAGCCAATCAAGAAATCTTTGTAATACATCTAACGATACCATGCATATTTCATCCCAAATTATGACACCAGGAATATATTTCTTGCCCATTCGATCAGGAGTCAATTCATCACCTTTCATCGAAAGAAACTGTGGTACGTGCAAGCATTAATTCATCGTTGTTTCATCTCTCTTGCAAGTCTATTGGTCGGTATTAGTACAATCATGTTTGATTTAAAAACGCTAGCGTTTCCACGAAATAATTTAATCGCACGAGTCGTCTTTCCTGACCCACCACATCCGTTTAAATAAACTGTTTTATATCTACATATTGGATCAGATATCGACGGTGCATTAGATAATTCTGATATCAGATTATTTTTCAAATATTTATCTTCAATCGTAACATCTGCTGATTTAGAATAATCACGCAGCATTTCCTTTCTAATTCTCCATGATTCCCAACTCTCGTCAGAATTTGTAAATTCAGCCACTGCTTCGCTATGTTTCGCGTTTATATAAAATTAATCAGTGGCGACTCTAACCGCATTGTCAGGAAATCTATTTAGTAAAGTAAATTAATAGAAGCATAAGCCAGCATAGACGACCTCAAATGTGTATGCTGAAGATTGTATCCATCTGTGTAAGTAACAATTGTACCTAATTTGGTTCCATCTGATAAGAAAGCGTCTTTACGATCGACGTATATACCCTTAGATGTTACATCTGCGATTATTTTATCGTATTCAGCATCATCTCTAATCAACCGTGAAGAATATCTGTTATTGTCATATTTTTTCCACCTTGTGTGAATTTACCGATTATTCTTCTACCAAGATCTTTTGCTTGTCTATTTCTAACTTCAAATATCTGTTTGGACTGTTTTAAGATATATTCTTCGTCTAGATCAGGAAATTGTTTTCTATAGTCGCTGATTATACTATCTAGACTATCGGGTTGTGGTAAGCAGACCTCAGTCAGCGCTCGATATGATATAATCGCTTCACTGACAATTAGCGATATCAGCATTTTAGAATCAATCATATACCGTAATAACACTATTGGCATCAAGTGTTTTTCAGAGATGTGTCTACCAATCCAAATATAACAACACGGATGAAGTCCTGTAGCCAATTCAAATAATACCACACGAGCGAATCCGGTTAAATCAAAATCGGGTAGTGGTCCATTAATAGCAACACGGGTCATTTCATGTGTGGGATGTCCAAATTGTTTAAAGAATACTTTCAGAGGTGTATTTTGTATTCCATAATCCACCATGGTCATATTCGATGCAGCATGATTTGATATCTGATAGAAATTCAGCTCTTGTTGGTTTCCACGCGTTTTTCTTTCTCGCAAAATGAGCTGCAACCGACGGAATTGTCAAACAATTTGTTAATAATTGTTCGTTGTCTTCTGTTGAAAAACTAATGGCTAGTTTTTTCATCTCGTTGTGGGTGGCTTCAGTACGGTATTATTCTCTGTTTGGTCTTACAAATTGATCGAATTTACCCTCTTCGTCTTCAAAACTGTGAAGTAACCACACTGACACAGGATCGTTTTTACTTGACTGAGAAATAAAATCAAATAAATTTCCCGTGTAATATTTTATTGTTCTATCCCGCGGAAATATTGTTACCGCAGGTGTCCACGCGTGTTCATTATGATCAATAATTTTGATTGGAGCTACTTTTGATTTATATTTTGATTCGTGTAATACCTCTCCTGTTATCGTCATTATGGTTATTGGAAATCTTAATGATGTTTCTAATTTGGTTATATCTTGAATTGATGCTCCGTTCTTCCTAACTATTAATTCCCATTCGTTTATTTTTTTACGTCTTAGATCCGTCAATTTGTTTCCACGCAATGCATTTGTGAAGTGTTCTATTATTCGTTCTGCTACACAATTCAGCGATGACAGTTTCATTGGTTTTAGTTTTTCAATACTCGGTTTATCATTTAACGAATATATCCCATAAACAACTGCTGTTACAGGATAAGATCTTTCATAGTACGGTTTGTCAATCCCAGTCAGCAATTCTGGTTTGGAATCATGACTCAAGGTGATAGTTCTTTTATCTTTCAAAATTGGTTCAAATTTGTCTCGAATAATCCAATTTCCCATTTCTGAACGGATAATGAATTTCACTCTAAATAAATATTTTTTCTTGTCAAGATGTGAGATTATAAGTGCTCTTTTATCGTTCATGGTAGCATCAACACTACCATCAATTCGAAATGTTGACCAATAGTGAGATGCTCTATCGCGTTTGAATTCATTAAAACAATCGCGGATTTTACCTATTATGGTTCTATCCCTTATTAGACTCTTTGGTACATCAGTGGAGACTCTATCGAGATTGAATTCAACATTTTTCCAAGGCGTAATTTTCGATAATCTCTCGAACTCCTTCATATTATAATCAAAGCAAGTATTTAAATAAAGAATTTATTATATAATGAACCATTGCAAATGGCTTATGATAGGATCAGTAACCGCATGTAACAAATCATGCAGAAAGGACTTCTGTGGATACCATTCACAAAGCGTTCGTAACGGAAGTTTTGGACCACTCCCTTGAATACGATGTGGGGTAGGTGTGAGAGGAAAATCGCAATTGTGTCTGAGTTGCTGTGGTAAGCGATACAGAGAGTTGAAGCGTTATTATGATAATAGAGTTAAAAACTCCGTCAAAAACTCCATCAATGACTCTGACAAAATCATAAGAACACCTCAAGACTACATTGAAAGATTTCCAAATAATGTAATAATTAAACCAAACAATCAATTAGACAAATAGAATTATATATAAATGAACCAAGAATTTCAACCTCATCCCGTTATCAGCGATTACGAAGAGTCTCGTGATGGTATTGTCAGAAACCGTAGACTGAAAAATCCATTAGGGATTGTGAATAATCTTGGGTATTTGATGTTTAGTAGCAGAAGGGATATATCTATCTTCTCTTTCGAAGTGTTTTAAAAACAGAATTCAATTCGTTTACGTATGCATTCTATTCTGTATTATGTGTATAACATCAAAGGGAGATAACTAGTGCGGGTATGTGTACGTCTTATGAAGGGGTTACCCTCAATGGATTTTTCAATTAAATTCCATTGGTTGGTTTTAACACTAATAATTTAGGATGAAAGTCTTAAGATGAAAATCATTGTTGAAATTCGAAGAATTTTCACGACTTCACAAACAGAATAATTTGTAAAACTTCACCTCGTAAATCGATTAGATTATTGGACTGGTCAGTGAGTTTGAAATTAATTCTCGTTAATGAATCATTATGACATCGCATATAGACTGAATTAGTGGGATCCTCAATGATTAGAGACCTTGGAGGAGCTGTTGGTGCAAATGAATATAAAATATATCCTTGTTCAGCTTTATTTGACCTTTCGAGATTTATTTGATAGCTTCCTTCGATAACATCACATACTAAATTCAATGCTATCACCGAGGATATATTCACATTTTGAGGAGCGATATGCTTAGCACCACCATCTGGGTCATTATTATATGTCAAGATAGTTGTTTGTTGTTTCCATTTGGCGAGTATCATAGAAAAGCTTTCTTGAATAAGATCATTAACAGATTTTTTTTAGTTCATTTGCGTTATACCCAGGAAACCTGAAATCGGGTAAATCAGTTTCTTTGCTATTGTAACCAGTTAGGAATTTTTCTTTATCTCCGTTCTTATCATTAATTATTACTTGAATTATTCGTTTGATATATTCCGTATCGGATACAAGTTGATTTAATATCCTAATATGTTTTATGATCTCATCACGTGGTTTTGTTATATCAGAGAGATGCTCCTGAAAACTCTGTCGTAGTCATTCTAGGTGTGTTTCATGTAATTGATTAATCTCTTTAAAATAATAAATTACGTTAACTAACGTAAATGTAATTATAATGGATGAATCAGGAGTTTTCTCAAAAACAAAATACCATTGCATGGTATTGTTATCAAGAAATGTTAATCTAACAGACGTTAATGTTGCATTTTTTATATAAGATAAATAATTTCGATATGATGGGTTGATTTCATGGTATGATTGTATATTCGTGACATAATCAGGTTTTTTAGGTTTGAGTATTTGATAAGATGTCCGAGGTGGTATTTCTGGCCATCCTAGTATTGTTCTGATTGAATTCTGATAGATATCTACGACATAACTGGGTGAGTTTATCTCAATTGCAGATGATAGTGTTGGTTCATGAACTGTTATAGCGATTTTCGATTCATTTCCAGTAATTGATTTTATTCTACGTTGAAATTGGTTATTGATTTGTTCAATTTGGTATGACCCAGATGGTATCAAAACAACGTTCCAGTCTGGAGTGCCATCGGGTTTATTCTTATTTGCAAACACCAAGGAATTATTCGGTTGTTGACCACCAAATGATTTTGATCTAATGTTAGGCCAACTGTGATATACTCGTAGTTTTGCCAGTGCTACCTCCTTCACGGGAATCGGAGTAGGGAAATTCACACTGAATTCAGGATTCGTTGATGTTATTGAGATCATGCTTGTTTTCACCGGGTTGGTATTTTCATCTATTTGTTGAAGTAGTTCTTGCGACATTGTTGTTGTTATTATACTCATGTTGTCGCTCTAATTTTGACATCGCGGAATCATAAACACGTACCATCGCGCTGAATTCACTATCTGATATTAATGTATCATCGAGTGACGACGATATCATCGAGGATAATTGTGAGTACGCGGTTGACATAATATGGAATTTAACTACGTAGTCTTGTAGTTTGTGCTGGCTGCATGATGATATTTTTTTGTTATTATTGAAATAATTTCCGCGATTGTTGTTGCCGCTGCTATACAAATTGGAACAGCTATCGGAGCAATCATTGTCACCGAGGAGACCATAATACCAGCACCGGTGATTACACCACTCACCGAGTACACAGTAACATCAACTGCGGTGATTCTTCGTCGGTATTTTTTTTTTATTTGAAAACCCTCACTGAGTGTTTTGAGTTTAGTTTGAAATTCTCTGACCTGATCATAGCGATATTGCTGTGACGACATCTTATTTATTACAACAGATTTCAATTGAAACCGTTAGTGTTTTTAAATTAGCTTTCAAATGCCAGCAATTCCAATTCAATTAGTTGTTTACTTAAATCCGCTACGAATTCCACATACCATGTTACTGAAACCCTAGCCAAATTATTATCCGTGGTTTATCGTAAATCATTCAGTTGTATTCTTATCGATGATTGTTGATATCATATTGTTGACCCCAGATGAAGTCGTTGATGAAATATTAAATTGAGTCGATGATACTAGTGTTAATCGATAAATACCCTTGACGGTTGTAGTGATATTTAATATATTGTTTGTTGGTGTCCACGTAAATGATCCGTATTGAATCGTGTATACTACGTTGTTGGTTTTCTCATGAGGAATGTTTGTTTTTTCAATGATTGCTATCATCCTCGGAAAATCATCTTTGATTGCTTCGATGAAGTTTTTCATATCTTCGATGGATTTTTTAATATCAGGAAGTTTTATGTCAATTTTATCCAACGTGGTTGCAAAAAAATGTATCAATGATATTTTTACGAAATAATGTAAACTTTTCAACGTGATCTTCATATCTGGATTGAAGTGTTGCAAACTCTAACATAGAAGTTTTTATCTCTGTGAGCTTCGGTGTGGTCACTGGAAGATTACCAAAAAATTCTAACACGGATTTATCAATATTGTCCGTGATGGATTTTTGTAAACTAGTAAATTCATTAAATGCATTTAAATGATCTTCATACTCTTTAACATGATCCGCGTATTCATTTTAAACGTTACAAACTCTGATCTAGAAGTTTTTATCTCTGCAAGATTTGGTGCGGTCACTGGAGGATGTCTAAAAAATTCTAATCGTGGTTTATCAATATTGGTCATGATAAATTTGTGTAAACTAGTAAATTTATTAAATGTATTTATATGATCGTCATACTTATAATTGAGTGATTTCAATGAATTCGCCGAGGATATATAATTATTATCGAGTGTTAATATTTTATCTGTGATTGTTGAAACATGTGCGCCTGGTTTGAGTTTAACCTGATTGGAAAACAACGCGATAGTATCTTCTACTGCGTTGCGTTGTTTAACTAAAATATCATCAAGAGAAATATTACTAGTTTTCAATATTACTAGTTTTCAATTTACCCTTGACAATCTTGAAATACAACTATTTCATTGGGATCAACATTTGCTAAGTTCAACATCTCAGCTATTTCATCTTCGATTATTTTTTTAACATCACCAATTGCAGATATTCCCGCAGTACCATCGGCACCGGGTTTTTTCAACATTGATAAAGATCTCCCCTAAATATCAACCATTGTTATTGTAAAAATCTTTTGATTTTCTAATTACTTCTATAAAAACCCTTTGGGGTTTCCCCAGGGACTACTTGTATATTCATTTACGACCCGATGAGGTGGTTTTCTCGATGATGAAATAGCGTGAAGGACATTCAATACTTCTATGCCGCATATTGGTGGGTCATTCATTTGTTGTGTTGGTAGCGTAGAATACCAAGTCTTCATTTTTAGAAAATCTTTGATTTTTGTAAAAGTATTTAATTGTTGCATATAACTCATAAATTATTTAGGCGGCGCTAACCCACATGAATCGAAATAAACGATTACACGCGGATCAATCGCGTATGCAACCCAGTGAGTTCCAGGTCCTGTGCTGTTATCGAGATTAATTATACAGGTTTCAACGTTTTTTGGTTGTGCCGAAAACTGATCTTTCATAAAGACACCTCTGAAATTTTTAATCGCTAGTTTTTTAGCAGCGTCGAGTAAATCAAAATTTGACATGGGAACTATTAAACTGTTCTTGGGATTCTCAGGCCGCTTCCTTTGTACTATGAATACGGAGTTCCTGGTAGTCTTAGACCATTTCGATTTTTTTTTGTATCCTTGTCCAGTTGCTTTCGTTAGTGCCATCCCTGCCGCGGTACCAACGGCTCCTAACGCTGCCGCTTTAGCTACTGCTGGGGCTGCTGCTGAAATCAACGCTGGTAACGCCGCTAACAACAGAAATATACCACCCGATTTTATTATGTTTTTGATCGCAGCTGCAGAGAGAGAGAGTGATCTGAACACCTTTTTTATCTTTGAAAGCATCATTAAAGTGTTTTATCTGACAAGTTGTCAGCGACAATTTATTCTGACCACCAGACATCTGATTGTGTTCCAGCGTTATCGTGGTTCCACATTTTTTATCTGATTCCGATTGCAATTTCTTGAGTTGACCAGGAGTTAACGTAACACTAATATGACTATATGACATTATTAAAACTACTAGTAGTTTAAATAACAGATTGATCTAATTGTTACATTACATAGTTTTGGAAAGCATTACATGTTTTCTACTGGTGCATCGACTACTCTCATTCGTCCACCAACACCTTCAAGTAACATTGATTTGTCGCTGAGAATGACAGCAACCGCTCTGTAATTAGCAATACCACCAGGACGGGCTACACGAGCTCTAAAGTGTATATCAACAATGGATTGTCTTGTTAAATCAAGATGTTCCAGTGAAAGGTAATAAATCGGATATAAACTTTTAAAATCCAACTGTGATATTTGGAGACCAGTATCGACATTTTGATCGCGTCCCATATATGACAACAGACGATGATATAGGCGTGCAATATGGTTAGTGGTGTAATTAAGTTGTATGTCCTCGGATGGCTCCTGCTGTCCGTTTATTCTCAGCGAGACTTCATTAACACCTATCTGATCAAATATCATATGACTTCGTTCTTGATTACCAACTCGCGCGTTATTCTGTAGCGCAATAAATATATGACGTGGAGCTGAAACACCTTGTTTTGATGCCAGGTGCCATGTAAATGTATCATCAACATCATCCTGTTTAGTATCCGTGGTCACTGTTAGCCAACTTAGCAATGATTTTCCTCCATGATCCATAAATGATAGTAATCGCTCTTCTGTTGTGATTGATGGAGTCATTACTGGCATCCACAGTGATAGTTTTGTTAAAATGACTTTACCCTCAGGAGCACCAGCATCACGCCAGATTTTTCTCTTTGACATATCAACCTTTCAAGTTTCTCAAGTTCTTTCTCATTGTGTGGTAGTTGAGACCTATCGATTTTTGCCAAATATAGATTTTTTGCCCAGGTGCCCTTAGAAGTTATAGTGTCTTCATGTCCTTCATTCATATATTGTTCTCTCTGACCCTTTGGAAATGAATCAACGATAAATTGAGCAAACTTTTTATCAATCTTAAATTCTTTCTTAATTTCATTTATCACATCACTTTTAAATATCTTTTTAGGGTCAAGATTTCTTCGTTCTGTTTTACCCTTTTGTCTTCTTTCTCTTCTTTTCTTGCAATAACACCCTCTTCTTGTTCTTCATTTCTTGCAATAGCACCCTCTTCTTGTTCTTCAATAATATCACTTAGTTGTTCAACTTCTTCTTGTCGTTCTCGTTCTTGTTGTTCTTGAAGTCGTGCGTCAGTTATATCACCAGGAAGTGTTTTTAAAAATGTATTTGTTTGTTTGGAAGAAGTGCAGGAAGAAGAGGTGTTTTTTTTCCTTTTTTTCTTCCTCGGGGATATCTCCGTATATTGCTCACTCAGTGGCTGATATTACCCCTTTAGTTGCCGTGGTTATTGGTTTAAACAATTCTTCGGTCCCTGTTGTAAATTAGTCTGTAAACTTTGTCTAGCTTGTAGTTTTTCTCTAACAGAATCACGAATTGGTATGAATTTCTTAATTGTGATTAATCTTTCACGCGCTAATCTAGTCGTCAGTGCTTCGTTTACCATTATATAGAACGACATATTGTCTTGTTAAATGCAGTGAAAAATGACCAAAAAATCAATGAAAAATGCAACATAAATGACCAAAAATTAAAAAAAACAATCAATGAAAAATGCAACAAAAATGACCAAAAAAAAAAATCTACAAATTCATTCACGGTGAAGAGCACACGCATACTTGTTAGGTGAGTAAGAGTTCTACCTGTCCATTGTATTGTATAGAACTTATTCTGTTGAGGTAACCAAAGTGGGATTTTCAGTTTGGCGGATAATATCTCTTATTGTTTTAACCCTCAAATTAATTGTGCGTTTGATTACATATTCCTGCCCCAATTCTTTTCTGATTTTTTCGACAACAGTGAATAACGGGACAAACTTATTGACGTCGTTACAGAATACATGGGAATCGCGAATAGCATTCTGGATTTTCTTTATAAAATCGTATTGTTTTGGTAATACGTATTTATTATTCATAGCGCTGTATTCAATATCTTGAAAATCAGAAAGCATCTGATCACAATTTAATCGATCTGATAATTGAATTCCTTGATTTTTCAAATTTGAAATCTCAGATATGATCTCATCGATATTTTTAGAATTCATTTATATATAATAATATATATCTCTAATTTGAAAAATTGATATTTTCAGAATTCATATTATATATAATAATATATATCTCTAATTTGAAAAATTGATATTGAATTCATTTATATATAATAATATATATTTCTAATTTGAAAAATTGATATTGAATTCATTTATATATTGATATTGATATATTTATTAAAAATATATAATAGCGATGATGAGCGGTTATCATTTACACTGGTTAACCTTTGTGTCTTTCATAGGGTTCAATCTGAATTATCCTGTGACGGTTACCCTAGTGTGTGACGTAGAGCTTTAGCATCCATGCTATTACATATTTTGGGGGCGCCCATAGACATATGTCCAGGTGAATTTTCTAAGCGAAACGAAATGTTAGAATATTCTGAAAACTGTCTATGTATTTTTGTACACCTCCCCCCAAGAATTAATTTCCCGGGGGTGTATAAAATCACACCGTCACGTATTTGGTGGTGTACCCAATCATATAGAAAAAAAACATCCAAATCGGTACCGTCGACAAATTGCCTGTTACGGGAATCGAACTATGGGCCTCGGGACGGTACCACAATGTGTTACTAATAGGCTAAATTCGATATCAACAAGTAAATGCTTTTGAATATAATATATCTCTATCAAACCTAATACTTGAAGAAAGAAAAGAATACAACTATTTGTAACTGTTGTATATACAACTGTTGATTCGTTTTCTTACAGATTATATCTCCAATGAGAATCATGACAGTTTAAACAGTAAAATATTGTTAAACTGTCTTCCCTTCCTAAGCTCTATTTTTGTTCTAAATGGACAATTATTATAGTGAATAGAGAGACAGTCTGACGGAAGGAGACAACCAGACATACAGATAGATCACGGGTCAACATTAGTTGGTTACAAGCAATAATTAAATAGTGTAGACGAGATCTGGAAGCTACAGAATGACTAGGATATATAAGTCTGTTTGAATAATGTAAGATTGCATTTATATTGATCCCCAGCTAACTGACAGACATAGTATTAACGTCTGTGGGAGTGCAAATCGATAAAAGGCATGGCCGTAGCTAACGTTACTAGGACATCAATAGCCTTATTGATTTGTCTTAGAACAGGCGCTCAGGGCGCGTACAGTAACAATGTTATTTAAAAAAAAACACACGGAAATTATGGAAAATACTTGTATTGTTTGATTTGGAAACGCTAGTGTTTCTACAACAAGTTCAAAGTATTATCGTTAAAAAAAGATTGTTAAAACCAACAATTGTGGTGTTTGTTTTGCCCATAAGACTCTATAAAATATTTACAAGGAGGTCTTAGTTTGCCAAATTGACGTTTTTTATGATTTCGAAGAAGCCTTGATTTGCTAAATTAACGCCTGTAAAAAGTTGTCCGATTCGCCCTTGCTGCTGCTAATGCTTTCCATTGGACATGTTCTGAGTTTGATTCAAGATAAACAATCAAATCTGACTACTGCGTCCGTATAATGTCTCAGCATAGAATTGCAAATCCCTATCTTGTGCAAAACACATACTAGTAATACATTCTCACTCTAGTATCACCAACAGCAAAATCTTAATCGCTGCTTATGTTGAACCATATGATAGTAAATAAAAATTACCTTTTATTAAATGCTAATGATATTGTGAAAGAGGGATAACCATTTCATGATTATTGACAGCCGGGGATAAAAAAAAACACTTTTTAATTTATTTAAAGAAATATTGTTTGAACAAGAACTAGGAAAGGCCTTTTTTCATTCCTCAGAGCCGATGATCGCTTATACAGCCATTCTTGAAGGTTGAGAACCAATGCATTGCATGAAGTCATATGAACACTGTCTTTTTTGTACAGACAAACTGGGTATATGATGCCATATATATCACCAGTATAATTTTGTATGATCATTGGACACCCTAGAAACTGCCATCTTATTAAGAATATCCAGATACAAAAAAACAAACCCAAAGACTTGTACAATTGCCTCATCTAAACAACATAAATTGGATGATTACTGTAGAAAGATAAAGCAATGCATAATGATAATCCAAACAAAAATAATAATAAAGCGTCATAAGACAGATTGACCAAGGTTGCCACCTATGAACATATACACCCACCCATCTTCTATGTACCATATTCGCACCAATCCGATTCATATGTGTAATGCAGGCAATTCGTATTCACAAGCATTTCAGCACGTGACCTGAAAGAAACCTAACCTTAATCAAATAGCAAAATAATACCACCATGAATTCCTGTCAACGCCAGTGTGGGAAATCTCTACCAATACGCATGTTGTCGGGAGACAACTTTTAAGAGATACATGTAATTTAACATGCCAATCTTTAAGACCCATCCTCTACCATATTAAAATGGGGAAAATGTTATGGTTTTAAAATGACAATAAATTTCTACGTACCATTGTAGCATCTTAAAATTACATTTCTCCTAGTTTTCCAGGTCAAACATTGGAGCAGGTTGCGATGTATTTTGTTCCAGGAAAGACATATTAATAGACGAGGAAGTAATTATCACACAAAGGTAGACAAACATTACGCATGTCAAAGTAACATAGCTATGTTACCAGTAAAGAAAAGATCACCTCCATACCCTGTTAGTTTGGATATTCAGTCTGTATTACTTCCCCGGAATTCAATATGTTTCAAATTTTAATTAAGGTTACTTAACAATCCATAACGTCATTTCATCAATGTTTTAATGTCAGTTGTACCTCCTACTGATTCGGTACATTAAACTGATACACTGGTTTTGGTTATGATGTACTTACATCCTTTTGCTCTGTAGAATTACACCATAATATAAATTCAAGACGATACTAGTTTTATCTTTCCTAATAGACAATAAATGAAAGCAAATTCCTACTGATTCGGTACATTTAACTGATACACTGGTTTCATTTATGATGTACTGATACCCTTCTGCTCTGTAGTATTACTCGTTAGTGTAAATTCAAGACTGATACACTAGGTTCAGTTATGATGTACTTACATCCTACGGCACTGTAGTATTATACCATAATATAAATACAAGACGATTCTAGCTTTACCTTTTCTAATAGACAATAAATAAAAGTAAATTGTACGGAATTAAGAAATTTAAATAGATTATTGACCTGGCACAAATCACAATATGCAGATTCATTATTCTTTATCAGTTTTGTTAAACGCTTCACCCTGCTGCAAATATGTTTTCGTGTTAGATACTATAAGGAAGACACGACCTTGACCTGCCAACTGTGTATGATCATTTAAATACTTGTCCAATAATGTGGACCTGTTGGCGATAGGGTAGTACTAGCTGCACGTTTTCAGAAAATGTACCTTGGGACATGAGGCCATATGACACCATTAGCTGCACTATCTAGATTAAAATAGTAACATGGGACGGGTGGCTATAGGATAGCGTTCACTACTTTTCTTAGAAAGCTATTTCTTCTTTTCTGTATACTTGTCTAGATTAGAATGCTATTTCTAATTATCTGTTTACGTTTCTAGATTAGAATGTTATTCTACTTCTCTGTATACTTTTCTTGATTAGATTGCTTACCATGGGGCATATTCTGAGTTTGATTAAAGATAAACAATCAAATCTGACTACTGCATCCATATATGGTCTCAGCATTTGAATGGCAAATCTCTATCTTGGGCAAAATACGTGCTGATAATACATTCTCCCTATAGTATCACCAATAGCAAAATCTTAATCGCTGCTTATGTTGACAAATATGATAATAAAGAAAAACAACCTTTTATTTAACACTAATGATACAGTGAAAGGGGGACAACCATTTCATACTTATTGGCAACCGGGGATAAATCAACAAATTGTTTGAACAAGAACTAGGAAAGGCCCGGGCTTTTAATCCCTCAGTGCCCGTGATCGCTTATAAGGCCATGTTTGAAGGTTGAGAACCAATGCATTGCATGAGGTCGTATTAACACTGTTTCTCTTGTACAGATAAACTGGGTATATGATGCCATTATATCGCCAGTATAATTTTGTGTGATCGTTGGACACCCTAGAAACAGCCATCTTATTAAGATAATCAGTAATAAAAAAACAAAAAGCTTGCATCTCATCTAAACAACATAAAGTGGAAGACTACTGTAGAAAGATAAAGCAATGCATAATGATAATCCAAATAAAAATAATACGAAAGCGTTATAAGACAGATTCACCAAGGTTGCCCCTTATAAGCATATACACCCACCCATCTTCAAAGTACCATATTCGCACCAATACGTTTCATATGTGTAATGCTGGCAATTCGTATTCACAAGCATTTCAGCACGTGACCTGAAAAAAAATTAACCTTAATCAAGTAGCAAAATAATACGATATGAATTACTATCAACGCTAGTGTGGGAAATCTCTACCGATACACATGTTCTCGGGCGACAGCTTTCAACAGATACATGTAATTTAACATGGCACTCTTTGAGACCCATCCTCTTCCATATTAAAACGGGGGAAATGTTATGGTTTTAAAATGACAATAAATTTCTACGTATCATTGTAGCATCATAAAAGGACATTTCTCCTAGTTTTCCAGATCAAACATTGGAGCAGGTTGCAATGTATTTTGTTCCAGGAATGACATATTAATAGACGAGGAAGTAAATATCACACAAAGGTAGACAAACATTACGCATGTGAAAGTAACGTAGCTATGTTACAAGTAAACAAAAGATCACCCCCATACCCTGTTAGTTTGGATATTCAGTCTGTATTACTTCCCCGGAATTCAATATGTTTCAAATTTTAATTAAGGTTACTTAACAATCCATAACGTCATTTCATCAATGTTTTAAGGTCACTTGTAGGTCCTACTGATCCGGTTCATTTAACTGATACACTGGTTTCATTTATAATGTACTGACACCCTTCTGCTCTGTAGTATTACTCGTTAGTGTAAATTCAAGACGATACTAGTTTTATCTTTTCTAATAGATAATAAATAAAAGTAAATTGTACGGAACTGAGAAATTTAAATAGATTATTGACCTGGCATAAATCATAAAATCCAGTGTCATTTTGATTTATCAGTTTTGATAGGTGCTTCACCCTGCCGCAAAAATCTTTTCGTGTCAGATACTACGAGGAATATACGAATTTGACCTGTCATCTGTGTATGATCATTTAAATATTTGTCCAATAATGTGGACCTGTGGCGATAGGGTAGCATTAGCTGCACTCTTTCAGAATGCTTACCTTGGGACATGAGGCCATAGTACACATTTAGCTGTACTTATTTAGATTAAAATACTAACATGGGGCAGGTGGTGATAAGATAGCGTTCACTACTTTTCTACATTAGAATGCTATTTCTACTCGTCTGTATACATTTCTAGATTAAAATGCTATTTTTACTTCTCTGTATACTTTTTTTAATATATAATACTTACCATAGGAAATGTTCTTGGTATGATTCAAGATAAACAATCAAATCTGACTATTTCCTCCGTATATTCAACACAGAATGGCAAATCCCTATCTTGTGCAAAATACATACTAGTAGTACCTTCTCCCTCTAGTATCACCAATAGCAAAATCTGAATCGCTGCTTATGTTGACAAATATGATAATAAAGAAAAACTATCTTTTATTAAATGCTAATGATATTGTGAAAGGGGGATAACCGTTTCATGATTATTGGCAACCGGGTATAAATCAACACGTTTTAATTGTATTAAAGAAATATTGTTTGAACAAGAACTAGGAAAGGCCTGGGTTTTTCATTCCTCATCGCGCATGATCGCTTATACGGCCATGATTGAAGGTTGAGAACCAATGCATTGCATGAAGTCACATCAACACAGTTTTTCTTGTACAGATAAACTGTGTATATGATGCCATTATATAACCAGTATAATTTTGTGTGATCATAGGACACCCAGCAGAAAATATCTTTTCGTGCTAGATACTACGAGGAATATACGAACTTGACCTGCCAACTGTTTATGATCATTTAAATACTTGTACAAAAATGGGTATCTGTGCCGATAGTGTACCATTAGCTGGACGCTTTCATAATACTTACCTTGGGGCATGAGCCGCTACGACGTCTTTAGCTGTACTTATCTAGATTAAAATACTAACATGGGACAAGTGGTGATATTGATAACATTCACTACTATTCCTAGAATGTTATTTCTACTCGTTTCTAGATTGGAATGCTATTTCTACTTGTCTGTATACTATTCTGGATTAGAATGCTATTACTTATTGTCTGTATACTTTTCTAGATTAGAATGCTATTTCTACTTGTCTGTATACTTTTCTGGATTAGAATGCTATTTCTACTTGTCTGTATACTTTTCTATATTAGAATGCTATTTCTACTTGTCCGTATACTTTTCTAGATCAGACAGCTATTTCTACTTCTCTGTATACCATTATAGATGATAATGATATTTCTACTTGTCTGTATACTTGTCTAGATTAGAATGCTGCTATTTCCACTTGCCTGTATACTTTTCGAGATTAGAATGCTTTTGCTATTTGCCTCTATACTTTACGAGATTAGAATGCTATTTCTACTTATCTGAATACTTGTTTAGATTAGAATGCTATTTCTTCTTGTCTGTATATTTTTCTAGATTAGAATGCTATTTCTACTTGTTTGTATGCTTTTCTAGATTATAATGCTATATCTCATTCTCTGTATATTTTTCTAGATTAGAATGCTTACCATAAGCATGTTCTGAGATTGATATAAGATATCCAATCAAAACTGACATGCCCCTTTTTGAGACCCATCCTTTTCCATATTAAAACTGGGGAAATGTTATGGTTTTAATATGACAATAAAGTTCTACGTACTATTGTAGCATCTTAGATGGACATTTCTTCTAGCTTTCCAGATCATAGGTTGGAGCAGATTGCGATTTATTTTGTTCCAGGAATGATATATTAATAGACGATGAAGTAAATATCACACAAAGGTAGACAAACATTATGCATGTCAATAGAACGTAGCTATGATACAAGTAAAGAAAAGATCACCCCCATACCTTGCTAATTTAGATATTCAGTCTGTGTTACCTCCCCGGAATTCAATATGTATCAAATTACATCAGGGTTAGGAGACCATCCATTACGTCATTTCATCAATGTTTTAAGGTCACTTGTACCTGCTACTGATTTGGTACTTTTAACTGATACACTAGTTTCAGTTATGATGTACTTACATCCTTCGGCTCTGTAGTATTACACGTTAGTATAAATCCAAGAGGATACTAGTTTTATCTTTTATAATAGACAATAAATAAAAGCAAATTCTGCGGAATTGAGAAATTTAAATAGATTATGGACCTAATCACGATAATTTGAAGTCTTCCGTTTGGATCGAGTTAGCAGCCCAGCAGAATTGATACCTTCCAAAGTCATCGACAAGATTCAGCAAGTGCAACAATCCAATAACAGATTTCACATTATCGATGGAAAAGCGACAATGTTCATATCCCATGTTTCTCTTCCATGAGGGACATGACGCAAAAAGGTGTTTATTGTCGACAACCTTCGCAGCACCGAAACGAGTCTCGTCCGAATTAACAACGCTTAAGACCAGATGTGTTTAGCCCGTGCCATCGTCGTGAGTCGAACGTATGCTTACAATAAGGACACGGTAGAATGGAAATGAGCCTGAAAAACTATTTAACAATCGGACCGAGCCAAACAATGAAGAGAAGCAGAACTCTTAGTACCACAAGCGGAGATATCTAAAGATGACCTGTGGCACTCCAGAGATGCAACAATCGCAAGACGTCATAGCGCCACGCTACACCTTGAAAGTACACCCTCAAGAAGTGCGCGGATCATTGAAGTTCGGGGATTCTCGAGTGGAGTGCATTGGTATACTGTGCAATTGCAGCAATGCCGTTCTCTGTGAGTTCAGAGGCAATGAAGCATTTTCATAGCAGCAGAGTAAGTTAAGCTCTACCTTTTTATTAATATGTTTATCACTGTTATATTATCTCTGACACCTACAAATACTCATTTACTATCATACAATATTGATGAAACCTTTATAAAATTCGAATGAATGAGGCAATGCATATCACAACATTTGATTCCACATTCTAAAGCTACATTACCTTGTTGCTGAGGTCCTATCGTGTGCTTCCAAATATCATTGCAGGCACGTCCCCTCTCCTTTGTCGGACCTGCCTAAACATAAATACATACGTATATACGGACCGATCAATCGTTGCACAACATATCTTAAGAAAATGGTCTGCCTTGAAACAATATCGCAGCCTACCAAATTGATGGTTGCATCGTATGTCAACAAACTAAGCAGTAGTAGAATGTATTAAATTAGTAGCCATACCAAGTGAAGTCTACTTCAGGGTTGGTTAACACATATATTCAATTACAATTAATTGGTGAAAACTACTAACCTAGTGGTTAGAGCGTCCACTGCAGGAGCGGGAGGTCGTGGGTTCAATCCCCGGCCGAGTCATACCAAAGATTTGCAAAAATGGTACAAGCTGCTGCCTCGCATGGCGCTCAGCATTAAGAGGTTAGTGTTAGGACTGGTCGGCCTGGTGTCAGGATAATGTGACTGGGTGGGACATCATGCTACATGTCTGACGCATGATGCCCCATTGCTAGAAATCACTGTAAACTGCCAGACTGCAGACCTCTTAGAAATATGACTGAAAAATTGTTAAAGCTCCGTTAAAAATCCTTATCGAACAAACAAAAAAAATCAGACTCGTTAAATACAATTTTTTTGTTAAAAGGAAGCTCGGCAAGTCTCGTTTCCTTGTAAGAAAAAATAATACAGCTCGTGGTACATGATTGATACAGCTTATATATATATATATATATATATATATATATATATATATATATATATATATATATATATATATATATATATATATATATATATATATATGTATATATATATATATTGGTATTCTGTGTAGAATTCTAAATTATTGTGTTCTATCAACAGTGGTAATTTATTAGTGATAGACCAGAGATAAGAAAATCATTGATTTTCCGAGACGGAGGCATCAATAAATCACCTTCAACTGTTTAATTCATATCTGCCTTGTGTCATCGCCAGTATAATTTGTATGAACATTTGATAAACAAGAAACATGTATATGTGAAAATCCGGCAATAAAAGTTCCGCCTAGCCTATATGCTTGATTGACTGAAACTACAAAGAGAATTTGAAGATAAGTGTAGAAAGATAACGCAAATGCGAATTGAAAATCTTAACACAAAGAACGGGAAAGACTAAGGCAACCCCTATCAGCCCTACACAATCACCCGACCTCTATGTACCATATTTACACTGTTCAAATTCATATATGTAAATCCTAGAAATTTGTGTTCACATGAATTTAAGCATGTAAACTGGGGGAAAAATTATTGTGAGCAAAATTGCAATGCTATCGTTATCAATTAATAATTACGTCATACGCGTGTTCTGACATGACAACTTTCCACGTTAAAACGGGAGAAATGTTATGGTTTTTAAATGAGAATAAATTTATACGAATCATTCTGATAACATCAGTGAAGAATTCTACTTGTTTTTTATATTAAACGTTGGAGCAAGCTGCGGTGCATTTTGTTCCAGGAATGATATTAATAGACGAGGAGGTGAATATCATATGAAGATATATAAAAATAAAGGTGTATCAAATATGACTATAACGAAAAGACCATTCTTCATTCTTTTAGTTTGGAGGAGCGAGCTGTGTTACTACCATGGAATTTATTACTTGGCACGCCAGAAATCACGATTGATACAATGTGTCGGATTTAGGCGGACGATAGACGCCATATTGCATAAAAGTGATGGGTAGCGATAAATAACATGCACGTGACAAAGTATATACTGTCTTCTTTAGCGGGTAATAAGAATGGTACAACATATACTTACATCCTGAATTTCTTCAAACTCTACGTTAATATTCTGCAAATCCGAATTACATGACCCATGTCATGGGTTATCAAGCTTGACTACACATTTAGAAAGTGTAATGTACTTTCGACTATATTCCAAGTGCAATAGCATCCTCCTTACCTAAAAATGAAAGAAGCATTATATTCCATAGCGTATTTTGATAATTGCAATTCAAAGACTTCATATTTTCCCCACATTATGATTTCAAACATTCAATGACAGAACAAAAAGACATTTACAGATGTCAACAAACTGCTGCGTCGCCGCTGAAATCCGACGTACTTTATGAGAATTGGCACCGGTAAATCATGTCTATAATCACGCATTTTCATAGAAACGAAAAAGATACCAAAATGTATTTGTTAGGATTGAATTTGTAGAAAAATTAATAAATTGATATTTTCTTTTGAATTGAATTAAAGTAATGTTTTATTTGTTTATATTTTAAAAGATATTAAAGGTAACTTCATTTGTTTTTGTAACACAACTTTATAGAATAGAAATGGTTGTTGAGCAAGTAAAAAAGGGCAATGTATATAACCACACTATAACTCAAGTAAAAGTAGCTAAGAACATTGCCAATATACAATGTTGTGTGAGATTGTATACGAAAAACATTATACATGAATTTTGCCTGCTCAGCTATAAGTTCTAGGTTTCATTAGTAAAAATATGTCTCTGACCTAGTGATTGGCAAAGGTTCAAATCGGTTAATGAAGATCTAGTAACTTTCCACTCTATGAAGCTTATGAAACAAGATGGCTTCCAACTAACGGATATCCATATTTGGTCTGACGTCGTTAAGGCCGGTGTAGATGATTATAGAATTGAGTCTTATGACGTAAGTAAGGTGGTTGTTACCTGTTAGAACTGGTTTGTAGAGTTCGTAGTTTTCTGACTGATGCGTAGAAGGGTATGACCTACCTAACCCCCCTGTATCTGGCCGCGAGCGTATATATAGAAATGCGCAGTCAGGTTAGATCAGTTATAACGCATTAGCAGAAAACTGACGTTGACTCCTCAATTACAGGTAGGCATCTGTACAAGTTGTAATTTCTTGTAAGAAATAAGTATTTTTGATGATTGAGATTTTTAATGGTAAAATTGTTTTGTGTGCAACATTACTATTGAATTCTTTATTTATAATACATTGTAATGGAATGTTTAAATGTTCTAAAGAATTTATATTTATGTAACTTTAATTATAAAGGTTTGAATTAGTTGAATTAGCTACCAACTTCATACTTGATTTAATGTTAAAATAAAGTATTTCTTAAGTAAGAAAGAGTAATTTCTAGCAATATATTCTAAATCAGTATTCTTAATATTCTGTTTTAAAATGAGTAAAATGCATTAACTGTTATTACATTTAATGCTTTTGCTATCTTGAAATTGATTGAGAATTAACTAGTAAATAATATTCTAAAGTGCAGAAGTTACATGAATAAAATTAAGTTGGAAAGCTTAAAGATGAAAAATGTAATATGTATTTTATGAATTTTATTATAAAGTTTAGAAGTGTTTCTAGAATGTAGTAATATATATGTGTGTTGATTATTTAAATAAAGTTATAACGCATTAGCAGAAAACTGACGTTGACTCCTCAATTACAGATGTAGCTGTCTTATCATCGTGGCGCTCTCTTTAAGAGAGCCTGACTTCTTTCTTCTTTCTCTCTCTCTCTTACCATGGATATAGACGTTCCCCAACTTACGAGTAATTCCTTCTCATAGCAAGAAATGAGAAGAAGGTTATGTAAAGCTAATAACAACATATATAACAGAACCTTTTTACATAACAAGTGAGTGGAGAATGTTACAGATCTCTGTACCCTCTCGCAAAGCTAGCGGAGTGATTATTTCTTTGAAGGAGTGTTTATAATTACGATTCATGGGAGAGATTGGCACTAACATATTTACGATCGTCAGACTTCATACCGCCTATGTTCGCATTTTCTTGCCTGTATCATACAGATAGCTGTTCACGTGACTGATTCGTGATTCTACTTGCTGGAATGGCTTCACAGATTCCTAGCAATGTATATACCAGTATCTACGCGCTATCCAGTTCTAGTGACGCACACTCCATTCGACTATGGTTCCTTGATCCTACGTAGACAACGATTGGAAACCAAATCAAGTTCTTACGCAGACGACTATTAACTCATCCCACAAAATTACGTCAGCAGCAGCACTTCAGTGACCTTCGACAGCTCATAGATTCCACAACAAAAAGTACTTTTACACGGCAAATTAACTGTGTATACATTTACTATCAACGCCCAGAACATTGTGAGTTAAGCCGTTTAATTCATTTAATGTGAGTTATTACTATTGACATTATCCCTACGAGTGCAATTTTTCTCTGGAAACACCAGATTCTCAAGTACAGGTATGTCTCTTATCACATTAGATATTTTTAAAGGTGATCAATCACAAAATCCTGTTAAATGGCTAAATCATTTTTTACAATGGGCTAATTTTTATGATTTGTCAGAATCTAAAATTTTGAATGCATTTCCTTTTCACCTCCAACAACATGCTAAAGTATGGTATGAATCGCTACCTGATAACGTTAGGAATAACTGGTCAAGTCTAGTAACTGCCTTTACATCTAGGTTTCACACTGACGATATCATTTTAGATCTATCAATTTTACAAACTCGACAAGAATCGTCTGAAACAGTTTTGGACTATTTAACTCGTCTCTTACAAATTGCAAATAATCAAACTATCTCAGATGAAATATTGTTAGCAGTTGCATTACAAGGTTTAAAACCAGCTATTAAACAAATCGTAATGAATAAAAATCCAACAAATATGGATGATTTACGACAAGCCGCAAATCTAGCAGAGAAATCTCTTGTCGCAACTGAGAATGATGATTGGTCAACACTTAGCACAATTTTAGAGGAACTTAAACATCTTAAAGATGAAATTAAAGCAGTCAGCTCAGAACAGAACACAGAAAACAATGTACATGTATTATCTCAACCCTTCGTACGTGCCAAAAACAAACCATTTCGGCTGCAAGGCTCTAATTCCCATCATTATACATCGTCTTCTCAGACAGCTAATTTTCCAAACTATTTCTCCAGTTCAGTACATAAATCTAGCGATAACAATACATATCAGTTACCTACTCGGGCTGCGCGCTACCAGCCACAACTATATAGTCGTAAGCCATTCTGTCCTAGATGTGGTATTTGTTTTCAATCACACGGAAGATTATGTCCTGCGCTCGATAGAAAGTGTTACTTGTGTCACAAAACAGGTCATTTTGCACGAGTATGCTTTACCCCACAACAACAATATAAATTCGCGCCAAATCAAAGGTCACAACCTTGCCACAAACAAACTCGAGAACCACAAATCACATTAGTCACACCTATTCACAAAAATCTTGTTCCTCTTTATGTTAAAAACAAAATCACGAATGCATTAGCTGACACAGGCGCGTCTATTTCGGCCATCAACCTAAATTTCCTTTCTCGCGCAGGATTCAATTCACGTCAAATTCAACAGTCAGATATTTCTAATATTATAGGAGCCGGCGGAGAGACACATTTTGTCTCAGGTATTATTAACCTTAATTTGAAAATAGGAGGAATACGCTTCTCTCATTCATTCTATGTTATTCCTGCTTTAAAAAATTCAGTCATTCTAGGTTTAGATTTTCTCACTAAATACAAAGCAGTAGTGAATCTAGATACACAAACGCTCTCTTTGCTAGACGATACGGTAATTATCAATCTGATACGTACTGAGTCAGGATTAGCACGTGTAAACAGAAGCACTACGGTTCCACCAAACTCTTGTTGTTCGATTTCTATTAATATCAGTAAAATCAAAAAAGGGACACCTGTTTTACTAGAACCATCTCATAATATGTCAAACTCCACATTTTTGACAGCTAGAACAATTGTAACGGTTTCGAAAAATAACTTTGCTCAGATCTTGAATCCTACTTCACAAGCTATAGACATACAGGCAAATACCGTACTAGCTTATGTAGACGTACTACACCCACAGACCATATTTACTGTTAGTGAGGACACTTATGACAAGGGTATCACATTTGATACACCTGACATTGTGGACACACAAACTAGTACATCACGAGAACCAATTAATTTTGATTTACACTCTTCAGATTTGTCAGAAAATCAAAAACAAGAACTTCAATTATTTTTGAATAAACATAGGGATGTGTTTGCCTTGAACTTAGAAGAATTAGGAAGTACTACGGTATTTACTCATCGAATAGAGACAGGTGATTCCATGCCAATTCGTTGTCAACCTTATCGGGCGTCTCCGCACATCAATAAAGAAATTGATAGACAGGTAGATGAATTATTAGAACACCATCTAATTGAACCCAGTTCTTCAAGTTATGCATCTCCAGTTGTGTTAGTCAAAAAGAAAAATGGGGAATATCGTTTTGCCATTGACTATCGGAAACTTAATCAAGTGACACAACCAATGACATTCCCTCTTCCAAGATTAGAAGATGTAATTGATGCAGTTGGACAAACTAAACCATGTCTTTTCAGTACATTAGATTTAAATTCAGCATTTTGGCAAATTAAAATGGATCCAGAGACAAAACATAAGAGTTCTTTCATAACATCACGTGGTCTTTACCAATGGAATGTAATGCCGTATGGTCTCAGAAACGCGCCCGCCACATATTGCATTCTTTTAGGTCATGTACTTAGAGGTATACCATGGTCAACATGTCTTGCATACATAGATGACATTATTATTTTTTCCAATTCATTTGAAGAACACTTAGCACACCTTGAACTTATTTTTGATCGATTACGTCAGGCAAACTTGACACTCAAACCATCAAAATGTGTATTCGCAGCATCTGAAGTTATTTATCTTGGTCATAAATTCTCAACAAAAGGAATTAAAGTAGATGAGTCCAAAATTGACACAGTTACACAGTTTCCTGTTCCAAAAACACAAAAAGATGTTAGGAGTTTTCTAGGGTTGTGCAATTATTACAGAAAATTTGTCCAAGGATATTCTACAATAGCAACACCTTTAAATAAGTTATTGACAAAAGACAGTTCATTTCTTTGGACAGATAAGTGTCAAAAAGCATTTGAAACTCTTAAGACAGCCTTGACCACAGCTCCTATCTTGGCTTATCCTGATTTTAATAAACCATTTAGACTCACATGTGATGCCAGTGGTACAGCTCTAGGTTATATTTTGTCTCAGATAGGGACAGACGACAAAGAGCATGTCATTGCTTATGGTGAACGAGCATTAACAAATGCTGAAAGACAATGGTCAGTAACTGAACAGGAGTGTCTAGCGGTATTAGAAGGTATCCGAACATATCATGTTTACCTATCACATCAGAAATTTACTGTCATTACAGATCACAAGGCATTAGTTTGGCTAAAGACAGTTAAACACACTTCGAATAGACTAATTCGTTGGTCACTTCGCTTACAGGAATACGATTTTGATATCGTATACACTCCAGGCCATAAAAACACAAATGCAGACGCACTCTCACGTCGAAACTACGACCAAACAGCTAAGACCGACAGCCAATTAGAGAAATCTCCAGCATGCACTAACACTCAGACTCAGTTAGAATCATCAGTACACTCCATTCAAGAAGAAATGACAGAAGTCACATTCTTTTACGATAAGGAAAATACTACTAACCTATTTCCACTACAGACTAATGATAACACACCTTGCAGTTGTTCTGAAGAACTACCGGATATCGCTCAATATCAGCGCGAGTGCCCTGATTTTAAAGACATGTATGTTTACTTAGAACAAGGAATATTACCAGAAAACACTCGTCGTGCAACAGCTATTCCATATGAAGCAAATCAATATGAACTAATCAATGGTGTCTTACATCATTTTTTCCAGCCTCGTACAAAACACAAAACTTCTCCAGATCAACTCATAAAACAAGTTGCTTTACCCACAAATTTAAGAGTAGATGTACTTCTATCTTATCACGATTCAAAAGCAGGAGGTTGTCATTTTGGTGTTCAAAGAACATTTCAAGCTATCAAACAGAAATACTATTGGCCTAAAATGTATCAAAATGTGTATGACTACATTACATCATGCTCTAAGTGTCAACTCATTAAACGGGACACAAATGCACGAAAAGCTCCACTACACCCTTTGCCCCCAGAAGACGTATTCTCTAGGTGGCACATGGACATTTTGTGCATGCCAAAAAGTAAGGAAGGTTATCAATACATCTTATTGGTGACAGATAGTTTGTCACATTGGTGTGAAGCCTTGCCCTTACGTTCTCAAACAGCAGCAGAAATCGCCAGTGTTTTGTACAATGAGATATTTACACGTTATGGTGCACCGCGAACACTTGTCAGTGATCGTGGACGAAATTTTATGTCTCAAATTGTACTCGCACTTTGTGAATTATTTCAAGTAACACGTCACCATACTAGTTCATACCACCCTCAAACTAACAGTCTCTGTGAGAGAAAAAATAGTATCATCAGTCAGGCACTAAGGGCTTACTGTAGTAAACACCAAGATGATTGGCCGTCCATATTACCCAGCGTAATGATGGCATTCCGAATGAGTCCAGCAGTTAATTCTACTGGATACTCACCTTATTACATAGTCTTTGGGAAAGAAATGACTTTACCCTTAGATGTATCTCTTACGCCTAAAGAAACTGTACAAACACAAACACAACAGTACATAGATCAATTGATTCAAAGATTGAAAATAGTTCAAGAAATAGCTAAAGCAAATACACGTGAAGCACAAAGCACAAGCAAACAGAGGTTTGACCAGAAAACAAAAGAACCATCCTTTCGCGTTGGAGATTATGTACATTTACAAATCTCACATATACCTGTAGGGTTATCAAAAAAGCTTTATCCTCGTTGGGAAGGTCCATATTACATCACTCAAGTAGGTCCGAATAGCACCTACAGATTACGTCGTTGTTCAGACAATAAAGAAATGAAATCACTTGTACACGCAAACAGGCTTAAGCACTATAAAGATCCTAGGGATTATAGACCTCCGACACCGGACACAAGTAGTACACCTCCACAGTCAACACAAACATCAAATGATCAAACGAGCAATGAGCAATCACCAACCAACAATGGTACCGAATGGTACTTAGTCGATAAACTGTTGAAATCCAAATGGATTTCTGGAAAGAAGCATTATTTGGTTAAGTGGTCAGATGGGTCCACGCCATCATGGCAACCAACGGAGAATGTTTCTCAGGCATTAAAAGAAGCATTTCACAGAACACGCACACAATCAAACACACGTCGCAAACGACGAAGTCGAATATTTCGTAATTGAATTCAATACGAAATTCTGAAAACATAAAAAAAGAACAAATTCCTTCGTATTTGGAAGAGCAGACTATAGTCCTATCGTCCATTCCATTCTTTCTTCTCATACCTTCTATTTCTCTTTTCTTCTTTCTGGCGCCAAATCTCTCAGTTCTCTTTCTTTCTCTTAAGGTATGGATGAAATTTGGATTGGTTCGTAGGCATATGTTTCTTTTTAACTCTGAATTCAGAGTACATAGTATCAGAACAAACAACAACATAAAAACAAAACAATTTGAAACATGGGTTATCTTCAGCATCCCCCACTTTTGTATAGTTCAGCCTATAAGTGGATTCACAGTTTAAATCAGGTTTACACGGACTTGTTTAATTGAACGTATCGAATATTGTCACAGGGATGTCAAATGTAGCTACAAATTGATATTTTTTTCACAGTTATAATACGTCTTAAAACGAATACGCGGTATAATACAGCAATCTCATTAATGCATGGGTTTGACAATGTTTAGAGGTTTATCTCTCACGATTTCATACCATTTGTAAGAAAGCATGTACCTTATGGTACTGTGTCTTGGCGCATTCGCCATAAATGATAAAATAGTCAAAATGTCCGCGCGATTACTCGACAGAGATCACGTAATGCATAGCTCTCACGACATGAGCAGCTATTGGTCTATATACGGCCAGCTTCTGAGAAAAATTCATTTGAAAAAGATAATGGCAGTACATTCTCTTTCACGCGTCAAAGATTACGTTGATAAAACACGTACATTTCAAAGCTGCACTGGACCATAGGTACCAAACGATTAAATAATTTTCACTTACTGTTCTTAGGTAACTTCAAAGGCGTTACATATTTCACACACACACAGGTCAAAGTTTGATTGTAAGTGAACATACATCATGGTTATTAAGGCTAGTACAACATTAAATTGTCAGTTCCAAACTCTCGATATAATAAGTATTCACCTTTAAATATGTTCTGCTAATGTTATACGAATAACATATAAAAAAAGAAGAAAAAAATACAGAAAAAGGACACAAAGGAAGAGTAAACTAAAACAGAAAAATACAAATAAAGATAACAAGAATTGTATGCTATTATTTTGTTTTATAATCGTCTGATAAGCCTAGTTTAGAGGAAGGTTTTGTAGAATTATGTGTTTAATAAATATATATATCTTATCAAAGTATTCAATGCTGTGAAGTTTTATTCCCATTGTATTTTTTGGGGAATCCTTTTCACGAATTTTGCATTGTACTCTTTATTGTATTTTTTGGAATTTGACTGAAATTTGTGCAATACACTTCCCATTGTGTTTTGGGAATTTTATCAAATATTTTGCATAAAACATTACTTGTACTCATTGAACTTTTTGAAATTGATTGAGTATTTGCAATGTACTTCTTATTGTAATTTTTTTTTATTGTATTTGACTTGGTATTTTGCAATGTATTTTGCAGTGTTTTACATTGTAGCTTTAAACTTTGCGAAAATGTCTCGCAATGTTTTTTTTTACCATTGTATTTTTGACCTTTCATCTTTTATCTTGTTTTGATGAATAAAATTGATTTTTCTTCTCGAGCCTCGAGGACTCGGCTCAAATTAACTAGAGGGTATTGTTAGGATTGAATTTGTAGAAAAATTAATAAATTGATATTTTCTTTTGAATTGAATTAAAGTAATGTTTTATTTGTTTATATTTTAAAAGATATTAAAGGTAACTTCATTTGTTTTTGTAACACAACTTTATAGAATAGAAATGGTTGTTGAGCAAGTAAAAAAGGGCAATGTATATAACCACACTATAACTCAAGTAAAAGTAGCTAAGAACATTGCCAATATACAATGTTGTGTGAGATTGTATACGAAAAACATTATACATGAATTTTGCCTGCTCAGCTATAAGTTCTAGGTTTCATTAGTAAAAATATGTCTCTGACCTAGTGATTGGCAAAGGTTCAAATCGGTTAATGAAGATCTAGTAACTTTCCACTCTATGAAGCTTATGAAACAAGATGGCTTCCAACTAACGGATATCCATATTTGGTCTGACGTCGTTAAGGCCGGTGTAGATGATTATAGAATTGAGTCTTATGACGTAAGTAAGGTGGTTGTTACCTGTTAGAACTGGTTTGTAGAGTTCGTAGTTTTCTGACTGATGCGTAGAAGGGTATGACCTACCTAACCCCCCTGTATCTGGCCGCGAGCGTATATATAGAAATGCGCAGTCAGGTTAGATCAGTTATAACGCATTAGCAGAAAACTGACGTTGACTCCTCAATTACAGGTAGGCATCTGTACAAGTTGTAATTTCTTGTAAGAAATAAGTATTTTTGATGATTGAGATTTTTAATGGTAAAATTGTTTTGTGTGCAACATTACTATTGAATTCTTTATTTATAATACATTGTAATGGAATGTTTAAATGTTCTAAAGAATTTATATTTATGTAACTTTAATTATAAAGGTTTGAATTAGTTGAATTAGCTACCAACTTCATACTTGATTTAATGTTAAAATAAAGTATTTCTTAAGTAAGAAAGAGTAATTTCTAGCAATATATTCTAAATCAGTATTCTTAATATTCTGTTTTAAAATGAGTAAAATGCATTAACTGTTATTACATTTAATGCTTTTGCTATCTTGAAATTGATTGAGAATTAACTAGTAAATAATATTCTAAAGTGCAGAAGTTACATGAATAAAATTAAGTTGGAAAGCTTAAAGATGAAAAATGTAATATGTATTTTATGAATTTTATTATAAAGTTTAGAAGTGTTTCTAGAATGTAGTAATATATATGTGTGTTGATTATTTAAATAAAGTTATAACGCATTAGCAGAAAACTGACGTTGACTCCTCAATTACAGATGTAGCTGTCTTATCATCGTGGCGCTCTCTTTAAGAGAGCCTGACTTCTTTCTTCTTTCTCTCTCTCTCTTACCATGGATATAGACGTTCCCCAACTTACGAGTAATTCCTTCTCATAGCAAGAAATGAGAAGAAGGTTATGTAAAGCTAATAACAACATATATAACAGAACCTTTTTACATAACATATTCATTCCATATCAAATATGGTTGTTTTGTAATGATGAATCTGCGCTTGTTTACTTTGGTTGGAATAGGCATGCATTCAGTTACTTTGCTTCTTGTAGTGTATTTTTGTTTACATAATTAAGCCTTAGGTACAATAAGAAAATGGACATATGATAAAGTTACTGCATTTGTATGGTAAAATATGAACTACTGTTGCCGAATCGATATAATGCACTACCAAGGTCTTGCAGTATTTCCATCTGAAAAACTCGTTCATATTTTCCCATACAAATTCAGTAACCAATAAGTATTTTTACGTGGACATTGTTTTGCCATTACACGCTCCGGTGGCCTAGTGGTCAGAGCGTCCGCCTCGGATGTGGGAGGTCGCGGGGATCTAACCTCGGCCTAGTCATACCAAAGACTTATTCAATAAAAAAATAAATAAATAAATAAATATATATATATATATATATATATATATATATATATATATATATATATATATATATATATATATATATAAAACGGGAATCTTACTAGCATATAACTGACAGGTTTAAAAACAGCATGACGTTTATATTAGGCCATCTGCAGTTTAGTAACTCGCTGAAGTTAGTTTTTTAATTCTAGCCTGGGCATCGTCAATTACCTTGCGAAAAGAGGGGAAGATCACTTTACAATCATTGTTCTAAACGTTGCTTCATAACCAGAAAGGCTCAAGCTGCTAACGAGCAAAGCAATTAGGAAACAAGCTATTAGTAGACGTTTCTGAAACTGTTACTACTGATTTAGGTCTTCTATTCGTAGTTCTTTCTCGAACGAAATTCTGCCACGACTACGCGTACGTGTACGGTGTCTGGTCCGTGTTTTTGATTGTCGAAATCTCGGTGACTACAATGTTATATACCTATACAGAGATGTGTTGGTGCTCAGGATGTGTTTAAAGCTTTCCGCGATGCTGCTATGCGTGTGTGTACAAAATCAAACCTGCACATTACTTCTCATTGCCTGGAATCGCTTTGGATTCACTGCTTTCGAAAACTAAAATCAAAGTGTAACTGCTTACCGGCATCAATCAACATTTGATTACGGAACGTTGTATTTGGAACGGGATTTCAATTGTGAGAAAAATGATATTATTGAGATCTGCCCATAGTCGAGTTTATGTGAATAGATCCAGCGCACATTGATGTCGGCATACGTATGTACTAATACGACAGCAATGGCGGTCACATATATTACTTCAAAGGTAGACTTGGAGTAATCCGGACGTGGTTCACAACATCAATATTTGTTTATCTAGTAGCCAATGATACTAGGCTTTCTCTTCCCCGCCAACGCTTCGTATGATGAGTTTTTCAATATGTTCACCCAAGAACAGTATGGTTTCATCACGATCGACTTGGGCTGTGGACCGCGCAATTCTCGTGGTAGTTTAAACACGAAAAAGTGAAGCAATCTAAAGGCTAGGAAAAACTTGAAAAGTGCTGAAGACTGCCAACGATGCTATAATAGATAAGACTGATAACCGACACCACAGACCTGCCTGGGAACACCTGCAACGTATCCGTGATTACTTCGGTGACACTAAAACACCATCAAACTCAACATCTTATACCTGCAAGAAAAGGTGAGGCTATCACAAAGGCGAAACATCTGCCTATTATTGATTCCATGATCGCAGACCATAGACCATCAACAGGTTCGCGATCACTTGCAATATATTGTGGGCTCTCTTCGGGCCGGAGACAACGCACCAGAAATCATAAATTATCTTCAAAACCACATCGTTTTATCAGCTGTTACTCACTACCGACATCATAGACTCAAACACATTTCGCCTATTAATGCACAAACATCGATGATGCTTATGACCAACTTCGTTTGTGTAGAACCGATTATGAGTTCTGAGGTTGTTCCGTTGTGAACTTTGTATCTTAAAAATAATCAGTGCTGTGATGCAGCTTGTCGCTGAAAGTAGAATACAGAGAGCTACATCGATTATTATAATTATATATAGAGCTACTCAACAAATCGGGAATTCAATGTGGTTTTTCTGACGCTATTTCCGGGGAAGAGTCCCGTACATTCGTGACCGCACTAGCATCGTTGCGTGTTTATTACCATTCCCCTAATATCCGACCACGACATTGTTGTTGCTGTTTTTTTTTTTGTTTTTTTTTTTTTTTGTTTCTTTTTTTGTTTTTTTGGGGAGAGAGGGGCGGTTTCAACGCTCGTAACCTGATTGTTCTCTCAGCAGACTACGGAGCTGCTTAGAATGTTACAGTTTCCACGGGTTCGATATTGTCGTCGATGAGAATGGTTATTGGTTGACTGGTATATATTAATGAGATTCCTAAGCGCAAAAGAATGGTATGCTTAGAACCCAGCGTCCGGAGACTATAACGCGCATGACATTGTCAGGATCTTCTGACGATTCATTTTAATCTAACCTGTGACGCCATCAGTAGGAGTCATAGGTCCGCAAAATAGACGACGCAAAAATCGCAGTGTTGTATATTGTTCCGGTTCTCAACTAATGCATCCCCGGGTGATCTGCTCTTGATGACTCCGAAGACATCGTTGTATATTCAGCATAACAATCCTCGTGCATTGCCTTTGTTTCTCTCTCGTGGACCAGAATGAACACATGTTAGACCTCCGCAGAGAGCCTTTGACTTTGACGACACAACTGTATATTAAATATTGACCGGATATTTAATAAATTGACGGTTGTATGTTTATGTTTGACACTCCATTCGTGTTATGATCGCGAGAAAACCCATTTACGTATCATATTACAGAAATGGTCTAGGTGATTCTTCCAGACCTCTCGCGCTGAAATAATTGCTAAGCAACATTGCAATGCGAGTCGTTGACAGCATCAAAAGCGCTTCAGTGGATCGGTTGAAAACTCTGTCTGATTGCATACCTTCAGCCGTTTTGAGATAGGCTAAAATGATTGGTAACTCGACAATCAAAGGCGGCATCAACAGCAACAATGTCAGCCCCGGTCGGTACAATCTAATGAAGCAGCTCACCTCTGATACAAGCTAATACCGATTCGAAGATTACAAAATTGGCAATGAGAAGCGGAATACAGTTGTGGGTGGGACTTGACGGCAAAGCAATCTCACAAAAAGTATTAGACAAAACAAATAATGTATAAGTCAAAATTCGGTTTCAAAATAACCAAATTCAGAGACGTTTGGGATCCTGCCTTTGCAATATACACATCTGTGTTTGCCAGATAACAGTACACAATATTTGTAGTATTATTCAAGCATAGATATGCTCCCCAATGATAAACAGAAGAGGTATTACAAGTGCCGAACACATCCTGGAATTTTTTTCTTTAGTGTGATGCCTTCTTGGACATCGGTTGGAACGTACACAAAATGACAATGGCAATTACCCTGGCAGTGCCAAGTCTAGATTTGTCAAAAAACGACATAATTGCGTGTTCAAACCACACATTATTAATTCGACGGAAAATAAATCTAGGCATGTTTGTACAACATCAAAGTCACTACTACGATTCTCGGACTCACCAGATAAAGCGACGATTACGCGAGATCTCGTATGTCTCATATCAGCTTGAGTAACTTGCTTTTGAACGCATAAAACTCTAATATTACCGCTAGATCTGATGTTCGCGGCTAGCTATACAAAGTTCAAACCCAAATTTCTACCTTGGATTTCTTTCAGTTATATATGCAGGTGTTATTGAGATGTTCACAATGATATTTTTCGGAGCCAAACACAATCAAATTATGTTGAAATGGCACCAGCATATACGAAATCTGGCGTGAAGCCGGGGACACTGCTGCTAAAATTAAGTTGCAGAAATTAATATTGGGGCTGACTGTGACAACCCCTTAGACTGTGGATATACATATGTTGTCATATATGGGATCCTGAGGCACGTCAGTCCTATTGTCTTTCACGCTCAACACAAATTAGATAGAAAATTTCATTCAGCTGTCCTTCTTGCAAATAACTATCAAACAAGGTATGAACGCACTAATACACGTTTCTGTGGCGTTTGAAAATATAGTTCTGGGGAATGACTAACACTGCTTTCAGTGCGATGTTATTCTTTAAAATTAAATTTGCTTGACTTCGCAAACAATAATGTTGCACGTGCATGTATGAAACTATTGCAGTACATGAGCAAGGATCATTACAACGACAAGGGTTTGTAAATGTCCTTGAACATCTTCAATTTGTTTTCCGATTTATTACTTTACTTTGGAACACGTGGACCTGTAAAAGCAGCCTGTTGTTGACACGCACTTGTATGCACGTCTCAGTATCGCGTCATAGTTTACAGATGGATTGCTGTAATCCTCGTCGTAAAAGGATGCATGCGAAAATAAAATGAGAAATAAGAAATGAGATTGAAGTCACAATGAATGTCCGGCAAAGTAAAATGTCCTTAAGCACATCTAGACCATGTTCAGGAGGACAAACAGAAGAGCATCTAAGTAACAATATAGGTATTGGTGTCGTCGGAGTTAATGAGCATCCAAAAGAAAGGTGGGATATTTCAATTTACCGCAGCATTTGCAGCTTTGTTGGTGGCTTGCGGCTTTCGCGGTTGCAAAAGCAGCTTCGTTTGGTTGCTTTAATTTCATCCGGGTTGGATTTAATGAAGACGGTTGTAGCCACATAATAAAACGAAATGATCTTCGATTTCACGGGATGACTGGGAAAAATCTCCTTAGGCCAAGGTCTTCGTCTACCCGAGACTAATCATTCAATACACTCGGGCAACGATTTTTTTGTAGACTTGCTGTTGACGGTCAAGAAACTGAAGCTTCTCGGACGTCCATTGATCGCTTTCGATCTACTAGCAAAATTAGTCAAGCATTGCGTATATGTCTCTATGCGGTATGAACACGTGCCAATGATCGTCCACAGGTGGGAAACCAAAACTTTTGACCTGGAGCACACTGGGTCGCATACACCATAACTCCTCGACATCTTTCATATTTAGACACGTACGGACTTGAACTGCTACGTAAAGTCGTCGATCATTTACATGGTAGATTAGCCACTAAACATTTTCGAGGTTTTAGAGAACGGCGCTCTTTTATTAAACTCTGCCATTTCAAGCCATAATCGATCTGGACAACTTAATGAAGCACCTTATACACTCGTGAGAAGTAAAGGTCGTTCACCTACCCCGTACGCGCTTTCTGATTTTGCTTGAAGCATAAGAAAATGTATATTGATATTTTCGACGCTCGAGCGCATCAACCCGACGCGGTGCTGATGTGAATCTAACCAGGTGTGCAGGTAAAGCCGATTTGACATAACTGAGCAACTATTTTCTGTTTGGAGTCGATTCAAATGTGTTTGTGTGTTTTCAAGATAGAACTACAAAAACTGCAAACGTCCAACGCAGATATCAGCGATGTTGCTTTGATACCTTTAACAAGAGTGGTTTCAGACTTCAACCGCCCATGGGTACTTGTTTCAAAGCATGGATAAGTCACAGATGGATGGACGTTTGAGAAATAGAAAACATCATAGAATCTGGCGGGATCAACCCTAATCAGTAATGCAATCTGAAATCCTCCAAATAACACTACTGATGCAATTGTGATGAAAAAATTATTCAAAAATAAATAAATCTGCTTGAACAAATGCTAGCTCAAATCATCAATAGGAGTAGGCAACTGTCCAAGTAGTTCATCAATATAAATGATCAAAGGCATTGTTTAAAAACATTTAAGAATTTGCATTAAACTCGTTCATATATTTTAAAAAATTGATTTATATTTACTAGGCTCCTAAACCTTTAATATCCACTTTAAACAGGTTAAACTGGTTAAACTTATATACTATCTTGTGACCAACTGCCCATTTCATTTTTTCAAAACATCTTAACACACGTTTACTATTGTTTTATGGAAAATCCTCAGCCACTTTATTTCAGCATTATATGAGAATCGCTAGGCCAAATAATTTCGCCCTACGAACACTAACCCAAAGCTTTGTATAAGAAATGAGAATCGCTGGGCCATAGAATTTCTCCTTATGAACACTAACCAAAAGCATTGTATAAGAATTGCTAAAGCAGAGAATTTCGCCCTGTGAACATTAACCCAAAACATTGTATAAGAATCGCTAAGCCATATAATTTCTTCCTATTAACACTAACCCAAAGCATCGTATGAGAATCGCTAGGCCAGAGAATTTTGCCCTATGAACATTAACCCAAGGCATTGTATGAGAATCGCTAATCCATATCATTTCTTCCTATAAATACTAACCCAAAGCATCGTATGAAAATCGTTAGGCTAGAGAATTTCGCCCTATGAATACTAACCCAAAGCATTGTAATGAATGACCCTAGGCTATTAACCTGCCATTTTTGTGAACAAATATATATCATTGAACTTGGCCAGGCAAGTCACGTTAAGAAATCTGCTAACCAAGGCGATACCAAAAATATTTTGCAACCGAGGATGATCCTTTCTTAAGAACCCCAATAATAATTTTAAACTTTAAACACAGAGAAAAAGATATTATGTTGCAAACAAGTTTTTAAACAGTACAGTATTGTCATAAGCAAATTGGAAATAAGACATATCCACGACAGTAAAAATTAAGTGATCAGGTAATACTGTATTTTTTTTAATACAAGAAACACGGGATATCAAGTTCCGATGTCACCCCTTCTTGTTTGTCACCCCAGGCGGTCCTCCCCTTTCGCCTCCACCCCCACTTAGTACGTAACTGTTGCTAATTCCCCTGACAATAAACTTTTTTAAAATAAAACAAGCATCAAAATTATGACACTGACTTTCATCCCATGCCACTGATTCCATGCCACTCATATAAACAATTTTCCACCAGCAACTCTTATGTTTGGTGACTTGTAAATCCACGTGGGACAGAACAAACCTCTATCATGTGCCAAATTTGAATTTCGTGCTAGATATGTCTGTTACCAATTACCGTTATGTGTCTACGCGGGTTTCTTCCAGAAAGATTTGAATGCAGCAAAATTGCAAATTGTAATGAACAGGTGACATCGCACCCACAATTTGTCCATCAGTATCAACACAGATGGGGGAATTTACCAGACTAATACCCAACTAGCATTTTAGAAAAGAAAGCAAAACCAAAACGAAGAGCATCATATTTCTCTTTGGTTTGAAGCGCGAAAAGAAAAGGATGGTTGTGTCATGGACCCAGAGTGTGTGTGTGTGTATGTGTGTGTGTGTTGGATTTTTAACAATATTCATGCATATGATATCTGCATTGTGGCAGTTTATAGCGATATCTAGCAATGGGGCATAAAGCCGCAGACGCGAAGCATAATGTCCCACGTAACTCACATTATACTGACACCATGCCGAATAATCCTAACACTAACATCTTAATGATGTGTGCGTAGTCCATGGCATGACTCATTCATTCATGGCGGACGATTGCTAGGCCACCGGAGCGGTCCAGGATCCATGATGATAAGATAATAAATACAATGACTAAGTTGTGTAAAATAAATTATATACATGATGCTTTTCCTTTGTATATCTCTGAACATGGTATGGGTACTCGTGGATGGGGTGATGGTGGTTGCGAACACAAAGACCATTCAGAGGTGAATTAATATAAATGGGAGTTTGTTGGCAGTAATTCTTCAGAAAACTGTAACTTCGTTCCAAATTATATGGACGGTTCAGAAAGAAAAGTTGAGATCAATAACGTCTGAATTTCCTCAATCACAAATCACCAAAAAAGACTTTTCTAAAACAAAGATACCATCAAAGTTGAACCTTGGGGAACGTTTACAAGAATTGAAAATGTCAAAACAGAAAAATCAAGATTGAGATCGTCTGAGAGAATTAACGTTAAGAAACATACTCACATGATAGCAACAATTCAAGCAACATGTATTGCTTTTATAGACAGAGTAGTTATTGCTATTGATTTTATCGATGCAGTGCGAGATATTTTTTTAATCAAAACATCGACAACGGACGGAATAGACTACTAACTCCATGGTTGGTTTTAAGCCCTTATAAATGAATGACCTCCATTTCCATAAATGTTGTAAACTAATTTATACCCTTATAAATGAATGACCTCCATTTCCATAAATGTTGTAAACTAATTTATGCCCTTATAAATGAATGACCTCCATTTCCATAAATGTTGTAAACTAATTTATGCCCTTATAAATGAATGGCCTCCATTTCCATAAATGTTGTAAACTAATTTATGCCCTTATAAATGAATAACCTCCATTTCCATAAATGTTGTAAACTAATTTATGCAGTTAATAGAATAACTAGTTGTTTAACTTTTTTAACAAGAGCAGATTAAAGACCAAAACGAATGATTAATAACATATACATTAATAAATTGCAAGCGAAACGACAAATATATAACAATATTTACCTAGCGGCATTACATACAGCTAAAATAAAGTAACAGTATAATTTGAAGAGGATATTTGATTTTAAATTAGAATTCTCAATTAACATTGATATAGAAGAAATAATTCAAAAATTGGTTTGTCCAATTGCTTTCAGTTAGTTTACGATCAACTTCCTAATGGAGAAAGAGATTAAAGACATTCACTGAATATATATATATATATATATATATATATATATATATATATATATATATATATATATATATATATATATATATATATATATATATATATATATATCAATGGTTCAATGGGTCCCCATACTGTTTTGAGTGGGTCCGCTAGATAGACCTCAATAATTTCACATTACCAACCCTAATATGGGTCTCCGCCCAAAGAGGTTTAGAACCGCTGATTTATATAGATTCATCATTACAGGGGTATAAGAAACGAGTTTAAAACAGTAATAAACCAAATTAATCTTAACTTTGAAGAGATCTGTATGGCTAGTGTTTCCGGTAAAATGGGTGTCCTTACTGCTAGTTGAGTTTAAAAGTTGTTGGCATTGGAGGACTTCTAATCCTTTGGATTTTATATGGTTCGATGAAGCTTTGCTAGGGATTGTTGGAACAACTTTAAGAGACAAATTAACATACCCGATCAGATGTTAATCTCTGCTAATAGTGAGCTAAATATTATTGATGAATAAAGAATCTAGCGATAGCAAAATAAGTCGTGATCATTTTAATAAAATAGTTACTGAATACAAAGGCGTAGCGGCATGACGACTGAGTTGTAATAAACCATCTAGGATTCTCCATACTTAAAAACGGCCTACAAATTATATAACAGAGAAGCCTAGTTAAATTTTAATATAAACGAACAATATGGAAAAGAAATATATGTGTAAAATCAAGTGGACAACAGAGATTGTAAATTATATATATATATATATATATATATATATATATATATATATATATATATATATATATATATATATATATATATATATATATATATATAAGCAAATACCAATTCTATGAACGATAAGAATACAACTAAAGTATAAAATTCCTGAAGGTTTATATAATTTTTAGATGCTCGTGAGGAAAGCTAAAGAGTGAAAAAAGTGTAGATATTCAATGTCAGGCACATAACTTTAAATTGTAATATCTCTGACTAATATGTTAACTATATACAATTCTTAAGTAAATATAATTTAATACTGAAAGATCTATAACTGTATTTTCGCCATACGATATAGTAGAGGATTTTTTGAAGACTAAAAACGATATAATTTCCTTGACGAACTAAATTAAATAAAGGATTACTGTAACGGTTCCTACCTTGACCGAAGAGAGTCCATACCAATCAATGAATTTCACAATGATTTCATCCCACACGATAGTCCATATCAATAGTTCCCACACGATAGTCCATATCAATAATTCCCACACGATGCTAATAGTCCATATCAATAATTCCCACACGATGCTAATAGTCAATATCATTAATTCCCACACGATGCTAATAGTCCATATCAATAATTCCCACACGATGCTAATAGTCCATATCAAGAATTGGAACTGGACACATAGTATATACCAGCATTAAAGATGAAAACTCCCAAAAAGAGATTATATTTATGTCAAGTACTTATATTTAGAATATATCAGCCAAATAAATTTTTATCTCGTAATTCCCAAAGTTGTGACAATATATAAGCTCAGTCAAAAAGTTAAATATGTTCAATAAATTACAAACAAATCCGTAAGAAAGCCTAGTGGTATTTAGTTCATAATTTATAGAATTTGTTTTAGATAGATCAGTAAGATAAAGTAGTACACAATGAGTTGAACTTGAAACAATAACAATATTACAAATTTAGTCGATCTGAGTTAATAAAAGGTTTCGTTTAACACCTGCTGACGTGAGACATTTAAGGATAAAAATTTCAACGATATTCATGCCTGAAGAGTTGTTGCCGTTATTGTTGTTGTAGGGTTGAACTCCATTTTTAGGCACAATATAGGCTAATAATGGCGGCGAGTATAAATGATGGAGGAAGAACTCGAGAAAAACACGAGAAGTACCACCGACCCACGAGAAGCTACTAGCAAGCTTTATCGCATACCCACAATGGCCGCACACGAGATTCGAATCAACGCAGACAGACGGGAGATGGCAGTGATCCATAATGGTGAGCCCTTTAAACCACTAGGCCAATCTGGACTCCCCCCCCCCCCCCGACACACACACACACAAGTCTGAAGAGAACATTACTAATTAATTACAGTCTGTCGACCAGAGTGTCACAAAAATCTCAAATAAACTCTCAAAACTCCAAAAGCAAATAGATGGTACGAAAAACAGATTTCAGAGCTTCCATATTTATGTACCAAGAGATTAAGACGGAGATATGCCGAATTAACACATTTTCTCTTGAAAATCAACACCATTTTATAACGGCTTGTCAAGACCTGAGTTTGGCAACCTAAGTAGTAATAGGGGATACCGTAGCGTCAAGGGAAAATCCAGTCAAAAACAGCTTGGGAACGTATGGCGTCAAGATTTATAGCGTCAAGGGAAAATCCAGTCAAAAACAGCTTGGGACACTATAGCGTCAAAACAGCTTGGGACACTATAGCGTCAAGGGAAATTTAACATAGTGGGACTGTATAGCGTCAAGGGAATTTGAACATAGTGGGACTATATAGCGTCAAGGGAAATTTAACATAGTGGGATTATATAGCCTCAAGGGAAATATAACATGGGAATATGATGGGTATAGGGGACTGTAGAGGGACAAGGGAAAAAAAGGGCTGCAAAGAAAGCTAATATCTTTTCGAGACCTATGAGTGGCCCTGAAAACAAGCCACACAATCTCCTATCAAAACAGAAGGGAAGGAAAATAAAATGGTACAATCTCCTATACACACAGAAAGAAAGGAAAACAAAACAAGGATAATAAAGAACATCATACATTCGATGTGAAATATGTTCATTTTCATTCATTCATCAATTTAGTAAAATGGTAGTGTGATATTTATTGTCGACTGACTTCTTAACATATCTCAAATTTAAGGGATGTCCTGTGTTTCTCAGCACACACTACAAACAATGTTGCCAAGTTGTAACAAATCTAAGTCGAAGAGAAAAAAAGCAGCAGTAAAATATGCTTTGTTCTATTGACAGTCTAAGATGTGTGTTTTGATTTGAAATTCAAAGTTAACCATAGGCAGGGTCATAAAGTGCAATGTCACTCGCGTCAATCATTGTTACATTGTTAAAATTCTTCCGAACGTGTGTTTTGGTTCTGGGTTTTTTATGTCAAACTTAGCCATAAGCAGGGTTATACAGTGCAAGATCACTCGCGTCATTCTTGAAATAGTTTTGTATTTGTTTCATTTCTATAAAACGGTAGATCTCATGCTTAAAAAAATTTCCGTGACACATTGCACTGCCAAAAATAAAGATAAAACTCTGATAACCGAATTGTACAATTTTGTTAGCTCAAGATTTTATTTCATCCCACGATTTACTGATTGACTATTTGTAAGGGCGTAGCGTTTGAAAAACAAATTACATGACAAACGAAAATTATGGTGCCTACTGATTAAAATTTTGGAGAGGTATCTTCAAACGGGAACATCTACCATTAGGATTTCAATCAAACGTATTACAACGGAGAGAGAGAGAGAGAGAGAGAGAGAGAGAGAGAGAGAGAGAGACTACGTTATACCTACTTTTGAAAAGAATCAGGACACTTACGCTTGTTTTTGAGGTATATTTTCCCTTAGAAAAATTCAAAGAAACACATATCCCATTTAGAAAATCAATTCCATAGGAAAGGTCCACGATTTTAAAATATCATCAGAGTTAACCGATGACAAATACGACTAAAATGTTCTCACAAAATAGTACATCCAAATATGTTTTGGTGTATTTCGCAATAAGACTGACATTTCCACGATGATGCGATTATTTGTGCATAAGTTTTATTGTTTGGAAAGTGACTAGTGGACAGGTACAGAAATACACGCCTTATCTTCTCGCTGTGAGAACAACAACTGAAGACGATTTGAAGCGAAGGCGGTAGAAAATATCGGTTTGCCAATGAAATCACTTACAATGAGTGACGCATTGTTTGGTTCGAAATTCAAGGTAGGTAGTGTAGTGGTCAGGCGCAGAAAAAACACGTCTTATCTTGTCACTGTACTAAGAACGAGTGAGAGCAATTTGAAGCTAAGGGGGGTAGAAAAAAAGTGTAGCCAATAAATTGCTTCTAACGACTGGGGCATTGTTTTGCCTAGGCTCATGCATTGATTCAATTGCAGCGCAGGCAGACTGAAGTGTGAACGTACAATCCTTTTGTTGCACATTGTACCATTTCTTCATGACACATCAACTACTTAACTGCAATTATTGTTCGAGTTTTAAAACTGACCAAAAATATACTTTCTCACTTTGACACTTTGACATAAACACATTCGTCTAGGTAGAGAGAAATAATATAGTAGTGAGTGGTAACGTTTGTCAAACTAGTGAATTTGGGGTTTGTATAAAGTAAATAAACTAAAGTACAGTGAACCTCAAGGAAACTAAAGTACAGTGAACCTCAAGAATGATAACCCAGTCTGTCTGTCTATTGATGTGAATATTTACATAAAAAAAACAATATGACCTGCAAAACACAAAGATATACGGCAAGCATGATTAGAATGAAAACAACAACACCTAACTGTAGTAACAAAGAGATGCGTTTCTTCAAGTCCGCGTAACTTAGAATTTCAATCCTCTTGTAAGACAAACTTGGTATCCTTTTGTGAGCGTGAAATTAAAATACTGAAGAAACTTAAGCGCTTTGCTATAGACTATAGTATAGATAATTTCAGCAACAAACTAAACAACATAAATACCGTTACAACAATAGAAAGCCCGAAATCGTCTATTAAAAAGAAATGCGTTTAAAAAAATAATTAAAGATTAACGATGGCTAAGCAATAAAACCGAATTAAAGAAAGGCAATGACATTGTTATATAGGCCTTTCACTTTGATATTGTATGCGGATGTAATCTGCCATGTATTAACAGTTTGAAAAAAGATATACGCAAAAAGAAACCTCAATTCAAACTGACTTTTTCAGATTTGTTCCTTCTGTTTATTTTTTTGGGAACACACCTAAACACTATTCAAGGAAAATACACATCAAAACAAACCATATCATTTACTATCCAAAATCACACCATTTACTAACCACACACACACACACACACCCACACACACACACACACACACGAGAAGCAACCAAAAACAAACCACATCATCTATTATCCAATATCACACTATCTATCATTCACACACGGGAAGCAGCCAAAATAAAACATACCATTTACTATCCACACACACACACACATACACACACACACACACACACACACACACACACACACACACACACACACACACGGGGAAGAAGCCAAAACAAACCATATCATTTACTATCCAATATCACACCATCTACCATACACACACATGGAAGCAGCCAAAACAAAACATACCATTTACTATTCAAACACACACACACACACACACACACACACACGGGAAGCTGCCAAAAACAAACCACATCATCTACTATCCAATATCACACCATTTACTATCCACACACACGAGGAAGCAGCCAAACAAAACATACCATTTACTATCCAATATCACACCATCTATCATCCACACACGGGAAGCAGCCAAAACAAACCATATCATCTACTATTACACCATCTATCATCCACACACGGGAAGCATCCAAAATAAAACATACAATTTTCTATCCACACACCGGTAAGCAGGCAAAACAAACCACACCATTTACTATCCAAAACCACACCATTTTCTATCCACACACACACACACACACACACACACACAGGGAAGTAGCCAAAAACAAACCACACCATTTACTATCCAAAATCACACCATTTACTATCCACACACACGGGGAAGCAGGCAAAACAAACCACACCATTTACTATCCAAAATCACACCATTTGCTATCCACACACACACACACACACACACACACACACACACACACACACACACACACACACACAGGGAAGTAGCCAAAAACAAACCACACCATTTACTATCCAAAATCACACCATTTACTATCCACACACACGGGGAAGCAGGCAAAACAAACCACACCATTTACTATCCAAAATCACACCATTTTCTATCCACACACACACACACACACACACACACACACACACACACACACACACACACACACACACACGGGGAAGTAGCCAAAAACAAACCACACCATTTACTATCCAAAATCACACCATTTACTATCCACACACACGGGGAAGCAGGCAAAACAAACCACACCATTTACTATCCAAAATCACACCATTTGCTATCCACACACACACACACACACACACACACACACACACACACACACACACACACACACACACACACGGGGAAGTAGCCAAAAACAAACCACACCATTTACTATCCAAAATCACACCATTTACTATCCACACACACGGGGAAGCAGCCAAAATAAAACATACCATTTGCTATCCACACACACACACACACACACACACACACACACACACACGGGAAGCAGCCAAACAAACCACACGATTTACTATCCAATATCACACCATTTCCTATCCACACACACGGGGAAGCAGCCAAACAAAACATATCATTTACTATCCAATATCACACCATCTATCGTCCACACATTGGAAGGATCCCCTTTGTAGGTGTAGTAATTGTGGTAAGAGTAGAAGTCGTTGTCGCTGCTGTCAAATAAGAGTAGATTATTTAAAAAAATGGATCTAGTATTTTATATTTTTTTAAAAATCAAAAAAAGAAATACAGTTGTTGGTAGACATCGTGGTCAGCAATAAAGTAAAAGTGACAGAGAGAATGAGACATCGTAGTCGAGAAGCGTATTTCTGGAGTACGTACGTGTCCTAACTTCACAGTACCTTCTCAATCACTCTTGATGCAAAAGCAATGCCATCTCCGCGTGAGACCATGCGGCTACTATACTACGGATGTCATTCAATCCAAAGTAACCTCCTGGTAATTTCACCGTACCTGCATCGAACAGAAGTGAGGAGAGTCGAATATTCGTTCCCGACGAGTTTGTCTGAATACTGTCACTTTAAAGGTCGATTCCAAACCTTCAAAGATAAATGGCCAAAATATCTGCCTGGACCAACTCCTGAAGAATTAGCCAGAGCTGGATTTTTCTACTTGGGCGAAGGGGATAAAGTCAAGTGTTTCAGTTGTGGTGTATCCATTTATGAGTGGGAACAGAAAGATTCCGCTTACCTGGAACATGCTCGATGGTCTCCGAATGGTCAATACCTACATTTAGTAGGACCTAGTGATTAAAAGTGACACTGCTGCTTCATGTCGTGTAACAAATCTAGACCAGTATATAAACCCTCTCTAAAACATTATATTCAAGGATTACCACAAGAATTGCAAGAGAAGATCTACAAGGACGTTTGGCAGGGTCTTGCTAAAGAAAAATCTCAATGGGTGACTGTAGAACTTTTGTGTCGTGAAATTCACAAGAGGAAAGTGACAAAAATTAACCAACGTGTCAGATTTCTCTGGATCAAAGGTATTTTTTTTGCTCTGTTTCCAATTTAGTACGTTTACATCTGAAGATGTTTTGATCCTTCTTGACCGTTACCCTGAATGGCAGTGGGACGAAATTACACGTTATATTAATCACTGTCGCTTTTGGAGGAGATTTGATTCTGTGCAGAATATACACTGATGGTCTTCGACCTAAAAAAGAAGTATAAAAGAAAACGACTATGCCACAACCTTTATCACTTGTGGTCCAACAGATTCCGTGGAAGGATATCAATGAGAAGATTCACATGGTGAAAGATTACGAACACTTATTGCAAGAACTATACCCTATGAATTGGGGTCGACGTGTAGTGTGTGTTTTAGTGACTTGCTTTCTGGGATTTCGTTTACCTGTCGATTCCATGTGGACACTTTACGAACACTACCTACCAAACAAGACAGTATGGTAACTCCTTTAAATGTCCACGAGAGACTCATTCTGTTCAAAGCCTTACGCTTTCATCTGGATACGTCTCGACCTCTCCAAGAAAAAAGATTCGTCAACTTTTACGTACGGAAGCGGTGTACGAAGATGTGTGTGTAGCTTGTGATTTACACCCTCATTGGACAGATGTACGTGACTGGAAAATTTGGGATTTTGAGGCTTGGACAAACGAAGCATCCCATTATGCCCAAGCGTTGTGTTCCTAAAATTCATCGTCGAGTGAAAAAAGTCATTTTTAATCCTGCACACTACCTCTAGGACACCTTCGTTACCCAAACAATGTTGTACAGTGACTTGTTTATATGCCACTTTGATCGTTTCCCTATGTATTTTATCCCTGTATTTATCCATTTGGCTTTTATGTATTTTTGTCTTTCGTGTTGCATTCAAATAAACGTGTCTTGAAAAAAGTATAAAAACCTCTTGTCTTGTCTGTTTTTTGTGTCAATCGTGTCATACCGCTACACTATTATGGCTCACTCTGCTATTTCTACTACTACTTCCTCCTCGACATTCAAAGTCATTGACGAACACTTAGATCAGGCTAGTTGGAAAGCCTTGTATCTTCGTCATCCTTTTAACATGTTAATTGCTGGACCGAGCGGTTCAGGCAAAACCGAATTTGTCAAACGTTTGATCGAACATAAACATCATTTGATCGATCGTCCACCTCAACGCATCGTGTGGTGTTACAAAGAGTGGCAATCGGCATACAGCCTTTTGCAAGAAAGTCAAGGTGATTCCATTGTGTTTGTAGCAGGCATTCCTAAAGGAGACGAGGGGATCGTGTCTGACCCTAGTCAAACTCATTGGGTCATTTTTGACGACATGTTAGGAGAAGATGAAGAAGAAATTAAACTGTGGTTTACACGTAAAGGGCATCATCGTAATGCCAGTGTCATTTACATTACACAAAATTTATTTCCACAAAGTAAAGCCCATCGTACCATTAGTCTCAATGCTCATTACGTGGTCTTGTTTAAAAGTCCTCGAGATAAATCACAAGTGCAAGTCTTAGCCAAACAGTTAGGAACACCTTGGCTAACTCATGCGTACGATGATGCCACTCAAACGCCACACGCCTATTTACTCGTGGATTTAAAACCCACTACCCCTGATTATTTGCGATTTCGTACCAATTTGTTTCACGACTGGTGCCAAGACGGAGGACCTGTCGTGTACACGTCCTCGTCGTCGACATAACCATATGAAGCACTAAAAAAATCTATAAAAACCTTGGGTCACTTTGACCTTGTCTCATACATCGTCAACATGACGTCCCTTCAGTCTCATCTTCCCATCAAATTGATTCGTGCCTTGTACGGCATCAGTCGCGAAAAATCCACAAATACGTGCTACCGTCTTAGAAGCCAGTCTCAAAGAAGTCTTACGATGGTTTACGCTGACAGCACGTCAAATACTGCAAGGCATCATTCACATTCCACATCAAACCAAACGCTTTTTTGACAGAAACAAAACAGCCTTGACGCAACTGGCCAATCCTCGCATCGAATTAAAAAGCAAATCATATTGAAACCTGGAGGTAGTGGTTCTCTAGGAGGTGTCATCATTCGTTCCGTTTTAAAATGGGATCCCAATACTCCCAAAGTTCACCCCAAGAAGAAAACAAAAAAAGCCAAACAAGCCCCTAAGAAAAAGAAGGGTGCCAAGACCAAAACACAGAAAAAGAAAAGTCAACAGAAAAAGTGGTCACCCGCAAAAAAGGCACTTCGGCCAGGACACAACCTTACATTCGTCAACTACGACCTGTAAGAGAAGATCTACAAGGACGTTTGGCAGGGACGACGTTGCCAGTAGCCTCTAGTGCTTCCACTTCTCCGTTGCGGGTGATGCCAGCCAAACCCAATTTGACACACGTTTTTCCTAATTTGATGAAACATTGGAAATCTGCGTCTCCCAAAACGTCTCCTCCACCGGTGACACTCTCGTCCACATTAGCGGCAGTAGCAGCTGCTCACAAAGTACCTGCCCCCAAAGTCAAAGTCCAAGAAAGATCTGGCATGTTAAAGAGTTTACTAGATTTGTCCAAACAAGAACTGTCCCGATTCAGTCCATTGCTAACTCCTTCACGACGTGTGTTACCTGCCATGAAGTTGATACGACGCAAAGATAATCAGTGGCGACGCATTCCAGTATAAAAATATGACTTGAAGACCACGACGTCAATCAGTATTTTTTCTGTACCACTGCTGAACACTCAAGAATGCCTCCTCAAAAACGTGCACACCACTACCATCGTCGTTCTGCTGTCCAAAAAGGAAAAGGAAAAAGACAATTTCGTCATCCCACCAAAGGTTTAAAAACCAAACATCGACGTCCTTCCCTCCAAAGACGTAGTCTTTTAAAGAAAAAGAAGAGTCACCAAAAAGGAGGATCCTTTGGCAATTTTGTGAAAGACATTGTTACCTTTTTGACGAAGCGATAGTAAATAAAAGAGGGTGTGTACCAAGTCATTGACGTTAGTGGTATTGTGGAACGAACAAGCAAAGATGTCACCTCGCAGAAAACATTTTTCTACACCTCACAAAGGAAAGAAAAGGAAAGGACTACCTTCTCGCTTAGCCAAACATCGACACGTTTGTCGTCAAAAGACCCAAAAGAAAATATCCGTCCGTCAAAAGAAAAAGATGTTAGTGCAACGCGGAGGATTTTTAATGGAAGCTTTTTTAAGAAATCATGTGATACCACTTATGAATCAGCAAAAAAAGATAAAAGAGGGTGTGTACCAAGTCATCGACACCAGTGGCATTGTGGAACGAACAAGCAAAGATGTCACCTCGCACAAAACATTCTTCTTCATCCCACAAAAGAAAGAAAAGGAAAGGACTACCTCCTCGTTTAGTCAAACACGGAGACGTGTTGTCTGTCCTGTCCAAAGCCTCTCCAGTCATGCGAAAACAAATCATTAAAACGGCCTCCAAAGATGTCATTGATACCTTATGTGAATGTTGTTTAAATGTCTTGAAAGGTACGATACCTTTGTCTCCACACCAGAAAAAATGTTTAGCCAAACATCGACACGTTCTTCGTCGAATGGTCCAAAAGAAAATACCCGTCCGTCAAAAGAAAAAAATTTTGGTGCAACGCGGAGGATTTTTACCCTTTCTTCTTCCTGTGTTGGGAGGATTAGCAAAAGCCGGCATGGGTTTAATGCCAGGTTTGGTACAAGGGATAGCACGAGGGATCTCCCAAAGTTGATCCTTCCAGAAGATAAAAGGGACTCATGGAACACCACGAACTCAGACGTAACCTTTGTAAGCCCATGGAAGGACGAAAACTGACTTTAGTTCCTTACAAACGATGGATGGAATACCATCGTTGGCAAGAACAACGTACCCCCCATTTACCACCCAATCCTGATTTGAACGAGATGTCCCAATTACAACACGAATTGCAATCCTTGATGCATCGCCACGATTTGTCCGAAACCGAAAAATCGCAAAAGTACGGTCAACTTTTGCAACGACTACAACTCTTTCATCGAAAAGCTGTGGAACAAACAGCTCTACCTACGCTGGCCGATTTTAAGGCTCTAATGAATAATCCGTCGCCCTTACCCTCTACATCAGCCAAAACAGACGTCACCCCACCATTACCCAAGGAAGAAGAAGAACCCCATGATCTCTTTCAAACACCCACTACCACGCCCATTCCGAGTAAGATTGCCGCTTCCTTATTAACCCCTTCTCCCACTCCCCAACGAGAAGAACTCAAAACTTGGGTTAAAAAGATGATGGCTACTCCTTCTTCAACAGAAGTGAAAAAGAAAGAAAGGAAACCAGAGGTGAGAAAAGAAAAGAAGACCAAAGAAACTACCCCATTACCTCCACCAACACCACCACCACCACCACCAGTACCCTCGACGTCAACTCCTGTAGCACATCGGACACGTAAAACCTTTTCCAAACATCCCCATTTCGTCCCACCCAAAGCAATATTTTCGAAGAGTGGGTCACTTATTAACCTAAACCATGGAGAAGGTCTTAGCCAGCATTTATTACGATCCAGCTCACCCTGCAGGTTACGGAGGCATTCAGAAATTGTATCGTGCTGCCAAAACTCGCCTGAAAAAGCTCCGTTTACCTGCAGTACAACGATGGTTACAAGAACAAGCGACGTACACTTTAAACAAACCCATTCGACGAAAATTTCACAGAAGTCGCACTCAAGTGGAAGGCGTAGATCATCAATTGCAAGCCGATTTAGCCGATGTCTCTCATTTAGCCACTTACAATCGTGGCTACAAATATTTGTTTTGTGTCATCGACGTCTTTTCTAAATTTGCCTGGGTCGTACCGTTGACATCCAAATCGAGCGGAGAGTTAGTACGAGCTTTGCAACTGGTGTTGAAACAAAGTGGTCGTCACCCTCTTCGATGGCAAACCGACAAAGGCACCGAATTTCTGAACCAAGCTTTCCAACGAGAATTAAAGAAACGTGACATTCATTTTTTCACCACCGAAAATCCTGAAACCAAAGCCAGTATCGTGGAACGTTTTCAACGTACCTTGAAAGAACGCATGTGGAAATATTTTACGCATCAACACACTCTCAAGTACATCGACGTCTTACCGCACTTAGTCCAAGCCTACAATCAATCTTACCATAGAAGCATTGGACGTGCCCCACAAGAGGTGACACCCGACAACGAAGTAACTTTTTTGAGCGTCTGTTTGGTACGTCTCGAACGAGGGCTGTCCCCAAGAAAGGTGAAGAAGTGTTAACCCCGGGAGATTGGGTTCGCATTGGTAAAACCAAACGCACTTTCGACAAAGGTTACTTACCCAATTGGACCACCGATTTGTTTCGTGTTACTGAACGAGTGCGTGGTCGTCATCCTGCCGTCTATAAATTGGAAGACATGAACGGAGAAGTATTAAAAGGAAGGTTTTACTTGCCTGAGTTACAACGTGTCACCAAAAAAGTAGACGACGTGTACGACATTGAAAGCATTCTCGAACGAAGAACCCGTAAAGTAGGAAAACGTCGTGTCAAAGAAGTCAAAGTACGTTGGAAAGGATATCCTCCTAGTTTTGATTCTTGGATTGACGCTGCACAAGTCATCGACTATAAAAAGAAGTGACCATCATGCCCTTCAATACAGCTTCAGCAACCACAGTGACTACTCCTTCACCCACGTCATCTCTGCAAGATTTACAAAAGCAACCCTTGTGGGTGTGGTGTGGAGAACGTGTCCCTAAAACTCAAATCGTCTTTTTCTGTCAAATCTTTGTGGTGTATTGTGTTATCGGTGCAGCCATTGCTAATTTGAGTTTGCAGCAAGGAGACAAACAATTGTGGACAATTTTACTCAGCAGTTGTATCGGGTATCTTCTTCCCAATCCTTCCCTGAAATACTCTTACAACGGGAACAACAGTAACAATATTGGGAGTCTTGCATCCAACGTTAGTCATTCTCCTGACAGTCACCCTTCCAATCACAATCCTCTTTTAGACACTCCTTTAACCTCGAGTGACTCCTCGGACAGAAGAACATTGGAATTATGAACAACACTATTAACCAATTTTACTTAACGTTACCCAGTGACAGTTCCATGGAGGTGTTTCCTAAGAACACGTTGTGCTGTTACACGGCTAAATTACCTCAAGCCATGCATTTGAATGAAGATGCTAATTGGGAAGTAGCTTTAGTGGAAATGATACACCCGACACAAATCAAAAACATCGTGGAAAATCAAAATAGTTTTTCAGTAGAAGTGTATGACGAGCAATTGCAACAAGTCTTAGACGAACGCATCACTGTCAGTGACCCGATGAAAACACAGGACCCCAAAACTAAACGGTCCACCTATCTGTTAACCATTCCTGCAGATTATTATTTTAGTGGTCAACATTTAGTGAATACGATTGTAACCAGGTTCAATACTTTGTTTGGTAAAGCCAAGGAGAAAGCCAAAAAAAGTGTTTCCTTTGAGTACCATAAAGTGGCTCGTAGACTAATGATCAAATTTTCAGAGGATAAAATAATGGCCATTACCTTTTGTCCTGAATTGTATGATATTTTGGGTGGAGACTTCAGGTTGGTCAAGAAAAAAGAAATACCAGCCATAAAAAGTAACTCGGATTTTGCAAAATATTTTCGATTCCCTGTTGAATTGAACCAAGGTCTCAACTTGATGTTTGTGTACTCCGATGTGGTGGAGTACAACGTGGTAGGACACACCTCTGTACCGTTACTGCGTGTCATTCCTTTCAAAGTGGATACTACTACCGCTGACGAGGAAGGTGGAAATACCTATCACGTTCACCGCGAATTTGTACATCCTCATTATTTGCCTGTCAGTAAGTCGTATTTCGACAGTGTCAACATTACTATAAAAGGAGAACTAGGTCAAAATATTCCATTTACCAAAGGGAAAGTCACAGTGAAACTCCATTTTCAAAAACGATTCTCAAACAACTGAAAAGGTGATGTATCCTGTGTACCAAGGAGTCACTCGACAACGAGGACATGGCTTAGGAGATATGTTTAAATCAGCCTTTCGTTCCGTGGTCCCTGTTTTAAAACCGATGGTGACACGAGGATTGCACGCCTTAAAAGATGCCGCATTGACTCACGGCAAAGATTTTCTTCAAAATGTTCTCATTGACAAACAAAACCCTAAAGAAGCTTTTTTGAGAGCAGGCAAAAATGTCTTGCTTCAAACGGGTAAAGAGATTTTGGGTCGACGAGAAAGTCCTATAAATGCCCTGAACGGTACCGAGTCTGGCATTCCTGCTTCCCTGACGACACAGCAAGGACAAGGTAGAAAGCGACGACGAAGGCACCCTTTCAAAAGTCTCCGTACCTCTAAAGTTCGAAAGACGAAGAAAAAAAGAACCTCTCGAGACTTAGACATTTTTGATTATTAAAAGTAAAACATAGAGACTGAGAAGAAAAAATGATGCACCAAGAATCTTGTGACTGTTCCGAGTCGGAACTGGATCTCTTTGCCATGCCACCCACGATGATGACCATGCAAGAAGCCCAATGGGTCGAATTTCATCCCGTCTCCTCTTTTGACGGATTCAGCTCCCATCGAGTTTGAAATTAAAGGACAACCCGAAGATTACATCGATCTAAACAACAGTTACTTGTATTTGAAAGTGAAAGTAACCAAAACGGCCAACACCAATCCAGGAGCCAATGATAGAGTAGCTCCTGTCAACAATTTCATGCATTCCTTGTTCAGCGATGTGGATTTGTACATGAATAACAAACTGGTCAGCAGTAGCATGGATACTTACCCTTACCGAGCGTACCTCGAAAATCTCTTGACGTACGGAAAAGAAGCCAAGAACACTCATTTAGATGCTTGCGTGGTATGGAAACCTGACACCGCAGATACGTTTAACGACACAGCCTTGTCCGTAGCAGCAGCTGCTGATGGCAGCACTCCTGCCAATCCTCACAACGTGGGCTGTAACGAGCGTCGAAAGAAAATTCTGCAAGGACGTAGTTTAGAACTGTTCGATCGTTTGCATTTGGACATGTGGTTTCAAGAGAAGTATTTGTTGAACGGAGTAGATATTCGCTTGAGACTGAATCGTAGCAGTGCTGCTTTCCATTTGATGGCTCATGCCAACGAATACAAAACCATAATCCAGGAAGCCAGGTTATACGTGCGTCGTGTGGAAGTGTTACCTAAAGTGGGGAAATGATATCAGTCATACTTTGAGCAGAACGACAGCCAAGTATCCGTTACGCCGCGTGGAAGTCAAAACTTTCACCATTTCCGCTGAACTCCGATCTAAGATCGAAGATCATCTGTTCCAAGGACAGTTGCCCAAACGTTTATTCATTGGTATCGTCAGCAATGCAACCTTCAACGGTGCCTACGCTCAAAATCCTTTCCAGTTTCATCACTACAATGTATCCAAAATTGAAGTCAGTCGCGATGGCAAAACTTTGTGTACCCGACCCTTCGAACCCGTCTTTGGCGAACAGAAGAATTACTTGAGGTCGTACTTGTCGCTGTACGAAGCCACAGGACAGTTAGGAACCAACACCAGTCACGGCATTTCCTACAACGATTATGCAAGAGGTTACACTTTGTGGGCTTTTGATTTCACTCCAGACCAAGGCAGCGACGAGGTACATTTCCACCCTATAAAATCGGGACAACTGCGTGTGGAACTTCAGTTTGCAAGGCCTCTTGAAGAAACGGTGAATGTCATTCTGTATGCCGAATTCGATAATACCATAGAAATCAACAGTTTGAGAGAAGTCATTTTAGACTATTAAACACTATGGAAGACCCTTGTCCCTCTTTCAATAGTGGAGAATCCATGGAAATGGAATGGGAGGTTACAGAGAAAGCAGACCCCCCAAGACCAAAAAGAAGAAGTAGTGATAATGCAGTCCAGATTGCCAGAACAGGAACAACAGTTAGTCGCCTGTTCTGCACAACACTTGGAAGATACAATGAGGGACATGATTAAAAAAGATTGTTATGGATGTCAAATCGATCATCCCAGTCAAATTCAACACGATAAATGTATGATGAAGAGTCACGAAGAAAAATTGGACGATTATCTGATCGAAGCTTGGAGTCTCATCTCAGAAGAGGCCGTGTTACTTCAGTGGTATAAAGACTTGTGTGCTCATTCCTCTCCTCCATTGTTTGCTCGAGAAATTGATCACATCAAAGCTCTCTTGGCAAAGAGTAAGGAGACGAAGCAAACAAACAGTTACTTGACAGACCTTTTCAAGCAAAAAGTCTGGATCGAATTGATGACTTATCATCACCTGTGAGGAAAGGAAAAAAACAAGGCTACCAAAAATGGATACTTGGGAACTTTATTACCTATTGAACTGTAGTTCGTGCACTGCTTCTTGGAATCAATATTTGTTAGTTGATAAAATTGTTTTGTGAGTTGTTTCTTATTTGAATAAACAATGTCTTTTGAAACCAATGTGTCTGTCGTTTGTTTTATATTTTTGTAAAATATATATGCTCTTTGACTTCTTTCAATCCCTCACATCAAACTACCCAACCATTTCCAACACTAAACCGTTTTGATTCGGCTGCTTCCGCGTGTGTGGATAGTACATTGTATGTTTTGGCTTCTTGGCCGTGTGTGTGTCTATGGTAGATAGTGTGATTTTGGATAGTAGATTATATTGTTTATTTTGGCTGCTTCCCGTGTGTGGATGATAGATGGTGTGATATTGGATAGTAAATGATATGTTTTGTTTGGCTGCTTCCCCGTGTGTGTGGATTGGAAATGGTGTGATATTGGATAGTAAATGGTGTGGTTTGTTTGGCTGCTTCCCCGTGTGTGTGGATAGTAAATTGTATGTTCTATTTTGACTGCTTCCCGTGTGTGTGTGTGTGTGTGTGTGTGTGTGTGTGTGTGTGTGTGTGTGTGTGTGGATAGCAACTGGTATGTTTTGTTTTGGCTGCTTCCCCGTGTGTGTGGATAGTAAATGGTGTGATTTTGGATAGTAAATGGTGTGGTTTGTTTTGCCTGCTTCCCCGTGTGTGTGGATAGTAAATGGTGTGATTTTGGATAGTAAATGGTGTGGTTTGTTTTTGGCTACTTCCCTGTGTGTGTGTGTGTGTGTGTGTGTGTGTGTGTGTGTGTGTGTGTGTGTGTGTGTGTGTGTGGATAGCAAATGGTGTGATTTTGGATAGTAAATGGTGTGGTTTGTTTTGCCTGCTTCCCCGTGTGTGTGGATAGTAAATGGTGTGATTTTGGATAGTAAATGGTGTGGTTTGTTTTTGGCTACTTCCCTGTGTGTGTGTGTGTGTGTGTGTGTGTGTGTGTGTGTGTGTGTGTGTGTGGATAGAAAATGGTGTGGTTTTGGATAGCAAATGGTGTGGTTTGTTTTGCCTGCTTCCCCGTGTGTGTGGATAGTAAATGGTGTGATTTTGGATAGTAAATGGTGTGGTTTGTTTTTGGCTACTTCCCTGTGTGTGTGTGTGTGTGTGTGTGTGTGTGTGTGTGTGTGTGTGTGTGTGTGTGGATAGAAAATGGTGTGGTTTTGGATAGTAAATGGTGTGGTTTGTTTTGCCTGCTTACCGGTGTGTGGATAGAAAATTGTATGTTTTATTTTGGATGCTTCCCGTGTGTGGATGATAGATGGTGTAATAGTAGATGATATGGTTTGTTTTGGCTGCTTCCCGTGTGTGGATGATAGATGGTGTGATATTGGATAGTAAATGGTATGTTTTGTTTGGCTGCTTCCTCGTGTGTGTGGATAGTAAATGGTGTGATATTGGATAGTAGATGATGTGGTTTGTTTTTGGCAGCTTCCCGTGTGTGTGTGTGTGTGTGTGTGTGTGTGTGTGTGTGTGTGTGTGTGTGTGTGTGTGTTTGAATAGTAAATGGTATGTTTTGTTTTGGCTGCTTCCATGTGTGTGTATGGTAGATGGTGTGATATTGGATAGTAAATGATATGGTTTGTTTTGGCTTCTTCCCCGTGTGTGTGTGTGTGTGTGTGTGTGTGTGTGTATGTGTGTGTGTGTGTGGATAGTAAATGGTATGTTTTATTTTGGCTGCTTCCCGTGTGTGAATGATAGATAGTGTGATATTGGATAATAGATGATGTGGTTTGTTTTTGGTTGCTTCTCGTGTGTGTGTGTGTGTGTGTGGGTGTGTGTGTGTGTGTGTGGTTAGTAAATGGTGTGATTTTGGATAGTAAATGATATGGTTTGTTTTGATGTGTATTTTCCTTGAATAGTGTTTAGGTGTGTTCCCAAAAAAATAAACAGAAGGAACAAATCTGAAAAAGTCAGTTTGAATTGAGGTTTCTTTTTGCGTATACCTTTTTTCAAACTGTTAATACATGGCAGATTACATCCGCATACAATATCAAAGTGAAAGGCCTATATAACAATGTCATTGCCTTTCTTTAATTCGGTTTTATTGCTTAGCCATCGTTAATCTTTAATTATTTTTTTAAACGCATTTCTTTTTAATAGACGATTTCGGGCTTTCTATTGTTGTAACGGTATTTATGTTGTTTAGTTTGTTGCTGAAATTATCTATACTATAGTCTATAGCAAAGCGCTTAAGTTTCTTCAGTATTTTAATTTCACGCTCACAAAAGGATACCAAGTTTGTCTTACAAGAGGATTGAAATTCTAAGTTACGCGGACTTGAAGAAACGCATCTCTTTGTTACTACAGTTAGGTGTTGTTGTTTTCATTCTAATCATGCTTGCCGTATATCTTTGTGTTTTGCAGGTCATATTGTTTTTTTTATGTAAATATTCACATCAATAGACAGACAGACTGGGTTATCATTCTTGAGGTTCACTGTACTTTAGTTTCCTTGAGGTTCACTGTACTTTAGTTTATTTACTTTATACAAACCCCAAATTCACTAGTTTGACAAACGTTACCACTCACTACTATATTATTTCTCTCTACCTAGACGAATGTGTTTATGTCAAAGTGTCAAAGTGAGAAAGTATATTTTTGGTCAGTTTTAAAACTCGAACAATAATTGCAGTTAAGTAGTTGATGTGTCATGAAGAAATGGTACAATGTGCAACAAAAGGATTGTACGTTCACACTTCAGTCTGCCTGCGCTGCAATTGAATCAATGCATGAGCCTAGGCAAAACAATGCCCCAGTCGTTAGAAGCAATTTATTGGCTACACTTTTTTTCTACCCCCCTTAGCTTCAAATTGCTCTCACTCGTTCTTAGTACAGTGACAAGATAAGACGTGTTTTTTCTGCGCCTGACCACTACACTACCTACCTTGAATTTCGAACCAAACAATGCGTCACTCATTGTAAGTGATTTCATTGGCAAACCGATATTTTCTACCGCCTTCGCTTCAAATCGTCTTCAGTTGTTGTTCTCACAGCGAGAAGATAAGGCGTGTATTTCTGTACCTGTCCACTAGTCACTTTCCAAACAATAAAACTTATGCACAAATAATCGCATCATCGTGGAAATGTCAGTCTTATTGCGAAATACACCAAAACATATTTGGATGTACTATTTTGTGAGAACATTTTAGTCGTATTTGTCATCGGTTAACTCTGATGATATTTTAAAATCGTGGACCTTTCCTATGGAATTGATTTTCTAAATGGGATATGTGTTTCTTTGAATTTTTCTAAGGGAAAATATACCTCAAAAACAAGCGTAAGTGTCCTGATTCTTTTCAAAAGTAGGTATAACGTAGTCTCTCTCTCTCTCTCTCTCTCTCTCTCTCTCTCTCTCTCTCTCTCTCTCTCTCCGTTGTAATACGTTTGATTGAAATCCTAATGGTAGATGTTCCCGTTTGAAGATACCTCTCCAAAATTTTAATCAGTAGGCACCATAATTTTCGTTTGTCATGTAATTTGTTTTTCAAACGCTACGCCCTTACAAATAGTCAATCAGTAAATCGTGGGATGAAATAAAATCTTGAGCTAACAAAATTGTACAATTCAGTTATCAGAGTTTTATCTTTATTTTTGGCAGTGCAATGTGTCACGGAAATTTTTTTAAGCATGAGATCTACCGTTTTATAGAAATGAAACAAATACAAAACTATTTCAAGAATGACGCGAGTGATCTTGCACTGTATAACCCTGCTTATGGCTAAGTTTGACATAAAAAACCCAGAACCAAAACACACGTTCGGAAGAATTTTAACAATGTAACAATGATTGACGCGAGTGACATTGCACTTTATGACCCTGCCTATGGTTAACTTTGAATTTCAAATCAAAACACACATCTTAGACTGTCAATAGAACAAAGCATATTTTACTGCTGCTTTTTTTCTCTTCGACTTAGATTTGTTACAACTTGGCAACATTGTTTGTAGTGTGTGCTGAGAAACACAGGACATCCCTTAAATTTGAGATATGTTAAGAAGTCAGTCGACAATAAATATCACACTACCATTTTACTAAATTGATGAATGAATGAAAATGAACATATTTCACATCGAATGTATGATGTTCTTTATTATCCTTGTTTTGTTTTCCTTTCTTTCTGTGTGTATAGGAGATTGTACCATTTTATTTTCCTTCCCTTCTGTTTTGATAGGAGATTGTGTGGCTTGTTTTCAGGGCCACTCATAGGTCTCGAAAAGATATTAGCTTTCTTTGCAGCCCTTTTTTTCCCTTGTCCCTCTACAGTCCCCTATACCCATCATATTCCCATGTTATATTTCCCTTGAGGCTATATAATCCCACTATGTTAAATTTCCCTTGACGCTATATAGTCCCACTATGTTCAAATTCCCTTGACGCTATACAGTCCCACTATGTTAAATTTCCCTTGACGCTATAGTGTCCCAAGCTGTTTTGACGCTATAGTGTCCCAAGCTGTTTTTGACTGGATTTTCCCTTGACGCTATAAATCTTGACGCCATACGTTCCCAAGCTGTTTTTGACTGGATTTTCCCTTGACGCTACGGTATCCCCTATTACTACTAACCTACGGCATCCAAAAATTATCGATCTTAACAGTGTTACTCTGTTACAAGTGGTACGCGCTCGTACATTTTGCAAATAATCCGGAAAAGGTGGCACGCTATGTAAGATAGGTTTCCGACCACTAGTCTAGACTATTCAGAAGTAATATAAAAAAAGTATTTGCCTTCATACATTTATAGAAATCTAAAATGTGAACACATTTCCCTCCTACATGAGAGTGAAAAAAGTGGCATAGTTAATATACACTTCTTTATGTTTCGGATTTTGCCAAGTAAGAGCAAATGTACTATGGGATGTAAAAATGTGTGAATTTTATTCTGGTTTTATTTTGGTTTTATTTTCCCCTCTATCACGTTGCCCTGCCCACGATTGCGTCAGTCAATGGAACAGTGAAATTGTTAAAAGTCGTGTATATATGTTAGTCTCCACGGCTATAGTTGAAAGGTACGAGAACCCGGCTCTTTGCGTATGAAAAGTCGCACGTGGACGTTGAAAGTTATGTTCAAGAACAGAGGACCCTTATTGGTGTCGTAAATCTCGCCACACTGACAGACAGCCAGGGACATTGTCTGCTAAGTTGAATAGAACAAGTAAGAATCGACATCCAGTCGGAATTGAGAGAGGGTGTGATCAACATTTTCAATCCTAATTTATCTTAGTATTTTCGAAGCTATGAGCTCAGTGAGTGCCTAAACATCTTACTGAAAGGTTATAAAGCAATACTCAGAGAAAGCCACTCGTAATCTGGCGGGAAAACATTGAAAATTCTAAGATATATAAAGCTTTGACAATGTCAGTAAGTTTTTTGCTCGATTGTTGTAGAATATCACGGCATTATAATTGTAATACATATACATACATACATACATACATACATACATACATACATACATACATACATACATACATACATACATACATACATACATGTAGATATATATATATATATATATATATATATATATATATATATATATATATATATATATATATATATATCCAAATATATACATATCTGTGACGCAATTTATCGATGTCTCTATGATAAGTAGTTGATTCCGTGCTTTTATTAAGACATTGTTTACCATACAAGAATATTTGGATATTTAGATGTTAACGTGATCGAAAATGAAATAGCCTTTATCTGATGATTGATTATTGGTTAGCGTGAAACGAGATGGTTATGGAAATATGCTAACGTCCTTGTGTTTTCACAGGAAGCTTTTATGGGACAGACTTCCGGTATAGTTATCTCGAGTTTCTAAGAAGAGAGACGGAAGTGAGATTGGCAGAACAGTCGGCAAAGTAGTCATGAACGAGTCGAGGAGGAGAAAGTGATGAGGTAAGATGAGTATAGAGAAGTCGAGAGGAGAAAGATCTGGAGCAAGTCGGGAGGGAGAGGAGAATGAATTTGAACATAAGGAGAGGAAGATGAGATATTGGCTAATTTGTTTCCATTGATTATTGAGTTTTATGAAATTGTTATTCATTTCAACCTCACCATTTTGTGTACTCATTAATTTAACTGTCGGCATTGCTGACTGGAGGCTCGGAGCATTATATCTCTATATCATTAATTTTACTTCCTACAAAAACGAAGCCTGGGTGGGACTTCTATAATAATTTAAATCATATATTGGGAGCACCCACATCAACCATAATAACCCCTACACACACTCTGTAACAGATGTAGTGGATTCACCAGGATTCTATGATCATTGTTCTCATTAAACTTTCCACTGACATATTCATAATTACAATGTAAATGATACAACTGTATTGATGCCTGTATTTTTCATATTCTGTCATTTATTATTATTATTATTATTATTATTATTATTATTATTATTATTATTATTATTAGCATCAAGAGGACATTGAGGGACAAAAAGTAATGGTTGCTGAATATGTGTAATTTAAACGCACAACTTATTCACTGTGTATGCGCAATATTAGGTAGTGCTATGGTTATTTATTTGAGATGAGTGCAGTAATCCTAAACGTTTACAATAGTCTGTCTGGTTTCTGATTATTTATAATTATGTCTGACAAGATTTTATTAAAAATCTCCATAGTGGACAGAAAAGAATATTTTTTTTCTTAAATTTAATTTTTGGATTGGATAGGGAGCGTGTTATTTTGTTTATTAAATTCCACGGACAACGGGACGTAACTGTGTAAGAAATATTTAAAACGTGCAAATCAGTCTTTATTCAGTTGCTTCCTTTGCAAATTCAGTTATTTCAACAAAATACAGTCATCTTTGATACTTGTGCATGATATGGGTATGTACATAGGATCGCTATGTTGTATCTTATACAGTAATGCATTTTTAAAATGACGTTGTATAATTTGAAAGACTGACAATATAAGGACAACTCTTTTTAGAGGAATTAAGTTTATTTTAAGTAGGTATACATCATATATAGAATAACATTTTCTATAAAATTAGAGAATATACAAGAAAGTGTGTGTGTGTGTGTGTGTGTGTGTGTGTGTGTGTGTGTAAGTGTGTGTGTGTGTGTGTGCGTGCTACACAATCAAAAAATGCATACATTATGAAATGTGACTCGCTGGTATCTTGTAGTCGGAATATGAATATGTTTTACTTGCTTCATCTTTACTTCTTAATATTTTATGCTGAATTAACATTTTATCTCTAGTGAAAGTAATAACCTTAGCGTCAAGTCGCATTTGCTAAATTTAACATTTGGAGATCGATGATATAATCTGTATCTATTCTGTAAATTGTCAGCACCAACATAATAATATAAACGATCAAGTGTGTTTCATTTTCTGTGGAAAATAGATATAATGTTTGCGGAGAGGTTTGTTAGCACTGCATTCATATTCCTGAAATTTGGTGTCATTTGTCCTTGCGGTATCGAATACAAGAGTCTGTTGTATTCTAATAGTTTTGATTTTAAAGTCCACCCATCTAAAATAGACTGCCATGGTAACTGTGTCATTCTGGTTATTTGTATAGAATAAAGTACATATAGTCACATTGTATTTAGCGCAACATAATAATAATCCGGACTTTTCTAAAATGTTAAAACGGAGAATTTGTGAGTTGGAGAATGATCAAAATATTGCGTTATGGTGATTGCAATTGAGCATTATAACCTGACATCCATCTTAAATTACATCAATACGTTTATAATGCCAGTAAAACCGTTTTAAATTGTATGGAGAGAAATAATTTTGTATTAAGATAAACCGCAATTAAAGTGAAAAGATCTGTACAAGTAGGAAAAAAAAAGTCTTAAAAAACCACGCACAAGAAAAATTAGACTGTTTCTAAAATATATCTGACTACCTAGATTATTTGTGACACACTGTGACAAAATATATAATTGGTTTAAAACTTGATTTGCACAGGCAATATAGTGGTGGATTATTCCGGAAATGTGATGATACAAAGTTGTGTTTATTACATAGAGACAACACGAAAACAATGGAAGTGATACAAATATTGATGCATTTAATTTAAAGATTCAAAATTTATATTGATGATCAACTATTTATAATAACCGCTTCTTATTAAAAGAGGTAATGCAATTCAATATTGAGCAAAGAAGAAGATGAAAAGAAAAGGTTTGAAATGGAAATAAATTTGCTAGAAAAAGAAACAATTGAAAACTTTAGTAATATCAATATTGTAAATGCCGATTAGGGTCTACTTTGAGCAGACTCAAATGGCAGTTACATATGTGTGGGTCTCCTACGTCTGGTCAGAAGAGAAGAGACAACGAAAACAGAAAACTGCCAACACAACATCAACAAGAAAAATATGGCGGTGATCAGTTGCTAATATATCTAAATCAATAATGTACATATTGTTTAAACAAAACGCAACCAACATTGGTGTAAAGAAAATTACAAAGATATTATTGGATAATTCTTTGCATGGTTAACAGATGCTAACTCCAATATTCTGAGACCGTTATAGATGTCGTATTTCTTACGTGTCGTCAAATAGGGGTTGATTTCTCCAGATACGTTTAAGATCAACTTCTTAAATAATACAGAAAGTGCACCACTGACAAACTGTAGATGACCGTGGCAGAAGGTGCAAACAGGAGATACACAAGTGAAGGAAGAGGATAAACGGTGCTGAAGATGCATGATACTGCACGAGGAAGATGCAAGTCAGTCAGCTATGCCACTGTTGTTACAGTAGCATAAGGTGCATTTAATACAAGTCACTCAAGGTGCAAGTACAAGTCTAAATCAGTGAAGGTGCTAACCAGAAGCTTCACAGCCCTGACATAAGTCTAATGACAACATAATGTGTACTGGCTCTGGTCTCGTAGACGTACAAACAACTGCACTGAAAGTTTAGTGCAGTGCCGACTTATATATGACCATTTCGATCTGCATGTGCGAGTATTTTAATTTGCAATGATGGCAACACTGGCATTTTCTGACCTCTTTAGCTATTAGAATTGTTTGGTGGGTGGGGGTATTTTAGTTTTACATTGGGGTGGGGGTGGCGCACCGTAATATTTTCAATGTTTATGGCCTGGAAAACCTTTAAGCCGGAACTGGTTCAGTGTATCAATCACAACATTTTATGGAGATAATCATAAATCTATGTTTAAAATATTATTTCCACATTATCGCTCCATCTCTGGATTTTGTTTATACTAAGTACAAGGGGTTTATGAGCCATGGTTTTTTTTTTATCAGAAGCTGTAAATAAAGATGGAAACGGAACAGTTTAGCTGAATACCATAGAATCAGAAATTTTATCTGAATAAATGTACTGTTAAATAATGTTCTGAATATGAATAGTTTGGACAATTTATTTTAACATGAATAAACAAATAATACGTAACAGGTAACGAAATGTTTCTAGGTTGATTTACTTTTTTTTAAAAATCCTGCTGAATTGGAAACAAACAATTAAAGATACAAAGTATTAATTAATATAAACATAATATACAATATAAATATTATAGAAGTATGTTTACATATGTGTCGAATTTAAAAATGTAGTAAACAATTTTACGAAATTGTGTTGATACAAATCAGATGTCAGACTTTCAAGTGTGTCATATTGATTTACGCAATGAAGATCATGCATTCCCATGCACAGTGGAAATATTCATAATGATTCTTACACAAAAATGAAATTTTAAGTTAAAAAAACTTAGTGTAAACTTTTACCTCATATTTTTTTAAGTTCTCACAAAAGATATGTAATATTGGGTGAACAAGTATACGTATTAGAGTTAAACAAAGAAAACTATAATTTGTCTAATGTTTAACACTATCTCAGCTTGTTCTTCTCCATTCTCTATTTTCCTTAGACCAAATCCTCTCGATCTCAGTACAAATTGACCATTTGCAACAATTGCGTTGAACATGACATAAAAGAATTATTCAAAAATGCAAATTAACAAATAATTAATGTAGGAATGGCATAGAGAACATCGATAGAGAGTTCGAAGAACGCTAAACATATCAAATAGTTTGTAGCCTTTGGAAATTATACGAAACTCAAGAATATCAACATAAATCCCCTAAAAGATGCAGTTCGGGTTGTTTGTTTACATTTAAAAAAAAACGTTATTAGCAAATATGCCCAACAAATAGTTTTTAATTTTGTCGGGCATCGAAATAGTGAAGCCTTTGACTTGCTTAGTACAAAAAGCGGTCTAGAAAAGGACCAATAAAAATGACATTTGACAATGTAATGGTTTTATGGAATAGTTATGGAGTCTAGAATAATATACGACATGTATATACAATGTTTAATCTTCATTAAATCCGTACAGATTCACGATGACAAAGTGTTGGAACTTTATACAAAATACGACCTTAAAAATCTATTACGTGTTTTTGCAAGGGATTTACTAATACTACATCATTCTAACTAACAGTACATCATTCTAACTAATAATACATCATTCTAACTAATAATACATCATTCTAACTAATACTACTACATCATTCTAACTAACAGTATATCATTCTAACTAATAATACATCATTCTAACTAATAATACATCATTCTAACTAATACTACATCATTCTAACTAATACTATTCGTTAACTAATAACATTTACAACAATGATGTAACTACGACAAGCCAAATTTCTAGATTTAGTTGGATTAATTGGAGATTAACTCGTCCCCACCGACAATACGATAGATCCCCTAACCCCACCCCCACGAATTAATATTCATTAATGGGATTATTTTTATCAGGACCTGGATGTTATTGGTTTGTCCATTGACAATCATCGATGATCGTAGACCGGTTATCGATATAAGAACTCTTGCCTCTACGTATTATACATACAAAGAAAAAGATTTTTGTAGTTGTTGTGTAAAATTGAAAACTATTATACATAGATAGAAATCTCTAATGTGAGCGATTCATTGATACAAATTAAACACGAGTTAACTGAATATAAACGCATGGATACGAGCTTCAGCGTTGGTGCATCAGATTTAACAAACCGGAATAAAAAGAAGAAACAATGGAGACAATATGGTAAAACTAAAAAAAACAAAAAAACAGAGAGCATAGCGATAAGGAGGATATACAATAATTTATAAAAATAAGCAAATATGTTAGGTTGTTGACTCTTCAGTTTTGCACTGGATACCCTTTGGTGGAACAGTGGCATTTCATCGCTAGATGTTAAATATCGCAATATGTGAAGACTTTATTAAGTTTCCTTGCGATTTAAAGTCAACAACTGGAGTAGGGTCGTCACGGAGGTCTTTGAAGTTCAGTTATGGCTTGGGATTCTATATGGTTTTATTAATTGACCCAATACTGGCGAAATAACTTTTTATTTGCCAATAAGCGAGACAAATTTCACGCTCTGCAGTTTTATAGCCGTTTAAATGTCTTGAAGGCGTCTCTACAACTGTGTTATAGAAAACGCTATAAATTTTTATGACTTCATATAGATATCAATCGCTAGGGATGGGATGGAATAAAAACAAAGTTCTATCATCTTTCAAAGTTTACAGATACATACCTATGTGTTTAATTTGGTGAAGAAACAACTGTATGTTTGTTTGTCTGTACGTCTGTTTCTTAATGCCACTATGATTTACTGTTTTAACTTTGCTAAATGTATGTCATTGTGGTTCTCCTTGTCGATCTGCCTAGACAAAATAACGTGCAGATTTTGGGTTTGGGTAGGATCGGAGTTGAGAACGTAATACTCGCTGCATATTAGCAAGGAATTAATTCATTATATTAATTATGATCGCATGTTTATTGCGGTCAAAAAGGTGTAAAGACTATGCATCACCATAAGAGAAAGATAGTATATTTATGAATGTCCTTTCACACAAGCTAGACGACCTGACCAAGTTTCGGCCTACTAATAGAAAATGGGATGTAGTCCTTTATTTACAGAAGAAGAAGAAAACAACAACATGTATGTATACCATTATAATTTTGAATGCCCTTTTCAAACAACTAGATATTCTGATCAATATATTGCTGAATCTACCCACCCAAAGGGGAAAAAAACAAAAACAAACAACAGCAACAAGCAAACCTTCTTAAAATTCACGTCTACTAATGTAGCCATGATAAAACTTCTGATTTTCATGATCATGTCAGAATGTAAGTATAACAGTTTTATGAGAAAACTGTGCATGCATGAGTAGGTACATACATACATACATACATACATACATACATACATACATACATACATACATACATACATACATACATACATACATACATACATACTTGATTGTCTGCCTGAAAATGTTCTAAATAGATGTCAATAACGTGCTTATCGACTTTATATAGTTTTTGGACATAAAATTGAAAGGAGGTTGAAAATTAAACTATTTGTGATTATGCTAAGGCTGTTTGGAAGTAAAGTGTGAGGGACTATGAATTAAGGCTGTTTATCAGTAAAGTGTGAGGGATTATGCATTAAGGGTGTTTATAAGTAAAGTGTGAGGGATTATGCATTAAGGCTGTTTATAAGTAAAGTGTGAGGGATTATGCATTAAAGCTGTTTAGAAGTATAGTATGAGGGACTATGCATTAAGGATGTATAGAAGTAAAGTGTTAGGGACTATGTGTTAAGGCTGTTTAGAAGTAAAGTAAGAGGGACTATGCATTAAGACTGTATATAAGTAAAGTTAGATGGACTATGTATTAAGGCTGTATATAAGTAAAGTGTTAGGAAGTATGCGTTAAGGACAGTAAAAAGCAAAGTGTAAGGGACATGATGTTAAGGATTTCCAGGGACAATTTCGAGGGAATATTTATTTAAGATTTTCAAACATAAAATGTGAAAGTCTATGTGTTACAGTTGTTCAGAAATAGATTGTTATGGACTAATATAATTTATGAGTGGATGGTGGAGTATGTTTAAAAATTAAGATACATTTTATGTGTGGTTGTATTAACTCATTATGAATACTTCGCTCGCTAACACAAACAATATTCGTACTCCTATGACCTTTTGCGCTTCGTTCTATTTACGTGCAGTGGGTCAGTTATGCAAACTGGTGCATAATAGATAATAAAAAAGTATATATAATTGATTTATATCACTGACCCAGGGATGCGTCTCGGCTGCCCACTCGACCTTAACTGGGAATATTACAAACCCACATCCTTTACATATATACTCGTTCGACAAGAATCTCAAGAGATTTCTGCAGACATACCTAAATGAGAATAGGTTACATGCCGGTACAATATATTGTTTCCGATAGGTGTCACTCAGTTTATATTTGTTTTCGGTCAGAAGAAAAGCCATAAGTTGTTCTATACACTAAAGTTCATTAACGCTATCGGAGAATTTGTAAGCAATCAATGTAAACATGTTGTTAACCTACCTTATCGTTAGGTGTTTGTGTTTAAGGAAAAACATTAAGGATACAAAAATAACATACTCCATGACTATTGCTCAATGCTTCATTCATAGACTTTCAATATAAAAGCAATGCATATTGATATAAACATAATTCAATATGTATACAAAATGTTACTAGGTCGCGTATATTAAATGCTATTATATACCCCACCTTCTTCGGTACTCGGTACCTAGCATATATATATAAATAAGTCGGTCCCTTCCTCAGTGGCGCCGAAAATCGGGGTCAGTTCGCCCATGGTAGTTTATCAGATATTTATGTCAGTAGTAAACAGATGCTACAGCTATCAATCGACTCATCGTGTCCTATAATGACCCTAGTCCTATAATGACCACACATCACTCAATATAACAGACCAAACGAGACCTAGCGGTTCTGAGCTCGCCACAATTACAGTTACGTCATTTCACACTCCCTCTAAATCATACGTGAAATCTTCAAAATTATGTGAAGTGACATGGATTCTCGTAATCATATGAAGTAAAGTAATGCATTCAATTCTTAAAACCTTGTGTTTATGCAAACACGACAAAACATTAAACAATACGTCAAACTTATCTAAAAATTAATGTACGACTCCATATGCATAACTCAGCATCGTTATACTTCAAAAAGCACATTATTATTATTATTATTATTATTATTATTATATATATATATATATATATATATATATATATATATATATATATATATATATATATATATATATCGCATCATCAAGTTACATGGAATTGTCACACTACCTTTGCTGCAAATGTCGATCCAAAACAGTTCGTCGGATTGCTACAACGCCTTTTTACGAGGGAATTTCTTGCAAATTCCTCGGCGTCTCTACTGATTTTTTCTTTATCCTCTCGCAGCAAAAGCTAAGACTGATTAAAATTCTCGATGAGATGATGTAAAACCAAGGTATTTTTGAGTTAGAACACGCCCCTTTAACTAGCGTAACCAATTAGTCAAATAAGTCGGTCCCTTCCTCAGTGGTGCCGATAATCGGGGTCAGTTCGCCCATTGTAGTTTAATAATTATATAGTTTTAGCAACTTTTCAATTGTGATAGCTGTACCCTGAAAATAACGTGTACGGTGCCCCTAATAGTTCGTCTGGCTGCTCTTCAAACAAATGCTTTGAATTAAGATAGCATCCCCCCTCTAAATTGACATTTGAAATGGCAGTTTGACGATTAAGTCGCGTCCATTCTCTAGAAATCTAATTAATGGTTCTCTGGTCTCAGCTAAAGGGTTCAAAATAGATCGCACAAAGGCATAGGAACTTACTACTCTAATCGCATGGCTTTTCTATCGAAATTTTGATATAAATTGTTTAATATTAGTATCTAGACTCAAAGATAAATGGATCAAGGTTTGGGCTCAGAACGCCTTTTAAAAACTAATGTTGTTTATACTTTGAGTTTGACAATGCTCATGACATTGTTAGCTGTTTTTTTTCTGTGAGTACGTAAATGGCTGATGAAACCGATTTATGCTCTAAAATTGCCATAGCCGCATGGGTTTGCATGCTGATATTATGAGATTTCCTCTGATCGAATTTCTGTACTGGATATGTAATTCTTTTCCATTCAAAATCCCTAGATCCAGCACGGGCGATACTCCGCCAAGTATAGCAAATATGTCTGCCATATTCTTGAGAGTTAGGGTCAATGTTGTAGTGTTTCCGACATAACACGAGGAAATCTTTGAAGCGCTTCTGACCACCATGAAATCTCTTTCCCTACTTCAGCTAGCTTAGAAGCTCTCATGTAGTCACTAGACTGACATTTTGATGACGTGGTTTGTCCATCTCAACTGTGATTTTATCAACAGAGTGTCGATGCTTGGAATACCTGCCCGTGTGAGATATTTAGTCTTAGACCCTATCCTGCTATCTTATCCTCATCGGTTTCTTCAGACAATCCATGTTAAAATGATTCAGCTTTTTCCATTGAGATCATACATTGTCCAGGTTTCACACGCATACAACAGGGTGGCTATACAGTTGCTTTCTATACCTTAAAATATGTTTGTAAAGTGCACCCCCTACGCACAAACATATTGGTATATAGTCTTCCAAAGGCCACACATGCTTATCATTTCTGGCGTTGGTTTCACCATCGATATGACTGCATTGACAGTGTGCCTCCGATGAAGATGAGCTTGTCCATTGCTACGAGGATTTATTCATTTGCTGTGATGGTTCAACGTGCATGTTGGAGCAACACACCCATCTTCTTGATACTGATTGTCGTAACAAAAATGTCGCAAACTGAAGAGAAATGCCCTATATGGAACTTCATATCAGACTCCGCTTTGGCAGTGCTCAGCAAAGATCACGAACAGTCACTTCTCATAAATTTGCCTTTGCCTGTTATCTCATCAAACTGAAGAGCCTGGCATTATCCCATTGACCCGTCTCGCGGTCAAGGAAGTCGTAAACAAGCATGGCAGAGAAAATCATATTGAATATAAAGCAGCCAACACACAGTGATTGGTGATTTGGAAGAGCGAGCATACAATCATGGAACTGCTGTACCATCATGATGAATTACTCAGGTCATGGCCTTTGAAAAGCCACCATTGCTGTCTGTGTCAAACATTTTGTCATGTCAATGAATCTTGTGTACAGGTTGGGGTTTGTTTTAGAGTTGTCGAGCTGCAAACGTCATGTTTGTGATCATTTTCTTGTGGCAGAGGTCAGTGAGGCTTCAGGAAAGGCACATCCTTTACTGTAAATCTCAGTGACTCTCTGGCAGGAGTCCTTGATCGATTTGATGTACAAATGGGTGTATCCGTGTGCTCTTATGGTATATTTCACTGAGTCCGACCTTACTGGAAGTGTTCCGTAACTTTTGTTTGCCATTTTCGAGCTTCCAGCTATGTAAACTAATGGTATGGCGTCTGCCATATGTGTTTTACCATTTGACAGAAGGAAGTTTGCTGTCAGTTTCATTCAGCATTGTAAGATCAGCAAATATTACCTTGATTTCCACTTAGGGCACAAGATCAGTTATCTCATTGCTGATAGATGGCTGTCGATTGAGGGTTCTGTTAACGTGGTACTGTCAGCATTCGATATGGAGACGTGACTGATGAGTGTAGCCCGTAGATTGTCTTCAAAGGCATCATAGAAGGTCTTCATGTCATTGATGTCGGCTTTGCGATAAATTTCATCGGCCTTATTGCTCAACCATGAGTTTTGCAACTACCTGAATTTTCAATGGACAGACCTTTTAATGTCTTCATAGTTGCTGAAGTGCTGTCTTCTAAGCAGGCTTGCTGTTGCCGATGTTTCTCATTCAAGAGTTTTGATTTGGCAGCTTTGTTCTCATCAAACCAATCGTGATGGAAAATGGGTTTGTATGCAGTTGAGTACCATGAGTCTCTGAAGGATGGCCAGTTTTCATTTACGTATTTGGGGTTTATTTTGATTTATGAAGATGGCTGCACGGTTCTTGAACAAATGCATGTTTCACGTTCTCCTATTTGAATTTAGCAGCAATAAGATTTTGCCTTGTGGTTGTCTACTGTGCTCTATCCTGATATTGATCTTTTAGAGTGCTCTTCAAGTGTGCTCTTAAAACTCACCTTTTTCGACTGCAAGCACAAACATCTTCATCATCTCTTGACCTAGTGTGGTCGTTGCATTGATGCACTGTGCTGCTGAACATGTGGCCAGTTCCCTCCACTGTTCTCGATCATGTGTCAATTCCTGTATCTCTCCAACCCTTTTCCTGGTCCATTCTGTGATGTTGTCAGTCCACTTTGTTCTCTGTCTACCGCTTCTTCTGCCACCCTGTTCGCTGCCCTGCAGTACTGTTGTGGATAGATTGTTGGCTCAAGTGACATGGCTTTACCATTTCAGCTTTCTCTTTTTGAAAGTGGTGAGGACGTCTTTGCGATTGATGGTGATATGCACTTCTTCAATTTGTGATATGGTCATTATTAGGTCTGTACGTTTGTTCCAGTTATTATAATTGTGTACTGAGAACAACCTTAAAATATATAAATATTAAATTAATTAGTTCAGATGTCTGAAAGTTGGTGCTTTGTCATATGGCATATGGCAGATTTACAGTGCTAGGGTAAAATAAATGGGTCGTGAATGAAATTTGATATTACAGTATTAAAAAAAAAAACAAGAAATACGATGATATAATTCAGTCTACTCGTGGTTGATTTAGATTCATTGTGTATCTCTGTGGAAAAATAAATCTCTTAAAGTGACCTGATGTATTACATCAAATCCTAAGACACTAGTTACTATCGAAAGCACTTTTACACGATGAAGTAAATGTCATTTCCACTAAAGAGCTTCATGTGCTAAGGTCTAAAATGTATTCCTTTACCAACGACAAAGACGAGACCAAAGTTTGTAGTGAAATTAAGAATGTGCATTTAAAACAAATTGAAATTATGTGTCCACAGATGGCTAATGTGATAACATGGAAAAATATCAAGAAATGAATTTACTTTGCACGTAATTACGAGATGCAATTAATCTAAATATCTTCAGTAGCTTCATTTATTTGTAGCTACAAACGTCTGTTAGTTAACACAATCAATACGTTTTCTTACGGACAAGTAAGTACTCTATTGTGATACATCGTAGGTGCTGGTTCTTCAGAAAACTTTGACCTCAGTCGTTGCAGAGAGCAAAGCAAACAGATATTAAAAGTGTACTTGGTATGCGCTCTTTAAGAGTTTCTACTATTTCTCACTTAATTTCGAGAAAAAAAAACAGGTTTTCTTCTACGTTTTCATTAATGTTATTCCTGATACAGAAGATAACCAAATAACATGGAGTCTTTCTGAAATATTTGAGTATATGGTATCTATATACGATCGGTTGATCGATATTTCAAAACGTTTTCTTCGGAAACCTATCTTTTATTATTGCTTCCTTTTCGTTCATGCTGAATGTTGTCACAGTCATCAATCATAAAGAGAGAAGTTGTGCCGTGATTGATATGAATATTAACTCTAGGTAAAATACGGGATTAAGTCGTTGTATAGCATAGCAAAGCTGTTTATGATACATATCTAAAACATGTGTTTTCTTTCATGTTGAGCGTAGCAGCATAACTTGTTACATTTCAGTTAATTTATTGCCACCACCATTTACCTATTATCACGTTTATGCTTTAAATCAAGTCGTACTGACAAAATAAAATGTTTTAACTCTTAGGTTACTAGTTTTCGTGTGCCCTTGTTGGTTATCAAAGAAATACTTTGCGGCTTCAGCAAACTGTTGCATTAATTGGAAACCAAGTCAATAAACATTAATTCTCAAACCTTAAAGAGTCATGGAGAGTCATTTATTAACGAGTTTTAAAACTTTTCTAAATTTCGTTCTCCGCTGATTTTGTCCAGCATTACATCCATTTTTGGAGCATGAAGTAAAGAATGTAATACGGTTGTATTGGTTGATAATTCTTTAAGAATGTCTTCGCAAAATAAGCAAATTATACTGATAATAAACTGATTGTCCTCTTATTTTATGAGTAATCATACGGTACGATAGGAATTTTCTTTCACTTTCATAGTGTGAGTTACCAACTTCGACCACTTTAGAATCTTTAGCTGCTTTTTAAAACCGTAAGTAGTGCAAACACAATACAATACAATACAAATACAACAAAAACAATGATATTTTAGTATCTTACAGTTAAGGCGTATTCAACAGTGTTTATCACAAACCGTTAGTAGTATGGCTGCTGTACCATTAGTGTGTACGTTTCCTGCCTATAATCTAAACTATGTAAATTTATCATGCATGATACCTTTCTCAATCATATTTGTTCTAAAGAATACCAGAGAAACAGTTTATCTGCAAAACATGAAAATATGTTTATTCTTCACCACCGCATGATCAGCATCTCCTTTTACCCTCATAATAAAGGATACAAGTAATCGTCATGGTATAATAATTATATCCCGACCTATCTTTGGTAGTGCTAGCTGAAAAGGTTCCTGATGTTTACTGTTTTTTTGTTTTCTTAATATATTATCAATAATAATGAAGTGTTGTGTTTCTTTTCATTAAACGATGCAGACATTTTTGTCGTGTTCCGATCTTCTATCCTTTCTTCTATCGATATAAACTGACCTGTGAATTGGACCAAAGAAATTGCAGACGGTTAGCTGTATTTCTTCCAATAATATCTCCTTCAACTGCCTTTTTGGTCGTGATAAACATTTTATTTATTTAACGGAATGTCATTTTATGAGTAACACATTTTTTTCTTAAAACCATGTTTTACTAGCAACTTTCGCAAATGCTTCGTTTGCGTTTCTCTCCAACTTTCCTTTACATATAATGAATAAGCAACAATTTTAGTAGTTTGCGTTTAATCCAGACCGCTCCGGTAGCCTTGTGGTTAGAACGTACTCCTCGGATGCAGAAGGTCGTGGGTTCTAACCCGGGCGAGTCATACCAAACATGTGTAAATTGTGTACTGACAGCTGTCTCGCTCCGTGCTCATGGTCAGCCTGGTGTCAGATAATGTGACTGGGTGGGACATCATGCTAAATGTATGCTACATGATGCACCAGTGCTAGACATCACTTTAAACCGCTACACTGGAAAAATCGTACCGATATGACACACGCATGTAATTCAATGTAAACATAGAAAGAAAAGTCTAAATTATTAAAGGTTCTGCATGTATGTGGATAAAATTGTGTAGACGCCTAATTTGTTTTTGTTTTTTTAAAAATAATATATTGCATAATGTGTCTATGTTGTGTTAATTGCATTCAGCAAATAATACTGAAACATCTCTAAATCATTATGTTGTTGTCAGACTAGACATTGTCCAACAACCTTAAAGTTATTTTCTAACTAATAGCAGCTGATTGTACATCTCAGCAAACATCGTCTTGTTGCTGACGTGGTGCAGTAAGTTCAAAATGCCGTGAGCATCCTAACTGCAACCATGACATAATTAGACCTCTTGGATAACTATTAAGTCTCAATGTAAGCTAAAAATCACTAACTGAACGATCGTGGTCGATATGTATTCCAAATGCAAACATCATAAGGCTAACAATATCGATTATCGGCTAAAAAAGTTACTTAATAAATAACACAAATGAATTAATTGAATTCACTCCTTGTCCTAACTACGTTACTTGCTAATGAGCAATTCATTGACATATTTGTCCATACATAGGGAAATCAATTCTTAGCAGTACAGGAGGATTCATGTCATTTAAGTGAGAAACATGAATAACATGACTGATTAAGACTTCATTAATAAACTTGGCGAAGACTAATCCAGATCATCAGTGAAATGAGTTTCACTTGCAAACACTGCATGCATGAAAGCCATATACATCATATAAAAAGACATTCTCAATCTTCCATGAAGGATCAAAATAAAAAGTTTATAATTTCAAACTGATTAATTGCATAAATAATGATATTTTGAATATTATTGTCCATGTAATTTCTCAACAACGTATTGCACGATAGGTAACTGAGCGATTGCTTATACTGTAAAATATCAAATAACCATTTGATGTCAAGTTCGCTCATTCTGTAAACCTTCTGAGTTGTAGGCTGCAAAATCTGTCATTGATTTAGGAACTATAGTACTGGGCTTTTTTACACGTTGTGTCTTAGTATTATCAAGTATAACACGCTCCTTTACGTACACTTCAAGGTTTCGATATGCATGACTGTTTTTGCATTTTAACCCAATAAATGTCAGAATGTAGTACGCGTTTTTGAAATTAAATTTTCTGAAATTTATTTCCATGGAGATTATAATTGCGATTATAGTCACGATACTTCTAACCTTATAGTCACGATACTTCTAACCTTATAGTCACGATACTTCTAACCTTATAGTCACGATACTTCTAACCTTATAGTCACGATACTTCTAACCTTATAGTCACGATACTTCTAACCTTGCAAATGATTTCCGTGGTCAAAATGTGATATCATGCTATACTGGACGATAATCCTTAAAGAAAACGCAACTGAATTATATGAATGATTCAAGAAATTATGGTTAAAATTATGGTTTCAATATTATAATTAAATAAGAAAGACAGTATGAATAAATAATAAGGTGGACACTACATCCAATCCAGAGAACGATAAAGTAATGTATTTTTCGTTGGAAAATCATTAAAAGTGGCTCTTTTACGATATAGTTCAGCAGATAAACAATCGATAACACCAATTTTATGACCAAATTATCTATTGAGGAAATGGCAAAATGAATTCTTCATCCAAGAAGAAACTTAAGTAGTTTATAATAGAGATTATTATAAAAACAGACCAAACCGTTAAAGCTGTAGCGCACGAAGAGTTGGAAGTGTTGAAATCAAATGGACTCAACTAGCTAGACATATACAATTAATTACCTGCCACGTTAAGGATTTCATAACAACGCAGCCCTGTTTCAGAAAATGCACACTTCCACAACTCCATGACCAACATGGCTGATAACATGTAAACTGGCCATTCTTTTGTAGCATATATGGAAGGATTGATGATGTTCGTATGTCGATCCAAATGATACGATCTCATTCGTGCGCGAAACCAATTCGGTACTCTTACATTTCGAGACGCGCAAGTAAAAATGCCATATACTACAGACACATATATCATTCGCGATGCTAAACTGACTGAACAATAATGCAAATGGATAGAACGATTAGATATATAAAGAATTATTGAAAACGTTGAATAAAATGTAATAATAATAATACTAATAATGAGGACTTTGTATAGCGCCTAATCTTTAGAAGCTCTAAGCGCTTTACAACATTTATAATGATATGACTACACTACAGAAAAACAAAAAACAAAAACAATGAAATTGGAAAACATAAAACATGCCGAAAACATTTAAGATACAAAACATTATTAGGTCTCTAAGTTTGTTCCTGCAGTCGAGAAAAATGAATTTTAAGAGCACTCTTAAAAGGGATCACTGTGTCTTTGTGTCTAATTTCAATGGGCTATTCGTTCCACATCGACGGGCCCTGGTATGCAAAGGAACCAAGAGAAAAACGCCTGTATCAGCTGTATATACACGGAAGTAGCTGCTGCAATATGTGTAACATCAATGATTGTGTCTTTTGCACATTTTGTTAAAAGGTGAGCAGGCCGTGGTGGAGGAAAAATGTCGCGATAGTGTTCCATCAGAAGTCAAGATGTAAAAATTTAAAAGGACCATAATTAAATGCTTGATTCAGCTTAAGACAAGCAACAGCACCGTCTTCACTACTACTCAATGCAATCAACATCGCACAGTCACAGATTGTTTATCTCTCTCTCTCTCTCTCTCTCTCTCTCTCTCTCTCTCTCTCTCTCTCTCTCTCTCTCTCTCTATATATATATATATATATATAGATAGATAGATAGATAGATAGATAGATAGATAGATATATATATCTATATCTATATATATATATATATATATATATATATATATATATATATATATATATATATATCTATATCTATATATATATATATATATATATATATATATATATATATATATATATATATATATATATATATATATATATATATATATATATATATATATATATATATATATATATATATATATATATATATATATATATATATATATAGATATATATATATATATATATTCAGGCTACGACTATGAAACAAACATAAAGGTATCCAACCATTTAAATTATAGATACAGTCATTAAGTACGAAAGTTTCATCTGCAAATAGCCTCTTAAAAGTTGACATGGTTCTTTATTACGAATCAAAGGGTTAATTTCACAGTGGTTTAGTTTTCAGTATTGCCTGTAATATATACCATCACCCATGATATTTTTTAATTGATTTTGCCTTTGATAGATGTACAATGTTGATGTGGTTGAATGTAAACCTTTCTTCATTTCAAATTAAACTGTTTCATATACGTATTGTTGTTGACAAGCTTAAAGCATCTTGACCCGTTCATGGTATTTTACATTCAGAGCATATTTTTCGTAGTTGAAAGTTAATATGAAGCCTGTCAGCATCTTTAACTAACTCTGGAATACATTTGTTCATTAACTGCCAGCAGAAGATCCCATAACCAGATGTTGCCATCCACACTGACCAGTTTAATAGCTTCTGCCAAAAGCTCATGTCAGGCTGTGCTCTGTCCATATGCCCGATATTCTGAACATGTACAGTACAGTTATTAAAAATACTTAATGGTTTGTTAAAATTTAATTTTCAATTTAGTCAATGTCTATTTCATTAACAGATACTTTGTCGTTATTTCCGTTATTATTAAAATGGAACATATTATCTGGACAACGATAAGGCTCGGTACTCATCAATCAAAGCTGGAGTTGGTTCTGATAGGGAAAATGCTAATTAGCTGGTTCTGATAAGGTGGTGCTAGGCTAATTGGCGGGTTCTGATATGAGAGAAGCTAAATGAACATCACGAGGCTTTCTATTTTCTACCAAAATTGTTTCCAACCACGAGTCCGAAAACTTATCGAAATATCTCCAGCATCATGCTTTTTTCCATCAATATCAACACGAAATTGGTTTTTCGTTTTATAAACTGTATTGTGTAATTCATCGTAAATGTCAACTCAGTTGCCATTTAAATGCTTCTCTACTACATACGCCAAGTACAATCTACTGATTTGTCTTAAAAGTAAGGAGAATTTATTTCATACTAATATATTGCTCCTCTATACGTTGTTTTTCCGCATTCATGTATGATTCTGACGCCTCGCGTAATTTACGCAATGTTCACAGATGTTGTGTTTGTTATTGGTTACGTTATGCAAGTGCCTAATATATCAGAATAAAATTTAATCATTTATAGGCACACTTTTATTCAGTAACTGCTAGATGTCAAACTAAAGTTCTGAAACAAAGATTATTTTTAAATACATGAATTTATACACCACACTGTAATAATAATAATAATAATAATAATAATAATAATAATAATAATAATAATAATAATAATAACTTTGTATAGCGCCTAATCTTTAGAATCTTTAAAAGGTTTGCTAGATAGTTTTATTCATCCACATCGTGTAAAAACACGTTCCCGATTTAATTAATTTTGGCTAGCTTTTTGAAATAAGACATGATTTTAATTTATGTTTAGCTTCTGTACTTTTTAGAAACAATTTGAGAGACGTTTAAATGCATCCATGATTACTTCAATATTTACATGATTTTCGTTGGCCTTTATTAAAAATCTCCTAGACCAACTTGTAGTCTTTTACATTACATCTGTTTTAATTCAGCATTATGTTTTACCGGGAATAAGTCACATATTTATTGGTGTTTTCTCTTCTTGTCCCTTATGTTATGTAATTTAGTACTCTGCTAGGACACTGCACACCAGTGTGGCCTTTGCATGTATCCATGTTGCCATTTTAGTCTTTATCTGTGTTGTTTTGTCTTGTGATTTCTTTACCGCCACCCAACGCCACCGCTGGTGATCTAGTGGTCCATGGCGTTCGCCTTAAGAGACAACGTGAATATGTGAACAGGTTTGCCAGTACCTTTTGGTGAGTTGGTGGTTCTTCATCTACCGAATATTTCAACCGCCATGTATAGCCTATCATGTGCTGAAAAATGGCATTAAGTATATTTTTATATAAAAACCCAAATAATTGTTTTCCCTTTCTGACTTTTCACATATCATGCATATTTGAATTCCTTCGTGTTCTAATGCACCTTTTTCAGCAACTGCACCATTCAAGAAACTTTTTTTCTTTCAACAACTAAAAGTATAAGGTCCCTTAGTGCTTAATTTATTCATTGTGTTTCATCTTGGACGCATCATCTCCGGAGGAGAGGTGTACGTTCGGTACAGAATTTATTTTACGTATATAACATTTTCATTTGGTTCCCAACTCTTAAACGATTCACTATATCATTTTCATTTAATGAGAATATACTTTTCCTATCATTCGTTCTCTCCCTACTATATAAATCATTCTATCACCCAATATCAAATGACTGAGTTCAAACAGAATTAAACTGACTGTAGACTTACATTTTGTTGTTGGTTTATTGGTTTTGTTGTTGTTTTATTTTGTGTTTTGTTTGGCCTTTGGGAGAGGTGTGTTTATTGTTTGGTTGTTTTGTTTCTCTTATTTTTTTGCATGCTTTGTCTTCGTTGTAAATGGTCAATCAATTCTAATTAAGGGAGGGGTTTTCTCACGATATTACATGAATACTAATTAAAAACATCTCGTGATTAGTGGTGGCAACTTAAAAAAACATTCATCTTTATTTTGAATAAGAATTCTCGTGTAATGTATACAGTGCGAATGTAAAGTGAATAGTATTGACAATTTTACTGGAGTATGAAATCTCTCTCTCTCTCTCTCTCTCTCTCTCTCTCTCTCTCTCTCTCTCTCTCTCTCTCTCTCTCTCTCTCTCTGCAGAGTGGAATTTAAGCAGGTCATTGAACTTGAACATTTAGATTTTTTATAGGAAACCAGTTCGTAACTAAAGAGTCAGATGTATTAAACCAAAGTAATTAAATCAGGCAATTTTTTTTCGAATATTGGCATCTTAATGACTAATGAGAGAGAGAGAGAGAGAGAGAGAGAGAGAGAGAGAGAGAGAGAGAGAGAGAGAGAGAGATATCTTGCATGCCTACAGAACATAACTTTTTGGCTATCCATGAAAAATCGTTAGGAGATATGATATAAAAAAGAAACGTTATGCACATCAGGTGCCAATTATTGCAGATAAACACTGGTTTTGTGCGATCTTGGGGTTACTGAGATTCTCCCCCATGACCCTTGGGTTCAGACACCTGTTTCATCACACAAGGCTGGTGTATATTTGGGACAACAGACACTTGATGGAAATGATTTATATCTTAGATGCTTCCAACCTTGAAAATTTACTTCTTCATTAAAAAAAATACATTTCTTCAGCTGTGTAAACACGCATTTCTTTTAATTTGTTTGTTCGACTTGCTATTTGAAGGCTGCCTCCCATGTTAGTATTGTTCATGCCGGTAAACGAATCGGCTTAAATGCATTAGAAATTTCTTTGGACGCCCCCCAAAAAGAATATAGATATATATATATATATATATATATATATATATATATATATATATATATATATATATATATATATATATATTCTTACCTTGAAAGGTAAATAAGATCAGAAAAGGAAAGCATAAATAAAGACAAGAGAATCAACCGCATGCTTTGGAATGAGTTCTGAATGACAATAATGTATTATTTTATTTCTACTGCTAAACGTAAGTTTCCGAATATCGTGGCTTACATAATTTCCCTCGGACGTTATCTTGCGTGTGATCTGGTACATGTGAGATGTAAGATGTGGAACATATGAGATGTGTTGTGGTCTTGTGCATATGAGACGTTTTGGGATCTTGTACATATATGAGAAGATCAATATAAAGAGAAAAAAATAACAGCACAAACTTATAATCAATTTTTGCTTTTGTTTCAGTGTATTCCGCCACGGTATAGCGAAGTACCGAATTACTGGAATACAATAAGGTTTTACCTATATCATATTAGTATTGAAACTCTTATGATATCCAGTATATCAGTACATAGATTTCCCATGGTGCAACCGGAAATTTGTGGCAAAAAAAGTCGAAGCTTTCCAATCAGATAATCTGATATCGATTTATAACCTTTCACTTTGTCAAAATCATTACACACCAGTCAGATATTTTGGAATAAGCAAAACTTATTTATTTTTACGTAAACAAATTGTACAGTGTTCGAAAAAATTCAAGATGTTTACATTATAATAACATATGGTTTCCTTGACGTTGTAATCTCGTAAAACCAGATCTTTCGTGTGTCTGTATGACGTGATAATCTCGTTAAACTAGATCTTTCGTGTGCCTGTATGAGATCTCTGCCAGAGTTTCTGGAATTAAAAATAAAGACAACATTTTGGGATAAAAACACAATTTGTCTCCTTGTGACGCAAGAACGAGGATTTCCCAAAATCTAGAACAATGATTAGATTGGATAAGATGAGATGATGTGATAGGTAACTATAATCATAAGACGACGTCATGTGATATTGAAACATTGAGAGACTGTCAGAAAATAATTGACACACGCCTCCTGCATCGGCTTCTCTATAAAATATGATGTTCATTATCTGACAATACAATTTTAGCATTATTTATTTCAGAATTATGTTTTGTATGAGGTACTTGCCTTTGTCGTTTCGTTTCGACATAGTATGAATGCTTTATATCGATAAAAAAAAGATCAATGAAACATCTTTTATCAGAGCCCCGTATTGTGAGGATCTCACGCACTCACACAGGGACGTCATTTCAATGTTGTTGTTTTGTTGTTTTTTTTTTCGGGGGTTGGGGTGGTGGGGCAGGCAGAACATGACAAAACATGGCGGCCTTGCTAATTTTCGTATATAGGCTACAACAATTTTATTGCACATAAAATCACATCACAATTAGTATTTGCAGTTTTTTAGAACACTTTTTCCTCTTTCATTTTAGTGGTGATAGAAGAGTTATATTGATGCATTTTTGGTATGAATTTAAAGCTAATTATTCATTCTTGAGAATATGAGCTCAGAGAGTGGTTGTCTGTATTTCGACGACAGTGTACAATCAGTAATAAAACCTTGGTGGTGATATGGAAGTGAAATATGTGTTCTGTTTACATGCTGCTCTGTTTATAGTGCAACCTCTCAAAAAAATGCCGGTCAAACTTTGACAAGAACTTCGCCGTGAAGTCATCTTTGGAGGTATTTAAGATTAGCATATGATTTGTATTGATTGTCAAACAGTGGAAAGGCCAGTACTGAGAAATATGTGTAGAGAACAGAATGTAAAATTAATGGAGATATATGTCCACATGCGAATTGGGCAAATTACGTCACATATCTCACGGATTCACGCGAGAGTCTGGCTAAACAGGACTGTTATTACACCTTACAACGTTTAGCATGGCAATATATCACCACGGTATTTAGCAGTGTCAATCGATTACTTCATAAGAATCACTCTCGTCTTAGGCTTGACCCATTTCTTCTGATTATTATTATTTCCTCTTCATTGCTTTAGTAGTAGTAGTAGTAGTAGTAGTAGTAGTAGTAGTAGTAGTAGTATTAAGGGGCCCCGAGTGACCAAGTGGTCTAAAGCGCTGTCCGTTAACTGTCCGTTACGGATCACTGCCATCTCACCTCTGTCTGCGTGTGTTCGAGTCTCGGATTCGGCCAATGTAGATATGTGAGAAAGCTTGCCAGTAGCTTCTCGTGGGTCGGTGGTTCTTTCCATGTTTTTCCAGGTTCTTCCTCCACCATTAATACTGGCCGCCATTGTATAGCCTATATTGTGCTGAAAAATGTTTGTTTTTAAACCCTAAAAACAAACAAAACAGATTTCTTTTACTTAGCATACAGACCTGCAAGTTACTACGGTATTGCAGATGGCATCTTGTTTCAGACCAGTTTGTAAGGAGATAAGAAACCATCTTTAGATACCATTGTCGCTTGTCGGTGTCAATGTTAGAAAGCGCTTTTATCGAATTAATATGTTAGTACCTGTCTTAATATAGAAACTGTAGGCTCGATCAAGTTCCTTAATTTGTTTAGGTTTTTTTTCAGAAAAGATTGAACGTTGTATTGGCAAATAACACAATGAATAAAGAGGAAGTATTATCAATTAAAGAATTTATTTGTAAAGAAGGCGATTTAGTCAAATTGGTTATATTTACTCACTTCTTTCGCTTTTGTTTGTGTGTGCACATCTTATACCTAATCTGATTTAAGAAAAACAATATAAAATTAATAATCGAATACTGTGTGTATATATATATATATATATATATATATATATATATATATATATATATATATATATATATATATATATATATATATATATATATATATATATATATATATATATATTCATCCTGATTCTACTTCATTGATAGGTAGAATTGACTTTATTAAATAAACACTCATTTTTTATGTTTGGTAAAAAATACCATGTTATAATGCATTGTTTTCCGCCTTTTAAAACCATGGTACAGTGTTCAATCAGTAGTGTTATACTAAGTTTCTCAGAGATTTCATTGCTCTTTGTGGTGCTTTGGGTTTCCTCTGTGTACAAGATTAAGGTGGGTGTATTAATTTGTTATCATCAATCTGAAGAAATCAGCTGGTAAAACAGACAGTGTTGATAGATTAATTGTTTCCTGTTCCGCTACACGTTGCTTTTCTTCAATCTGTTCTTTCTACAAGCCGTTTTCATAAAGAGGGCCGTATTTAGTGGGTACATCAGCACGCTAAAGCGGTGATTTATGTACGACTATGGCTCATGGTGCTACAGTGTTACTGAAACCGGACTCAAGTCAGCACCTCAAGCCTTCAAAATTACATACTATTTTCCAAACGTGGAAACGTAATTGTAATACTTTCATTGTAAAAATGAATAGTAACTTATAAGATGTTTTATTTTTAAACAAGATCAACCAGTACATAAAATGAGATGTGCAATAAATAGAAGTCGTATCTGATATCTGAATGGGTATTGTTTCAGAAAAGGCTTATAAGAACGTATAACGTTAACTGACCGATATACGGGAAAATACATCTGTATTTATCTGATATGCTTAGCAGTGCCGTATGAACCCATGGCAGGACCCCTAGGCTTCGAGCTTCTTTGGGCCCCTCGACATCCACCCTCGAATGGCAGGGCTCCTAGGCTTCGAGCTTCTTTGGGCCCCTCGACATTCACCCGCGAATTTCGCGCTCTTTTAATTAATATAAACTTACCAAAAATGATTTTAAAAGGTGGAATTTAGCAGCAGTCTGATTGTTGTGAGATGGAGTAGGAATTTTGTTAAATGTGGAATTTTCGATTACGCAGCATTGCCATGGCATGGCTAAAGGTTGCATGGGCCCCTGCTCTTAGTGGGCCCCTAGGCTTCAGCCTAGTCAGCCTTATGGATAATACGACCATGATGCGTAGGATTCTGTGTTCTAAAAAAGATATCCCCTAAGACACCATTTATTAAAGCATACCAGTTGAAGAATTTGTTATGATGTGGTTTTACTGTCGCAAACAGTTTTACAGGTGACTCGTCTGCACAGTCTGCAAAACGGATATTTGCGACAGTAAAACCACATTATTATATGCTCAATTTTTTCTCCGTTAACTTTTCATTGTCAGAATCGCGCAATACCTAATCCTAATTGATTTCGCTTCGCACCGTTAAAGTTCCACCAATCCCAAAATGCATTATGTTTATAGTCACGTAAGATGTAAAGATGGCTGGATTGTTTGATTGACATTCGGAATGTCCTCGTCTGTTTCCAATACTTCCCATATTGAAATTTTCTTTGGCAGACGAACATTCGGCTATATATGCGAACAACAGTCTTAAAACGATATTTCTTCAAAATAACATTTGACAATATTTCAATAGTTAATTAAATACCTTCAGTTTAATTCATAATGGTAGTCGTGCAGCTTTGTAATGAAAACATTGAAGATGTCATTCTATTGAAATGAAGTGTCTGTAGCTTTTGATTGTGTTACTGTAAGTTGCCTATTAATTGTTGACGTTTTTGGTATATTGTGATGTAATAACAACCAAGGGCTTAAAGGCAGATCAGAATGGCCATTTAATTACATCCGTTTTTTTTTTCTTCTTCTTCCTATCATGTGATAAGAAATGTCGATTATCTTCCTAATTGTTCGACTGACTGATGCTTAACGGTATATGAACGCGTGAAATGTTATGTCGTAGCCAGGCAAAACAAGCAAAGTGCAATTCCCAGAAACTGTACGACTACCGATTCTTAATGTTCAAATAATCACTTGTCTGCACTGAGTCTCACGTGCTTTAATCATTTAACGATAATAAACAGAAAAAGTGAGATAATAAAAACATTTTACGAAAGGACCGTGGATCGATCTAATAAAATAAAGTTTCAACGCTGATAGTTGCCTCATCACGTAGGATTATATTTTGAAGAGAAATACAGTGATACGCGTCGAAAATAGTCCACTTGAAATTTTCATTTAAACGGCCACTCTGTGGTGGGTTTCTCAAAGGTCTGGCCAAATATTTTGTTCTTAATAAGACCGTTGTAGTACTAAACAAAACTATTTACACTTAGAATTTTACAAAGTGGTCAACGTTTTGTTCTTCTTCTCTAAAACCATGACAGGTGTAGTTTCTACGTGAATCGAAATCACATAATTCACATGCAACACCTGCGCTCTGTTCCGGAATGGACTGTCAGATCACGAAATATGGATTTCTATTTCTCTAAGATTACCAAGCGACGCTTATCGCACCGTTGTAATTTTGTCCGATGTCCTGTCTCACCTTGTCCCATTTTCGACAACGAAAGCCAATTAATCTGACGATTTGAAGAATGGTCAGTCAAATACCGTGTCAAAAATTCGATACAGGAGGAAAGATTGGTGTCGTAGCGCTGAGGTCTATACAAAGTACAGTTGTGTTTTATTCCGGTACGGACCACCCAAGTTTCAAGTTATTGTTCCCCGCATTCGTATTTACCCCATTAGCAAATAAAACTTTCTTTGAGCTTGGAAGAGAATTTAGACAACATGTTGAGGGCGATGGCAATTTCATTATTCAGTGGGCAAAACGATCAACAGGTTATCTAATTTAGAGCGACTCGTGCGTGATCTGCCTTTGGCACCGACAGTCGCGGTAGCTCGGTGCTTAATGCCTTTGACTCACGATGAGATGGGTGCGGGTTTGATTCCCAGCATTATATCATGATGTATCAGCTACCATATAATCTCGTAGATAAACCACCTTACTCTAATAGTCTCAGCACAGTGTAAACCAAATCTGCCATTTGGCACAAGATTGTCACGGGAACAAAAACTTTACCAAGATTAAGAGGAATTTTTTGGGGGGTGGTAGGGGGCTCAAATAAGTGTCGGGGGGGGGGAGGGTAAATCGAAAATTATTACTTCATTCTGGCAAGATTAGATTTTATAAGAAAGACCATTAGTCTAAATATAGACCTCTATAAAACAAATAGAAAGAGTCTGAATCAACAAATGTGTTTTTATTAACCGAATAAAAGAAGAGTCATTTATAACAAGAACGTTTAGGTGAACGAAATTAGATTAAAAATTAATTTGGAAAGAAGAAAGAAGAGAATCGGCAGAAGCAGTCTAATTGTATCACCAGCAGTCCGAAAATTGCATCATGACAGATTTACATTTAATCCAGGTAAATTGATAGATCCTATACATAAAACTGGGTCAATACTGAGGTCATATTGATGAACTTAGGTTCAGACTTTAAAAAATGCAAATCTGACGTATACATTAGAATCACGTGTAGAATCCGAATGTCTACTTCAATGCCATGGTTTCTAAGCATTTCTAATATATACAAATATAGATTTGGTTATCCGTGATCCTGTTTATTCCAACCATCGATGATCTGGAATATTTTCCTCTCTCACATCGAGATAGAATACTAGATGCCCACGGTATATACTTCTATCTAAATACAATCTTTAATCCATGTAATCAGATTACCCACTAAAATGTAAGAAGAATTATCGCAAGAACAGGAATGCCTTAGCACTTGATAGTCAAATAAGATGGTAATAGGTAACCTGACAACTGTAAATAGTCATGGTTTAACAGTCACACACTATGATAACTGTAAATAGTCACAGAACATAGTACTATATTAACATACTATGATAACTGTAAACTGTCAGAGAACATAGTACTGTATTAACACACTATGATAACTGTAAACTGTCAGAGAACATAGTACTGTATTAACACACTATGATAACTGTAAATAGTCACAGGGCATGGTGTTAGATTATTATTATTATTATTATTATTATTATTATTATTATTATTATTATTATTGTTGTTGTTGTTGTTGTTGTTATTGTTATTATTAGTAGCAGCATTATTATTGTTAGTAGTAGTAGTAGTAGTAGTAGTAGTATTACTGTTATTACTGTTGATGATGAATGTGATAATGATGATGATGATGATGATGATGATGATGATGATGATGATGATGATGATAATGGTTTTGACTTTTACCAAGTCCCAATTTTTGTGTCAAAATATAAAAAGACAAACAAAATAAAGGATGACCATAAAATAATTTGAGAAAATAGTGTTCACCAAAATACTTTTGAGTGTTTTTAAGTCTTTTATATAGCAGTCTACGAAATACCGAAACATTCCTGACTGCATCTTTTCCGCTTGATTTTTATCCACTTAAATATATTATTACTTCGACATATTATGATATACCGATGCTACCCCCATAAAAGATATTGTATTTAGATTTCTCAGCTCGTCGGGGATTTCTTAGCATGGCAAATATGCCGATGTACTTGCATTTAAGTCGAATCCAGCTACACGCTGCAGTTTTTTATTATTATTATTAACGAGCAAACTAAAAAAAAAGACTCAGATGTGCCGGTGCATTATACAATGAAAGGTCAATGTCTATGTTGTTTGTAGTTGAGCTCAACTTATATGCTGGTATATACAGTAATTTGTATTTTGTTATTATTAATTAGCAAAAGAAACCAAATAGACCCTGATATGCCGGCCCATTATACAAAAGAAGGAACATGGACTGTGATGCTTGCTATCGAACTCGACTTATATACTGGTATAGACGGTAACAGGGTTACACACGGAATTTATGAACTTTATAGAGGAGTTGCATGTTTTGCCTTTCATTTTCAGGTATAGTTATGTCATTGGTAATGCGATTATAATACTGTTTAATTGTCTTATCTTTGGACAACACCCTTACTTAACCCAGTTGGTAGAGGTCAAATGATGGTCGACGCCAGTCCTCAGAGAATAATGCTTTCTATTGGCCCTGATAATTACAGGTCTCATTGATTTGTAAGGTTCAAAAAATGTCAATGGATATGCCGAAAGTCGACAACGTTAATGACAGGTTTAACTTATCTATTGGCAGACGACACGATAAGCCAGTGGTGATACAAAATCTATAGCTACACGCACGTGCCAAAATTAACCTTGATCACGTCACACTATGCATGAGATATCGTCCAAGGTGAAAACATATATATATATATATATATATATATATATATATATATATATATATATATATATATATATATATATATATATATATATATATATATATATATATATATATATATATATATATATATATATATATATATATATATATATATATATATATATATATATATATATATATATATATATATATATATATATATATATATATATATTGTAGGACGAACTTTCGGACCCATAGGGCTAAGCCTTTTATTGTTCCTAGACTGTATGCTTGAAATTCAACCATATCTTTCACTTTGACAAAACATGATTTTCCTCGGCGACTTGACAATTTCTAGTATTTGTTGTTGTTGTTGTTGTTGTTGTTGTTCTTGTTGTTACAGAGGTTTTAGTATTCAAACGCTTCATCATCCTACATAAGACGTTTAAAGCTGGACTTTGGTCGCGAATGGCAAAAAAATGGTTTCGTGCAACCACGGCCTGTTTTGAGACAAAAGAAAATTCAATTCTTCGGCACCAGCTTGTTTTGCTAAATTATATATCAAGTTTTAAAAAGAATGAGTTACATTGGCGAAACGTTTTTTCTTTCCTATTTCCTTTTTCAAGCTCCCCTGTGGACTTGGGGTGTTGAGTAGGCTTGGGATTGGTGAATCTCACGCATGTGCAAAAAGGCGACTAATGTGGGAAGTTTCTAGAAATCTTCCAAATGAGCAGGTCGTAGACCTTTTCAGTGTATGCGATCTGTAAAAATAATAATAAAAAAAAAAAACAAAGAGAAAGTTAAGATCATGCCCTGTTGAAAGTTTGCTTTATTTGCCGTTCTTTATGGTTTTATATAAATCTGAGTTTTTATGTAGCATTTTACCTTTTACCATTTGTATCATTGTGCATAGTAGTTGGAGGGGTTTATCTTCATGGAGACTCTTTGGCATCGTTTTCACCTGCATAATTAGGTACTATCTAGTTTTAGCTCAGCACTATATAGCCATTATTGTGTTGATATGCTTGTTGACCGTATACATACATACATACATACATACATACATACATACATACATACATACATACATACATACATACATACATACATACATACATACATACATACGTACGTACATACAAGGGAGATAATTCATCTGATGATTCCGATACGTATGGTTTCAGCTTATAATCCATCGGGAATACGATTTGCCTGAAACAAGTGCTCCCAACCTAGTTTCTTTTCAAGAACGGGATCCAGGTGTTTTCATTCTTTGCACCTGTAATAGGCAGGTGTGAGATTGCCGGTTACAGAAGCTCAATTGTTACAGATGCTGTTGATAAAAGTGGTTAAGTCGGCTTCTGTTAACACCTGTGAGGTAAACAAAATGCCTACTAACCCACACAAATAAAGGAAATTACGGGTAAACACTTTTATTCTCTACGGCATTCGTTAGATTCGGTTTATCGGAGAGACTGCCTGGCAAATGAAAACATGCCGTTATCGAACTTTGTAGCTGCAGCGGTGCCATGAATGCGTTGAATGTATGACCTTAGATATGCACTGTTTTATTTTCGCGTTACGAGTTATGAGGAAAGGGAAAAGTTCTTATTGTGTTTTGCCTGTATAGGCTCCGGACATCTTATGTCAGCCAGCTGTAACATTTTAATTTAATTGCCAATAAAGTACATCAATACGTTTGATGCAAAGGTATCGTAGTTTAATGTTTATCTACAGTTCATCTGAAAACAATAAAAAGCTTTTCCGAGTCGTTAATATATCATATCTTTATTTCCGGCTGCAATTTGGTATCACAAGTTGCATTATTTCGTTTGATTATTATTTTGGTTTTTAAAGTAAAAGATCTAAAACAGCTATGGCAACAGCAACAACAATATCAGAATCAGCATCATGGGTGACATTAGCAACATCAAAGACAGTAACAACTATAAGACAAGAATAAAACAGACAGCGTGATATGTCACACACATTACAAGCATTTCATTATAAATACGGATCCAAATATTACTGGGAAAAGTCCAATAATTATTTACACAAGCTAAAAATGTCCTTATTGATGAATTTATTAATTTTCATTTCTTTTCACTGTAAAACACACTACGAAGTAATGTATTGTAATGTATTTGCACAATTATGATTTTTTACATCCATTTTCGTTTATTTCATTCATTGTTGCATCTTGTTTCGTTTTTCAAAAGCTTTTTAAAAAATAATATTAACGGAGTCACTTTTATAATTGTTGTTGTTGCTGTTGTTGGGTCGAACGCCATTTTTTCAGCACATCATAGGCTATACATGACGGCTAGTATTATTGGTGGAGGAAGAACCTGGAAAAAAACCCAGAAAGAACCACCGACCCACGAGAAGCTACTGGCAAGCTTTCTCACATAACTACATTAGCCGAATCTTAGACTCGAACCCACGCAGACAGAGGTGAGATGGCAGTGATCCGTAACGGAAAGTGCCCCTCCACTTTTAAAGTAATTATCTCCTTCATTTCGTCATCATCCGGATACAGTACCAGTCTTGCTCAAACCGACATATTTGCCTGACTCCTTGAGATCTCTGCCAAAGGAAGATCTTGTGCCTTTAAGCACCAGAAAGAGGCTTCCCCAGAATATGGGAAAAGGATTTTATTGTCTGAAGTGATGAAATGACTTAATAAGTCATTGTAAATCATTAATATGATTACAGGACGTGACGTTCTCATAAGCACATATAGTTTCATTGGTTAATTATATACGTATTCCTGCGTAGGCGACTGATATTTTGTTTTATCATTTTAAGTTCGTACTGCTTGAAAGTTTGCAGAAAGTATGCCAACAAATGCTTTGAGAAATGTCTTTGTTGTTCCAATTTAACAAAGTTTGATCGAAGTACCGTCTATCGGTAACAGTGAACAACAAAACATTTTACCATACCACCGTCAAACGTAAACCTTTGGGAGCAATAAGAGAATCTTGTTGAACTAAAGTTGTGTTCGATGTTATCCGTGATATTAACAAATATCGATATTGATCTCATATCGATAATCGCTTTTTTGTGGTACTTTTTCCTAGGGTCTACGCAGATTAAGTTGTTAACACACAACTGAAGTACATTTGCTTCATGCTTTTGATACAAATTTACACGAAACGCTTCACGTCGATTATATTATTCATAGTTTCTGAGCTGTATTTAAAGTAATTCGGATATTATCGAGTTTATATTAGAAGGCATGACTATGGATAAGATCAAAGCAAACAGTTTCTCAACTACTGGAATCACCGCTTTGATCCTTATGTCTAAATCATGGACCAAACAAAGTCGTGCTGTATTCAACATGAAATACTCAATGTTTAGAAGACTGAGAGTAAAACATATATTAAAAAACGTAACAGAATACATGTTTAGGCGTACTTATTACTTCCCTGTTAACGTGGAATGTAATGAATATTATGCGTTTTATTTAATTGTCACCGGACGGTTGGAAAATGGATAAAAAGTGAACTGCTGCGTGTGTGCGTGTGTGTGTGTTTCAGTCAGGTTTGAAATTATAAATAAATGAATTAAATGACTACGTTTTTGTGCATTTCCTTGCGAATTCTGTAGTGACTCGTGTTATTTAACTAGCATAGCGATGCCAGGTTAAGGTCATAACATCTGATTTGTCACTTGATCATGTTAACTGGCTGTATAGGCATTTGACTTAACACAACTAGCACCGGTCACCCCCGATTTCACCCCATATCACTCCCCCACCCCTAACGCTTACCATAACATTGAAATTCTATATGTTGTGCTATGACGTAAGTATACGTAACGTTAAGAAACAAACCATTAAAAAAAAAATACTGTATTTGTATTTCATTGAACTTGACCATTTGACCATCACCAAAAAATGGTCACCACGTGGTTTAGGTTAAGTGAATTTCAGCTTTACGATTGAGGAGGATTTACCGTAACTGACAGACAGACGGACATACTAAGGGTACGAAAATATCTTGGACGCTAGGCACTTTTTCCAAAATAAGTGTAGTAATAAAATACATGGATCTCGTTTGAACGCATGAGTAAAGAAATTTTCAGCATGAGATAGGGTTAGGTTAATACTCAGCTTGAACAGCAATTATTAAAATATTGTTCAGTCATTCATTCGTTCGTTCATTCATTCATTAGCCATATGCCGATCTATCATTAATAATACCTTTCTTCGATACAAGACCTGAACTGAGTGTGTAAAATAAATGGTATCCGTTACGCTGAAATTCTGCTCTTGATATAATTGTATTAATAAGCCGTCTGGCAATCGATACATTTGAAATATGACATGTAACTCTAATTTCCCAATACATCATCTGATGATCGTAAGGTAGAAAAGAGAGGAAACAAAACCGATCAGTGACAGACGGATATTCGGAAGAAATTAACCTTTTACCATATTACGATAGTCTGAATCGTTACACTCCCGATAAAACCTGCTACATTTCCACATTAATCCTATCACGCACACACATCTCTCTCTCTCTCTCTCTCTCTCTCTCTCTCTCTCTCTCTCTCTCTCTCTCTCTCTCTCTCTCTCTCTCTCTCTCTCTCTCTCTCTCTCTCTCAATACATAAAGAAAGATTTGGAGATATAGTTAATAGACCAAGAAGGTTTGTTAGAATGACAACAAATTAAGCGTAACTTGTATCCAATCTGCCATGAGAAATCCTTCATCATTAGTCATTTGTCGTCATCTAAATCATTAATGTGTCTTCATCTAGATCGTTATGACTTGTCGGATCGTATTTTCGACAAGGTTTCGTAGTTCAAGGTTTCGTAGTTCAAAGTTTCGTAGTTCAAGGTTTCGTAGTTCTAGGGGGTATCTTATGGACAGATTTTAACATTAACAATATTGAACCTTTTGCAACAGTTGTTTAATGAATGTTTATCAATTTTAAACGAAAGGTGTGATATAGTTTCAACTGGACATTGTTATAGCAATAACTATATAAATACTGACATAAAAACCAAGACAATAAATAAATCAAAATCAAGCCAACAAAATAAACAAAAATGCACATAACGATAAAAAATTTAAACATAACCCAAAAAATTAGGGGTTCGTTTTCTGGCGAGACAATTTCACCAGCATAGCTCAATATTTTTTTTATATAGCAAACAGTTTCAGCATTCCGTACTTTAAATGTGAATCAGTGGGGTAAAACATGACAAAAACATTAAGACCAATCTCTCGACATTGTGTGCAAGCACTCAAGACGGCGTTCTTTGGCATTCATAATGTTTTTCCTGACCTCTCCGAAGGCATTGTTTAACGAGAATACACCTACTGCTCTTGGAATTGCTATCTATCAATGTCCACCCCGCACGAGCTTGGTAAGGCGCGCTCAACGCCACCTGGTGGGTGGCTGCCAGGATCCTAGGTAACGGGATACAGATAGTTTCCGAACACCATGATTCTCGTCATGTGTGGTCTTGAACTATTGCCGTGAAATATTCATCAGTGCAGACTTTTCTTTCGAAATAAATAGCATTTTAACAGTATGGTTAGATTTAATACAGATAAATGACACGTTATGAATTAGATTCGTGTTCAAATTGATAGGTTTTATCAACCGATAGGATATCCATCGAAGCTGCAATTTTGACGTTAGGCCAGAGGAAACTAGTAAATTAAGGCTGATAATACCACCTGCAGCTGGTTAAGATCTGGAAATATTACAAAAGTACACAGCACAATGATTTTATTTTCATCTTGGAGAAACGAAATGCTTATGTCTAAAAAGCTAAAACAGCTAGCATTTTTTAATCTAGTAAAACAAAAAAATAAATTGGCAACAATTCTAACGACCCGCTAAAACTTCTCTTGGCACATGGAAGAAATATTTCACTGAAATTATTTAAGAAAAACATTTCTTGTAGATGTGCGACATTCCCTAAATATAAATTAGTTATCGTTGCTTAAAGGAGAATATAGTCTAATACGATGAAACTAGAAAGAGTTCCATCCTGTATATACATTCTTATAGACGCAATGGAGCTATGTTATCAGTACCCTCTTTAACTGAAAAGGTGAGTTTTTCTATTATATGTTGCTTTTTTTTAAAAAAAAAAATACAACAGAAAACGGCTATAATCGTTCATGTCTTGACTGGTTATGTAAGAGTACGACTGGATTATTACGAATGCATGATACTTTGCATTTGGACTGTTTTACATTAAACACTGGTCAATCGATGACACTGGCCAGAGACTACGCTGGTCAAAGACAATGCATATAAATGTGTCTTACCTCTTAGGATAATCTAAGTTTGATAAAATCTCAATGGTCGTTGCATTCAAATTTAAGGTTCCCTGCTTATTCAAAGTCGATACTTCACAGAGAGGTAAAGCTCTGAGCCACTAATTAGCAATACTTACAGTTTAATTATTAAGTACACAAAAGTCTGAAATTTAAACTAATAACAATTAAATAAAATTCAATAGTCAAATAATATTAATTCCTCAATCCCTCTTCTTCATCTCGACCAAATGAAAGCCTATTGCATCACTTGATTTATAGTTTAAGCGTTTCCACCTGCTATTGCTTCCTACTCATCTGTATCTCTCCTATCCCACCAGTTCCTTCTCGACTTCCAACTTTCCCCTAACTCCTTCTCCTCCTTGACTGCTCCATCTCCAATGTCTCCACCTCGACTCCATTTCCAACTAGCTTCGATTCACAATCGACTTTTCCACTAGTATTTATTGGGTCTCTCTCCTAGAGACTCGGGACTAAACTATACCAGAAGTCTGTCTTCTAAACGTTTCCTTTAGAAAGCGTTGTCTTTCTTAAACATTCCTAAGTTTCCCAGCCAAATTATGAGTGGCTTTCCCAGATTATTGCTTGATAACGTTCCACCACGATGTTTGGGCAATTACTAAGTTCCTAGCTCGAAAGTACTAAATTAAATTCGAATTGAAATGGTGACAACACACTCTCTCAATAGCTATTGGATAACGATTCTACCCTGTTCTTTTCAACTTAGCAGGCAATGAACCCCGGCCGTCTGTCAACGTGGTGAGATTTACAAAGCCTATAAGGGTCCTTTGTTCTTGAATAAAGCTTTCAACGTTCACCTGCGACTTTTCACTCCCAAACAACCTTTACGAAGAGGATCAACTATACATGGCTTGTAATAATTTCTTTGTTCCTCTGACTTATATATAATACATGTTTGGTGTATGTTTCAGATTTCAACAGAAATGGCAAAGAAGCTATCACACCTACCATCATTTATCTTTCTTAAATATCGTTGTTACAGTACACATAAAGTGTCCTTACACTTTCCCACTGCTCTTGATGGTATCTCCTAAAGTACACCCAACTACACAGTATACATTGATATGGTGTACATGTGTAATCAGGCCTGAGCTATAGTTTGCAGTTGGGTAATATACATAATTAATTTACGACCGACCGTTCATGTGGCCTAAGGGTTAGAGCGTCCACCTTGGATGCTGCAGGTCGCAAATTCGAACCCCGGCTGAGCCATACCAAACTCTTATAAATGTTTTAATAACTGTTGCTTCGCTCTGCGCTCAGCATTAGGAGTGTTAGGACTGGTCGGCCCGGTGCCAGGGTCATGTAACTAGATGGTACAGCATACGGTATGTCTGCGGTATGATGCCCCAGTGCTAGACATCACTATAAATGGCCAGACTAAACATATTGTAGCGATATGAATGATCTGTTATTTAAAGCTACGCTAAAAATCCAAATCACACACTCATTTACAGCCCATGATGTTACTGTCATTTAGAAAAGTAAAGACAATCCACATACTGGCAGAATCCACTCTTGAAGAGAAGCTGATTGAAAGGTACACTTGGTGAAAGAATTACATCTTTCGAAAGGGAATTCCTAGGGTGACGTTTACTAAACTATATTCCACATACCCTCCACGAGCACAAGTGAAATACGATCAATACACTGTGCGTTCTGTATGTGTGAACATCCTTTTCAGAGTTATATCTAGGGGACTTAAGAGTTCAGAAGGAGGAAACTTACCGAAAATTACGGTTTCATTGGTCATCTTACGGAAACACTGTCAGACTTAACGACGTTCTCCTAGACAAAAATACACTTTCTTTTGAAGAACCAAACATAATGTTGTCACGGACAAAGGAGGAACTTAGACTCACATCCTGTGCATAGGTACAACCAAGCGTATTAATATGCTCAAGCACACCATACCCAGAGCCAAGAATTTTCTTTAAATTCGATCAACGTTAAGAAGGAAAAATGGATAGCCAATTTAGAAATGTGACCATTCAAGGCGTTGAGAGTCCTGTCCAAGAAAGGTATACGGAGACAGATCATGTGTTCATAATCAGGTCAGATGAGGACGATGACAAACACTGACCAATCTATGTTGTGCCATGAGTTGTATGCTATCCGAACGAGGTCGGATCATAGGAAGAGTTAAACGATAAGCAAATCAAGTATACAAGACGACGCAAAGGTTAATTTGTTTTGTTTGGAGGAGACAAATGAACAGTCAGAACTTTTTAAAAATCTATGTTGACATGAAATTATATATCAGATATTGCACACAAGAAACAAATGATGGGGATAAATATAATCGACTTCTGTTTTTCTTATACAATCCAATATTCCTAACAATTTTGAACTGATATCATATTTTGTAGGTAAGTAAAATTGTTATCAGCTCCACCGTCTCCATAACGGAAAATAAATAAATTAATAAACTAATTTGCAGATATTTGTTTATAGGTATTGGTTCTGTGATAAATTTAGAGTTACATCAGTTGTGATACCAGTAATTTATATTACTTTAGCATGTTGACTTCGATTCAGACAATTCAAGTGTCCTTCCTAAATTGATTCTTTTCGATAAATCAATTACATTTCAGCAGTTTTATTTATATACTAACGATCGTAAAATGGTGTACAGGCTGCAAAAAGTCTTGTGAAAGATACGTAAATCAGCATTTTGACGATTACATTACGAATTAAGTTGATAAATTGAAAAAGTTGGAATTTGTCGAATTTTTTTTATCTCATGCAATTTTGCGAGCTAGATTACTAAGATATACAAAGAAAAGCTACTCTGCAAAACCAGTTTGATAACAGGAACAAGTATGATCAAAGAAACACAGTTACTGTAAAAAAAACTATATACATGAAATAATTAGAGACTAATTAGAGACTTACACACCCAAACGTTTAGTTATTACACTAATATTCTAGAAGGAAACAAACATAAAAAAGAGAAAAAATAATAATAAAAAAAAAAGATTTTCATTAGAGAACTAATTTCCGTCATCATTATCGACGTCGTTGTACTTGGATGGATACATAAATTTATATGTAGTGAAATTTCACATACGTAAGCTTCGGTATTCCAATTAGATAGATTTTATGTAAATATCTTTAGCCATTTACAATTGTTGGCAGATGGTTTGTGTATTTCAGTTGGATGAGACCGTGGCTGCTGAAAGAGATAGGAAGAGAGTTCGATACATCTTATTTACAAAACAGACCTCTTCAGAACAGGACTCATCTATATGTATTATCCTTGTGTTCGAAGTAGCTATATTAGAATTAGACATGTGGTTGAAACTTGTGGTAGAAAGAGATTCTCTCAATATTAGACATGTGGTTGAAAGAGCTTTTTTTTTTTTTTTTAAAAATCCGCTCCACTCTATTTGTGTCATGTTAAAATTACATACCAATAGCTCTTGTCATGAAACCGCCATTTTGATACTTTTTGGTAGTATATGTAGTATTAAGCAGCCGATATGTAAAATGTAAAGACTATCACAAATCTGTCTGTCTGTCTGTCTGCACGCACGCACGCACGCACACACGCACGCACGCACGTACGTATGTTTGTATGTATGTATGTATGTATGTATGTATGTATGTATGTATGTATGTATGTATGTATGTATGTATGTATAATCAAATTGTTGTGACTATTTTTAATGATTGTTATAAATTTCAGCACTTTTGTAGCAACATTCTTTTACTGCTGCGTAAAGCTCGCTGCAAAACTGTATCGGAATCATTCTTAACATTCATTACTGATAGTCTCAGAAATAGCTAATTTTTTTGAGTTACCAAACAATCTGCATTCAAATCGTAAAATATTGCTGTTTTCTATTTGAAATTAGCAAAAACAGAAATAACCGCTGATAAGATAAATTATAACACTGCATTTGTGTCTTAACTGAAATAATACATTTATTTGTATGTTATCAACTTTTTATGCTTTTTATTTTCACTGCGTATGAAGTTGAGGTTATCTGAGATAGTCATTCATTTGGCTCATACGTGAGATATACATTATCAAAGTCATCGTTGATTTCATGATTAGATATGAGAAATAGTATTTGACCCGCCATTTTAATTTCTCCTTTACAATGTAACCAATTTGTGACGGCGTAGTCGAAGAGAAACGAAAACGGGATTAAGCATCCGTATCACGTGCAATGTCAAAGCTGTTCCGCCGTTATGAAACAGAATACCAAATGCAATATTTGAATCAAAGGGTTAGATTAGAACAATAAATATAGTTGTTTATACTAAAGTCCATCAGATAACAACCATGTTATAGATAGAAAGTTTTAAATTAACACTTTGGAAGAATCAGAAGTATTATCGTAATCTAAGATCACTCGACTCAGATTGAAAACGGTAATGGTTTATCTTGGATAAATTTGGCACGCGCTTCTTTGATTTCTCATCCGGGACATCCTGTGAAACCGAGCTGCCCGCAGCAGAGACCTAAAACTACGGTATCAATCGCATGATCACTTCCTCTGCCATTTGTACAAAGACCCTAGTTTAAAAGAAAAACTGGGCCCGGTTACGCAAAACATCTCAAATTCACCTCTTCAAAGTGTAACTGAACTATTTTCTTAGCGCTTTGTGTTTCATACCGAAATTCGCACCTACCTTTTGTTGACTATCTATACATGACTACAGTTCTGTTATACTGAATTCCTTTGAACAGATCTCCATTTATTTCCTTAGGAAAATTGGTAGAATTCCACATCTCTTTTATGATTTTTTTTCAATAATATGTTTTAAAGTATTTTTTGACATTGGAGAGTTATTTATTTTTCCCATCTTGTCCCTTAGTACCTAATACTTCATAGATATTCTAAAATCATTAAGACCATTTACATGGCTATATAATAATAAAATGTCTCAGTAGAAAATTGTAATGAAACTGGAGTGTAGTTAAACATGAATTCAAGTATTTTAAAAATTGTGCATTTTTTGTGCTTCATCTGTTATTGTAGGGGGTGAGGTAGTGGTTTGCTTTTGGGGTGATTTTCAAACGGGATACGAAAATATTAAAATTTAAAATAGATAAATTCAGAAAAAAAACTTTAGTATTATGTGTACATTAGTAAATTAATGTGCTCGTGAAAATTAAAGTAAATATGTCTCAAATACCCTGTAAATTCAAATTCAGAAAGATTGTTATGAAATATAATTTCACATGCATACATACATACATACATACATACATACATACATACATACATACATACATACATACATACATACATACATACATACATACATACATACATACATACATATTTTCTTTTGTACGCTATAAGATGAAAATATAGCCATCCACTCCTTATGGGAGACTGCAGCTTTAATTAACAGCGAATAGCCAGTGTTCTGCTGAAGTGCCGTTAAAGCCTAATACATACATATGGGAATGGAAAGTTTCGTACTTTCCGTGTCTGACGTTAGATCTGTTTATCACGTATCGATGATTCGCAAGATAAACTTTCAGAAATGTATGCCACACTATCGCTGACATTAACCAGTTTTAAAACATCATTTCCCTGGGATTTTGAGACATCTAGCATGTGTTTTATTTCACCAGATTTTTTTAAAAATTATATATCTAATCATAGTAACATTAACTTTGGCATTCGAGTGAGTTCACTATAGTCGTAATCCAAAGGTCGGATGCCTCGGCGTGTCCTCGGGAAAAGCGCATAGCTCCCATTTCCTCGGCTTGATATAACCAATGATATGTTAAATTGATATTAAACCCCAACCCCCACCCAAAGGAAAAAGAAAACAAACCAAAATTCAAGAATGTGTTAAAGATTAACAAGATTTCAAGTTGCATCATGCCCGAATATGTACAGGCAGATAAAATGTATCTGTAGAATCTCGATACATGAATAGCTTTCAGTCACTAAATTGGTTACTTTTCGTGAGGCTTTGCTGACTTTTAACTGGAAACATAAGTAGGTCAGGTAATGGCATAATTCGTGTTATCAGTGATCAATGTATTTGATGTTCTGAATAAATACATCATAATAATCTCTAACATTTCCAGATCACATATTTATCTATATTTTTAAGATATAAGTGTTCTTATCAAACTAAATTATTAAATTGAGATGAAATTCTTTGGAAGCTATCTGTGAACGATTTTGTTCTTGCTCTTAAGTGATCAACTATGTTACCACACCTTGCTTCTCTTATAGAAATCTGGTCATGGATGTTGTTTTCTTTCCGACCCAAAACATCGAGACAAAAATGATGTACCTGTTTTTGTAGCTATGACAAAGTTGAAAGCAACGTAGATGGATGTGCCACCTCTAGAATGTTTAATATGAAGATTTTTTTTTATTTAACATAAACATCCTTGTTTATTCGATTTTTAACGTAGCTTATATAAAAATTAAGCCATATTGCTACGATGCCTGCAGTGTGACAGTTTATAGTGATGCCAAGCACTGTGGCATCATGCCGCAGACATGTAGCATCATGTCCCACCCAGTCACATTATCCTGGCACAAGGCCAACCAGTCCTAACACTAACCTCTTAATGTTGAGCGCCTATCGAGGCAGCTGTTAATACAATTTTTACAAGACTTTGATATGACTCAGCTGGGTTCGAACGATCAACCCGCGTCAGAGGCGGACGAGCTAACCATCAGGCCACCGAAAAGGTATATAGCAACAGCTATGGTCGTCTTCCAAATACTAATAATAAATCAATGTAACACGCTCTCAACACTTGTGGAACATACACTTGCTTTTCTTGGAGTTTTAAGCAGGGATCACACTGTTTAGGTCTATTGGTGGTCATATCGAAAGGGTGTTGTCCGGTAGATTTATTCACTGCAGTGAGAGGTAATGCTGAAATTGTAATAAGAGTATCGCACAATATAGAACAAGACATTTGTACATTGCATGTACATTGTGTACATTTTTTTGTACATTGTGTACATTTTTTATGCATTGTGTACATTTCTTTGCACATTATGTACATTTTTTTGTACAGTGTGTACCATGTTGTCTATCCGATGCTTAATAGGCATTTATTGAATAAAATTGGAGTGGAGATGAAAACTGAGTCTCTTGAACAATGCTGCTACAGTTGATATCATTTTTCTTCACTTTAAATTTCGGACTGGTTATTCTGGCGTCAGGATACATGGTGTGACACCATTCTACATGTCTAAGACATGATGCCCTTGTGTTAGATATCACTATAAACTGCCACACTGCAAGACATGGTATTGATATGACTGCAAAAATATTAATGTTACGTTAAAAACCATTTCACTCGCTCACTATAGGACACCTGGTACAAATGATATGGAAAAATGGGAACCAGCCTGGAAATGGCTGAACAACAAATATAGTAGATATGGATTTGGCTGACAACTCTTGGTTGATAATGTAAGCTATGTTTTAGGAAAAAGAATATTTTGAGAGCTTATTCTAGTTGTAAGTGAAATTTTTTTTTTAGAGAAATTGTTTTATTTATGGCATTTCAGTCCTTTAACAGTGTTGAGATGCTTGAAAAACATGCCACGGCCACCAAGTGCAGAGTATCAATGCAAAAGTGTTCTCGGTGGTATAGCAGTGTTAGGGACCAGATTCGCACCTCTAAAAGAGATCGCCGTAAAGCTGAGAGGATTTGGCTTTCAAACAGCCTCGCTCTTCATAAACAAATTAAGGAAGCAGCTAAGAAGAACGTCACATAGTCCATTTAGCCAAATTATCATACTGCAGTACTGAGATCACAGAAATGTACAGCTGAAACGAGCTTTTTGCGATAACTAACAAACTAATATCAAGGAACAAATGTACACCACTTCCAACAACCTTCTCTCCAGTAGACATGTTTGCAAATGTCTTCCGTGATAAGGCAGATACCATTAGAGATATGCTTGACATCACAATTTCAATTGACTCGTCGTCGCCATACAGATGCGATACAGAATTTCAGCGACAACCGTTAGCAGCATTTGAACCTGTTTCTATATATTTAGTATGGACAATCGTGATGAAGAGTGCACAAACATCATGGGAACTTGATCCAATTCCAACATCACTGCTGTTTGATTACTTAGATCCAGTATTGTCTTCACTAACTGATATTACCTCTATCATTTTTCAAAACTGCCATTGTAACGCCTCTGCTGAAGAAACAAACACTCGAACATAACAATGTTAAGAACTACTTTCCAATTTCTAATCTCTCGTTCTAGAAAAGGTTGTTCTAACCTAGCTTGTATCTCATCTGAATTCAAACAGTCCTTTTAGCAATGTACAGTCGGCATATTGCCTTTGCTGCAGTAATGAAGAAAAAAAAACTCTTCTAAAAGTAGTTAATGACATTCTCTCTGCTTTGGATAGTGGAAAGATTACAGTCCTCCCCCTCCTTGATTTGTTTGCAGGATTTGACACACTAGATCATGATATATTACTTCACCGTCTCCAGCATGTATTTGGCATTCACAATACAGCCTTACTATGGTTCAAGTCCTACTTAGTCAACAGGACAAAAATTGTATCAGAAAATGGAATACACTCCAGCACAGTTGATCTATGTTGTGGTGTACATTTGCCTGTTTTTGGACCTGTTTCTCTTCATTATATACACTCAGCCGCTCTCAAGTGTCATATATCGTCATTCAGTGTCTCACCAATTGTACGCTGATGACACCCAAATATACAAGTCTAGCCATCCAACTGAAGTTGATGCTACCATCCAAGGAGTAGATAAGTGCATTTATGATGTGAAATCATGGATGACATATAACAATCTGCAGATGAATGAAGATAAATCTGAGGCCATTTTGATCAAAACACACATCCTTTATCTTGAACTGAGACGCACCAGCTTTATTCGCATATATATTTCAGTTGATGCCACTAAAATACTTGCGTGTTCATTAGTAAATTCAAGACTGGAATACTGTAACTCAATTCTGTCTGGTTCGTATCAATGTCTACTCCAGAAACTTCAAACAGTTCAAATATAGTTGTTCAGGTCATCCTTAGATTATCACGATAACAGCACACCTCCCAGCTGCTATGTACACTACACTGGCTATCCGTTCTATCCAGAATCGAACACAAAATGTGTTCTCTTGGCTACTTATTACTGAAGGACGCCATTCCAACATACCTATTTGGCCTCACCTTTTTGTACACACCAGCAAGATATTTACGCTACTATTCTGACAATCGTTTACTCATTATTCCCACTATGAAAACGAAATCATATGGACAACGTTCTTTTGCATACTAAGCCCAGCAACGTAAAATGAATTGCCCACTGAAATTAGACACAAAGGCACTGAGATACCTTTCAACAGGGCACTTAAAACTCACCTTTTGCGACTGAACAAACTTAAAGACCTAATAATGTTTCCTACCTTATATATTTTATGCATTTTTTATGTTTTCTAAATTGCATGGTGTTTTCTTTTGTAGTTATATCATTATAAATGTTGCAAAGCGCTTTGAGTTTCTAAAGATTAGGCGCTATACAAAGTCCTCCTTATTATTATTCTTGAGTTTGGAACATTCGTTACTAAAATTAGCACCTGACTCTTTGGTGCGTACTTGAAAGCACATGTTTCAAACACAAACAGATCCAAAAAATGAAAAGGGTAATATCCTTTCCTCTACACAGGAGCTGACATTCAGGTTTAATGATAAATTAAAGTTTGATCATCAGCACCCCAAAAATGTAAGTTATTGGTTTTTTTAATATCATGGTGTTTGCATAAGTTTATTATGAGAACTGAATTAGTACTGTGACTCCTATATCTATAATCGTATCATAGCTAATTATCTTCAATCTGACAATTATTCAGAATTCACTAATCATGGAAAAAGACCACATGGAATATGTAGATACATTTTATGAAATAAAACATATATTCGTCTCTAGTCGTCTTCAGAATAAATTATCAATTAAAAAAGCGTCTGCATTGTAGTGGTTTGTGGTACCTATGTATGGAAACGAATCAGCAAATGTTGATTAGATGTGAAATAAGTAGATTTTAAGAATGGAATGCATACAGCCCAAACCAACGTGCAATTTTGTTTGCAAGTGCATGCTAAACGAGGCGTGTTCAAGGATGGACGATTGATTATGGGTGAGGTAAGGGCAGGCAGAAAATGAAAAAGTGGATGCCAGTCTGAACAACCTGCTTACTGCATCAGTAGCAGACCAAAAACAAGATAAGCGTGGATGGAGGAAAGGATGCAGACAGTAATGACTGTGACGTAAAACCACGTTTTCTTACACTGCAAATGCTTGAGAGAAATTTCGTCAATAAACAGGAAATATACTCTCAGTGTGTAACAAAATAACAAATACAAATTATGGTACTGAATTAAGAATATAATTTTCTGCTCATATAGGAATACTGTCTGACACACATTCCACTGTCTTCCTCATACGTGCATCTCATGTAGAGACTTTTTTGTGCCGTGCGTCCCTTTGTAGAACACTATATAGACTGGGTCAAGGGTAGTTTTTGTGTCGTGATCTTCTTTGTAGAACACTATATAGACTGGGTCAAGGGTAGTTTTTGTGTCGTGATCTTCTTTGTAGAACACTATATAGACTGGGTCAAGGGTAGTTTTTGTGTCGTGCATCCTTTGTAGAACACTATATAGACTGGGTCAAGGGTAGTTTTTGTGCCGTGCATCCCTTTGTAGAACACTATATAAACTGGGTCAAGGGTAGTTTTTGTGTCGTGATCCTCTTTGTAGAACACTATATAGACTGGGTCAAGGGTAGTTTTTGTGTCGTGATCCTCTTTGTAGAAACCTATATACTGGGTGAAGGCGAGTTTTATGTCGTGGATCACTCTGTAGAAAACTATTTAGATTGGGACAAGGACAGTATTCGTATCGTGTATCAATCTATAGAAAATTAAATAAGAGTTTTCGTATCGCTTTTTGGATACATCGGTATTCACTATTCATCCTTTGACAGATTATTTTAATGCTACACAAAATGCATTTACACTATACCAATTAGTCTCACCAGTTGTGAATTCTTTGATTTTCTAACAAGTGATCATATGCGTAATTTCATTCAGAACGCCTGAAAATGCATGCATATATATATATATATATATATATATATATATATATATATATATATATATATATATATATATATATATATATATATATATATATATATATATATATATATATATATATAATGTGTATTCTGAGTTATAACTTTTATATGTGGTGAGAAAATTTAGCGGTTTCGTCAGTGATATTACTGGTTGAAATTATACTTCTTAATTTTATATTTGCCTTTATACATGTGTGTGTGTGTGTGTGTGTGTGTGTATGTGTGTGTGTGTGTGTGTGTGTCTCGATGACTTTCATTGTCAAAATGTACTACAAGGAAGAAGTATATACCTGTCAATTTCGGTTTTCATTCATAAATCGTTGTAAATTTTATGTACCAGTATTTAAGTAGATGTTTCACGTTAAGTGACGGTTCTCGTAAACGTACTAATTCAAGAAAAAAAGTTCTCAATATTCTACCATAGATCATGGGTAAGTAAAGTTCATATACTAAAAAGGCTGTGTTTTGATCCTGGTTTACCTTTAAATAAGTCCATTTTTCGCCAAGCCCTGAATGACATCACCTGGCGCCATCGCGGATAATGTTCATGCCAAAAACGACTGACATTCGGATAAACATTGCAAATATAGTTGACCGACTATCTCTTTTAATATAAAGTCGTCTCAAATCTTATTGAATGAAAATCTGCAATTAAAGCCAAACAAATGGATTTTGTAAACTTTGATTTATACGATAATTATGTATTTACGCTGTTTATATTTCAACAGTTTAAGTCGATATTCATGTGGAGACGTCGTTATGTAAAGCTTATCTACATCAAGATGGTTTTTGCGTCGCGACTTTCACATTAGAACATTTCAAACGACAACAGTTTTGGGCCTCATTATTCGGTGTATGCGATAGTTCTGAACAATTCACACCACCTTCACTATTGTCAAATACTGGGGAGTCCCCTTTAACGTGCCGCTGAATTTGTCTCTTGCATGCCATGATGCACTTTTTGTAAATGATTAATATACATCAGCTACACGAATCTGTATTCAAGAGATTCAAGATATATGAAAGAGCTGGCTGGAGATACATGAAGTTCCGGTTTTCACCCCAAGAGGTTCCGCAGACAAACAACGTCATTCAGAGGCTTCGCATGCCAATATAATCAGGATGGTCGAAAGTAGTTCGACAATATAGAACTTACTGGCAACCTTGGCCCCAAAGAATTGAAACGTGGCTTTTGTCAATGAGTTTAAACCGTCATATAATATTATCTAAGAGCCTGTGTGTGGCTTCTTGGAAGTAAAAAAGAAAACAACATTAGAGTGCAAAAGAGATTATCTATACCGTAAAATGGATTCGTTTTGCTCGGGGCAGTGTCTTTCAGAGGCGTAGCTAGAGTGTTTGGAGAACGGGGACAAGATTCATATTTACGTCCCCCCCCCCCCCGATCAAATTATGAAACCCATTATTACACATACAACCTATTTCGAAGCCCATTTTTTTGCACCCATTAGTTTGGCGCCCGGGGACATATGCCCCCACCCCCACCCCCGTTACGCCACAGGTGTCTCTTCCTAGTCTTAAGCTATCGATATAGGTCTTAGAAATGAAGACAGATAAACCTGTAATGGGATAAATAAATATGTAGATGATTTCGATTGCTAGCTACACAGATACACCGAGTCCACGGATTTCAATACGGAGATACATTGAGTCTAATACAGGGATCCAAAGAATAAAAGCCGTCATTGATAACCGAGTGAATGAATATCATTCGATGAATTACCTTTTCAGGCTTACTCACCGTAAAATGCAACATAGATTAATCGTTTTTTAAAAGACAGTCGATCACCCTGACAGGAAGAAACGAACGTGAATCATCATATAACAACGAATTTAATCTATACCACGTGACAGTCTGAGTTATTCGTTGTTAAGTCATCGAAAAAGTCTGAAAAAGTTAACATGCTACCAAAAGATTTTTTTTTCAATTTTCGCCAGTCTTCAGCCTATGCTATGAATATTTTGTACTAGTTATTTTTTTCTCCTTTGAAATTATTATTTAAATCTGTATGATGCCTAATCGATCATTTTCGGTCGATAAAAACGTTCAGGAAAAACATTTTCATCTCCATGCAAAAAATGATATTGTTTGACATATTTCTATTTTTACCGGATCCTCGTCCTGATTTATGTAAGCATGTGCATATTTTGTTTTCATCTGAAGATGTACGTATCCAAGGCAACCAAAATTCATTTGACATCCTTTTAATACCAAATGTCCGAATTAGTTCTACAACATCTGTAAACACTATGATAAACTTTACGAATGTCCAGTAAATAGCCAAATTTATTCTATGTCGCTTGTGCACCTTATTATGAAAAAGAATAATGTCCAGCAACAGTCCGAATTAGTTCTACATCACTCGCATTTCTGATATGAAAAGGACGAATGTCCGCCATTTCATCGCGTTCTCGGATTACTTTACTTTTGAACAGCGCTGACATATAAACGAAGAGTTGCTGCCCCTGTTTATGGTCGATCTTATGTGCTAATTTGATTAAAATGAACTGGTTATACTAAAACTTAATGTCAGTATGGGAAAAGAAGACAAATAACACCATGATGAAAAAGGAAGAAGACTAGAATGATAACGATGACTATTAAGATGATGAAAAGAAGAAGCAAAAAGATGTTGACGATAATTAAGAAGAATAGGAAGACGAAAAAGAAACAAAAATGTAAAAAGACAACGAGAAAAAAATAAGTGATAGCGGTGACAGTGTTAATGACAATAATGATAATGGCGAAAAAGACGATGATTATGATAATGGTACAGATGATGACATGAGATATGATGCTGCTGAGGATGAGGAGGATTAAGAGTCAGGAAGATGACATGATGATGCGGTGGCAATGACGACAACGACGACGATGATGATTATGATGACTGATTGTTCATCAGACTGTTTAGGATATCTAGACCACCGATTTAATTGTCTCCTCATATTTTACTAAACCTTTGCGACAGAATGTAGTCAATTAAAAGTTCAAAATACAAGTATTATTTTGTCAGAAAGTAAAAAGATCGAAACACAAATTGAAATTACGTATTCTATAAAGCCTGATAAAATGTATGCAAATCGTTGTTGCCTTTATGGCTAAACGTTGTATATGTTCATCAGTGTTGGCCAGAATAGAATTATTCCCATTTTTAACAAATGCAAATTTAAGTAATTGTCTACTTTTCACAATAAACATGTTAGGAGAAGTCTATTTTTAATAAATATTTAAAACTGTGGCACAGTTTCTAGTTATCATAATAAAATACGATTTCTTGGAAACACTGATTCATGACTAAAGTGTAATTATAATATTCTTGATAGCTTTGATCTTCTGCAGCAAAACATAAAACATCAATCTGTTAACATGAAACAGTATTAAGCCCACTTTGTTATTACTCTTTACTGAAAATATTTTTTTTTGTTGTCATCGTGTACCGGCCGAACTCAAACAACATGCGATCACACGATTTGAAGTAAAACCCCAGAGACCAACCTAGTTTAAGATCTGTTTGACTTGTGAAGCAGAAACGTAAATCACAGCCAAGAGGTTACATTATTTGTCTCTTGCGAGGCTCTGCGAGAACGAGACTTCGCTGTCTCGGTGTCAAACCCAAATTCATTATTTTTTTCAGTGGCGTAGCGAGTGGGGGGAGGAGTGGGCATTAGCCCCGATCGCCGGTGGCTAGGGGACGCCAAATCGGCCCAAGGTATCAACATAACTGCGCAACAGAGGCAGCCGGGGGCGCAAATTTGGGTGCTTTGCCCTGGGCGCCAAATATCCTCGCTACGCCACTGATTTTTTCCCCACCCATTTGTTTATTATTGTATTTTACGAATGCTTCATGCAAAAATATCAATTTACTTTCATTCCAGCAATAATAAGTACTCTGACGTAATAACAATAATCGACCTAATAAGTCTGGGACATCATCTAACCCGCAAGCTACGGTACTTGTTAAATAGTATATTTTGAAATTCGTGATTCGCGTGTACGTGTCTCTTACAATAACACTCAGACAACGATACGAGATATCCATCACGAAACAAGAAAAGATTTACTGTTAGCCTACATGGGTAAGAAATGGATTAATGGAGTGAATAGGTATTTGGAGTTCGGGATGAGAAGAGGAGGAGGGGCTGTCAAAGCAAACTGCAAAGTGATTAATATGTTGGACAATTTAATTCCATGGCGATTTTGTTTAATAGGAACTAGAACGCATATAAGGTGTGGACGATTTAGGTTGTTGTTGTTGTTGGTGGCGGTGGTGGTGGTTTATATCCAATTTTCATCATAAGATATTCATGGGGTCAATATAATAGGTGGAAGAATGACCGGAGAAAACCCCGATAATAACCACCGACCCACTGGAAGCTACGGGTAAGCTTATCCCTATACCCCCCCCCAGTGATCGAACCTGAAACTCGAACCTAATGTTACGTGCTTAGGCTCGAATAAGCAGCAACATAGAAAGAAGTGAAAATAAGAAGCTTGTAAAAATTTAACAAACAATTTATTGAGTACAAATATTTTCATAAAAGAAAATATTTAAACTTACGGTTTTAGAGAATCAAGTCCAAAAATTAATCCAAAAAGAATTCACAATATAATCCACTAGTGGAATTGCAAGAGTCCTGATAATAAAATGTCCTAATAGTTCCCGGTTCTAATCTTGACGATGTAATCCAATATGGACAACGATGTCACGTGATGAAGTCAGTTTTAGTTTATAATAATCCAAATGAGCACAAGTAATTTCTAGATAAATAACACAATAAATTCCTCTTGATTCCAAACGAATTGAAATGATTTACACTCAAACAATAAAACACATATCTTTGTATTCCAAAGCCCAGACTAACTACTGAACTGTTCTCTCCCAAACAATAATTTAAATACCTGTTTTTACGTAAACAGGAAAAAGGTCACGACCTTCCAGAATCTCTCAGAACAATCTCACGTTCAAGAAATCACGCAAACATCGTATGACCCAACTAAATTAGAAAGATGCTTATACTTTACTCCATTTTGTCCTTGGAATCAACCAATCATTTTAAAACCTTGTTTACACTCTGAAGCAAGGTCAGAAATGAGGTCAACACCTGGTGTTTATTCGTAAAGTATATAGGTCATCCATTTCTAGACAATCTCTCCCAGCTAAAAAATTTTAAACCCAAAATGTCAAATTTGAATCTGACTAACAAAATTAAATGATTTAAATCAAATATACGTAGCACTTAAGCAGACAGGTGAGACGGCAGTGATCGGCAATGCCGCGAGGGCTTTAAACCACTCGGTCATCCAGAGCCCCACGTTTTAGGTAAAGTTACTTACTAAACGGTGTCTGCGTTCGCTGTATGGTAGGAAATGTCTGAATGATCTTAATACAAGTATGGTAAAAGTATTGCCGCCACTACTACAAGTTTATGTTATTGCTTGAATCTGTCTTCCTATTCGCTGTCAGAAAACGCTTTGAAAATGCATGTAGTTCATTCAAAAGGCTGCAAGAATCTATCTATACAAGCAAAGCAAACTTTTATTACAATATCGCAAACAACGATGTATCGATTATTGCAGTGAACATCGCATGATCGATCTGATCATTCCATGTTTTAAGACTTTCATTTAAATAGATGAAAAAAGGCATACAATCCGGATGGATAAAAAAATAGATAGATACCAATTTTTAAAGTTATTTGAGACCCTGACTAATTTTTTTTTTTTTAAAAATCTTAACCAGTAATACGTAGGGTCTTCAAAATATATTATAATACTGACTACGTATTGACTTTTTCACAATTTAAACCATAACCAACTAATAACAATATTACAAATTGCAAAGTTAAATTTACTTTCTCCTTTTCACAAGAAGATAATTTAGAGAAGTCTAATTTTCATAAAGTGTATATGCCATTTCTCATTAAGATCTTTTTTCACCTCACATGTTTAAGTAATATCATCATTGAGCACCTGTCGCACATTTTTCAATTATCATTTTTTTATTTTAAAAAAAAAACACAACCTTTTCTTGGAAATAACGTGTCGTGAATAAAATGTCATTACAATATTCATGTTAGCTTTGATCCTCTGAAGTATAAAATTAAAACATCAGCATGTTAACATGAAACCTGGATTAAGCCCGCTTTGTTCTTTCTGATAAACGACGTTTCATTTTCTTTTTCTTTTCTTTTTTTTTTGTCATCGGTTACTTTTGTCGGTATATACAAACGTTTGTAAACAAAAACGTCTTGTCCACCAGTGCACAGACAGCATGCAAAAACACGACTTGACAAATGTTGAAGTAAGGACGCCGGAAATAGGTGAAGAACAAGAAAGCCAAGTCTGCTTACTATATGAGCACTTGATTACATAAAGAGCGTATACCTTTACTTAAGGGTCAATTCTACGCGACGTATTGGCATTCCCCGAATGATAGGATATGTCTGAAGTTTCTGAGGACAAGTACTGTGCGTTAAAAGATGGCCTTCAATACTTATTATTCATCAACATTTGTACCATCATCTTAATTGCTATTAGACATACAGGATTCTCCACCGATACATCAGTTTGAATAAAGATGTAGTTCATTCAAAGAGATGTAAGTAACCGTAAACGGACAGCAATTTCCACTGATTACCATACCGCATAAAATGATCTATGAGTTATTGTTATGAAAAAACATTCCATTGTCACATCATGTCTTTCATATCAATCCATGTTGTATAATAAAGGAATATTGGCGGTTATATCGGACAGAACGGTTCAGAAAATTCTACGGAATAGTATTTCCTATCCAGTCGGGTTCTCGACACTTCTTGTAAAGAAAACTACAGCTTAACAGACTCTAATGGATTTTATGTAATCTTAACAACCAATCTCTGTGTGGGATTCGGATCTACTTAGTACTGGACTACCTATTACCTTTTAACCCTTGCTGGTTTTAATTATGTAATCAATTCATTCGAATAACTTCAAAGATATGTATAACATGTATTGTGATAACTAAGAAAAGTGTTTTATTGTAATATAGAAAAATGCGATTTCAATATAGATCAACTCAATTATCCCCGTCATTGTGATTTCGTAGCACAAAACATCCATAGTGAAATAGTGCATTTCTTTACAACCAATTTTCATTGAGCCTTACCTAGAATGGCTTTCTTGGTTCAACAAACCGAACCTTACTGAGAGAACAAAAATAGAGAAGGGGGTTAATTTTGCTGCGAGGGTGTGATTTTACATACAACTCTAATCATTTCCTTACAATGGACAACTATGTCCTTTTCACTTGGATTTTTTTCTCTCGTTCGACATGGAATCGCATTACTCGTAATCCACCCCCATTCACATCATCTGAGAGAGAGAGAGAGAGAGAGAGAGAGAGAGAGAGAGAGAGAGAGAGAGAGAGAGAGAGAGACAGACAGACAGACAGACAGACAGACAGACAGACAGACAGACAGACAGACAGACAGAGACAGACAGACAGAGAGACAGACAGAGACAGACAGACAGAGACATAGAATGAGAGAGGCAGACAGACAGACAGAGACATAGAATGAGAGAGACAGACAGACAGAGAGAATGAATTGTGGCTCTTTTTGACAGTCTCAGCTGCATGTAATATCTAATCGTTACCACCAAGTAGATGATGTCAAGGGGTGGCTATACTGCTTACCTTTTCATTACAAAACATACAGTGTAAAATCACAGGACTGATGAACAAGCACAGCCTATAGTTTATAGCATAAATCCGCCTTCAGCAGAAAAAAACAAAACAAACTACATCGAATATGAACGATATATTAAAGCAATTGTTTACGAGGTAACAGGTGGATGTAAGGATAATGAGGGAGTGGAACGTGATAAATGTTTATGGTATTCTCTCGCCTTTAGAAAAAAATAAAAATGGGAAGGTGAATATGCGAAAAACAAGTAAATAACCAATCAAATAAGCAAGTACGCTGGGTAAGTAAATATACAAAGAAGCAAGCACATGATAAAGGAAGCAAAGAAAGTAGTAAAAGAAAGTAAGTTGCTAACAAAGTACGTATTTATTTTATTAAATTGAATTAAAATTAATTAGCGTAATTTTACGTTAATTGCTTGTGTCTGCGTGTGTAATTTGGATTTTTAAAGTAGTTTGACTAATTTTTCAGTCATATGACTACAATGTCTGCAGGGTGGCAGTTTATAGTGATGTCTAGCACTGATGCAAAATGCCGCAGACATGTAGCATGATGTCCCACCCAGTGATATTATACTGACACCAGGCTGACCAGTCCTAACACTAATTTCTTAATGCTGATTACCATTTTTATAAGTCTTTGGGATGACCTGGCCGGGATTCGAACTCGCGTCCTTCCGCATCTGATACGGATGTTATAACCAGTAGGCCACATGAGCGGTACAATTATACTATTTGATAACAATAATTATAATTAAAATTATACACTCGGGCATGACGGGCATACATACTTCTGTGATTAAAGACCCTACAACTTCTATCCGAAATTAATGAATATAACATAGATGATTTAAGCTGTAAATGATATGGCGGATTATCTAAACTGTAAGGTTAGGAAGTAAACAGTGAATTATAAATGGCTTTTGTTCTTCGCGATTTGGCTGAGAAAGAAAGGGTCGACGAGTATATAACCTCTGTGAAGTTTACATCCTGTTAAAACAATGAGGAGATCACGTTTTGAACACTATGCAAAATTGAGTTTTCAAACTATAGCGCTTGGTAGAAATATGGACTGTTACGGTGTAATGGAATTCCTGGTATGTACTACCTTTAAGATTCTACCGTCTCTGTTAGCATCCGTGTGGTGTCCTTGCTTTCTTTGTATCAATTATATATATTTGACAGACAACGCTGGAATAAAAAACACCCGTTGCTTTGGCCATTGTTTTTTAGGCTCCATTCAGATTGACAAATTGCAATAAAGGAGATAATCATGATCATACCATTATCTTCTAACCAGGTTATTTTTTCTTTTCAAAATTATGCATATTGTAGGTTAATTTTGAATGAAAAATAATTTTTTTATTATAAATTGTATTTATATATGTTATACGGTGAATAATATCAGGTGTCTGACAGTAACGATTAGACGCCCTCTTTGTCAGAATAGCTAACCAATCAGATGTTATTACATAATCACACATTACCCTGGACATACTATTTTACGTCTGTGGCACATGCAAGGGCGTAATTAGGGGGTTGGAGCATGGGGGCATTCTCCTCCCCCTGAATTTGTATGTGCTTTAAAATTGTTTTAGCCTATATACAGAACTTAACAAGCCCGTCATGTTGCCCCCCCCCCCCCCCATAAAGTCCCCCCAACAACAACACCCCCCCCCCATTTGAAATGACGTCCATGGGTACATGAATGAATAAACAACGACTGACTGACATCTCTCGGCTCATAGATAGAGTTTGCGGATTTTTTTATGGCATACAGAGAGATTAAGTGGTTGTTTTCGTCACATTATAATGGTTGATAATTAAATTCTTTTGTGGTGCTTGTCATTCAGCTTTGACAAAAAGGAGCAGTAATGATAATTTTAGTCAAATGACTAGTAAACGAGAGCAAAATGGTATTTTTTAACATTTTATTTATAAAACTGGTCTATTCATCACTGCATGGCAGTCAGGTTATTGTATCATGACAGTCAGGTTAGTGTATTATGACAATCAGGGTTAGTGTATCATGACATTCAGGCTAGTGTATCATGACAGTCACGGATAGTGTATCATAACATTTAGGGTTAGTGTATCATGACAGTCAAGGATCACGAAATGTATGTGAATCATGACATTTTTGGATAGTGTATCATGACAGTCATGGATAGTGCATCATGACAGTCAGGGTTAGTGTACAATGACAGTCAAGGTTAGTGTATCATGACACTCACATTAGTGTATCATGGCAGTCAGGGTTAGTGTATCATGACAGTCAGGGTTAGTGTATCATGACAGTCATGGATAGTATATCATGACAGTCATTGATATTGTATCATGACAGTCATGGATAGTGTTTAGTGACAGTCAGGGTTAGTGTATCGTGATACTCATGGATAGTGTATTATTACAGTCAGGTTAGTGCACAATGACAGTCAGGGTTAGTGTATCATGATAGTCAGGGTTAGTGTATCATGTTTATCATGGATAGTGTATTATGAATGTCAGGGTTAGTGTATCATGACGGTCAGGGTTAGTGTATCATGACAGTCAGGCTTAGTGTATCATGCCAGTCAAGGTTAGTGTATCATGACACTCACATTAGTGTATCATGGCAGTCAGGGTTAGTGTATCATGACAGTCAGGGTTAGTGTATCATGACAGTCATGGATAGTATATCATGACAGTCATTGATATTGTATCGTGACAGTCATGGATAGTGTTTAGTGACAGTCAGGGTTAGTGTATCGTGATACTCATGGTTAGTGTATTATTACAGTCAGGTTAGTGTACAATGACAGTCAGGGTTAGTGTATCATGATAGTCAGGGTTAGTGTATCATGCTTATCATGGATAGTGTATTATGAATGTCAGGGTTAGTGTATCATGACGGTCAGGGTTAGTGTATCATGACAGTCAGGCTTAGTGTATTATGACAGTCAGGGTTAGTGTATCATGCTAATCATGGATAGTGTATTATGAATTCCAGTGCAAATGTATCATGAGTCAGGCTGGTGTACCATGACAGTCAGGGTTAGTGTATCATGACAGTCAGGTTAGTGTATCATGACAGTTCAACGATATGTTTTTGTTTTCATTTCTGCCGAATGAAACACAACCATTGTATTCCCGGGTGACCAGAAAGAGTCAACAATGTTTGACAATCTCGATAAAGCCATAACTGTATTACTTGCCAGGCGCGATATTTCTAATAAGCAGATGATTTCCAGTGAACAACATATTACGCGGCGAAGAAAATCCTGTAATTGGGTAAATCGTTTGTCGTGTATGCAATAAATTGCAATGGAAGAGCGTTTAAACAATTAGTTTTTAATTCTAAACATTGAATTTGATTATTTTCATCTAGGTTCTTGATACGAGTCAGAAATAGATAAAGAAATATTTAAACTTACAAATACACCTTTAAATATGAAATTTCTTTATTATTATTGTTTTTAAGTTGTCATGCTTCCAAAACTGAACAACAGGCTATGTGAGAGCCTGAAATATCTCACCTGGGTGAAATGTGCCTAATAGCCAAAACAGAAGATCAGTGGGTACAAATATCTGAATCAGTAAGACACGTTCGGTAAAAGGTTTTCCGTTGTTGATCTAAAACAACTGTTTCGAGGTTTATATCCGTTTTGTATCTTCATCCACATTTCACAGCTCACTGGTATAGTACGTCCATTGTTTAAAGGCTTCTATATGACTCGATTGTTTATGTCGATGTTGGTCAAATTCCATTTTGCTGCATTTTTTCATCTTCAAGATATCGTTCTTTAAATGAAGATTTTCTTGTTTTTCTTTTAGTAATGACTGCCTTATTTTATAGTGGATCAGTATCATCGGTATAGATTTAAAAGCTAGTTGTGTGTCTATGTTTTCCTTCAAATTGTGTCCAATTCTGTTGGTGACTGGTTTCAAGAAGGAGACATTTCTACTATTAGTAAAAGTGGCCATATTTGATTCCAGATTGGCATTATTTATAAGTAGCTGAAAGGTCGTAATGCCATGATTCTGTTTTTTTTTATCGAATTGACTTGTGTTCAGTGTCTTTTTAGAGTAAAAACGGTTATTTTGTTCTATTTTTAGTAACGTGTAGTAACGTGTATCGTATTTGATGGCAGATCGGCATTGTTAGTTACAAACAAAATCAACCTCTTTTATGTAGAGATGATTTTTGCAACTAATTGTTTTAAACAAAAATCCTGTTTAGCGTCTGAGTGCTTGTTTGTTATTGTTTTTCTATTTCTTCACGAATTGCCGTTAGGAGGTTTTTCTCTCTTAGTAGTGGTGGTTATATTTAGTAGTAGATCAGTATTATTTATATAAATAGAAAACCCTTAGCGCAAGACGGCTTTCTTTGAAATTTGGTCGAATTCTGTTGAGAAATTAGAATTGATCATTACAATGTCGGCTTTATTCTTCTTTATTTTCTTTTTTTCTAATTTCATTAAAGGCATTTGTGTCCGAGAGAGGATCAATATTGTCTGCATAAATATGAAATTTCTTTATATGACGTTTTTGTCACATTATGTTGTCCTGCATACGAGATGTCGTGTCGACTAAATGTTTAAGACTAAACGTTTAACTATTTATAGTAATTGTATCAAAGTTCTATGGCGGATCAGCATCATCTAAATAGATTTGAGAGAAATTTTTGCTATAATATTTCCTATCAAATTCTGTGCAAATTGGGCACGCTTTTTTTTTTCTTTTACAAGAAGCTGCAAATAAAAACTGAACACGGGCGACACGCGTCGGACCGTATCAAGCTCTCTTGAGCTAAAATTAATAAGTTCTTCATAAAAAAGCGAATTAATATTCCTTGCATCTTATTGAACAAAATGAAAGTGTGAGGTTAAAAATCCAATTACGAGGTTAGATCGTGAATGGCATTTGACGGGAACGACTGGTTACATATCAATACTGAATTATCATTAGTTTCCACGGCTGTGTAATGAACTACCTAACAATATAAAGTCTCGTGTTGCCGCTTTCCTTTTTACAGTTTACAATTATAATATTTTTATGTCTAGATGTCACGCTAGGTTTACAACTATAATATCTATCCGGATTTTAAAACTCGGACACACACACACACACACACACACACACACACACACACACCTACAAAACAGGAACTTCTACCAAACGACAAAATGATTTATGATATAGTATCCTCAAATGTACGAACGACTGTCTCCTTTCCTACTATCAAATTGTATTGTCACATGTACAATGCATACATATTATCTAATCATTAGTCGTTTGCTGGTTAATGTCTGTCTGTCTATTTGTCTGTATGCATGTTTTCAAATTTTACAGCCTCCTATGCCTTTCCTTATCGATATTTTGAGTCATTATAATTGATATCGCATACAAGACAGTTTGAAAAATCCACTGGCCTACGATTTCCATACACATACAGTGAAGGTGTGCTGTTCGTAGCGAATGGGTCCACACCTAGGTGGGTAAACGAACAGGTTGTAACCGAGTGCTCGAAACAAGTGAGGGCCCTTAATCATTGAATATTCTCTCTGCAGGGCTAACTACCTCTCCACACTAGTAAAGCAGCTATATTTCTCACTGGAGGTGCGTCGTGTGTGGCCCAGAGAAGGCGGGGAAAATAAATTGTATACAAGCGCTTGAAAGTGACCGCCGCTCAGGTAGGGTAAACGGTATCCATTGGCGCAACAGAACCGCCCCAGCTACGTTGCTCCGAAAGACCATTGTTATTAGTACAGATGTTGTATTGGCATGGTTGGTATGGAAAAAGTGAAATATTAATAAGTTCCTCGTTTTTGTGACAAGTCGTGCGTTAAATCGATTTTATCAAACTGTTAAAAGTGTAAATTTAATGGTTTGTATTTTTTTTCTTCTAGCAATTATACAGTCGAGTGATCTGTCAATTGAAACTCCTACTGTCTTTACGGGCGAGTAATTTTAATTTTCATCTACTGGATATTCGGACCAATTTGCCCTGATTAGTCTATGAAAGGAATTTCGAAGGTGCTCGGTATTTCGTAAACTGTGAACCGACTTGGAGGAGGGGCTTGGTTGATTCTCATTCCGTGTGGGGTCCTTGTCGGACGCAGGGTCATCAATGTATTGGATTCGCAAGGCATGTGACTACGGCGTTGATTTGTAAACAACTGACACGCATGAGAAATGGGATGAAATTCCGGAAATTAAAAATTATGAGAAAGCTGTATATTTCCTCAGTATTTAGAGAGATTTTAAGACGATCATTTGTGCTGGCCTGTCAGTGGAGCTAACTTCTCGAGTCCAGTTCAGTCCTTCTAACAAAATCAGATAAACAAGATCTATGAAGAACATATTAAGTGTATAACGAATTCTAGAAGAAAAAAATTGATGACTTTTTTATGAGCAACTTCTTTGGAAGAAAATCCAGTCCCAAGGACAAAACAGAAATGAATTTTACGCAAGAAAACATCATGTTGAAAATGTCAACTAGAATCAGAACTTGCACTGTCTCATCGATTGCCTCAAGTCTTCTTCGAAGCATGCTTATCTAATTATTTCTTCTGAAATATTCAAAAAATAGTTCTATCTCCTGTCTGTGATAGTCGTCGATTATCGACGATGCTGATCGATCAAATGATCAAATCGATTATGGTTTTCACCGTTTGTGTACTGCTTGTGTACTCGGACTCGCGTGGCGTCACCGCCAGGAGAAAAAGAGCAAAGACTACTTTGCGATACACAGATTGTGGTGAGTACAAAATAATTATTTTCATGCAAACAAACAAAAACAGAGCAAAACAAAAGGTTTGTTAAAAGAAGCAAAGAAGGAGAAAAAACATTCGTTGCAATTTAATTTTGAGATAGCACTTGACAGTTTTCGAAATGACGTTCATTTCGCGAGTAAATTAATAACATCGTCCAAGTATATTTTTTAAAATGGTAAATAATAGCACGGTAAATAAAAACATCCACAGATAACTAACTGGTAAGATTATATGCTAGCTACTATAGTACAGTATCACCGGGGGTTGTTTTGGAAGACAGCCTGATAATCGATACCAAATTCTTTATGCACAATTCGATAATGTTATAGAATGTCATGACTTGTAGTAAGAAACTACGTACTTTAAGAAACCATGTATGCTGAAAGAGTGTCTGGTTTTCTGTTTTCTTAACTTCATTGCAGTATTGCAAACTATTTTCTCATCATACTTACTGTTAAGCTGGATTTATAAACTTTTCTAGCAGTACAACTTTAGTGAAAAAATAAAACTTTATCCTGCTGACAATTTTTAACAACCGATTCGTAGTTTTCATTAGCTGAGAGAGAGAGAGAGAGAGAGAGAGAGAGAGAGAGAGAGAGAGAGAGAGAGAGAGAGAGAGAGAGAGAGAGAGATCCTGTCCTGTCAGCATAGAAAAATGTGGCTCATTACGATACGCGAAACGTCGACATATGATCCGGATTTTCGTATGCTGACAACAAGAAGACGAGATCTAGCAATCAAATTTGAATTGCCATGAAAACGATACTTTTGTTCTTTATTTTCCGAAACTTTAAAACAAATCCCTATATAAAACTGAAAAAAACATTTCAGCGATTTTAAAACCTTATTTTACTACATAAGATTATGTTTATTCTTAACGACATAAACCTAATTACATTTTGATTGACTGATAAGCGCATCAATGTCACAGTATTATGAATGAAATGCGCGTAGTTCCAGCCTCGTCTTGAGAGCATGGTGATAATGGAATCAAAAAGCGCTGATATTGCTTTTATACTTTATGAAAATGAACATAAAATTCCAGCTCATTTTTTATTAAATAAAGATATATAAATAGAAACGAGTTTGGATCTCAAGAACGTAACCCTAAATTTAGGAATTTGCATGTGATGTATAATTGCTAGAGTCTATATACGAAACTTAACAAGCCCGTCGTGTTTTGCCATGTTTGCCCCCCCCCCCCCCACCTCCCCGTGAAAAATTGAAACGACGGTCCTGACTATCGACCCCAAAAATTGTATCCGTCTTTTTTTATTCTTATCTGACAGTCATGTCAGAAAAGTAGGCTGAGAACAACGTGTAGGTCTAATTTTAATGATGTTCGCATACTTACAATTTTTAATCTATTGTAGAATTGAAATATATGAATGCGAAATAATTGTATCGACGTCTATGTCAGTGAATGTTTGCATCCGATCTCTGTACTATTTTAAGAATGTGTGTCCCTTATTTTGTAATAAGTAGGAGTAATAGCTGGTGGTGGTGGTTGCGTTTGTGATGGATTAATAATAATAATAATAATAATAATAATAATAATAACAACAACAACAAATTCACAGTGCATTCATGTCTGTTATAGTTATATGTTCCACCTGATGCCACTCATACCAGATCACCACTTGAAAGCTTCCCATGCGAACTTAGAGGCGCATTGAAAAGTTTAAAATACGTATTTTCACAGGTCAGAGAGAGTAATTACTTAATAAAGTACCCACGTGCACACATTCGTTCGCTCTGCTTGTATAACATAATATCCATGTATCATTCGATACCTTCGGTAACAAAAGAAACAACAGCAACAATATCAACAAGTGTTAAAATTTAGAGTGACGTCTATGAAGCACAAACATAATGCGATTAACTTATTTTTCTGTTCCGGTACGATGTTGATGCGTACACGATAATTAGTCTTTAGTAAATCAACTGTATCTAGCGGAAAGCTATACCTATTTTAATTGTAAGGAAGACATTTAAACACGGCATTAATACATGTTACCGCTTCGTTGGCCCAGTGGCTAGAGCGTACGCCTAGATGCGGGAGGTCGCATGTTCTAACCTCGGCTGAGACATACAAAAGATCTGCCTCGCTAGACGCTTAGCATTAAGGGATTACTATTAAGACTGGTGTCAGAATAATGTCTGCGGCATGATACACCAGTACTAGACATCATTAAAACCTGCCACACTGCTTACATTGTAGCGATTTGACTGATAACGTGTTCGAGCTACGTTAAAAATCCAATAGCCAATAAATGTTACTGACCTTATCATTGTCCATACTTCTGTAAACTCAGCCGGTACCATTTTTGTAAGTCTTTGATATGACTGTGCCGGGGCATGAACCCGCAACCGATAGCACCCGAGGCGGACGCTCAGAACATTAGGCAACGGGTGCGGTCGATCAATGTCCATGTCGTCGTATGAAATTTCACATGTCCGATAAGCGAGTACATATAATCAATGACTTCGATTTTTCCTCACCTTTTATACAGTCTCAGCATTTATCGTGGATTAGGCGTTCTGTATTTAAATAACAAAGCTATATTAAATTGTATAAAATATATTTATTAAAGCTTATGAAATTGTTACTATTTTGCGTATATTGCATAAAAAAGGGATACTTATTCTAAGAACCCTTGTTGTGTCTTTTGGGATGCATTGAGTCGCCAAGCTGCAAAAATATTTAAGGCTTACTTGTATTCACTGAATTTTGATATAGAAAACTAGACAGAAAACAAAATATTGGCTTTTGTGTTGATAACCACCTTTTGTAAAAATAAAAAATCATAATTTCTTTTGTTTGGCTAACTTATGTATGTGAAATTGCGTGCCAAATGCTTTTCGGGGTCGTGGCTCTTCTCGTTTTTTCGCCCCTGAATCTTCCTCCACTAAACATTAATAGCATATATTACCTGTTGAGTGCTGACGGAAAGGCGTCCAACCCATAACACTTAGATATAAATGTTAGTACGTGATTTTTCCCTAAGAAGATAATAAGATTTTTTGGTGGAAAGTTATTGAAAAAAAAACTGGCACGTGTATAAAAACAAATTTTGTTTACTTGGAAAATAGTATTTGCTATTCATATTAAACAACGAGTGAACAAAACATAATAATGATCTACCTATATTTAGCTCATAGCTCATATTTAATATAACGTAAGATCGCGTGCACTCTACAAGCACATACTCAACCCAGTCGTTCTCAAGGTTGCGTGTATTGGTCTTGATCATTCCTTTACAAGTGACCCTTGAGCTAATACGTTTGTTGCTGAATTTACATTTGAGACGAATGTAGCGATCGGATCGTCTCTGGCCTTTTCCGTTAACGAGAAGCTGTAGATGTAATTCGTCGCCATGAAGAACTACATTCTGATCTATTTTAGTTCACATGGAGTAATATAGCGGTGGATAGAGACAAACTCACAATCGGACAAATCTCGGTCTTTGTTGTCGTACAATATGTGGTGCACTCCAATAGAAGCGAATGACTAAACACGTCAAATTAATGTGTAATTCTAGAACAAACTACTGCGGAGATTATTTCACGACCTGATGGAAATGGCTGTGATATGTTCTGATTGACAAACGTATCTAACTTTTTCAATCAAACGAGCGACTTTTCTTCAACGTTTCTTTAACTCCTCAATTTTCATCTTTTCAATAAGAAACCTTTGCAATGATTTACCTGAAAATTTAATAATTAACAAACATATTATAATTTTATCGGACGAGTAACAAATATGTTTCTTTTTATTGTTTTAATCGATCTTCCTATGTCAAAATTTGTTAAACTGGTCCTTTAAGCTAAATATCTCCGTGTACAATGCACGGTGATTGGAAATTCTCTTAGAGACATAATTTTCATATAATTCAATGTTCGTTCTGTAAAATGTAAAAAATACTTTTCAAGGAAACACGTGGCTCTTAATGGCACTTGTCACCATTGATCCCAGAGAACTGCTTCGAGAACTTAAGTCCCTATATACCCCTTATTGGCCCGAACATAAGTGTGTCCCAATATACATGTTGTTTCTTTATAGCAAAGGTTTGGTTCCTTTCTGTTCTTTTCATCTAACTGTTTTTATAATATATTTTTCTGTTTACATTTGTTTGCTTAATACTTATATTTCCTGTCATTATGTTGACTATGCGTATTCTTTTACCCGCCCCCCCCCTCCCCCGAATGTTTATAAAATCAAATAGCTTGAAGCAAACATGGAAACCTTCTGAAACATCTTCATCGCTTTTTTCGCATCGAGTCGAATAACTAGTAATCTCTGAAAAAGGTTCCAAATTATTTTTTGTCTAGCGTGCGTCGGGAAAATCTGAGGATGTGTCGAATTAGGTTGGAGAGCATACTGTGAAGAAATATTAAGATTTCTTATGCTTTTATGTAGCATGAAGTAATTATGTTGTTTGTCTGTCACCGCCAACAGTATATGTACTGCGCATGCTCAGATTCAACACCAGTAACATACAAGTCCTTGTTCTAGAAATCACTCATAAAACAGCTTTTGTCAAATGAAACATTGTACTTTAGTCTTCTTTTAAAATTACGTTGTACTGATTAAAATGTTTTCTTATATCGGCACTTTATTTGGCACCATCGTAATCACAAAGCGTCGTTGTAATAATTACAAGATAATGACACATTTTATCAGAGTAATTGCCAAAAGGCGTAGTAAAAATCCCCTGCACTCTCCATTTATCTATTGGGCTAAACTAAGTCTCATTGACGCAAAAAATACCGTGCAATAAATATAATGATGAGAACTTACTTCTGACGTAATCAGTTTGATTTGATCTTTAATACTGAAGGATTTTAATGTGATAGCTGTGGCGGATTTAATATGATCAATGAAACTTTTTCTAGGTTTATTCATGTTAATGTGCTTATATCACCAGCTCGACGTGGTAGGTAAACGGGATATTCAAATTATTGCAGAGTATTTCGCGTAAATCGTTTCTAAACTGATCCAATATTTTTTTAAACAAAAATAACCCCTACTGTTTCTGGTCAGAGATGTGAAATCATAAAGTTATACGTGTGGAACAGGTAATACATTTTAGAAAATACTTATTGATTCAACGCCCTATTTTGGCTTAAAAAAAAGTGTGTTAGTATAACACGTATATTAAAAAAGGAGAACTAACTACTGACGTTCTACTACTGTCTATATCATTTTCTATATGAATCAATACAACAAGAAAGGTAGTTAAAAAATTGATGCTCTTCTTTATTAGTAATTCAAGGATTTCTCAGATACGGAAATAAATTGTATGGAGTTTTATGAATATAGAGTTTTATGAATCTGATTAGAGAACAAATATACCAGACATAAGTTCTACTTCAACCAGGGACAGTCGGAACGCTTAGGTTTGTTTCCCTTGGGAAGGGGGAGACTTGTATGCCTCCGATGCCAATAATACATGGAGAAAAAACTCACAGAATTTAAAAAAAAATAAAACAAAACAAGAAGCGTTCACACATTCAATATTGAGGTACATGGCAGTTATTTTATTGTCCTTTATGATACCTATAAAGTATGTACAAGCGCATAAGTCGTATTTCCCTTCACCCTATCTTGTGTATCAGAGATTCCCAAAATGTTAAGAATTCCTTAACAAATGTTATATACATTATTAATGGCGTAAATGCGTCTTTACAAATCATTACTCCTCCTGAATGGATGTTGATATCAGTATGGGTGTTTGCTTAAAGACGTGTGATGATATCTCGTTAGCTGTAAGTTATTACAGTACCTATCTAACATCTAATATGGTCACTATAGCACCATCTTGAAAATCTTGTTAATAACCCTTCTTCTACATGAATTGTCATTTCAACACTCGGTTTTCACTAATGACTTCTTATGGTGTTTAGCTGGTCGTGGATGTTAATGGCGCCAAAGTCACATCAAATATGATCGCCATGGAAGCCATTCTAAAACATGTTAATAACGCAACTTGAACTGAACAAAAATCATATTTTTGTATGGTTTTCAATAGACGTTTTCTTACGATATCCAGGTGATCTTAGCTATAATTGGTGCCAATCTGACTTCCAATATGGCCGACACAGTAGCCATATTGAAAATCTTGTAATCGCTACTTCTCCTGAATGGAATATTTTGAAAATATTTTTATTCCAAATGGATGGCTTTATCAACATGTAATTTACACCAATAGACTTCATATTACACCACTTTGGTCCTAAATGAAACTTGTGCCAGTCATACAAATAATATGGCTGCCACGGCAACTGTCTTTACAATCTTGTTGGATGACACGGGTTTTCACCAAAACACTTCTAATGATATTGACTTTTCCCTAAACGAAAATGGTACCAAGCTGACATCCAGTATGTGTATCACATCAGCTAATTTTAAGATCTAGTTATTACTGATGATTATCAAATATGGTTTTACCCGCTAGAGCGTCAGTCCATTCGAGTGACTCTTCTTATAACGTAGAAATGCTTAGAACGTGTTGGAGAATATCACTGTATGATTTCTTGAGAGTGCGTCTCTTTCGTCCGAATCTCAGCGATCTGGAATCCTGTTTTGTAGCATCATGGCTCTTTGTGCCATCATCAAGCGTCCAAAACAAGCCGTCAAAGGTTGAACACTAATACGCCCTCTGCTATCCTTATTACCAGCTGAAACAAAGCATGTTGATACCGTTGAATAACACGCAACATCAGTTCGTTTAAATACGGTGAACGGTGGGGTTAGGCGGGCGACACACAAAAATAAATAAGCAAACAAACCAAAAGAACATTTTTGATTGTCAGTGATCGAATATATTTCTCTAAATAAACAAGTAAGACGCTATAGAAAACGTGTAAAATTATCGTGAGGAATAATATCAACTATCGCCATACCTTCTCTGCTTGTTTATTGTGAGCAGTTATTGCTATCCGATTGGGGTCAATTATACTTTAGATTTTAAAAAACGTTTTTATAAACTATTGTCTTAGTTATTATTCAAGATATTACGCAATTATTAATGTATTATGTAAAGCAATAACATTTTATTCTCTTCAAGCGGCGTCAGTTAAGTACTGAAAATATTTTGCCATCAACGTTGCACATTATTTTTTGTCCGCTAACAAGTAGAAGTCGTGCACTTCAAAAACCCTGTCACGCACTTGTAAATGTTTTTCTTTAAATTTTATTATCCCATCCTGTTTAGTAAAGTTTTTAGACTAGATATAACAATCAATGTGACATCCTGGACAACAATAATTTTCCAGTCACAGCGGAGGTATCAGGATGTCAACTTTGTGCCACTTGCGTGTCACGTTGTTATTGACTGGGTATGGTTGACACGCCGGGCCGGACTAATAACGTAACAAGCACATATGGTACCGGAGGAATTCGGGCGTGCTGGAATAGTTCATATTCAGCCATTACGAGAACTTTTAAACATGACACGTGACTTGATTAAAATTGTCTGTCAAGAATGAAAAGCTTGGCATGTTTCAATATCCCAGCTGGACATGAAGAGCAGTGTAGTGTCAAAACAAATTCAAATGATTACGAAACTACGATATTACTATAGATAAGGTTTTCACAATGGACTGCTAGCCAAGCTAGTCAATCGTCTGTAAACCATTAGGGGATGACTTTTCTGACTAAGGTGACACATATAAATTACATGTTTGTAACAACCTTCATCAATTTATATTTACTTTTTCCGAAATATTCAGTATCAACTATTTTTAAAGGAAGGAAACTGGAATTAAAGAAAATGTTAGGTGAATGAGATAACGTTATTAGCGCGATTATACTATTCATCAGTTCGATATTTTCCGGTAAAATATGTAGGAGTACACATAGTGTAGTACATTTGGAGTAAATGCATTTGATAGTGCCCCGTTTTGATGAATTTTTAGATTTGTGTGATTACTTGTTTGAATAATGGGAATATCCTTAGCCCGAATAATTAGTAATAACTAGGAGGAAACGTAACGCAGTAAAGTGTCGGTGAGTATCCACCATTCCGTGGTTGACAAAAACCGAATGAATGTCCTGGGAATCGCGCCAGGGTTTGACAACCGCTCGCTCAAGTCAAGACCCCTGGCTTGTAACAATAGTATTCTTAATTTTTAATTTCAAGAGCTGCTCTCCGTGCGAATGTACGAAAGATGTATATCATTTTACTCGTAACTAAAAGTACATCTATCGTACACATTATTTATCAAACCATTTCTCACATTGTTTTTGGTGTGCCTAATAGACATACTGCGCATTAAATTGTGTGTTATTGCGGATATTTCCTTGCTAAAAATATTACGTAATTTCTATTTTGTATTATATCATTAACAACGACATTTTTCAAACAGCTGTTCATCACAACATATATAAGTAGGTGGAATTTGAGAAATTAAACCTTTATTTTTCTTTTTTCTTTTACTTTTGTCCATGCCTTTTTAAATTTCAACTCAAGAAATCCATTTTTGCGTCATACCATCTCCCATTTATCATCACCGATTATTATGTGGTGTATGCATGTCCTATAACACGGATTATCCAGTGTGTTGTTTGGTTATAAATGAAACCTGTATAAATTGTCCCTTGATTATTACGATTCCATGTCATACCTGGCTATTGCGGCTTCAGAGTGCACTCTTGCTTTGTCTTTTATATAAAGGTCCTTACTTGTGTATTACCTTAAACATGTTTTAAGCACTTTGTGCGACCGGACTGGAAAGATTGTAATACATAAAATTCCTGTTTTCACAATAATCTGACCTTATCAACACTTACATTGTTACAATCTTTGCATCAGTTATTATGAATTAGTTTCGATAAAGCTGAGAAAATCGGGAGAATATATGTAACGACGTCTCTCCTGACACAATCTTTCTAGTTCAAGGAGAAAATTTATTTCTGGATTGCATTTATCACTGAAGCTAAGGAAGCCAGCGCGATAAATAAGACAGGTCTTCAAATGAACCAAAATGTCGACTGGAGCGTCATGGGACAGTGAGACAGCACACGCGTTACCATAATAAAATCAGTGAAATATAAAATGTCAAGCACCTTTATATTCGTTCAAGACTTTTCTCGAAACTTCTTTGCAAACTTTATAAAACTAAAAATAATGCCAAGAATACCGGTTCCACTCCAATTGTTTGACTTCCGGATAACACGACCGCCTGCCAAGCTAAAGATTAATAAATGCTATTTTCCATAGACAACCGAGGTAGCCGACCCAGGTTTATCAAGTCGGATGGGCTTCAAACCTGCGACCTTATGGATGAAGAGTCCTTCGCTCTATCAATTGATCTACGCAGCATGTATCTTGTTACGTTTTTATCAGCGTAATGTTTTTTCATTGCCTTCATCTTTATTTGCAGAGCTTTCCACATAACTTGAATAATTTTTGGTCCTGAAATTAATTGTTGATAAGAACATGTAATGCCTATGTTTAGGTACTGTATTATTTAGGTGTCGCTTTTTGTGTCTCTCAGCATAGGATAGGGTCCAAGATTTGGCTATATGATAGATAAGAGTTATGTAATAGGCTATAGTACAGATATTTGACACGGCTATTGAATAGGGCTATATGATAGATAGAATTATGTAATAGGCTATAGTACAGTTATCTGACACGGCTATTGCATAGGGCTATATGATAGACAGAATTATGTAATAGGCTATAGTACAGTTATCTGACACGGCTATTGCATAGGGCTATATGATAGACAGAGTTATGTAATAGGCTATAGTACAGTTATTTGACACGGCTATTGCATAGGGCTATGTGATACATAGAATTATGTAATAGGCTTTAGTACAAATAGGCTATAGTACAGTAATCTGACACGGCTATTGCATAGGGCTATATGATAGATAGAGTTATGCAATAGGCTATAGTACAGTTATTTGACACGGCTATTGCATAAAGCTATATGATAGATAAGAGTTATTAATCAGCGATGAACTCCGAAATTCTGCCCCTCCCCCTACCGCAAAGTTTCATTCTAGGGCCGCCTCCCAATAAATAAAATGTTGTTTAATGGTAATTGTTATCACTCAATGACCTGTCCTGCCCCCTCCCCCAGTGAGTTATTGAGTTTCTTGGGCGGTTCCGAAGCCACTGCTGGTAGCACACGAATTCATGATATAGATGTGGGGGAGGCAGAGAGATAGGCAATAAACAGCCGTAACAAATTCCTTGGCAATCACTTTGTCTCAGAAAAAAAAAAACTTTGATAGGGATCGGTTGTAAATTCCTTCTAGTATGTTTAGACACATCTTGTCATGTATACAGGTGTCAAACATGCCAGGTTTATCTCCTTCGTATTCACCGATTGAAATCACGTAAGACATGTAGCAGCTGCTAATAATAATAATAATAATAATAATAATAATAAAAAATAATAAAAATAATAATAAAATAATAATAATAATAATAATAATAATAATAATAATTATTATTATTATTATTATTATTATTATTATTATTATTATTATTAAACTATATCCTTGTTAAATTGTATATAATGCCCCGTCCACTAATTATTCTTTATATGTTTATGAGCAGCATTTCTTTTTTTGAAGAATAACATCGTTATTCCTAATCATATGATAATTTTATATATATGGTGACAGTTTCATGAAAATTGGAAAATACATGTTGAAATTATGCACATTTGCAATATTTCTTAAAATTGTGCAAACGGCATGTCTGTTTGACCAAAACATGTATAAATATTCACTCCCGTGGATTAATTGAGCAGTGGACCATTGGAATGGCTTTTATGTGGCACTTGATTGACAGGCGCGTGCTCATCCGTAAGATTAAATTACTTCAGTGGCTCATAACCCAAGACAACACAAGCCAAGCTGAAGTACAAGGAACGTTGTGCCAGCAGAAATTTGAAGAACTAGATCTCAGGTGATCTATTTTGAGCTTTACAGTGGAGCCTGATAAAGAAGTTCCAATTATCGGCAAAGTATTCTCGTTATTAGATAATTATGTCATATTTTGAAAGAATTCTGGGTTTTCTATGAATAGGACGGGTTTTCTAGTAATAATAGAAGTTGAGTGGGAAAATTAACTCGTTTTGTTGATTGTTTCAAAGTGTTTCAAAATATTTTGTCGAAAGGTCAATGACTCATTGCTGTTTGTTACAAGTAGTCTATCACTATTTCTAAATGAATTTTAATGAGAGAGAGAGAGAGAGAGAGAGAGAGAGAGAGAGAGAGAGAGAGAGAGAGAGAGAGAGAGAGAGAGAGAGAGAGAGAGAGAGAGAGAGAGAGATTATCCTTACACCAGGCCGACCAGTCCTAACACTAACCTCTTAATGCTGAGCGCCAATCGAGGCAGCTGTTAGTACCATTTTTGTAAGTCATTGGTATGACTCGGCTAGGGATCGAACCCACGATCTCCCGCTCCCTCGGCGGACGCTCAAACCACTAGGCCACCGGAGTTGATTTTCTTGCATGTCATGAAAACTGGAAGAGGATTAAAAAGTCCATTATATGACACGAGTGCCATTTTGTTTTTGTCGTGTGTCGTGTTCGTAATAGTCGCGGTACCAGAAATCTTTGTAGTCATCGTTGTCACCTCAGCAGTAGCATCATCATTATTAATAGTAGTAGTGGTAGTAGCAGCAGCAGAGGCAGTGGCGGTGGTGATGGTTATGGTGGCACTAAAATAAAATAACAATCTTCTGAAATAATGTTCATTTAACCAGAAGACAATGCATTGTCTACGTTATCTTGAAAGAAGGTTGATTATGAATGTTGCGCATATTGGAATCCAAGCTACGTTAGCCGTATGTTACTTCAATTTTTTCTCCAATGAACAGGTTTCTTGCCAGTTAGGAACAATGTCCCAATAAAAGTGATGAAACGACGTGTTTTTTTTTTGCCGATGCCATGCGAGTAGAGTAATCAAAATTATAATTGAAAAAAAAATTGTCCTGTGTATCGAAAAATACTTCTTTAAAAAAAGACAAATATCAACTAATTTTTGACATTCAAGATAAAAATTGTACAATAGATAAAAGACAGAAACTTATTTAACTGTACGCAGAGCAGAGAAAAAGAGTATCTTCGAAAATTATTTTGGTATTTAACTTGTATGGTGAAAGCTATCCGTAACTAGAGTTTATACTGCTTATATATGCATGTATATTATTATTATGTGTGTGTGTGTGTCATCTAGTTCTATGCAAGTCTTTAAGACATTGCAGTAAACGTAAAGCTTGTCTGTATTCAAGGAACAAAAACACGATGTCATTAATTGAAATGTGAATCCGTCTTAATTCTTTCAGATATCTTCATAATAGGGTATTTTTCTTTAGAATGAAGTGTTATTTTCCATATCGCCCATGCATTATCTTGAGGTGAACAATGGCTAAATATAGAATACAATGACTGGTATGAACGGTGAAGCAGGATGCGGAAATAAATAAGTCAGAATTAGACACGAGAAACATATTTTTATTTGCACATGCCTCTGTTAAAGCAATGATATAAGATATATCAAGAGCACACAATTTATCGTAAAGATTCGTGTCTTGAGTATACGTGGATTCATACCACATCTAGCCATGTATTGCCTTTTTTTTGTCACACCCCAACCAACCATGCCGTGCTTTCTTCGTCATACCCTAACGAAATATGTTTTTTTTTGGTCACACCCAACCAACCATTCCGTACTTTTCTTCGTTACACCCCAACCAGCCATGTTGTGCTTCTCTTCGTCACACACCAACAAACCATGTCGTGTTTTTCTTTGTCACACCCCAACCAGTCATGTCGTATTTATGTTTCGTCACACCCTGACCAACTATGTCGTGTTTTGCTTCGTAATTGAAAGTAAGTATATAGTTCAAGAGTGCGAGTCACCATTATCACATTTCGATGTGCCCCTCTACCCCCAACAAAAAAAAAATCACTAAAAAAACAATATTACGAACAAAAAAAAAACTTGGTGAAGCTTTGTCATCTGTATTTTATATATATAAAGATGCAAATGTAATGTGTGCTCACGCGTTTACAGATTTTCATGGTTATAAAAAAGAACATTAAAGTTTAACGTTGACGTGGAATACAAATAAATTCGCATCTAAACTCAAACTTCACGTTTCAGTAAAACGAATACAAAACGTCGAATCTTTGACCACTAAATAAAAATTACGAGCATTTCGAAATTTTCCAGTTAACTTTTAAATTAATACATGTAATAGTATATTTCATAGACTCTCTCTCTCTTTTTGTCTTTGTTTTTCTCTTATTTTGTAGTATCCAAGTTTCATGCTTTTGTTGCTCTTTCATGTGAACACGTGAAAGGGTTGATTTGTTATTTGTTTACTTGCTTACGTGTTTGTTTCTGAACATGTACCCACGTTGTGGCACATTATTTCTACGTACTGATTCTCAAATGGCAACAACTTTATATGCCGTTGTGAACTTTCTTAACGTTTGACTCATTGCATAGTTTTATTTTATTTTCAGGAAAAGATCCACGACGGCCGATTGTTTTCTATGACGTCCGTGTGCATCCCATGCCAATAGTCACGCCAGGGACGGTGTATTTAACGTTTTCTGGAAATATTACAAAAGACTTGCCTAGAGGAATATCAGTAGAACTTGGAGTTGTAAAATACATGATAGGAATTCCATTCCCTTTACCGTGTTTTGATAATCATCTAGGTTCATGGTAAGGTATACCAGTACGAATAACTATTTAATTCTTTAAATACCGTTTCTTGTCATACGATGACGAAAACAGAGACCTAAGACATAATGGGGATCTGACGGACGCCAACACGAGTTCATCTTCTGTTAACCTTTCGATTCAATAATCATTTGACGGTTTATTAACGTTACATCCATCAGTCTGAATATAACATGTCTGACGATAAATCTCACTGACATGAAATGCAGCGGTATATTGAATAAGTTACTAAATATAAATTAATCTGTACTTTCAAAGTTGACCTGAATGTTAACTTAAATAAGTGCCTGTCAATTTTCCTTATTATTAAGTAGATCTCGATTGTATTCTGATTCTCTCTTGATTTTGATATACTCGTACCACAGTATATAGATTTACTGCATATCGTTTATTTTCAGTTGTCAACTAATTTTCACTTATTTTATTTAAAATAATGAAAAATTCATAAAGACACACAAACTGACGCTGAGCAATGTTGAAGAATAATTAAATATAGTCCCTAGAAAAAAACAACATGTCGTATTTGATGAGAGACTGATAATTTCGTCTGTTAATAGGAACTCGGAGGGAATCGTAGTGCTACTTAAAAAATAAACAAAAAAAGCGAATAGTCAGGAAGAAAGACAACATAACAAATAACAGTCGACGAAATAACACAAATATAATAATCCTGTTTTTATTAAATGTTTTTGTTTGTTGCCGCAGTCCAAATTTATATTATGTTGAAAACCCGTTCCTGATTTTTGGTGGGATCTAATAATTTTAGGGTTTATAGAGTTTAAGAAATTAATTGAGCTCTTGTGACGTGATCACCATATCCTGGTGACATAACAACCTTAGGGAGATAATTCCTAACCGGCACTACTCACATTCGAAATCGTTTACTAGGATGCCGAGATTTTATCAATAGAATAATAAGTCTTTTATGAATTTAGACAAGCATGTTTTTCATGTTTCAATATGTGTCTGTATGTGATGTTTCTTTGCGGGTGTCAGTGTTCATGTTATAATCACGTGGTTAACAGATTTGAGCCAGACGTTGATTATGCATATAAAAATATATGCTTTTCACAAGACTTTCAAAGGCTGAATTTCCTCAGTTCTTTCGTATACTGCCTTCATCAAAGGAAATTGTTCCACCAAAGAGAGAGAGATGGAGAGATGTGAAAACCATTTTGAATTCAATCAAAGTCCCATCAAAGCAGTTTTCACGGCTCATTCACCGTTTCCATGGATTATCAGAAATTCTCTTCTCAAAGCTGAACCATTCCATTTTCTAAATTATAAATAAAAGTAGCTTTGATTGCGGACGTGGTATAATAAAAAACGGAAAAAATAAGAAACGAGAAGAATGAAAGCTTTGCCTTGGTATTAATGTTTCTCGACCAAGTAAATCTCATTACATCTGCTTTGGATATTTATGGAATCAGAGTTCAACCAAAAATATCTTACAACAAAACCCAAAAATATCGTGCATTTTGAAAAAGAAATAAAATTGTGAATAAAAAGTATCCACCTTGTCGTTTGAGAAACGTATAACCGCTGCTACTCAAAGTCGAAATATGCTAGTACAAACACATATTAGAGTTTAATGAATAACGTTTACAAAAGATTGTTCAGGACAATATGTTGATGTTCAAGTTTGTTGTAATCTACGGAACGTGTGGATTGTGAATTTTAAATAAGTGTCGCCATAGGTTCATATATTGTGTATCTTTGGGGTGTGTGGGGGGTAACGGTGTTAAAAGATTATTACTTCATAATCTTGCTATCCAAAATCTTGCATTCCAACGTGACCGGATTCTTTTAGGATCACTTTGGGCACTTTTATCTTTAGTACTTGGCGGATTGAAACATTTCGGACGGGTTATTTGAAACAAATACAATCAGTTCAAAGAAGAAAAACAGCTTAGATAAAAATGCTAGCTGAAATCATTGGCGCGCATGTCATTTTCACAGAACTTTTATTATTGCAAAATTCCAGGCAAAATCACAATAGGAGGTGTTCATCCAGATGGCGGCAACCAGTTCGATACAAGCTTTTGGTCGTACGTTTACTTATAATAAACGTTACTGGAAAACTGTATATCGCACCAAAGCTGCTATTTATCTCTGCTACTTTCTTGTTTTAGTGACATTAATTTTTTCAAAACATTTAATCGATGGTTGCAATTGGTTGAAACACGATTATACTGCCTAAAAGTGTTTTGCATGCTCGTGACTTGTGAATCTGAAATTGGATTAATAGACTAATTACCTAGAACTACAAATATTAACATATCTCTTTAGATATATGGTTTGTACCTTAACTCTACAGGATGCAGATAAATGTACGCTGATACTACATTTTAACATTTAACACATACCGCAAGTATTTGTTTCCTTTCTCTTATATACAGGTATCAAGTAGGTTTTGTTTCAGGCTTTCTATAAACAGTCTTATAAGCTTTATAAGCTTTCTGGGGATAGTGGCATCAAGGGTTAAAATATTATGGGAATGGTTAACATATATCCGTAAAGAATCAGTCAGGAAAATACTTCGAACTGTACACAGAAGATAGAAGTAGTGCGCATGAGCTTAATTACGATTTTAAAAAAATTCATTGTGATCTAAACGAAATGATGAACAGTTGCTGTTTTTAAAACTAAGATTTGAAAAAGACTTTGTAAATAATATTTTAATAATCCTGTTTTATCTTTAGTTTTGTTAGTACCTTGCATTTTACTTTCTTGTCATGTGAAATAGCTATTAGATTATCTTTCAAAACTATTCCGAGTTCTGTCAAAAATTACTTGATTTTTCGTTTATTGTTAGCTATTGTGTTAATTATTATAAAAATAGTTTGTGTTTTAAGACTAACTATTGTCTCAGGCCATTGACTAATTTATGTTTCAAGTCTCCTCTCTTTATTTCAGTTTGTACAGTAATATATGCGCCAACTTGGTCGAATACGAATACAGGGGATGTCCCAAAAAGTTCAAGCAGTACAATATCCAGTGTTATTGTCCATTTCAAGCAGGAGAATTTTCATTACGGAATCTTCCGCTGAATATTCCAAAGATCGGAGGATTTGCCGGAGCCTTTGTCAGTGTAAGAGTAAGCTATGCTAAGGCAGTTTTCTCTTTTGTCTTCTTTGGAGGTGTATGTATGTCTTCTTTTAAAAATAAATTCATCCAAAAATGAATCCTCTAGATCGCATGTAAGTAGTATGGCTCCTTCATTTGTATGGTGTCGCTCATGAACTAGCCTTGTTAAAAAGAGAACCAGTTTTGAAACCCCATGATAGACATGCGCCATCAAGTAACACTCAAGACAGATGGATGGATGAGTTCCATTCTTTATAATAAATAAAAGTAATAACTGTTCTCTCATTCTTCACTGTCTGTTTGCTCTTTATACTCATGGCAATGATGTGGTCCATGTTCTGCCATAAAGGAATTTCTTTTGAAAATTCTAAAGGATGGCCTTGGTAATACTACACACATGACTATGTGTGTCATATAAATGCTTCGTAAAAAGAATTTATATCTGAGGATGTACAGTGGAAACTCGCAAACTAGGTTTCAAAGTTGCTTGATCAAATAAGGTACTCGACAATAAAATGCTGTTAATTTTTTTATATTTTTGTTCTGATATGACGATCTCTCGCACGAAATCGGGGCTCTAATAAACTATTTGAATGCTATTGCGGTTGAAAGATAATAATATGTTTGATCTTGAGTTTGAACTTTTGATTTTATTTTTTTTTTAATTTTTTTTTTTGGACAAATTCCTAATGTCTTCAGTTATGACAATTTATTTTAAATGGCTGAGAGAAAAACTTTAATCATAACCAAATAACCAAACTCAGTCACTTGATCTATTGTTGTTGTTTTGGGATTTAATGCCATTTCTCAGTGCAGATGATGGAGGAAGAACCCGGACAAAATGCCGATAAGATCCACCGACCCATCTGGCGCAACTGGCAGCATTCTTACATACCTGCCAGCACGAATATTATACTTGAGCATATAAGTAAAGTATCAAATATATATGCCGAAAATAATAGTTACATCTTGATACTTGTATGAACATTGTCTGCTTTATTATTAACAGAGAAGAATAAATATTAGATAATTTGTTCGACGGTATACAGAACAACTAAAAACCAAACCTTGCATATCAAAGAATACGAGAATAAGGAAAGACACGAAGGAGTCTTAAAGACTTCTGATATGCACGATTTAGTGCTTGGCATTGCTGCTTGCCAGGGTAAAATCTGGCGGTCGATTAAAAAACGTGACACGATGGTCTTAATGATAATAAGGCACTGACAGGAGAATTGTTTCATGCTTCCTTGTCTATATTTACTGTAGTCTTTATTTAGTTTTCCTCAATGACACCCGAACCTCATGGCATATTTTTTTTTAAATACAGACAACACTTGAAAAATTCGTTGCCAACTTTTATTATGTCATATCTTGATTGATAACATTACCAATGAATTATCTTCAAATTAGATCGACACACATTCATAACTGAACTTGACATTGATTTGCCATTATCCTACGTACCTACGCACATTTTAGTGACATTCTGCTAATTTAAAAAAATCACTTACCTTTCCACCCTATGGTAGGTAATATAAATACCCAGAAACAATTACTCTTTCAATATTTTTTTATGTTTTGGTTTTCTGGTTTTGTTACTTATCGCTCTATAATACGATGTTGTAGGGTGACGTTAGAGGTAGAGGTAAAAAAGAAAAGCAAGAAGAAAATCTAGGACAGTGCAAACGTCAGTCATTACACATAATCAAAATATGGACGCTGTGGATGTCAAGCACTCGCTACGATTTTATGCTAATACCGTCCCATTAAGTATTCTCTAACTTTCCTTCTTTGATCAATAAATTACAGCTTGAGATTGCTCAAATCTGGAACCATGCTCGCATGTCGGATTCAGATAAATTAGCTCAAAATTAGTTCTTCTTTTTAACCATAATACAGCGATAAATGATTTTTCAATCTGAATGAAAGGCGGCCCAAAGCTGAGATGTTCCAAACATGATCCAGCTATATCTGGCACATTCCATTTGCAGATGTCCTTCATGTGGGGCCATCCGCAAGTATCTGCTCTTTTTAGACAGGAACCAGACCTCTCGGGACGCGGTTATTACGACCTCTTATTCCTTGCCCATGGTTGCAGAAGTTCCTCGACACTATAGAAAAACCAACATTTCGGCACGCAGCACAGATTCTTGCAGAAAAAAAATCCTAGTTTGTAGAATATGGAGGATATGGTGTTTATTTTTAAACATTTATTTCGCTTCTTCCTTTCTTCCTTAATTATATACCAGTATAAATTAGTAAATAGGTCATACTTTGAAGTATATATCAGAAAGTAGAACGTAAACAATTTTGTGAGCCAAACCCTACTGCATAATACACCGATATTTACCTGTTCAATAATATACGCTGCAAACTTTCAGTGCTCGTGCACTAATCACGAAAAGAACTTCCAGACATAAAATGATAGTAGTGTTATTCAAACAGGACCATGACGTCATCTATAAATAGGGTGAAAAGTTAAAATTACAATCAAAAGCAAGAAGTTATTAATGGCACAGGTTTGTATAAACGAATTTATTTTACAATTTATTTAGGTACAGGGAGAGATTCTACTAATTCATGCTCAATCTTTCGTATACCAGCTTAGTCATTTTAACATGTCATCACTGTTACGAGCTGAGAAAACTATCATAAACTTGGAATTAATTTATATTTAGCAGACGAGTAGATCAGAAATGTAGACTGTTCGAAAGGTTTACTTTTAGTAGTTGCTTAACGCATAATTATTCTAGTCGATTAACTAGTGATGGCCATAAATTGAGAAACAAACATATTTGAGTTTTGACATAAATGAACTATTTTCATTCCTTCATGAATGATATATTTTATACATTACATATGAACAATTTCTGAGTGCTATCAGGTTATAGCTGCAGTTGGATTGAAAACTATGTACATTTGAATTGGACATAACTTAATCCATTATGAAAATAGCCAAATGCGTACAACGTTAGCCATGCTTACCTTTATCTTCGTCTTTGTCCATCTGTAACGTCTTGTATTCGCAAATAGTTTCACGACTGTTTTTAAATGAAGATGAGATTGTGTGGAAGCCATAGGCATGCCTTTACAAATGTAACGTCTTTAAAATGTTATGTTTTGTTGAGTTTTTCCTCAGGTTATGCCCCAATCCCAACTCCACCTCTTCTTTACAAAATTCCCTCATCCCCAATGACATTTCAACAGAAATCATTCAACCGCGATGTCCGCTGGATAGAATGGAGATACCATGGTTAGTATCTCAGTCACTCTGGACATACTAATGCTGTGTGTCGAAAAGAAGAAAAACAACATGCTGGATAACATTTTAAAAATATCAAAAACATAAAGAAAGTGACCACATGTCAATTGATTTCGCATAAAATATATTTTGTTTACGAGAGTGTATGAACACTTGTTAAATGAAATACATGCTGGAACACAAAACGTAACACATGTACGTATGAGTTACGTTAATAATGAACAGTCTCAAATTTGTCAAACTTCACATTATAGAACTACTCAGAATATAGAAATATATTGCTTTTTGTTATTTATCCAACATATTATCATTATATCATCATTTTCATTTAGCCAATTCTAAGACACAATTTGGATTCACCAGTTCATTATTGTAGTTAATTGACTTGGTTTTCATCCACCTTGGTTCTGTCGCTTTGATCCTTGGTCCTGTCGCTTTGATCCTTCGTCCTGTCGCTTTGACCCTTGGTCCTGTCGCTTTGATCCTTGGTCCTGTCGCTTTGATAAATAAAATACTTCGAGAGTATTAGTTCTGTTCTAAACCGCATAATGTATATTGTATCCCAAACAATCAAGCAAGGTTTGTTTTGAAGATTTTATAGGGCTAGTTGTGATTGCTTTTCAAGATGTTTATGGCAAATTTGGATCAGATCTGTGTTTCAAGATTTTGTATGACTAGTTTGAAAAAGATCTGTTTCTGAAAATGTTCATTACTCGATTGGCTAAGATCTGAGGTTTAAGATTTTAGGACTAGATCTTTATTCAATTCGGGGCTAGTTTGGTCAAGTTCTGGTTTTCAAGATTTTATAGGACTGGTTTGGAAAATCTCTGCTTTTGGAAGGATTGTATGTCAGGAAGTATGCTCAGGTCCAAAGGTATCCAAAGTTTAAGCCTACTAATTGAATAGCAGTACAAGCATACCCTCGTTTTGTTCCTAAGCTTGTTCTGGTTATGGTGCGGATGGATGGAACCTCTGATCTTGTATATGCAGTGTCATAGGTCATGTAGGTGCCAATGTACTGTAGAATAATACTTCACTATAATCTGACAATAAAAACTAACAATGTTTTGATAAGAATCTTCAGTCATGAGCTATTGAGTATTGAACGTCAAAAATTACCTGTACATTTACCTGTCTGACCATTCCTTTCGGTCAAATTCTATCTAAGTAAGGTCATGTCAACTATATAATCAGCCAGCCTTGGGCATGAAAACACCTTGACTGAGTTTAAGTGAAACTCGACCATGCGTAATCAAATCTTCAAAGAGCACCCTAATAACATGATTCGATGGTACTCTCATTCCGACACTGTACGGGTAAACACTGGGGTCAAAGGTCAAATGAGTGCACATTCACTGTTCAGATTTGCTTGATAACAAGGTTTCTAAAATTAAAACAATAATTTATTTCCCATGAATATAAAGTGAAAATGAAGAAAGAATTTATAGTATCATGAATTGAATCCCAGATAGTCCTACAAGTTATATCACAAGTCCAGAAGCATAGAGCATTTAAAATAAATTCCAGTGGTGTTTTTAATGAATGCTAATTTTGTTTGTTCTGATGAACTAACATCTTGGAATGTGTTGATTTATAACAATCTTGCTGTATTATAATTATATAATCCAAAAATGTCACTAAATGAGTCCAATAAGTATTAACAAGCACTTTGTAACTCCCGTGAATAATTTAAATAAATAAATCCTCTCAGATTAAAACTGAACACAACAATAAGACTAATTCCACTTCGGATGTTACGGTAGGAATGAGTAATTCTGAAGTAAACAACATCTACATAAAAAGCTGACACACAACAACAGAAACTCCTATGAGGGAAATTTTCGTATCAAATTCGTAAACAACATTTTGCTCGAACGTTCTTTATTTCTAATTAAAGCTTGACCTTTAACTCAACATCAGTAAGCAGGTTTACCTCCGTTTAATAATTATCTTAATATATAATCCAAAATCATATATAAATATTAGATGGGTAATATATTGTTTATTAAATAAAATATACGTGACTAGTCAATTAACTCAATTACTGACCAAGGTTAGTCACACGGTATATATATATATATATATATATATATATATATATATATATATATATATATATATATATATATATATATATATATATATATATATATATATACCTGTTTTAATGGAGAAAGGACAACAAACACACGATGCAAATTGAATATCCATACCATTATGTATATAAGTTTAAGATAAGTAATTCAACTTTATCATAGGCATATAGCGGAGTGATGGTGACCAACGGCACGTGCTTTGAGCTTTAACATTTTAAAACATTTTTTTCTTACATTCTAAAGTAATACGCTGCATGTGCATTTTAATGTAATAAGTTGCATACACGTTCTAATGTAATAAGTTTCATATGTATACAAACACAATGAAACAGCTCGAATTTGGATTTTCATCTATGTACCCCTATGGCAGGCATCGCCACTATCTGCTAGTACAGCCTGCCTCGTCTGTTTTCAATACTACGATACAATGGATTCATTTATTTAAAAATCTAGTTATCTGCAGAAGGTCGAAGCTTCGCTAAATAAAGTATGGAGCGTTGTGCACGCACCTGTTCAACTTCAAATACACGTTCATCTGGAATCTCGTGCAGAATATATACAAAATTAGTATAAGTGTTTTCAATGTATGTCTCAAATTTCAGAAGAAACTTAAAATTTAATAGATTTTTCATCTTTCTTTTTTTTGTTTCATCAGTGGGCAATAACTGAAACGAATATAGTAGATATTCAATTTCTTCATTATTTAAAATAACAGTCTATATCATTTGAATATAACAGGATGTGTATGGCACTATATGCCAGACTGGTTCATTTCTGCAGGGAACCACCAGAGCCAAATTTGAAATGTCTTATTGTACAGAGTCTCATTAAAAGAGATGGTATGCCAGTCATTTAGCTGTGAACCACAAATAATCAAAACAATGATTATACTGCATGTTATATATGCTGTTAGAAACGAATGCAACAAGATCATCATCTTGTTTTCATGGATGTGGCATATACGTCTATTGTTAATTTATTTATTTCCTTTTTATCTGGAAGTTTAATCGTTAAAAGTAACTATAAACAGACATAAACAGGGGCGTGGAGGTGGAAATTGTATCCCTTCATATCATATTACTTGGATTTGCAACCTACTTTTCTTGGATTTCATGTCTTTGAATTTAGCGATTCAATATAATCTTGTACTGTGTTGTGCAAAGTTGAGGCGATGAACACTTTGAAAGCTGAGCCATTCTTCTATATAAGAACTTGTGTAGGTAATTTTGTATTATATTCCATATTTTTTTTTAAAATGTCGCTTGAAATGATTTGGAATATTATCATGGCACCAATAAAAAAAAGCTTTAAAACTATCGGCATTTGTCAGAGACGAACTTTGATTTTAAGTGTCGAGAGTAAAGTTGAAAGGAAAACTTTGATACCTCTTATGTTGGTATTTTTTTCCTAATACCCACTTAAAAATGTACTTATTCGATATTAGTATATAATGGTTTGCCGAGCCCCAGAATACTTTAATTTGGATTGTAAATCAATTTTTGTATTTTAAAAGTACATTCCATTCACACAAAGTGGCACATAATATTGTTTCATTCAACTTTTCACACGATTGCCTATTAAAAAGGAATGGATGTGCGCTTTACTTCATTCTAATTACATACAATTATCAAGGTTCCGTCATGTAAGCCAACTGGCTAATATATCTACGCGTTGTCTTTTGAATCAAAACAAGTCATCAAATGCTGAAAAAGCGTAGGCAGCCTTTTGAAATTGCGAGTGGGTTTGTGAAATTATCTGAACGTATGGACAGACGATATTTTTTAATGGGTTTGCTTTGAAGGAATAGATTGATAAGCTGGGTGGTCTCATGCACTACATTGATCTAGCGGTTGAACTTTAGTCCGTTTCTGTGCGAAAATTTGTCATTAAAATGTTCTGTAAATTTTGCAACTGATCTCAATCTACTACTTCGAAATCATAATCGCTGGAGATAAATTTTCATTTTTTATATATCTGATGTTCAAAATAAAAGCGAAAATATTTGCCTCAAATGTACCATGTGGTTGTGAACGATCTTATTAGATATCGGATATGCTGGATTGATAGGGGGAAAAAAAAGCTTATTCATGGTTCTATTCCTTTGTTGCAAACATTTATTTTTAGTTACACGATAAATTCTATCTTGTTCTAAAAAATAGACTTGGATCAGATATAGGTCCTATAAACTAGTATGTCCACCAAGTAGGCCTTTTAGGATTAGGTTCAGACATAAAATATCTTAGGAAAAAGAGTTTGAGCTTGAGATCTTGTGTCAGCACGAACGAACTTTGAATTATAGTGCTTCGTCCACTATGGGACATGTAGCACTGTTTGTGTCAGCAAGTCAAGACATTCCATTTATTTGGTCAATTCTGGCCAATCAAAAAGACATTCCATTTGTTCGGTCAATTCTGGCCAACCAAAAAGACATTCCATTTGTTCGGTCAATTCTGGCCAATCAAAAAGATAATCCATTTGTTCTGTCACTTCTTGCCAATCAAAGAGACACTCTATTTGTTCTGTCACTTCTGGCCAATCAAAGAGACGTTTATTTTGTTATGTCACTTCAGACTAGCTGTAACTTTAAAATTTAGTGTCCACCTCATATTTCATGAGTGAAGGTAAGCTTGTCCTAGGTCTTAACAAACGTCGCAATGGCATAAGTCTGTAACTTATCACCTTATCACGATATTCCAACCTAGACAAATTTTGCTTGTATGAACATAAATTTTTTTTCTAATACTTAATTTAGATACATATTTTGATAGATTATACAAGAAGGTTTCTCGAGACACAAAACTTCTCGAACGTTCAGATGTCGGCATTACGTACTGTTTGATATGTAGCTAACTGACGAACCACAATGAGAGCCACTGGCTTTAATTTTTTTCTACTGCTTTCAATTGCATTTGTCCTAATCAAAAATCGAAACTATGACTGTAGAGATGCAAAGCGACCACAAAACCACGGTTGTATTTAAACCCGAATGTGCCACTCAGTCTCCTTTTCACCTATCAGAAAATTGCTCTGGATAACAAAATGACTCTTGGTATCATGCCTAGTTAATGTTACAGAATTTGTCATCACTTTCGAGAGCAACATTAATCAAATTAAGATTGTCACTGCAGATAGTATCTTAGTCGAGTACTCCAAAATTTACATTGTTAATGCAGATAGTAACTTAACGCAGTACTCAAAATTTACATTATCATTGTATATATTATCTTAACTCAGTATTCCCAGTTTACGTTGTTACTGCAGATATTATCTTAACTCAGTCTTCCCAATTTACATTTTTACTGCTGATAGTATATTAACCAGTACTCCAAATTTATACTGTTACTGCAAACGGTATTTTAACTAAGTACTCATACTTCACATTGGCACTGCAGATAATAACCTACCCCAGTATTCGGACATTTTCATTGTTACTTTGAAACCAAATTTACTTTGTCACCGTATATATCACCTTAATTATATTACCTTGATGATAGGAGTATTGTATCAAACAATCCAAGTGGAATCTTAACTTAGTACTCCAAGTTTACATTTCACTGCAGATAGAATCTTAACTTAGTGCTCCTTATTTACATTTCACTGCAGATAGAATCGTAAATTAGTACTCCAAGTTTACATTTCACTGCAGATAGAATCGTAACTTAGTACTCCGAGTTTACATTTCACTGCAGATATAATCTTAACTTAGTACTCCAAGTTTACATTTCACTGCAGATAGAATCTTAACTTAGCACTCCAAATTTACATTTACCGCAGATATAATCTTAACTTAGTTCTCCAAATTTACATTTTACTGCAGATAGAATCTTAACTTAGTACTCCGAGTTTACATTTCACTGCAGATAGAATCTTAACTTAGCACTCCAAATTTACATTTCACTGCAGATAGAATTTTAACTTAGTCCTCCAAATTCACATTTCACTGCAGATAGAATCTTAACTTAGTACTCCAAATGTACATTTTACTTCAGATAGAATCATACTCATCACCTGTCTTCTCTTTAGACACTTCAAACTCATCTTTAAAAAACTTCATTTGTCATTTTCAACTATCTTTCTGTCAAACATAAGAGTGAATTGTTTTATGGATTTTTATCATTCGAGCTCTTTTCTGTCAGACATTAAATTGTTTTATGGATTTTTATCATTCGAGCTCTTTTCTGTCAGACATTAAATTGTTTTATGGATTTTTATCATTCGAGCTCTTTTCTGTCAGACATTAAATTGTTTTATGGATTTTTATCATTCGAGCTCTTTTCTGTCAGACATTAAATTGTTTTATGGATTTTTATCATTCGAGCTCTTTTCTGTCAGACATTAGATTTAAATTTTTCATGGATTTAAAGCGTTCGAGCTCTTAGACATTAGAAAGATATGTTTTATGGATTTTGACCGTTCGAACTCTTTTCTGTCAGACATTAGAGTGAATATTTTCACGGATTTGACCTTTTGAACTCTTTTCTGTCAGACATTAGAGTGAATATTTTCACGGATTTGACCTTTTGAACTCTTTTCTGTCAGACATTAGAGTGAATATTTTCACGGATTTGACCTTTTGAACTCTTTTCTGTCAGACATTAGAGTGAATATTTTCACGGATTTTACCTTTTGAGCTCTTTTTCTGTCAGTTTGTTTGTTTGATTAGGATTTTTAACGTAGCTTTAACAATTTTTCAGTCATATCGCTACGATGTCTGCAGTGAGGCAGTTTATAGTGATGTCTAGCACTGAGACATCATGCCGCAGACATGTAGCATGATGTCTCACCCAGTCACATTATCCTGACACCAGGCCGACCAGTCCTAACACTAACCTCTTAATGCTGAGCGTCAAGTGAGGCAGCTGTTAGTACCATTTTTGTAAGTCTTTGGTATGACTCGGCCGGGGATCGAACCGACGACCTCCCGCTTCCGGGGCGGACGCTCTAACCACTAGGCTACCGGAGCGGTTATTTTTTTGTCTGTCAGACATTAGCGTGAAATGTTGCATGGATTTTGACCGTTTGAGTTCTTTTCTGTCAGATACGGGGGTGACATTTTTCAAGGCATTCACAGGTCTCGGGCGCTAAGCAATGTACGAAAACTTTGATAAGAAGAAATCACTCATTTCTAGCCAGTTATTATAATGATTTGTTATTATCGCAATCAACCTGCTTTTATTATTAGTGTTTACATTGAATATACGCAACCACGTTGCTGTCCGCTATGCGAGGAAGGAATGCCATCGTGATTCTATATTTCGTGTGATGAAAAATGGTCTATCTACATGACTGGAATCGAGCTCTTTCTATCAGATAATGGAATTATTTTTGTATGTCATTTGATCGCTTGAGCTCTTTCTGTCAGATAGTAGATTGAATTATTTCATGGCGTTCGTCCGCTCGAGCTATGTGTATTCACCCTGTTCTAATCGTGATAATGGTTGTAATTATATACACCGCCAACGCAAGGCCTCCCATTTATGGCCACTTGAAAAAATTTTGTGAACAATAGCTGACGTACAGCTTAGGTAGATACAGGTAGCAATCTGTTATTTGAATGGCATGCAGTTGGATATAAGCGATTAATTTAACATTATAACTGAGAGTGCTTTGCACTTAATTATTAGAGACAGGTCTAATAGTTTTGGCTCTAGTATTTTTCATCCTTACATACAATAACCTTTCTCTAAAGCTATCCGATTATGACGTAATCAGTTCAGTCATGCGTATTGTAAAGTTAATCTTCATCAGATTCGTTATTTTATAAAAGAGCACATACTCGTTCTATTCCAGTTTTGTTAATGTATGAAATAATTATGCTTCTGCATCCAAAGTTAGTAGTTACAGAAAATGTATATTTTCTTCAGCTAGATCCCAAAAGAGGCAAAATAATAAATTCTGAAGTAATTTGACTTGTGTATGTCCGATGCATTCACTCAATTGCATACAATGTTTTAATGTCTATTCACATACACAATCTAATTAAAATGTGAGCTGCACTGTTTATACGTAAAAATCTGACAGCGACCGCTTCTTGTAACCATTGTTATTATTATAATCGCTAATTTTATCAGCCAATGAAATGAAGTCTTATACCTTTGCATTTGGGAGACTGGACAGTGTGGCTAAAGAGTATATGTGCCAAACGATTTCATTCTCTTTCAACCTTCTGAACGTTGCATTTCCATTGGCTAATTCAAAGGTCACATGAACATGACCGCTAAGCGACCACGTTCATAATTTCACATAGGAAAGTGAAGATATGATTATAATCCGTTTGGTCACATATGTTGTCATCTTGGCTAGCCAAGGGCCGTCCATCAACTTTTTCCAGATCGACCGTTAGGGTACACAACTGACCGAATCAGTATCTTCAACTCCACTGGTTGGTTGGGTGCAGTTGCCGGATCTAAATAGATTGTACGAATAGCTACAATGATAGTCTAGAATAATCATTGCGGTCTTCTCACATGTCGCGTGTCGGTTTATCACACATAAACTTTATTCATTCAAAAGCTTTTTTCAAAGCATACCAATGGAATCGTCATCTTGAATACCTAACAGATGTTACGAGCTCTCGCGTTGATTGAATTTTGCTTGCAACGGACAGTAACTCTTTTATCCGATAGAATACATTTGTCTATAAGACTAATAAAATACATATACCGTGGATTGACGCGGAACGAAATTTACCGACAACCCTTGTCTAACGAACATGATACCAACGCTGTATGGAAATAGTCCGATCTTTCGTCCGTCCATAGAGAGATATGGTAGCTGAGCTAGTGGAGCGTCCGTAGGTCGCACAGGACAGTCCGGTGGCTTCCTATCTGAGTCCTGGAGAAAGGCAATTACTCGTTTGTTTCTCATGCCTTTGAAATCAACAAAAACAGAAACCAAACTGTCCGTTCGTGACACTTTGGTTAAGCTTCATGTGCGGTTAGGGATTTAAGACGTGTAACAGGTATTCAATAATATATTTTGTAAAGTAAATGTGCAATTAGTATGTTCTGTGTGCATGAGCCAAAATGCTACTGCAACTCCTCATTTTAAGTTCAACGCTATTGGACAAATATATTTCGACTGCGACTGGATTTAAAGATACATTTTACCACTTCAGAGTGAATAATGGTCGTATCGAAACAGACTATTAATAATTTTACCAGATAATAGATTCCCAGATATTGGAACACTTCTTAAGGTTAATTTCGTCGATTATCTGGGCTTTCTTCAAATAATCTTTAAAGAATATAAGCTGTGTTGGTAGAGCGTCAGATTCGTATTCCATTGGTCGCACAAGACAGCCGAGGTGGCTTCGTCTCTGTGTCTCTGTGAATATATGCATATATTAGCAACATAAATTATTAAAGACAGGACATATATTTTCGTAACATTTCGTATAAAGCTAGGACGAGGGGCGTTCGGAAAGTGTCTCTACGTCTGAAATCATTATACAAGACATCGGGGAATATTTAGAATTTGATATAGCTGCGCAGATACGAATTTAGACCATTCGACCGATTTAGCCTAATCGTACCCCGTGCATTAAGCTTATTGTTGTTGTTGTTGTTGTTGTAGGGTTCAACGCCATTTTTCAGCACAAGATAGGCTATGCATGGCGGCCAGTATTAATGGTGGAGAAAGAACCCGGGAAAACCACAGAAAAAAAACACCGACCCACGAGAAGCTACTGGCAAGCTTTCTCACATACCCACATTGGCTGAATCGGAGACTCGAACCTACGCAGACAGGTTACGTTACTGCAAGCGCTTTAGACCATTCGGCTATTCTGGGCCCCTTCGTATCAAGTTATATATATATATATATATATATATATATATATATATATATATATATATATATATATATATATATATATATATATATATATATATATATATATATATATATATATATATGCAGTTGAAGAATAATTTAAGTTCAGTATTATACAAAACTTGTTTAAAAGGTTGTGTAAAATGTCATGCTCATATTCGGCCCCGCGCGTAAATCCGGGTGGTGGAGGGACACATTGATACAAATTGGGCTCCGCAGTTGCTAAGGCCGTTCCTGCAGCTGCGGATAATGTAAAACAAAAAGTATGTTGGCGCACAAATTTTTTTCACATACATTCGTATGAGGAAAGTATACTGACATCACTCGCTTCTCTTCTAGTCTTAAAGTCTATCCAATTTTTATTGAAACATATACCAATAAAAATCATTTCTAGAGTCTTTATCTTTTGTTTAAATATCAATAGTCATAAATGGTATGAACCAGTTACTAAGTCAACTAGAACATTTTGGCTTAATCCCTCTATCATTGTACCAAACAATCTTCTTTTTTTGTTTTTACAACGAAGCAATCTCAATTTGGTCATTGCGTTTCTCGAAGAAGTTTGTTACTAAATGTGTAACTTATTGTTGACCACATAAAACTGTTTTTCGGCTATCAACTGTCATTTTCAGTTTAACCACACAAATACTACCACACATAAACAATGTGCCTGAGATGAAATATTGCCTTTTGTTAAAGCAGAGATTGTTGGATGCCTTTTATTTTATATATTTTAGCTGACATTGTCTGATCGGGTGAGATTCACAAAGGGTTTCATAAAAAAGGAACAGAGATTAATACTTTTTTAATGGGATGTTTACGCTTACAAATGCAGTCTAGAACAGTACCGTTCGAGGCTTACAGACACGCCTGACACAAATCGTCTGTGACCTACCATTCAATGTCACCCACTCGTCACTCTTATCTTTCCTTTGGTGTACTAATTGATTTCAGACTGGTTCTCTATTGAAGAAGGCTTTTCTTGTCAGTAAAATATGGAACTAAAATAAAAGAAGTACTTGTATGCCAGATACAGGAGTAAGGTGCAAGTGATATTATCAACCTTTTAGAATGAACTAAGAAAACCCAATAAAATCTTGATCTCATTCGGTACCATTCTCCACTCTGCAGACGATACATTGGTTTTTGATCGAAGAATGTAGCATGTCAAAATCAATATCAAGCGAAATGTGATAAAAGATAATCAATAAAAACACATAACATATTATTGGTAACCACTCGCAACCGCGTAAAGCAAACGATCTTAAGAGATTGTGCTCCTAATTAGATTTCAGTTTAAAACCATCTAAGTCTGCTCAGCAAACTTTCTCAACGATGTAATCTTTTCTGAATAAGTCAAATGAAGATGGCTTTTTAAGGGTCTTTGAAGCGGAGAGAATAAGCACAAAAATCCGATCGCAAATTGACGACTACAAACCCTTGTGCGTGTATACGTGGGAATACGATCAAAATCAGGGTAGCAGGACTCATATATATGCTAAACGGGTCTTTTTAAAATAGCTAATAGCTAATTTCATCGCCTTCCCGTTATCCGTCCTTATCTATTTATTCGCATCTGTAACATTACGTTTCTATTTTATGTTTGTTTAAAACATTGGCCTGACTGGTTCTCTGTGGCTTTGCTCATGAGCGACCTGTGTCAAAAAATGGAAGCAATTGAGCCATAGCATAGTGCATTTGACGAGATTCAAAATCGTCCATATTTTGTATTGGTACATTTCTTCAAAGTCTTTAGTAATCCGACCTAATAAACTTCGAGAAGTTTAAACTAGATTAATTTTTTTAAAAAAGTAGATATCAATAACTACCTTTAAAAAAAAATGTGTATCTGTTTTACAGGGTGACTATGGAATAACATTTAGGATACTTGACGAGAGGTTGGTGGAACTCGGCTGTTTGGAGTTGCAGTTTTCCATGAAAAGACGATACAGAGGATGGTTATTCAAGATATAGACCCAAATAAACATGAATATTTGGTTGTGTATTATCAAGCATAATCACACCAGTATGGCGAGATTGGGAAAGGAATATGCATACCAAATGTATCCTGTTTATACAAATATCAGGTGCTGTGATTTCACCAGGTGTATATGTTGAATAGCCTCTCTTTATATAAAAAACAACAACGAAACAACATCAGATGAATGTGAAATTGTTGACTCCAACGTTTCCATGGATAAAACTGCCATTAACTGAACGTGTAATAGTTTTTCTGAAAATGTAGCCTTTATGACATTTGTACGGGTTATGAGCTGTTTCTGTTGTGTTGACATTACAAAGTGTAGTGATCCATATGTATTGTCGATAAGGATGAACTACATTCAATGAAGGTACATGTTTTGGATTAAACAGAAATGCTGGCAATTGTTGCCGCTGTTGCTAGAAGGCATTTCATGGATGGAACTCTTTCACGAACTTACAATGCAAACTTGAACAAGCGAGAGATTAGTTCTAGAAAATATATTTATTAAATATAACGTTAAGTGGGTTGATGATACATATATCAATATTTAAACACGCAGCATGAAGAGAGAATGCACATTTATATTATGAATCATTTATTTTAGTTCCTATAGCAACCATTCTGACATGCGCAACTCTAGCTTTTTATGATGCCTTTGCTGTGTCCCATGCCTCCAGTACAGTAGCAGAAGTTGGAATATAAAATACTTGTTAGTCTTTTGGAGCAATTGTAGAGATGGGGAGGGACATTATGGTTTATTCATTATGTGCCTTGTGTAAATTTAGGGGAGGATTCTAGCTTATTTTAATAATCGTACATACTTATGCAATGTACACCATATTACTTTGCTGCTGTAGAAAGGGTTTATAGCGTTCATAACATATCGAAAGGTTAGTGGCATCACAGATTGTATTATTGTAATAATTAAAGTAATTTCTTATTTTACATGTTGGTAATTGTTGTGTACATCACGTCGTAGGATTCGTTGTTTGAAAAAAACACTTTGATTAAAGCTTTCTCTCACGGAGACCTAGCAATAATTCTTCTTTTCGTCATACACGGCTTCTCCGATTTGTCGACAACATTCATGCATATAGAAAAGAGGTGTCATTTTGAGGGTGGTGAAAAATCGAGGGTTCGCCAGTAATATTTACAAAATAATTGGCAGAGAGCAAGGGTTGCGACAAATCGGAACACTATATATTTTGATAGAACTGCAATAATGTACAAAATTCATCATATCTGGATTTGTGTGATATACTTAAAGGGGTGTTGTTTTGTGTTTATCATTTTTATTCTCTACTCCTTTTTTGTTGTTGTCTTGCGCAGTAGTCCTCTGGAAAAGGGTAAATTTATACGAAATCTAATATCAACCTACTTAGTTATTTATCCATTTGATGACTAAGTAACTCAATCAAAATCCCTGTAACGGCAATACTGCCGGATAACTATAACGGCAATACTGCCGGATAACTATAACGGCAATAACGCCGGATAACTATAACGGCAATAACGCCAGATAACTATAACGGCAATGACGCCAGATAACTATAACGGCAATAACGCTAGATAACTACTTTACGGATAATATTCAGAGGATAGGGGTAAATACTTAGTATATCTGACCGACACATGTTTGAGAGTTTTTGTTTTGTTTTGCTTTGTTTTTGTATTTGTATTTGTATTTGTATTTGTATTCTTTTGTTTTGTTTTTGTTTTTGTTTTTGTTTGTTTTGTTTTGTTTTGTTTTTTGTTTTTGTATTTGTGTTTATATTTGTTTTTGTTTTGTTTTGTTTTGTTTTGTTTTGTTTTTGTTTTTGTTTTCGTTATTGTATTTGTTTTGTTTTGTTTTGCTTTGTTTTTGTTTTTGCTTTTGTATTTGTGTTTGTTTGTTTGTTTTGTTTTGTTTTTATTTAATGAATTGGTCATGCAAGCATTACAAATTCTATATAGACTGTTTCAATCGCTATCTACCTACATCTTGATTTAACTTCAGTAAATTTTGTTAGGAAAAATAAGTTCGATGGTGTGGTAAATCTAAAAGTGAAAATTTCATTTAAAACATAAACGAAGGCGAGAGCATTATATTCGGCGTTTTAGGTCAAGGATGAGTTGCTCAAACACTATGATGTAACCTCGAAAATTGCACATGACAGCAAAATCATTAAAACATAATAAAATAAAACAAATGCTAAAATAATGACATTATTAAAAAACAATGAAGATAACAGCTGACACACAAAACTGAGGTAAAAACATTAAACTCGTTTCACAATTTCTGTTAAAATTTGTTAAAATGTTTGCCTATGTACACTTATTTAAGAACATTTGTTTCCCTCATATATCTTCCAACAGCGAGGGGCCGGCTCATTCTGTCCGTTATAATCAGGTGTCCGAAAACGCGAAGCTAATGTTATATAAATAAACGGTGTTAAATGAAACTTTGTCCATTATACCACCGTCGCAGGGGCTCATAAGGGCATATTTGTTTTTCCAAATTACTTTTTTACTTATGTGTCGATAAGATCAAACCATTATCATGTACCAAACACAGGTGAAAAATATATTTCTCTTAACTATTTCTACAGCAAACAGAAGAATTTTTAAGCATCGCATTTTTGTAGTTAGCAATGGGACAGATTATAGAGATATCAAACAGGTGTTGTAAATCAGCTCTTGAGACTTTGAAGATGGTCCAAAAGAAAATTATACCACACCGCAAAGGTCAAGATGGCGTTTTTTTTTGACAAGCGATATGCTACATTTATGCCCTTTAAATGTCACATGTAGTTGTGTATGTGTCAATCAGCAACGTAGTTGTGGTTGCCACACACATCGAACTGTTTCATCCTCTCTTATACCGTTATCAGAGAGAGACTAGTGTGAAATTATAAAGTATTGTAAACAATGTTCAAGTGGAACTGCAAACATGCTTTAACATAGGCTATCAAAAGATATAAATTAGTGGAGAGCGAGAGGCACTGGGTTTGCAAGCGGAGAGGAAACATGAGAAATAATAAGCGTGTTGAACGAAATCCCGCTGTGATATCTAAAGTAAGGAAAAACAAACAAATACAGAAGCGACTGCAAATGGGATGAAAGAAGCGATTAACTACCTATGGCGACCTCGCTTTGCAATTCTGATATTCCATGGTCGATTGAAGTTCGGCTTGGCCTTTGTATGTAGTATATCTCACTCAAGGACAGTGGGTTTTTTATTTTGTAGCTCTATTGGCCAGATGTACTTATTGGATGGTCTGTCGTCCGTCAGTCGTCATTCGCCCGTCGTCTGTCAGTCAGCACAAGTTTGTTTTCGCTACTATTCCTTAACAACTTAGAGAATTGCCATGACACTTGCACATTCATCCCATTGTCCAATTTGTCCTAATGAAATTGTCACTCGGACATCCAATGTATGACCATCACAGTGACTATCTTGAAAATCTTGCTTATACTTTCCCTTCTGAATGGATGATTGTATCAACTTGGGGTTTTCATTTAAAGACGTATGACGTCTCGTTGGTCCTGAATGAAATCATGCCAATTTAATATCCAATATGTCCGCCTTCGTGGCCATCTTGAAAACCTTGTTATCGCTACTCCTCCATAACGAAAAGTCACACTGACACGGGATTTTCACCAAAAGACTTCCTTTAAAGTTTAATTGGGTCTAAATGAAAATGGTGCCAATCTGATACGCAATATGGCTGCTACAGCGGCCGTATTGAAAATCATGTAATCGCCAATCCTCTTGAACGGATGTGCAAATCAGGATGAGGTTTTCAGTAAAAGACTTCCTATGATATATGCACCTTAATGAAAATGGTGTAGATTTGACGTCCGATAGGACAGCCGCAATGGGTATATTCTTACTGCTAGTCCACCTGGACGAAAACGTATATTGCCATGAATGTTTCTCAAAAAGTCTTCTTTTGATGTATAGTTGGTCGAAAACAAATATAGTGTCGATCTACTGTCCAATATCGCTACAACAGCAGCCATCTTGGGATGTCTGAAAGCGCATCATATAATATAGTCTAGAGAGTGGCGTGCGATCAACACAAAATTAACATTTTGTTTGCAAATGTAATTATTAAAAAGCAGCTACATGCGACAATATAATATTTTATTATGGCCTTGACGATATTGGATGGAGTAAGTCAAACCACTTAAACAGTACCAGAAACGTCATTAGCAACAAGGGAAAATGGTATGAAAAGGTGGCATGCCTAATGACTCGACACGGCAGCCGACGCGGCCTCACTTGGGACTACTCAGTCTTCTTGCCTAGGAGTCCAGATTGCTAACCACCTAGCTCCAGCACCCTAATATTACACCATTCAACATTTTGTAAAGGAATGCAAACCATACGTGCTATACCTGAAATCGGTATAAATTTATACAGGGCTACAGTCAGTAACTTAAAGGTCGTGCAAATATTTTACTTTATTCTTATTAAACAATTGTCCCAAAGTTCATTTAAAAAGATTTCAAAATGAATTTTGTTATTTTGCAGTTAATACAAATTTATTCATTGTTAAATTTTCTTTATGCACTCAAAAACTGACGAAAATGGCAAAGTGAATATAAATTACAGTATCAGCCAATTCTCATAACTGGAAAAAAGCAAACAAATATCGGACATGTCAGAGGCAACAATTTTAACTCCCTTTATTTTGTTGTATCATTGATGGGTGTAACGTGGGCTATAGATAGAGTGTTCTTCTCTTAAAAAAAACCGTTAGCTCTGCGTTTTCATTTTTATCCAAGTGGCATATAATCCAGCCATTTCCTTAACATTAAAATATAACATCCGATGTTATTGTTGGAGTGCGCAAATATTTAATGGTTTTGTTGATCCGCTTCAGGCGGAGTGCTCCACATATGTTGCTACAGAAGGTGTCGAAAAGTTTCTGATTGTCCACTTCATTTGTCATATTATGCCATGTAAACTAAAGTAGCTCCGAATATACTTCTCAATGGAGGCAATATTGCATCTGAGGTTTCTTTCCAGGCTTCGCATAATAGGCCAATGATGTTCCAATTGTTTCATATTCTAAACATCAAAGAATTTGAATATTATTGGCTTTCTATGCGAGACAAAGCTATATGGGCACAGTGATTTGCAGAAAAAAAGCATACATTTTCTTAACCGGACATTTCTTCTAACAGCCCTCTTCCCCACCCAAACAAAAACAACAATCTATTCAGACCACAGCTGAAATTCCTATAACTAGATTAACTTTGGATTCACCTACAAGTTGTAAATGAAATCATTTTTAATGCATTTGCAACGTCTCGGCCACTGGTTGTTTCTTAAATAACCGAGGTGATGCGAATGGCAACAAATGGCGGGTATTTGCATAAATTCGAGGAATGATCCATTGGACTGAATTCAAAGTAGTGAATGACTTCACAGGTAAATTTGAAATAAAATTAATTGATGACTGTTTAAAGTTAGTTTTATATTTAATAATTTATTTATGGCGCTTTCAGACGTTTGTACTCAAGGGGCATTTATTTTGTTTTTTTTTAAAAATAAAATGTTAAAGTTACTGTACCTTGGACTATTTTGTACATGGAAACAGTCATTTGGATCAGCTGCCTGCAATTGGCAGCGTGTTATTACACAATGCCACGTATAAAGAAATTTCAGTCACATTCCATGAAAGGAAGATAGAGGTCTGCCAACATTCTCTAATGTATGCTGCTTGCACCTGAGTAAAACTTTTTTCTTGTATTTGTTCCTTTATCAGAAGGTCTCAGTAGTTTGCTGCAGAGCGGAACGAAAATGAAGATTACCGTTTCGTACGTTTTAACATTGTAATTTGATTTGTTTCTTTTAATATGCAGGAAATACGAGAATTTATTACAATTATTATTTAATACAGTAAGGTAAAAGCAAAAGATCTAAAGTATGGAGGTTATTCGTTAATCAAGGAAGAAAATAAGTAAATATGTATATTGCGCACGATCAAGCGATATAATCAATTCCCGGAGTAATTGGCAAATATGGACGATGCCTTCTCTGAAATATTTTAAAATAAGTCGAAAGAACGAACTTTGGATAACACATATACATTATTAAAACTCGGATGTGAAGCACAGAAAGGTAGATTTGTTTGCGATATAAAAACTAATGTACATGTAATCAAGGTAACAAAAGGTGTATTAAATATGCCATGCGTTAATGTCATCCCTTATGTCGATAACGTTTCCAATCATTCTATGAAATAATAATAGAACTTTTACACCTCTAATTTTATTAACTGTATAAATAATAACTCAAAAATTATTATTAAAATTATTATCATTATTAATATTATTATTATTGGTTGTAGTGGTAGTAGTAGTAGAAGTAGTAGTAGTGGTAGCAGTAGTAATGGTAGTATATTATGGGATGGACAAAATATCAGACAAACGAAATAACTAATATCCGTCATGAAAATATGGACGAAAAAAAAATATTTAATAACCGAGGAAGTGCAACGTGCTATTAATAGATATAGTACTTAAAATTTGGTGGTATTAATTGCCTTATGAGTGAACTATTTTTAAAGCAAGTGGATTTATTACGGGACTTATTTAAACTGTCTTTTTTCCATCAGTTGTTTTGTATCAGATACTTCCTGAGGTGTTGGACAACGGGTGCTGTGTCATGCATTCGCAAAAAAAAAAAAACGGGAATATAAATATGCCTGAAAATTATAGAGGGATGTATCCTTTAATCAGCAAATTATCTACGTCGGATTTCAATGAAAGAACGCCTAACTGGATGAAAGAAAATGATATTCTATTTTGAAAAACAACCGGGGTGGGGGTGGATCGTAATGGTCGGAGATTTATGTGTAAATGAAAATATTATCGATAGAATGATTATGATACTAATAGACATATGCAAATGTTAAAGCTTGTGTAAAGACACCAAATCGTTTGACGTAAATATTAAACTGCCCGGGTGAGGTAATGCAAGGTAATATTGTATCACCTATTGTATTTTAATTATTTATAAATAATTTATTAATAATAATCTAGCACTAAAGCATCATGCGGCAGACATGTAGCATGATGTCCTACCCAGTCGCATTATCCTAACACCAGGCCGACCAGTTATAACACTAACCTCTTAATGCTAAGCGCCATGCGAGGCAGCTGTTAAGTGCTATTGTTATGTCTTTGGTATGACTCGGCCGGTGTTCAAACATGCGACAATCCGCATCCGATGCCGACGCTCTAACCACGTGTCCTCTGGAGTGGCCAGAGAATACTAAAATAAACTAACATAATATTGTAGCATCTGGAAACTAAAGATAAACTTGGATTAAACTAAACCTGTAGTTTTGTTTTTCAAAAAGAGGCTGTATTTTAGACAATACGAAAGCTGACATGTTGTTGTTTGCTTGTTACAGACGGTATCTTATTATATTTTTTTTAACCCTAATGATATACATTTTCAAACATAAACTCTAACAACACAAACAGCAAAGGCACTTTATAGTTAGAAGGCTCTACTCAATCGTTTTCGTAAAATGTATACACAACTCATTTTAAATATTTGATACTAAAACAGCTCCAGTTTTGAATTGTGGGTCAGAAATTTAGTATTTTACAAAGCAAATGACATTGCTGTACATACTTCTTTATGGGAATATATTATATGTGTTACAAACGAAACTCCGAGTGGTTTTATCTGTAACGAATTAAGTAGAAATGCCAATAAAAAGATGACTGATGATAAATTTCCAAGAAAAAGCTATAAATTACAATTGACATAGGGCGAACACTGGAATTGAAAGATAAAAAAGTCAAACATTTGCTGTGTAAACATTTTTTGTGCAAAAAAATACAACATAATTCAATGTAATTAATATATTACGATTACATACTACGATCAGAAAAAAAAATCGGGTTGACTATAGATTGTTTAAACTCCACGCATTATTTGTTTCCAATGCATGTTCAGAAATGGAATCTTTCCAATGAAGGTAAATTAAAAAGCTTTTAAGATATCCGCTTTGCTGAAAGACTGCACTTTTGGTGCAGATATAGAAAGTAAGTTTTAATTTGCTGCTAAATGCGCCGTGCATGATAATTGAGAATACCCATTTACCTTCAGACTTTCATTGTAATGCAAATAAGTAATACAAGGTGGTATCGAACCTCGAACCACCAGGACTGCGGAACACGTATATCCGCATAAATAGGTTGTCACGCGGGACTGTATACACTACTGATTAACAACAGCACAGAGTATTTCCAAATTAATAGGGAAAATTTTAGATCTAGATGCCCTGGACTAAGGAATCACAACTGACCGACTCAAACGCCAACCTGCCCGAGCCACCTTTCCACCTTTTCCACTACCGGACACCGTCAATTACGCGTGCGGAGCACGTCCAGTACCTTACAGCGGTATCGACCTGGATAGGAGTGAGTGTGTGTTGGGTCTATTCCCACTCACTTAGGTCTTACATTCATGTCGATAGTCCCTTAATAGGTGCATGACATGACGACCAAATCAAAAAGCACTGTGCATAAACGCCCGTGGGGAGGTGGCACCATTCCTTACCCCACGGGAAAAATTAAATAACTGTCCTTTGACAGATAAAATAGTGAAAATGACCCTTTGTGGCCGATTCACTTTAATTTAATATTCGATTCGAATACAAATCACATTAAGATGTATAACTTCATACAGAAAATCAATAACAAAACATTAATATCCAACAAAAAAATTTCTTTATCTGGCAAAATATATGAAAATTAGGGAGCCAGTGTGTTAATACTAGAATTGTTTTGTTTCGTGGTTGTACCATATTTGTGTATACATGTTGTTATTGTCGTTGGTTTAACGCCATTTTCAGCACACGTGACTATCATTATAACTGGTTTAGAAAGAACCCTGGAAAATATATATAAAAAAAAACACCGCCCCACTGAAGCTACCATCAGTTTTCCCACATGCACACAGTGGCTGAACCCAATACTCGAAATCTTGAAATTGTATATACAAGAAATTAATAATAATAATAATAATAATAATAATAATAATAATAATAATAATAATAATAATTATTATTATTATTATTATTATTATTATTATTATTATTATTATTATTATTATTATTTTGCCAGATATTATCTCCCTCTTTATATTTCTACTTTCCATCGTCCTGTGATTGCGAGAGGATGTTTCTAGGGAAAGCATGCTACCCAATCCTAATTGTGCCAAAAATAAATAAATAAATGATAACCAGTTTACGTATTGGCGTAAGGGAGATTGCACATGAGATTTCCTTTGTTGGCATTTGGCAATATAGTTTTCATAAAAGTTGTAAATATCGGTGAAAAGTAACAAAACACTGGCATTATAAGTGCACGCTTCCAGGTTTTCCACTTGCGACTTTTGTGCAGACGGTTCCATCTTTGTTCAATAAATAACATTAGATATTTCTTGAGTTAGATGTCTTTCGAACCATTATTCGTCAATTTTGTTCACTAATCTGTTCGCATTAACTAAAATAACAACAAATCCCTCCCTTTTTCAACCCAGTTGAAACTCTACTAAAGACCTCCGAATCGGAAAAGGATATAAAGAAGATAAGAAATATTCTCTCTCAGCTCTATTTTGATAGTTTTGGCTGGCCCCCTGTATTTACGAGTGGGTCCCTCTGTGAACATGGCATTTAAATTATCTATTATTATATCATATTGAACTTAACATTTTCTTCCATCGCTATAAAATTACTTTCTCTCTCTCTCTCTCTCTCTCTCTCTCTCTCTCTCTCTCTCTCTCTCTCTCTCTCTCTCTCTCTCTCTCTATATATATATATATATATATATATATATATATATATATATATATATATATTTAAATTACTAGCGCGCGGTTCCTGTGAGAATGGGTGCCAAATCGACCCAATCGGCTTAAGGCGGGCCCTGCTCGCAAGAGTTAATAAAAGTCATGACACCCATATACATTTCTTGAAAGAAAATAGCGCGACAGACGAAGCTAACAAATATATTTGTTCACCGACTTTATATTCGTTCATTTTCCTGAATATTAATTTTCTTAACTTTTTGGGGAAAATTACAGTCTAGCCAGTACTTAAATGTATATTCTTAGATTGGTTTCCTTTTCCATAAAAATTAAACTTTATTCTTAACTGAGGTCCAGTTGCTTAAAAAATTACATTTTCGTCTGTACGTACATGATATAAATTCTCTAAAAGGATTCAGTTTACTTCAAGCTGATATTTTTGTTAATACTTGCATGAATATTTTGGGATTTGGATCTTGCCGTTTCAAAGAATGATTCCTGTACGTTGTGCTTTAAATTTTGTGCTGTGTCGGAACCACGAAATCCACGAGAACTGACATATCACGACTAAAAAGCAAAGGCTACCAAGAGATTTATTTGGGGATGCGGTATATATGGGTTCTTCAGAGTTCCAAAGATCTCACATATGCACGATTTTCCACTGGGCACCACTCAATCGCTAGTCTGACCCGATTCAGATTGACCTTAGTTATAACAGTTTATTGGTAAAGGTCCTAGTACATGTCATAAAATATACCTGACCATTGAAAAAAAATTTTTTCACTACGTTCAATTAAAATTACGGACATGCGCATAGTAAGTTGAATGCCACAATTAAGTTATCGTAGAAAATAACCGTCAAGATGCATATGAAGTTCATCAACGATAACGAGTTGAGGATACAGGTATTTCCCAAATATGTGTAATTTAATTTAAGATTGTATGTCCAGATATGAACTGCAAAGTGATATTGGATTCATGGAAGTACAGTAACAGGCAAGAGAACAATGTCGGCCTAACCTAACCTTATGACGCTCTTCTGAGACGGGCAGTTACCTAGAAACAACCAGAGCTATAATTGTGTGATATATTTTCACTAAAATCTGAAATAAAATAAGACATGGGAGTTGAAAAATAATTTATCCCGACTGATAAGAATTATATTTCGTGAACGAAGTAATATTCCTTCATAATACAAATCGGTAAGGATTTATAATTTGAAGACCCAGACACGAGGGAATAAAGCATAATGCTTCATGAAATGTATCTGATTTTTTTTTCTTTGATCAAAATGTTTAGACTAGAGAACAGCTATAATTTCAACAGTTTTCTTTCATGCTTAAGAGAGGATACAGCTGTCGTGATCCAAGATAGTAAGCTGAAGTCATCTAATGAATATAAATCTATTTTAAATTGACAATTAACAACATGCATAAATAATGCCAAAGTTTTTGTACTGCAAGGTTATCACGACGGCTTACGGTGCCCTAACGATATTTTAGTTTTAATAGCGTTTCTATGCTGGCTGGCGGCAAAAAGGTAAGTCAAAGGACAAAAATACGTAGTCAGTCATTAACGTCATGATACATTATACCATTTAACGTCTGTACTCAGCTAATAAATATTTTTTCATTCGTCAACTTTTCTTCATCTGCCTGTATCATTTCTCAAATGGGTTAATTTACGGCACCAGTGAAGTTGCTATTAATTGCAATAATATGACTTCATATCTAGCTTAACAATTGACAAATAAGCCCTACATTTTTTTTAAAAATTCCATCTTGGATTGGAAGCTGCCAATTAATGCTGGTTGCCAGGTTTGACTTCAGTCCGCTCCCGCCTCTTGTGAGGTCGCTCTACTTGGGAGGTCCTCTTGGCATGTAAATAACTTTCCAAAACGTAAGGCGAAATATTGATAAACAAAAAGAAAATATGTATGAATGATAAGGTGAGAATAAGCCAACATTATTTTGTAATACATCTGACAATGTGTTAATCCTAAAGTTTGTCTTTGGATTTAAATTTGTGTTAAAAATCTGTAATTACTGTAAGAAAGTAAGTAAGTAAGTAAGTAAGTAAGTAAGTAAGTAAGTAAGTAAGTAAGTAAGTAAGTAAGTAAGTAAGTAAGAAGCAAGTAAGTTAAGTAAGTAAGTAGGTAGGTAGGTACGTAGGTAGGTAGGTACGTAAGTAAGTAAGTCAGTCAGTCAGTCTGCATGTATGTACGTACGTACGTATGTATGTATGTATGTATGTATGTATGTATGTATGTATGTATGTATGTATGTATGTATGTATGTATGTATGTATGTATGTATGTATGTATGTATGTATGTATGCGATACCTGATACTTTACGTTTTGTTAATGTTGAATACAGTGTTCTCATACTAATTCAATATATCCGTAATGCAAAAACTGGAATATAATGGATTGAAGTACATACGTATTGGGGTAAAGATATAACAGAATTTTTAAAACTTGTGCCCGATCCTCTGGCAAACAATGTTTAAAACGAAAAGATAGATAAGAATGTAAAAAAAAAATACGTTATCACCAGTGTCATTATTGTCAATACGTCTTGATATTATTTTATACACATTTGAAAGTTTGGTTACTTTCTAAATATTAAAAATTTTCATGAAATACAAAATATTTTCAGTTGTTTTTCTTTCAGCTTGTGCTTCAGTCATTTTATGAAGCGTTACAATCAAGAGTACAAACTGATTAGTGAGTTTACAATCAAGAGAACAAACTGATTAGTGAGTTTACAATCAAGAGTACAAACTGATTAGTGAGTTAGACCTTTTGTTACTTGGTTTGTTTTCTTCAGGTACTCTGGAATATAAAATACGCTTATAATTAGACGCAACTAATGCGGCCAACATGTCTGCTCTAGACGCTCACGTAATGATGTTCCATCTGAGAGGGTAATGAACTTTTTTTTTTAAAGCGCGGTTTATGAAGAAAAGTGTTATCTGGTAGTTTCATGAATGTACTATTTTCTATTTTGTTGCCTTTATATTTGTCGGGATAAATATTTGGGAATTTAAACAACACTTTTACCTTTCATCTGTCGGGGAAGTTTGTCTTCATAAGTTCAAAAGTATTAGGGATGGGATTGCAAGTGAATAAGATACAATACGACGTGTCTCTAAAATACACCAAAAATATTTCTTAACGTTGTCCTTGTTTTGACCACTCTCCAAACAATTAACTTCAGTGTATATTCTATCACTTATCTACTTAATAAATGAAAAATATTTAAATACTGATTTTAAGTGCACAGTGCAGACATTCAATTTTTAACCTTAATATCATTAATAAAGTGTTCTCTTCTCTGACTCTTTTGCACTATATTCAATGAGGCGATAAATTACAATTATTTATTGACTTCCACCTACCGAAGGCATGCAGTTTATATCACGCACTCATGGGTACGATAGAGAAGGTCGGGAAAATATTGTTTTATCTTTATTAAATTGCCGCCAGGAGATTCCGTTTATTAAGAGAATATCGTATATCAGCCTCATTAGGTGGTTATTAACTGAAGTATCAACCTCATTAGGTGGTTATTACACCAGCGGCGACGTTTTATCGTTCCGTAAAATTATAAGGTTTAAAATACAGCTATTTTATTTCGAATGGTTTGAGAGCTGTCTATAACTGAGAAATAAAATATTGTTTTGTGAGCAACATATGGGGCCGAAAACATCTGAGATTTTTTTTTAACGGAACCTCTGGGAAACTGGAGTATTAAAAAGGTACAACACTGTTGAAGGTATTGGTCCGTCTGTTATCAGTGAATACTACATACATATGAGTAAATAGATTGATCCTGCAATAACAGCATCTACTATTATATGTAATGAATGCATCGTATTTAAAAACATTAGTTTCAAATTGTGATCATATCGCCCCCTCTCTATCTATCTCTCCCCCCCCCTCTCTTTCATCACCATCATCACCATTATTACTAGCAGAATCCCCATCAAACCAATATCAACATATATATATATATATATATATATATATATATATATATATATATATATATATATATATATATATATATATATAATCAATGCTACTAACATGTACAATTACTTTAGATTCTAGAGAGAAGAACAATTTTCGAATAAGCAAGCGAGAAATTGTTACAGAAATGAACTGACAGATTCATTAATAAAATTCTTTTCAAAAAGTGGGAATCGCTAGTTAATTAAACTGACAGATTCATTTTTAAAATTGTTTTCCAAAACGTTGGAATCGCCAAATAAATAAACTGAAAGATTCAGTTCTAAAATTATATTCAAAATATTGGAATCGCTAATCAAATGAACTGACATTAATTTACAAAACCTTTTCAAAGGTGGTCATTGATAATAAAATAAAGCTTATTTAGTTTACAGTGTGTTATTATGTTTAAAGATTCTTCAGTCCGTCTTTTTCGCATAGATAGACAGACAGACAGAGAGACAAAGAGATAGATGGATGGATGGATGGACGGACGGACAAACAGACAGACAGACCGATCGATCGACAGACATACAGACAGACAGATAGATAGATAGATAGATAGATAGATAGATAGATAGATAGATAGATAATAGATAGATAGATAGATAGATAGATAGATAGATAGATAGATAGATAGATAGATAGATAGATAGACAGACAGACAGACAGACAGACAGACAGATAGATAGATAGATAGATAGATAGATAGATAGATAGATAGATAGATAGATAGATAGATAGATAGATACTTGACTTTAGCACTTAGCCACGCACAGAGTATATCTTTTCCAATTTATCAAGTGATCATTCTTTTAAACACCGAAAATTTCTCCTCCTTACGCATAAATACTTTTAATACCACTAGTAATATTTAAGCCTTGCGAAATTGTTGGAGATAAATTAGCTACAACAAATTTCGAAACTATTACTTTTGTCTAGTCGGACAAATTTTACGTTCAAAGGGGATTTGACTAGGGATTATAACAAAAATGAACATAAAATTTCGGGGAGTGTTCGCTGAGATTGTATAGTTATTCAGACAGATATGGCGACAGTAATTTTTTATGATCGTAAACAAGTTTATAAGGGAATAGTTTATATTCCATATCAAAGCATACATTTATTCAGTATAGTTCAGTTTGTCATCATTAATCAAAGATCTAATTTATAGGACTCGTATCTACCGTCGCCAGCAGTAATTTTTTCTTATTAAAAAACCCTTCTTTTATTAGCATCGGCTAAACAAGTTTGATTAAAATATCTGACTCTTTAAAAACTGCAAATATGTTAGTGTAATTTGGTGGAAGAAAGGGGAGACCCAGCAAAATCACGAATTGTACTCATACACATGGTCGAACCCAAGATCGAAACCAAGACCGCCGAGGTGCTAAATGAGCGTGTTTCCGCTGCGTTATTTAGGTCCAGAATTATGTTGATAACACCTCGCCTGGCTATAAAAGAATGTTATGAAAAAATCGTCACAAGAAACGATGGAACACAAGTTTAACATTTCTTGCTATTTTCTATTTCAAATATGTTAAATACTAAAATACTCTTGTTTAAGTTGGAAATTCACGATAAGATAGGAGTACATTTATCAAAGTAAGACTAGATTGTAACCACACACACACACACACACACACACACACACACACACACACACACACGCACGCACGCACACACACACTATACGTCAAGCGACGTTGTTCTTTAAAGAAAATATTCCTGAAAATTAAAATTTTCCAAAAATGACCAAAACCATTCATGCTTTTATTTTCTTCCCTGAAGTCAATAGTCATCAGTAATAGTAAGAAACATGTCACACACAAATTGATTTGTTAAAGTTGCTCTATTTAAAAATACGAATTAATACAAGCAATATTTGCAATGGTATGGGATACAAATATATGGCAAAATATGGGACTATTAAATAGACTGACTACCCATCCTAACATTCTATTTTTTTCTGACTTGCAACAGTGACTTTATTTGATAATGGGTTAGCATCATGTATCCAAATGCATGGATGCTTTATGTCAAATTTGATTAAATTTGCGAGGCAATTTTGGAGGAGAACTTGTTTCTGGTTCATCTAATTTTGGTAACGATGACCATATTTATTAACTCATCAGCATCATTTACAAATATTTTTAAGCTTGCATACTTGGGTACTTCGAATTTGGTTAAATCTGCATCATTAGTACAAACTTGTACGATCTTAATTTGAGCATGGGAATGTTGCTATGACCTTTTAAGCCTCATCTTGTACTCTCACATTTTGTTTCATTCTTTAGTTTGAGGACTTGTGAGCTTATTTTAAAATTATCTGCAGATGTTTTTTTTGGGGGGCTGATTCATATTTTAAGCATGATAATATTTCTGGCCCAGAATGCAAGCCTTTTTGGGAATGTCAGTTTTGACAGGACACTGTTTAAGCATGGTCTTTCTGTTTAAGCACGGTCAAGTACTTTAAACCTTTCTGGCAGAGTCTCAGTTTGTGTACAAGACTGTCATCATGACCTCTTGAACCTGATCTAATACTCTCAAAACTATTTGGGTAGGTCTTAGTTTGCACAAGAGCATTCCTTTATGAGCACTTGAGACTAATACTCATCTTTTGGAGCATGAAACTCAATCTCAAAACCACTAAACTCGAGAGATGAAACTAGGTGTGTGAGCACATGAGCGATTTGGACTTTTAATATAACTTTAAATGAATTTCAGTCAATTCGCTATGATGTCTGCGGTGTGACAGCTTATAGTGATGTCTAGCACTGGGGCGTCATGCCACAGACATGCTGTATCATGCCCCACCCAGTCACATTATCCTGACACCAGGCCGACCAGTCCTAACAATAACCTCTTAATGCTGAATGCCTAGAGAGACAGTCTTAGAACTATGTTTTTAATGTATTTGGTACGATTTGTTCGGGGTTCGAATCCACAACCTCCCAAATCTGAGGTGAATGCTTTAACCACTTAGGTCACCATTCTGGTCAATGAAACTTGATAACTACATCACTCAACTTTAACATGCTGAAAGAAAAGTCAACAATATATTTGATTTTTATAACAAATTTATTTTCTACTAAAACCCATATTTTAAACATTTAGAAAACTTTAATGCAATGCACCTGGCTGCATCTATATAAAATCAAAATGATTGAAAATGCAACTATTTTTTAAATAATATTTCCTGACAAATTTGTATCATACTGATTGAACAAACACATGGCTTGGTTTTTTCATCATATCACAGAGAAAAAGTAATTCAACAAGTTCATTTCCAGTATGAAGCAAGTACTATTGACAACTCGGTCACTATCGATGACCAATTCAGTATCAGATACATGCAAATAAAATTTACTGATAAAACAACTTTGACATAATGACAGTATAACAGACATACTGACAACATAACTTTGACATTGCTTGTAAACTCTAAAACTAGAGACCCCAAAACACACTCCATTTTCTAAGAGGTTTGCTTAAAAACTAATTCAGTATCAGATAAATGCAAATAAAACTTATTGACAATACAACTTTGACATACCGATAGTATAACACTGACATAGTGACAATATAACTTTGACATTGCTTGTAAACTCCAAAACAAGAGACCACAAAACATACTCCATTTTCTATAAGGTTTGTTTAAAGTTCAAGGCAAAAAATAAACCCACATATTTACACTTTTTAAAATACTGACTTAATAGAAAAATATCCAATTTTTCTCATATTCTGTTTTGCAAAACTCTGCAATGTCAGAAATCTTGAAAAGGATGCTCACAGTATTGTATATACCCACTAAGTCGAGTTAAACTGCGAATAACAGAGATCCTAAACTTCCATAGCATAATGCAATTACAGATCAGAGTCTATGTTGTCTGTTGTACTGATTACTCCTAACAAATTGCACAGACCCAGATCTGAATGTGCATAATGCGTTTGACAGAATGTGGATTTTGTACGAGTTTGACAATGTGGATTTTGTATGAATTTGACAGAATGTGGATTGTATGAGTTTGACATAATGTGGATTTTGTATGCATTTGACAGAATGTGGATTGTACGAGTTTGACAGAATGTGGATTTTTTTTAATGAATTTGACAGAAAGTGGATTTTGTATGAATTTGACTGAATGTAGATTTTTTATGCATTTGACAGAATGTGGATTTTTTAATAAGAGTGACAGAATGGATTTTTTATGAACTTTACAGAAACTGATTAGTGTTGTAATACTATCAGTAAATAATTGTTTTATCAGTGTTTAACTAGGTACAGATATTTGATGCATAACATCTCAATTTTGTCTCATTTGTTTGTCATAGAACATATAATGTTAGAAACAATGACTGTTGGAACATTTGTATGTATGTATATGGTACATGCAAGTAGATATTACTGTTTTACTATGTATCACTTTGTTTTCTTTCTTTCTCAGATAAAAATCCGCAATTCTTCTTACTCTAATACATAAGTACTGATACAGCCAATATGTAATTGGTATATCCCTAATGTAACTATCAATGCCAAGTATATGATTAGGAATACATGTCTGTGTGTGTGTGTGTATATATATATATATATATATATATATATATATATATATATATATATATATATTTGCACACATAAATACATACATACACACTTTGTTTCCTTCATGATTTCTCAATTTATTGATAAATCCTACTTAAAATGCATTTGAGATGCAATTTCACTTTCCTGTCCTCTTTGTAAAGAAATAAATAAACAAATAAATAAATAAAACAAATTAATTAATTTGTATGAGAGATAGTGTATTCATCATCTCACTAGTTCATGCATTTGCCATCAATCATGTGCCTTGTGTGGTGCATTCAATGATATATGCTGCAATTAATCATGTGCCTTGTGTGGTGCATTCAATGATATCTGCTGCAATCAATCATGTGCCTAATGTGGTGCATCAATGTCTGTTGGTGCATTCAATGATGTCTGTTGCAATCAATCATGTGCCTTGTGCGGTGCTTTCAATGATGTCTACTGCAGGATAAAGTTGGGTACCCTGATATTTTTCCTAGGTCAAACAATACCTCATTTAATGACTATCAATACAATCAAGTCATATATGTAGTCCTGAAATAAACGCATTCGCAGATAAATGAATAACAAATTTATTTCCTATTTTACAGATGAAAATTACATAGTAAGTGTAAATATTAGACAAGGAAACAAGAGTGTGGATTCTTGCTCAATTTGTGCATGATTATTATTTAATATATGTATTGCTAAGAGAATTAGGGTTATTTAAAATAAATCAGCTGCCAGTTGTTCAAACAGTTTCTGAAACTTGGAGAAAAAAAAAATACTTTGGGAATAAGTCAATGTCTGGAAACTGTTTGGGACTTTTGAATCACCAAATTTGTAAAAAGCAAAAACCTAACAAGATGTTGAATCTAAATCAGCAGAAGCAAATGCACAAGAAAAAGCAGAAGTAGAGAAATATTACAATGATGGTGCAAAGACTCAGATATTCAAAACAGAAGAAAATTTGTTTTAAAAAACTAGCCACGAAATTGTGAAAATATTATGATAAAAATAACATTAATATATGAACATCTTTGTACCCTCAATCTAAGTTATACAGAAAAGATACATATGAAGTGGATCTGTCAATTATGTTATAAAAATATATTTATAGAAGCTCAAAGGGTAAGGAAATGATATCTACAAAGCACACACACACACACACACATATATATATATATATATATATATATATATATATAGATCTATAGATATATATAGATATATCCAAAGATCTGATTGTAATTGGAAGAGTTAATAAATAATTTAACAATATTTACTTATTAAGTGGGTAATATCACTGGGTATAGACCAATGTTCCCTCTAAGATGAGCGCCTGAGCGATCGCTCACTATTTTCATTGGCGGCGCTCATAACTTTTCTCGTGTCGCTCAGTAAAATACGCGGAGCGGTTTTAAAATTGCGCTATAACAATCTTGCGCTATAAAAGTTCTAGTCAAAGCAACTTACTCGACAGTCATTATATTGAATTTAGTTACTTTAAATATCAAGGAATTCATTATTTTTACATGTGGCCATGTCTAAGCGGCGAGCTGAGGAAAGTTTATGTAACTCAGGCAATAAGAGGTGCTTGGGTTTTAAAACAGAGTGGTTGACTGAATGCTATGTTGAAACGGATTTACCGTATGGCACCGGACAGCACGTGCTACTTGAGGAAATTTTTAATTACTCAGAAACTGATGGTGTTAAGTGCAAAATTTGCATGAAAGCGGAATACAAAAGCGACTGGACATCAGGAAAAAAGTGGACCGATTGGAAAGTTGATCATTTAAAACGGCATTTGAGCCAAAAATCGCACATTGAAGCATAAATTCAACCATTAGGTCGGAAATTTTATTGGAGATTAAAAATGCAGCTTATCATACCTTGATCGTGGATGAATCAACTGATATCTCGGTTTCCAAAATGTTAATTCTGTACATGAAATTTAGAAATGCCAATGATTCAGTCCATAAAACTGTATTCGCTGGAATTGTTAAATTAACAGCTTGTGATAGCTTGTCAATCCTTGGAGCCATTCAGAAATTTTATGCAGACAATGAATTAGATTTGAACATTTGCCAGCCATTTGCTTTCATCATTTCAGCACCCAGTGAACACAAAGACAATAATTAAGTTCATTCAGCAGACATGTGAACATTTGGATCATAGATTTCCAGATGAGGAATTACAAGATTTGGCAGTTTTTGACAAAGAATGTTTTTCAACAGCTGTGAACTTAGAGGATTATACATTTGGTCTTGAGGAGATGAAGAGGCTTGGAAACCGATATCATGTTTTTTCTGGAAAAAGACAACGAAGCATTCCAGAAAGAACTTAGTAAGCAGTTTCCAGAATTTAAATTGATTGTTAATGAGAAATTGCAAACTGGAGCAGTTAAGACATTTGCAGATCTAGTTGCATTCACAAAACAGCAGGTGCGGACTGCGAAAGAGGATTCAGTCTGATGAGCAACATAAAGACAAAAGCCAGAAATTGACTAGATGTTGAGCATCTGTACAATTTAATGAGAATAAAGCTCTTTTTAAATTCTGGACAAACTGTAAATGCTGAAAATGTCTACAATGTTTGGAAAACTGAATAGAATCGAAGAGAATATTTGTGAAGAATGAAGAACTGATGATATTACATAATTAAAAAAAAATTTAAGTGAATTGTTATTCTTCTAAGTTTTGAGTATTTAACCCTCCCACAATCTCACGCGCACTCGTCCTCGTGCCTGCTCATAAGATTGTGGAGTATGTAACTTGTCGCTCATGCATATTTTTTTTTGCACACACCTCAACAATCCTTAGAGGGAACATTGGTATAGACTGTTTGGGAACATTGGTATCTGCAACAGTTTATTATAATAAATTTGATGTGCAAGGGAGGTAACTGTATTCAGATTCAACTTTTCTCTGATCAACTGATTTTCTGTTTCCTTTTTTTAAGTAAATGGGTTGAATACTTAACTGAGTTAAATTAAAGCAAATATATACAACATTAACTTGCTGAAAACTTTCATTACAGTCAATTAATTAATTATTCATTAACTAATTAATGAAGTCGTGAGCCATGTGATGAATCAGAAACATGATGTAAATAAACTGACGGTTGGGTGGTTGCGTTTTAACGGCAATTTCAATACATTACTAGCTATATCATGCAGAGAAAATGGATGCTAATTATCTAAACTCAATCAGCCACATTGCATAGTTCTAATTTAGTTCATAGAAAAATAATATCATTGCAATTATAATTGTTCAGAAATTATTCTTACAATTGCAGTTTATGCCACCAACACAATAAGCAACAGAAGCTAATCTGGATATATGCAGTTTATGCCACTAATACATTTAGTCACAGTAAATAATATAAATATATGCAGTTTATGCTATCAACACATTAATCCACAGTAAATAATATGACTATATGCAGTTTATGCTATCAGCACATTAAACAACAGTAAATAATATAAATGTATGCAGTTTTTCTATCAACACATTAAGCCACAATAAATAATCTGGGTGTATGCAGTTTATGCTATCAACACATTAGGCCACAATAAATAATCTGGGTGTATGCAGTTTATGCTATCAACACATTAGGCCACAATAAATAATCTGGGTGTATGCAGTTTATGCTATCAACACATTAAGCTACAGCAGATATTCTTGGTCTATTCAGCTTCCATATGGATATACATTATACGCAGTCATATATAACAGATGATATACATTCTGCCCAAATATGTTTACGAACCAATTTTTCGGCAACGACTATTTAATTTATAATCTGATAAAAAACAGCCAGTGCTAAATTATGTTCTGGACAAATAACTTCTCGAAAACATCCTATCTTAATAGAACATACACTTGCATCATCTACCTAAAACAAAACGTTTCATTTTCTCGGAAATACTAAGATCACAACCATGTGCAATACCTATCAGGCTTTTTAGTTTTTAGTACATTCAAATAAATTATCCATCATTTGTGTTGACACCCATGCTCAAGTGGGTACTATTTCATAATTTTTTATCTACTAAGGTTATTTTGGCAATTCACTAACTTGTAACTATCTTTCTTTTACCATAGCAACCTATTTTAGTAATATGTATAGAGGTTCCTACACAAGCCCCGATTTCAAAAGAATTTAAAAAGTCAAAGAATTTGTAACTTTTGCAAGCCTTGGTATGCGCAGTATTGAAATCATTCAATGAGTTTCATAAATTTAATTTCAAATCAGCTTGAATGTCAGTTAATAAACATCACATGACAATAAAATATTTATTTGAACAAACAGTATAACAGTGTAATGAAATGACAGTGAAACACATTTGGATTCCTCTGTTCTTATCTTTATCCTTTGCATAATTGTGTATGCCAATATGTATTATTACAAATTACAAATATAAACATTATAATAATATAAATACCATCATAACTGTTATGTGATAAGACTAAATTCTTGTTTATATAGCAATTAAATTCATAATGCACAATCTGTAAATTTGTGCTGAGAAATTGCTTGCACTTTACAATATTTCTCAAATAGTTACCCCTTTAACTAGGACCTCACCTATTACAAATCATCAAATAGTTATCTCTAACAAGAACCACCTATTACAAATCATCAAATAGTTATCTCTAACAAGAACCACCTATTACAAATCATCAAACAGTTATCTCTAACAAGAACCACCTATTACAAATCATCAAATAGTTATCTCTAACAAGAACCACCTTTTAAAAATCATAAAATAGTTATTCTTCTAACAGGACCCCACTTTTTACAAATCATCAAATAGTTATTCTTCTAACAGGAATCCCACCTCCTTTTACAAATCATCAAATAATTTTTCTTCTAACAGGACCCCACTTTTTACAAATCATCAAATAGTTAATCTTCTAACAGGACCTAATTTTGTTTTACAAATCACCAGATAGTTAATCTTTTAACAGAACCCCACCTTTTATAAATCATCAAATAGTTATCTCTAACAAGAACCACCTATTACAAATCATCAAATAATTATTCTTTTAACAGGACCCCACTTTTTACAATTCTTCAAATATTTATTCTTCTAATAGGACCCCACTTTTTACAAATCATAAAATAATTATTCTTCTAACAGGACCCCACCTTTTACAAATCATCAAATAGTTATTCCTCTAAAAAGACTCCACTTATTACAAATCATCAACAATTACAGATGCTTACATTGGCAAAATCATACCAGCTTGCAGATAATATTCAGTAGGGTTACACGCTTTATTTATTTTGTGTGACAGTAATGTTCTAACAAGCAATAATATAATATGTAATGCAGTTCAATGGAAGAGAACACTTTGTATTAATTTTTTTTACATTATATAGGTGTTGGGACATGGTCCTATGCAAGAAGTGCAAAATTAGTTTCTGATCGGTGATGTAATTTAAGGATCAATTAAGATGGAACCATTTTGTAAAGTCACCAGTAGTCATCCTGAACAATCTGTGTTGATGATACTTTTGACAGATTCAAAAATAAAAAGAAGCTATTGCCCGCAAAAATGTGCAACAATGTGTGTTGTAGAGAGTTCAATATCAAAGCAGGCTCATTACAAATACACTAATATATATGCATATACTAACCACAGTGTCAAGTTTACTGGGCAACTTTCAACACTGAAAAGTTATAATGTGACATTAATAAGCATTTTTGCCAACAAAAAAAACAAAACAAATAAACTGGTTGAAATACTCATTTTGTTAACAGATGGCCATCAAAAGAAGTTTACGTGTAATACAACCTGGTAAAACTTGTAATCTTACAAGCATAAAACTAAAGATTTTGAACAAGAGCTGGAAAAGAAAATATATATTGGCAAATCATACCAGTTGGCAGGTGTAATTAAGTAACATATCATCTGCTCTTTGCACAATGTTTTGAACATTAAACAAGACACCCAAGTGCACCTGATATTGCTCACCTGGCTGACATCTGCTTACTAGCCAAATGCAAGAGCTGTTAGCTAAGAAATCTGGGTCCGTAGGAAGCTATTGAAATTCCTTCTAATGCTGTTCATTGGACATGTTACGAACATTTTTCAAGGTTTCTATAGCATACATATCTTCATCGATATATGATGGCACATCAACACCATACTGAAAGGTCACATGTCAGGATACTTTGCATCACAGTAGTACAATTCTACCCATGAGTTTTATTGACATAAAGTTGTGTAAATATTTTTCTTGAACCTGTGGTTAGACATCATTTGTAAAAATATGAAAGCCCATTATGCCAGGATTCTTTCTGTAATGTCTGGTCAAATTCTGTTCAGCAGTTTTTTGTATGAAGTTTACATTTTTTCTCTATTTTAGCAACAGTAGTCATATATAAGTAATTTTGTTGTCATTTGTATAAGCTTTAAAGAGTTCTATTTCTGGATGCTGCCTGTCGAATTTCATCCCATTCAGCTGAGTGAGGTTATTTCAAATGGTTTTTTTTCTATTTTTAGTAACAGTTTTCATATTTGATGGCAGAGTGACATCCAAGGGTCTTCATGATTAGATGTTTTCTATCAAGATTGGTCAAATTCTATTTAAATTTTGATGGAGAAGTTGTTGTTTAAAGAATTGCTTATTAGAAGCCATAACTGACATTGGATTGGCACCCTTTGCACATATTTGAAAGGTCTTCAGGCCAGGATGCTTTTAGTTGAATTAGGTAAAATTTTCTTCAGTGGTTTTGGAGATATGATTTCAAGGTTTTTCTATTTTTAGTTATGGTGGCCATATTTCATTGAAGATCAGCATCAGGTGCATAAATCTGCAAGATAAGCATGTTTTCTGTTAAAGAGATTTTGAAAAGTGATTTAAAGTTTTTCTATTTTTAGAAATGTGTGATCTCATTTAATGGCACATCAAGATCAGTTGTAAAAAAGTTCAAAGCCTTCCATGTCAAGATACTGTTGCTAAGTTGGTCAAATTCTGTTAAGGAGGTAGAAGCTCTTTTAAACTCCTTAAGTAACAGCGTCACATCTTATGTTAGATCAGTTTACTTGTAGAAGTTGAAAGGTCTTTATGCCAGAATGCATTCAGTCAAATACCATATGTACTTACTTATAAGTCAGGTCAAACTAAAAAGATTATCTGACAAATCATAATGCACTTGCAGATAAGGGTCTATGTTGTTTATTCTACTGATTACACCTAGAAAACTGTACAGACCCAGATCAGTTAGCACATTTAGTGATGGCAGATCTGGGTCTGTGCAGTTTGACTCGACTTATAAGTGAGTACAGATGGTATGAAGAAGATGTTGTTTAAAGTTTCTTCTGTTTTTAGCAACAATGACCATATAAGATGGCAGAATGTCATCATTTAACAATCTGAAAATCCATCATCCCTAAATGATCTGCATCTTTTAAAATCAAAATTGGTCTGCACTTATTTTAGACGAAGTTTAAAATAGCAACTGTTGATGAATGCAAAACAGCTGACAGACAACATGTGATGTACACAGGGCCATACCTTGATAAGCTGTATGGCCAGGTGAGATAGAAACTTTTATACATGACGACACTGTAGAGTACACAGACATAATGATTTCTTAGTAAAAAATAAAGTCATTTAACAGAAGTACAAGCTTTAATTATTCTTATTCCTATTATATGTATAGTTTATATGTAACCACCAATAGTTAACAAAATAAAAATTTAAAAAAAGTATACCAATTTGCTCTTTTCAGAAGATATTACAAAAAAGCAAAACAGGAAAATATATTAATAACTAAAAACACTTCTACAAAACCCCTAAATTTATGTATATAATCATATCTACGGAATACTTTTGACAAAATACATTTTCTAAAGCACCTAAAATTGGAACACCAAAGTTCATGCACACAATCTAAAATAAGGAACAGCTTGATTGATGCATATACTCAATAGAAAACATTTTTTAAAAACCCACTTAGTAACCAACTAGAGATCTACTATGAAACCCTTACAAGTGTAATGAATATTTTACTTCCTTATATGATGGAATGTTTATCAACTGCACATAGACAAAACTGTGTATCAATATGAACAGATGAACATACAATCCCACCGAAGCATAATACATTATGAAGATTTTGGTAATAACTGCAGTGGATTAATATGCTAAATGTACATTCTGTAATGAGACCAATGATTAATAAATCAAATAATTATTGATAATTACATTTATCTCCAGACATGCAACTAGTCTTTGAAAATTAAAAATAAAAAGAGGAAGAAAAAAAAAAGAGGAAAAAAAATAGAAAGTCCTTCAAAAAAGAGAAAACATCTGACCTTATTATATGGAATTCAATTGAGCATTTGCACTTCTTACTAAATCAATAAATACATGGAAAAATTGTATACATATCATAAATTTATACAACAATGACATTTTCTTAACATTTTGGTATTCTGGAGCACATGTAATATTTACAAGGAACAAATGTACTCATATCAAATGATAAATGAAATGACACACACTTCCAACATAATTCTCAAGAATGTTACATTTCAAATGATAAGTTCTGAAATTAGTATCAATTTTCATATACCAATATTGAAGCTAAACTATGATGTACATATAACAGTAAGCATTAGGTACAAGTATAAACAACAGCTCTGTTAAATACACTATCTGCTAACAATTTTTTTTATATACCTGTTAGTGACTTTCATACAAGCTCTGGATGTCAAAAAAACTGTTGACACTGATTAATTGATAGGTATATCTGGATATGCAGGTGTGACTAAAGTCTACTCTAATTGATCTTGTAAGAATGAGTGGATACTACTGCTAAATTTCGCTAGCTTAAACATGTGTCTCTTTAATGCATAGCAATTACTGTGCAGTATAATTAATTACTTTTATGGTGAAAATGAAAATCTGTTATAAAACTTGTAAACAGATTACTTTCAAAGTCTGTATCCTGTGATTATAAAACTCCAGGTAGACACATGCAATAAATAAATGGCTTGAATGAATTAAACTTTGACGATATTTCTTATCTAGAACTATCTGGTAAACATTTCCATAAAAGTGGTATACTGAACAAGAAACCCTTGACAGGAGTAATGCTCGTTGAAGTTCTTCATGGATAACAATAGTTTCAAAATAGCTCCTGTGGTGGACATACTTTCTGTCAGATTGCACTATTTTCATTTTTGGACCAAAAAGTCAGCATTTTAAGACAACAAAGACACCAGAAGGAGTCTTAATAACAAAATTTTCAAGATGTCTGTCATGGTGGATATATGGATATAAAATTGGCACACTCTAAAATTTCATCCTTTGAAAAGGGTTAGGTTTCTAAAGAAACTGTTAACTCTCCTTGGCCATTTTCATTTACTGTACTTCAAAGGTGGGTTGCAAAAAAAAAGCACACAATTTCTTTTCCTTTTACATATTTTGTAATCCCTTCACTGAACATTTAGCAGTTGGCATTGCCTACTCTGGCTGAAGTTGTTTTCCCTATTTTAATTACTGCTAAAGATTGTGCACTTTAGACTAATTCTGGTTGATTTTTCAAGCAAATGGGAACAGCTATGTGTGCAGATCATGTATAATTTAAACAAAAACAAATGTAAAGAAATAGTATAGATGTATGCCAACATTCTCTCCATTGTGCATGTTTCAAATACAACAACTTCACCTTACACCTGTCACTCTGTCAGAAGAACTTCATCTCTGCAGAAGTATTCTGATGGGTATGCCATGTTGATATGACTCTACTTTTTGAGAGAGTAACAATAACAGCATTTTCAAGAGAGGTGTCATGGTAGGACCAACCACCTAGAAGTGATAACAAGAATTTCAAGGTGGTCATTGCGGCAGTTATATTGGAAATGAAATGGACACCATTTTTGTCGATGACCAACTAAAATTAAGAAGTCTTCTAATGAAAACCAAAGGCTGACATAACAATTCATTCAGGAACAGTGATTTTCATATTGGGGGACTCAGCACCACTATTTGCATAATGAACCAATCAGACAAGAGACATTTAGTAAAAAGTGCATGTTGATATAACCATCCATTTGAAGATGGACATCTTCCTTCTGAAGATGGACACTGTTCTAGACACATTGCAAAAATCATCATTTTCATTTATGACCAATTAGACAATGGGATGGTTAGTAAGAGTATTGATAACAAAACTGGGCTAATGGATGGATCAACAAAGAACCATGGACAATGAACCATCCCAAAAGTCGTTCATGTCGATGACCAGCAGAACCAAAAATAAGCTTAACAGAATTGTATTGATGTGTTTATGCATTAATTATGGGGCATAACAAATAATCCACAACAATATTTATTTTCTTAATATGGATTAAATGTTGATATCAGAAGGCAAGATTATAAACCTGCAAAGTCTCCAGCATGATGCTGTCATAAACTCTGTTTTTTGTTTAGAAAATGCAAATAAGATAATATCAGTCACAAAATTATTTGGAATGCAATTTCTCACCAGCTTGTAAGGTGCATACCTAGCTGCCATCCCCTACTTAGGTATTAATTTAGTTGTTCTTGGTTTAATGCCATTTCTCAGTGAAACGCAGGCTGTACATTGTGGCAAGTAAAACTGGTGGAGGAAGAACTGGGGAAAACCCTGGTAAGAACCATCAATAGGAAGCTACTGGTAGCTTTCTCACATACCCATAATAGCTGAACCCATGACTCGACATGTGGACAGAGTGAGATGGCAGTGATCAGTAAAGTTGAGTGCTTTAGACTACTTGTCCCCCCCCCCCTGTATAAACATATAATCTGAATGGCAAAAAGCATGAGAAGTGTAAGCATGCCATAAATATTATAAACTGTAAGAAAAATGTGCATTTACTTTTGCTGTCAGCTTGGATATGCAGCTGACGTAAGTTCTTGTCCCAAATGGGCAAACTCGATGTGGATAAGAATCAGAATACAAACACAAAACACATAGTAAAATCATATATACAACCCATTATTCACCTAATCTACATGTTAAACTTGATGCTAAGTGATCATCAAGTCAAATCTACAAATGATGTGCTAAACTCCAGTACATCACTCGCAAATATTTAAAAACAATATTGGTAAAGCAATACTGATTTGTACATGCTTTAAAAGTTTAAAATGGTCCCGCTCCAAAAACAATTATTTAGTCATATGACATTTACAAATCACATCGATAAAACCTGTTTTGCTTAAAATCATGTGCCACTATTTACAGTAGTATAGGCTGGTATTACAAAAAATTCTCATCATTATAATAATGATGAGAATAGAACTAGAAATAGAACATAATGACAGTGTTAGGAAAGTACATACAAGTCTTCAATGGACTTATGCAACAAACTTGTGTATTCTTGTGATATTGCTGCAAATACTATACAACATAATGGAGCAGCATCACCTGTCTCACTTTGCAGGTAATTCCACTAATCTTTCATCCTTAACAGATCTGTAACAAAAATCTTTTCTTCATCAACAAAAATTCCCATATGCTTTCTTGTAAATGCATGAGCACTAATTCCAAGTATACTTTTGTAAGAGTTGCATCCACAGCAACACCAGACTCCAATATGCATTCCACAAACTCAAATATGCATCCAACAGTAAACACCACATACTCAAATATGCATCCAACAGCAAACACCACAGACTCAAAAATACATTCCACAGCAAATACCAGTGACTCCAACATACATTCCACAGACTCTAATATGCATCAAACAGCACAGACTCCGATATGCATTTCACAGACTCCGATATGCATTCCACAGACTCCAATATGCATTCCACAGACTCTAATAATGCACTCCTGGATCCAATATAATATTAAAATACTTGTAAAATGCCATTTTATATTATATCAATTGAAGGGCATTTAATACACTTGAAAGTTTATGTAAATAATGAAATTTGTATAGCAATGTCCACTCATTTTAGATGCTGTTGCTGACTTCCTCAGATGAAAAACATGATTTGTTTCATCTAGTTCACAAAATAATTGGATTTGTTTTAGTCCATTTACAGTATCAAAGCAGACAACAGTGTAGCAGGAAGCCATGTTAGTCATCTGAAAATGCACAGCAATCAATGTTTTATGGATGCTTATTAAAGAGTGCATTAAATGGCAATCTCAAGTTTTGACCTGCACATGTAATGGAACTTAATTTTAAAAAAATTAAAAAAATGAAGCCCAATCTGTGAGACTGCAGACTACAAATATATGGCTGACCTGAATAACTATTCTAAAAAATGACTCAAGTGAATTTTACCAAATCTGAGAGATAGTGTTCTGGAAAAAGACTCATTTTCTAATAAGTTTGGTAAAATTTTATGCAGTGATTCTCAACAAAAGTTTGTGGAATGCTTTTCTAATTTAGTAACAGTGCTTTTCTATTTTTAATATACATGGCAATATTTGAATTCGCACCATGCTGTCAGAGGAAATGTCTTCCAATGCTGCTGATTGAGTATGTTATGAAAACAACTGTTTTAAGGTCCCTCAACCTTTTCTTTATCTATCTATTATTGGTGACAGATCATTTGTCTGAAAGCCCCAATATCAAAATATTTTGTGTCAAAGTTGATTCGTATATTGTGAATCAATGTTTAAACAAAGTGCCGCAAATGTTTTCCAATGGCATCAATCGCATAAATAAGAAAGCCATGCCATCTAAGCCAGGTCACTGTAACCATGGCAATATGATATGGTAGTTTCCATTAAACAGAATGTCATATTTGGCTTTCATAGTTTTAGTAACAGTGACATTATTTGATGATGGACTAGCATCTTTTGTATCAACCTGAACGGTCTTTACGCCTGTATCCTTTATGCCAAGTTTCATCAAATTCTATTTAGCAGAATTGGAGTTGTTACAAGTTTTGTTTAATACTGGCTCATCATGAGCTGTATAAATTTGAAAACCTTCCATGCCAGGATGCTTTCTGTCACATTTCGTCAAATTCTGCTTCACAAGTTTTAAGAAGTCATTTAAAAGTTTTGCTATTTTATGTAATGGTGGCCATAATTCATCGCTGATCAGCATGATCTGTATAAACTTGAAACGTCTTCATGCCTAGATGCTTTCTGAAAAGTTTGGTTAAATTTTATTCAGTGCATTTGGAAGGTTTAACTTATTTAATTCAAAGTGGGTTTTCTATTTTTAGTAACAATGGCCATATTTAAAGATGGATTGGCAAGATTTATAAAAAATTTCAAAGGTCTTCTTGCCAGGATGCTTTTCTGCAAATTTGAGAATTTTTTTTCTTCAGTAGTTTCGGAAAGGATGAAATTCAAAGATCATTGTTTTTGCTATTTCTAGTAATGGTGTCCATGTTTGACTGTGGATTAGCATCATTTTAAAGTCCTTCATGTAAGGATGCTCTATGTCAAATTGGTCATAATTGGTCCAGTAGCTTTTAAGAAGTCTAAATTAGCAATTGTCCATTTGATGAATGATGGACATAGAGCCAATATCAGAAGGTCACTTGGCCATTTTCCAGTTCAGCTAAGAAATTTGTGACATTACAAATGGTAAGAACCCTGACATGCTGGTGCTGTATATTGAGAAAAGACCTTAGTTTTTGTATTCTCTCCATATTTGGGAATACATTCTACAAGAGCAAATACATTAAATAAAATTGATGCTAACAGATGTACAGTATCATGGAATATTACTAGAGGTGAATAGCAGCTGTGATAGCATCACCGTGGTAAACCCCACTCATGAATGATGGCTGTTTCATTGACATTTTCCACCTTCCACCTCTGAGTGTCCTTGGTCTCATCACAAGGGTTCATGAAGAGCTCCTTATTTCCGGCATCACAGTCCAGACATTGAGCGCTGATCGGGTGGTACAGCTGCTTGGTTCTCTGATCAGCAACAAAATAAGGGACAAAAGTTGTAAAAGTAGGTATTAAATACTGATGTCATATTTACCAATGTAAGAAAATAAGCACATTCTTATTGAATAACAGATAGTCCCAAGGCCCCTGCATACATGTCAATACACCATGGTTTTGAAGTATATATCTCTAAATACAAATCAGCAGACAACTACTGCAAGTGTAGGTATTATTAAATGGAACAATACAAATCCAATCCACAACCACATTATATTAATGGACATATAGCCACATTGTATTAATGGACAGATAGTTACATTGTATTAATGGACAGATAGTTACATTGTATTAATGAACTGATAGCTAAATTGTAACCCTTTAGCTACTAGAGCTGTTGTGTAGTTTCACTACTGCTCTGTGCTATCATATCAGTTACTCAGACTACTGAGGCTGTTTGCTAGGCTGAATACTAGAGCATCATCAAGGCTGACTACAGAAATTGACAATAAAAACATGGTTACATTTATATTCATTATTTCAATAGTTTTTACTAGATTTAAGTGAAATAAAAAACAGCTTATCTTGTATAGTGTCTGTTATTCATATATTTCTACTTTATATATACTCCTATATCCCATCATATAAGAAATCCCAGTCACATAAACTGTTTTGAATTCCATAAAATAAATCCAATATTTTCATATGTACATGTAAAAACATGAATGAAATCCACTCTAATTAAAATGTTGCAATTGGTACTTCTCAAAACAGTAATTATCCACACATAAATGACGATGTTATCAAGCATATTACAATATATGTATAGCAAAATTACCATGTTCTATGTCTTACATGTAGGACTAATGCCCACATATGTGATGCTGATTTCATACCATTTCATGTCTTGCTTTTGGTCCCCTATTTTCTTAACAACATTGTTTCTTTCTTTCACAAGATTTTCTACCAGATATTCAGGAATTAATCTGAGTAAAAAATCTTTCATTCACTGGTGCAAGCTTGATTGTTGTCTGTTGAACCAACGTAAGAATCAAAAACATTGATTTCGAATACGGCGAAGTCGTCACTCCATTGTACAATTGAAACTACGTCCGCCGTGTCATCCGATTAAAAATCGTTTGTATCTGATGTTGAAATCAATAACTGATCCATTTTCTAATTATGATCCATTAAACTTTTCGATATCACTTGCACTGGACCCGTTAAAGTTGCTCATATCTGAATCGGAATCCATCTTTGTTCATCTCGAAAACACGTGTTTCGTAAACCGCGGAAAATTCATTTTAATGTGTCTAAATTTAACCTCTCAGCATTCAAACTTGTATCAAAATGTCGAGTAAACAATCCTCTCATTGGTTATGATAATCAAAAATGTGTAAACTTTCGTACTTTCAACCAATCAACGTTTAGTTAACACGTAGGTATTCTGCGCACATGAGCGTCACTGGTTCTTCGAGTACTGCTGAACTTTACGCATCTGTGCGACATTCGGGTTGTAAGCTAGGTTTTTCGGCACTGCAGATATGCTTCACTGGTATTCGAGAGCTATTTACAGTAGACGCTTAGATGCGGCAGTCGTAGCTAAAGGGTTAATGGACAGATAGCCACATTGTATTAATGGACAGATAGCTACATTGTATTAATGGACAGATAGCCACATTGTATTAATGGTCAGATAGCTACATTGTATTAATGGACAGATAGTCCCACTGTACTAATGGACAGATAGCCACATTGTATTAATGGATAGATAGATAGCCACATTGTATTAATGGACAGAGTCCCACTGTATTAATGGGCTGATAGCCACATTGTATTAATGGACAGATAGTCCCACTGTATTAATGGACAGCTAGCCACATCGTATTAATGGACACATCATTTCAATGGAGAGACAATGGAGAGACAACCTCACTGTTTTAATCGATGGACACATATATTCACATTGCAAATAGAAACCACAGACACAATCTTTTGTGTGCATGCTTTTGGATTTTTAATGTAGCTTTAACAACTTGACTCATACTGTTATGATGTCTGCAGTGTGGCAGTTTATAGTAATGTCTAGCACTGGGGTATCTACAGATTTGTAGCATCATGTCCCACCCAGTCCCATTATTCTGACACCAAGCCAACTAGTCCTAAGGTAACCTCTTAATGCTGAGAGCCAAGTGAGGCAGCGGCTAGCACCATTTGACTCAGCCTGCATTTGAGGTAGATACTTAACCATTTAGGCCATAGGACCTATTCCCGCAATGTTTTAATGGTCAGGAAGTATGTTTATAAAAACGATAGTACCTACAAAAACTCTCTCAAAGTCAGATTTGTTTATTTAATGACATATTTTTTTTGTTAAAGGATTTATGAACAAACCCAAAAAAGGAACAATATATCTATAATGCAACTTTTTACTATTGTTCAAAACAAGTAGATCTAGTGTTTCTTTCTTTTAAGTTGCTAAACAATGCTTCGGAACACTGTAAATATAAATATATATATATATATTTTTATATATTTATTGTGAAATGAAACTCCCATTTTAACAAAAAAGAAAATTTAACAAGAAGCAGCAGATTTATAAAATAAAAAATAAAAAAAACACTTAACATTCTGTGGAAAATAAGAAAAACAGGTTTGCATCAAGTCCCAAACGGAATTTTAAGTATATAAACTTGAGAACTTTTCTGGGGGCTAACAGTGCACTCAACATATTTTATTTAAGGGTAAAATAGAAGTTTGAAGGTAAAGTATAACATCACATGGGAAATTTCTGATTTGTCTGTTGTTGTCAGGACAAACAAGGAAATGTTATTATATACAAGTATATAAAGGACCAAATTGTTAGAAGCATGAAACATTCAATTAACCAGACTTGTCAGTAACATATAATGGTTGGGATAATCTATATGTAATAGATGATATGCAATACAGTTGAGAATAAAGTCTTTATTGATCTGTACAGTGAAGCGTCACTCAACCAGCAACCCACAAGATTGATCAAGTTTTGCTGTTTCAGGGATTTGTGTGTGTGCATGTGTGTATGTGTGTGTGTTGGATTTTTAAATTGGCTTTTAACAATTTTCAGTCATAAAGCTATGATGCCTGCAGTGTGGCAGTTTACAGTAATGTCTAGCACAGGGGCATCATGCCATGGACAGGAAGCATGATGTCTCACCCAGTCGCATTATCCTGACACCAGGCCGACCAGTCCTAACATTAAGCCACTTTAATGCTGAGTGCCAAGCATGGCAGCTGCAAATACCATTTTAAAATAAATAAGTCTTTAGTATTATTCAGCCTGGGTTTGAAAATGTGACCTCCCTCATCTGAGGTGGATGCTCTAGCCTCTAGGTCTTCTGGGATTGCCTATTATAGGGCAGAACAAATGTATCAAGTAAAGGAAAGGTGTTTATGAATCACAATGATATAATACCAAACTATCTTTAACCGAATTCAGTCATTCCAATACAGCTACGAAATATGAAAACCCAAGCACTTTGTGTAATTTCAACAAATCAGTCAAAAAGATACCAACTATTTTACTCTTTTAAGACTAATAAATTTACTAGGAATATATAATTTTCCCTAATTCATTTTTTTATATAAATAAAATTTGTATGAATTGACTGTATTTTCTACATTTTGATTGGATGTAAATGGTCACTTGATACTGATCTGAATTTTTTTGTATACATTGATAAATTCTGCTGATTATATCTTTATCCCCTGTTTCCAGATCAATTGATGTGAAATTTTATCTATATCAACGCCTTACACCCTCATAATAACAACAATACAATCCCATCCACCCACTCCTGTGATTTCCGATAAAAAATGACAAGCCAGAGATTAAAACAGACCTTTAAAAGTTAAAACAATGTAAATACACAGACATTCCTGCACTCACCCTTTTGGCCGAAGAAGGCATATTGCAGGCTGTATTTAAGAATATCCTCATTATAGAGTACAGACTCAAAATCATATTTAATATTCTAATTAGTCAATGATCCCTTACAAATCATAAACATGAAGATAAACACACATAATATATATATATATATATATATATATATATATATACATATATATATATATATATACATATATATATATATATATATATATATATATATATATATATATATATATATATATATATATATATATATATAAAGAATACAAATCATATGGCATATAACAGTCCTTTCAAATGCACTGGATCCAGCAAGGGATCACGTTGTGTCAGGGATTGAATAAGATAAATGCAATAAACTGACAAGCAACAGTGCAAAAACTAGTATCACTCTAGCCTGAGCGCTTTCGACTCTCAATGAGTCTTTATCAAAGGCAAATACAGAACATAGACAAGACAGACAATTAAAATACAAAAACCTCCCAACCAGCTGTCACCCAAAACACTGCATTAGGAACATCCCATAAAGCCAGGCACTGAGGATACGCAGAATTTTCTCCGACGATGACACATTCCTAAAAAGGTCTGAAGAGCTATCTAAACATTTAATTTACCGAGGCTACGACAAGGACCTGATTACTGAGGCAACCCAAAGGGCTAAGCAAACAAACCACGATGACCTACTAAAATATGGAAAGAAGGAAAAGGCTGATAGGATACCATTTATCCTGACCTACCATCCAGACAACCCCAAAATAGGTAAAATCATCGGGAAACACTGGCCCATCGTAGAATCATCGGATGCACTAAAGTTAATCCTCCCGAACAAACCTGTAGTAGCCCACCGGAGACTAAAAAACCTCAAGGACATCCTAGTCAGGGTGAAGCTAGCGCCAATCACCAATCAAGACCACCTTAGTCAATCTGGCCCCTGTCGCGATAAAAGGTGCAAAACCTGTCAACACATGATAGAAACCAGGACTTTTCTAGCACAGTGACGAGAGAAAAACTAAACATACATGGTCCAAACAAAACGTGCAAAACAGAGAATGTAATTTATCTCATCACATGTAAGATCTGTAGCCTGCAGTATGTCGGAGAAACTGAGAGGCTACACAAAAGGATCAACCTTCATAGATCTGATTGGATAACAAAGAAGCTATACAGAAGTCCGGTCGCAGGACACTTCTCTTCCCCCAGCCACACCTTCAGTAATATAACACTTATTGCAATTGCTCACAACCACAACTGGAGTTCCGAAACCAGGAAAGAAAAGGAATCTTACTGGATATGACGCCTTCGAACATTAAAACCAAGCGGTTTAAACCAAGAAGACTAGAAAAAGACAGCCATGCACAAATTTAATTATCTTTTCCAGCTGACACATTTTCTTTTAAATAATTCTCTAAATTTGCTTAATAGCCTCTAACTACTAATATAAAATATCCGGGATATAATTTGCGCGTACATAAATTTACATACAAAAACATATGTGTCGCTTTGGCTCATCGATTTCACATTTTACAGCGTCCGCAACTTGTTGTAACATAATAAATTTCAAGGCTTAATTCCTGTAGAAACAGGCATGTAAAGTTCTGTAAACATGGTTTTTGTATTTTAATTGTCTGTCTTGTCTATGTTCTGTATTTGCCTTTGATAAAGACTCATTGAGAGTCGAAAGCGCTCAGGCTAGAGTGATACTAGTTTTTGCACTGTTGCTTGTCAGTTTATTGCATATATATATATATATATATATATATATATATATATATATATATATATATATAACATTACATATTTTATTGTGGAAGCCATGATGACTGAAAATCAATTACACACTGCATAAATGGCAGTAAGTGAACTTTGTTATGGTTGTTCATGCAATGACCAATTTTCAAGCATCCTAATTTCATGAATTTTACATTCTTAAATCTACAAATATTTATTAAAAAAATAAAGAATCTCAAAATATAAATAACATAAGTTTAACCAGTTTACAAATATTATGAAAGTACACAAAAATGGTGTATGAATAAAGTAGTTACTTTCTGCTGTTATGAACTATTAAGCTCAAGTTTTCTAAGTCACATGATGTGATTTTAACCAATCAAAATGCTTGTTACAAAAGCGTGGTAAACATTTGGAATTATTTGAGTGTACACTTACAGGATTGATCTTCCATCTCTGATTCCCACCCATGCCATGGCAATTGAAAAGTATCACAGGTGCCTTTTGAACTGATGTTGAAACATCAAAACACACAGTTCTTTTCTTGGGCCGAATATCTTTGTGCCATGAGAACTCAAACTCCTGAAGCAAAGGATTTGAAAAACATTAATACAACTAAAGTATATACAGTACTGCCTTTAAGCTTATTACAACTGAAAACTGCACTGATTTAGAACTGCCATTGCATAATTCCCCAGTAGATCTGGGTGTATGCAGTTTGTTCTAATGATTACTCCCAACAAACAACAGTATTCCTGATCTGAAGAACAGTTTACAGTTAAAGTCAACTTATAAGTGAGTATATTTTGGTATTAGAACTGTCCTGAAATTCAAATACACAAAATAAACAGGAATTTACTATATCAGATACATTATTATTTACATATATTGATGATGTGGCATGATTACATCTAAACATTTTCAGAATTGTGCATAACGACAAATTTCAGTTAACAGAACAAAAATACCCTACAACCAACCAGCATAATCTGAACTGGCAGCAATTGGTGCATAAGAAACTGATGTAATTTAAATTTTAAAAAATTCTTTCATGGTGTTAGGGACAATCAGTTAAACAAATGGACAGACAGACAAACAAGGGTAACAATAATTGCCTCTTCCACTACTGGAGCGTGTGTGTGTGCGTGTGTGTGTGGAGGGAGCATCATAAAAACATGTACAAATATTTTGTCTTCTACTTAGACTAACAAGTGTTATATAGGACCATAACATCTACTCCGGATGTTGTTTAGGTAAACAATATGTCTCCCATTATGGGCATGGTCTAATATAATGTCACTTAAAGTCAATGTTTGCTGATTTTTGTGGACTGTATGGAGACTTTTTAAAAACCATTTTCAACTATTTGACATAACACTGGTAACATAAAATAAAATAAATCAAATTAAGAAACCACTAAAATGATAAAATAAGCTACCTTTCCCTCAGAAAGGAATACATGTAGTATTTGTTATTTTGCAAATATATTTTCTTGGGGGGGAAAAAAAAGAGAACTTAAAATGCAATCTATAGATGTGAAATTTTCTTGTTTTAAATGGAATATGAATACCATTAATATATTTACTACACATGGCTTCAGCTTTTTAGTAGTGTCAACAATCAACCTTAGAAGTAATTGTAAGGATACCAGTGAATCCAATGAAATCCGGTTTCCGTAAATGTTGGTGCCATTGTGGGTTTAATGCGTTTCTTTGGCAAGACATGTCAGTCATTATAATTGGTAGAGGAGAACCTGGGAATAAAACCCTGTAAGAACAACCAACCCATGGAAAGCAACTGGCAGCCTTTTCACATATCCATATTGGGCCCGTTCATAAATGAACAAGATAGCAATGCGTCCATATCATTAAATCACTAATGTTAAAGAAAAGTATAGTATTAGTATTCATAAATTCTTTGATAACCAAGGTTCCAATGTAATTGGGTCTGTGAATTTCATTGAGAAACCACCACATTCAGTCAAAATTAAGTTTCTCAAATCTGAACACTGTTCTTACATGAATGAGACAAAGGGAGCACTCAACTTAAATGGACTGATAAATAAGCAATTTTCCATTGCCGGTCCAGGTTTGCACAAATACCTTTCACTCAAATAGACCTGTAATCGCTTTCCTCTGGAACATAGTAGTACTTTCAATAATAAACTTACAAAGTATCCTTTTTAGGTCAAATGCCTCCACAATTTTTGGCAAATGTACAATGCACCACACTACTGGTTAGATGCCATTATATACTAAGGGAGCCAACTCATGATATTCAATAGATTTCTCTAGGACAAAGCACCAAAATCTGTTTGATCTGGCAAGGTGTTGATAGGGCTATAATATTGGAACCTTGTTGATATTGGAAGGCAATCTGTGAGTAAAAATATGTTTCTTTGACAATACTTGCATATCATGAAACACCTGGAGTACATTCACCGTCTAAAAATTCCAGCCCTCAATCACTGCCTCACAAATCCAGCCCTCCTATAACAACCGTGTTAAAAGTCATCTGCCCATCCATGTGGAAGCCATATATGTTATGAATGAACAAAAAGGGACAAATACCAAGTCCAATGCCAAACTTCAGTTACTATTTGGACATATATGCAAACTGGAGGGTGTGCTATTATTATGGTCAGTTATATATTATCAAAGAAACAAACACCAAAGAAAAGCAAATTTTGTCGTAAATTTTGTTCTCCAAGCATTCTTACCAGATCACATTACCATTAAGAAGAAGATTCACATCCTCTTGAATCCACCATTCAAAAAAAAAAAATACTAAATACAGACTAAAAAAAAAAAATGGGAAAAAACTCTTACAATGATCTCCCCTTACCTATTCTTACAATCACCAGGGGGATGAAACTGTTTACATAGGATGCTCACATTTGTAGGGAGGTGTAGTAGAGTTTAACAGTAATGTGATCGGTAAAGAATTATGGAGAAACATAATTTAAAAAAAACTGCTAATTGCTTTCTTCTTGGAATATATTTCTTGATCACATTAATGTTAGGAGAATGTGTAAAATATGGCAGCAATGCTACCACCCTACCTCCATCATTGTCATTTCTTAGTGTATAGTAAATCATACTCCTGAGTGTAGCACATCTGACAGTCACATAAGCCAATGTATCCCCTAGGGGTCCAAGACTGAGAATTTAAAGTCTCCATGGTGTCAAAAGTGGGAGTCAGACTGTATATAAAAACACATGCTGGTATCAAAACTTGGGGGTCAAATAAAAAATTTGGGGGTCTCTGAAGCGCAAATCACTGCATAACCTGTGACAACAGTATCTAGATAAGAGAAATGGAATCAAATTATTGTTTCTTTCTGAGTGAAATCCTCAGGTGAATCATTGATAGTGGTGTTCTATGCCTGTGGTATGTCTGAGTGTCTGGGCTTGTCAGCTGATCCAAATTCAATTCTGGTCTCTCCAAAGCTAGATTAGCAGATAGAAACTTGAAAACATTCACAATGTATGCCAGTCAATAACATCTATTATGTATCACCAATTCACTATGTTCAATTTGAACATGAGATTTGCAAAGGCATATCTAATCTCACAAGCTAAGATTTTCATTTCATCTTATGTTTCAAAATCATGAAATAAGTCATACATATTACCCACTTTAGCCACAAAATGCCAGGGATTGGATGGTTATATCCTCTTTGTCCAACTTGACTGGAAGAAATAAGTAATTCCAGGCTCCACAGCATTTCTCAGTCTGCTTTATGTAGTGCTGGAAAACATTGATTGGGTCTTGCATCAATGCTTCTCTAGACTGATCAATGGAGGTGAAGAATAGATGGCCACTCCTTGATAGCCTGCTGACAGCAGCCTGTTCTTTGCTACGAAGCCCGATTGCATTACCAGAACTATGGAACCATCTGATCTGAACTGTTGATAGTTCAGGTCCATTGAAAGCATGTAACCTGTTCACCCTACATGCCACAGCTATACAGAAAAATATATTAGAAGGTAGCATCCTCAAGGATATTTTGGCTAAGCACTAAGTCATCTGATTTGAGCAATGCCAAACACCCAAAACAAATTTCATTAGTGAAATTGGGCAAAGTGCACCCATAACCTGTGAAGCTGGATTCAGGAATGACGAGATGAAGGCAGCAGTTTGTGATTCCAACTTGTCACAAACAGCTATCATTGGGCAGTCCCCAAACTTCACAAACCTACAAGCCCAATAGATGAATAAACCCCTCAGTGTGAAAGGTCTGGCTCATTCTTGACAATGACTTGGCCAGAGCATTAAGCAGAAATTCCATGACAAGGATAACATACATAAGTCTGTTGATTTCTCCACCTATATCTGAGCTAAGCCACCACCAAAGACATTTTAATCACAATACAGACAGTGTATGATATTAACAATAGGTGAAAAATAATGCATGATATTGATAATATTGACATTTTGTGATTATTGTCAATATCATACATCATTAGCCCTAATGATATTGACAATAAGCACCAAACAATGTTGTATGATACTGACAATAAGCACCAAATGATGTTGCTTGATATTGGTTGCAATTTATAGTTACATATTTTGCATAAGCTTAGGTTTTTAAAGTAAAATAATTTACCTGTTTTTTTCCCTCACCAGTTTTACTATTTACAAAAGACCTTGCATATCTTATATATCGTTCAATACACTTTAATTCTCTTTATTTTGGTGTACGATTGATGTGTGTAATGCAAGTTATAAAGTATACAGCTTGGCCTTACTTCAGATGTGCAATTTTAAAACACTGATAGCTAAGCTCATTTGCACATCCTTGACTTCTCAGGTAATTTGTAAAAAAACAAGGAGCTAATAACTTATTTTATGTTTTATATATTTGGTAATTCATTCATTGCACTTTCAGAAGTTGGTATTGCCTAGTCTGGCAAAATTTGTTCACCTATTTTAATAACTGCTAAAGATAGTGTGCCTTGGACTAAACCATGCTGACTTTTTGAGCACAAGAGAGCAGTCATTTTCGTTACCCGAGTGCTTAGATCTTAGATCTAGTAAAAATTTCCAAAAGTATTGATCTGTATCTAATATTATTTTGTTAAGTACTATTACATTATTGTTCAAAGAAAGTTTAATAAAATCTTTTGAACAATTCTGTGTGTTATTTTGTTCAAATAACTGTTTTCAAACCACGTGCAAAGAATTGGCTACCGGTACTTTCCTTTGTCATAAACACAAATATCTCCAAAGTTTCAATGACTCATTTGATATAAACAAGGCTTTATTGATCGTTTTGGCTGGAGTTCAAAGAATTGTTTGAGACAGGGCTGCAACGGTTATTGTTTGATCTTATCTTCATCTAGGCCACCAATAAAGTTTAATAAAATCTGCATGAATTATTGTGTGTGTCGTTTTGTTCAAATATGTAAACATTCGTTTTCAAACCACATGCATCAAAGCGGCTACTTTCCTTTGTCATAAACACAGATATCTCCAATGTTTCGATCACTTGCCTTAAGTAAACAGGGTTTCAATGATTTGTTTGGCTGGAATTAAAAGAATTGTTTGAGGCAGGGCCACATCGGTTATCGTTTGATCTTATCTTCCTCTAAGTCGCTAGACCTAGGCTTTAGCGGCTGGGGTTAGTATATACCAGTATATAGGATACATGTGGGATCAATCTCTTGTTAAAATAAATGAGTGATCAATCTCTTGAGTATTTATAAAATTTATAAAATTTTCACGATGCCGAAGCAAATATCATATATGGCCAATTTTAAATTAGATGTCATCAAGTTTGCCAAGGAGCATGGCAACAGAGCTGCTGGACGAGAATTTAGTTGCAGTGAGAAGAATGTACGTGATTGGAAGTTGGAGGAAGAGGAGCTTATGTAGATGACTCAAAGGAAACAAGCTCATAGAGGTAGAAAGGCAAGATGGCCAAACTGCATTGGATTGGTACAAGTGGTAATTATGTACTGAAAAGGTTTTAAAACAAGGAATGAAAACACATGAATATCAACCATAATAATCATTCTGGCGAGAAATTGAATTCACCATTTTTGATAGTGTTCTAATCACACATTTTACAATTTGTTTGTATAACAAATTAATTAGATAAAATGCCCACAAATATAAGATGTACTAGAGGTGCAAGGTAAGTAAAATTGTATATAAGACGCGTCATATATACACAAATATACGGTACACCTGCCACTCTTTCAAAAGTCCATATCATCTGCTGAGCATCCATATTGACAATAATCACCAAATGATGTATGATATTGACAATAATAACAAAATAAAGTATGATATTGACAATAAGCACCAAATGATGTATGATATTGACAATAATCACCAAATGATGTATGATACTGACAATAATCACCAAATGATGTATAATATTGACAATAATCACCAAATGATGTATGATATTGACAATAAGCACCAAATGATGTATGATATTGACAATAATCACCAAATGATGTATGACATTGACAATAATCACCAAATTATGTATGATATTGACAATAATCACCAAATGATGTATAATATTGACAATAATCACCAAATGATGTATGATATTGACAATAATCACCAAATTATGTATGATATTAACAATAATCACCAAATGATGTATAATATTGACAATAATCACCAAATGATGTATGATATTGACAATAAGCACAAAATAAAGTATGATATTGACAATAATCACCAAATGATGTATAATATTGACAATAATCACCAAATGATGTATGATATTGACAATAATCACCAAATGATGTATGATATTGACAATAATCACCAAATGATGTATGATACTGACAATAATCACCAAATGATGTATAATATTGACAATAATCACCAAATGATGTATGATATTGACAATAATCACCAAATTATGTATGATATTGACAATAATCACCAAAAGATGTATAATATTGACAATAATCACCAAATGATGTATGATATTGACAATAATCACCAAATGATGTATGATATTGACAATAATCACCAAATGATGTATAATATTGACAATAATCACCAAATGATGTATGATATTGACAATAATCACCAAATGATTTATGATATTGACAATAAGCACCAAATGATGTATGATATTGACAATAATCACCAAATGATGTATGATATTGACAATAATCACCAAATGATGTATGATATTGACAATAATCACCAAATGATGTATGATATTGACAATAATCACCAAATGATGTATGATATTGACAATAATCACAAAATAAAGTATGATATTGACAATTATCACCAAATGATGTATAATATTGACAATAATCACCAAATGATGTATAATATTGACAATAATCACCAAATGATGTATGATATTGACAATAAGCACCAAATGATGTATGATATTGACAATAATCACAAAATAAAGTATGATATTGACAATTATCACCAAATGATGTATAATATTGACAATAATCACCAAATGATGTATAATATTGACAATAATCACCAAATGATGTATGATATTAACAATAATCACCAAATGATGTATAATATTGACAATAATCACCAAATGATGTATGATATTGACAATAATCACCAAATGATGTATGATATTGACAATAATCACCAAATGATGTATGATATTGACAATAATCACCAAATGATGTATGATATTGACAATAATCACCAAATGATGTATAATATTGACAATAATCACCAAATGATGTATGATATTAACAATAATCACCAAATGATGTATAATATTGACAATAATCACCAAATGATGTATGATATTGACAATAATCACCAAATGATGTATGATATTGACAATAATCACCAAATTATGTATGATATTGACAATAATCACCAAATGATGTATAATATTGACAATAATCACCAAATGATGTATGATATTAACAATAATCACCAAATGATGTATAATATTGACAATAATCACCAAATGATGTATGATATTGACAATAATCACCAAATTATGTATGATATTGACAATAATCACCAAATGATGTATAATATTGACAATAATCACCAAATGATGTATGATATTAACAATAATCACCAAATGATGTATAATATTGACAATAATCACCAAATGATGTATGATATTAACAATAATCACCAAATGATGTATAATATTAACAATAATCACCAAATGATGTATAATATTGACAATAATCACCAAATGATGTATGATATTAACAATAATCACCAAATCATGTATGATATTGACAATAATCACCAAATGATGTATGATATTGACAATAATCACCAAATAATGTATGATATTAACAACAAGAACCAATTCTTGGTATGCAAAGATATAATTCATCAACAGGACATATCATTTATTTCTATGTGAAACCATGTTCGTAATTTTTTTAAAAAATGTTCATTTACAAATGTGAAATTTTGTTCTGTAAAATATGCCTTTTGCATGTGTTTGGTATCAAGCTACACCCAGATATTTAAGACCATTTTCATTATGAAATAGATATAGCTGTCAGTGTCAACATTTTGACAAGTAAAATGTATCTAACAGATCAATTATCATAACAACAACTGCTGATAAATTCTTTCCATTGGTAAACCCAGTGCATGGTAAACCAATTATATAGCGAGCTACAAATGAGTAGTTGTGTTATCACCAATATACCAATTGTTATGTCTGAGAACTTGGGAACAGGCCTGATACTACTGGGGATAAACCCCATACTACTAGGGATGTGCCCCATACTACTGGGGATGTGCCCTTTACTATTAGGGATATCCCCATATTATTAGGGATACACCTCATACTACCTCAGACACACCCCATACCACTAAGGACAGGCCCCATACTACTAGGGATAGGCCCCATACTACTAGCGACACACCCATACTATATGGGATATACCCATACTATTAGGGATATGCCCCATATTACTAAAGATATACTCCATGCTATTAGGGATATGCCCCATATTACTAGGGATATACCCAATGCTATTAGGGATATACCCCATCTATTATATATGCCCCATAATGCTAAGGATATACCCCATACTACTAGCAACACACCCATACTATATGGGATATACCCATACTATTAGGGATATGACCCATATTACTATAGATATACTCCATGCTATTAGGGATATGCCCCATATTACTAGGGATATACCCAATGCTATTAGGGATATACCCCATCTATTATATATGCCCCATAATACTAGGGATATACCCCATACTACTAGCAACACACCCATACTATATGGGATATACCCATACTATTAGGGATATGACCCATATTTCTAGGGATATACCCCATCTATTATATATGCCCCATAATACTAGGGATATACCCCATACTACTAGCGACACACCCATACTATATGGGATATACCCATACTATTAGGGATATGTCCCATATTTCTAGGGATATACTCCATCTATTATATATGCCCCATAATACTAGGGATATACCCCATACTACTAGCGACACACCCATACTATATGGGATATATGCCATACTATTAGGGATATGCCCCATATTACTAGGGATATACCCCATGCTAATAGGGACATGCCCAATACTACTAGGGACAGGCCCCATATTACTATGGACACTGCCCATACTCTTTGGGATATACCCCATACTATTAGGGATATACCACATATTACTAGGGATATGTCCCATACCATTAAGGATATGCCCCATACAACTAAATCCTATAAGTTATTTAGAACTGCATGCTATCCGAAAACCAATTTATACTAATGCGATAAGTATGTTCTACATAGCTCCTAACTATGTAAAACTGTCTTATCATGAAAATGCACCAAAATTAACTACCAACTATGTAATACAAATGTCTTAGCACAAACATCCACCTAAATTAGTTCCCAACTATGTAAATCTAATGTCTTAGCACAAAAATCCACCTAAATTAGTTCCCAACTATGTAAACCAAATGTCTAAGCACAAAAATCCACCTAAATTAGTTTCAAACTATGTAAAACAACTGTCTTAGCACAAAAACCCACCTAAATTAGTTTCCAACTAAGCATACCAAAGATTTTAGCACAAAAATCCACCTAAATTAGTTCCCAACTATGTAAAACAAATGTCTTAGCACAAACATTCACATAAATAAGTTCCCAACTATGTAAATCTAATGTCTTAGCACAAAAATCCACCTAAATTAGTTCCCAACTATGTAAACCAAATGTCTATGCACAAAAATTCACCTAAATTAGTTTCCAACTATGTAAAACAACTGTCTGAGCACAAAAATCCACCTAAATTAGTTTCCAACTAAGCATAACAAATGTCTTAGCACAAAAAATCCATCTAAATTAGCTTCCAACTATGTAAAAACAATTGCCTTAGCACAAAATCCGCATAAATTAGTTTCCAACTATGTAAAAACAACTGTCTTAGCACAAAAATCTGCATAAATTTGTTTCCAACTATGTATACCAAATGTCTTAGTACAAAAATCCACCTAAATTTGTTCCCAACTATGTAAAACAAATGTCTTAGCACAAACATTCACATAAATAAGTTCCCAATTATGTGAAACAACTGTCTTAGCACAAGCATTCACATAAATAAGTTCCCAACTATGTGAAACAAATGTCTTAGCACAAGCATTCACATAAATAAGTTCCCAACTATGTGAAACAAATGTCTTAGCACAAACATCTACCTAAATTAGTTCCCAGCTAAGTATACCAAATGCCTTAGCACAAAAATCCACCTAAATAAGTTTCCAACTATGTAAAACAAATGTCTTAGCACAAAAATCTGCATAAATTAGTTCCCAACTATGTAAAAGAAATGTCCTAGCAAAAAAATCCACGTTTTAAATTAGTTTCCAACTATGTAAACCAAATGTCTTAGCAAAATAATCCACTTAAATTAGTTCCCAACTATTGTAAAAATAAATGTCTTAGCAAAAAAATCCAACTAAATTAGTTCCCAACTATGTAAAGCAAATGTCTTAGCACAAAAATCCACCTAAACCTTTCTTAGCACAAAAATCTATGTAAACTTTTCCCCAACTATGTAAAAACAAATGACTTAGCAGAAAAATCCACCTTAATTAGTTCCCAACAAAGTAAAACAAATGTCTTACCATAAAAATCCACTTAGATTAGTTCCTAAGGAAAAGAAGAGTCTTACCATGAAAATCCACTTAGATTAGTTCCTAAGTAAAAAAATGTTTTCCCATGAAAATCCACTTAGATTAGTTCCTAAGGAAAAGAAGAGTCTTACCATGAAAATCCACTTAGATTAGTTCCTAAGCAAAATAAAATGTCTTACCATAAAAATCCACTTAGATTAGTTCCTAAGCAAAATAAAATGTCTTACCATAAAAATCCACTTAGATTAGTTCCTAAGTAAAAAAAATGTTTTCCCATGAAAATCCACTTAGATTAGTTCCTAAGTAAAAAAAATGTTTTCCCATGAAAATCCACTTAGATTAGTTCCTAAGGAAAAGAAGAGTCTTACCATGAAAATCCACTTAGATTAGTTCCTAAGCAAAATAAAATGTCTTACCATAAAAATCCACTTAGATTAGTTCCTAAGCAAAAGAAGAGTTGTACCATGAAAATCCACTTAGATTAGTTCCTAAGTAAAAAAAATGTTTTCCCATGAAAATCCACTTAGATTAGTTCCTAAGGAAAAGAAGAGTCTTACCATGAAAATCCACTTAGATTAGTTCCTAAGCAAAATAAAATGTCTTACCATAAAAATCCACTTAGATTAGTTCCTAAGCAAAAGAAGAGTTACCATGAAAATCCACTTAGATTAGTTCCTAAGTAAAAAAAATGTTTTCCCATGAAAATCCACTTAGATTAGTTCCTAAGGAAAAGAAGAGTCTTACCATGAAAATCCACTTAGATTAGTTCCTAAGCAAAAGAAATGTCTTACCATGAAAATCCACCTAGATCACACAATTCGTCTTTCTAGTTTTCGGGAAACTGGTGCTCTAGCAATAGTGATTAAACTCAGAAAACTGAAAACATGTACTTTTTTCAAAGGATTGGCTTGGTATTTTATTAAGTCTAATAAACTTGTTGAGGTGAAACTGCATTTTTGGTCCGGGATAAATTGTTGATAGCAACACCAGGACAATGAATGCATATGCTCTACTCTTTCTTTGCCATTCCTTCAGTTAACTAAGAGTGGACCTTCGTTTTCATGAAGTTGGACATGATCAACAAACATATTGTGAATCCCTCAGCTCATATACATCAACAGATTTCCCCCTTTTTCATCATATAATTGTATAATTTTACAATACATTTTTGGAATATTCTTCCCATGGAAAGCCATACATGCCAACCCCTGACGAAGATGAAGTGTTATCCAAGTGGTCAAAAAGCGTAAACAAGGTATAAAAGGCGTAATCCATATATAACATGCTAAAATCTCAATAAACAATGATTAAAATACCCCTCTTGTCTTTTAACATCAAGTGTTTCAACTTTTCATATGTAGCACTTTTAGCTTTACACACACATCGACTAGAATCCAACTTTAGAGTTTTAGCACCAAATATCAAAAATTGTTTCCACATGGCTTGAAATAGATGTCACGTTATGCTGCACTCATAATCTTCATATTTAGAGAAATCAAGTTATTTTTTGTTTAGTTTTTTTCTTTCTTTTTCTAATCCATCTGTAATATTTTCGAAAGGTGATATTTTTGCTAACATATATGCATCAACTAAAATAAAATATACTTTTATACACCAAATACCTTTAAACTAGTTCTGCAGTAAATATGAATTAGAACAAAGAATCTGTGCATAAAGATTAAAATTAGAAAAACAGTATGTTCTTTCCTCACTAATCCATACAGATGCTATAAATAGAATTCGAGGTCAACAGTTTGAAAGTAGAACCAGGTTTGCTATTGAATAGAACATGATAATGCTAGGAAAGTGCACAGACAAGCGCACTCTTAAATTGTAGTTTAACTACAATAAAAGAATACTACACCTGTCCGGGTACTTCCGTACTTTTATTTATTTATTTTTATTTTTTTTGATGTGATGTCACATTTTATAAACACTTTCCTCCCCCCTCATCACACATCATAAACAATTTGTGTGACCCCCCATTCTCCCCCTAGGTGCGTGACGTCATTTATGGATGGTCCCTTATGTAGAAGTAGACTATTTTAAAATACGGTCTGTGGGATTAATGGAATGTTAATAAAAACAAGAAAACAAATAATTGATTTTTTTGGGAAGGTGGATATACTGAAAAAGAGCAATCCATATACGTTTACGTGTAACGTGTAATTTAGTGAAAAAAAGCGCAATGATTATACCAAAAGCATAATGGTTGGCATGTATGGAAATCATAGCAACGGTAAAAGTTTTAAAATATATATTTCATTCTTCCTTGGACATCCATTAATCATGTCAAGCAATTGTCCCAATTATTAACTTTTTTGAAACTTCTCCTTGAGAGGCCATAATCAGGTCAAGCAGTTATCCCTATTCTAAATGTTTTTTAAAAAATTCTTCCATTCCATTCCAATAATCATTTAAGCAATCAGCACAACTGTTTTTGCTGAGGAACTGCATATTAAGGTAGACAAATTACTTGTTCACTCGTTTACCCAAATGCTTACAAAATCATTTTTAAAGTTCTCAACAGAGCTGTTGTGAATAAGTGAACAAATATATCATCTTTCATGGAGTAATTTCATGCTCAGATTTTCAGACCAAATGATTAATAGCCATACTAAACAGAAGATATGAACTATCCTTGAAATTTGCCAATGTCAATTATCATTATATTTTCACAACTTACTTTAATCTATTGTCAATCTTCATGACGATTTGCTGAGAGAAAAATGCTGATATAGTTTAAAAAAAAGTTATGCTAAATAGTGAGTGGGAAGACTTCTCCTATAGCCTGAAAGGACAATTGGAAAACCACCTATAATCCATTTTGTTTTCTCACCTGTTCACCGCCACCTTTCCCATCTTTGACACAAGGCTCAACACCAAAATTTTGATCTCCACCTTTGAATTTTGTATCAATGCACAAATCAGCTGCGGCATTTCGTATCTGTAAAATAAAGGAATAGTCAGAATTTTATATTTTTTGTGTAATACACAAAAGCATCAGTAAGAACACATTTGTGTCAATATGATTTCGGACACCGATTTAAAAAAACTGGCAAAGAAAGTGGCCAAGATGATTTTTTCCTAAATTGCTTTTTGAAATAAAGGGCTGATAAACTATTCAGAAGCATGACATGAAAGCCTTCATATAAATTTTGTAACATTTGAATAACACGTATGTGTCACGATGACATGCAATGTCAGGATACATTATAACATGATGGTACATTATAATGCAACACATTATTGTATGTGTCATGCTGGGAGAAGAGATTCCTAAAACCATTAGTGATGTTGGAAATGATAGTACAGGACGAGTCATGCTGGGAGAAGACATTCTGAAAGCATCAATGGTTTTGGAAAATCAATTTAAAGACGGATAGGTAATGAAGTTGTTAGTGAATCCATTCAATGTAATGTATGTCTCATGACTGGTGCTGTAATATCTAAGAAATTGGTGGCTGTCCTCCTACAGGTTACTTCAAAAGTACAAACTATAACTTATACAAACCTTATGCAGACTTAAAATAAATGTAGGTAACTTTAAAATGATCAATCATCTCCCAAATAAAGTCAGTGTGCAATGCATCATTAAGAAGACATTTCATTTTGTCCTTTTGTTAATATTCCACTTTCGAAACCTTATTGTTTAAAATGTCATAGAAATTAACCAACAGAAACCATTTCATCCCTTATTCCACAGTTAATTGTATCTTCTAGAATGACCAACTTTACGGACATTAACAATAAACATCTCAGAGTGTTGTACCTTTGTAAATCTTGACAGTGTTGTTCTTTTGACAAGCCTGTTAGAGTGCTGAACATTTGTCAAGCTTGACAGCATTGTACATTTGTCAAAGTTGTCAAAGTGTCAAACCTGACAGAGTGTTATACATTTGTGAAGCTTTTACCTCTCCCCATGCAATTGGTGGTGGTTCTACAGGTGGATAGATCTTTACAAGATCAAAAGCTACTTCCTCCATGAACCACTTGAATGGTTTGCACTTCAGCCTATCTCTCACTGCCTTCTGTTCTGTCAGGTCACCGGCATCAATGTTCTTATAGTGTGGTCGGCGGTCATACAAGTACTGTGCGTATTCATCCATCCACACCTCCGCTACTCGCTTGTAGTTCTGGAATTAAGTTTAAATCATAAAAACCCGAACAATGATATTGTCTGAAAAAGGTGCAAGATAAAAAATATTTCATGAAATTAAAAACTTTTATAAATATTACAACTATCTGAAGAAAATAAAAAAACACCCAAAAAATTGGAAGAGAGAATTCCATTACAGCTTTTCTCATTTAAACAGGAACACCTTATGGAGGCTCACATATACAAATCTAAGAAAGGTTATGGCTAGAAAAAATTGGGGTATTAACAGCAAGTGCAATCCAAATGCCCTGGTCACTACAATCTGCCTTGTAGGGTCTTCAACAGAGGAACATAAGTGGGGAAAACCAAAGTTAGGAAAAAATCTGCCCTTTAAATGATGATGTACAGTGCATGAAAGCTACCTGCTTCAAAGATTCATTGATACAATATGGTTGATGCAGATATTTAATCAGGAAATCCAAACAATTTCAACGAATACAAATTCTATTTTAGGCATAAGAGTTAACGGCATCTACTCTTACTCACCATGGCCGATTTTGGTTAGGTTTGGTTAGGTTTGGTTTGGTTTGGTGTTTTACAGCACAGCAACACAAGTAGGCTACTTAGTGCTAAGGCACACAGTGTAAGAAAACAATTTGGTAGCTAAACCAGGCTAGTCTGATGGTAGGATTAGAACCTGCAAACTTTAGGTTCTACTGATACAATTCAAATTTGGCCAAGTAATAATGAAGAGATAAATGATCCAAATGAAATTCCTACTGAACAAACAAGTGATCCCTCTAGAAAATCTACTGAACAGACAAGTGATCCCTCTAGAAAACCTACTGAACAGACAAGTGATCCAACTGGAAGTCCTACTGTACAGACATGTGATTCAACTGGAAGTCCTACTGTACAGACATGTGATTCAACTGGAAGTCCCACTGATGAGATAAGTAATACAACTTGAAGTCCTGCCAAACAGATAGGTGATACTCTATTGTAGGTCTTGGCTTCTTCACATCATTATATACATTAAACATTAACAATAATGTTTTGCAATGTTTTATAATAAATTACCATTGTGTGTACCACATTGTTATCCAGATTGTGGTAAAGAATGTTTTCAGCAAAGATCACCATGGCAGGATTTTGAAGTAGCCACATTTTGAAGTAGCCACATTTCACTTAAATGTGAGCTTTTCCTTAATGGTCACATGAAAAGTTAATTTTAGCCACTACAGAAAACACAGAAGAGTTCTGAATGAATATATGGCACGAGATCTAGGTCTAATCTGTATATAGTTTGATTAATACTATAAGTGGATTAACATCTATTATATGTATTGACGTGGAATAGGAGAATCACCCCAAGGAGTCATAATTCATATGTTCATAGGCAGGAAAGAGACTTTGAAAGTTCCTGTCCATAAATTACAAACCAGAGGATTCACATGATCATGTGCACAATAGCATCTCAAGAATGAATCCAAGTTGTAGCAATATGAATCAAAATGCCACCACTACATCATCATCTGAAATATAACAAGGATTTTCTACATGGGCATTCCATCTAAGCACTTTCTGCATACACTGACAGAGGATGTGATGATAATATAAATGAGTTAAAAAGGCAACAGACACTTACCCTTCCCACAAAATCCCCAACTCCTGGATTGGGAAATGGAGCAAACTTCCTGTAGATGTGACCAATTCGTGAACATGGGGCATCCACCATCGTCCCACCACACTGCCATAACTATATGAATAAATCATACATAAGTAGGAATTAAACTTCTGAAGAAACAAAAACAGTATTCTAACACACCTGAAACTTGTAATCAGATTTCATTTGTCAAATGTGAAACTCTGTAGCCCACAGATGATCGAAATATTTTTGAAAATACTGAAACTGCGCAATGCAGAATTACATCTGTAACAATTATAATTGAAAATTTTCAAAATGTATACAAATGGGGAAATCTTCTATTGTGTGTATTAAAAGATCTGATCTGTCACTGTACTAATAATAGACCAATTTAAATAGTGATATCATCCACATTTTTACCAAATTTTCAGATTTTTTTACATCAAGTTTATATTAAATTAAATGGAGTTCAATGTTAAAGGTAAACTCTGACTTAATGAGCTCTGCTATGCTACAGAGTTCACTTTAAAAGCTAAAAAATATTACTTAATGTAATTTGCAATGGTAAAGTGTGGTGCCACAATGTCTGCACTGTCATCTGATTTTCAGTCTAAATCTGCAAATATATACTCAAGACCACTATAATTTGATTTGATTGGGATGATCAAATTCATTGGGATTTCATTTGTTTGGCATGGGGCTGGGGAGCATACATAAATATTGATTGAGATAAAAGAAAAGACTTGATTTGACAGCTTTATTAACATAAGCCAATATTTTATTCCTACAATAATATTCAACGAATATTCAAATTTTAAAATTGTTTAAGTTCTAATCCTCGGTGATGTAAAGCCTGTTGTGTCATACTACAAAAAGATAAACTAAGCAAAATAAACATTCCTTTAGTAGTTTGACAAGAGCAGTCTGTGATCTTCAACCTGTGCAAATTTGACGAATTTCTAAAAAAAGCAAATCTTTCTAGTAAATTATGTTTCTCTGAGAATACTTACCTGATCATTTTAACATTAAAAATTCAATCCTACTAAAAGACAAAACTTTGTTTTTTCAGTCTACTGAATACAAACAAAGGGCAATAACTCTAGCCCATTACCTACCTGTGCCACCATTAAGTGCTGACCTTTTTTTAATTCTAGTGAACTATCAACAAGAATGCATATATAGTGAGGTGGATAGGTATGTCCTGAAGTAATGTGACTGGGTCTTTAAAGTAATGTGATTGGGTATTTATTCTTGGAGAAACAATTTACTAGAAAAATGTGCTTTCTCCTTAATTAATTCCCTGATCACATCAACATTACAATAATGGATAATAGAAGGAGGAAATACTTAGCATCCTAACTAACTATACATTACATATCCTTTTAGGGAAAATAGATTGGATTGAAAATGTGAATGATATGCCACTCTCTTAATTAGAGCAATAATGTGAACTCTATCATATCAGGTTAATAAAATGATTATTTAAATCTTCTTGCCATCATAATTCACTAGTAAATACAGCAAAGATAATAGGTTGTGTTGGTTTAATTGGGATAGTGGTCAGCTGGCCCACAGCCTGAGGACCCAAAGGATTAGGTTTTGTCTCTGTGGTTCTGTGGAGCTAAATCCCAGAAATAAAAACTCCCATGAGTTGACATTGCATGCCAATCAACAGTTTATACGATGCCTCATATAGAACGGTTGCAGCTGAACATGAGGATAGCTGAGATCACTATAATTTCATGAGCTGAAATCCATGTGAGGTGATTAAAATCTTTTAATATGACAGAGCACATGGGACATATAACCCACTTAAGCAATGAAGATTGGGTTTGGGAGGTGGTATCCTACATTTCCTAATTCATGAAGAGAAAGGGTCATATGTTGTTACTGAATCTCGTCTTTGTGCAATGCTTGAGGACATGAACAGGATCGTGCTCTTGGCTTATCTATAGCCATGAGGGAGCATATGATGACCATGATTGTCCAAATTAAGGTGTGTGTGATCTGGAATTTTAACTTAGTTTTTAAAAAAATTCAGTCATATCGCTAAGATGTCTTTAGTGTGGGAGTTTACAGTGATGCCTAGCACTAGGGCATCATGCTGCAAATCTATAGCATGATGTCACACCCAGTCACAATCTCCTGACACGAGGCTGACCAGTCTTAAAACTAATATCTTAATGCTGAGAACCAAGCGAGTCTATTTTTATAAGTCTTTGGTATGACTTTGCCGAGGTTCTAACCACAAGGCCATTGTAGCGGTCTCCCAATGTGTCATGAGGATCACTGAACCATTTGACATCAACTGAAGACAGTTCATATTGTCTGCAAGGGCATGGAACTCACTCATCCTACAGACCTTAACTAAAACTATCAGGAACAGGTTTTGTATTATAAAAGCTTCTGCAACATCCAGGTTAACGGCTTGAATTTATCTGAATTGAACCATGTTAAGTCGCAAAACAAATTCCATTTATGGAAACAGGGTGAGGGATTTTGGTCTATTCAAATTGAAATTGGCTTGTAGGTTGGGTAGGTCTTTATCATGACTGATAGTTCTTCTGTCATGTAGACTGAATGTGTCTGATATCATGGAGCCCAGTTTTTCTTCTTATAGAGCCAGAGAAAAAGTCAGCTAGTTGATTGGTTGAAGCACTCAAAGGAACAATGTTATTGACTTGACACCAATCCCTAAAAATATGCCCCTTTCCTTCATAAGAATTCAGAGTGGTGGGCCCTCTTGCTCTTGATATTCTCTCCACAACTGAAGGTCTAAATTCTTTCTATCACATGGCTACCCTGACAAAAGCCAGGTAAAAAGGAGAAGATGGTCAAGGCAGAGGTGGAACTCTTGCAACCATGGCTGTTCAAGAAGATTTGTTTTGGTTGCAATCTTCCTAGTAGGTCTAATGCTAGATTAAATAGATGGCTGTCCCATATGAGAGGAGCAATCAGAATTATATTGCAATTATGATCCCTGTATTTTCTGTAATAATTTCAGTACTAACACCATGGTTGGTGTAGGCAGATGTCAATAACCCCTCGCAACTGGTTGACAGTGATGAGTAGGAGTTAAAATCATTGGTGGTTCCACCTTGTTGCAAAAGGTTGAACATTGGATGCCCCCCCCCCCCCCAAAGTGCACAAATATCACCGGTTCTGTATAGTTCAGTATGACACTTAAAACTTAAATCAAAGTCTTGTGTTTTGCGATAATGGTATTTTCTCTATATGTAAACAATAAGAAGCAAAATATGGGCTGCACAGTATGCCATCCCTCTTTTCATTCTTATATCGTAAAAACAATGTTGCATATTTCCTGCATGTCACATCATAGTTGTCATGAATTTAGTTTTTCCATTTTGCACTTAGTTCCAAATCCTGAATTGCCTGTTTATGATCTTGTAATTCAGCATGTCTGTCAAGGGCTGGCATCTTGAAATTAGTATTTGCAAGTGTGAATGAGTTTTCTCAGCCAGATTTTACACATCATGTGTAAAGCTTCTCATTCTGTGTAATTCATTTCCAGCCTGGTCAATTTTTTCCAGTCTGAATTGAATGGGCATTTATTTTTCTCTTGGCACTAGATGAATACGATTCCGGTGCACATCAACACTAGTATGATCTGATTTGTTCTTTTACTATCACCATACCTACTGAAATACACATCTGCAATATGGGGTTATATAATTATTACTGCTAAAATAATGTAATTTTAACTGGTTTTGTCATTTAATGCATCGTCCTGCAGCTAGTCTCAGCATCAAACACAATCTCTCCTGCCTTTTTTAGTAACTCAAAATATCTGAAAAAAATGACACACAGGATATATGTGATATGTTTCACAGCTACTAGGACAACATAACCATCATTTGACAACCCAGAATTTTTATATAAAATTAAAAAAAATTAAAAACATGCTCACTATTCTTATTTTTTTTGCATTTTTGCGTGCAAAGAATTGAAAATTGTGCAGGAAATCATAAATTTGTGGATGGGGTGGATTTTTCATGATTACACACCCTTGCATAACACCATCACTAATCAAAATTTCACTGAACTGGTCAACACAGAATAATTTGGTAATTTTGTTTGGCCATCAAAATAAAGACATGGCTTTTCCCCCATAGAAAACTTGTATATTAATGCAATAGAAGAGAAATTAATAATAAAATTGTTTGGCTACAAATCACTTTGTAATGTGACATGATGTCATAATCTATCAGTAACTGTTTTTTTCACATATGACAAGATGTCACCTGCATGTTATAAACTGCTTTATTACATACATGATATGATGTCATGCAGATGTTATAAACTACTTAATACAACAGGAGCGATTCACAATATTTTTATAGGAAGACGAACAGTTTAGAAGGCAGAGTGCAGTCTAGGAGTCAAACTTTCAAATCACAATTCTTAATATTTATTAACTTGTTTAACAAGAAGTGCATTAAATGTAAAACATTAAAACTTGCCTTAAATGACAGTTCATATTGTTCTCCCCCCCAGATATCCAGGCCAGGATCATATCCTCCCAGCTCCCAGAACCACCTAGTGCTTATGGCAAACAATCCTCCAGCCATGACAGGACTCCTGTACACAATAAAACAAGTGTAACTAAAAATGTTAAATGATAATTCCACTAATATAGTTCAAATGATGAACTCTTAGCTTAAGCTGTAGGGGCAAACATTATGTCAAACACGGACTATAACTCCATCAAATTTTGCTGCCTAAGAATGAAAATCAAACACGACCTAAAGGCTGCTCAGGTATTAAACCCATGACCCATTTAGTTCAGGATCAACGGTATCTTAATATAGGTATTGGCTGAAAAATAAATTTATAAATAAATATACACATACAGTAGATGGAGATAAGAAATACTGAATAGCAATTTCCAAAAAGAATAAGATATAAGAATTCTGTTAATCAGCAAGACTCTAATTTCATTAAACTATTTAAGGTAGCAAGTCTTATCTGTTGAAAATAATGTCTATAGTTACATTCTGGCTCTTTCATTTTTCCTTTAAAAGCTGCCCTCTAATCTAGGTAAACTTCTATCTTTCATTTTATAAGAAAAATTTGGTCAGCTTGCTAACTTCATATTCCATTATTCCATAAATGATTGTAAACTCTAGCAACTAATTTTTTCTTTTTCTCAATAATTTTGACAAAAAACTTCACAAAACAAATAAATTACTTAGAATACTTGGATTCAATCTACTACTGAGTTTTCTTTTTGTTTTGGTATGTGAGTGTTATGTATTTGTACTTCTGCCTTAGAAAAGATACTAGTAGATCCTCAAAAGTGCTAAGGCCGTATGAAATATTCAGGGCACAATATATTCAGACCTATTTACTCCCCATATTTGCTAGCTAAGGTTCCAATATGACAACCCCATCCACACCTTGGCATATAAATATTTATACACTTCGGGTCTGTGAACTTTATTGGACATAGTAGCAAGCCACCATATCCTATCAAAAGTATGTTGTTCAAATCTGAAAATTATTTCTACATGATCAAGACAAGAGAAGCACAGAACCTGAATGGCCTAATAAATAAGCAAATTTGGGATTACATAATATGGGAAGCAACTCAATCCAACAGATGCCACTAGGACAAAGCAGTAAAATATCTGTTTGATCTGCCATCTTGTAGATAGTTATCACATCAGAACCTTTGTCGGTGAAAATGATTTACTCCCTTGCATGCAAGATCTCTCACTAATCAGGTACATTTCTATAGGTTTCTCTCTCTCCCTCTCCCTCTCTGAGCAAAACATTCAGTGTAACATATACATTTATATTTATGTACATTATTTTCTCTCTCTCTCTCTCTCTCTCTCTCTCTCTCTCTCTCTCTCTCTCTCTCTCTCTCAGCAAAGCATTTAGTTTAACACAGACTACAGTTCTTACTTGAAAGGCTCTGCTGGATGTTCTAGATCCTCTGGCAAAAGTGGAAGACGTTTATAGAAGAACTCCCAATCAAATGCCCCTCTGGCCCCCTCATCCTGAGCACGGTATGCAAAATTCTCAAAGTCTATCACATCAATGAAAGGGCAAACCACTGTCCTATAATCTTCAGCTATTGGATCTGAGAATAGAGCATACAATTAGCTATGACACTTTCTTTTGAAAACATTATACAGAATCCTGTTTAATTTGTATTCTGATGCTGCTAATTTGACATTGTTCAAGAATCCAAATATGTATAAAGTTACTGAGTTTAGGATAATGTGGACTGAGAAAATAGCAGGTAAGGCGGAAAGTCATAACTAATTTAAAGGCACTTTCAAGGAAACCATATTTTAGAGTATAATGCATCTTGGATAATGCTTGGACAATCATAATAAAACAGTCTAATTTAAAAAGGCATTAGTCAAATGAGAGTGACCTCCCTTTGAATAGAGGATTGATGCCAGATCACATCACTTCATTATTTGCAACTGGTGCAAATTTTAACGTTCATCCCAGGAGTATAACTGGGGGAGATCTTGGAAGGGTTTATATGTATTACTATTGGGTAGGTAAAAGAAACTTTACTAACAATAAAAATCGGTTTCTCCTTCAAATATGTTAACTCAAACTACATCCGTGGAATAGACTAGAGCAGCAGGGAGTTAAGGCCCCTAACTGCAAAGTTTCCCTGTATCCAGTCTACTAATGTAAATTAGGTTTCTCCAAAAATACTTGATAAACGTTGGAAAGGAAGCACTGCTACCTATCAAATCCAGCAATACTGGAGACACAAACATTCTATCTTTTGTGTCTACACTCTTGCTCATTTTTTCTCTTTACTGCCACTAGGTGACTTCCAGTTGTTTATCAGTTTAAATGATACATATGTGAAGAAGTGTGGTAGGGTCTAACATTAATGCAATTGGTTAAGTATTTGTGGAGATGCATTTTATGAAGAAAAAAAAGTACTTTCCCTGTCAAATACATTCTATTACATTAACATTGGGAAAGAAAGGTAAAAGGAGGATATGCAGTGCATCCAACCTCAACAATCACCCTTCGCAGAAGATTGCCAAATTCCCTATAACATGGAACAAAAACCCTCGCATAATATGAAGATAGAACAACTGACAATCATGTGGGAACAACACATGCACAAGGAGAAATTAGTGATTTTTGTTTACCGAGGAAAACAACTTTGGTTGAATCTGCTGAACTGTGCCTAAGAGAAAGTTGTGCTGACCTAACATGGTTCTGGTTGTTATCCTGGCCACAACCCCTTTCCCATCAATCGATGCAAATTTTCATCACATGAAACTATATCTTGGAGATAAACACTGAAAAAGGTTGACTGTTCATACCAGACAATGGTTTCTACTGTATATGTTATCAAATACAAGACTCACCACTTTAGCTCTAAGCACAAATCTTCATGAGGTGTTCTAGATATGGACAGTGCATTATCTGCTTCAACCACAATCCCAGGGCTTAAGGGGTTATATCTTCTATTTCCAGCTAAGCAGAAGAAATACTAGCACCCAGGACTCTTCCCAGTGCATTCAAGTAATATTGAGAGCAAGGTCCAGTCTTAACTTCATGCTCCTCTCAATACACTGATACTTTGAGAGAGCACATAACAACCTTTTGACTGAGCAGAGGGATTGAGAGAGAAGTTTTTACTATGAAACCCAGTTGTGTCATGACAAACATAGAAACATCTGATCTTAACTGAGATAATTATGTTCAATACATGGACTTTTAACAATCATGTTGGTCCCAATGGATGGGATGGGAGCTGGACAACCAAATCTATATATTCTGTCATGATTGAAGGCTATAATTATTGCCAGAAGGACAGTTGAAAGGCCAACTGGACTGTCAGCTGAATGGCTAGCTGCCCTGCAAAGTTTGAACCGAAATTTCTATTAACTGGGACATCGGTGAGAGATGATGGTAAGAAAAAGTGGCCACATTATTTTCATAACCGATGCACTTGGTCTTAATGTTTTATTATGAAGATAAAGCTTGTTCTAGATAGAAATATAAGTGAAATATCCTTTACTGGTATTAACCGACAAACTGATAGTATTGGCTTCAATCTTTTCATCTTATAGAAAAAGTAGTAACTGATAAATTGATGGAACTACTCCTTCTTTCCTTGAGAAGATCACTTCATTTGAGTTCTGCCATGGCAAGCAGACAACATTTTAGCAATTTAAAAGCAAGTAAAAAAGATGAGGCAAACATATAATGGATGTACTCCTAGTATATTTTCATCAGGTAACATATCTGAAAAAGAAATGGTTTTAACAAAAAACCTGTATATCACAATTCAACCAACATTTTAGTTGCATAGTGACAAAACTTTCCAAACAGTCACCATGGCAGTTTAAACATGTCAATCAACCTGTGTAGGTGAAACGTGAAAATGTTTGCATATAAGCCTAAACCAAGATTCATTGCTATTAGGATAGAATATGAACCAAGAGGCCAAAAAGGACTTGAGATTGCTCACATTATGGACATCTGCCTAACAGCCAAATTTAAGAGCAGCAAAACAGTTTTATCTCAATTCGTATTTGATTGGACATCAAGATAAATTGAAAGACCTCTATTCCTCAACACTCTGTGACAAAGTTGATTAAATCTTGTTTTACATTTTTGTATAGCGTCTACTTTTCAATTCTTAGTAGTGGAAGACATATTTGATGGCAGCCAGGCATCATCTGTATAATTTCAAGCCAGGACACTTTCTATCAAATCTAATCCAATTCTTCCAAGAAGCTATTAAACTTTATTTTCTTCTAATTTTATTAACACTAACCATATATGAAGGCAATCTGACATCATCAATACAAACCTAAAAGGACTTATAAGCCAATATGCTTTCTGTTGAAACTGGACATATTCATTTAAAGGACGTTTTATTTTTAGTATCAGTGGCAATATTTGAATGCATATCTACACCATTTGTATAAATTTGAAAGCAATACATACCAGAATGCTTCCTGTTTATATCATGAAATTCTGCTTTGCAGTTTCTCAGAAGCCATTTATAATGTTTCTAGTTTTAGTAATGGTGGCCACATGTTGGCAGATTGTATAAATTTGTAAGGTCTTTATGCCAGAATGCTTTCTGTCAAACAGTTCAGTGGTATTTAAAAAGTTTTCTTTGTTTTAGTAATGACAGTCATATTTGATGGTAGTTTTTTTTTTGTTGTAAAAATCTTAAAGATCTTCACACCAGGATGCATTCTGTGAATTTTAGTAACATTCAATTCATTGCTTTGGAGAATTTTTAAAATGTTTTTTCTAGCTGAAGTAACAGCAGCAATACATGATGACAGATTGGAATCTTTTGTACAAAATATTAGATGTCAAACCAGATTTCATTCTGTTCAGCAGTTTTTAAGAATTGTTTTCAAATTTGTATAATTTTTAGTAATACAGTAGAACCTGTCTTGAAAGACAACCCCTTCTGCCCCCAAAACATGGTCTCTCAAGACATAATGCTTTATATTAAATCTGTACTTTGAAGACATGGTCTCTCAAGGCAGGTGGTCTTTCAAAACAGTGGTCTCTTAAGACAGGTTTAACTGTAGTGGCCATATGGTAGATAAGCATCATTTGTATAAATCTGAAAAGGAGCAGCAGTGTCTCAGTGGTTAATATACTGAACTTGCAACTGAAATGGTGTTGGTTTGAATCCCATCATTGGACCAGCCTGGATCATCTAACATGGTGTGCCCTTTGGCAACAAACTTTAGTCCATTCATTGCCTTGGCACTAAATAACCTTCTTGTGTTGCTGTGCCACAAAGCGCCAAAATGAAATCAAATCTGAAAGATATATATGCAGTGTATCCCCTAAGGGTGCAAGACTGAGAGTCAAATATCTCCTTGGTGTCAAAACTGGGGGTCAGACTGAGTAAAAACCAAACTTTGGTATCAAAACTGGGGGTCAAATTAAAAAATTGGGGGTCTCTGAAGCGCAATAGAGGGTAAAGGGAAACACTGTATATGTCAGGCTGTTTTGGACAAAGTTTGGTTGAAACTGGTTGTATAGATTGGCATGTTGAAAAGAACAATCACTGATGGACATTGGATGCCACATTCTACACAACATGTAAATGATAAATTGCTATACCAATATGCTCTTTTGGCCTTATAACTTGTTAGACTAATGATTCAAATAGGGAAAACTAATTTAAAGCTGGTGAAAAAGCATCAAAATTATCCAAACATCTAGATGGAATTCTCAATAACTGAGAAATTTATTTAGCTGTACTATTAGACCGACAGAAAGAAAGAAAGAAGACAAAAAAAAAAAATTTACCTAACAAGGGAGGTAAAAATACAACTTACCTAACAAGGGAGGTAAGTAGTTAACATTTGCTTCAACATGGGAATCTAAAAACAGCAACACCTCTCCTGTTGCATGTTTGGCCCCTAATATTCTGGTTCGAATAAGTCCTTCCCTCTTGTCTGCATGCACCACTTTTACATTGTTAAAATGCTTAGCTACATATTCATCCAACTCTCCTTTCAGAAATTCTGGGAAATAAAAGTATGTCATTTTAAAATATTAATTGTACCAGTTTTCATAAAACTACATAAGCACAACATGCTATATGTTAGGTCACCTTTTACTGGGTATATTATACAGAGTATTGTTAGTACAATATGAAGGACCTGACCACATATAAAATGGCTGAGCTCGTTAAAATTTATTCATCCATGGCATCAGAAGATGCTGAACAATTATGTGCACAATTTCTATCCATAACAAACGCAGAATTTCATTATCACATAAAATTTAGCATGTGACAATTATCAATAACATTTTTACATTTGCCTAACTGTTGTCAATCAAGAACATGACACAAAGGAAGCCAACTTGAAATTTTTAAAAATATCCAAAGTAAGCTTGATATTACAATGGCTTACATGGGTACAAATCATGAAAATGTCAGTTTCACACATAGCCCTTGACCTTTATCATGCAATAGAACTTGTCTAGAAAAACCACCCTCAAAATATGGTCTCTCATGACAGGCAATACTACTTTATAATTAATCAATCAATCAATGCTTTGAGGACATGGGTCTCTCAAGAAAGGTGATCTTTTATAGTAGTGGTCTTTCAAGACAGGTTTAACTGTACTTGCATTTACAGTGATACTTTTTTTTTCAACCTCAGGGTCATTATAATGTGGATAAAACATTTTTTCTTTCAACAAGTCATCACTCAAATTTATGAATTAGATTTCTGAAAAGTTTAAGTTAGAGAATTTGAAATATTTGCGATTTTCATCTGTTCAGACAGTGTCACACTTGTCCCAGGTCACTGGCATTTTGCATTTCTGAGATGTAATTGAGAGAATTTTATAAATATATTTTCAGTAATAGAAGCCATTTCTGATTGTGAATTGGGATCATTTCTTCCCCCAAAAAATCTCAAATGCTTCTATGCAGGATGCTTTTGTATAACCTTGTGCAAATTGGTCAAATGCATTTTGAGAAGACATATGACAGATGATGGATCATACCATATGCTCACTTGGCCTTATATCAAGGATGTATACAAGGACACCAGTGATCGCAGTATCAAGCACCTGCCAAGCAGGCTCAACTAAACAGAACCATTCTATAAAATGGTCACCTCTATTTAATAACCAATTACATGAAGCAGCCAAAATCTTGTACCAGTTATGGTCAATTTAGGAAGTTTCATTATAGATATTCAGCTCATTATAGAATTGTAACAAGGTCTAAAATGAGATATATGATGTAAACGGAAAACGTAATACTAATACTATTACGCTCTACCTTTATGGAACTTGTGAATACACACATGCAATAAGTTTTAAACTGAAAATATGATTTAATTATGATCAACTTTATGGAACTAATGTATACACACATGACTACTGGGTAGAAAGAAATATTCTTTCAAAGCTGGCCGGTGTAGAACATGAAGAATTCCAGTTATCTCCCTTTCGCCCGTAACGGATAAACAACTTAAAAATTCTGCCATTAATTTTAATAACCTAATTCAAATTCTTCTTAAATTGTCAACCGTTGTGTCAACTGTCCCAGTGATACCACTATGTATTGCATTATTCAATGCTCAATCAGTAGGACCAATGGAAAAGCACACAGAAATTGTTAATTTTATGAACGACCAGAATATTGACGTCTTCTTTCTGACAGAAACTTGGTTACATTCCGCAGGTGATGAATCTAAGTGTGCAGATTTAACACCCAGCGATTACTCCATCAAGTCATTCCTCCACAACTCTCGTGGAGGTGGAATTGCTGTAATTACAAAGAATTCCATGATCAAATGCCTTAAGTACAACACAACCTTCAATTTTTGCCACACATCGTTTGAACTAGTCCAAACAACGCTCACACTGGAACAAAGGTCAGTCCATTTTTTCTGTCTCTACCATCCTCCTCCTAGTAGAATAAACAAGCTGACTGAATCTCTATTTTTGGAGCAGTTTCCAAATCTTCCAGAGTATGGAAATTCGATAGGTGGCAACCTAATTATTCATGGAGATTTCAACTTTCACTTTGACTGTCCTAGTCAACCATACATGTCAAAAACTCTTAGATTCCATTCATGTTTTCAATCTTAAACAGTCAGTTAACCAACCTACCCATAAACTTGGTCACATTTAGACTGGTTTCTTTATAGACCTGATCATAATATTCTGCAATCCACCCTTGTATCCCACGAATTTGCATCGGATCACCTCTGCATTGTATGCCGTCTCGACGTATCAGTCCCTAACCCTCCACCTCTATTTGCTACTAACAGAAACCTCTGTATGAAAAATAGAACCAAATTCATGCATGACATCCAAGAAAACCTAACAACTTTCTTACATCCAACAGTGGAACAACTTGATAACTGCCTGTGTTCATTGTTTGAAAAACATGCCCCAGCCACCAAATGCAGAGTATCAATAAAAGAAAGTGTTCTCCATGGTATAGCAGTGTTAGGGACCAGATTCGCACTGCTAAAAGACATCGCTGAAAAGCAGAGAGGCTTTAACTTTCCACCAGACTCACTATTCATAAACAAATCTATGAAGCCACTAAGAAGAACGTCATAAACATAGTCCATTTAGCCAAATCATCCCACTACAGTACTAAGATCACGGAGAGTTCCAGCTGCAAAGAGCTCTTTGAGATAGCTAACAAACTAATGTCAAGGAACATATGTACACCACTTCCAACAACCTTGTCTCCACTAGACCTACCAGACCAATTTGCAAATTTCTTCGACGACAAAGTACAAACCATTAGAAATTCACTTGACAGCACAATTTCAACTGATTCATCACCATACAGTTATGATGCAGAATTTCAGCGGCAACCGTTAGGAGCATTTGAACTAGTTTCTATTGATTTAGTACGGACAATCGTGATGAAAAGTGCACCAAAGTCTTGTGAACTTGATCCAATTCCAACATCACTGCTGCTTGAGTGCTTTGACCCAATATTGCCTTCAGTAACTGATGTTATTAATATCTATCTCTCATCAGGGGAATTCCCATCATTTTTCAAAACTGCCATCGTAAAGCCACTGCTGAAGAAACCAAGAATGGACCATAACGATTTAAAGAACTACCGCCCAGTTTCTAATCTCCCATTCATATAAAAAAATCTTAGAAAAGGTTGTTCTAACTCAACTTGTATCTCATTTGAATTCAAACAGTCTTTTTAGCAATGTACAGTCTGCATATCGCCCTTGCCACAGTACGGAAACTACTCTTCTGAAAGTATTTAATGACATTCTCTCTGCTTTGGAAAGATTACAGTCCTCACACTCCTGGATTTATCCGCAACATTTGACACAATAGACCATGATATATTACTTCACCGTCTCCAGCATGTATTTGGCATTCAGAATATAGCCTTACAGTGGTTCAAGTCCTACTTAGTCAACAGGACACAAATTATATCTGCAAATGGAATACACTCCTGCTCAGTTGACGTATGTCGTGGTGTTCCACAGGGATCTGTTCTTGGACCTGTTCTCTTCATTCTGTATACTCAGCCGCTCTCAAATGTCATAGATCATCACTCAGTGTCGCACCAATTGTATGCTGATGACACCCAAAATATACAAGTCTAGCTACACAAATGAAGCTGATGCTACCATCCATGGAGTAGAGAAGTGCATTTCGGATGTGAAATCATGAATGACATGTAACAAGCTGTAGATGAATGATGATAAAACAGAGGCTATTCTGATCACAACACAAAGACTTTCTCATTCACATCCTTTACCTCAGACAATAAATATCAGCAACACCAGCATTAAATTCTCACAGTCAGAACGGAACCTAGGCGTTACTCTAGACAGTACTCTCACATTGCACCAACATGTCATGAACATATGCAAGGCTGCATATCTTGAATTGAGATGCATCAGTTCCATTCGTAAATATCTTTCAGTTGATGCCACTAAAACACTTGTGTGTTTATTAGTACTTTCAAGACTGGACTATTGTAACTCAATTCTATCTGGTTCGTCACAATATATACTCCAGAAACATCAAAAAGTTCAAAACACAGCTGCACGGATCATCTTTAGAGTACATCAATCAGAGCACACCTCACCACTGCTCTGTACCCTACACTGGCTATCAATTCGATACAGAATCAAACACAAAATTTATTCTCTGTGCTATGTTTCAATGACAGACTCCAGTCCAACATACCTATCCAGCCTAACCCATGTTTATACACCAGCTAGATCCTTATGCTCTTCTTCTGATAATCATATACTCACTGTTCCCAAGGTGAAAACAAAGTCATATGGACAACGTTCATTTGCACACCAGGGCCCGGCAACGTGGAACGAATTGCCCATTGAAATTAGACACAAAGACACAGTGGTCCCTTTTAAGAGTGCTCTTAAGACTCACCTGTTTCAACTGCAGGGACAAACTTAGCGAGCGACCTAATCATGTTTGTATCTTATATGTTTTCAGCAAGTTTTTATGTTTTCCAATTTCATTGTTTTTGTCATTTGTTGTTCTGTACTGTAGTCATATCATTATTGATGGTGTAAAGCACTTAGAGCTTTGAAAGATTAGGCGCTATACAAAGTCCTCATTATTATTATTATTATTATTATTATTATTATTATTATTATTACTATTATTATTATTATATAACATCCTGATCATCAAATTATCTTTGCAAATAGTCTTAATTTATTAGAATGGAAGTTAAGTGCTCAATAGGTAGTATAATGGTCAAAAATGAGTCCAGAAATGTTACACATTTCCAGCTGATTTGTTAAAGGTTGTCTTGCACTGTGTAATTTATATGTGAACTAGTCTGTTTTCACCCTTTCATTGCTGATTTAAACAAGCTTGGTTCTTACTCTTTGTACTGAAATCATCCACCAGTATAACTTCATGCAGGAGCTCTTTCGGGGCCCTCTCTGTCACACTGTAAACCAATCTCAAAAGTGTTGTCCAGTGTTCATTGTGGAAAGGCACTACTATACTGACATTGGGCAAATGATTCCAATACTTCTTTGATTTACAGCTGCAAAAATAAATTTACAGATTTTAAAAGTTTGCATTATTTTCAAAGTAAAAAAACTATTTATGGCAGTATAGTCAAATGCAAAAGCATAATATAATTAACAATATGATTCCAAAAGCATTTATGTAAGTGTGAAACTGAACTAAATGCAAAACTTAAAATTGGAACATTAAATGCAAGTCACAATAACCAAAATCCATAACATACTGACCCTGCTCTTTAGGAAAAATCCCAGACACAGCTAGGGCAGTTGTTCAACTTGAGTCTTGGCAAATCAAGCTAAAACAAAATGGCCAGGGTCTGCAGCTTGAGCCCATTATCAAGACAACAATGCAATTGTAGATTTTTTTCCCCAGCGATATGTAGAAACTAAATTCATGAAAGTAACAGCACTGTTAACATCCTCAAGGTTATGAGCATTATATAAGCTTTCAGTACAGCAATTATGTCAGGACAGGTTATGAACATTATATAAGCAAACAATATTGCAAGTATGTCAGGACAGGTTATGAACATTATATAAGCCTACAATATTGGAATTATGTCAGGACAGGTTATGAACATTGCATAAGTCTACAATATTGCAAGTATGTCAGGACAGGTTATGAACATTATTTAAGCCAAACAAAATTGCAATTATGTCAGGACAGGTTTTAAACATTACATAAGCATACAATATTGCATGTATGTCAGGACATATAACATAATGAGACATTAAAATGATTTGGTTTTAGAAAAAAAGTTTTTTTTCTAGAGCACAACAAACATTGTAAGTATCCCTTATAAAAATGCAATCCTAAATCAAGCTTGAACAAGCTTGTAATAGCTTGTAGCATGCTTCTTACGATCTTAACTGTAGCTCGCAGACTACATGGGAGCTCGCACTGTACTCGTAGAAGTAATTTGGCTACATTCAAGTAATGCTGCTCGTACGATCTTGCTAGCAAACCCTGCAGATAAATTAATTATCAATAAAATGGATATGGTGAGAAATTAAATTACTAGAAGATTTAACATTTTGTGTATAAAATCATTAATTTGCATATCAAAACAATAATTTTTACTTGTTTTGAAAAGGTATTGAAATTCCACTTCTAATAGTTTTTTGCTAGGTCGTATAGTTTGCCACCCTTGGTAAAATAATAACAATAATGACTTTATTAAAATAAGCTCATTTGGTCAGGCATTCCCTCAACAGTTACATTCGTACATCTATAGATATATATATATGATGCAGAGATTTTTACAAGATGAGTGTCTTTAGACAACAAATGCTATTAAAACTAGATAAATGATCTATTGCAACAATAAAATATATACAAATCTTTAAGGATAAGTACACACAGGATTCATACAAAGAGTAGTAGTGAAAATGTGTAATATATATATATATATATATATATATATATATATATATATGGTTTATGTCTTCTATTTTGATGTGCATGTCTGCATGGTCCAGACCTACTACATAAATGTATATTTATCAATCATATTCAACAGAATTGGGGGGTACACAAGCAGAAGCAGTGTCCTTACAATCATTTAATTGGATATACACACACAAGTCTTTGACATTTGTAATTGGAACTATTTTGTACTGCACATACTTAGATTTCAAAGGACAATATTAACAGGATTTTCATCAATCACGCCATTTTCAATTGAAACTTCAGTATTATTTCTCAGTTCCTTTACGACTGCATAATATTGTGCTTGACACAAACAATCAATGGTACAATTTCTGTGACACTGTGTATAAACTTCAATATATTTCTCAACATGGCCAAATTTTCCTGATTCATCATTTTCGTTGAAAATAACAGAGTACAAGTTTCGTTCTGAAACTGTAGAATACTGTAAAGATTGAAACAGAATTCCATCTTTATACATCCTGTAGAAACAAAGCACTTTTTTGGGTTCATTAATGCCATGGATTGAAGTTAAAAGGTTGAGCTGTTCATCTGAAAGTCTGTGTATTACTCACCTGCCTATAACACCAAAAGAGTTTTTTTCTCCTCCATATTTTGAACCAGATTACGGGTGTACATTTTCTCTTTGAAAAAAATGTTTTTTTAATTTAAAAATTAATTTTAAAAAATTCATTGCAATATTCAGTTTAGAACGGGAATTCTGTTCCATTATGATAGAAATGTATCGCATGTATATAGGAATACAGTTCTTCAATATGATTGGTTCATTCGAAATTGAGGCTACCATGCCTGTATTTACTCGCCATATTGGATTTTTCAAACAGTTACCGCTGTCACTGTATCTCATCTTTGTAATATGCAACTTCTAATCATGCTGAATAGGAAAGATGAATAATTCAGAATTTTCTCCATGAAAGACAAGAAAACAGAGTTGGAATGACAATTGTGCCATCCTGTTTAGATTTGTGAAACAATCTGGTAAAGGAGAAAACTCTACGTTTTGCAAATTGTGTAAGGTGATTTCGCTAATGGGCATGCAATACAAGAGCAAGAAAAACCCAATATACATCAGCTTGCTGCTTCATCTGGTGTTTTTCAACAGATTACATCAAGGAGCAATGTGGAGAGAGTGAGGCATCAGAAACTTTGAAGGAGTTCAACAGTATAATCAACAGCAAGTGTGGCACAGCTAGACGTTACATAAATGAAATGTGCTGATTTTAAAGACATTTTACTTCAAAATAGCTCACGAGTAAGATTTTTAAAAAGTCATGTGATCTTAAGTTTATAGTCCATTAGTTTTTTTTAACTGTATAAGATTCAAAAAACTAATTTTGCTGTTTTTAACACAATCATAAAGCATGGAAGTTTCATTTTCCATTTATGACAATTACTTTTTGAGAGGTTGGTTCATTGAGCACTGTGGATAGAGATAGGCATCACCAGCTATGAAGGAATATCAACAGCAAATGCGGATTGCCAGATGTTCCCAAAATTAATTGACCATCCATTTAGTACATATGCAAAAATCTGGCAAAGCTTGGCCCCCTTCCCTCCCCCCCCATATGCATACTTATTAAGACATGCCCCACCTGGGAACATACTCTTGATGACAAACCAAAATTTGTCTAGTGTCCACTAAAATTCAAACAGACTTAAGCCAGTCTAACAGGTTACATATTAGCCAAATTATTATCGAGGTTTCACACACATCCACCCTGTTTCTTATGCATATGTACATTATCAGTAGAAACGCCCACTATACGCAAGCATATGCATTTTGGTTACCACCTCTCAATGTATACGCACTAAATGGATGGCCCCATAAGTTAATTTTTTAAATGACCTTTAAACTTTATGATTTTTTTCAGTCAGTTGGATTTATTAAATTTTAAAATATCATCTGATATTAATTTTTCTAGTCAGTTTGTTGCTTTTAATTATTGTATTAGATTCTAAAACTTAAGTTTTTGTTTTTTATAATTATTGAAATAAATAGAAATCTCCCTTTCCATTTAGGATAGTTCTTGTTATAATTACTTTGTTTTTTATTGGTTGTTGGTTGATCAAAAAAGGCATTGATTTTATCCATTCAGAGAATTGGAACAATACAGAGAGATATATCAAAACTAAAGCACCAATGCGGAAAACAAATATATTTTGGTGCATTGAAGAAAGAAAACCATTAGCTGTTAGATTTTAGTTTTGTTTCATAATTTGTATTGCATTGCATTTGGTGAAAGTTCACTGTATTTATTTATATGAAGTTTGATCTTCCCCATTGACCAACCAGGAACTGCAAAGTTTGCTGTATAAAGGCCCGACTGTAAGTGTGACTAGCTAACCACAAGCTTGTATTGAATTCGGTAAAATTCGTTGTGAGCTTGCTACTTTGCACATACGAGCTTGTGCTAAACTTGCAATGAAAATACAAGCTCGTTACATGCTATCAACCAGCTAGTAAATGCTGATTCACCGCATGTGACGAGCTTGTATGCTCATTGCGAGCTCGCGCATGCTATGTGGTAGACAGTGCCTCACGAGCTTGCATGCTTATTGCTAGCTGACGTGAACAAAATTTCAGCAAGCTTGCAATATACATGCCTTGAGCGCGTTTAATGGTCGCACAAACCTGCCACGACTTCGTAATCTCTCCAAATTCGACCTCTACGTGCAATACAGAGAAGTCATGGGCTCGCACATGCAAAGTTGCAGCAAGCTTGTATACTGTCTTGAAATAAGCTCATGATTTTTATAAGGGTATTATCATGTTTTTTGCTGACATAGCTAAATTCAGTAACTTACTCAGGATGTCTAATATCTTGCAATGATCTGTGTAAGGAGATTTTATCACTGGCGTATGCATTAAAACCATTAACTTTGTACAGCTCGTCTTTCTGCTTCTCCTCTTCTGAAGTGAGAAGTACCGCTGCACCCTGTTCTCCTGGTCCTGTGAAAAAAACAAATTATAAAAATGTTTATTCTTATTTGTGCTTGGTGTAACATGTGCATTTCCTTTAGTGAAATTTTTTTATTGCCAGGTTTTCCATTATCCTATGCATTCTAATCTGGCTGGGTTATGGACGGAACCAAAAGTGATAAATAATTACCACTACCAATAAGAATCAAATACCATGTAAAAACTGTTATAGGTGGAGTCCAACTGCATCATGCCAGCAGATCTGGGTCTATAATGTTTGTTCTACTGATTACTTCAAACAAACTGTATCTATGCCGATCTGCTAGCACAAAATGTGATGGCAGATCTGGGTCTGTACAATTTTGCAGTTGGACTATGCTTAAAATCAAGTATATTTTGAAATTGAATCTGAACCTGAGAATCAATAAAATTACACAGAATTTATATCCTATCAATGTCAAAACTGAATTGTCTTACAATCTTAAAATTAAATTTAAATATGGTACAAATGAAATCGTAATGTTGAATATATATCCACATGGATACTATAATTAGGAACAAACAAAAGCTATTCTGCTTAAAGTAATTTGGTAATCATTTCAAAACCATTTAATTACTTTGAAACAATGGCAAAATGTACAAAAATATTAAAAGTATCAAGAAATTTCATTTACACAGCAGTTTGAGTGTAATTAACATATGCTAAACCTAGACAATAATCATATAGAGAGAGAGAGAGAGAGAGAGAGAGAGAGAGAGAGAGAGAGAGAGAGAGAGAGAGAGAGAGAGAGAGAGAGAGTGTAAAACAATTACAACCACAGGTGAAAATAGTCAAGCACAGGTTTCACTTTACTGTGAAGGGCATGCTAGAAATAAAGAAAAAACTACATGGAAAATACAGAAAGAACCTAAAATGTAATAACACACAATTACTTGACTGAATTCATAACTGAGCCCTGAGCTGGACTAAAAGTGTTATAGATGGTACCAATCAATGTATTACATGACAAAACTAGACCATTAACAAACAAAATATCTATACACAAAAGAGTGAGAAATTTACAGATAAATAGCTGGAGCATACTTTCCTGAAATGAAAAAAAAACTGGCCAACTGCTCAATAATCACAAGCGAATTCAGTATTTGTGAAGCTTGGAGAAAGAATGTGCCTCTAAGCATGAAGAAAAGTAAATGATGACAGAAGTTTGTGCAAGGCTCTTTATCTGAAAGAATTCCAATCTGACTTCATCTTGGCAAGCAGATGGCCTTGTAGCATTTCTTTTGAAACACTACCAGAAGTGAACCTATACAAGCAGTATAGAGGTTTCTACAGTAATAGAGGGGAAATAACCCATACCAGTTTTAGTAGCCTCTTCTGCAATCTTTTTGTAGTCATGCCAGTCTATCTTCTTTCTCTCTGTAGATTTCTGCAAGAATATAAAGCATTCTGCTAATTGACATTATAATAAAAAATCTGGACTACAGAACACTATGTCTTGACATTTTGGTGAACTAGCTGCTTGCACAAAATATCTTTGAAAGTGGCCTAAATTCAAACATTGAAATGAGTCACAACATCATGCCTTAAAATCTTCTGTTGCTGAGGCGATAAATCAAAATGAAACAATAGATAAGTTAGCAGAAAAAACCACTGACCCATGAGAAGCTACTAGCAAGCTTTCCCATGTAACCACACTGGTCAAGCCCGAGAATCTAACCCACACAGAGGTGAGACAGCAGTGATCAAAAATGGAAAGCACTTTAAACGACTCAGCTGCTTGGGCCCTAGTAATGTAGGCGTTAATCCTTGAAGAACATGGTTAAAAATGGAAAAATCACAAAATCTCTTGCAATTCCAACCAACCATCCATTCACCATTTTAACATGTTGATGAGAGGAGTGGAAGTTCAGTGCAGTTTTTTACATTAACAGTATATACTCCATGATCTGGTCAGTCAATATTTAAATGTGTTTACATAGCATCACTTGTACAATGTCATACATATACAGTAGACAAGTGTTGATAAATATCAACAAGACACAAGGTCAAGTGACACTTGTGATATAGATGTCAATTAATATACACATACATGTATTTATTCCCTAAAGCAACATACTGCTGACAATGCTTCACAAGCTGTCATAATACTACATTTTACATAATGAATGATTTTTCTCCCTCAATACTACATTTTCAGAATGTACAGATGCATTACTTTCCTTATTTCTACTGCAGTTTGTGCAATATACTTTGCCCTTTAAACAAGCGTGATGTGTTATGCTTTTTTCCACGAGCCGCAGTGTCAACTCACCAGGATGCAAAGATGGTGGGGGTTACTTTTTCTTTAATCCTCTCCACCCTTACACAGGGCATCAGGTTTAGAAAAAAATCATGACAGCTGTGCCGTATTTTTTGTTTTCATAATTCAAGTGTTACGTATATCTGATTTAAGTCCTTTATTTTTGTTTTAATAGTTTGTTTGTCAGATTCAAATTTGACATTTTAAGTTTAAGATTCATTCATTGGGAGATATTTTTTTTAAAAAGTGGGATGACTTGTACTTTACAAAAAAACACCAGATGTTGATCTCATTTCTGACCTGGCTTCAGAGTTGTAAACAAGCTTTTAAAATGATTGGTTGATTCCAAGGACATTATGGAGCTTTGTTATAAACATCTTTCTATTTTTAGTTCTTGAGAGTAAAAATAACTGATTCTCATCTGGGTCATACGGTGTGTACGAGATTTTTTGAACGTAAATTTGTTCTAAAGATTCTAGAAGATCATGTGACCCCTTCCTTGTTTACGTAAAAACAGGTATATAAATGATGTTTTAGAGCGAACTATTTAGTAGAAGTTGGGCTGTTAGAATATTAAGTTGAGTTGTTTTGAGTTATTTTAAATTACTGGAAATTATTTCAATTCGTTTGGATCAAGAGGATTTATTTTGTTATTTATCTGGAAAATTTTGTTCATTGAATTTCATAAGACCAGAACTGACTTCATCATGTGACATCGTCTTCCATCGTGGATGCTTCACTAAGATTGGAACTTGGAATTATTAGGACATTTTACTACCAGGACTTTTGCAACTTCACTAGTGGATTATATTTTGAATTAATTTTGGATTAATTCTGGAATTGATTCTTAAAACCGTAAGTTTATTTTTCTTCTCTGGAAAATATTTGTTCTTAATAAATTGTTTATTAAGTTTTTACAAGCTTGTTATTTTCACTCTTCTATGTTACTATTTATTCGAGCCTAATAATGTAACACAAGACCTAATATCATGAAACAACAATGAAAACGTCCAAACTGAAAGGGATCCAAGAGCAGACCCACATTTCAAGATAGTCAGCAGTATAAAGAATGTTAATGTAAGGGACCAATTTACATACCATTATATCTCAGAAATGCCTTCTACCCTGAACTGCCAAAATGAATAAGATACTGTAAATAAAAAACAACCAATGGGATTGATAAAAAAATAACAGAAGCCTTTGTGAGACTCATAGCCCAAGTTTTCCTCCATAGTTTTCAGATTAGTTCCGAAGATTAACCTCTATCACCAAATGCAGCTCTCAAAGTACAATGACCTATTGTCAACTCATGAGCTATGCAGGATTCTGAAAATAAAAGTCAAGGGCCACATTTCTCTCCCTAAACTAAAAGTTCATTATATAGATATTCCGATTTTTATCACGTTTAAGATACTGATAAGATGAGTTGTTGTTTACTCAATAAACTTAAATAAGTGAAAGTAACAATGATGAAACCTGATTCATCTGGACAACATCCGAATCTCTTTGGACACGTGGAGCAAATGGCATCCCTCTTCCTGCATCAACATATTCTTCGTCAATGCGTTTTCCACCCATAAGGAATTTAATGGCAAGAGGACATAAGGCCAGAAAGATGATGGCCACAACCACATACTTCAGGAATGTAATACTGTTCCTCCTCATCTCTGCCGACTAAGGTGACAAAATAAACCTGTAAAAATTAGAATCCTTTAAATATTGGAATGGAATTTTCGGTTCAAAAACAAAAAATGTAAATAAGGAAATAAAACCTGCTCCTGCTCTTATGTCTTTCATCATCTAAAATTTGTTATAACTGCCACATGACACCACATGAGGTGGGACATCAGAAAGCCGGATTATTGATGATCATATATAAGAGTTTGTTTGAAATATGCAGCTGTGCTTGAGTTTGGATCGCATCACTTATTGGTGACAAAAGTTTGTATGTCTTATTGAGTCTATCTGATTATGTATGTTTTCACCTGACCAATGACCATGAGTATCTGCACATGTCTAGTAAATTCAAGACCAGAGTTCATATACTGACAATGGTAAATTCAAGACAAGAGTTCATATACTGACAATGATAAATTCAAAACAAGAGTTCATATACCGTATTTTCCAGCCTATAAGTTGATTTTTTTAAAACTTGAAAGTCAGGTGTTCATCTTATACTTTGAATAGACTTATATATTGATTACGGTACCTGGTATGCTCTTAAAATTGCTCTAAATTCGCCATTATTGAAAACTGGTCAAATAGAAGTACAAATTCTTGTTAAATGTGTATGTCAATAAATTGTCATAAACTAATATGACTGTGTTTATATTTATAGGTTTTTTCATTATTTATTTTGCATTCTGCGTGTAATTTCTTATTTCTCAAACATAAAAGAAAAGAAAACAATTAACGGTAAAAATTTCATCACGCCGCATAGCACACTTATGGTCTATACTCTATATTACTGAACTAATATTTTTTGTTCCTAAAAAAAGATACGAAATAAGTTTGTTTTATTCATCCTTTTTAACTATACCTCATTCTTCATGATCACATTTTAGCAACTGGTCCATTAATATTTTTCAGTATAGTGTTGGACACACACGAGTGATTACCGGCATACCTTTTTATTGATCTAACTGATCCTACAAAGGGATGTAATCCATATAAGCTCGAGCATTCTATGATTATTTATAAAATAATGTAGATCATGCTTTCTACTGAATCCCCCAAATCACATGTTTCTAACTGTATTTGACAAAATTTCTCAAATATATATGGTTTAAACTAAACTAAAATCAGATATATATGGTAGATGGACTACCGGTACTCATAGATCAGCAGTGATCCATTTTTAGTTTCACAATTCAGTTTAAAGCAAACTGTAATGTCAATGCTTCACCTATATTCATTCTTAACCAGCTGATGTTTCAGTGTCTCTCTTTGATTATACCGGTAGTTGATAAATTGGTCTTTGGTTCCAACAACAATCAAAGCCAGTTGCCGCAATTATTTAAACCTTGACATTGGCTTCGGCTACCGATAATAGTTACCATATTGCCGGTACCCCCATTGTTCTTTATCATTAATCCGCATCAATTACGCTACCTGTGGGGCCCCGAGTGGCAGAGTGGTCTAAAGCGCTGTCTGTCTGTTAAGGATCACTACCATCTCACCTCTGTCTGCGTGGGTTCGAGTCTAAGATTCGGCTAATGTAGTAATGTGAGAAAGCTTAACAGTAGCTTCTCGTGGGTCGGTGGTTCTTTCCGGGGGTTTTCCCAGGCTCTTCCTCCACCAATAATACTGGCCGCAATGTATAGCCTATCGTGTGCTGAAAAATGGCGTTAAACCCTAAAACAAACAAAAACAAACGCTACCAGTTTTTAATATCAAGGGGATTAAGAACCACAAGAAATGATGCCCACTCCCTTCTCTGGATTTAAATAATGAATTTAGCCATGGGCATCGTTTTCATTGCTATAGTACGGGCACATATAGCGAGTGAGCGCGCATGTGCATGCGTGTGTGCACGAGAGAGTGAGAGATGAAAAAATTGTGTACAAGACTGTTCTTTTATTCAGGGCGGTTTTTAGCTTTTGCAAAGACAAAAAAAGACTGTATTTTGAGTTACCCGATGATTGTGATAATTCTCATGTATTACAAACCTACTATATATATTCCATCAATAAACATATCTAAATCAACAATTCAATCTTGTTTTAATTACGATGTACATTGTCACAACAACCACATGGCTATGCAGTGTTATTTACATGGTAATTAAACATGCTTAGCGCTTTGGCTATAAATGAAACCAGACTGAGGGCACGAATCTACAGAATAGGTCAAATCAGCGAGGCTGCCAGTAGGGAAATTAGGCTCTTTTTAGGGAAATGAAAATCTGTCAATATTCTATTGAAGCCGTTGTCCACACAAAATCTGTTATAAGGAAAAGAGATCATACCCATTACTTTGTATTCGAACTCGCCAAGAAAGATAATAGTTGTGTACAATGTATATCATTGAATAGACTAGTAATAAAATGTTAATTATATCCAAGTCCAAACAGGACAAACACTTAAAAAATAGTATATATAATCGATTTAACAGAGTATGTGACTTTCAAACTTACGATATAAAATGACAAGTTTTTATAAGTTACATTTGTATCTACAGGTAATAAAATGAACTACAACATGGATGTGCTTTTAATTATAATAAAACAAGCATGGACTGTTTATTCAGCAGTGTCAATTGATAACAGAATATAGCAGTGATTTGTTCACAAGTAAAATCACAAGCATGTTAGCATCGGTAATGCAATTTCACGATTGCCAGTAATATGAAATATCATACGATACCATAACTAGTGTAAAGTACGAAGCCAAGATATTGACCTGGCCTTATCTCATACTCTAATCAACTTATACTCTGCATTGACTTATAGGCCGGAAAATATGGTACTGACAATGGTAAATTCAAGACAAGAGTTTACATAATCGTGAACAGTAGAGTAAATTCTAAACAAAAGTTCATATATTGCCATTGGTTGATTAAATTCTAGACAAGAGTTCATACAATGTGAATTGTAAATTCTAGACAAGACTTCATATATCATGAATGGTAAATTCTAGACAAGAGTTTATATATCATGAATGGTAAATTCTAGGCAAGAGTTCATATATCATGAAAGTTAACTTCTAGACAAGAGTTCATATAGCATGAATGGTAAATTCTAGACAAGATTTCATACCATTGTACATTTCATACCATTGTACCATGAATGGTAAATTCTAGACAAGAGTTCATATATCATGATTGGTAAATCCTTGACAAGAGTTTAAATATCATGAATGGTAAATTCTAGACAAGATTTCATATATTATGAATGGTAGATTCTAGACAAGAGTTCATTTACTGTTACAGGTAGAGCAAATTCAAAATAAAAGTTAACATAATTGTGAATGGTTGAGTAAACTCAAGACAATAGTTCATATTTTGTCATTGGCTGAGTGTACACCAACATTTTGCACTTTTATCATAGTTTTTAAACAAACATCCAAATAATCTTGTCATTTCATCATTATTCACAGGAGAACATAAAAACCTTAATCTCGATGTTGATACTGCTTTCATTCAAACTGACATGTCTTATCTGAGAACTCGGGGCCCCGAGTGGTCTAAAGTGCTCTTACCTATGTCTGCGTGGGTTCGAGTCTAAGATTCGGCTGATGTAGTTATGTGAGAAAGCTTGCCAGTAGCTTCTCGTGGGTTGGTGGTTCTTTCCGGGTTCTTCCTCCACCATTAAATTTAATACTGGCCGCCATGTATAGCCTATATTGTGCAGAAAAATGGTATTAAACCATAAAAAACAAACAAACAATTATCTGAGAACTCACTTTTTGAACTGATGAAGTGCTTTACCTATAGAAAAAAGTTTTATAATACATGCATATTGCCATGTTCCATCAGAATATTAATTTTTTAATCTTGGACAACAGCTCAGATTAATGCTTGTATTGATAGCTGTGTGACCCTGTTAAAATAAAGTATTATTATTATTATTATTATTATTGTAATTTTTCTATTATTATTATTTAATTAAGATTAGCATCTTTACCTATTTCGATACAGACTAGTCTAAGCCCAGAGGATGCCTGTTTTTTTCCTTCTGACTTCAGCGTCAACGATAGAACTTGCCTGAAACGGGAGTTAATTCTATATCAACCAGGAACTATAAAACATTCAGTCTATATATTTCACACCCATATGATCATATTTGGAGTTTTTATCACATACATGTATTGATCCAAAAATCATTTGTAACAAATCATCATTGAGTTGCATATATATATATATATATATATATATGACACAATGTTACTAAAAGTATATACACAAAGAAACAGTCATGTTAATTGTTTTATTAAAGAAGTGCCCTAGTGCCCTGGGCCTGTGGGCAGATGTTCACATTTGCACGGGATACAGACGATCCCGCCATCCACGAGTCCCCTGCTGCCTTGCAGGTTAGGTTTTGGATAACCAAAGGCTAGGGTGCTGACACAGTACCTCACTGGGAGTATGAACATTCTCAATAAGGTCACCTCCCAGGGCGGAGGTGTCTCAAGAAGGACTCAACTGCCAGGTGTCCAGGACCAAGGCGAGCCACTAGTAATGTGGAGTTCAGCTGTGGTCAACAGTCTGGAGAGGGATGGGCTCCGCCAGGTTCATTGCCCAAGACACACCACATGCAATGACAACTTTACCTCCACCCATACCGAATCGGTCGTCGCCCGGAACATGGACCGCGCCTTTTGTCTTGCACCAGGGCAGAGGTGTTAAGTGTGCTACTGGTGCACGATCACCACCAAAACTCCGAATCAGAAACAACATCAGCATTGGTACATGGAACATCGGAACATTAAGAACGCCTGGAAAGGTAGAGGAACTAATACACGAAATGAACAGATACCATTGGATCATCCTGGGACTGTGCGAAGTATGATGGAAGAACCTTGGGGAAACATCAACACAGGATGGCCATAAACTATACTACTCTGGCAGAGAAGATAAACATGAACATGGTGTCGGATTTCTCGTCCACAAAGACACGGTGAACACTGTCATGAGTTGTCGGCCAGTCTCCAGCAGGTTTATCATCATATGCTTGAGGGCAACACCATTCAATATCACCATTGTGCAAGCTTACGCTCAAACTACAGACCATGATGATGAAGAATTTGAGGATTTCTATGACCAACTGCAAGAAGTCCTGGACTAGACCCCAAAGAAAGACATTCTTGTGGTGCAAGGAGACTGGAATGCCAAAATACGAGAGGATGTCATTGATAACTGGAAAGGCACATGTGGACGCTACTGCAATGCAGAGACCAACGACAGAGGCTTAAAGCTCCTGGAATTTGCCAGCTTCAATGATCTGAAGCTGATGAACACGTTTGGTCCACACAAAGCATCCAGAAGGTGGACCTGCATAGTCCAAATGAAGAACACCATAACCAGATTGATTATATCATGGTGAAGAGATGTTTCCACACCAGCGTAAACATTGCCAAGACAAGAAGTTTCCCAGGAGCAGACATTGGAAGTGACCATGACTTAGTGATGATGACCCTCCGACTACGTCTAAAAAAAAGTCGACAAAGAGGGCCCCACAAGAATCAAGTTCAACCTTGACAAGCTAAAAGACCCAGAGGTCTTGGAAGCCTTCCAGGCAAGGATAGGAGGGAAATTTGCACCACTGTTACTTCTTAGTGCAGAGAACACAGTTATAGGCACAATGATCGACATATTTAACATAGCATTAGCAGTGACCCAAACAGCCAGTGAGATCCTTGGAAAACATCGACGACCAAAGAAACCTTGGGTTACAACTGACATACTTAATCTGTGTGACAAGCGTCGAGAGCTAATGAAGAAGAAGTCAGAAGTAGAAGGAGCAAAACAATACAGGGAAATCAACCAGGTTTTTAAGAAAAGCATGAGAAAGGCAAGGGAGACATGGATTGAAGACCAGTGTAAAGATATAGAAAACAATCTAAAGAAAAATAATAGCAAATAAGCATACCAACTGGCGAAAGACCTGACCAGTGTAAAACAAGGACGCTCCTCTATCATTCAAGATAAGGGAGGGAAATGTCTTACAGAAGAACAAGACATTCTTAAGAGATGGACAGAATACTGCTCAGACCTGTACAACCACAGACCTACAGGGGACCCAGACATATTCAACACCCCATCAGTGACCAACACTGACAACTACCCCATCCTCCGAGAAGAAGTAGAGGCTGCAGTGAAAGCATTGAAAAAAGGGAAGGCAGCAGGAGTAGACAACATCCCTGCAGAACTAGTCCAAGAAGGGGGTGAAGCCATAATAAGCGCCTTACTAACAATCTGCAACAAGGTCTGGCAGACATGGGAATGGCCAACACCATGGACTCAGTCACTCATAGTAACTCTCCCGAAAAAAAGGCAATTTGCAGCAATATCAGACCTATCGTACAAACAGTCTTATATGCCACCCAAGCAAAGTCATGCTAAAAATCATATTAAACATACTGAAGCTACGGGCAGAGGAAATCATAGATTAAGAACAGGCAGGCATAAGACCAGGGCAAAACACAACTGAACAGATTTTCAACTTGAGAATACTATGTGAGAAATACCTCCAGCACCAAAGGCTGCTTGGCATTACATCATGTCATGCATGAGGAAGTGGGAAACAGAATTAAGCAAGCCATTGGGCCCTATGAAGAGCTATTGACCATTGTGAAAGATAGATAGATAGCCCTGGGCCTACACAGATCTATATCTCAGACTAATGAACACTTACTGATATAACATTTTTAGCATGTATACAGTATTACTCATGTAAATCTGAAGTACACAATCAATACCTGGTTTGGTTGAACAAAGCTCACTGTGTAACAATCAATATATATTAAAAAGCATACATAATGCCAACATTATCTTTCACATAGGACTCAGCCTACAGCACAACAGATCATTTTCTTATGCAAGTTATTTCAACTGTTGAATATAGTTTGTGTTACTATAAAACATTGAATTTTCCTATCTTCCTTTTTATTCTAATTCGCTTGTTACTTTATTTTTCCCATGCTTCTTATTAACATCTTTTAAAGCTTTTTCTTATCTACCATGAAGTGTGCATGTGTGATTTGGATTTTTAACATAACTTTCAAAAGTTTTCAGTCATAGTGCTATGATCTACGCAGTGTAGCAGTTAACAGTGATGTCTAGCACTGGAAATCATGCTGCAGACATGTAGCATGATGTCACATCCAGTCACATATCCTGACACAAGGCCACCCAGACCTAATACTAACCTCTTAATGCTGAGTGCCAGTCCTTCGTATGCACTTCAGAGACCAACCAATTTGTATTTATACCCCCAATGTTGATACCAAAGTTTTTTTTACTCTCATTCTTGCACCCCTTGGGGATGCATTATTAACAATTAAACACAGAAAGTTATCGACTTGAACTCCTGAACAATAAAACACATATAGTTATAAATATCAACTCTTGAACAATTAAACACAATTATCAAATTGAACTCCTAAATAATTAACCACATATAGTTATCAACCTGAACTCCTAAACAAACACATCATTATTAAATTTAACTCCTAAAATAATTGAATACAGCTATCAGACTGAACTCCTAAAACAATTGAATACAGCTATCAAATTTAACTCCTAAAACAATTGAATACAGCTATCAGATTGAACTCCTAAAACAATTGAATACAGCTATCAGATTGAACTCCTAAAACAATTTGAATACAGCTATCAGATTGAACTCCTAAAATAATTGAATACAGCTATCAGATTGAACTCCTAAAACAATTGAATACAGCTATCAAATTTAACTCCTAAAATAATTGAATACAGCTATCAGATTGAACTCCTAAAACAATTGAATACAGCTATCAGATTGAACTCCTAAAACAATTGAATACAGCTATCAAATTGAACTCCTAAAACAACTGAATACAGCTATCAGATTGAACTCCTAAAACAATTAAATATGCATATAGTTATCAACTTTGCCACATAAACATTCCAACACATATAGTTATCAAACTGTATTCCTAATAAAACAATTATCAACTTGAACTCAAAAACAATCCAACACATATAAAAAAAAATTAAACAGACAATTATCAACTTGAACCCGTAAATAAACACATAAAGTTATCAAATTAACTCCAAAAACCATTAAAAATAGAGTTATTAACGTGAACTCCTAAACAAAATCAAATTAAACTCTTAAACTATAATACACAATGAGTTATGAACTTGAACGACTAAACAAAAAACAGATTTTTGACAACTGAAGGAAGTAGACCGCAAATGTTCTTAACAGAAATATAACCTAAAGATCCAGTAATAGCCATTCTAAATTTATAAATTGATACATGTACTTGTAAGTCAACTTTTCTTTTACAAAGCACTTGATTATTCAACAATAGCCAAAACATAGACTTCAACACACCAAGTGCTTCCTGAATGTACATGATATAATGAGTTGCGATTCATGGCTTCATCCATTTTTGTTTCCAGACGCAAAGTAATCATGATATCTGACCTACATGGACATTTTCTACATGTTGCTTTCTTATGCTTTTAAACAAAAATATCTCATTTTGAAACTTTCTCCAAGTTTAATTGTGATGGTACTCATCACAGATTACATTTTAAAAGTTTCTCTAGACTTTCATTGTGGTGGTACTCATCAGAGATCAAATTTTAAAAGTTTCTCTAGACTTCCACTGTGGTGGTACTCATCACAGATCATGTTTTAAAAGTTTCTCTAGACTTTCAATGTGGTGGTACTCATCACAGATCAAAATTTAAAAGTTTCTCTAGACTTTCACTGTGGTGGTACTCATCACAGATCACATTTTAAAAGTTTCTCTAGACTTCCACTGTGGTGGTACTCATCACAGATCAAATTTTAAAAGTTTCTCTAGACTTTCACTGTGGTGGTACTCATCACAGATCAAATTTTAAAAGTTTCTCTAGACTTTCACTGTGATGGTACTCATCACAGATCATTTTTTAAAAGTTTCTCTAGACTTTCACTGTGGTGGTACTCATCATAGATCTCATTTTAAAAGTTTCTCTTGACTTTCACTGTGGTGGTACTCATCACAGATCACATTTTAAAAGTTTCTCTAGGTTTTCACTGTGGTGGTACTCATCGCAGATCTCATTTTGAAACTTGCACAGACTTTCATTGTAATGGTACTCGTCACAGCTTATCCATTGTAACTGATCCCAAATATATCCTCTTTCTGATTTTTTCAATTTCAGTCCATTATTTTTTAATGATCCTTCAGAACTAAACACATTCTTGGTTTTCTGTTTGATGTTTAAGATCTCTCGCATCCTTTGAAGTATCTAGTATTCAGTAGTGAAGAATGTAACCCATAAACGGCTCCACTAGCTCTTTTTTCCCCAAAATGAAGCCTCAGTTGTAGTGTTGTTGACCACCTTTCCACTGGAATTTCAAGCAATAAACACAGCCTTTCCACTAGGCCTTGAAGCAAAAAAAGCCACTCACATCTGTACAAACAGGAAACCTGGTGACAAAGGGACTTCATTTGGTGTGACTATATACCAGCAATATGAATATCCTGGCCACATCTCCACTTACGGTACAATGACCAACTTTCAGCCCATGAAAGACACCTGGCCTTCCGGCTCTTTAGCAAATTTATCATACACATGACATCCTATCATTACAACTGCAATGTTTATAAATGTTTTAGTTTAGTTTACTGTCTGTATTTGTTTAAAATCAGTAAAAAAAACCCATTAATATCACTAATAGTACTGCACATCACTGCATGAAAGGAGTTTAGTGGGATTTTCTGTGTTAACTCTTTAAAAGCATGAATGATTTTCATATGAATAATGCACTGCCAAGTTAACAAAATTTAGATTGTACCACACACAACAAAACGATCTACCAAAAATTCTGACAAAATGTTTCTTTTAGCTACATTATTTACCTTTGCAAAGCAGTTTTATTTAAAGAACCTTTGATAAGTAACAAGTTATTGAAAGAAACAAGTTTCAAATTCATAAGCAATTTAATTACATGTATAATTCAAGATCTATGTATACGGCTAAAACACGGTATTGGTGCTGATAAAGGAATTTTCATGTTATATGCATGAAATAGAAAAATTAAACAAGATATGAACCAATTTTAAAGATTGGTAAGCCTGGCATATACCTCTCTTACTTTCCTGAAAATTTCAAGAGGTTAGTGTAACCCATTGTTGAGATATGCATGGAAACAAGCTCTAAAAATGGCCATTTTTGAGCGTTATGTAGTCTCACTCAAAAAAAGCTTGAATATAAAATAGAGAATTCTCTAAATATCATACTGAAATTATGCATTTATTGGTCTGGTTTTATGCGGAATTCTATCCTGCAAATATTGCTTCTTGAATTAAAGAAATCGGTAAAATATTATGGATTTTATAAGCAAAATACCGTCAGTAGAAGTTTTGTTTCAACACTGAAATTCAAACACTAATCTGTTGTTATATGCCAACATTTTGTACAAAATAACATTCATTATAACTTTTATTGACATCTAGAACTCGACTTTATATTATAATAAGTAGTAAAACCATTTAAATCACATGGCTAGCCAAGATATTCGAATGAGAGCTTGTTCTTTGTCAAACTTTCCAGTTCTAAATTTTGTAGTGTCTGTAACCTTTACAAGTTTATATGGCAATAATTTTATTGTTTCATTATGGAAAAGTATAAATCCTACAAAGGCTCATGTGTATCCATGTGATGTCCAAGTTGGCCAAAATTGGTGGTGCTGTATTGTACCATTAAAAAACAGCAACTCAATAAAAAAAAGTTACAGACACTACACAAACAGGTATAAAAATGAAAGATAAAAGTATTGTTCTACTTGTCATTAAAACATTGTTTTTCTCAATAGAAAGTTCCATCTTATGTGATATGTTGCATCATCTATTTACCTCTGCAGCCAAGAGCAAAAAAGTGATGCAATAACTCTCTTGATTGAATATTGCATCATTCTTGCAGCACTGTCTGTTTGAGTAATTTACTACAAGACAATGTAACCTGAATTTCTTATCCTAGAAGAAGCTGCCTAATTACTTTTTCTGTTCTTTACTATGGTACATCCCTAAGACATGGGCAGACGACAAAAGCAAACCTCTGGGAACAACTCTGGTAAGTTTGTATTGAATTGGTAAACCACACTCTTAAATTGTAGTGTCTGTAACCAATATCCCCTTTTTATACTGTCTATGACTTTATCCCTGTTTTTTTTAAAAAATGAAGCCAAATTATGTTTCCTATTACAGTATTGATGTGTAAGGCTAAATTTTGACATATTGTCTGTCTGCAATTTGTAATATTTTGGTATATTTATAGTTTCTTTCATCTAGATTTCTGATAACAGGCAACATTTTCAGTGATTTCTTATAATATGCAATTGAAACTGAGTATTTTTGCATTCCATATCATTAGACTAGTAAATTCAAACAGAAATATTATGAGAATTCAATGAGCTCAGACTTAGTATTGGATACATTGCTGATATTGTCAAATGGTTACAGACACTACTAGACATGTGAATTGACCCGACTGTTGTTTACATTATTAAGGAAAGTGTGCAATCATTGTAAATGCTAGAACATTGAATAATCATCAGGTTTTATGCTATTTCTTTTTCAATCAGATACTGCCATCTGTAACACGAAATTATTTCGAAACATCACATGGAAAGAGTGTTTGCGATGGTCTCGGTGCGACAGTCAAGAATGCTTGCTACAGAGCTGTAATCAGCAATAGAAAGGTGATAGGTTGTGCAGAAGATGTATATCATATCTGTACAGAGAAACTGAAAATGGAAAATACAGAGAAGGGAGTTCATCCTTGTTAAAGATGTTGAGAGAAATAGAGAAGAAACTGATGTGCAAACACTGCAAGGTACAAGAAAATTACATGCTGTAAAGTCAGGAAGCAATGATTATGAACTGAGCATAAGAAATCTGAGCTGTTATTGTGAGCAATGCATGAAGGTTGACGGGAGATGCAACTTCAGCGAAAATGTTAATGCCTGGGAAATGAGAAAGTTAGTACTCAATAAAGATAATTTAAGTCAGAAAGGAAAACAACTTAAAGACAAGAATCCATCAACAATAGAAAATAATGACAAGAAAAGAAAACAAGGAAGTAACTAGAAAGATCATAACTCAGCAACAAGCGAAAAGCCTAATAAGAAACGGAAGTCAACAGAAAGACAAAACATTGTGACAAAGAAGATCAAAGTTGACAAAAAAGCACCAACCAACACAGAGAAACCAATAGAGAAATACATGTACCACCCTGGAGAATTTGTTGCTGTAGGACTTAAGCCAAAGAAGGGACCTCTAGATGTATACTTAGCAGAAGTAATAGACATTCTTCATAACGAAGTTAGACTTAAATACATGAGAAAGTCTGGCAACATGTATGTTTGGCCTGAAAAAGATGATTATTCACAAGAGGCTCTAGATGCTATCTTGTACAGGGTAAAAGCTCCACAAATAGTCAATGAAAGGGGTCATTTCAAGTTTAATGCTGCTGAATTGTCTAAGCTCAAGTCAAATCTGGAAAAAAATCATAAGCACTTCTATTTGAAATGACAATATAAAGTCAAGGTTTAATGTGTAGTGTCTGTAACCTTAAGATCAATCACATATGGGTCTGTGTTTGAGTCAGCACCTTGGGTTGAACAATACTTTAGTGACTATGATTTATTGAACATTCACTATACTTCAATATTTTACTCTTACAAACACTATTTAGTATTAAACTTTCAAGTGCTATTTACCAGTTCATAATTTTAACACAAGTATTGGACATATACCTGTTACAATGTGGTTTTATTATTTTATTAACTAATCAACATTCATTTAATGAATAATTCTAGTCAATGTGTTCATGTTGAATTATTTTTGAAGTGAATTTTATGGAGATATGTATGGTTCTGCAGCTGTATTGAAATGCTATAGTTTTGTAGTGTCTGTAACCAATTTTATGGACAATGTACTTCTGACTCTTATGGAAGTTTGCAATACTTTTGGCCAGTATTAATGATTTTGTTTGTTTAAATATTCTTCTTGGTGTTAGATAAATGCCTAAATAAGATTATTCTGTCTTTTATGTTTGTTATGCAAAAGTTTCATGGTTAGGTTTTTTTCTAAGTGATACCTTTGTCATAGATATTTTGATTTTGTTATTAAGTTGTTTACCACTTCCAGTTATGTTGTTTACTTTAAATGTTGATATCCTGTTACTGATGTTACTGTGAAAATTTTTTTTTAAAAAAGTTTTCATGCTGTTTTTCTTGCATGTTATACACCAAGTGTAGTGTCTGTAACTGTTGTTATACCACAGAATTGAAATAATGGTTAAACAAAATCGCATGCATATTCAAGCTAAATCTAACTTGATCCGACTAGGGTACACCCTAGGGTATATAATGAGCTTCATTGAAATGTTCTATCAAACATTTCAATTTTTTAAGTGAGTGAGACTACTCTCAGCACCAATACCGTGTTTTAGCCTATAATAAAAAAAATTAATAGATAAACTTGGCATCTGTCCGTATCATTTGAGTTTGAAGGACCATTTACTGTAGCAACCCATCATATAAAGCACTTTATTTCATGCTAGGGAGAAGTTATTATTACAAACTATATTTTCTGAATGAAGTGCTGTGTTTTACTTTTATAAATGTGAAAGCTGTAATTTTGGATCAAGGAACTGGAGGGGCAATAGCACATGACCTTCCATCATTATGTTGGAGAGCAAGACTTTAAACAGATTGATGATGCAAGTTATTGCATAGCTTTATAGTCATTGTAGACACTATAAAAGCGCAGAAATGCAGTACACCAAGCTGCATCATCAATTTTGTTTTTGTCGTCAACTATGTGTATGCAAAAGCAATCCTATGAGGTTTAACTTAGATTGCTAGATATATTAACCAAATACGTTTTTATACAAATTGAATCCTTTCATAATAATAGGTAAAAGGTGTAAAGAAAATAAAACAACTTAATTTTAATTATGTATGTCATGTACACTATCAATGGCTTACATACAAACAGATGTCAACTGCAAGCCAAGCAAGAAAACTGGGGGAAAGGTTGAGTTTCTGTTTCAATTAAACAGCATGGTTTCAGCACATGTAGTTTGTATTAAATGTATTACATGTATATAAATGTTGTCATCTAATACAAATCTGATATGTGGCAGATAAATTTACCTACCATTACTTTTATACCTATATTTGGAAAAGATATAAATGAGTTTTAAGCTTTAACAGTTAACAGCAAATTTAGTTGTTGTAGTGTTTAACACCATTTTTAGCACATGATAGGCTGCCAGAATTAATGGTGGAGGATGAACCTGGGAAAACCCACAGAAAAAACCCACCAACCCTCAAGAAGCTTTCTCACATACCCAAATTGGCTAATTCTGAGAATCGAACCAATGCAGATAGAGGTGAGATGGCAGTGATCCATAATGGAGAGTGCTTGAGACCACTCGGAGCCCCACAGCAATATTAGTAACATTCAGCATATTTCAAAATCATCATGTTTTCTTTCAACAAAACTTGTATAACAATTTATATGTCACATATGTTCTGAATTAATTGATAATTGTAGCTTTTCCAACAATGCAAATGGTGAAAGTATCATCTTACCAGAAATAAGTATCATGCTTAAATCAACAACTAGTCTGACTCAGCTGTGACCCGATCAATTTAAAATACATGGACTAGACTGGTTGAATCAATGACCTATCTGATTCCTGTACAAGTTTCACTACAGCAAAACATACTGGATGTTACAGCTGGAATGCAAAAAATACAAGTCAATACATCAGTAAAAACTGCAGTATGTAAATCTCAGTACCCGGGTACCCATTGACAGCCCTATGTCCGAATACATATTAAATTATTTAATTATGTGTCCAAAAACATACAGGTGAAGATAAATTTGTTTCCCCCACTCACCGTAATGAAGTTACCGCTAGCTCACATGACAACGTGCTTCCATGAAGTTGAACAAGTATTTTGTCTAACACCAGGGAAAGAATAATTAATGAAAAACAGGCATTACTTGCAAGTTGCCTGCTTTGTCTCTTTGATACATATCCATCCATCAGAAAATACAGTTACACATGTATCAGAGCCACGATTGTGTGCATATTTTCGAAAAGAACCACTATATTAGTAATCTTGCAATCTAGCTGAACCCTCTGCTAATCAGTGATAATTAAAATCTACATTACAAACGCACGCAATCTTTATTTCTGTGTAATTAAGATATTAATACAAACTAAAGAAAATGATTTTGAAATTATAATTCTTAAGAGAGTTATAGTATTGAGAGTAGAAATGCCAGTACATGTATAATGGCTAATCTTAGAGGATCATTGTGAGAGGCTCCAGATGGGGTGAGTGTTAAATGCACACCTAGGAAGTGGATAACAAAAAACAAACATGCTGCAATATATGAGTCGACAAAATTAATATGTTGGCATTGTTTATTTTATTCTTACAAATAAAGGCGATCCATTCGTTGCGTTTCTCTCTTCTTTTTTCCCCACATAGCCAGCTTCAAAATGAGAGCTAGCCGATCGAAACAATGAACTGCTCAAAGATTGTTTTGATGCCTGTAGAAGATTTCAAGGTGTTTAGGTGACAATTGTTAACCCATTTTATCCTGTTTACCAATTTCAACTGCAGTGCCTGATTCCTGAGAAGCAATTCTAAATACATTGTGGTAAAACGGAGCATCATACAGCAGTAGCTGTATCAATTCTGACTACCTTCACCATGTTTACTAAAAATGTTCATTCATTTCATTCACTGCCCGTCACTCCTATCAGGGTATGGGCCGCCAACTACAGATCTCCAGAGTCCTCTGTCCCGGGCCATTTTCTCTAGCTGGTTCCAGGTGTAGCCCATCTTGGTGGTGTCCGCCTGGAGGTTGCGTTATTACAATGTTATTTCTTTTATAAAATATATAAAACTATATATCTCTGAAAAGATAATACAATTTGAAACCCTGTGATTCATGTTTTGTTATAATTTACCAAAGTACATGCTCACAACTGTATTTTGAAATATGACTTGCAAGAATGTTTTTTATTTAAAAAAACTTACCATGATGTTCAGTGAATTTTTTGTCCATGAAGATGAATTAAATGCTCCTCATAGTATGGAAGAAACTAAAGATAATTCAATTTCTAGTACTTTGGTCTAACTTTGAAGTTTTTAGCACTGTTAGTTTAAAAGTTATAATAATTTTACTAAAATTGTTTAACATGACACGTGGTACAATTTCTTTATTTCACATTCTGATACCTGTATTTCTGCGAGCAGTTTCTCATAAAAAATTCTCGCAAATTATTCATCGAAATCTTCTATGGTTCTCAACTACCGTGTTATAGCTGGGTCCCACTGTATTATTAACCCATTTTATCCTGAATACGCCCGCAGTCATAATACCTCATTCTATCCTGAATACACCTGCAGTTGTAGTATCCCATTTTATCCTGAATACGACTATGATTGTACTCTACTACATATGTGTGTAGTGTCTCTAGAAACACATGGTATACATCACAAATATTTGTGTACTTCTTCACCTACACATGAAATGGTTAAAGCAAGCATGCGCAGTGAAATTGTTTTTAAAAACGTGGTTGGAAAAGAAATGGTTGACTTGAAAATCAATCGAAAAAATGATGGACCACAACATGGATAAACATGGATGCTGATAGCGAGGGTAGCGACATTGAAGTTGAGGATTTAGATGATTCTAATAAAGACATTGACTTAAAAGATGGGTTACGATTGAATAAAGTTGATGAAAAAGATGACACATGGCTTCATGCACTTGTTGATAGCGGTTCAGAGAATGAAGCTGACTTTGAAGGCTTTCAAGAGGAATGACTCCGGGATGATTTTTCGATTTGGTTCCAGCCAAGATTTAAATTGTTAGAAGGAGCTATTGAACATTTTTGTTCACCATTAAAGTAATATTTTTATTACTTTCAAAGTGATGATGTGGACTTCAAAATTTGTACTGATTAATTATCTTACTGAAAGATTTCGATGAATAATTTGCGAGAATTTTTTATGAGAAACTGCATGCAGAAATACATGTATCAGAATGTGAAATAAAGAAATTGTACCACGTGTCATGTTGTCCAATTTTAGTAAAATTATTATAACTTTCAAACTAACAGTGCTAGAAACTTCAAAGTTAGACCAAAATACTAGAAATTGAATTATCTTTATTTTCATCCCATACTATGAGGAGCATTAATTCATCTTCATGGACAAAAAATTCACTGAACATCACAGTAATTTTTTTAAAATAAAAAACATTCTTGCAAGTCATATTTCAAAATACGGTTGTAAGCATGTACTTTGGTAAATGATAACAAAACATGAATCAGTGTTGCAAATTGTATTATCTTTTCAGAGATATATAGTTTTATATACTTTATAAAAGAAATAACATTGTAATAACATTTTTAGTAAACATGGTGAAGGTAGTCAGAATTGATACAGCTACTGCTGTATGATGCTCCGTTTTACCACAATGTATTTAGAATCGCTTCTCAGGAATCAGGCACTGCAGTCGAAATTGGTAAACAGGATAAAATGGGTTAAAAGAGCACACAATGTATGGATCATTTAGCACCCACAATCAATATTTATCATCTACAATGAAGTTTATTACCGTAGAACAATAACTATATTTAACCTAGGTATATAATGCCTCAGGGAAAAGGGGTTTGTTTTGTTGCACAATGCCAATGAATTTTACAAATCCATACAGATTCTCTGATGTATTGTTTATTTATATTACTGGTAAGCAGGGGTCATGGTTTCTAATTAAAGCAATATCTATCACACCTGTTTCAAGTGGTTTCGTGTGTAAAATGTCTGCAATGATAACAAATCATTTTTTTTCAAAAGCAGAATCAAGCTATTAAAATACAAAGTTTAAATAATATACCCACCACTATCAAAACTTTATATACTGGATAGCTGTCATTGCGAAACATACTATTGTTAGTACTGTAATAATTTTTATGGATAAATTTATTATACGTTATGCGTAAAGTGAGTAGGCACTGTTTGATGATAAATTTATTTTTGATATAGACGAAACACCAATATACTTTGATCTTGTGCCAGGTTAAACAGTGGATAAAGAAGGAATGAAAGACGATCTGATTTGTACAACGGGAGCGGAGAAGAGACACATTACTGTCGTTTTAGCAGTTGTGGGTTCTGGCGATGCATTACCCCCGATGACTATTTTCAAGGGAAAGAGAAATCTATATCTGAAGGCACCACATGGGTTGATTATTGCAGTTCAAGAGAAAGCATGGTTAGACAAAACGCTAATGCTGCGATGCACTGAAGAAATTTATTTGCCATTCACCAGAAGAGAGAGACCACTATTAGTTATGGACTCTTTCCGGGCTCACATCACAGTTGATGTAAAGAAGCAGTTGCGGTGCGGAAATGTTGTGCTGGCAATAATACCAGGAGGCTGCACATCCAAGTTTCAACCACTTGTTGTGAGCATCAATAAACCTGTCAAGAGCTATCTCCGCTGCAGCTGGACAGAATAAATAAGGGATGCTACAAATGTATTACAATCATCTGATGAAAGCGACCAAATGAAGCAAACTTTAGTATCAGTTAAACTAATGACAAACACACTGTGAATTTTACATTAAAACGACGCAGCCGATCTTCGTTGGTTGTGTCCGAAAACATGAATTGTAAAACAATTATACTGGAGCAACGACCAAAAACTTACAAGGCATTTAATTATTATATTTCCTTTAATAAATGATGTCCAAAAACATACCGGGTCCGAAAACTTACGGTAAATACGATAATATATAAAATAAACTAAGCATTTCAAGTGATGGGCAAAATTAAAAGCTATACTCTCAATGGCTAGCATGAATTGTTATGATGGGGGATAGTGCTGTACATAATTATATTAGTTATTTTCCTTCAATCAAATTCTGCTTTGACTACCAGAAATGTAGTTACAGGCACAGGGGATTGTTACAAAGCAAATTAGAAGTGTCAGTCCATAAATCAGGGTCTAACCTGTAACAATATAACAGGTGTTATATTGTTACAGGTAACAGCCCGATTCATGGACGTATACTCCTAATTTGCTTTGTAACGAGCCCGTGGCTACAGATATAGGCTCCTCAGAACTTTCATGTGATAGGTTGTATTCATATCGGTTCGAATGTTAAATGTTAAATGTTAAAAAATTCCCCATTAGTTATGTTTTGATCGTTTGCATTATGCTTTTTGCCTCATCCTTAGCTACCAAGATAAAAAGAATGCCGAAAAGGCGCCGGGCGTGAATTATACCAACTTACCAAGCTACCGCATTGAAAGTGAAAATCTGGCTCGTAGTTATAAGTTAGTACCCTCGTCCACGACGTAGGGTCACTAATATTAGTACACACAAACACACACGCAAGAAAAGGCATGGCTTCGTTTTTATGTGACACAGATATACACAGGTTGTAGATGATTCGTGAGTTAAACAACATGTCAACAAGTTAGCCTAACCATTCACTTGGTAAGTAACAGTTCATTGCAATCAAGATTCTTTTCCCATCAGTTTAAAAAAAAAACAATAAGATAATTAATAGAATAGTATAAATTTATGTTTCTTACCCAATGTACAAATATTTCGCCAAGACAGGTCTGAGAAACTAAATTTTCATTAATAAAGTGACTACCACTAGTAACACGTCTCCACATTGGTCGCCATGTTGAATGACCGTAGTGTTGGGGATACGTCATTGTTTCAATTGATACTTCTAAAGAGGACGGCTCATGATAGAAACTTTACCAATCCGTACTTTGTGACAACGAAGTGTCTATTATTTTCAAACGTGAACTCGTGAATAAAAGAGATTGTGATAGGGAATTATCAATGTCATGGATTTTTATATATCAAAAGAACAAGAACAACAAAAGCTTTGCAAGTAAATACGTGAAAGCTGGCTAATTCGGACCAAATTACGGACTGATTCGGACCAGATTTACATCCCGATTGGGACCAAATGTCAGACTGATTATGACCGTGTGAAATCTATTCATAAATAATATATATATTTTTGGTGAGTGTACACACATCAGTTTCCACCCGAATCAAGTACCGGTGGTTTATTGCGTTAATCTTACAGGACACCAGCAGAGACGATGCACAATAAGGCAATGGTGAAATACTATAAAAATGTTACAGCTGCTATCTTTTTAATATAAAAAAATCAAAGCGCACAACGGTTTGCATGGCACCAAAGAGCATTCCTCCACTCCAAGACTGAACCCCACTTTGATTTTCTAATTTACAAGTTTTAATAATAATAATAATAATAATAATAATAATAATAATAATAATAATAAGGACTTTGTATAGCGCCTAATCTTTAAAAGCTATAATGCACTTTACAACACCTATAATGATATGTGACGTCAAAAAACAAAAACAAAGACCATGCAATTAGAAAACATAAATGTAGAAAATATTTAAGGTAGGAAACAGTATTAGGTCTTTAAGTTTGTTTTTGCAGTCGAAAAAGCTGAGTTTTAAAAGAGCTCTTTAAAGGGATTACCGTGTCTTTGTGTATAATTTCAAGGGGTAATTTGTTCCACGTTGCTGGGCCCTGGTATGCAAAAGAACGTTGTCCATATAATTTTGCTTTCATAGTGGGAATAATGAGCATACGATTGTCAGAAGAGGAGCGTAAGAATATTACTGGTGTTTACACATAGGTGAGGCCAGATAGGTATGTTGGACTGGAGTCGGTTAGTGAAACCTAGCACAGAGAATAAATTTTGTGTTTGATTCTTGATCGAATGGATAGCCAGTATGGAGTACAGAGCACCGGGGAGGTGTGCTCTGATTGTGATACTCTAAGGATGATCCTAGTAGCTGTGTTTTTAACTTTTTTTAAGTTTATAGAGTAGATATTGAGATGAACTAGACAGAATTGAGTTACCATAGTCCAGTCTTGAAAGTACTAATGAACACACAAGTGTTTTAGTGGCATCAACTGAAAAATCTAGACAGAATTGAGTTACCATAGACCAGTCTTGAAAGTACTAATGAACACACAAGTGTTTTAGTGGCATCAACTGAAAAATATTTGCGAATGGAGCTGATGTGTCTCAGTTGAAGATATGCAACCTTGCACATGTTCATGACATGCTCGTGCAATGTGAGAGTACTGTCCAGAGTAACACCAAGGTTTCGTACTGACTGTATAAATTTAATGTTGGTGATGCTGATATTTAATGTTTGAAGCAAAGGATGTGAATGAGAAAATCTTTGTGTTGAGATCAGAATGGCCTCCGTTTTATCATCGTTCTTCTGCAGCTTGTTACATGTCATCCGTGATTTCACATAAAATATGACTACTCTTCCTTTCTATATTTTTCGTATTTTAATTTCTTTTTTGACTGAGCAGAGTGCATATTATTTCTTTCCATCACAATCGTTTGATAACTTATACTGAAAACTGGAAACATATCGATAAGAATAATTTCGGTATCTTCTTTAGAATACGTTTCTCTTTTAATACAAGAGATGATGAAGTACACGTGCAAAAGCCCGGGCAGGGAGATGTATTGTGTGTTAATGTTTTCTTTGGTTACCTCCAACCCATATTCCGGCCCTTTTTAGGGCAACTCAGATTTGTTTCTCTCTCACCAAAATAGAGGTACTGCTCAATTATTGCCAATGTTTCTGTAATGTGTTTATGTTTACGTCTTTATCTTTTGTCTAATCACAAAAAAAACTAATTGCACTTTGCACTTATTTCTCGTGTGTGATACTATGATAGTGTATAGTGTATCACATAGTGTATAGTATTACAGCTTATTGTGTATCAGCACCCCTACTCTTTCAAGTGTGATAGTATGCATGTGAAGGTTCTTAGCATTCCTTACCCTTTGCATCGGGTAGTGAGTATAGCTGATGGTGAGTCAAAGACATATTCGTTAGTAGGTGTCGGTGCTGGTCAGTCAAAATAGCGTATTGGTTAGTGTGTGTGTGTGTGTGTGTGTACATTCCTATCCTTTCAGTTTTTTTTTTACTATGTTTGGGTATGTACAAGCACTCCAACGTTTTCTTTGGTTAGTAAGTTCAGGTATTGGTCAGTCAATGTAATTTTAACTAGCATATTGACTTTACAAATCTCAAAAAGACAAATAGAACACACTTCCTTTCGCCTTGAGGATATCATTAATTTTAATTTCTTTTCAACTTTTGTGCAGTCACAGGAAGATTGAAAACATAACAAGTTATGTGGAAGTTTGTATGTTATGTCCCTCACTAAATATAATAGCTTTATCAGTAAACGACCAGCGAGATGTGTCCTATACTATGTACAATGCAAGTATTAAAGAGAAGAGAAAAGACAAAGATAATGCTATCACTGCTTCTTTCTGTTTCTTTCTTAGTTGTTCATAGAAAAACTGTGTTCGAGTGCATTAAATCGGGAACTTTATTCTATTACGTCTAGATAATACATTTTTGCAAGTCTCCTTTATTGTTTTGATTGCCTCCCTTTAACTGATATATGCTCTTTATGAACTGTGTGGAAATATAAACTCGCCTTATTATAAGCATTTGATTCCAGTATAAGCACAATAACATATCGTACATTATTAAGGAGACATACAAAAGGTTAAGAGCATATTTTTAATGATAGAATGTAAAGAGCGATCAGGTGTTTTGTGGTGTGAGAGGTCGGGGTGGTGTGATTTAATTTCTAATGATTTACGAGGTTCATATTTTTCATCCGAATTAATGATCCTTAAAATACATACGAAGGTACATGTAAACCACTGCTGTGTTATAATCGTTTACGTTAAGCAAATTACGGAAGGAACAAAAATAACACATTTCAAATGTATTAACCCGGCAAAACAGGCCTTTTTATACAGTCCAGTATTTTCACTCTCCCAATTATACTTTTTTTAAGAAAACAAAAAGGATTGAAGTTGCATAACCATGCTTTCTGAATACACACCCATTCCCATTCAGTCAGAATTTTAAACAAAGCTACAATTGGCTTGATATAGCTTGCTCACAGTTTCTTTTAGTCCCATTTTAAGTTAGGATGACAGTTACTTACATATACAATGTGGAGATATTTTGAGGTTTTACTCTCAGACATAAAATTCAGATTTCGGAGTTTCGTAATTTCCATGACACGTTTTCTGTTTTTCATTTCTTTTTTTGTTAACTGAACTTTGTTTCTAAGCGAAAACTCAACTTCCATCTAAAGTGCACCATTTGTTAAGCATGTTGATTGTTAAAAAATAAAGTTAGCGCAAACAGCGAAATCGCTAACAGTGACAAAACGATAAACCTCAGGGGCAGACAATTCCGTTGAAGTCGCTGCAGTTAACATTGGTGTAGAATCTGTTCTATTTTGTGAACACATACTGGAAACTCTTCGCAAACACGATCGAGTTTTTTGGCGCAGCCAAAATCTGCTAACTTAAATGATTTTACCCTTCTTATATGTAAATGATTTTGATTTGCAAAATCTGCTAGTAGACAGAAGATTTTATATTAGCAAACATTTGCTCGATTTGAAATCAATTACAAATTATGGATAGCAAACGCCCCAGTTCCGTGTCTGCGCTCTGCGGCGCTGATGGGTTTCCATTTCGACCAGCATCATTTCAAACTAGGCCATTGTTATTGTTTTATACTCAGTAGCTAGACCAGCTAAGTTGGTCTCTTAGCCTTTTTTTTTTTTGAATTAACGCCGTCAATTCAAAATAAAAAAGGCGTAGAGACCAACTTAGCTGGTCTAACTCAGTAGCCATAGGTTTAAGCTGGATACTTGTGTGCCGCCTCGAGAAGGTTTCAATAAACACGCATTCGAGAATGCAGCTTTAACCAAAAAAGTTTAATATGATCACCTAGGATGCCAGTTGTTAACAATACGATCCCAACAATAATTTTGATTGGCGTGCCTATGATAGTTGATGTGGTCACAATTTCATCAACGCCATAACCAATACTGATAGCCGCGATGATTCCACAAATACAATGTACGACTACACACAGGCGTTTCTATTTCGGTTTTATAGGCGATTTTATTGAGCAGCTCTTACTTCACTTCGATTATTTGTTGCTTCGGTAATTGTGAGATATATGATAGTTCTTCTGTTAATTTGATGTTTAATATATCTCTCATCCTTTGAGGAATCTGGCATAATTTGCTCAACAGGTTGGCCGTACTCGGCTGAACTGCCCCCGCACATACAAACACACGCACACACACATAGTTCCAACTAGGCATTTTCTTCAGGTGGAATATTTTTGTACTAGCGATATTGCGGTCGGGGCGGGGTGGGGGATACAACCATTTTCACATAAAATTACATGGATTACGTCTTTGCGTTTCTTATAGTTCTCGGTTATCTCCAAAAACTGTTGTAAGAACAAGTGTATTTGGTGAATATCAGTCGATGTCTTTCTTTTCTTGGCCGATTCGATCTTGGTGGTTCAATATAACTGCCAGAGAATTTTATCGCGGTAAGTTTATCGATAAAATCAACTAAATTGCTGTAAAAGTCATAGAGATTTTATTGCTAGGCAATGTAGTTGACTGGACATTTTCACTTGCTAATGCAATGATTTCAAACTGAGTGGTCCAAACTGTAGATTTGTATTGCCTCTCATGTATATTTTATTTAACTGAATAATGATCCAGATCCTAATTATTATTTCCGGGGAAATACCCACGAACTATTATTATTTCCGGGGAAATACCCATGAACGTAGTACTAGTTTAGTTTATGAGCATTTCCGTTCTCTCTCATTTTGCTGTTCTTACATGAGCAAAATTGATCTATTCTTGGTATTGATTTAAAGGAAATGTTGATTCATTATAATAGGAGCTTTATGGTGTGGTAGTCTGTATATTGTTGAAGAGCACAATGAGTAATGAGGCACTGATGCTGCTTCTGAAATGAAATCTGTGATCCAGTGCACATTGTATTTTGCTTCAAGTCCAACCTCCCAAAAAATGACAATCAACTTATCACATTGTTTTCCTTAAAGCTCAAATTCCCAAAACATAACGGTCAACCTATGATAAGAATTTCACCGTGAACTCATATACATTAACGTATGATTTAATGGAATTTGCTGACTGTAACATAATAATAATAATAATAATAATAATAATAATAATAATAATAATAATGACTTTCTATAGCTCCTAATCTTTAGAAGCTCTAAAAGTCTTTGAACATATACAATGATATGACTACAAAAAACACAATTAAATTAGAAAACAAAAACATGCTGACAATATTTAAGGTAGGAAACATTTTTCGGTCTTTAAATTTGCTTTTGCAGTCGAAAAAGGTGGGTTTTAAGAGCACTCTTGAGAGGGATCACTGTCTCTGTGTCTAATTTCAATGGGAAATTCGTTCCACGTTGCTGGGCCCTGGTATGCAAAAGAACGTTGTCCATATGACTTCGTTTTCATAGTGGGAATAATGAGTTCACATAACTGCTCTGCATCAACTAGTGGTACAAATTTGTCATCAATATTGATCGTCCAGGTCCACAACGGTTAATCGAAGGTTCCTCACCCAGGGATTGCTATATGGAAGATAAACGGGAAAGGGTGTAATCGATATCAGATCACCAGGTGTCTCAATTGAGGCAAACTAGATTAATATATAATTGCACAATGCTTGCGTCGTCGAGGTTTCATAACCGCCACTGTTAATGTCAAAGGTCCAATTAAACTGTTGCCGTTGAGGTAATCCTGACATTGCAATATCAGATGAGTTCTTTGGCAATTATTGAGATAGCAGAGTTGAGAGTAGGCCCCTTTCCAGTTACTAATGTTACCGTAAGTCAGATATCATTTTTGATTTGGAAATCCCAACAACATTCCATATTGCGCCCAAAACCAATTAGAACTCGAACAAGTTTTTCGCGTTGAAGTCCCAAAACGACAGAGATCTGATACGATGACATCTGCGTTAAACGTGCAACTATGCTAATGCGATCTCGAGTGTTCAGGGTTGTCCTACAGCGATTGGCGTCGGGAAGACCAAGTACAATTTAAGTTTTGTCAATCAGATTCTAATCATCGATGTAATGGTTTGGATTGTAATTGATTTAGCAAGTTGCATTGCTGCACTGATTTTGCGTAATACGCGAGGCGCTTCAGAAGTCTCTGTTGGTGATATATCGTATTTATGTCTTCAATGAGTGTAAGCAACAATTAGCGAAACACATGCGTGTCCGTGATTTCACCATCTTTTCCACGTGGGGGGGGGGGGTAGTTTCTGGGGGAGATCCTTCGATCGGGCGATATATATATATATATATATATATATATATATATATATATATATATATATCTTCCTAGAGAGGTATATCCTCCTTGGGAGGCTCGTCCTCATATATATTTGTATTGCTAATCTGAATGTATCTCTAAAATTTTCAATTGTATTTTGTTCACCTATGAACTGATAGAGGTTATCAAGCTTGTGTATAATTCGTTCGCGAATGTTTTCGAATACACATCATCGTTTGTCATGAACATCAGCAGAGAATCGGTGTCTATACTGGTACAATAATGTTGTGTTAAAATTTGTCGTATATTTGTTGTTTTTTTTTACAATAAGTAAGTGGTAGCCTATTTCTTATTGAATCGTGAAATAAGAAAAACTAACCAACTCAAGAAAAACGTTTTGGAATTGATAATAAGTAGGTTATTACTTTATTCCTTTTGTCACTCGGGAGCAAGTGAGCAACTTGAATGTGTACTTATGTGAATAGAAGTGAAATATTTAATACGCATGTAAGTAAGCAGCATGTATGTATATCACTAAAATGTTACCTCAACTGGACTCCAGTACCTATACTATTGAAAGGTGCATAGAACCTAGTAAGGTATTCGAGCACTAAAAATATAAATTTTCGTATTAACTGACTTTCTCTTTCACAGAATGAGTTATTTATTTCTGACTGCGAAAGCATATATGCTCACTATAATGTAAATAAATGATGTGGAATAATTTTAGTTTGATTCGTTCAGGTTTGAATTCACCTTATTACAGCTATTACATCATCAAGATTGAAAAGATGGATATCGTATTGATTAAAATTTGATGTAGAGGTCATTGTTTTTGTCTTGACATGTATAAATATTCGAGATATGTGCAATCTCGAGTTCTCGTCGATAGCAACGTTTGTTAAAGAATTATTTACCGTGAACTAAATATATTTCCTTGAATATTAATCATGACCTTAAAAAAAATCATAACTTCATTATATTACCAATCATTGGTGTGTCTACGGTTATTAGTTATCTGACGTACAAATGCCACCTGAAGTTAAATAATTATGTCAGTCAGCGGTGCAAAAGTATCTTTCACTTAAATATTAATTTAGCTGAGCGCAAATTTCGATGAAAGAAAGATATCACAGTTTTTGAATTCGCGGAGTAAATACTTTTAAAAGTCATTGAAATGTCATAGCCATGCAAACGTGAGTCACGATGAATTTTGTCCTTTGACGCAATGGTAATTCTTTATTACCAGCAACACTTAAAAACAGGTAAGAAGATATTTCCCCAGATATTTCTGGATAAATGGAATGGCAAAAGGGTATTAGACTCTGAATTTTTTAATTTAAAAAAAAAATAGAAATCAAGGCGCAATATTGAGAATGTAATATTTTCAGGTCCCACGAGAATTTGTTGCTTTTGTTCTTGCTCATGACAATTTGCGAACTTTAAATGTTAAATTAAAATACTTTTCCATTATACACAAGCAATCGAAGGGGATTTTTTTTTTTTTTTTTGGGGGGGGGGAGACCATTTATGGTACTTTTGTCAATTACCAATCCAAAACCTTTGATGATTGGTTTAACAGCTGACAATAGACGCTTCTTCACCTTTGCGTCAGATCAAAGTCTTTGAAATCAATTGGCGTTGTTTTAAATAGTCAATACTGGCTACCTGATTTCTGTGAAATATTCCTACCAATTGCGTGCCAGCAGGATTTACAGATATCAAAGTCTTCGTTCGATTTTGTGCTGGAAATGGTTTATGAGCTTCAAACTTGGAATATCTTGATAGGCTTGTGGAAACGCGCTCTAATTGCTCAGAGTTTTGGTATCAGTGACACACTTCAGGTTGAATTCACTATCGTTTTGTGAATCGCGTAAACTCTTTACTGAACGAGTGTACTTTGAGGATCACTGAAGTTCGAAACCTGGAGGGAAATTGCCAGGTTTAGCTGTTTGAATGTGTATGAAGAAGAATATTTAAATAATCACGTCGTTTGTGAAAGAAACATACAACACATACAGATCAAATTTTGTTTAAGATCCTGTCGCGTAAAAATCTAGTTTTTTTTTCATAAAATGATCGTCACAAAGGCTATTTACAACAAAACACGTGAAATAATCCAGATCGGGCGATATTCTGACTCTACGAGTTGTTCGTAATACTTAATTTTATTCCGAATTTCATTTCCAAAGTTAAATTTTACGAATAAATATTCCCAACATAAAGGGAGTAATACTAATCTGAAATAAGACGACATTATATCGAGGTACCAAAAGGCCTTCAATAGTCTCAGAAAACTCTAAAGAAAAAAGCTGGAATAAATGATACAATCTAAGATATACTGGTGAAATGTAGTCCGAAATATATTGCAAGCAATTCCTCCAATAAAAGTAAATATAGCTGATTTTGGAAAGAGTGAGAATACAACCTTTTTCAAAGTAAGGAAATAAGATGTTAACAAACTCCATGAAATAAGATGTTAACAAACTTCACGAAATAAGATGTTAACAAACTCCACGAAAGCTAACTAAATTAATCAGGCAATCTTTTAACCAATTTAACAAAATAGAAATCAGTTTTTAATGCATTATGATTGAAATTATTGAGTTTCAATATGTCTATATTTGAACAAGTACATGCTGTATACAAATGCAATAAAACAGATAATAAGTATCCGACCAACGCGTGACAGTCTGAAATGTTCGACGCTTCAACAGTTATACATTTGGTTAAGACGACCTAGATGTCGATGCTTTACACGTTATTAAATAAACAAATGCTTCAAATTTATATTTATAAGTTAAATGCGCCACTTTTCAAGAACTGAATGAAGGTCATATTTATATTACAATCGAAACGAGGACTTGAGGAATAGGAATCCACTGTAATCATAAACATCGTGGCGATCGAACGCTGCGCAATACGTCGAATATATACATTAATAAAGTAGTCAAACGCTAGTATACAAGATAATTATTAAAATACTTATTTTTAAAATTGAGGCTTCGATTTTACTAAAGGACTCAAAGTTTTGTTTAATGTCATGACGTCTAAACCTTAGTGACCATTGTGACTTACACTAGTGATACGCGTCTGTAGTGAAAGAGAAAAAACTGGAAGCAATCACTTATATCAACACATCAATACTAATCGGCCATTCAAGTACCAAAAACGTGACGACTACCAGATCACGTGAAATTGCAGAAACGTAAAGAGAGTGGAAGAGATAGAAGAACAGTCAGAACGAAAACTAGAATGCAGATGGGTTCCATTGACACATAGACACAATGATTACTTTGCTTCCAGTAATTTCAGCCATTAAAGCACAAGATCAAAGAAAGAAGGGCACAAGTGAGAATGCCGATGTCAGAGTTCTTGTATAAGGCGTCACTCTGTATTTATTTAATCGTTACAGTCAATGATAATTAAAATAATGTCCAAAGTTACGACTTTCTTGGTCGAGTTCAGTGATAATTAAAATATGGCAAAGGTACGAGTTCTTCGCTGTGTTCGGTGATAATTAAAAATATGACCAAATGTATAACTTTCTTGGTTTTGTTCGGTGATAATTAAAACTATTACCAAAGCTTTGACTTTCTTGGTTAGGTCAATTGATTGTGGTCATGTCATACAGATAGTATAGGTTGGTGGATATTGCTCATTAAAAGGTCTTGAACGACCAAATTAAATTATACCTCCATCCAACCTAGAAAAGAGACTTAACTTGAATAATTAGAAACTATTTCCGTCACCAGACGACACGCTTTCATTTATACAAACAGTTTTTCTCGACATGCATATTTGCTCTTTTGCTAAGATGGAAGCATACATATAATAGCTATGAACAAAAGATACTTAAGCTGATAAAGAAAGTGCAATATTTATTTTAAGGACATGAAACAAATTAAAGGCACTAGTACTTTATGTTTTCTGATCAGATTTGACAGGATTTTTTAAGTGTCTTTCATCGTCCGGTTATCACATCAACATCAGCATTCTCTAATGAGTGGAGTAAATAAAATAAAACCGCGTTTAAATATCAACGGCAGAGAACGTCCGCAACCTAGCTCGTGTAAAATTGAACAAAAAGAGAGTATAAAAACTAAAACTATAGAATTCATTATTGTTACAGTGCATTCCAACACGTTGTTACTGCATCAATGGCGATTTACCGGGGAGTTCCATTGCCGCTGTCAATGTCAACTAGTATTCGAAACTTCGTGTCCTTGATCTACCCCTTTTGTACATATGTAGTCCTACCAATATGTATTCTACAACAGACAAGTAATATATGTCTGCAAAACATCAATATATAGATCATGCAAGTATTTCTCTTTCTTATGGAAGCTATCCAATTCTATAACCAATGACCAAGTTTAATGATGATTTTATATTATCCCCTGTGGGAAATTATACCCATCGGACGATGTGAACATTTCCTAATTTTCAACAGACATGATTACTATACACTTTTAGATCTGATAGTTTATTACACTTCAGAACGCTTTGCGCTCTTACTTTAGACAATCTCGACGTATATATTGATTATCACTAGCTCACGTTATCAGTTCTTGTCTTGTCAATGGATGCTTATAAGAAATTAAGTAACTTAAATGACAAATTAATACTATATCGAATTGTTTTGGGTTCCAATTGTGCAAACAAGTTATCAGATTACATTAATGTGTAATACTACTACTAACTTTCACCAGTGATGCACCTCAATAAAAAAGACCACGTATATACCTTATTATTTCCATGTGTCCAATTCAATACGCCAAAATATCAAATGATTATCTTACTGTTAAAGAAAAAAGTACACAACATTTTTAAATAGTTAATATACTAGTATGTACTCGCAGTTTAAACGTTTTGTACGAGCATGCTCTGATACACGTTGTCCCATAACAGTTGTTGGATTTTTTTCCGTACAGGGAATTTGAAACATAGTCTTAACAAAACAGCCTTTTATCATAAATATTTAAGTTTAATAGGAGGACATAACTCTTAGCATGATTTAGAAACTATTCTGCAGTATTTTTGTCACATCCGAAGTTTATTAAATCTGAGCTCTTAATTGGTTAATTATTCCTGTCAAAATGGTAGATTAGATGCTAAAATATTGTAATAAATATGGAGTATACGCATTTGGTTATAGAGCCCCGTTTTGAGGAATTCTTAGATTTGTGTGATTAACTGTTTGATTATTGGAAGTCGGTCTATTGGAAATATTTCTTAGCCCGATATAATTAGCCAATTGCTAGGAGCAAGCGTCACGGAGTACAGTGCTAGTGAGTTTCCATGATGTCAATGTTCACTCTGAGTAAATTCAGGTCGGAACCGCATGAGTGTCCTTGAGTACCAAAGTCTCTGTTAAAATCTAGTGGTATACGCTGGTGGTGTGACTGCAGTGGCAGTATTTACGGTAGGGAACCGATAAATTACACATGGAATCAACAAGAAGGGACTTAGCAGATACTGTTTATGTCGCCATGGTGGCAGATGTGATGCAGTTGTATTGGCGAAATGTGTCTTGAAACCATACAATGACTGGCCTAAGGTGATGTATTTAAAATAGTTTCTTGCGTTAGAGGATAGATGTATAGTTTCTATAGCGTGAACTGCTGACGGTACGTAAAGTCAATGAAGAGAAACCATGCAGATGTGTGGTTGATATATATTTGGCAAGTTGTGAAATATGTGATCTTGCATCGATTAGGGTAAACTTAATGTATAGAATGGACACGTCATGCTTTCTAATGTACAACTAAAGTTGTATAGAAGTCTTTGGAAATTTGGGGTAAACTTATGACTTCTAGCAGAATTGCGCAAAGGTTTGATACTGTTCGGTTAAGCAAATATCCCTGACTTGTAACAGTATTCACAAATTTATAGAACATTCCTGACGTCAAAATACACACGAATGTGGTGGGTTTTCTGTATAGTTCTATGATAGTGGCCGGACAGTTCTATTAGCCTACGTGGAAGGTCGCGGGTTCGAACCCCCGCCGTGTCATACCAAAGATTTATAAAAATGGTACTAGCAGCTGCCTGGCCTGGCGCTCAGCATTAGGAGGCTAGCGTTAGATCTAATCAGCCTGTTGTCATGATAATGTGAAGGGACATGATGCTACATGTCTGGCATAATGCCGACGTGCCAGATATCACTATGAACTGGCGCATTACAGACATTGTATCTTCCTAGCGATATGACTAAAAGTGGGAAAGCGACGTTTCTCTCTCTCTCTCTCTCTCTCTCTCTCTCTCTCTCTCTCTCTCTCTCTCTCTCTCTCTCTCTCTCGTACTCACTCACTCTCTCTCTCCCTCGTTCACACACACACACACACACACACACACACACACATTCACACACAAACGAAGCGATCGATAAGATCCTTGAATCATCTCATCGCATTTATAAACCCATTGTAGTTTTCAAAACACATCATTCATTGCGATCAATATAATCGTGACGCTGAGTTTAGGTAAACACCTAAATATTCTCTAAACATGAAATATCCTTTCGGTCCCTACAGAATAATATTTCTCAATCATGCAAATGGAATTTTAAATTTTACTTGAATAATATTCATGTCAGATCACTTACACAATTTACAAACGTTTCATTTAATAAAACGCAGCGATACATCAGGAGCATGAATTTTCATAATTGTCCAAAAATCGTCTTAAAAACCTGGATGGCTTGTAGTTTACTTCCCACCATGACTCACAATACTTTCAGGCGTTTGCAATTACTATGACTTCTATGGATGCAGTGTTCTTTTTTTTTTGTTGCTATAGGGTTTAACAATACTTTTCAGAACAATATAGGCTATACAAGGCGGCCAGTATAAATGGTGGAGGAAGAACCGGGAAAAATATAGAAAAGAACCACCGGCCTACGAGAAACTACTTTCTCACGTACCCACACTGGGCGAGCAAGAGACTCGAATCCACGCAGACAGAGGTGTCGAGTTTTTGTTACATAAGGGTTTAGTTTCTACTAAGTGCTTATTTGTTTGCGGTGACATTAATATACAACATCACCAGCGTACATGTTAACATGATACTCGACGATCTATTAAATGGCACATATAGCTGAATAATAATGATAATGTGATAATGTATTACAGAAATATTAATAAATATTGTATACCATATTATTAAAAAGAATGTCTTTTCAAAACAATATTCATGATCCCCTAGTATCTGTCAGAGAAGATATTTATTTTGAAAATACTGAATTGCATTAGTTAAAACAAAAAGGAATTGACAACAAGGTTTTAGAAATTATTTGCCAGACCATCTGACAGCATATAAAAAGTGAATGCATAATTGATAGGAAAATACATCATCATCTTTTTGTATGAAATTTCTTAATTCTTAGAGCACCATATTGTGGATTACACGCCAAGAAAATCTTACGTGTGTTTGGGGCAGCGGGATTTCGTAACTTCTGTTTTCTATGACGAGTTTATGAGCAACAAAAATAGAATAAGTCCGATGCATAGTTTAATAATCAAATATATTTAACGTCACATTTTTTAAAATACCGATGTGTACCAGACATCAAATTGTAAAATCAGGAATACAAGTTTGATGCGATTCCCAATCAAGCAGAGCAGAGTACTGTCGATAATCCAAATTATAGTGTTAATACACTGAAGCTGTGAATACGTATTCTTTGCAAATGACAGTGACGACACTGAACAATAACAATAATAATGATAGCATAACGAAACGTAAGAATTACCACACTGTCATGTAGTGTACATATAATAATAATAATAATAATAATAATAATAATAATAATATTGATAATAATAATAATAATAATAATGTAACATTTTTAGGTCTTTAAGTTTGTTCTTGTTTTCGGAAAAGGTGCGTTTTAAGAGCACTCTTGAAAGGGACCACTGTGTTCTTGTGTCTAATTGCAATAGGCAATTCATTCCACGTTGCTGGGCATTGGTATTCAAAAGAATGTTGTCCATATGACTTCGTTTCATAGTGTGAATAATGAGAATGCATACGACTGTCAAAGGAGGATGGGAAGGGGCCGTATAGCTACATTGGACTAGAGTCCGTAAGTGAAACGTAGCATAGAGAACAAATGTTGTGTTTTATTCTGGATCAAACGGATAGCCAGTGTAAAGAGCAGCGGGGAGGTGTTCTCTGATCGTGGTATTCTAAAGATGATCCGATCAGCTGTGTCTGAAACCTTTTGAGTAGATATTGAGATGAACCATACAGAATTGAGTTACTATAGTCCGGTTTTGAAAGTACTAATGATGACACAGGTGTTTTAGTGGCATTAGTTGAAAGATACGAAAGTAGACAAGAAAGACGTTGTTTCATCACGACGTCTTTACCCGCATTGCCGCCAATAGGTTGATTCCTTGCCAGATTTGCTTCCATTAAGACTTTTCTTCATCCATTTTACAGCTAACTGCATCAAATGGATGAGGAAAAGTGTTAATGGAAGCAAAACTGGTAAGGATAAACACCTATGGACATGGCAGCAAAACGAACGAGGAAAGGTCTTGAAGGCCGCAAAACAGACAAGTAAAAAATCTAAAGATTGAAAAGCGCTTAAAGAAGTCTTAGTGGCAGCAAAACGAGCAAAGAAATAAAATTATTGGCAGCAAAGCGGGAAAAGAACAGTCTTGCTGGCAGAAAAAAAGAGGAAGGAAAATACATATTGACAGCAAATTAGACAGCAAAACTAACAAGGGAAAGAATACTTGCTACAAACGGAAAAGAATTAGACTCAATGTTAGTACTGTCAGCAACATTCAAAATATACAAATATAAAATATTTTACGGATTGCCCAGTGAATGCTGAATGACAAATGTATTTAATAGTCATTAGGGACTATTGTGTTTACAGTGATTGTATACGCGGCCTAAAATCACATTCAAAACTTCATGACATTAGATATCACTGAAGTATATGCCACTGAGGGGCAGAAAATCAATCTTAGTTCTGAGCTTGATTCACAATATTGATTTTTACGACACTTGTCAGAAGAAATGAACTGGAGAAATGAGGTAAACAAAAGCGATAAATTAGTATGCAGAGATTGTCATATAATTTCTTTCATCATGAGACATATGATTGTCGTGCATCTAGTTGATTCCAGTTATCCCTGTAGGCCCGTTTGTAACCAATGATTGTCGTGGCTAAATGGTTAATGTCCCAGAAGCGCGACCGAAACGGTACTAATTCGAAACCTACCAACGGATCAGCACGGTTTGGATACCGTGGTGTCTCATTGATCAAAACACCTTAATCCAACATCCTTGATATTAAACAGCCTGCTTGTGTTGATGTGCTTTAAAACACAAAGCGAAAACACAAATTGGTGTCAAGTTAATATTATCAGCATTAAAATAACTTTTGAAGCTTAAATTTTCAATTGTAATGACTAAGTTGCTGCTTGAGTGCTTAGATCCAATATTGCCTTCACTAACTGATGTTATTAATATCTGTCTCTCGTAGGGGGGATTCAAAACTGCCATCGTAACGCCTTTGCTGAAGAAATCAGCACTCAACCATACTTATTTAAAGAACTATCGCCCAGTTCATAATCTCCCGTTCATATAAACAATCTTAGAAAACGTTGTTCTAACCCAACTTGTATCTCATCTGAATTAAAACAGTCTTTTGAGCAATTTACAGTCTGCATATCGCCCTTGCCTCATTACTTAAACTACTGTTATGAAAGTATTTAATGACATTTTATCTGCTTTGGATAGTGGAAATATTACAGTCCATACCCTCATTGATTTGTCTGCAGCATTTGACACAATAGACGATGATATATTACGTCACCGTCTCCAGCATGTATTTGGTATTCAGGATACAGCCGTACAATTGTTCAAGTCCTATTTAGTCAACAGGACACAAATTGTATCTGCAAATGGAATAAACTTCAGCTCAGTTGATGTATGTTGTGGTGTTCCATAGGGGTCTATTCTTGGACCTGTTATCTTCATTCTATACACTCATCAGCTCTTAATATCAGTGATCATCACCCAGTGTCTCACCAATTGTACGCTGATGACACCCAAATATACAAGTCTAGCCACCCAAATGAAGTTGATGCTACCATCAATGAAATCGTGGATGACATGCAACAAGCTGCAGATGAATGATGATATAACGGAGGCCTCCTATACCTCAAACAATAGCTATGAGTAACACCAATATTAATTTCACACAGTCAGTACGAAACCTCAGTGTTGCTCTAGACGGTACTCTCACCTTGCACCAACATTTAATGAACATATGCAAGTCTGCATATCTTGAGATGAGACGCATCAGTTCCATTCGCAAATATCTTTCAGTTGATGCCACTGAAACACTTGTGTGTTCATTAGTACATTCAACACTGGACTATTGTAACTCAGTTCTGTATGTTTCGTCACAATATCTCCTCTAGAAACTTCAAAAAGTTCAAAACACAGCTGCTCGGATCATCTTTAGAATACCTCGATCAGAAAACACCTCACCACTGCACTGTACCCTACACTGGCTATCAATTCGATACAGAATCAAACACAAAACTCTGTGCTACGTTATAATAACAGACTCCAGTCCAACATACCTATCCGGCTTCACCCATGTGTATACACTAACAATATGCTTACGCTCCTCTTCTGACAATCGTATACTCCTTGTTCCCACTATGAAAATGAAGTTATATGGACAACATTCCTTTGCATACCAGGGCCTCGCGATGTGGAATGAATTGCCCATTGAAGTTAGACACAAATACACAGTGGTCCCTTGTACGAGTGCTCTTAAACCCACCTTTCTCGACTGCAGGAACAAGCTTAGAGACCTAATAATGTTGTTTACCGTACATGTTTTCAACATGTTTTCCAATTGCATGTTTTTTGTTTTTTTGTAGTGTAGTCACATCATTATAGATGTTGTAAAGCGCTTAGAGCTTCTAAAGATTAGGCGCTATACAAACTCCTCGTTATTATTATTATTATTATTATTATTATTATTATTATTTTTATTATTATTATATATATATATTAAAAATAACAAAATAACATGGCATTTCAAGTATTGATATACCAATATTACTGCTATATCAAAATGTGATCAGTCTATGTCGCAATAATACGAATATAAAAACATTTTTCAACTGCAAGCCTATGGATCGATAGTGAATTTCTACTCATTAATCATAAATGACGTATGAAAATAACGCTAAAAAGTATTAATAGTGGCGTCACTAGGGTTGGTGTCCTTCAGTGCGTTAACTCATGGTGTCACCCCTCTGAACCACTATCCTGTACAAACGTTCAAAACTTTAAAGACAGTCATGTGTGGTAATTTATGGTGTCACTGCTTCAAGCACAAAAATTCAAAAGTTTTATACACATTTATTTTGGTGTCACCCACTCTGATGGTGTCACCCGGTGCGGTCCGGACCCCACGCATTCCCCACTGACGCCACTGTTAATAGTCTCCGTTTTCTAAATGAATTTAACATGGTACACAATTTCATCGGAATCCATTCTCTTCCCGTCTCCAAAATCATACAGAAGGGGCATCATACGCAGCAATATGAGAGTGAAATAGTGCTGGAAATAAGTAACACAAAAGTTGACAATGTGACTGAAATGAAAATATACTACTTAAAGACGCAAAAATGAATAAATACTTGAATACATTGGGAGATAATCTTTAGAAAGCAACAAAAATGTTTTCTCAACCTGATTATTTTGATGATGTGGAAATTCAGAGAATGTCTAAAAATAGCTACGATGTTGCTGAAGACATGCTATATAATGCAGCTGATGACAACATTAATTCTAGGCGATTTAAACTCACCAGAGATGGATGATATGGAGAAACCGAAGGAAAATGAGAGGAAAATGGAAACTGTCACTGATGCCGTTATGGATTGTGATACTAATGACGATGCACTACTTGTTTACAGTCATCACAAGCAAAAACAAGATTCAAAGTAGAAGAAATTGATGAATGCATAGACATGCAAATCATAGCCAAATTTGAACTCGTAATAGAAGTGCCTTCACAAGCTGCAGTCAATGATTACGCGTTACAAAAAACAGATGCAGATGCTGATGATGATATAATGAGCACACTATTTGCGCAGATAGCGACAATGAATGACAAGTTTAAAGAAAAATTGTTCAGATTGGAAATGCAGCTAGGTTATATTGCCACACACAGAGAAAATAAGATTCAATATCTTAAGTCCGAATTAATGAAAACAACGACGACACTTGAAAAAACCTAACTCTCAGATAGAACAACTGAAAATAAAAGAGGAAAACTTAATCAATGATAATAGATGATTCTTTCTCCAGATGTCAACAATGGCAACAAGGGAAAACCAGTGCAAATGAATCATTTTTCATGTACATCAACAACATCAAGACATGATCATAAAAAGGATCAACTGCATTAAGGGAAAATTAGGCACAATTTGTAGAAGACACACTGTTCTATTGACGAAGAAAATGTAGTAGATGGACATAAAGAAAATGTAGTAGATGGACATAAAGAAAATGTAGTAGATGGACATAAAGAAAATGTATTAGATGGACAAAAAGAAAATTTAGTAGATGGACATAAAGAAAATGTAGTAGATGGACATAAAGAAAATTTAGTAGATGGACATAAAGAAAATTTAGTAGATGGACATAAAGAAAATGTAGTAGATGGACATAAAGAAAATGTAGTAGATGGACATAAAGAAAATGTAGTAGATGGACAAAAAGAAAATGTATTAGATGGACTAAAAGAAAATGTATTAGATGGACATAAAGAAAATGTATTAGATGGACATAAAGAAAATTTAGTAGATGGACATAAAGAAAATGTAGTAGATGGACATAAAGAAAATTTAGTAGATGGACAAAAAGAAAATGTAGTAGATGGACAAAAAGAAAATGTATTAGATGGACAAAAAGAAAATGTATTAGATGGACAAAAAGAAAATGTAGTAGATGGACATAAAGAAAATGTAGTAGATGGACATAAAGAAAATGTAGTAGATGGACATAAAGAAAATTTAGTAGATGGACATAAAGAAAATTTAGTAGATGGACAAAAAGAAAATGTAGTAGATGGACATAAAGAAAATGTATTAGATGGACAAAAAGAAAATTTAGTAGATGGACATAAAGAAAATGTAGTAGATGGACATAAAGAAAATTTAGTTGATGGACATAAAGAAAATTTAGTAGATGGACATAAAGAAAATGTAGTAGATGGACATAAAGAAAATGTAGTAGATGGACATAAAGAAAATGTATTAGATGGACAAAAAGAAAATTTAGTAGATGGACATAAAGAAAATGTAGTAGATGGACATAAAGAAAATTTAGTAGATGGACATAAAGAAAATTTAGTAGATGGACATAAAGAAAATTTAGTAGATGGACATAAAGAAAATGTAGTAGATGGACATAAAGAAAATGTATTAGATGGACAAAAAGAAAATTTAGTAGATGGACATAAAGAAAATTTAGTAGATGGACATAAAGAAAATGTAGTAGATGGACATAAAGAAAATTTAGTAGATGGACAAAAAGAAAATGTAGTAGATGGACAAAAGGAAAATGTATTAGATGGACAAAAAGAAAATGTATTAGATGGACAAAAAGAAAATGTAGTAGATGGACATAAAGAAAATGTAGTAGATGGACATAAAGAAAATGTAGTAGATGGACATAAAGAAAATTTAGTAGATGAACATAAAGAAAATTTAGTAGATGGACAAAAAGAAAATGTAGTAGATGGACATAAAGAAAATGTATTAGATGGACAAAAAGAAAATTTAGTAGATGGACATAAAGAAAATGTAGTAGATGGACATAAAGAAAATTTAGTAGATGGACATAAAGAAAATTTAGTAGATGGACATAAAGAAAATGTAGTAGATGGACATAAAGAAAATGTAGTAGATGGACATAAAGAAAATGTATTAGATGGACAAAAAGAAAATTTAGTAGATGGACATAAAGAAAATGTAGTAGATGGACATAAAGAAAATGTAGTAGATGGACATAAAGAAAATGTATTAGATGGACCAAAAGAAAATTTAGTAGATGGACATAAAGAAAATGTAGTAGATGGACATAAAGAAAATTTAGTAGATGGACATAAAGAAAATTTAGTAGATGGACATAAAGAAAATTTAGTAGATGGACATAAAGAAAATGTAGTAGATGGACATAAAGAAAATGTATTAGATGGACATAAAGAAAATTTAGTAGATGGACATAAAGAAAATTTAGTAGATAGACATAAAGAAAATGTAGTAGATGGACATAAAGAAAATTTAGTAGATGGACAAAAAGAAAATGTAGTAGATGGACAAAAAGAAAATGTATTAGATGGACAAAAAGAAAATGTATTAGATGGAAAAAAAGAAAATGTAGTAGATGGACATAAAGAAAATGTAGTAGATGGACATAAAGAAAATGTAGTAGATGGACATAAAGAAAATTTAGTAGATGGACATAAAGAAAATTTAGTAGATGGACAAAAAGAAAATGTAGTAGATGGACATAAAGAAAATGTATTCGATGGACAAAAAGAAAATTTAGTAGATGGACATAAAGAAAATGTAGTAGATGGACATAAAGAAAATTTAGTAGATGGACATAAAGAAAATTTAGTAGATGGACATAAAGAAAATGTAGTAGATGGACATAAAGAAAATGTAGTAGATGGACATAAAGAAAATGTATTAGATGGACAAAAAGAAAATTTAGTAGATGGACATAAAGAAAATGTAGTAGATGGACATAAAGAAAATTTAGTAGATGGACATAAAGAAAATGTAGTAGATGGACATAAAGAAAATTTAGTAGATGGACAAAAAGAAAATGTAGTAGATGGACAAAAAGAAAATGTATTAGATGGACAAAAAGAAAATGTATTAGATGGACAAAAAGAAAATGTAGTAGATGGACATAAAGAAAATTTAGTAGATGGACATAAAGAAAATGTAGTAGATGGACATAAAGAAAATGTAGTAGATGGACATAAAGAAAATGAAGTAGATGGACATAAAGAAAATGTAGTAGATGGACAAAAAGAAAATGTATTAGATGGACAAAAAGAAAATGTAGTAGATGGACATAAAGAAAATGTAGTAGATGGACATAAAGAAAATGTAGTAGATGGACATAAAGAAAATTTAGTAGATGGACATAAAGAAAATGTAGTAGATGGACATAAAGAAAATAAAGTAGATGGACATAAAGAAAATGAAGTAGAGGGACATAAAGAAAATGTAGTAGATGGACATAAAGAAAATGTAGTAGATGGACATAAAGAAAATGTAGTAGATGGACATAAAGAAAATGTAGTAGATGGACATAAAGAAAATGTATTAGATGGACAAAAAGAAAATGTAGTAGATGGACAAAAAGAAAATGTAGTAGATGGACATAAAGAAAATGTAGTAGATGGACATAAAGAAAATTTAGTAGATGGACATAAAGAAAATGTAGTAGATGGACATAAAGAAAATTTAGTAGATGGACATAAAGAAAATTTAGTAGATGGACATAAAGAAAATGTAGTAGATGGACATAAAGAAAATGTAGTAGATGGACATAAAGAAAATTTAGTAGATGGACATAAAGAAAATGAAGTAGATGGACATAAAGAAAATGTATTAGATGGACATAAAGAAAATGTAGTAGATGGACATAAAGAAAATGTAGTAGATGGACATAAAGAAAATTTAGTAGATGGACATAAAGAAAATGTATTAGATGGACATAAAGAAAATGTAGTAGATGGACATAAAGAAAATGTATTAGATGGACATAAAGAAAATGTAGTAGATGGATAAAAAGAAAATGTAGTAGATGGACATAAAGAAAATTTAGTAGATGGACATAAAGAAAATGTATTAGATGGACATAAAGAAAATGTATTAGATGGACAAAAAGAAAATTTAGTAGATGGACATAAAGAAAATGTAGTAGATGGGCATAAAGAAAATGTAGTAGATGGACATAAAGAAAATAAAGTAGATGGACATAAAGAAAATAAAGTAGATGGACATAAAGAAAATTTAGTAGATGGACAAAAAGAAAATGTAGTAGATGGACATAAAGAAAATGTAGTAGATGGACATAAAGAAAATGTAGTAGATGGACAAAAAGAAAATGTAGTAGATGGACATAAAGAAAATGTAGTAGATGGACATAAAGAAAATGTAGTAGATGGACAAAAAGAAAATGTAGTAGATGGACATAAAGAAAATGTAGTAGATGGACATAAAGAAAATTTAGTAGATGGACAAAAAGAAAATGTAGTAGATGGACAAAAAGAAAATGTAGTAGATGGACATAAAGAAAATGTAGTAGATGGACATAAAGAAAATTTAGTAGATGGACAAAAAGAAAATGTAGTAGATGGACATAAAGAAAATGTAGTAGATGGACATAAAGAAAATAAAGTAGATGGACATAAAGAAAATAAAGTAGATGGACATAAAGAAAATTTAGTAGATGGACAAAAAGAAAATGTAGTAGATGGACATAAAGAAAATGTAGTAGATGGACATAAAGAAAATGTAGTAGATGGACATAAAGAAAATGTAGTAGATGGACAAAAAGAAAATGTAGTAGATGGACATAAAGAAAATGTAGTAGATGGACATAAAGAAAATGTAGTAGATGGACAAAAAGAAAATGTAGTAGATGGACATAAAGAAAATGTAGTAGATGGACATAAAGAAAATGTAGTAGATGGACAAAAAGAAAATGTAGTAGATGGACATAAAGAAAATTTAGTAGATGGACATAAAGAAAATGAAGTAGATGGACATAAAGAAAATGTATTAGATGGACAAAAAGAAAATGTATTAGATGGACAAAAAGAAAATGTAGTAGATGGACAAAAAGAAAATGTATTAGATGGACAAAAAGAAAATGTAGTAGATGGACATAAAGAAAATGTATTAGATGGACAAAAAGAAAATGTATTAGATGGACAAAAAGAAAATGTAGTAGATGGACATAAAGAAAATGTAGTAGATGGACATAAAGAAAATTTAGTAGATGGACAAAAAGAAAATGTAGTAGATGGACATAAAGAAAATGTAGTAGATGGACATAAAGAAAATAAAGTAGATGGACATAAAGAAAATAAAGTAGATGGACATAAAGAAAATTTAGTAGATGGACAAAAAGAAAATGTAGTAGATGGACATAAAGAAAATGTAGTAGATGGACATAACGAAAATGTAGTAGATGGACATAAAGAAAATGTAGTAGATGGGCAAAAAGAAAATGTAGTAGATGGACATAAAGAAAATGTAGTAGATGGACATAAAGAAAATCTAGTAGATGGACAAAAAGAAAATGTAGTAGATGGACATAAAGAAAATGTAGTAGATGGTCATAAAGAAAATGTAGTAGATGGACAAAATGAAAATGTAGTAGATGGACATAAAGAAAATTTAGTAGATGGACATAAAGAAAATGTATTAGATGGACAAAAAGAAAATGTAGTAGATGGACATAAAGAAAATGTATTAGATGGACAAAAAGAAAATGTATTAGATGGACAAAAAGAAAATGTAGTAGATGGACATAAAGAAAATGTAGTAGATGGACATAAAGAGGGAATTCTGCAAGAGCTCTTCCAGCAAATTCGTCTGGAAATGGTCCCGCTATGTTTACATTGAAGGATTTCCCGCCACTTTCTCGGAATGGTCGGAATCAGTGTTGCCAATCGAACGTTTTGGAAAAACCTAGACCATTCACCAAAAAAAAAATACCTAGGAAAAACCTAGATGCGTTACACGTTTAATTTGGTATGCCATACAGGTATACATAATAAATTATTTTAAATCCTGTATACTGTTGTGTAATAATACATAGTGCATGCTATTATGAGGCCTACAAAATGCATTAATGAGACTAATATAATAGCAATTTTTAGTACTTAGCAGCACAATACACATTTGCCAGCAGCCAGTCTTAGCCATGTAGATAAATGCAAAACAATGCAAGTGTTATGAAGATTTTCTGTTATGTATGTTGTGATTAGCTTTTCATAACCTTCTTCTCATTTCTTACTATGAGAAGGAATTACTCGTAAGTTAAGGAGCGTCAATATCCATGGAGAGAGAGAGAGAGAGAGAGAGAGAGAGAGAGAGAGAGAGAGAGAGAGAGAGAGAGAGAGAGAGAGTTCAGGCTCTCTTAAAAGCGTGTCACCGCGATGATAAGACAGCTACATCTGGAATGAAGAAACAAACATTTATTTTCTTCTGGTATGGAGAACTTTATTTAAATAATCAACACACATATATCACTACATTCTAGAAACTCATCTAAAAACTTTATAATAAAAAATTCATGAAATACATATTACATTTTTCTTATTAAGCTTCCCAACTTCATTTATTCTTATAACTTCTGCACCTTAGAATATTATACAATAGTTAATTCTCAATCAATTTCAAGATAGCCGAAGTATGAAATATAATAACTGTAATTAATGCAACAATTAATTTAAAGAATACATTTTACTTTTTTTAAAGTAGAATATTGATTTAGAATACATTGCTAGATAAAACTCTTTCTTGCTTAAAGAATACTTTATTTCAACATAAAATCTAAACATGAAGTTGGTAGCGAGCTCAACTTTTACCATAAAAATTACATAAATATAATTAATATAAATTCTTTAAAACATTTAAACATTCTATTACAATATATTATAAATAAAAGAATTCAGTAGCAATGTTGCAAACAAACAATTTTACAATTAAAATCTCAAACATTAAAGATACTTATTCCTAAAAGAAGTTACGACATATACAGTTTTATTACCTGGAATGAAGAGTCAAACATTTATTTTCTTCTGGTATGGAGAACTAAATCTGACCCGATTGCGCATTTGTATTTATACACACTCGGCCAGATTCAGGGTTAGACAAGGTCATACACTAAATGTACCAGTCAGAAAAATGCTGACTCTTCCCCAGGCCAGAACCGGTTTAAACCAATTTATCTTACGTCATAAGACTTAGTTTTGTAGTTATTTATATTCGTTTGACGACGTTACACCAAATATGGATATCCGTTAGATGAAAGCCATCTTGTTTCTGTGTCGTCTAAAAGTTTCTTAGAGAAATATTACTCCACTATTATTAACCGAATAGGACTTATGTCAATGTCTAGGTTACGGAATATATTTTTACTGATGGAACCTAGAAACTGTAGTTGAGTCGGCAAAATGCATGTATTATGTTTTCCGTTATAATCTCACACAACACTGTACATTAGCAAGATTCTTAGTTATTTTTACTGATGTTATGTAGTATAGTTACATACATTGTCTTTTTTCCACTTGCTCAGCAACCATTTCTATTCTATATAGTTGTGTTACAAAAACAAATGAAATTACCTTTAATATCTTTTAGAATATAAACAAATAAAACATTACTTTAATACAATTTAAAGAAAATAGCAATCTTATAAATTTTACTAAAAATTCAATCCTAACACAAGCATCCAAAAAGTGAGTCACATACCTGAGCACAGTAAATTCCTTGTAGACAGATATTTTAAAAAGACTCGTACTCACTCAAGTCAGCAAAGTCAACTTGATTTTCCTGTTTGTTGCCATGGCTTAGAAGTAAAAGAAGCCCAAAATAGTAAAAAGCCGACGTAATCATAATCTAAGCACTTAAAATGTAGGTGATTAATATTATATAATTTGAAGCTGCGCAAAATTTATCATTTGTACAGTTCAAAACTAAAAATGAAAACGATGAAGCTATTTTACGGTTGTTAAAAAAAAACAACACGATTTCGATAAAAAAAGACCCTAGATTATAACATAAAAACCTAGACACCTAGATTGGGCCAAAAAAAACTAGATCTAGGTGGAAAATCCTAGGAGTGGCAACACTGGTCGGAATATCATATCGGAAAATGTGTCCTAATCAGCAGACACAAGTAACATCTAAAACGCAAGAGATAACATTAGATAAACATAGCAAAAACGTTAAACTATGCAGAAGAAACTAGCATAAAAATAAATGGAAAAAAAATCAAAACAATAAGCACAAAAAGGGCACATCAAAATATCATATCACCAAAAGATCAAAGAATACTTCAGAATGACAAGGAGAGACAGAAAATGAAATATATACATTTCGACAAAATATACTGGACAGAAATTGTGAATTGAGGATAACAACGAATCATTTCGGAGTTATGGAATAAGATGTAGGGAATGGACATCCAATAGAAAATGGAGAAAAGAATTTCTAATGACATACATAGTCCTATTAGAGAAGAAGAAGTGTCGCCGCATATCAAGTCTAAAAAACATTCACCAGGCATTGATTGCATATGGAATGAGCATTTAAAGTATGATGGAGTGTTTTTAATCAGACAATTAACTGTCCTTTTTAATTTTACATAATCCAGTTTGAGGATTTGCCTAATGTGTACAGATGTGGGATGATTATACCGATATACAAACAAAATAGTAAATATAAAAAGGATCCGGTGAGTTATCGTGGTATAACATTGACATCTGGTTTGGGAAAATTGTTTTAAAAAATAGTAATTACCAGAAATTAAGATAAAAATAAACTTTCCACATTCTTATCAGTTTGGATTTCGTAAGGAGACTGGAGCTATCTCTGCTACATTTACTCTTCCAGAATGTTTTATACACTACACTAATCATAATGAATATGCTGTTTGTTTTTCTTCTGGATAACTAAAAGGCATTCGATATACTGTGGCATTGTAGACTACTAATAGCTTTTTAAAACGTTAGAAATTAATGCAAAATTATGGTTAAAATTAAGGGTAAAAGATCATCAGACCTATACGTTGGTGCCTTCCACAAACATCTATCCTTAACCAAAACAAACTGCCTAGACCAGTTTCACTTATGCCTTGCAAGAATCCCACGAGGTGCGCATGTATGGCTAGGAGGAGACTTCAACCTGGCAGATATTGACTGGAAGAATGAGTTACTACTACCTCAAGCCACAAACAATTTCCAATGCCAACAGGTATTACATATCATAATGGACTCATTCCTGAAAAAGCAGCTCGTATAGTCTTCCAATACAGGAATGCAGACTATGGCCAATTATGTGAATAATTGAAAGTCATCACAAGAATCATTCATACGTAAAACAAGTAACCTTACTGCAAATGACACCTGGAACATCTTTGAGAACATCACACGGTTAATGGATAAATTTATAGCACCTAATACCACTTAAAACCTTATCTGGAAACAAAACAAAAAGCCTTGGATAGACAATTTCATTAGAGCCCAACAGAGAAGACGTAACAAAATGTTTGCAAGACAGAAAACAGCAAGGGAAACAAGAGATCTGAAACTATACAAAGAAGCAAAAGCAAGATCACAAAGCCTAGAACGGCAGGCCTACAGGATATATATAGAAAACGTGATAGAAGTTGGTAATTCAAATCAAGTACAACAACCAAACAATCAGAAGAGTTTTGGAACTACATTAAGTCCTGACGTAGAAACAGCTGTGGTGCGGAACCACTCAAGGAACACGAGAAACTACATTCAAAAGCATCCAACAAGATTAATATAATGAATCGTCAATACCAGTCAGTCTTCACACAAGAGGATAAGAGTGATCTACCAAACGTACATGGAGATCATTACCCACCTATGCCTGACATTCACGTTACTGAAGAAGGTGTAGAAATGTTACATAAACCTAATCCAATGAAAGCTACAGAACTAGACATGATTCCAGCAAAGATCATGTGCACGATATTTGAGTTATATTTAGCAGACGTACATCTCAACATGTTATGTCCCTGATGTATGTAAATCAGCAAAACTATCTTCAAAAAATGGGGACAGATTCAAGGCCAGCAATTATAGAACTGTCGCCTTTACATGTATCTGCTGAAAAAATGTTTGAACACAGCAACATGATGCAACATCTAGATCTCTACAACATTCTAACAGAAAACCAGCATAGTTTATGTGCCAAACGAAGCTGTGAAACATAGTTTATAACCTTAGTGGATTAGCTCGCCAAATCCTTAGACAGAGGGCAGCAGTATGACCTTGCTATCCCTGAGTTCAGTATGGCTTTTGGTCGAGTTCTGCATGAAAGACTCCTCAATAAGAGTACTATAGCTTCAGGTGTAACACTCAGAATTGGATCAGCGATTTCCATTCAGCCAGAGCGCAGGGAGTTATAGTAGATGTAGCAACATCAGACCCAGCACCAGTTGCTAGTGGGGTGCCTCAAGGGAGTGTTTGGGGTCCCATCATCTTCCTGGTGTTCATAAATTATATACATGCGAGCGTCGTCGTTTCCAACGCGAGACTTGTTGCAGATGACTGTATAGTCTACCTAGAAATAAAGGTATCTAAGGACTGTGAGATTCTTCATAAAGACATGAACCAACTGGTACTCTGGGAAAGAACTTAGGTTTTGTCGTTCCACTCATAAAAATTCAGCAGCTTAAGATTTTACAGGAAGATATCACCAATCTTGTTCGAATATATTCTTAAGAGGGAACAAGTTAGCCAATGAGCAGGCAACTAAATATCTCGGGGATGAATTGTTCATAGACCTTTCTTGGAAAAGTCATATAGATAAGACAGTGAAAATATGGAACAGTAACCTTGGTGATGTGACTATTTCACTCTAATTCGACCAGGTCTTGAGTATTGATCGACCGTGTGGAACCCACATAATAAAGATCTAGTAAATAAGATAAGAGTCGGTTCAGAGGAGAGCTGCTAGAGTCACCACAAATAAATATTGTAATACTATCAGTGTGATCGCAATGTTGAACCATCTCCAGTGGGAATCAATCGTATCCAGATGAAACAATGCCAAGATGACCATGTTGTTGAAGATTACGAACAACCTAGTGGACATTCCAGCGGACAAAACCTAACCCTGTCATATAGCCAAACTAAGTTAAATAGCAGGAAAAAGTTTCCTATAAAGCCATCATCGACGAATTATTTCAAGTTCAGCTTTTTCCCATGTGCAATAGGGACTTGGAACAAATTACCATCAATAATTGCAGAAGCTCCTGACCTGGTATGTCACAAGCAGACGTTTTCCAATATCACATGCTAATGAACCAGTTAGCTACAAGTAAGACATAGTGATTCTCAGGGCTATACCACTCTGGTGGTCTAGTGATTAGAGTGTCCGCCGCAGAAGCGGGAGGTCGTGGGATCGAGCCGAGTCATACCAAAGGCTTACAAAAATGGTACTAACAGCTGCCTCGCTTGGCGCTCAGCATTAAGACGTTAGTGTTAAGACTGGTCGGCCTGGATAATGTGACTGGGTGGAACATCATGCTACATGTATTCGGCATGATATCCCACTGAGTGTTCAAGGGCGTGTAATGTCTGCGTTTCTTTTTCTCGTGTACATAAATGACCTATTGAATGAACTAGTAATGACTAATTGCAGACGACACTACTCTACTAAGCCCTACGATGAATAGATTATATATACTCGTGAATACAGCTTATCAGTATGCACAGAAGTGGAAAATGAAATATAACCTTACCAAGTAATTGGACGATATTCAGTCGAAACAATGAAGTGTACGCATCCAATGAAAGTACTCTAAGTGAAATATGCAAGAGTTACGTTTTCACAATCAATGAAAATTAATGTCCTTTAATACTAATCCTAAAATAAAGCTGAACGTGTAACAAACTCACAATACTCATTGGATAAAATGCAAATGGAATGAATCCAAACAATTCTGTGAAAATTTGTGAAAGAGTTTTATTGCGGTCTGCTTGATATGGCTCATAACTCTGGTTTAGTATGTTGTATCAGGGCATTGAATCATTGGAGAAAATACAGCAGTATTTCGCCTGGAGAGAACAAAGTTTCCTTCAAAGATTTACGACATCATGATTGCAATGGAAGCTCGCATATATAAGCAAAATTTCGTATTCCTTGGTCACATGTGTAGAACATCGGCAAACTTAACTATTAAACAGTTTTTCCTCTGGGTTGTTGGAAATTCGATTTTTGACTCCCAGGATAGCTACAATTCGTTTCTTTATGAATAAAACGTCATTGAGACAAGAATACTGGTATATGAGGAGAGAAAACATGAAATGAATATCAGAAATTCATCAGAGGGATTCGATACATTTTCAAACGTTAATCCAGTAGTAAAAATGCATCATTTATTGAGACTCGCCTGCACGGACTCTAGCAGAAAAAAATGGAATATGGGACATTAATTAGTATTGGAGAATGCGCAAGCAAGACATGGACTGTGTCCCCTATTAGCCGAAATAAGTCATGACCGTAGTTTGCACATTTCGATGAATTATACGACAGAAACCACTTGCTGAAAAGTCTATTTTCGTATATGCCTCCAGTGGTTTCCGTGGTTTTCGTGATTAGATCTGTGATGATGTACTGATTATTATACTATTATTAAATGACATCTTCGAACATGAGGCATGGATTAATATGATCAAACTTTCTACAAGTATTTCATTAAGATAAAGGATATTATATTTGATTCAATATAGACCTCACACAGAATATAAGAAAGGAAATACTTGTAATGGATTGCAAAGCGATTAGAAAACTATTTTTGTTGTGTAGTTCTATGTTCAAATGTTGAAACATATTTGTTTTTAATTTTTGTATTTTTAATTTGTTGCTTTGTAGTTGTATTTTTAAAAGCAGAAACATATTGCAATCTATCTAATGTTTGTCATAAGTAACGAATCCACTATTTTTGTGATTCTATGTATTACATTGCATTTATATACTTTGTCTTAAAATCTTAAGAAAAATCAGGATTGAAAGAATAACAATCTATTAATCAATGAATCTACCTATCTCTTTATATATATATATATATATATATATATATATATATATATATATATATATATATATATATATATATATATATATATATATATATATATATATATAATGATCTTGTAATTATAAAACCTGTGAATGTGTGACATCAGTATATATCACATATCATTACACATATACCACTGCCATTAAATGTAGATCTTATTGATATAATAGCCACTGCAGGAAAACGTTCAGATTATGTACATAATAATCTCCGAACACGTGACTAAATAATTTGCGGTTTCATGTCTGTCTCCTTCCTCCGTTAAATCACAAACGTTTGAAAAGTTGCAACTTCAGGAAACTAAAGTCATTTTGTTCTACCAAATGAATATCAGTTACTTCTGATCGTTGTGTTACTATTATTCGGTACAGTGTGTACGAAATTGCACATAGATCACGTATCTCATATACGTTTTCTGTTAATGATATTAGTAGCATACGAACGCAGCTTCTTAATGTTACATGTAATATAGATTTGACAGGTTTTATTGAAAATGCATTGCCTTTTAATAACGTTATTTTTACGATCTTAAAATTATGCGGGGATATACGTCCACTGGATATGCAGGCGAAACGATCAAATAAACATTTCATGGTTTTATTGTATTTCAGAAACACTTTATTTCATTGAAATTATAAACTTCATGAAATTTTACTTTTTATCGATATTGATTCTGCCTCCTCGCAATAGTTTCTACGATTTATCAAGATGAAACCAGATGAGATTGGATCAGGTGAAAACATAAAGGCACGCGAACAAAAAGCTGTTACAACGCCAAATAACGATTATTTAATGACCTACCTAGCACGCCCCATTATATCAGTCTCTCAGAGACAAAACCTAAACGACTGAAACCCTAAGCTACACATTTGCACAAAGTTCATCAACAATGCTAACAAAATTGTATCGTTCCTCAACATATATGATCAATGCATGGTTCATGAACATATATGATCAATGCATGGTTCATGATTGATATGATCATTGTATGGTTAGTCGATAGTTATAATCAATGCATGGTTCATCATTATTTACGATCAGTACATGGTTTATCGATAATTATAATCAATGCATGGTTCATCATTATTTACGATCGGTGCATGGTTTATCGATAGTTATGATCAATGCATGGTTCATCATTATTTATGATCAATGCATAGTTTATCGATAGTTATGATCAATGCATGATTCATCATTATTTAAAATCAATGCATGGTTTATCGATAGTTATAATCAATTAAGGTTTCATCAACAATTAAGATCATTGCATCGTTCATTAACGGATACGATCAATGCATGGTTCATCAACGTATATCGTAAAATGTATCATTAGTCAATGAATCCCGTCAAGACATGGATTCATCAACATATATAACTGATGCATGGGTTTATCAACAAATACGATCAATATATGTTTTGACCAAAATCTATGATTATTGTCTGGATTTCTGAAATTATATAATTAATGTCTTTATTTGTCAACAAATGCAATCAATGTATGGGTTTAACAACACATATGCAAGTATGATATATTGTAATACATATAATGACACTGTAATTAGGGTGTCGTACTTAAAATGACACTGAAATTAGGGTGTCTTCCTTAAAATGACACTTAAATTAGGGTGTCGTACATAAAATGATACTGAAATTACGGTGTCGTGCATAAAAATGGCAATGAAATTAGGGTGTCGTGCATAAAATGACACTGAAATTAGGGTGTCGTACATAAAATGACACTGAAATTAGGGTGTCGTACATAAAATGGCAATGAAATTAGGGTGTCGTACATAAAATGACACTGAAATTAGGGTGTCGTACATGAAATGACACTGAAAGTACGATGTCGTACATAAATGACACTGAAAGTACGATGTCGTACATAAAATGGCAATGAAATTAGGGTGTCGTGTATAAAATGACACTGAAATTAGGGTGTCGTACATAAAATGGCAATGAAATTAGGGTGTGGTACATAAAATGACACCGAATTAGGGTGTCGTTCATGAAATGAAACTGAAAGTACGATGTCGTACATAAAATGACACTGAAAGTACGATGTCGTACATAAAATGACAATGAAATTAGGATGTCGTGTATAAAATGACACTGAAATTAGGGTGTCGTACATAAAATGACATTACAATTAGGGTATCATACATGAAATAACACTGAAATTATGGTGTCGTACATAAAATGAAAATGCAATTAGGGTGTCGTACATAAAATGACACTGAAATTAGGGTGTCGTACATAAAATGACAATGAAATTAGGGTGTCATACATAAAATGACACTAATTAGGGTGTCGTACATAAAATGACACTAATTAGGGTGTCGTACATAAAATGACACTGAGTTTAGGGTGTCGTACATAAAATGACACTGAATAAAGGGTGTCGTACATAAAATGACACTGTAATTAGGGTGTCGTACTTAAAATGACACTGAATTTAGGGTGTCGTACATAAAATGACACTGAAATTAAGGTGTCGTACATAAAATGACAATGAAATTTGGGTGTCGTACATGAAATGACACTGTAATTAGGGTGTCGTACATAAAATGACACTGATATTAGGGTGTCGTAATAAAATGATACTGAAATGTATACATATAATGTCCCTGAAATTCTGTTGCATACCATAATACAGTTTTCCAACAAATATCGTTAAAACCCTAGTGTATCGCATGCGATGGATGGTTGATGAATTATCTCGTAGTCCGTTTCTTCCAGCTTTGCTGAAAGATCCCTCCATAACCCTCTATTCCCCAGACCTGCTGGGTCAAGAAGCTTTGGCCCCTCATGCTAAATCGACCAGCCTGTATTGCTTGTCGAACCAACGTCACCATCTCTGCTGCCAATAGTGTCCTGTTATTGTTGTTTTAGGGTTTAACGCCATTTTTCAGCACACGATAGGCTATGTATGGGGGCCAGTATTATTGGTGGCGGAAGAACCCAGGAAAACCCCAGTAAGAACCACCGACCAACGAGAGGCTACCGGCAAGCTTTCTCACATACCCACAATAGCCGAGCCTGAGACTCGAACCCACGCAGACAGAGGTGAGATGGCAGTGATCTGTAACGGTGAGCGCTTTAGACCACTCGACCACTCGTGGCCCGAATACAGTGATATAGTTTACACATGCATGCTCCTGAACTGACTTCGTTACAACTAAAATCCTTCTTTTACAAGAACGACTGCACGAGATCTTTGTTAGAATAACAAAGTATGTACATGAATATGTATGTATACGCCAAGATTGTATTGTACTGCATTATCAAATATGGAACGTGTCTCATAGTTTGATACGTATCGCATATGATTGAATTCAGCTTGATTCTATTCATCTATAAAATGTTTAACCTGAAGCCGGTTATACTATATCAAAGAGCATGAAGTTATATGACATAGGTCTGACTTTCTAGAAACATTTTCATAAATTCTTAAATTTCCATATATTGCCACACATAGTATGGATAGCAAAAAATATAAACGTTTACATTGTCACCTACCTATACAGATCAAGAATGCTTCCGTAATGTGGACAGCTCAAGGCACAAGGGCTCGTATCGTTGCTTACAATCGACCGGTCCTACATATACTATATAATAACTACAAGGGAGGACACTTCTCTCCTTTCTCGCACGACCCATTTAAGAATAAACGCTGTTATTTCAAGCCACATTTCGCCTAGAGTAATAAATTGGGTACCGATATTTAGCTCAGACATTTGATTATGTATCCCTGTCAGCAGTTTGACTAAATATCATACCTTTAAGAAATGCCAAATCATTTTCCCACGGTACCGCTCGATATGTACCAGATCGCGCCTGCTTAATATTCAAGAACGACGCGCTGAATGGAATACTGCACTCTCATTGGCCAACCGAAAATAACGTACGCGTCTATTTATAAGTTAGTCCGGGAAATTTAAATTGCTCGATTGTCCAAAAGAAGCAGACAAAAAAGAATAAAATATGACGGAATCACACATTGTTTCATGGTAAGAATTATCAAAATGTGAAGACCATCTTTTGTTTTATATTTATTAAGCAATAAAGATCACAAATGTTTGCAAATATATATACTCCTGAAAATGGTATATGATCATATGATTGTTGTCATTAATATATGTCAATGATAGAAAATATAAATAAAAGAGATCCTCTGCATTTCTGAAAAATCTCTGCAGCTTGCATAAAGCACCATTTCAGATTTAAGATTTAAAGCATGCATTGTTACATGTATCATTGTATATGAAAATTCATCACAAGAATACCCTCCCTTTCCTCTTATATTTTCAATTTAGTCATAATCATTTCTAATATAAATTATGTGAATCTTTTCAGCATTTGTTTGCAGAATGCAAAAAAAAACAACACATACGTGTGTGTGTGTGTGTGTGTGTGTGTGTGTGTGTGTGATCTTACCAGTTATTAAGATATTATGATGGATGAGAATGTACCCTTTAGGTCAATTTCATCCACATGGATACATTTTTTCTCAATGATCAGTCATTTTGTATATGGTAACAGTGTGAATCTCAATAGTTTATAAGTTCTGACAAAAGGGATATGACCCTTGCGTACAGACACTGACCTATGCTGACAAGTCATCTGCATGATTTTATTTGTCTCAAAATGGCCATTAATTCTATAAATGGTTATATGATGTGGATTTCATTGTTATAATGAGGTTTGCATAATAAGCATTATATATAACGCCTCTTATGCAAATCTGTACTAACCCATTTTGATCATATCTGTAACCAACTATACATAAATCATAATATGTGTGAATGTTTATGCATATATATTAATTTGCATCCATCCCATCTCTCTGTCTCTCTCACACTCACACACATGTACAAATTCTCTTTTGAACTGAGTCCAAGTTGTTGTGGATAACTTGGTGTAAGACACTGAATTCCAGGTGTGAAAATCAGAGAAAGTAAAAATATGGTATGAAATGAAGATGAAATTACTGATTGAAACATATGTTGTCTATTTCAAGTATCCTTAAACAGTGTGTATATAATTTTTGTAATAGTTTATTGTTAAAAATGTGTTCAAAGAAATATGATATTGTCACTGGTGATAAACTGATAATATCATTCCTATAGATGGTATCTCAAAGAAAAACTGATTGATCATTGCTATTCACTGATGCAAAATGTTACAAATTTAGGAATTTCAGGACTACATGTATTACTGTCTGAGAACTTAGTATGTGTGTGTGTTGAAGTTTTTACACATATACATCCAAATATTGGTGAAAATGATAAAAAGAACAGGAAAAAAAGAATTTCAAAGAGAAGGAAATTTTTAAATTGTGTTTTATCTTTTCCTCTTTTTTCACATGAGGTCTGTTATTAAAATATAATGTTCCAATTTCCTTCTGTTTGTCTGTGTACTTGTGGCAAAACATAATGATGTGGAATCAGGCTGTGAATCTTCTCATAACTGATAATGAGTTCCCCTATTTCATTGTACACATCATTTGGCACAGGCTTCAGTTGAAAGAAATCACCAGAAACAATGATCTGAATGCCACCAAATGGGAAATTGCTTTCCTTTACTGTTCTGAGCACCTTCTCTATTTGCAGAAATAATTTCAGAGATAGCATGGAAATTTTATCAATAAAAAGAGTGTCAACATTCATAACCCTTCTTTTAATATCTATCATATCATCATTATTTTTAATCTTATCTATGAAAATATCATCAGGGAAACGACCGTCTTGAATGCCCGAAAACCTGTGTACAATGTAGATCGTAGCATCAGAGTAAAGATGGAAGAGAGAAAGCGGTCAACTTCAGATTTGGTAAAAGTGCTGTTTGATAACGTTATTCTTGCTATTAATCTGAATGCATCCATGTTTTTTGTACAAGATATCCACGAGCATGTTGCAAAATACGTTAAAATTCCACAAAGTTGGCGCAGTAAAAATTATGCGTTCGAATTTGTTGAGTGCATAAGCCTCGTCTAAAAAACTCAGCTTATGACTGAATTGCGAAAGTCGGCATTCCACACGTTGATAATAGGTGAAAGTACCGATATTTCAGTTCAGAAAATGCTGATTGTATATTTCAAGTATCGGCCTGAAACAGAAATTGTTTTGCAAAACAATATTCGGTGGCATCGTGAAGTTGTCCTCATGCGACAGCGTCTCTATTGTGACAGCAATAAAACAATTCTATTGTGAAAATCACCTTGATCAGCAGAAGATGGTGATGTTTACATCAGACGGCGCATCTGTCATGCTAGGGAATAATAATGGTGTGGCTGCAATTCTGAGACGTGAGATACATCATTTGTGTAAACAACATTGTGTTGCTCATCGCGAAGACTTAGATGTTGAAGATGCTTGGAAGCAAGTTTCATTAATGCACGATATTGAAACATTACTTCGGACAGTTTATACAATGTTCAGCAGGTCATCAGTTAAAAATGAGAAATTCCAGGAATTGGCCAATTCCGCAGAAAGTGATTCCGTGGCATTTCGGCCTTTGCATGAGGTAAGGTGGTTGTCTAGGCATTTAGCGATGTTTTGGGAGAACTGGCATCAATAAGCAAATATTTTCAAAGAAGTATTCTGACAACTATTGAAGCGTTTCAGTTTGTAAAGGCCAAAATATGAAAAATAAGATCGCAGTATCTTGGAAAAACAGTTCATTGGAGTGATGCAGTGAAGGAAGTTCTTAATTCAATTGACCGTGACGTCGACATGGCTGTAATTCTTAGATTTGTTGAACTATTATGTAATCACCTTGAGAAGAGATTTCCGGATGATGAATTAGTGGATTGGCAAGCATTTGACCACTGCATCATTGCAAAGAATTCAAGTTTTGAATTTGGCAAAGACAGTTTGAACAAACTGATAAGAAGGTTTTCAAGAATTATACCAAACTGTCAAGAGAGTGTAATCTCAAAGATCGGTGAACAGTATGATGACTTCAAATTTTTGATTGCAGAGAAAGTGAAAACTGGATCAATTCAGACTTTCACTAACGTCGTAAGCTGTGTCATGAAGAATGAAGACATGAAAGAGCTGTCGATTCTGCTGGACATTTGTGGGACATTTCAAGCATCAAGTGCAGACTGCGAACGCGGTTTTAGCTTAATGATCTGAATTAAAACAAAATCTAGAAACAGGCTACAAGTAAATCATTTGGATAATTTCTTTCATCAGGAAACACTATTGATCTAGATGCGGTTTACAAGCATTGGACCACAAACAAAGACAGACGTGAACATTCGGCAATAAATGAATAAAGTAACTGTTTTGCTCTAAATTTCGAACTACATTTATTTTATTTGTAGTTTTTATAATTAAATATGACATACATGTGTAGCACTTTACCGATATCATTAATATAAAGTAAGTAGAACAATATTTTTATTAACATAATTGAACAATGCATATGCCTGTGAGAAATGTCTAATTTATCATATAGAATACTGCTGTGTAATAGAGTTTTAAACATTTGTAAATGTACGACTTTCACAAATGCCGCTCACTAAAATTTTGCATCGTGTTTTTCCGCGCACACCTTTATTTTTCCGCACAGCATCGTCAAAAATTAGAGGGAACATTGCCTGTGTATTGTCATTCCGTGCAACTGAGAAGCAGCTATACCTGTACTGGCTGTTAAGTAAACTGTTTTTCCTATTTCTTTGTCTTTTGCTTAACTAGGAAGCTTTAACCAGTGCCAGCTTGCTTTAATATCATGATATTGTGACCTGACATTGCGGCGTGTACGATATCCCCCATCATACAAACATGTGCCAGCGTCAGCAACACTACGATCCCAGTGAAAACACCCGCCATATGTCAATGTATTTCAGCCAATCAAAAAATTACGATTAAAAATCTAAACCAACATGCCTAATTTTTGGTTGGCCAATGAGAGTGCAGTATTCCATTCAGCGCGTCGTTCTTGAATATTAAGTGATCAGAAATCGATGGCCACAACTAAAACCATTCACAATGGGTAACGCTGTACGCGGCGAAGAAACTGTCAACATTTAGGTTATTATATAATTCAAGGCCTATATTCGTTCCCACAAGTCCGTGAAAAAACATTAAAGCATTTGTGTGCCAACATCAGTCACACTAATAAATTTTTTTTGTGTGAATGTACACGAAATAGACGATTTAAGCAATGTTTAATGCAAGTCAAGATTCCGGAAGCCATCAAACATACTCGATCGTAATATCAAATTTTCGAAGCTTTATATATTTCTATATCTGCGATTGAAAGCAGTGTAATTTATATTTCAATATATCTGTATTTACGACAGTTAAAAAAGATTCTTACAAATTATATAAGTGTTCTTATGGTTCAGACGTTGACTCAGCTTTGGAAGGTTTCTAAGGTAGTGGTAAGGTAATGAACTGAAGTCCAAAGAACTGTAAAGTACCTTTATTATTATTATTATTATTATTATTATTATTATTATTATTATTATTATTATTATTATTATTATTTTATTAATGTTCAGTACTTTTTATGTTTATTGCTTTTCTTGAAAAGCTCAAGATAATCCGCACACGCTCAACTTATCAAGAGTGTTGTCGCATGCGCATGACAACATAGCAACATTCCTAATTCCTTTCTCCATGCTATCAATTTATTTGTTTACGTCAGTAAATATCATGTTAATTTTATTTTGCTTTTTCGACGACATATTATCAGTAGTTCCAGTAAACAAGTTTTTAAAAATGTATTTCCATAAATTATATAAAAAAATGTAGTCTAGTATTTACTTACATGGAACAGAATCAATAATTGTGACCTGTAGTGGATTAACTCAACGTTTACCGTTTCCACATTTATCATTTTGATGAACGTAATTTGTAGCCTTTATCCAAAGTTTTCTTTGTTCATGCCTGTACTATAAAATATTGATGTTTATGACAACGAGGAAGCAGTGAAGGAATCTCAAATAAAATATTTTTCTTTCACCAGCCCCCACCCCCACAGGACTGAGGACCAACCTTCAGCTCTGAAATCCCCCCTTACATCTGATTGACCCCAACTACTCTATGAACAGCTCTATTCAACATCTCCATAAACGTGGTCACATTTTAGACTGGTTTCTTTATAGACCTGATGATAATATTCTGCAATCCACCCTGGTATCCCACGAACTTGCATCAGATCACCTCTGCATTATATGCCATCTCGACGTATCAGTCCCTAACCCTCCACCTTTATTTGCTGCTAAGAGAAACATCCGTATGATAAATAGAACCAAATTTATGAATGACATCCAAGAAAACCTAACAACTTAATTACATCCTACAACAGAACAACTCGATAACTGCCTTCGTTCATTGCTTGAAAATTATGCCCCAGCCACCAAATGCATAGTATCGATAACAAAGTGTTCTCCATGGTATAGCAGTGTTAGGGACCAGCTTCGCACTGCTAAAAGACATCGCCGAAAAGCAGAGAGGCTTTGGCTTTCCACCAGACTCACTATTCGTAAACAAATCTATGAAGCCGCTAAGAAGAACGTCACAAACATAGTCCATTTAGCAAAATATCCAACTACAGTACTAAGATCACGGAAAAGTTCCAGCTGCAAAGAGCTCTTCGAGATAACTAACAAACTAATGGCAAGGAACAAATGTACACCACTTCCAACTACCTTCTCTCCTGTAGACCTTCCGGACCTATTTGCAAATTAATTTCTTCCGTGACAAAGTACAAACCTTTAAAGATTCGCTTGACGAGACAATTTCAGTTGACTCGTCACCATACAGTTCTGATACAGAATTTCAGCGACAACCATTAGGAGTATTTGAACCTGTCTTTGTTGATTTAGTACGGACAATCATGATGAAGAGTGCACCAAAGTCCTGTGAACTTGATCCAATTCCGACATGATTCCTGCTTAGACCCAATATTGCCTTCATAAACTAGTTTTATTTATGTATCTCTCTCATCGGGGGGGGGGGGGGGAATTCCCAACATTTGTCAAAACTGCCATCGTAAAGACTCTGTTGAAGAAACCAATAACTGACAATAATGATTTAAAGAACTACCGCCCAGTTTCTAATCTTCCATTCCAATCAAATAAAAATAATCTTAGAAAACGTTGTTTTAACCCAACTTGTATCTCACTTGAATTCAAACAGTCTTTTGAGCAATGAACAGTCTGCATATCGCCCTTGCTACAGTACTGAAACTACTCTTATGAAACTATTGAATGACATTCTCTCTGCTTTGGATAGTTGAAAGATTATAGTCTTCACCCTCCTTGATTTGTCTGCAGCATTTGACACAATAGACCATAAAATATTACTTCACCGTCTCCAGCATATATTTGGCATTCAGGCTATAGCGTTATAGTGGTTCAAGTCCTACTTAGTCAACAGGACACAAATTGTATCTGCAAATGGAATACATTCCAGCCCAGTTGAACTATGTTGTGGTGTTCCACAGGGGTCTGTTCTTGGTACTGTTCTCTTCATTCTATCTATACACTCAGCTGCTCTCAAGTGTCATAGATGATCAATGTCATAGATCATCACCCAGCGTCTCACCAATTGTACGCTGATGACACCCAAATATACAAGGCTAGCCACACAACTGAAGTTGATGCTACCCTCAATGGAGTCGAGAGGTGCATTTCTGATGTGAAATCATGGGTGACATGTAACAAGCTGCAGATAAATGAGGATAAAACTGAGGCCATTCTTATAACAACACAAAGACTTTCTCATTCACATCATTTACCTCAAACAATAAATATCACCAACACCAACATTAAATTCATACAATCAGTACAAAACCTCGGTGTTACTAGACAGTACTCTCACACTGTACCAACATGTCATAAACATATACAAGACTGCATATCTTGAACTGAGACGCATCAGTTCCATTCGTAAATATCTTTCAGTTGATGCCACTAAAACACATGTGTTATCCATTAGTACTTTCAAAACTAGACTATTGTAACTCAATTATGTCTGATTCGTCACAATATCTACTCCAGAAAACTTCAAAACGTTCAAAACACAGCTGCACGGTTCATTCGTAGAGTAACTCGATCAGAACACACCTCACCACTGCTCTGTACCTACACTGGCTATCCATTTCATACAGAATCAAACACAAAATATGTTCTCTGTGCTTTGTTTCAATTACAGACTCCAGTCCAATATACCTATCCGGTCTCACCCATGTGTATACACCAGCAAGGTACTTACGCTCCTCTTCTGACAATCGTATACTCATTGTTCCCACTATGAAAACGAAGTCATATGGATAACGTTCTTTTCCATACCAGGGCCTGGCGATGTGGAACGAATTGCCCATTGAAATTAGACACAAAGACACAGAGTGCTCTTAAAACTCACTAGAGACCTAATAGTGTTTTTGTGTCTTATATGTTTTCAGTATGTTTTTACATTTTCCAATTTCATGGTGTTTGTTATTTGTTTTTCTGTAGTGTAGTCATATCACTTTAGATGTTGTAAAGCGCTTAGAGCTACTAAAGATTAGGCGCTATACAAAGTACTCATTATTATTATTATTATTATTATTATTATTATTATTATTATTATTATTATTATTATTATTATTGTTATGTAATAAAAAAACACAAGTCGTTGTTGTGCCAAGAGAGAGAGAGAGAGAAAAGAAGAAGAGAGAGAAGGGCTCTCTTGAAAGCGTGCCGTCACGATGTTAAAACAGCTACACTACATCTGAAATAAAGAGTCAAACATTCATTTTCTGCTGACATGGAGAACTTTATTTAAATAATCAACACACATATTTATTACTACATTCTAGAAACACATCTAAAAACTTTATAATAAAAGTTCATGAAATAAATATTACATTTTCCTATTAAGCTTTCCAACTTCATTTATTCGTATAACTTCTGCACCTTAGAATATTATACAATAGTTAATTCTCAATCAATTTCAAGATAGCCGAAGTATGAAATATAATAACTGTAATTAATGCAACAATTAATTTAAAGAATACATTTTACTTATCTTAAAGTAGAATATTGATTTAGAATATATTGCTAGATATTACTCTTTCTTACTTAAGAAATACTTTATTTCAACATTAAATCAAAGTATGAAGTTGGTAGCTAATTCAACCTTTATAATAAAAGTCACATAAATATAAATTCTTTAAAACATTTAAACATTCCATTACAATATATTATAAATAAAAGAATTCAATAGTAATGTTGCACACAAAACAATTTTACCATTAAAATCTCAATCATTAAAAATACTTATTCCTTACAAGAAATTATAACATGTACAGTCGCTTACCTGGAATTGAAGAGTCAACGTCAGTTTTATGCTGATACGTATAACTAATCTGACCTGATTCGCGCATTTCTATATATACGTACGCGGCCAGATTCAGGGTTAGACAAGGTCATACTCTTTATGCATCAGTCAGAAAACTACGAACTCTACAATCCGGTCGAGACCAGTTGCAGCGGGTGAAAACCATCTGATTGACGTCATAAGACTCAATTTTATATTAGTCTTAACGACGTCAGACCAAATATGGATATCCGTTAGTTGGAAGCCATCTTGTTTTCGCATTGTCTAAAGCTTCTTAGAGAGAGAAGTTACTCCACCTTTTTTACCGAATTGAACCTTTGCCAATCACTAGGTCAGAGACATATTTTTACTGATGAAACCTAGAACTTTAGCTAAGTCAGCAAACGCATGTATTATGGTATACAATCTTACAAAAACACTGTACATTAGTTATTTTTACTGATGTTAGGGAGTATAGTTATACACATTGTCTTTTTTCCACTTGCTCAGCAGCCCTTTCTATTCTGTATAGTTGTACTTCAAAAACAAGTGAAATTATCTTTAATATATTTTAGAAACTACTTACATATAAATAAATAAAACATTACTTTAATACAATTCACAGAAAATATCAATCTTTATTAATTTTACTAAAAATTTAATCCTAACATTATTATTATTATTATTATTATTATTATTATTATTATTATTATTATTATTAATTGATTTATTTATTTTTTCTTCTTTTTTTCCTTTAAATAGTTGTGATGGCCAGTTATTGACACACATTAACGGAAAAGATGAAATACAAATTTATTTTAGTGAAAATCTTTCTTAACCCAGCCACACTGCGAAATAGTAAAATTGTTAAAACCTCCAAGTGACGAAATAATTGACTCTTGGGATACCAGGGATATTGTAATGTGCCGATAAAACTTCAAGCAGAATATAAAATTAAAATTTTATAATGACGGTCATTTACCCACGTGTTGGGAGCATTTTCCGAAAGTACGTTTAAGGTATTTTGCGAAGCCATTCCATGCGCAGCATCCACGGTTATCGTCAGGGACAATATTCTAGACGGTACAGCCCTCCAAATTGACGTAAGTACTATTTTAATAATGCATGTGTATACGTGTTAGTTGGTTGATTGGTTTTATTGGTCAGGTGCATATATAATGGCAAATCGAATGAAGCCTCACAAATGGCACATGCATTTTTCGTCATTCTATGTTTAAAGAGTATTATTTACCATAAAACATGCTTAAAACTGGATCGCACCGGCGAAATCGAACGAATTCCACTCAGTGTTTTGATGCACTAAATATGCACTAGATATGCAGTCCACAAGGACACTATACTCGTTTATATCTTCAATCAGCAATCAAGCAAGAGGAGATCCATGTAAAAAATGCATTACTCAGCGTGGAATTATGAACATTTGGTAAATAAATGTTTACAATTTACATTTTATATTGCCATGACGAAGCCATATCAAAGCTAAATGCAAATTTGGAAATGAGAAACTTAACAAAGAAATTACAATAGTACCAGCGATAGAAATAACAACAACAACATTAATTACGATATAACAAGTATGTATATGTGTATTGGATTTAACGGTACGTGATCATGGTGCTTGCTATATGGTGTCGACTAACGGTAATTTCTTAACAAAATATCGCAAATATCATAATATCAAATAAATATAAACTACATATAATTACATAATCTATCTATCTATCTATCTATCTATCTATCTATCTATCTATCTATCTATCTATCTATCTATCTATCTATCTATCTATCTATCTAATAATGAGGACTTTGTATAGCTCTTAATCTTTAGACGCTTTAAGCGCTTAGCAACATCTATGATGATATGAATAAAAAGAACACTATAAAAACTACAACAAACACCAAAAAGGGATCACTTTGTCTTTGTGTCCAATCTCAGTGGGCAATTCATTCCACGTTGCTGGGCCCTGGTATGCAAAAGAACATTGTCCATATGACTTTTCATAGTGGAAATAATGTGTACTATAATCAGGAGCATAATTATCTTGCTGGTGTGTACACATATGGGAGGCCGGATAGGTATGTTGGACTGGATTCCGTCAGTGACACGTAGCACAGAGAACAAATTTTGCTTTTGCTTCTGGATCGAATGGATAGCCAGTGTAGCGTACAGAACAGTGGTGAGGTTGCTCTGGTTGTGGTGCTCTAATGATGATCTTGTCAGCTGTGTTTTGAACTTTTTGAAATTTCACAAGATTAACCATAAATTATTGATTAAAATAGTCCAGTCTTGAAAGCACTAATGAACACATAAGTTTTTTCTAGTGGCGTCACTGAAAGGTATTTGCGAATGGAACTGATGCGTCTCAGTTCAAGATATGCAATCTTGTATATGTTCATGACATGTTGGTATGATGTGCGAGTACTGTATAGCAACACCGAGGTTTTGTACTGATTGTATGAATTTAATGTTGGTGTTGCTGATATTTATTGTTTGAGGTAAAGGATGTGAACGAGATCGTTTTCTTGTTGGGATCAGAATGACCTCAGTTTTATCTTCATTTATCTGCAGCTTGTTACATGTCACCCATGATTTCACATCAGAAATGCACTTCTCTACTCCTTGTATGGTAGTATCAACATCAGTTGGGTAGGTAGACTTGAATATGTGGGTGTCATCAACGTACAATTGGTGAAACACTGGATGATGATCTAGCGACTTTTATATAATGAAGAGAACAGGTCCAAGAACAGATCCATGTGGTACACCACTACATAGATCACCTGGGCTGGAGTGTATTCCATTTGCAAATGCAATTTGTATCCTGTTCACTAAGTAGGAAATTAACCACTGTAACACTATATTCTGAATGCCAAATACTTGCTGGAGACGGTGAAGTAATATATCATGGTTTATTGTGTCGAATGATGCAGACAAATAAAGGAGGATGAGGACTGTAATCTTTCCGCATTCCAAAGCAGAGAGAATGCTATTAAATACTCTCAGAAGTGTAGTTTCATTATTTTGGCAAAGTCAATATGCAGACTGTACTTTGCTAAAAATACTGTTTGAATTCAAATGAGATACAAGTTGGGTTAGAGCAACATTTTTTGTTATTTTGTATATGAACGGGAGATTAGAAACTGGGCTGTAGTTTTTTTTTAAATCGTTCTGGTCAATTAATGGTTTATTCAGCAGAGTCTTTACGATGGCAGTTTTGAAATGGAATGGGAATTCCACAGATTAGAGAGAGGTATTAATAAAATCAGTTAGTGAAGTCAATATTGGGTATAAGCACTCAAGCTGCAGTGAAGTTGGGGTTGGATCATGTTCACATGACTTTGGTGCACTCTTCATCACGATTTTTTTTACCAAATCCTAGGAGACAGGTTCAAAACCTGCTAACGGTTGTCGCTGAAATTCTGTATCGTAACTGTATGGTGACGACGAGTCAATTAAGATTGTGTTGTCAAGCGTATTTCTAATGGTTGGTACTTTGTCACGGAAGAAATTTGCAAATAAGTCCGGAAGATCGACTGGAGAGAAGGTAGTTGTAAGTGGTGTAAATTTGTTCCTTGACATTAGTTTCTTAGTTATCTCGAAGAGCTCTTTGCAGTTGGAACTCTCCGGGATATTAGTACTGTTGTGGAATGATTTAGCTAAATGGATTATGTTTCTGACGTTCTTCTAAGCAGCGTCATAGATTTGTTTATGAATTATGAGTCTGGTGGAAAGCCAAAGCCTCTCTGCTTGTAGGCGGTTTCTTTTAGCAGTGCGAAGCTGATCCCTAACACTGCTATACCATGGAGAACACTTTTTAACTGATACTCTGCGAAGTTTAGGATAGAGGTTAAACATGAAAATAAATGTTACTTTTTAATGACAATTTTTAAAAACTGGAGATCCTTTTCTAAATGCCGACAAACACATTTTCTCTGTAGACCTAAACCTTTGATGTTCGTGGGAAAACAAATAGGTATAGACATGTTTCATGAAGGAAGTGATACTTCCTGGACACAGATAGTTGTATGGAAATATTTATATTCAGACATATTATCTGTCTAATGTGTTGCAGATCTAGACTTTATCGGTCTGTGAACAAACATCTTTAGACAAAACTAGGGCAAACACTCTAGTGGAATTTACGATACCAAAATGTCGAGACCGTTTTGCATTGTGGAGTCGAGTGTACAGAAAGTGTGAAAAAGACCTAAGCATAACGTATTCAGCATGCCTAGTTCCGCTTACCTATTCATACACTAAATACACAGTCCACCTAAGGACTGTGTCCATTTATATTATATAAAGAGTCTATGAAGTACAAGTTACAGCTAAAACAAATCTTTCGATAAATTATTTGCTTTATTAATTGTATTCATCAATACTTTATAACTTCAAGCTACATAAAAGGCGTCCATCTCATGTAATAATCACGTGCCCATTGTCTCATTTTCATTTTGATTTACCTTCTTTTTTGGACAGGAACTCATGGTTAATCAAACCATGTCAGAACTGATATTAATTTAAATAGGATGAAAAGGGATTAATTATACTATTTGCCTTAACTAAGCTTATGTGATGCTGCCAAATTTATATATTTATCTTGCTTATTGATGTGCAAGTATAATTAATCTCTGTATATACACAAAATAGTAACATTTCTATGCCGATATACAATAGATGGAATATTAATATCTGTAAATATAATTTTGTTAAATTTTAAAGACTTTTCAATAAGCAATTAAGACATAATACATTATGTGTTATATCTCAATTGACGAGACAAGGACATATTATACAAGTAAAGGAGCTAATGAAGCAAATTTAGGTCAAACCCATATAAATTTGACCTTCATTGTGCGTTTACGGTATTTCAGTCAGTAGAGTGGTGGTCTAGGAATCGATGCAGGTGCTATGCCCGCGGGCATTCCGGGTCTCCTACATTTTCATATCCTCGGGGATGACACTTGTATTCAATTTTGTAGGAATGAACAATATAATATGGTGTGTAATGTGCCGTTAAAATGCAATTATCGTCAAATTAACGTACATATTCCAACTAAGAGTCCAAGACTACGTTTAGTTTATTGTTGGGTGTTGAAAGGACAATTTATCCAAACACTTTCTAAATCTGGGTCACAAATCTTTATTGTATACAGCTGCGTTTCGATACATAACTTTGAAACAGAAATCTAAGGATGGAGCTAGGTTTGATATTTCACCATCAGGAATACAATATCATTAAAATGTTTAGATTTGCCAGTAGAACTGAAATGAAGAAACGAAAAAGACACGATTAAAAATATATACGACTGCTCCATTGAGATTGTCTTATTTTTCCATTGTTGTCTTAACTAACAATTAACAGGTAACACTGTTGATTTAAACGAGCTGTACGGTTCTGTTAAGGAGCTTTAAAACTACATTATGGTTACAGTTTTCTGCTTGAAATAAGTATTGCTGTATGCAAATTTAGTTGCCATATAAGGGTATCGTAAAATTCAGTACATGAAACCATTCATAGCAACCGAAACTGCTTCTGTCAAAATGGTTCAAATTATTACTTCAAATCGCGCTACAAAATTTCGCATAAATGCGCACATTTTTGAGGACAGAAAATCAATATTGGAGTCAACTTCAATATTCTACAATCCAACTAAGGCAATTAGCGTTTATTACATTTGTCAGAAGAAATTAGACGAAGAAACGCAAGAGTAGGGGTTAAGTCAATGGATCAAAAGATAAATTGGCATTTTGGGATCGTCTTATTTTTATGTCATTATTTGGACGGTTGTCAGCATGCACCGATGTTGATTTGATTCAGCCTTTTCAGTTCCTTTAGACTTTGCTGTAACCAAAACCTACTACTTACAGTAACATCAACATTAACGAAAAACATTTTACTGTCCACATTTGCAGTTTACTTGCCAAAGAAACAGAAAAGCTATTTAAAAAAGTTATTCAGAATTGATTACGATTTAATTAGCATTTAAGACGAAACAGAAGTAACAACTATGTACAATAGCAACAACAATAAAAGAAATATTTTATCTTTTAATATCTTTCCACCATTCATATAATGCCACACTGAGATCATAATAACTTGTTAGAAAATTTATAACTCTGTAAGTATTTTGATCCAAGCTAAGGATTCTAGGAGCAACTCTCAATTGCATTTTTAATTTATAGTTATGTTAGCAATAATTATATATTTTATATATAGACTTTTTAACGAAACTTTGGAAAGGTTATGTAATGTGCGTACGCGCGCGCGAGTGTTCCTGAGTGCAGGCTAAACAAGCCAAAATACATTAAAACACATATTCTTGTTGTAGCTTCGGAAGTCAATCCTTGTGAAATAGCTAAGCTTGGAAAGGTTTTAATGAGAATAAAATAATGGAGAACAAATACATTAGGAAGCAAGACATTTCTTCATCAGTCTTTGTCTCCATCATGCATACTCGCACAAATGTCTCGAGAATGTTAGTACCAGAAGCAGCAGAGAGGGTGAGCCGGACATGTTTCAAGCAAAAAATCACTTTTAACCGTCAAAACGGCAAATAGAGCCATCTTACGAATTTTCATGTTTTAAACAAAAAAAAAAAGAAAGAAAGTCTCCATTTGCCAAATGGAGCCTTAGTTATTTTTGTCTGAAACACGATCTTGCAGGGGTCTTCGAAATGAGTAAAAACTCACCCCTGTGATTTCAACCGAATATTTTATCAAGTCCGATACGATATCGCGTCCGAGGGTCTTAGGACGAAAATCTTTTTAGGACTTCACAAACAGACTAATTTGTAAAACTTCGCCTTGTAAATCAACCCGATTATTGGACTGGTCAGTGAGTTTGAAATTGATTCTCGTTAATGAATTATTATGACATCGCATATAGACCGGATTAGTTGGATCCTCGATTATTAGAAAACCTGGAGGAGCTGTTGGTGCAAATGAATACAGAATATATCCCTGCTGAGCTTGATTTGATCGTTCGAGATTTATTTGATAGCTTCCTTCGATAACATCGCATACTAAATTGAGTGCTATCATCGATGAAATATTCACATTTTGAGGAGCAATATGCCTGCCACCACCATTTGGGTCATTATTATGTGTCAGGATAGTTGTTTGTGGTTGTGATGTTGTTTTGTTCCATTCGTCATGAATTATTTTAAAACCAAAATCGATGGCATCATTCAGGGATTTTTGTAATCCTAAGATATTATATCCTGGTATTTTGAATGCTGGAATATCTTTGACGGGGATATTATATTCTGTCGTAAATAAAGTTCTTGTTTCAGGATTACTGTCACCTAATACTTCTTGAATAATTTGTGAATGAAATGTTTCCATGTCATTGATGATTTTGTTACATGTTTCTACAACGCTGATAAATTCATCTTGAGTGAGAGAGTCGGATTTAAGGGATATTAACAGCAATGAAAAATCATTATTCGTCGCTGTGAAATTTTCAGTGATATTATGCTGTCGAATAAATAAGGATTCTCTTTTAGTGGTGGCTTCTACCAATTCATGAAAAAATTTCAATTTATTGTAATCGCTATAGCTTTTTACTGGATTGTCAGATTTTATCCTGTCGGTGATATAATCAGATTTTTGTGGTTCAGGTGGTAAATTAACGGGTTCTCGTTGAGGTGGTAATTCAGGCCATCCTAGTACGGTTCTAATAGGACTCTGATAGATATCTACGACGTAACCATCTGTGCTTATCTCAATGGCAGATGACAGTGTCGGCTCATGAACCGTTATAGCTATTTTTGATTCTTTTCCAGTAATCGATTTTATTCTACGTTGCAATTCAGCATTGATTTGTTCAATTTGGTATGATCCGGATGGTATTGAAACGACGTTCCAGTCTGGGGTACCGTCGTCTTTATTCTTATACGAGAACACCAGTGAATTATTGGATTGTTGACCACCAAATGATTTTGATCTAATGTTAGGCCAACTGTGATACACTCGTAATTTTGCTAACGCGATTTCCTTCACGGGAACTGGGGTAGGGAAATTCACACTGAATTCTGGATTCGTTGATGTTATTGAGATCATACTTGTTTGTACTGGGTTTGTGTTCTCCACTATTTGTTGAAGTAGTTCCTGCTGTGTTGTCATCGTTATTATACTGTTGTTGTCGCTCTAATTTTGACACCGCGGAATCATAAATACTGACCATTGCTGAGAATTCACTCTCTGATATAATTGTATCATCGAGCGATGACGATATCAACGAGGATAATTGCGAGTATGCGGTTGATACAACATGAAATTGAATTATGTAGTCTTGTAGTTTGCGTTGGCTGCATGATGATATTTTTTTGTTATAATTGAAATTATTTCCGCGATTGTTGTTGCCGCAGAAATGCAAATTGGAACAGCTATCAGGGCCATCATTGTCACTGAAGACAGTATAATACCAGCTCTGGTGATTACACCACTCACAGCGTACATGGTAACATCAATTGCGGTAATTCTTCGTTGGTATTTTTTTTATTTTTATTTGATACTCCTCAGTGAGGGTTTTGAGTCTATTTTGAAATTCTCTGACCTGATCATAGCGATATTGCGATGATGAAATCATTTTATTTTTAAATCAGTTTACGATTTCAATTGAAACCGTTATTTACTTAAATCCGCTACGAATTCCACATACCATGTTGTTGAAACCCTAACCAAATTTTTATCAGTAGATGTTATCGTGAACTTTTCAGTTGTATCCCTGTCGATGATCGTTAAAATCGTATTGTTGACACCGGATGAACTCGACGATGAAATATTAAATTGACTCGTTGTCAACAGAGTTAATCGATAAATGCCTTTGACGGTTGCAGTGATATCTAATTTGTTGTTTGTAGGTGTCCACGCAAATGATCCGTGTTGGATAGTGTATACTACGTTGTTGGTTTTCTCATGAGGAATTTTTGTTTTTTCAATGATTGTTATCATCCTCGAAAAATCATTTTTGATTGCTTCGATGAAGTTTTTCGTTTCATCGATGGATTTTTTAATATCAGGGAGTTTTATTTCAATTTTATCCAACGGGGTTCCAATAAATTTATCCACGATGTTTCTTCGAAAATTTGAAAACTGTTTTCCGTGTTCTTCAGTTTTAGATTGAAGTGTTGCTAGGTCCAACACAGAATTTTTTAACTCATCGTTGAGAGTTTTTAATCTATCTGTAATCGTCGAAAAAAGTACACCCGGTTTGAGTTTACCCTGATCGAAAAATAACGCGATAGTATCCTCGATTGCGTTTCGTTGTTTAACTAAAATATCATCCAACGACACATTACTAGTTTTCAATTTACCCTGACGATCTTTAAATACAACTATTTCATTAGGATCAACACTTGTTACGTTCAACGTCTCAGCTATTTCATCTTCGATTACTTTTTTTATATCACCGGTTGCAGATATTCCTGCAGTGCCATCGGCACCGGGTTCCTTCATCGCTGATAACGATCTCCCCCAAATATCAATCATTGTTATTGTAAAACTCTTTCTCTAAAGAGCGACTACTAGTGTATTCATTTACGACAAAATGTAGTGGTTTTCCCCTTGGGTTACCCAAGGAGTTAGAAATAGCGTCAAGGACATTTAATACTTCGCTGCCGCATATTGGTGGGTCATTCATTTGTTGTGTTGGTAGCGTAGAATACCAAGTCTTCATTGGAAAAGTCTTTAAGCGGTTTATGTAACGCATAAACGTTTTTGGCGGTGCTAATCCATATGAATCAAAATAGACGATTGCACGTGGATCAATAGCGTATGCAACCCAGGGAGTTCCGGGTCCGGTGTTGTTATCAAAATTAATAATACCGGTTTCAACGCTGTTGGGTTGTGCCGGTAACTGGTCTTTCATAAAGACGCCTCTGAAATTTTTAATCGCAAATTTTTTAGCAGCATCAATTAAATCAAAATAGGACATTGGAACCAAAGATTCCTCAACTAGTAAACCGGTCCTAGTCTTAGACCCTTTCCGCTGTACCATGAATACGGGGTTCCTGGTAGTCTTAGACCCTTTCCCTTTTTTATATCCCTGTCCAGTTGCCTTCTTTAGTGCCATTCCTGCTGCAGTACCAACGGCTCCTAACGCCGCTGGTTTAGCCACCGCTGGGGCTGCTGCTGCAATCAAGGCCGGAATCGCAGCTAACAACGGGAATATACCGCCGGTTTTAATAATATTTTTGATAGCAGCCGCAGAAATAGTAATCTGAACACCTTTTCTTGCTACAAGTGCATCATTGAAGTGTTTTACTTGACGAGTTGTCAGCGATAATTTATTTGCACCGCCATTCATTTGATTAGGTTTCAACGTTATTGTGGTTCCACATTTTTTAGCCGACTCTGATTGCAATTTCTTGACTTGACCGGGGTTAACGCAACACTAATATTACTATACGACATTATACATAATAGATTGATTCTAAATCGTTTACAATTTCAATCATAGATTTTCCACTGGTGCATCAATGATTCTCATTCTTCATCCTTCAAGTAGCATTGATTTATCACTGAGAATGACAGCAACCGCTCTGTAATTAGCAATACCACGATATGTTTTGATATCCATGATACCACCTTGAAATAACCGTCTACAGATATCAGCTTCTTCATTAATTATTTCCGGTGAGTTATTTCCAGCTCCGAACCCTCCGATTAGAACATTTAATCGTGATATATCATTGATAACACTATCAGGACATGAAACGCTAGCGTTTCCAATTCCACTGGAATCTTGCAATCCCTTCCCGCTATAACCAGTTGCTTCATCCAGTTTGTCTGTATCCGTGGTTTGTAAATGATCAAGATCATCATCATCAAGTGGTAGTTGTTGTTGTTTTGTAGGAGAGAAAGATATTTTCTTTGCAGGTTGCTGTCGCTTTCCTTGCAATTTTCGTTGTGTTAGTTCTTCATGTCGTTTATACACTGTACACACCGCATTGATATATTCAATGTATGATGCACTATCTGTCTTAATTTGACTTTTTTTAGTTTTGATTTTGTAGAATATATCAGCCCAGTGAGTTATACTTCTAACAAACTTGTGATGTTCTGGTTTCAACATTTTTTTTCTGTTTTCATAAATCGCAACAACAAACGCAGGAATTTCTTCTGGATCAGTCTTATCAATTGCTGCTAACCCTTCCTCGTTAAATCTCACGCGTAAATCATCTACTGTTCTTTTTGATACAGGTGTCTTAGATTCCATTTTTTGTACAGCTTGTTTTGTTCGTTCAGTTTCCGCTGATATTTTTTCAAGTTCACCAATAAGAGATTTTTCCGCATCTCCCCGTATAGCACGCTCTACCTCCTTCGTTGCTGTGGTTACTGGTTTAAACAATTCTTCAGATCCCGCAGCAAAATCAGTTTGTAAACTCTGTCGTTGTTGCAGTTTATTCCTTACAGAGTCACGAATTAGAATAAATCTCTTAATTGCATCTAATCGTTCACGAGCCAATCGGGTCGTTAATGCTTCATTGACCATTATTTGAAATCGCAAACAATTTTTCAATTGTAAAACAATTTTTCAATTGCAAAACAATTTTTCAATCCGACTTAACACCACAGTGGAAGTGTATTTTGATGTTTTAGCGGCGTTATCATTGATGGAGAAAGTCACATAATTGCTATAAAATATATAATACTGTGACTTTCTCCATTTTTTGACATGTCGGATGATTTTTTATACCACCGTGGAAGTGTTATTTTGATGTTTTAGCGGCGTTATCATTGATGGAGAAAGTCACATAATTGCTATAAAATATATAATACTGTGACTTTCTCCATTTTTTGACATGTCGGATGATTTTTGATACCACCGTGGTAGTGTTATTTTGACATTTAAAGGGCGTTATCATCGATGGAGAAAGTCACATAATTGCTATAAAATATATAATACTGTGACTTTCTCCATTTTTTGACATGTCGGATGATTTTTAACACGATCATGGAAGCGTTATTTTGACATTTTAAGAGTGTTATCATCGATGGCGAAAGTGTCATAATTGCTATAAAATATATAATACTGACACTTGCTCCATTGTTTGACATGTCGGATGATTTTTAACACCACCGTGGAAGTGTTATTTCATCGTGAGACAGCTTCTATCATTGATGGAGTAAGTGTCATAATTGCTATAAAATATATAATACTGACACTTGCTCCATTTTTTGACATGTCGGATGATTTTTAACACCACCGTGGAAGTGTTATTTCATTATAAAACAGCTTCTATCATCGATGAGGAAAGTCACATAATTGCTATAAAAATATTTAATACTGTGATTTTCCTCATTCTATTTTGATCAATCTGAACCGTCCATCAATTTTTATTGCTGTGAAATATTTTTTATTCAGTGTGAAATATTTTTTATTCAGTGTGTGTGAAATATTTTTTATTCAGTGTGAAATATTTTCACTGATTTTTTGACATTTCCCTTGAGGGTCGGCTAAAAAAATGAAAATATCTTTGAGGGTCGGTCACAATCAAAAAATGACAAAATCTCTTTGAGGGTCGGTCACGGTCAAAATCGTTCATTTTCTTGAATTAACGCCCGTAGGTTTCTAACTTTAGAATTAACTTCCTTTTTCAATTCGTATTCGTTACCCAATTTTTTTCGTATTCCTTCCGCGATAGTATATCGGGAGGAACACACTTACTTCACTGGAAAATGCAAGAGAGTCCCGAATAGAATTCTGAATTTTTTTGATGAGCGCATATTTCTTTGGCAGCATATACTTGTTATTGTTAACTCCGTATACTATATCCTGAAAATCTGACACAATTTGATCAGGATTTAAGCCATCTGAGAGTTTAATATCCTGACTTTTCAATTTTAAAATTTCAGCTATAATGCTATTCATTTTTTCAGAATTCATATTCTATTACAATTACATATTTCTACATGAAAAATATGACGCATTAGACATAACTTAATTGAATTTTTTGTTCGGTCTTTTTTTAAATCGCCGTCTTGGTTATTCCCGATGCAACTTTTTGTACAGAAGATAGACAAATATTGAAATGCCTTCCGGCGCGAGCTATCGATTGAAATATTTTTCTTCGTTAGTTGCCGTATTAAAGGATTTCACAGGTCTCTTCCCAACCGTTTTGCAAGTGCCAGTCTTCCCTCGTTTCAAATTCTCACTTTGTGTAACAACTTCTAGATTTGATAAGGAATTATTCTTTGGATTAGAATCCTTGTGATCAATAACAAGACTATCCTCGATCAAGCCATTAAAACATTCAAATACGAAACGATGGCAGTAATAATTCTTCCTTCCAGCGCGAAACTTCAAATACCCTTGATTACTCACAGCACCAATTGGTTTCTTCAGCCTACGGTTTCTTACAACACCATCACTGGATGCTTCATAATTTTTAATCACTGGGTGTGGTCTGAATTCTTGGTTCATTTGTATACTAACTATTGTTTGTCTAATTCATTGTTTGGTCTAATAATAACATCACTGGAGAATATTTCAATGTAGTCTTGAGGGGTTCTTATGATTTTGTCGCTGACTTTGTCAGTGTCAGAATTTTTGATTGAAAATCCATTTTTTATTCTTTTATCATAATAACGCTTCAACTCCCTGTATCGCTTACCACCACAATTTAGACACAATTGTGATTTTCCCCTGACCCCAACCCCATATCGAATACAGGGTAACGGACCAAGGCTTCTACGACGAAAACTTTGCATATGATATCCACAGAACTCCTTTCTGCATGATTTGTTACAAGGAGTCACTGATCCATTCATGAGCCATTTACAATGATTCATTATACATAAATCTTTCATTTAAATGCTTGTTTTAATTATAGTATGAAGGAGTTCAAGGGATTATCGAAAATTAAGCCCTGGAAAAGTGTTAAATTCAATCTCGATAGAGTTTCTGATACACCAAAGAATAAAATTCCTGATAGAACCATGATTAGTAAAATCAGAGACTGTTTTAATGAATTCAAGCGTGATGGGGCAGCTCATTGTTGGTCAACATTTCGAATTGATGGCCGTGTTGACGCTACCATGAATGATGAAAAAGCAGCAGGGATAATCTCAAATCTTGGGCGAGAAAAGCATTGTTTTAGAATAAAATTCCGTATCCGTGATGATACTGGAGATTGGATCATTAGGGATAAATACGAAGCCATTCTCAAGGACAAGAAAACTGTCACTGTGAATCAAGATTCCAACCAGGAATTTTGACTGGAATTGACAAACCATACTACGAGAGATCTTATCCTGTAACAGCAGTTGTTTACGGGATATATCTGTTAAATGACAAACCTGATATTGCAAAACTAGCACCCATGCAATATTCGTCATCATTGACTTCGTCAGGGCTCAATTGTGAAGCAACACGAATAATAGAACACTTCACAAATGCGTCCCGGGGAAATAAATTGACTGATCTAAGACGAAAAAAAATAACTGAATGGGAATTAACGGTGAAACAGCATGGGGCAACAATTCAGGATATAATCAAATTAGAAACATCATTGAGATTTCCAATATCAGTAACGATAATAACCGGTGAAGTATTATACGAATCAAAATATAAATCAAAAGGAGCTCCAATACAAATTATTGATCATAACGAACACGCGTGCTCATCCGCAGTAACAATATTCCCACGGGATAGAACCGTAAAATATATACCCCCAACAGGGTTGGGACCTGAAGAGTTTTTTTTCGAGCAGAAATTATTTGATGCTATTTACAAAAAGTAAAAACGATCCTGTGTCGATGTGGCTATTTCATAGTGCTGCAGACAATGAATGTGGATTCGATCAGTTTGTAAGACCCAACAGAGAATTGTACCGTACTGAAGCGCTTCATAATCAAATGAAAACACTAGCTAGTGAGTTTTCTCCCTAGAGTTCTGGGGTGGAAATTGAAGATCAATTATTAACAAATTGTTTTACACTACCATCAGTTGCAGCACATTTTGCTAGGAAGAAAATCGCGTGGAAACCAACCCGAAGTGAGTTTTTATCAGATGTCAGATTGTCCTGTCTTGAATACAGCCATGGAGGGTTATGGAATACAAAATATGACACTGAAACCGTTATTTCCGTTGATATGATTGCGTGTTATCCAGGGAGTTTTCTCGGGTATGGAGAGTGTGCTAAATATTTCAAACGATTTGGACACCCCACACACGAAATGGCCGTGTTGCTGTTCATGGACCACTGCCTGATTTTGATTTAACCGGATTCGCTTGTGTAGTATCATTTGAATTGGCTACAGGACTTCATCCGTGTAGTTATCTTTTTATTGGTAAACACATGTCTGAAAAACACTAGATGCCAATAGTGTTATTACGGTATATGATTGATTGTGGGATGTTAAAATCATTAATTGTCAGTAAAGCGATTATATCATATCGAACACAGAAATCAGTCTGGTTACCACAACCTGATCTAGAAAAAATAATTAGCGAACAGCGAAAACTGTTTCCTGATTTTAATGAACAACAAATCATGGATTGGTCCAAACAGTTATTTGAAATCAGAAACAACGAAGCAAAAGATCTTGGACGAAGAATAATCGGTAAATTTACTCAGGGTGGCAAATATGACAATACAAGATATTCTTCACGATTGATTATAGACAATGCTGAATACGATTTTGTAATCGCGGATCTAACGAATAAAGGCATATATGTCAATCGTAAAGACGCATTTATGTCCTATGGAACCAAATTGGGTACAACTGTTACCTACAACGATGGATACAATCCGCAGTATACACATTTGAGAGCTTCTATGCTCGGTTATGCTTCTATCAATTTATTTTCAATGATAAATAAATTTCCTAACACCGCAGTTAGAGTCGCCACTGATTCATTTTACATAAAAAGCGATATGGCTGATTTTATAAGCAGTAGCTTTGCTACTGGCAACGAGAATTGGGGATCATGGAGAATTAAGCGAGAAATGCTTCATGATTATATTCAATCAGCCGATGTAACAATTTTAAAATAATTATTTAGAAAGCAATCAGTGTTCAGAATTTTCCAATGCACCACCGTGTTCTGATCCAAGATGTCGATATAAAACAGTTTATTTAAACGGCTGTGGCGGGTCAGGAAAAACAACCCGGGCAATTGAATTATTCCGCGTTTCCAATCCAAACATGATTGTACTAACACCAACTCACAGACTTGCAAGAGAGATGATACAGCGAGGGGTAAATGCCTGTACTTATCACAGTTTCTTTCGATTGAAAGGAGATAAGTGGACTCCTGAGCGTATGGGCGAAAAATTTATTCCTGAAATCATCATTTGGGATGAAATATGCACAGTATCATTTGATATATTACAAACATTTCTTGAGTGGTTGTTATTGAAAACTACAAAAGTCGTCATGTGCGGTGATCACGGCCAACCCCCACCATTTGTCGGTGCATCCCCACATGAATGGCTAAAGGGTTTTGTAGACTATTATGAAGAAATTAGTACTGATTATATATCACTTGATAATGAATTAAAAGAATTTAAGAAACTAATAAGATTACAACCGGATAGAATCCAATGTGAAATAGCGCGTGAAATAATTTCAGAAACTCCAATGAATGAGTTTTGGGAAACATGGAGACCAAATGATTTGATAATTGCAAGTAGAAAAATAGTCAGAGACACACTTCAGATGAAGTTATTTGAAACGCATAAAAAAAATTTGCAACGCTTCCAGTACCCCTTTCTTATAGGCCATCGGATACACGAAAACAGAACATTGAAGTTGATATTCCAGGCTTGACAGAGTCAAGAAAACAAATTCTCGTGCTAAATGATATTGTGCTGGTTGATATCAATGTCGTTGAAGATGCATTGCGTGCTAATAAATCCCCATGGACGCTAGGATACGCAGCGACGATGCATTCTTCACAGGGATTGACTATATCGGATACAATTGTTTGGATAGTAGATAATCGCATCGAATGGTCAAATTTAGTCTATCTTGCAGTATCCAGAGTACGAAGAATAAATCAGCTTCGAAGAATTGTCTTTGAAAATCATAATTAAGACCCCGCGGTGGTAATTGAGTATCCTCGGGTATCACTTGTAATTGTTGTCTAGTAAATCCTCATTGAGGGGCAGTTGAATCCAGTTTATAGATTGGTGGTCTAGAAACGCTAGTTCGTGTTATACTAGATATCTTGTGTGCAGTAACACTCCAAATAGGATCAGTAGCTCTTTTTCTGCCACCTTCAAGCTCTCCTGGTTCGTATTAATACCTAACAGTGATATTACTACCAAGAATTGGTTCTTTGAAATTTTTTTGTGGTTGTACGGGTATAGACTTCTTTTTAATAGCGTTGATAGATTTTATGTTGATTGTTCTAGTAATCTCGTTATTCAGTGCGGTAATCACAGCTGGTAATCTTTTAACCCATTCACGGGATCTTTTTTCTTGGATGAATTCTTTCGCGTATTGATATCCAAATAACCGTTCAGCAAGTGTCCAATTAAATCGTTCTACAATGGCCTGATCACGATGTAACGCAGTATGCCCCCGTCTGATGGTGACATTATGATTTTTCATTATTGATAACACTGCACACTGAAATTCCTTGCCAGGATCAACTTATAACAGATTTGGCCAGTGCAGAGGACCCCTTCGATAAATCCTTTCAAATGCAGAAGCCACTTCAGTTGATGATTTTGTTTTTAACGGTTCTGCTTTTTTGTATCGACTTGCAACATCAATTATGGTTAACGCGTATTTGTAACCACCATCATGTGGCAGAAATAGTATATCAGCTTGATGAACTTCATTAGGGACAGTCACATCAAAATGCGAGTAATTAATTTGTTTAGGCGGTGGTAGATAAATTTGCCATAGTGCCTGTTTGGATAACCAATCCGCTGCAGTGGTTTTTTCACTTTTGCAGGGCTAGCGAGTTTATTGATTGCTGCCTTGATTCTCCAGTATCCTTTCGGAGAATAATAAATAGATTCCATGTTGTTATTAATTACCAGAACCTAACATCAATTTACTTTTCATAGCCGATTTTATCAAAAAGGAAGCCAATTTTTCTTTGAAAGATTTATCAGGAATAGCATTTAACGCATGAATTAATTTCACATCTGCTAGATGCCTGTGTTGCAAATTGCTGCTTTTATAAGCAACATCATGAAGGTGACAGGCCTTATCAATGGCGTTTATTGGTTCTTCACCGGGTTTGGGTTGGTTATGATTATTGAGTCTGATATCAAGTCTGGTTCCCGGTCCACAATAACTATACCCTGGAAGGTGTTTTTCTCCCGGATATTTTGCCCATGGGGTTCCAGGGAGTTTAGTTAGCTTGGCTGCGATATCGCCCCCTCGTTTTTTTTTAAATCCTTGGAAACAAATCTAAATTTCTTTGTACTACATTGTACGCATTTACCAGAAAGCGCTGATCGGTTATTTCTAGTTGTAATCGTCGTCAAGTCATCTGTGCCAGTACGCGCCCTACACTTCACACAATATAGATCCATAATTTATATATAACAGCATGAATATAATTGATTTTTCAGCTACCCGACGACGGGAACCTATTAAACACCATGAAATGTTAGAATGATTATAATCGGACCATCTGGAAGCGGCAAGACACAACTGCTACTTAATTTGATAACGAGATTTATGAAACAGAACAAATTGTATTCAATAGCCCCGAGTGTAGACGATCAGCGATGCTATGGAGTGCTAAAGGATTTTAACGCGAAAGCAAAAGAATTTCAAATCGATGATGATATTATTGAGTTTATAACCAATATAGAGGAAGCACCGAGCATTGATCCCATCGACGGAAGTATTAACAATTTAGTGGTATACTATCTAGTAACTATGATATCATGTTAGATAATCAAAAAAATCCTGCAATGATTTTTTCCAGAGGCAGGCATAAAAGCACTGATGTGATATATGTCACTCAACGATACACACAAATACCAAAAGTGATTCGCGATAATTGCAATTTATTGTGTGTATTTAACGGCGTTGATACTCATACACTACGAAATTTTCATCAGACCTGGTGCAGCGGTGATATGAATCATAATCAATTTAGAAATTTCTTTAGTCACGCTCAGTCAATACCACACGGATTTGTGACGATAAATTTAGCAGACCCTCGGATACGATATCGTATCGGACTTGATAAAATATTCGGTTGAAATCAGAGGTGAGTTTTTACCCATTTTGAAGCCTCCTGCAAGATCATGTTTTCAGACAAAAATGACTAAGGCTCTGTTTGGCAAATGGAGACTTTCTTTTTTTTTGTTTGTTTAAAACATGAAAATTCGTAGGAAGGCTCTATTTGCTGTTTTGACGGTTAAAATCGTTTTTTGTCTAAAAGTTGTCCGATTCACCCTCTCTGCTGCTCCAGATTTACGTTAAAGATAACACAAAGTGTTCAATTTGGTCAACCTTATGAAACCAAAAACCCTCTTATAACACCAGTATGGTCATATATACCATTCACTTAGTTTAATATTGTCATGGATACCATTAAACTGGTCTTATATGGTCATGAACACCAATACACTGGTCTTATATCATGGGTATGGTCATTGATTATCCGTTAAACTGGTCTTATAACACGCGTATGATAATTGAAATCGTTAAACTGGTCTTTTAACACGGATATGGTAATTAATAACGTTAATGTGGATCTATAACACGGGTATGGTAATTTATAACGTTAAAGTGGTCTTACAACACGTGAGATATAGTCTATGATTCCGTTAAACTAGTCTAATAACACAGGTATGATAATTGATACCGTTCAGCTGGTCATATAATGGGTATGGTAATTGCTTCCGTTTAACAGTCTTGTAACACAGATAGGGTAATTGATTATGTTAAACTGGTCTTAGATCACAGGTGTGGTCATGAATAGCATGAAATATTCTTTGATAGTTGGCATATAATTGTTTTGCTGTTAGTTTCTGGCCATGAAAACCAATGATAGTTTGATTTTACACTAAAAAATGTTCTAGTTGTCTTGGCTTTAATAGAACATTGAATATTAGGACAAGCTCTTCTTTAAACATTGCTCCGTACAAGGTTCCCTAGATTATAATGCAAATCACTTTAAAGCTATCATGAAGGGCATCATAAACAAAGCAGTCCACTTTGCTTCAAAACCATGCCCCAGCCACCAAACACAGAGTATCAATTCAAAAGTATTGTCCGTGGTATAGCAGTGTTAGTGACCAGCTTCGCACTGCTAAAATAGACCGCCATAAAGCTAAGAGGCTTTGGCTTTCATCCAGACTAACTATTCAAAAGCAAATCTATGAAGCTGCTAAGAAGAAAGTCACAAGCATAGTGCAAGCAGCTAAATCAGCACACTGCTGTACTTAGATCACGGAAAGATCCATCTGCAAAGAGCTCCTCGAGATTACCAACAAGCTAATACCAAGGAACAAATTTACAACACTTCTGATTGCATTCTCTCTAGTCAACCCTCCGGACCTGTTTGCAAATGTCTTCCGTGACAAAGTACAAACCATTAGAGATAAGCTTGACAACGCAATCTCAATTGACTCATCGTCACAATACAATTGCGAAACAAAGTTTCAGCGACAACCATTAGCAGTATTTGAACCTGTCTCTATGGGTTTAGTAAGTACAATAATGATAAAGAGTGCACCAAAGTCATGTGGATTTCATCCAATTCCAACAGCACTGATATTTGAGTGCTTAGATCCAGTATTGCCTTCACTAACTCATGTTAATAATACCTCGCTCTCATCCGGCAAATTCTCATCATTTTTTCAAAACTGTTATCGTAGAACCTCTGCGTAAGAAACTAACACTCGACCATTACGATTTAAGGAACTATCGCTCATTCTCTAGACTCTGATTCATCTAGAAAATCTCAGACAAGGTTGTTCTAACACAACTTGTATCTCATCTGAATTCAAACAGTCTTTTCAGCAATGTATAGTCTGCATATCGCCATTGGCACAGTACAGAAACTAATCTTTAAAATGTATTTGAAGCATTATATCTGCTTTGAATAGCGGAAAGATTACAGTCCTCACCCACCTTGATTTGTCTGCAGCATTTCACACAATATTAATTCACTGCCTCTAGCATGTATTTGGCATTCACAATAGAGCCTTACTGTGGTTCAAGTCCTACTTAGTCATTAGGAAACAAATTGTGTCTGCAGCCTAGTTATTTATGTTGTGGTGTTCCACAGTTGTCTGTTCTTGTACCTGTTTTCTTTATTCTATAAACTCAGCCGCTCTTAAGTTTCATAGTTCATCATCCAGTGTTTCACTAATTGTACGCTGATGACAGCCACATTCACAAATCTACATCCAAGGTGTAGAGAGGTCCATTTCTGATGTGAAATCACAGATGAAATGTAACAAGCTGCAGATGAATGATGATAAAACGGAGGCCATTCTGATCACAACACACAGACGTTCTCATTCACAGTCTTTACATCAAACAATTAAATTGACACAGTCAATACGAAACCTAGGTTTTACTTTGGATATTGCATCAACATGTCATGAACATATGCAAGGCTGCATATCTTGAGATGAGACGCGTCAGCTCCATTCGTAAATATCTTCCAATTGATGCCACTAAAACACTTGTGTGTTCATTAGTGCTTTCGAGACTGGACTATTGTAACTCAATTATGTCTGGTTCGTCTCAATATTTACTCCATAAACTGCACAAAGTTCAAAACACAGCAGATCTTATCATCCTGGCTATCCATTCGATCCAGAATCAAAAACAAAATTTGTCCAACATACCTAACCGACCTCACCCATGTGTACACACCAGCAAGATACTTTCGCTTGTCTTCAGACGATCGTACACTCATTATTCCCACTATGAAAACAAAGTCATATCGACAACGTTCTTTTGCATACTAGGGCCCAGCATTGTGAAACGAAGTGCCCACTAAACTTAGACACAAAGACAGTGATCCCATTTAAGAGTGCTCTTACAACGCACATATTCTGACTGCAAGAACAAAGGTAAAGACCAAAAATGTTTCCTACCTTAAATATGTTCAGCATGTGTTATGTTTAATAATTTCATGTTGTTTTGTGTGGGGTAATCATATCATGCTATGTGTGTTTTCTAATGTTGTAAAACGCTCTCTCTCTCTCTCACTCTCTCTCTCTCTCTCTCTGTGCATATATATATATATATATATATATATATATATATATATATATATATATATATATATATATATATATATATATATATATATATATATATATTTAAACTTTTTATGCGATAACTGAGATAAAACGTACAAATGGAAATTAGCGAGTTCGTGCCTCTGGAATAAACCCTATTTGAAAAGAATCGAGTATTGATGATCAAGAGGTGAAATAAAATATCAGTTACTACCGGCACGGAAACAATACAATTCACTTACCAGATTCAATCTCAACCACTTCTCTGGCATAATGATTGCAGTTTGGGAAATAATTTTACAGCATTCACTGACAAAGCTGTTATGATCAAGTGACAACTGCCCTTATTGGGACTTTACTATTGTTATATGTTAATATGTTTAAGAAATTTTTTGTATTATCAGCTTAAACAACCTGATCAAAATCGTCAAAGGTTATCATTATTCAAATCCAATAAAAAAATAATAATATTCCAATGGCTAATGGGTTAAAAACAATTTTTTTTCTTCAAAACTAGAAATTCGCACGATGTTAACAAAATTGAAATTTCAAAATGTCCAATATTTTGAGGTGACGGCATTCCGTTATGAAACGAAGAGAAATACATTGCATTTAATGAAACGAATTGAATTAAGTTGCAGTTAAAGATGATTTAAAGATTATAGGAAGGGTTGTGACATCAAGCAAACAGTCTGTAAAAGACTACTGATGGTGAACTTGCTCTTTATGGTATTTATCTTATCATCTTTATTAGGGGCGCATGAAGATTCTTTGTTTTCCAATTATAGTATGAAGTAAATCAAAAAATTTTAACCACCCAAGCTGCCAAACAAATAAATTAATATACCGTATAGATTCTTTTGATTCGCCTCCGGCAGAATTCACCAATAACTTTGAGAAAGCAAAGGCTGACGATTGTAATTTCGCCACTTCCGCTGCTGTTCTGTGATATGTGAACAAAAGTAGTTCCGAATATAGCTCTAGATAGCGGCGAATTACATCCGATGTTTCTTTCTTGATTTGACGGAAAATGTGAAGCATATTGCGATTGGGTTTGGTGTTTTCGCTGGTTTGTTAGATAACCATTCTGGCCACTTCCTAGGGTTCAAAATAATTTCTCGTACTAGGTCAAACCTTTACACACAAAATGAAAACGATTCATATTCCATACAATACTCTAAGCATACCCAAAAAAGTATGCAGTTGAATCTACAAATATCTATGACTGATAATATGTACACAATTCAAAATTAACACATTAAAAATTCTATACTACCTACACACACCAAAATCTGAACATCCCAAAACCTATGCATACCAAAATCTACAAAAATGACTTCGTCTTAAGATATAGCTTTACAATTGTTCGAATGCTACGTGCATTCAAATTATGTACTTTGTCGAACCTTTGACGAAGATATTTATTAGGGAATATTAACTGAGTTGTTTTCTTTTTAAAAAAAACATATCAGAACATGGCGACTATTAAACGCTAAGGCAAATGGAATAAAGTCCTTTGCGCAGAGACACACCAAGGCGACAGACCTTGGATTGTATCGGCAGGAATCGAACCGGTGCCCTACTGGTTAAAATTTTGGTATTTTCATTTTTATAAAAGATTTCAACTAACTTAACAAGACTTGTGAATACATTATGAATATTTTGTCAAAATAAGATTGAAATGTATAATCTGTAAAGAGTAGAATTGTATGTATTATATAATAAATTCTATCTTCATAGCTTGCTCGGCTGTACAAGTAATTGTCCACCCATTCAGGTGATTCCTAGTTCCTATATAGCTGTGAACTCAATAGTTGGAAACTATTTAGTAACGACTGGTAAACAATTTTTGGCTTTTACATCTTTTTATCAGCACAGACTGTATATAGCGGACATTATATTAGGTGAAGAATAAACTCGGTACCAACCACGAACTCTAGGGAGGCTATTAACGTGCTTTCTCACATACATACTCATGCGGACACAGGTAAGGTGAGGTGTGTGTGTGTGTGTTTGTGTCTGTGTGTGTGAAGGCGAGCAACCTTAGATTACTCGGCCATCCGGGGCCTCAAATTGGAAAGAAGGCACTTCAGAAATAGAGAATAATTAAATATTCGCACAAAATCCACTCAAAATCGAATATCTTTTAAAATCTTTATATGTGTAAGCAGCTTATATTAGACTATAAGCTAGCCATTTTTACTGTGGAACAATTATTAGGTATCTATTCCGCTTTTGTAAAATAACGTTTTGAACCTTGACTTGAATGATCGGAAAAACACTTAAGACTACTATAGAACCGCCATTACATATTTTATTGAACATACTTGGTATACTTTACATTTAGTTTTGATATGTCAGCATGTTAAATTACTAACATTGTGGATCTGGTCCGTCAAATAAAACCCATTATGCAAGAGTCAAAATGTTCCTTGCCCCAGTTTTTGGAACTATTTGTTTTACTATTACTATCAACATTTTTGAGGAAATTCCATAATAATTCCTACTGATATATTTCGCTGAAAATCAAACCTTAAAATCAACAATTTCGAAAACAGAAACATTTCTTGCTTAAGAGATGACATATTTAATTCTAGGAGCGGAAAACCCCACATAAGCATGAAGCCGATATTCGTTGTCATATGTTCTTTTGAAATTTTATGTGTGATAGTTCTTGTTACGGACCTTCTCAAACGAACCTGAATAATGTGAAAGATCACCTGTATTGCATATAGTTTACCACGATGACATCCCAATCAGTGCCAATGAAATGGTCCTGGTTCACCAAGTGTTGGGTTTATTCAGTGAACCTCTTAAAAAGCTCCTGAGACCGTCCGAGTGGCAGTCTTCTGAACTTTTTGTCTGTTGAAAAGCACGAAATGTTTCTTAATAATGTTACGTTTCTTTTCTTCAGCATCCACGAGTGTTCTATAATGAGATATATAATACACACACAAGTACAATATCAGCCTAACAACTCATTTATCATAACGGTGTAGCTGTTTACATGTTAAGAAAACATAGGATATAGCTGTAAACAACGAATGATACAACACTATCAAAATTATTTGTTTATTTCCTTGACTGTAACATAATGATCATCAGTATAAATTGGTATATTAATGAAGGTTTGTCTAGTATCTTTGCTTTCAAACTCAGCGTGATTTAAATTTGTCAGTATTGCTGATCTGGATGAGTTTGTTAGCCCGACAACTTCAATTGATACTTTGCCTCCGATCGAACGTATGAAACAATAACACCCACACAAACGTTAACCTAAGAACGAGTTCTGTGATGACATCGTAATATTGACCGCCTTCAGAGTCTGCAATGAGCGTAGTTGACTTTACAAAACGTGCATGGTTTCTCAAGTTCGATTTAAAAATGTAAAATGTGAGCTGTCAATGACTTCAGTACACTTTTCTCATGATTTTCTGACTCAGTGGAATATATGCAAACACATTAACGTTATTAATTTAACACACACACACACACACACACACACACACACACACACACACACACACGAAACCAAATTACGTGTTCATATCACGAACTACAATGGTTCTAGTTTCTTAGAGTTCAAATCAGTTTTGCGATCTGTAATCTAATATATAATAGTTTTTTTTTTTAAATTATATGTTAATTAAACCGCAGTTTGTAGTCACATGAGCGTGGGATTATATTTGATCCCCCATCACAAACGCATACAACAAATACCATCTGTCATGGTATTTTATTTATCTTTATCTCATATATGATAGACTATGGTGTTGTTACCCGGATGGAGAAAGCAATAAAATAAATTATGAAATTAATGGAGCGATTAAGAGAGTTCTGAGTAAAGATATTGAATAGAATAACACAAACCCTTCGTATGCAACATATAACTAATACTACTACTACTAATAATAATAATAATAATAATAATAATAATGAGGACTTCCTTATCTTTAGAAGCTCTAAGCGCTTTACACTATCTATAATGATATGATTATTCTACAGAAAAACAAATGACAAAAACCATGAAACTGGAAAACATAAAAACATGCTGAACACATATAAGATGCAAAAACATTATTAGGTATCTCAGTTTGTCCCTGCAGTCGAGAAAGGTGAGTTTTAAGAGCACTCTTACAATGGACCACTGTGTCTTTGTGTATATATTCAATGGGCAATTCGTTCCACATCGCCGGGCCCTGTTATGCAGAATAACTTTGTCCATATGACTTCATTTTCGTAGTGAGAACAATGAGTATACGATTGTCAGAAGAAGAGCGTAAGTATCTTGCTGGTGTTTACACATGGGTGAGGCCGGATAGGTATGTTGGACTGGAGTCTGTCAGTGAAACATAGCACAGGGAACAAATTTTGTGTTTGATTCTGTATCGAATCGATAACCAGTGTAGGGTACAGAACAGTGGTGAGGTGTATCCTAATCGAGGTACTCATAAGATTATCCGTGCAGCTGTGTTTGGAACTTTTTGAAGTTTCTGGAGTAGATATTGTGACGAACCAGAAAGAATTGAGTTACAATAGTCCAATCTTGAAAGTACTAATGAACACACAAGTGTTTTAGTGGCATCAACTGAGAGATATTTACGAATAGAACTGATGCGTCTTAGTTCAAGATATGCAGCCTTGCATATGTTCATTACATATTGGTGCAATGTGAGAGTACTGTCTAGAGTAAGACCTAAGTTTAACAACAAGTTAATCATTTACGTTGCAAAATGAAACTGAACATGACATTTGAATGATACTTTCTTTCTTGAAAATAGAACAACAACTTTTATGCGAATGCAGTTAATAAATCTGATATACCGCTAATATGAGCATAACCTGGTTTCTTCCGGTCCTTTCACAATCACTGTTGGTGACATGTTACCGTTGCATTCTCTCTCTCTCTCTCTCTCTCTCTCTCTCTCTCTCTCTCTCTCTCTCTCTCTCTCTCTCTCTCTCTCTCTCTCATTCCCGGTCTCTTGAATCATTTCAGACCCATGTCCTTTGAATGATTGATTTAACAAAGAGAACTTGCTCTAATATTTCATCGGAGTACTCGGAGTTGTACTGCCGAATTTCGCAAGGAAATCACTTAACAATCTTTAATTTAGTCTCGGAAACACCCTGCCCCATCGTTTGGCATAGCCAGTAAGGATTGACATTCTCTAACAGCCAAACTTTTAATACTCCCTTTGAGGTCCCGAGATATTCATTCTCGCCTGTCTTTATTAATAACTTTTCTGGGAAATATCATTGTATGACACCTGATTCAAATAGCCCAATATTTTCCAAAATTTGTTTCTGACTTGTCTCTACTTTGTCACATTTCCTCCTTTTGGTCCTACGTTGATGTATCTGTCAGATCATTATCCTAGCGGGTCCAAATTAAAATCCAATCATGTTTCCAAACAAGAGAGACTAACTATTTATGGCCAGCCTAGTCTATACCACAACATTAATGGTTACGTGTCGCGCTGACCATGACATAATGTACTCCAAACATATATGCAATATTTTGCACCTTATACTGAGCAGCATGAACGCCAAAGTCTTACATTTTCAATGTTAAAAGTATATTGTCACTAAAAATAACACTAAAAAAAGCAATCAGCATAAGTATTTTACCGTAAACTAAGAAATCGCAAGGCCATCGATATGTTCCATGTTCATCGATATCATCTTGTCCAAAATATTGTCCCGTACCTACCTACCTACTCAATAAATTATAACAGACAATCGCCAAAACATAATCGTATCATGGACTGCATCAGCAAAAATGATACTAATTGACATTTTTAATATTATCACATTTATTTGAGTATACGTAATTAATGGTATGATGCTGATTGAGGAACTTTGTCCCAAGATTATTGTCCATTTTAGATATGATTTTAAATGCGATTTGCAGGCTACTCTGACATATACAAAAGTAAGTTTCTTGTTTTAGGGGTTTTCTTTTGCTGTTATGTTTGTTTTTAGTTTGTTCATTTGTTTGTATTATTTTTCATTTTTAGATTGTATGTTTTCATACTAGATACCTGGTACTTTAATCAACGGCAAAGAATTCGCATTGACAGCAACGTGAATCCAGGAGGTTAATTACCGGATAGAAATCCGTTATTCCATTCAACACGTAGATTATTCAATACACAGTCTCTTAATATTCTCAAAGGACCGAAAGCGATGGCGTATAATTGGGGATTATATGGGGGAAAAGTAGTTCTGACTACGATATCCTGTCTGAATTAGCACTAATACAATTATGCAGGATTCTTATAATGAAAAAAAAAATAACACCAGAGCTAAATAACATGTTATTTTGGAATCATCGATAGAAAGTATATGTTCGATGTCAATGTACCCCTTTTGGTCATTGGTCATTGCTCCATACATTCAAATCCTATTGACTTAAAACACACGATAAACAACACAGTGTAATTGATTATAATTGACAGAAGTACCACCATTACATTTGGTTATTATAAAAGATCAACATATCTCATTACCTACCAATTGAACAAAGAATTTCGTTTCCTATACTTCACCAAGAATATACAAAATCCCAAAATACACCTTCACATTTGAATTAACATTACAAACATGTAATTGTAAAGTCAACTTTACTTATCCGTAACAATAGTGACCACCATGGTTGTAATAAATGACCATTATGGTTGTAATAAATGACCACTATGGTTGTAATAAATGACCATTATGGTTGTAATAAATGACCATAATGGTTGTAATAAATGACCATAATGGCTGTAATAAATGACCGCTATGGTGTGCAGACATTTGTGCATGTGCTTTCTGGTACATTTGTATTTTTATTTTATAAAGATAACTTGGAAACTTATTTTGGCTTTGCCGCGTTTAAGTAACATTTTAAGAGCTTAAATAGAAATAAATCAGTTGTTCTAGTTACATCTATATGCGTGCACTTATTAGTATTTGACCTCACCGGTGGCCTAGTGGGTAGAACGTCCGCCTCGGATGCGGGAGGTCGTGGGTTCGATCCCCGTTTGAGTAATATCAAAGACGTACAAAAATGGCACTAACAGCTGCCTCGCTCGGCGTTGCATTAAGAGCTTACGTTTAAGATTAGTCTGCCTGGTGTCAGGATGATGCGACTGGGTGAGACATGATGATACATGTCTACTACATGATGCCCCGGTGATAGACATTACTATGAACTGCCACACTGACTGAAAAATTGTTAAAGCTACGTTAAAAAGCCAAATCTCTCTCTCTCTCTCTCTCTCTCTCTCTCTCACACACACACACACACACACACACATACACACACACACACATTAGTATTTACTAATATTACATCTAACTACTTTATTTAGAGTTAAGTGCAATGTATAGTTAGTTGCTACTGTGTTGATCTGAAGTCACGTGACCGCGAAATAGCGTATGATAGCCAAAGCGAGTATATACACCTTAATAGTAAATGCCGAACTGAAAATTTAATATTGTCTGAGCTTGTCTGGATGCTTTATTAAATGTCTAAAGTTTCATGTGCCATTATAAACCAATACAAGATGAAGTGTATCAAAACCTTCGGCAATCTAAAATATTTTGACAGAAAAGTTTCTCACATATTCATTTCTAACTGTCAAATTCTCATGGAATCGACCATGATCTTGTATGTGCTAAGGTCGGACTAAATCTTCCCGTTGTTAAGGTTTATGTCTGGCAGATTTATAATCGTTTTCAACTCAACATGTTTGAAGGTAAAACCATAGCTATGTTATAACGCGCTTCGTTTGTACTGACTTACGCAGAGTCAACTTATGACTGATTTATATGACATCAGGACCTTATACAAGCTTCCTGTTCAAATGAACTTAATCAACGAGTTTTATAAATTTCGTTTAAAACGAATGTAATATTATATTTATAACACGACAATTAATTACTATTCAATTGATGAGCAAAATAGTATAGACTTATACGGATAACCGTATCCCGTATATAGACGCATAAATATGATGTGTTTTCATAACGATGAGTCAGTTAGTAGTCAATTGAGAAATTAATTGTCTTTCACTGTTAAAGATAGAAGCATCATATTTCGGGATACAGCTTTATGTATTGGAACTTACACCGTTTTGGTCTTCCATTTCTCCTCCACCGTCAAAGCGAAGTTACAAAATTATATTGTTACTTTCTCTGTATAATAACCACCTGTATGACTTTTACTTTCTTGTTTTTGGTCTCTGGGAGGGGGTCAAAGGTCTAATCTTAGAAAATGTCAATTACATTTATTTGTGAGAAACATTATTCATGTAGTTACAGCTGAAAGAGACACTATAACGAATGGTTGGGTGCTGGGAGATGAGGGTTGGAGGGATACAAAAAACAAGGTAAGTGTATTTACGATAGAGAGACATGGACTGAGTGGGAGATAAAAGTCTCCTTTATTCGATCTTGTATACTTCATGCTGGTCATCCATCTGTAGTTTTCTTGTGCCGTAAATTTTAGGCACACACAATATTGTACACAATACGTACAACACGAACAATTGGTTGTGATAAATTTACGGATTAAATGTGTTGTGCCATTTCCTCTCAGACTGTGGAGTGGAATATTCCTGGTACACTGTTTTCATAAACATACCTATTGCCACACACATATGGGTCTCACTTGGTGGTGTGAGAACGCTTTCATAAGATCAAGAACACAGGACAGAAGGAAACGAGTTGAATATTTCCGTTAGACTGAATAATGCTATCGCAAAGCAAACACCTCCATTGATTCACAGAGGGAATTGATAGCGGATCCAGAATTATGGTTGGTGGGGGTGGAGGTGTATGTGTATGGGTTAAACATGTAGGCAAGGGATTCATGAGCAGGACCCCACAGTGGGGCACAGCGCGTCAAAGAACTTTAGCTCCTGCGTTGTAAGCGTTACGGGGAACACATTTAGCCATTTAATGTTGCAAAACACTTTCTATAGGAAACGTTATATCTGTTTCCAGCTCAATGTTTACGATGGTTTTAAAGGGACGGACGATGGCCTCGACCTAACGCTTGGGAAGATACCTAACTGACCATCATACAGTGCACCGAACACCATTGGTCTTTCTAGTATAGCACTGAGTGTTATTGTTCAGTATATATGAGATATATAAGACACTCGTGGTAAGCTATTCCTTTTCATGGACGTGTCTCTTGAATAGTACATACTAGCCCGATACAAAATCAATGTAGTAAATAAATTTGGATTGCAAAAGTAGCACGCATGTGGAGTCTTGAAACATCTGCGCCTTAATTGACTGAATGGTATTTTCGCGACAGATGTACTGTGTGAATGGAAAAATTGTCAGTCCCTCTATTTCCTTTATCAACACTGAATGATTGTTTTAGAGCTGAGGACGCTTTTTCTAATAGCCTAAAGAAATCTGATTATCTTTAATAGCATTATATGATTAGAGGCATTGCTCGCACCGTGTAGCCACACTTAGTGACCAATGTACTGGTACGTTAATCATATATTTTACGTTACTATTAAATATTAATTTGAAAAATGGAAGCAAAGTAACGATTGTTAATGTTCACTGCTCCATTAATGTAATTCAGAATACGATACAGAAGCAACCTTTCTTGTATTACTGTGATTCATTTTATGGCATCAATTTCATATCGACTAGTTATACAACATGTGCGTATTAATTTCGCAAGACTTTTGTAATTTTACGAAATGATATGTCATATTGTCTACATGGTGTTGTGTCAGTTCTGCATTTTTTTGACATGTCGTTAAGAGTGGGATCATATACTGTGACACACAAGTCAATGTTGCAACTTGTACGCTAAATTAGCCTAAGTTTTCCACCTTAAAGTTATGTTGATGCATAGCTTTCTTAACCAGGTAATGACCCACAAATCTCTCTCGGCGCTAGTAGCAGATGCAAGCATAGCGGTGTTCGGATTCCTGTGGATGAAATGTATGACAACAATACATGCAATTTTGAGCCACAAAGCCCTAAATCCTTACAACTTTTATATGGAAATAGTTGAGGGGAAAGTAAATTAACGGAATTTGTTCGACTTTATAATGTTCGAGAATCTAGAGAATAAGCGATTACTACAGCCAGTTTTTATAAGATAGGGTAGTGACATAAAAACGGATATTGTACCTGTTCATTTTTTTTAAAGACTCTTTAATTATCTTCATGCATGACAGTGCTTTTTTCAACATCCGGCATATATGTTCGATCAATATCCATTGTCGGTCCTTAACTTTTGGATTGACGTTTCTTCCATGTATAAAGACTTCTTTCTTCATTTGAAACGTTATACAACCATCGTCATTGGCACATGGTCGAGACAAGTGGAGGGAAATGGTCAGATGTTCAGCAGCACAGTGACTCAAGGACCACATTAGGTCAAGAGACTGATGATGATGATTATGATGATGACAACCATCGTCTTTTTATTATTAATGTCAAGGTAGCGCAAGCAATAGGTAGCAGATTAAACACGTTTGTTAGAACATGAAATGTGTCCTCCTGATTCTTTTCATCGCAAGCCGAAACTTAAAATCATTAGATTACAGAAAGATTTATATGATCATGGTATTTGAGATTTTGTATGAAAAGACACTGATCGATGGAGTGAAGAGATGAACGTTTTGATTGGATCCGATTAACAATTACGAGTTATTGTTTAAACATACTGTGTATTCAGATCTCATTTTAGATGATAAAAACACCGTTATACTTAAGGGGATACAATGCTTATTGATTATATTGTAGGCAAGGACTATGTGGAGTATTGTCGTCCTAGAAGGTCTTATTGATCAAGCTAGCGGATTAATTCAGCCAATTCTATTTGGTTACACTGATCGTGAAAATGGAAACATCTAAATTAGCATCGTTTACTAAAACTTTGCCACATACAATGTATTTTACACATTTTTATAAAAACCAATGACTAACTTCAGGTGCGAGACAAATTCAGTCTTCATGACAAAAACACTGAAAGTGACTTCAAATAGTCATTTTGGTATCATGTATGACTGAAGAGTTCTAAAATATGCTATTTGAAGGTCAGATTTACTGCATCTATGATCGAAATTCCAATAAATGGTAATATATTGTATGTACAATTCAGGTATAAATTATCTATCTATCTATCTATCTATCTATCTATCTATCTATCTATCTATCTATCTATCTATCTATCTATCTATCTATCTATCTATCTTTCTATCTATCTATCTATCTATCTATCTATCTATCTATCTATCTATCTATCTATCTATCTATCTATCTATATATATATATATATATATAGTTTTATATAGTTTATCTGCGATGTATGTATGTATGTATGTATGTATGTATGTATGTATGTATGTATGTATGTATGTATGTATGTATGTATGTATGTATGTATGACTCCTGTAATGATATAACTGTATTACATGTTAGTTATGAGGATGTCGTTATATCTGGCAATATCTTAAATAAAGCCTAATTGCTTGGTTACCTCTGGTGATGTTATCAAGGATTAAACAGTGCATATATTTTAAAGGTGTACGTTTTGAAGCAGTTTGGTATAAGAACACCTGTCCCAGATATGCTAAAAATAATAATCAATATACTTTTTGAAATTGGCAATGACTTTCCTTTCAAAATCTTGTAAATAAAAGCAAATGACAGTCAAGACAAATATTGATATCCAGTTTTTATATATCAAGTCTTTCTTCTAGCGAACAATTAAATACAGAATACAGTTTAGGGAACCCAAAATGGCCGAGTGGTCTAAATCGTTCTCCTTTACGGATCACTGCCATTTCATTTCTGTCTGCATGTGTTCGAGTCTCAGATTTGGCCAATGTGGGTATGTGAGAAAGATTGACAGTAGCTTCTCGTGTGTCGGTGGTTCTTTCTCTGTGTTTTCCCTGGTTCTTCCTCCACCATTAATATTGGCCGCCATGTATAGTCTATCGTGTGCTGAAAATTGGCATTAAACCCTATAACAACTAAATTCAGCTTATAAGCAAAGGTCGTGTTAAGCTAAATAATTTTTTGTCAATTAATGTGCTGAGTGGTGAAAAGGTTTTTTTTATATTACAAAGAAATATAATTGGGAAGTATTCAACGGAATTTATGTTTTCTGTGACAAATGAGAAGAGAGCAAAACTGTCAATGAAGAGGAGTTTATGCATGTTCAAACAGATGATTCTCTGACATTCCGTAAGGGTAACCTGATGGAAACATTCAATAAAAAACAAAAAGAATCCAGATAATTGTATCTGATCCACTATCATTGCCGTCAGAGCCAATAAATTAGAGCATCGCTCGAGCGATATTATTCTCCAATGTCATGGAAAAGATGTGTATGGCATTGAGCAAATTAGTTGAAGAGCACAAATGGCTCTTGTGACTGGTACTTTAAAAGAGAATAAATAACGCCATGAAAGAAAATTGAAACAGCTTTTTGCGTGAACCGAGAAGATCTGAAAGTCAAGCAATGACATTTAATGCCTTTGTTTCTTTAAAAAAGGTTATGATCGTCAAGAGACACATGAAGCAATCTTTGACTCATAGTTTGACGGCGGAGTAGAGTTTAGTTTTGTTCCACTGATTAAAGCTTGAAACTGAAAAGTTTACGCTTAGAGGAGTATAAACGTATGCGGCTACTGTAGGTTAAGCTATACGAGCAAGGGACATTACCAAGCTTAGCGCCGAAATGCAAGAACGAGAAACATAACACTAATTTAAAACAAACTATGAAAGAAAGAAAAATCCAGAGACAAATCTGATAAAGACTGAGAATGTATATGCAAAATAAAGGAAACACATTTTTAATAAAGAGAAGGATCAAATATTTTTATATTGCTCTCAAACTATATTTATCACCAAAAAAACAGAATCAACCTCGATTCATGAAGGAAGAAGATTTGAGAAATTCAGTCTAAATAAGCGGGAAATAGTGACCGCATTGCAGCAGCAATGAATACCCAATTAAGAATTTAAAGGATAAATCCTTCATCCAATTTATAGTATATATTTATAAGGCTTATTAGCAGATCAACACAATGAGAAGCAATGTTGTGCGATACTAAAAAATATATTTAGCAGATTTGTAAATAATTAAAAGTGTTCAGACTTTTAATTATGTCGGAAAATGACTTAATGTCAACTTCATTAACGATTTGCTCTTTGTTCATTATCAATAAGAAATGATGGGATAGGTGTGTCACGTACTTTGACATCAAATGTCTTAATGAAATAAGCTCTGTCTACGATAAACTATATCATACGACCATTGAATAATTTATTGATACTTGGGAGTGTTAATAATTGTTTTTACATATGTCAGGAATTAATCTAACTCTGGTGTTCATGGTACATACTAGAGACGTGGAACCTCGGGCCCTGGTGGAGTTGTATTAACAATGGTCTGTTGCAGTTTTAGCGATGACGACATTATTATCAGACGTAGTCATTGCCTCATCGTAAATCTTAATCATTTATGTGAACTCAACATCTAATATTATTCCGTCGTTAAGGCCTAATGATATAAATGAAAATAACATGGAGTAACATAGAGTTGTTGTGTGTAATTTTATTATGTACTCGTGTAATTTATTTTCGCCTCATTTGTATATTTTTTGGGCTTAGAACACCAGCAATTGTTTCTGCAGATGAAACAAAAATTGTTACAACTACTGGTGCCATCAGTGGCAATGTTATTGTTGATAACAATACGACGGTTTCAGCGACAAAACAGGTGACACCGAATATACAATTATATCAACGACAGCTACATGACTACAAACGTTTGCTATCTATTCATGAACTATAGTTTCTTTTATTTTTCCATTCACTCATCTAATTGTACCAATACTTTTGCACGTTGATTGAACAGCTCATTATTTACGTGGGTTGTAGTTTAGCGATTAATTGGAGACACCAATAGTAGATCATTCGGATCAGTTTTTCTTTAGGTTCCACCTCAAATATTACTTCAGCATTTTGATATATTAGTACTAACATAGACGCAAAGGATTTTGTTTGCGGATAACGCAATACATTTTATAGGAAGTTACCACAGCACTGATACAGAACCTACCGTATATACTACGTTGTCTGTGATCGTTTTCTATATCAACGAGTTTAATGTCGCTAACCGGTGGAAATCCCCAAAACTCGTTAATGTTTATATTTACGTTTCTAAGAAAACTCAAGAACGCGTTTATGTGAGAAAAGTATAATCATATCTAAGATTGATTACTTCACTATTGACTGCTTTTAATGATCTCTTCATTGAAAAGTCTCTATCATCGACATATTTCTACGTTGCAGCGTCATCGTTTGATTCTGTTCTCTAAGACCAGTAATCTTATTATTAGTCACATTGAGAGAACCAGTCATTGTATCACGGGAGTTTTGTATTCGTTTGCGAATTTTGTCTGATATTGTTGACACAACAACATCGGGCTTAATGTTTCCAATACTATCAAGCACAGCTATACTGTTTTCGGTTACTCCATCAATTCTGACGATACTGTATTGGAATGAAAGATTACTCGGTGTTAATTTTTCTTGCTAATCTTGAAATGCAGCCACATCGATTCGATCCACATTTGCAAGATTTAGTAATTCGGATATTTCATCAATAATGATCTTATTTACATGTTCGTGAGTTATTCCGTCAGTTACTTGCTTTTGTTTAAATGAAGATTATCCATAAATATCTACCACTATATCTTAGAACTTGTTTAATTAATGTACGACTTTATGGGGTGGTTTTGTTGATTTTGATACATCGTCCAGTACAGCAATTGCTTCACTGCCGCATATTGGCGGATCAGTTATTTTCTGTGTTGGTAATGTTGAATACTAGATCGGAATGGATTTTGTATATTACATATATTCGTTCGGCGGAGGAAGTCCGTACAAATAAATAAAAAAAATCCCAGATCCAGGTGGATCAATTGACTTCACGCCAGATGATAGATCGCTCCGCCTACCAATCACGTGACATGGCAACCTGTTAACCTCCGACAAACATGCAGTATTTGCCATACAGATATGTTTCAGTTTGAGTGATGTTTATTAAAAATGATTTGTATTATTCTTAAAAATGTAAAATTACAGAGTTATTAAATTATACTGCAATAGACAATATTTTATATTTGTAGTTCAAGTTCGTATAGTAATAACCTAAGTGTTTTATTTCAGTGAATAATACAATTCAATTTCAAAGCTGACCGAGAACTTATTCATGAAAACTGAAATTCGCTGCAAAATAATACTAATGTATTAAGTAAATAATCGTATCCTTATTTATTTTATCTGGCTTATGTACATACTGCCTTGAAAGGTTAATTAATTAAAAGTTAATACCAAATCCTAAATAATTACTGTTTAGAAGAATACTGTTGTACATAATAATTTTAAGGTTATACTGTGTTTGTCAGACGGAATTTTGATCATTGATGTATGTTGATGTAAATATGTAAATGTATGCTTAATATATCAGACGATATTTATCAGAAACCATTGTTTTGGTATTTCTTATTATTACATGTCTATATCCCCATTAGAAAGTAAGAGTCACTCAAGTGTTTGACATATCGAGAGGATAAAGTATTATTTTTTAGACAATCAAACATTAAATGTAAATTTTCAAACTTTAAAATAATGCAGCATGGGGTTTAGTCCATCCTATACAAAAAAAATAATATACATCAAACCCACAAGTTACGGGGTTCTCCACCCATATTCTAGAAGCGTTCATTGTTACATACATTTTTCAATTTCAATTTTTTTTTCTTCCTCAAGCCGTCGACGAGAAGTACTTTGTATATACGTTTATGCAAACAAACATGCTGTAATTGCCATCAATTGTTTCCATATTCAGCGGGCATAACAAAAGTCTGTATGAATCTAAGTTTTATCTATGCTTCGGGAAAGTAATAAATCTAATTCCTCCATTTAAACGATATTAGTATCGACTGTCAGAATTACGAGGCTCCCTCTAACTTCTATTCACCCCTTTCGATGGAGAAATTAACAAATCATTGAAAACTTTGTACATACTTCTCATACTCGATTCATTATTGCCACAAACAGCTTGTCGGAGGAAAATGGCGGACGAAAGCAAGACTTGAATGTGTGTCAAATTTACGTTCGCTGATTGGGTAATTTATAAGCATGATTGACAAGTGGCGATAGGTCAATTGCGTATGTAACCAAACGAGTACCTGGATCAGAACTATTGTCAAAATTATTGATACCGGTTTCAACTTCATTGTGCTTGTTGGATCGCGCATAAAACACCGTTACAGTTGTTTATATTCAATTTTCAGCAGCATTAATTAAATCAAAATTTTACATTGGAAAAAACCGTTTTATATCTAACGAAGTGTCCAAGGAAGTCTCAGACCTTTTCCGTACCATGAATGTGGAGTTCCCGGTACACTTAGACCATCCCCCCTTTAGGTATTCCTTTTCTGTTGCTTTTTTTAGTGTCATTCCGGCAGCGGGACCGACATCACCTAACGCAGTTACTTTTGCCTCATCTGGTTTCCAGCAGCTATCAATGCTGGTATATATAGCTGCACGAAGTGGAAATATACCACCTGTTATTATTATTCAAGCTTTAATGGAAATGGGAGAAAGATGGAGTTGAACTCCTGTGTTTGTTTCTAAAGCTTTGTTAGAATGTTTAAGCTGAGTTTAGGTATATGAGAATTTGTTTGGACCGCCGCTAAAAATGTGATCTTTTATAGTGTTAAGTCTGTTCCGCATTTACTTTCAAAATTCGACTGCAATTTGTTTACCTGACCAGGAGTCAATGTGACCTTAACTTGACGATATGACATTTTATAATATTATGAGCGATTTAATTACAATTCCATATTTTCCACTGGAACGTCAATGACTCATTCGTCCGCCATTACCTTCAAGTAGCATCGATTTATCACTGAGTATAACAGCAATTGCTCTGTATGAACGAATGACAAAATCTGTGATATTTTGATCTAATCCCACACAATTCATCAAACGATGATATGCACGTGCTACATGACTTTGATCAAAATTAAGTAAAATGGTTATTGTTGACCATTTGTCCTTAATGAAACTTTAGAAACTTCAAAGATATCAAATAACATATGACTTTGGGTTGGAGAATTGAGAATGGTGCCGTATTATTATATATAATAATGCTCTAATTCAAAGCAGCAGAGAGGGTACGATCACAAATAAGTGTCACGGTGGGTAAACTCGCACACAAAAGTTTCAAAAAAACGCAGAGGACATTGATACAGTAACAAAAAATCTAACCCATTTATAGAAACTCTCGCTTAATTAGAGGCTACGGTTTGACGTTATTGACATGTATTTTCATTTTCATATGAAGCGTTAGTTTAAAAAAGACTTCTAGAAAATTGGTCAGTTCGCACTCTCTGCTGACCAATACTAGTTATACAGTAGCAATAAAACATGATTATGAAATCTAGCCTCATTCTCACTCTGTCCATTGTAGATGTTACATTGTTGTCGCTTACTATGTGTTTCACTTCAGTTATTGTGGTCAAGAAATGTATTGATGTACACGTGGCTTGAAATCTGACTGATCAGCAGTTGACACAGTCACCCATAAATTGTAATTAATTCGAAGTAGTTGATTTATTTAATAACCATTCAAACATACATGCTTGATCTTGCTTTCAATACAGCTGTTTAATCAATATTTGGGGCCCCGAGTGGCCGAGTGGTCTAAAGCGCTGTCCGTTACGGACCACTGCCATCTCACCTCTGTCTGCGTGTGTTCGAGTCTAAGATTCGGCAAATGTAGTTATGTGAGAAAGCTTGCCAGTAACTTCTCGTGGGTCGGTGGTTCTTTCCGGGGTTTGTCCGGTTTCTTCCTCCACCATTAATACTGGCCGCCATGTATAGCCTATATTGTGCTGAAAAATGGCGTTAAACCATAAAAAACAAACAAACATTAATCAATATTTAGTTTACAGAGTAAAATGAAAATTATTTAGAAACCGTAAAAGAGTGTATGTCACACATCGAACACAATATTTGTATTTTGTACTGAGTTGGAGAAAAGATATCATTTGATATGGCATATAAATACTTCTTATCATAGTGACCTTGATGTATGCCTACGCCATATCAAACTGGCGGCATGTTAATACTGCTTATCCTAATGACCTCGATGTGTGCCTACGTCATATCAAACTTGTTTGGTATGGTATTTGAATGCTTCTCAATGATGTATCACTACGCCAAATCAAACTCGTTCTTTCCGCTGACTGGCAACAAAACACACACAGGTTTTTCTATGTATCAGCTAGCATCCAATCGCGTAAAACTCGATTGAGTAGCTAACAATACGGTTTTCAAACATTATGATAACAAAATGGCACTTATTACGCCTATTATGTTAAAGCAAATAAGAAGTCGACTCACACTCTTTGTCGCAGTATTCATGGATCCTGATTGTGTGACCTTTCTGCGAACATAACAGTACCACTTTATCTCTATGACTTATATATGATGGATGCCACTTTGCAGTGATGGGTTTTAAATTCGGTATTTTTTTTTGATTCCAAATAGTTTGCTAAATATACGGTACGTGCTAATTTATACGTCATTTGAAATTAGCATATAAAATTTTCTATTTAGAAACGGGTAACTAGTTTTAGAAACTTTATATCCACGTTCGTTGCCCTTTATTCTAGTCACTATAACAGTATGCTTTCCAGATTTTCTGAGTGTTCTAGGTTCATGTCCATTCTAGGACGAGAGTAAAAAAGAAATAAAAACAAAATTGGGATCAGCCCCGACACACAAAAAGACATCTGTGGGTGTTTATACATACAATCTGGCATATGTAACGTGTTGTCAGATTAAGTGTTCTGCAGTTTCCTTCAGCGTGGAACGGGGAACCAAAAAAGATTACGAAATTTCTTTATAAAAGGTTTGCATAATATTAAAAGATGGGATGTAATTTCTGTGGTATAAAAAAGGCTTTATCTGATAAGCAGCTCCAGATGGTGCCGTGGGGTGTTGTAAAGAGCTCCAGATGGCGTCAAGGGTCATTGTAGTCAGCTCGAGATAGAGCCGTTACGTCTTGAAAATGCCGCTGCAACCGTATCTCGGTCTTTCAAACCATCTGCATGCTGGAATGTATGTTTGCTATAATATTTCTGATTAAATAAAACATATTCGGTAACATCAGGCGATTTTTGAAGGAATATTTGAATAGGCATAGAATAAACACTATTTGGGGTAATTTTAATTATTTGGGAATATAAAGTTTTGCAGTATTGGTAAGAATTATTTGTGTTATACGCAGATGAGGACGAATTCGTATGCAACAAAAGTAGGATAAATTTGGTTTCCGATTATATCAAGCTATGTATTTGGTTAAAGACGACAAACATATGCAAAATTAGGTGGATCAAGATATAGTTTGGTTGTACAAAAAAAGCGCTAGTTTCGTTCATCTGAGAGAAAAGTGATTTCTCATTTGCCCCAAAAGACATAACATGTTATAAATTTTCAGTCTTGTTATAGTAAAAACATTAACATAATCACTTCAATTAACTCCCAGAACCGACCGATACATACATGGGACCATCATCTAAGAATCTGCAACAATTAAACTATGTTAGTTACAATAGCCCTACAGCGATCAGGCAAATTATACAACTATAACCCTTCTCTAATTAAACCACCCTGTTTCTACCAATTTCACTGACGGTATTTAAAAGCTCGTATACCAGTGGTTTTGTCTTTTCATGACTGGGCAGTGTAACGATTAAGTTTATTAGTGTTACTGTTAATTGCCCGGAGAAGTGCGGAAAACTATTCTGAACGATATGTCCGGTAGCGAACCAAATGCAAAGTTGCACACGTTCTTTCATAACAGTCGTAATTTGCACGCTCTAAATTGAACCAAATGTTTGACAAGAACTGATAGAACGATGATTAGTCTTTTCTATAAAACAATCTAGCAGGATTGACTTTCTCCATAATAATTGCCTTGAGGCTGAATATAACGGATCATATTTCGTTTCCCAAATGTTGTGGTGACAGTTGTGTTGTGAGGGGCATTGTGATGGTAAAACAGTAGGTTATAGTAGCAGTGGTCGTAGCAATTGCAGCGGCATAAACAACAATAGTCTTAGCAGATTTTTGTATTGTGGTCGCTTGCTACGTAAAGGTTTAGTACGTTCATTTAATATCGTCTTGGATAGACGTATAAACTCAGTAAAGACTGAAATGTACTGTGGTTGGATACTTTGTGTTTTTAATGTTTCATTTTCCCTTTTGGCACTTTACATTATTTGGATAATTCGTGTTGGTCGGGTTTCAGTTACACTCTTTGTTTCTTAGGAACAGTAGTTGGACACTTTGCGTCGTAGTGTTTCAGTTGCACTGTTGGTTCTTTAAGTAAAGTAGTTTGATACTTTGCGTTTGTAGTGTTTCAGTTTCTCTGTTTGCTCCTTAAGTACAGTGGGGACTTTGTAGTGTTTCAATTTTCCTGTTGGCAAGTTCAAAACAATAGTTTGATACTTTGTGTCGTTAAGTTTCAGTTTCCTTGTTGGCTCTTAAAATACATTACTTGGATATAATGTGTTTGTGTGCTTGTAGAATTCAGTATTTATATTTGAAAGGTTCAGTTTCATTGCTGGCTCAATGTGTTCGACCATTTCGAATTTTGTCTGCATATATTTTGTATATTGCACTCTTAAAAGGAAAATCTACATCTACTTTTCCTTTCCATGTTTAAACTAAAATCTTAAATTGCTATAAATACCACAGGCATAGCAACACTGACATGTATAGACGTACATACATACATAAATAATAATATTATTAATAATAATAATAATAATAATAATAATAATAATAATAAGGACTTTGTATAGCGCCTAATCTTTAGAAGCTCTAAGCGCTTTACAACATCTATAATAATATGACTACACTACAGAAAAACAAATAACAAAAACCACGAAGTTGGAAAACATAAAAACATGCTGAAAACATGATACAAAACATTATTACTATTCTAAGTTTGTTCCTGCAGTCGAAAAGGTAAGTTTTTAAGAGCACTCTTAAAAGGGACAAATGTGTCTTTGTGTCTAATTACAATGGGCAATTCGTTCCATATCGCCGGGTCCTGGTATGCAAAAGAACGTTGTCCGTATGACATACATACATACATACATACATACATACATACATACATACATACTAGAAGATTCTTTCAGAGGATACGTGAGTTTCAAATGTAATACTTTATTACATTTTTGATAACTTGCAAATCTGACTTCAGCAGTTTTAGTATGCCGCTCTCGACTATTATAATGTTAGAAACAGATAATTCACGTTCTAATATCCCAAATCTAATCAGTTCTCATGCATAATACAAATTTCATTGCTCCTGAGAAGGCTTATTTTATCTTGAACACATAAAGGACATTTATATGCACATAATGGTGTTCTCAGCCATGCGTACAGTCATGAACAACACAGATGGATATTTCCATTGATCATAACAGTCTCCGTAGAAAGGTGTACGGGATCGTGAAGAACATAGTCTTTGCCTACAAAAATAATACTTTATTTCAAACGAAATTTGTTCAAATTAACTCAGCAATATAAAATAAGCTTCCTTTCTTATTGATAATGACAAAAAGGAGTATTTGTGTTTGAACCTTACACTTGTCAGCTATTGCATTATACTCCACATATGTCGGATATGATAACATAGGAAATTCTACAGTTGTCAACTATGGCATTCTAGGACACTCCACACTTGTCACGTATCAACATATCAACCATGTCATATTAGGACAATCTACACGTATCAACTGTGACATCATAGGGCATTCATCTTAGACATTTTGCTTGCAAGATAACTCCGTAGCTAAGCTCGCTGGAACAAATCCAAACAAACTATTCTTTTCCTTCAATGTTGTTACGGTTACAGAAAAAGCAAATTGATCAAATACATGCAGCCTCAAGTTCGTACAAAATCTATTGCATCAAATTGGCTTAGATTCTTCTCTTACATAAATAATTATGTTTATTTTATTTCCCCTGAATATTTGCTGAGCAGAGAAGATCAATTATTGTATTCAGTAGAAATCGTCATTAAATAATTAACATTAAATATAATGATTACTGAGTTTAGTCTCATGGCTTTCTTGTAGGATGACAAAGCAAACATTTTATTTCGCAGGTCCATCCTTCAATTCTTTCTGTTGCAATGCACCCATGTCCAAATATCATGGCAATGTATATCTGTCCAACTTTCATTGCAATGTAGATATATCAAAATTTCACTGCAATGCACCTATATCCAACTTTTATTGCAATATACTTATGTTCAAATTTCACTGAAATGTACCTATATCCAACTTTCATTGTATTGTACCTATGTTCAAATTCCACTGCAATGTACATAGGTCCAACTTTCACTGCAATGTACCTATATCAAAATTTCATTGCAATGTAGGTATATCCAACTGTTTTTGAACTGTACTCATCAACATACACCATGTACATCTCCCGTTGATTGGGAAGCTTAATATTTTATTGTTACTAACATCTTGCCATTTTATGTTGAACTATTTGGATTTTTATATCGCTGGTCGATAATAAACCTTATAGTATTTTTTAAACGTGTATAAATACAACCGATTGCATGGCGCTAAATAGCCTAAAAGTGCTGGTGCGCCGTTAAATCAATCAATCAATCAATCAATCAATCAATCAATCAATCAATCAATCAATCAATCAAATTTAATTGCAATGTACCTGTATCCAAATTTCATTGCATTGTAAGTATGTTCAATTTTCAGCGCAATGTACCTCAATCACAATGTCATTGGAATGTACCTATATCATATACCTATGTACCTATACCTATATCATATTCCTATGTACCTATACATATATATCTATGCATTGTAAAGTATGTTCAATTCTCAGTGCAATCTACCTTTATCCAAGTTTATTTGCAATGTACCTTTGTCCAAATTTCATTTCAATGTACATATGTCTAAATTACATTGCAACGAACCCATGTCTAACATATACTGTGTTACATATTTTGAATTATTACATATTGTGTCCAAGTTAGAAACCAACGTAAGTCGGTCTTAACGCAGATGAACATTTGACTAATTTGTTATGTGTTGTTTGTTATATGTCCAAGTTAGAAACTAACGTAAGTCGATCTTTACGCAGATGAATATATGACTAATTTGCTATGTGTTGTTTGTTATATGTCAAAATTAGAGCTAATCATACATAAAATGGTCTTAACGACTCCGAACATTTAACTAATGGATTGGATTTGATGAAAAAAAATGTATGAAATGATTGTTTACTGATTGTTTTGCTAATTGAATCAATATATTGGCATGACATATCACATTTATTACATCCAGGAAAATTAGCGTTAGAAAAATCTCTAAATGCCATGAAATGCGTTTTTTATTTGTCATTCCCCCCCCCCAAAAAAAAAAAAATTAAAAGAAAGCATGAAGAAAATTAGTATTTTAATCTAGTTTTATTAGCCGTATTTTATCCTGTTATAATGATTTCGACAGACGGTGTCGTTGCGACAATAAAAATGGCTTCTTTTGATGGCTAAATTGCGACCTCTTTCTATCTATCGTATCTAAGACAACTGCTTATTTTATTATCAATACAATTAAAGAGTAGCTTTCTTGCCTTTTGGAGTGGTAGTATGTATGTATGTATGTATGTATGTATGTATGTATGTATGTATGTATGTATGTATGTATGTATGTATGTATGTATGTATGTATGTACGTACGTACGTACGTACGTACGTATGTATGTATGTATGTGTGACTTTACTCTCAACTGACACCAGTAATGAGCTAACATACATACATACATACATACATACATACATACATACATACATACATACATACATACATACATACATACATACATACATACATTATGTGTCTAGATCCCAGTATTGTAACATTATGGCATGATATTCTGTTTTTAAAAAAAACGAATCAAACAATAACGTTTTGTACAATTTCGACTTGGTATAAATTCAAACAAAAGCGTTCTCGGTTTTCGTGTCATTTACAAATTGAGTTAATCTCTCACAGTCGAGAAGAAATGTAATTCACAGCGTCGGAATGTTTTAAAATGTCATTGCAAGAAAAACATTATTGACCAAACGGTTTAGCAATATACACGTGATGAGCATTGATACGTCTGAGGAGCATCAGAAAGGCCTGTGTTCAAAATATGAAGTCAGGTTGCTTAGAAACCCTGTTGCAAAGGGACCGATTGAGCCAATTCTGACAGACTTTGCTACGATCAGTATTATACGTCCTGATGTACCTAACAACGTCTCTATTTATCAGAGTTATAAATTTATATGGTGATCTGGTATAAATGAATATCATTTGGACAGATCATTAAACGTCACACATATTGTCAGTCATATACAACCATAAACAGCTCCCAAACAGACACAGTTTAGTTAAATTTATTTTAAGTTCCATGTTGAAAGCATCCGAACCTACCAGATATATCGCCATTGGGTTTTTATATTGCCAAAAACAAAAAATCAAATTCCCAAAGATCATAAGATTAAATTTGAGCCAAAAATTATTATATTTTTGTATGACCGGCAAAACATTGTTGCATTGCAATAATCTATTCAAACGTAATCTTTGAAAACGATGAAAATGATATGATGCAGCCATCGTGTCTCACAAAAACTCCCTTGTAGGTACCCGTTACTAAATTCCAGCCCAGTGAGGTATACCCGTTTACAGACAGTAGCACGTGTACAACGAGCGAAACAGATTCAATAAAAACAATCTTAGAAAAAGCCTAATAATTCGCATAATTTACCAGTACAGTACATAGGCTTCGCGTGGAAAATGAAGATATTTGTTTCGGACAATAATTAGTTTCAGCCAATAAAGACCTTCTTTCATTTAAATATTGTATTTCATTTAACACACATAGGCTGGTTCTGTAGCTCGTAAAATAAGTGATCGTGATCTTACGTTTTCCTTTCAGTTTGACCATATCAAACATGGCTTTCGGGTTATGGTATTTTAATAGATTATCGTTTCTAATTGGTTTATCATACGTTTCCGATTTCGTACATTGTCAGAAACTTATATTAATATTGCGTGTGGATTCCTTGTCTAACTCTAGGGTTTACGAGAGATTCTTTTAAAAAAAATCACATGTGTCAAGCATCTGTTTCCAGTAGAAAGATCAGGGTCATTAGCATCTGTTTCCGGTAGAGAGATCAGGGTCATTAGCATCTGTTTCCGGGAGAAAGATCAGGGTCATTAGCATCTGTTTCCGGTAGAAAGATCAGGGTCATTAGCATTTATTTCCGGGAGAAAGACTAGGGTCATTAGCATCTGTTTCAGGTAGAAAGATCAGGGTTATTAGAACATGATGCCTAGAACACATCAAAGTAAATGTTTCACAGTTTTGTTTAAAACATTTACTTTCACACTAAGAACGAGAAAAGTTATATTAACGCGATCCTTTTATATAATTTTTTTGAAACAAAATATTCCACATATAGAGACCTATATAAAAAGAAGAGATCTAACACAGTTTCCCTGGAGATTAATATGTTCCGATCAAATGGCTTGGGCCAGTAATAAGGATGCCCCAAGAACGGATACCCAAGGTAGCCCACAGATGGACGCCAGCTGGTAAGTGCAAATGCAGACGGCCACAGAGAACGTGGCGAAGGACAGTAATGACCCAGCTGGAAAAGATGCGATTTTCTTTGGGCACAAGCCATTACTCAAAACGGACTTAGATTGTTGACGAAGATTGTTGACGAAGATGACTAGCTATTTGACCATATATAGCTTAGCATCCATAGATATCTCGACCTGTTGCATTAATTTTGAAATGGATACATGCAGAGACAAGGAAAATCAATACACGCAATCATAGGTATTTTAATTTAAACTATTTTGTTTAAAGAATGTCCTATAAAGTCGGTGTGAAACGTCACCACATCAAGTCAGAAACTATATCATATCTTAGAATGCATCCAGCTTTTGTTATCTTCCCATAGGTTAGAAAGAGTTGTATAAAAGCTGCGAAATACAGAATTCAAGAAATTCCAAAATTTCAGCTTTAAAAATATAATGTTATTTGTGTACTCATTTTCGTATAAAGAGAAAGTGTTTGCATTAAATGCCAAATATGCCATTTTAACTTAATGAATGCAAGGAATGAAAATAAATAAAAAAATAAATAAAATATGCTTGTTGAGACGTATTTGTTCATTGTGAAAAATATGACAGTGAAAACATATAGGAGCATTCTTTCTAAATACTGTCAATCAATAACGTAATAGTGGTTAAAGAACATCAGGCAAAACTCTCGCCTCCCCCCTCTATGTTTGTATGTATGTATGTATGTATGTATGTATGTATGTATGTATGTATGTATGTATGTATGTATGTATGTATGACTGACTGACTGACTGACTGACTGACTGACTTTATTTCCTCTTCAATAGAGATTACATCAGATTAATCAAATTCAGGATAATACAAAATCATGAAATACAACACAAAAGAATATAAAGAAAACAAATTGGAAACGTATACCATTGTAATTATCAATATAGTTCTTTCTACATGACATATATGCTTATGCATACATACATACATACATATATATATATATATATATATATATATATATATATATATATATATATATATATATATATATATATACATATACACACATACATATAAATGTACACACATACACATACATATATATATATATACACACATATATATATATATATATATATATATATATATATACATATATATATACACACACACCCAAACACATATTTACACATACATATATACACACATATACACACATCTATACATATATATGAGGAACAGCATGAAATCCTTTTCAAAGGAATAAAGATAGCAAAAGGTGACACTCGTATATTATATGAGCCAGAGAGCATTATATCTCCGTGATCTGTAATACATCAAAATTGCGGAATTTGACAACAGCAGGATATTTGTTTTTGCTTGTTTTTTTCAAATTAATTTATTTATTTATTTAGATTAACTACTTATTATTGCTGTTATGTTATGACATGTTGGTTGAGAGCAGGGCATGCATTTTATTGTAAAATGAGGTTATGCTTTTTGCCGTTACCAACATTAGTTTATCCCATACATCATCGTCGATAGACGACAAGCAATCTACTCTGCTTCCAAGAAGTGTCTCCAATAGTATATCGTCTTCTTGATTAAATAAATTAACCCCGTCTCTCACCTCTAAAGTGTCAATCACCCTCTCAAAGAAGACGTTTCGTTCTTCAAGGAGCTTTTCACAACCTAAGATAAGATGTTTCGCTCTGTCGTCAGTCTCTTTTCCACAGAGTTTACATATCATAACTTTTTCAACAGGCATGATATATAGTTTCACTATTTCAGAGAGAGGCCATAACATAGATGGAAATTTACGTCCAAGAAACCATATACTGCTTGGTTTTAAGTCCAAATGAATGTTTCTGAAGTGAATTAAATCGCTCCTTAGTTCAATATCTGTATTCCAGGTAGATTCTTCGATGTTTTGAATATTATCAATAATATTCCGATTCCAAACAAGTTTACCTTCGGTTTGTACTCTTACTGCATAGTCTAAGAGAACACTTCCCATACCATATTTCTTGAATATTTTGTCAATATCTGCTATAAACCCCGTCTGTCTTATTGGGTTGGTCAAGTACTGACATAAACGCAAAATGAAAATCTTTTTCCAGATAAGAGTCCAATCGCCCCTACACAGCCGGTTGAAAAAGCACAATTTCATCTTATCTATGTATGCTTCCATTGACCAGAGTCCTAAGGTACTACGCGTTGCCTCTATGGGCGAATATTTATCGAAAGCTTGCATACGTCGCGCTGCATATCTCTGACATAGCTCAAGTTCTTCTATATTGGTGTTTGTCATATTCGACCATAATTCACATCCATATAGGACTGAAGGTAGAATGATTCTTTTCCAGATTTTCATACTTGTTAGAGGGTTCATTCCTCCGTCTCTGATACCAATAAAATAAAAAGAGTTTAATAAGTGTTTACCTTTATCGCATGCTTCTTTTATCGCATCGTTAGGTTTAAAGTTGTACTTTAGAGGTATGCCGGCATATTTCTTACTTTTGACTACTGGAATTGGCGGTTTGTCGAACAGAAAAGAAGGGATATCATTTCTTCTTTTGTTTGTAAAGAGGATGCTGCAACTTTTATCTGCGTTATATTTCAATCTCCACCTTTTCGCATAATTAGAGATTGTATCGAGCAGATGCTGCATCGAATGATGCGAATTAGCCATTACAGTTGTGTCATCCGCTAATAAGACACACGGCAGGTGGAGATCGACAAGATTTAGGCCTCGCAAAGTGTGATCTAAATCAGTGATCAAATCGTCTACCATAACGAGAAAGAACCAAGCGGACAAAATACGACCCAGCCCTACACCCTGCTTAATATTGAAATATTTGGACAATTTGCCCGCAAATAAAACAGAACTGGTTACTCCCTTAAACGAGTCTTTCATGATGCGCCACGTCTTCCCTTTAATGCCAAGTTTGTACAGTTTGTAAAATAACCCATTGTGCCAGACTGTATGTATGTATGTATGTATGTATGTATGTATGTATGTATGTATGTATGTATGTATGTATAACTTCATGTTCCGCCAACGACTGGAATTAAGGGTCCACCTAATAGTAGTAACCTATCAAAGTAACCGTTGTATTTCAAATTGCGGAGAATTAACATTATAAATTATGTGTTACGAAGTAAGTTTTATGTTTCATATACGAGAAGGCTGTAATTTGTTGGTGAATCTACCAATCAACTTATGATGACCTCGTAATGGGGCCGTAAGATCTCCGTTATGCCGAAGATTTAGATTATAGTAAGAGTGTGTGTGTGTATGTCTGTGTGTGCGCGCGTCTGTGAAACATTATTGGTAACTACTTTAAAATGTAGTGTGAAATCGATATAAATATGGCGGCAATGTCACTACTAAAAGAGTTTCTGTATTGTCAATATCTGCAAAACCTTATGTACTGCCCACGGATCAAATTCCTATATTATTTTATGCATATAATTATCACATGTATTTGTCTGCCTATTTTTGTTCTAATAATGTATAAGTAGTATATGTGCCAATAAATGTATGCAAGAACCTTCAGACGTGTAAATCAAAATACAGCCCTCAACTAAAACCGAAATAAGCAGCAGATGGAAGTTTCTGACAAAAACGTAAAGCACTGGAAAGTTATTGTGATAATAAACAGAAACAAAAATATAATAATATAATATAATAACTATATATATTATATATAATATATTACCTGATATAATAACTACTCAAGATTTCACTGAATTATCTCTATTACAAAAGTTATTATCAGAAGAAAAGAAAGGAACAAACATAAAAAAGTACTATGTAGACTCAAAAATAAAAATAAACTTATGTCTTTGACTACTGTAATTTAAACCACACAATATTCGACGAGCTATACATTTGATGAACCATGATTCAAGTCATATATGGTACCAAATATCAGTTTAACGGTTAAATGAACCAATGATTGTGGAAAGAATATTTTAACCTTAGAAAGCCTTTGGAAAACAATTATAAAATCTTAGAAAGAGAACTAAGGTAAGTGTATTCAGGGAAACACCTCTTTAACCTGCAAAACATATTTCATTTTAGAAAGAACTGTAGTAGGGAAAAAAAACAAAAACAATAATACAATGTAGTGTCGATTAACATTATTAACTATCCGTAAATGGTTGGGATATGACTTGTATTGTAATAACGTAAATGAAACATGTATATTGATTCAATATTTTTCCAATAACTGATACTGCTTTTCAATGTACTTTTGTGATGAACAACAATCCCTCTTAAACTTATTTCTTAGTAAGCAGGCATCACATGCTGGTAGGATTTTATCGGTACCTTCATCAGTAATTATCTCTTATAAAGTTTACACGAAAGAAAAGAAGTCCATTTCAATAGATCTTGTTAACGAAATTAGCCATTATATCTGAAGTAATTGTACCGTACTAAGGATACATATTCACATTATATTTGAAGTAATAGTACCGTACTAAGGATACATATTCACATTATATTTGAAGTAATAGTACCGTACTAAGGATACATATTCACATTATATTTGAAGTAATTGCTAAGGATAAATATTCACATATTCATAATCCTAGTCAGCGCCATCTTTAATATAATCATATAGTTCTAGTCCCGATGAGGAATCAACAAATATAATGGACAATAAGCTATCCGCATCTGGAAATCATGTGGTATTCTAAAAGTCCTAGTATATCCGATAACATGAATAGATTCAGTACGACTGTTTGTATTTAACAACATATTCCGTACCGCTATTATATGCATTACCTTCTCCTGAACTTAACTGTCTAAATTTGTTTTCATACTGCTCTATTCTCTTTGTATTCATAGATGTTAGTAGCCAAGATGATCGTAGTCAGTCCCCATTGTAATAAATAAATAATTATATCTGCAGTAGGCATTCTTTTGCAGCGTTTACAGCTGAATTATTTACCGTCTACAATTACCTTAATTTCAAACTAAAATCTCCGCAACTACCGGATGCAAACGAACCACAAGGTCCTAATTGAGGTATTATGACCTGAAAATGTGGTTCAGGCTTAATATTAATACGATATTTTGAAATAAAATGATGATTTGGATGAATGTGTTCTGCAATGAGTGATGCTTCTTGTTAGATGCGAATAATATATTTTCCTTATATTGCAATTTATTGAGTAAGGTAAACTATTCTCTAGTGGTCATTTAGACTCATGCTGCATATATGTACAATCTTCCATTACATTGTCATTTTATAGAATTATTTTAAGTCATCAGTTTATCATAAGGTTAGTAACATTTATTAATACAGGAATATCTAAAACAATGCATCAGTATATATAGAAGACTAAAGAGAAAAAAATGTCATGTACATTATTTACATTCATAAACCAAACCTTGTTCTCCAAATTTGTCCTTTATGTAATGTGGGGCTGTTTCTCAATTTTTCATGAAACGCATCAGTTTTCTTTTGCAATTTCCCCAAGTGATTTCATTATGTAATAAACTGTATTGATTTGCTCATTATGTAATAAACTGTATTGATTTGCTCATTATGTAATAAACTGTATTGATTTGCTCATTATGTAATAAACTGTATTGATTTGCTCATTATGTAATAAACTGTATTGATTTGCTGGATCATATAATTGAAATAGAAAATGACTGTCTGCAAAGGAGTTACTAATTGATCGCCTTTCATAACGCAGCTGTTACCATCTTCTTTTACTAAATCAGCTTATGCTATTCGATGGTAACAACTTTCTATACTGTCTCATATCAAAATGTGAATGCAATTCGTTATCTTCTTTCATCAAATGTTTAAAGTTTTACAAATACTGAAAATAGTGTTCTCTTCAAAATAATGTTAACGGTTCTTTCCGCTTCATCTTTATCTAATATTGATGGGTAAATATGTGTACACCAGCCATTTCTAATGAGTAATTCAGTCTCATTGGTTGTTTCAATGTGTCGATCTATAAATATATTTAACCTTGTATCCTATTACATTCACATAAATAGTTTACATTGCATAATTCAGTCAAGCGTGACGAAGCACAGCCGAATTCATATGAAGTATTCATTGATTGTGGTGTTCTAACGCTATATAATGTATCGAATTAACCTTTTTATCTGTTAATACATTAATATTTCTTTCAGATGTTACGAAATGGTATACATTACTACAAACATCAGCTTGAATATAAACTATGTTGATAACATGCAAAAATTATAATGTAAAAAAAAAAATCTAGTATTAATTTTTTTGTCGAATACTTGGAATCTGGTTTTCATCCAATATATGTAATCTGTTTTTAACTGAATACTTATATTCTGATTGATTTGAATACATGAAATATATCTTTAACTAAATACAAGGAATCAGTTTTTAATTGAATACAAGAAATCAATTTTTAATTGAATACAAGGAATCAGTTTTAATTGAATACATGAAATCTGTTTTGAATGGAATACATGGAATCAGTTTTCATCTGTTTTTAATTGAATGAATGGAATCTGTTTTTAATTGAATACACGGAATCTTTTTCAACTGAATACAGTGAATCAGTTTTATCCGAAAACATGTAATTTTTTTATTATTTGAATACATGGAATCAGGTTTTAAGTGAATACATGTAATCTGTTTTTAACTGAAAACAAAGAATCTGATCTTAATTGAATACTTGGAATCTGTTTTTAATTGATTCAATTGTAGTGTTTTTGAAATACTTATGCACCATTTTCTTTACTTAATTGTTAAAAAGTATTTGCTTTTTCTCTTAATCGCATTGCTTTCTTCCCTTAATCGTTTCATTATTTTGCCTAATTAATCAATACTGTACATCCGCTTACAAACCAAATATTATTACGATTTCTTTTTCGATCAGCATGCTTTTTACAATCTGTTAGAACCTGTTTCGTTATAGCAGTAAGTTTTCTTTTTAACTTTAGTAGTTGTATCATTTTTCATTTCTTGTTTCTTATTCTAGCCAATGATATATATATATATATATATCGTACGAGGTTGATACTTATAATCACAGCTTCACACTTACTTTATTTTTGTTACTATATTAAACGTTTTAAAACTTTCTGTTAAATTATCCCCTTTTCAAAACTGTACGCATTAGTGATTGAAGATATTTTATCTTCCAATGTTACAACAGCATTTATAAAAGCATAAATTAAATCTTTTATCTGTTCGTTTAATTATTTTAATCTGCCTTTAAATTTTTTAACTGTGATTCTAAATTAGTAAATTGTCATCGAAATTTGTTTACCGTTAACATATCAATATTTTAATGCATATGTCTCTGAGTTTATCCTTTGCTCAATACAGTATAAGGATTATTGAATGGTTGTTATCTCTCCTGATCTTACAGTCTCCAAGATCCTTGACAAAGTTTACATTACTGTATGTTTCCTTCAATTCTGCATATATAAGAGTTGTTTTTGTTCTCTTCAATTAAGTTGTATTTGTAACTCTTGAATTTTAACGACTCTTTATGTTTATGTACTGTCCAATTTCTTTCTCCATGATTTTATTTCATTCGAATATTATCTTCAAAAAGTCTTATGCATCATGACGCCTTTGCACGGGCATACGATTAACTGCATTCATTAATTTTACAGGGGCATCTTAATTGTAAATAAACCGTTTGATTAATTTCGTTCCGTTTCTTGATTTATCAAGTGTAACCTGCCCTTTTTTCATCTTATCCAAATAAAAAACAACATGGACTCATATTTCTCCACCCATTACATAACTCTTTATCAGCAGTCATTCCACTATTTACCTTTTCCCATATATTTCGTGATGATAAATGTTATCTAGAATTTAAAAAGTTTTAAAAAACATATTATTCATTATTATCATTGTACAATGTTATGCAATATGCTTTGAAATATTTTAATGAGCAATGTTTTTCTTTATGATTTGAAATATTGCAATATGCAACAACAAATCTATTCTCTTTAATGCTATTGATTATTTATAATCTAGATTATATTTGAAGCTGTAAAATAGATCTCTTTCTCAGATCAACCTATTACTATCAAATCCATTTACAAAGATTAAAAACGAGAAAGATAGCAAGTTTATAACCTAATATTTCTTTCACGTCTCCATTAATATGAAAGATTTCCTGTTTTCTGTAATCTTTACTAAAATATCAGTTTCTTTAACTGTTTTTACCCTTATTTAAAAAGTATTTTAGTTCACTGCAATTGCGACATCTATATTGGCTATTATGCTTCTGGCATTTTGTCGGTTTGTATCTCTTCTGCAAATTGGCGTAGCGATGGGGGTGGGGGTGCAAGGGGTGCAAGGGGTGCAAGTTGCACCGGGCGCCGTCTTGTGGGGGGAGGGGGCGCCCGAAGAAGAGGACTGGAGGATTCAGTGTATACTTTTACAAAGTGTGCTTCAGAAGAAACAACTAAGTAAACAACTAAGTCCGTGGCAGGATGTCTGTATGATTGAGATTAACTCTGGTTCAGACTGAATCACGTGTACTTATCCAGTCACCTCGGGCGCCAAATGCTCTCCGCTACGCCGGGATAGGGAGGGGGGTAGCGAAGAATATGAACCTTGCACCGGGCACCGAACACCCTCACTATGCCACTGCTTCTGCACAGTAGTTATTAAATTATAAGTCAGCATGATAAATGTTGTTTTGGCTATTTGTATTGGTAACCGTATCATAAATACATTTCAACTTAATTATTGTATAGATTGCAATCTAATCTTACTTAAAAACTTAACTCTATAAATCTTCCTGAAAGATTTAGCAATTGACCATTGTCGATGTGCACCAACTCATATTAAAGAGGTAGGAACAGTGAATCCTGATACTAATTGTACAAGACCTAAAACAAACAGATGCCATGATTTTCTCTGATTCATTTTGAGAAGTTCGATGATGCAAAAATTAGACTCTTGTAAGTCAAGATGAAGGATAAAACCCGAGTAAACCAAATGTTTACACCTACTGGATACGGGCATCAAGCATGTTGTAAAATTGTCAATGCCCATACAACCTTCAACTGTTGCCTTACTAACCAATACCCACTTAATACAAACCAAACATCAAATAAAACTTGTAAGTTCTTTTAATATTTCTTCCAGCACCTTTGTAAATGTTGATTACAAGAATTAGTTTTTACCATTTACATATATGAAATAGACAGCTGTAATTTAGGTTTTTTCTTCTGAGGTTTCTGACGCGCTGTGACTTAGTTACAAAACTATCGATCTCATTTAGTTGTGGCCTACTATCTAATGATAAATCGGTATCAGTTATCAAATGGACGAAGATTAAAAATCAGAAATGCTCAGTTGTTCTTTATTGTTGCATCTAGTTAAGGACATTGAACAAATTATAGCTTCAAAACACGAATATATATTTCGCAAGATTAAAAAACAAACAAACAAGATGATCGAAAAATTGCTATGCAATAAAAGTAACATTTAAATGTTTGCATTGTGTCAAGGGTTCGACCGAGATTAGATCAGAAGCGATAAAGCAGCGAAAAGACTAGATGAAGCTTTGTCAAAATATACATATTTCAGAATTGTTACTTTTAAAAGGAGATTTCATGAGTAATATATCGCCATAAAGATCGGCTTGAAAAGCTCTATAAAGGAACAGAGAAGTTGAGAAGTCTAACTGTCGCATTCATTGGATTTTCAAAAGAGTACGAGATGAGTCAGTCAGGTAATCAATTAATACTAACGCCTACATATAATGCCTGATACGATTTTCGAGGCTAACTTATAAACCTCTTTTCGTAAGTATGACAAATCAAATATGTCCGAGAAGAGTTAAATCGACATCAATTAACCTTTAATCAACCACAATATTCCAAATCATCCATAATAAAGTCACAACATTAAACTCAGGGAGAGTTAACAAAATATGACAAATAATATTATTTATGTGCATTTGTTTACACTCTGGTCTGTGATTATGCCATTTGCTAGTATGTCATCTGTACACCGTATTTGCTTTCTACATATTTTTCATGGCAGTTAAGGTGTACGAACTCTTTTCATGAAATAATCTCATAGTCGTACCTAAACGATTTCTTTCTTTTTCAGATTGCATCTTTTATGCCCATGTCCTAATCAAATTCAACATTTTTGTAAGATAAGTAAATTGTTTAAAACATGACGGGGTTTATGTATGCCCAGAAATATATTTCTCGAATATGTCTTGAACATAATATCTTACAGGCATGCCTTCAAGTAACTCATTCAGCAAGAATAAACTGTTTTATAGCATTCTGTCCAGTAGAATGTAGTGTAGTAGTTGTGCACATAACATTTTTTTTATTCCTCAATGGTTTTCATCCACTTTGTCACGTTTTCAGTCACCTTGAACTTCCTCTGTGATTGCGTAATTAGATTCACTGACGTCCGAGTCAGTGCTTCGTTTTTCTTTGGGATGCAAATGTACCCATCCCATCTATATTATATTACAATCAGAAAGTGTCAGCTTTCATATGAAAAGCCATCTTAAGAAGGCTGTTTCTCAGTACTGTTAATTGCTATCACCCCAGGCAGAAGTGAACTGAATGATACCATTCCACGGTTCCTTAGACTGATGTTTAGAGCGAAATGAATGCCTAAACACTGGCATCGTATATATACGGATACAGGATACTGCATATGCGTGTGTGCGTATGCGTGTGTGAGAGAGAGAGAGAGAGAGAGAGAGAGAGAGAGAGAGAGAGAGAGAGAGAGAAGGAGTGCCATGGGGCCTTGGTTGGGTTGCACCCCAAGTCTGTGAACAAGACAACTACCAGGACGTTTACAAACTTTATCAATTAGCACATCGTAGACTGAAAAGATTTCGATAGGTATGGTATCTCATGATTTGACAGAAAATAAATGCAATTATTAAGTCAAATGATGGTATCGTTTGGCTGAGATGACACCTCATTCAAATCAGCGTAATGTTGAACACAACCAAAGGAATCTAAATAAATATTTTATTTCGAATGTCAAGATAAACAGGAGACACGAGAAAGAAGTGATAATATGTTTCAAACATAGTTTTGGTTACACAATGTACAAACCCTTTTTTCATCGACAAGTTATAATAAGTTTACGAAATGCGATTAGGAACTCCCAACTAGACAATATTAACTGGTAATATAAACTTTAATTGGACTATGGGACATGACAACGTTATTATGATTCGACCAAACATTGGGACAGTCCTACTTCAAGTAGTGTACATTTCATTTGGTATGCCCAGTTTTCGCCATGGTAACGTATACCAGACTCCACATTTTGTGGCAATATGAAATATATCTCAGACAGGAAGGGATTACGGGCTGATAGAGTCTTTGTCGAACATAAGTATCATTCGTATTTTTTGTGTGTAGGAAATGGTAACTGCACCAAAAGTTCGATATTATGCATCCACTTTTGTGCATTTCTTCAATGCCAAGATATTTGTCAAAATGCTAAATTCACATTTGCTACTTAATATGTCGGGTGAAATACCTGATGAAGTACTGAAACTGCTATTCAATCTAATATACTATTCTTTTCTGTGATTAGTCGAGATACGTCATTACAATATTTCAGACCGCTTCCAGAGCAAATATACCACTTGCATATTTTGTTCTAGGCTACCCCCCATTAAAGACATAAGTACAAAAGGAAACCCACCATTCGAAGATATTGAAATGAATTAACGAATTATTTTGATGCCAATATCCCATAATACAAAACGCAATTTTATGTCTTACTGTTTGAAAGAGAATTGTATCAATAATAACAGTATTATCTGTTAGAACGAATTGTGACAGTAAGCATTTAATTCAATTCACATATATTATAGTGTATCGTTTAAAAAACAAAATTTTAGTTGAAGTTGATTAATGGTAAACACATATTGAACAGATTTTAGGCATTATACCGATGAATACATTTCTATTAATTCCACTAATAAAGTCAGTTTGACTGAACACCCTAAGGTACATCGGTTCTATTCGCTATATATCACACAGTGAAGCGATCTTATAGCAAATATAAACTTATGAAAATTCCATATATTACTACGTTTAATAAAAAAGAGTGTATTCTAAAATGATGGCGTGAGTGACGAATTGTTACATTTGGGTTTGTGGTTCGAGTTCCAGTTTTTCGTTCATTCTTGAGTTTTTCTATTAATTTGTAGCATTTTCAATGACAATGAACATCATATTTGAAGAGCTGTACACCATCAGTCATGCGTGATCTAATTTGTTTATTTAGTAACAGTAAATTATCTGGTTTAAGATAAGTGTAGACAAAATATCAAGATGGATTTTTGGTATATCAAATCTTTAAACAAAATTGTCAACGTTTAATATGTTAACAACGGAGGCTATATATAATGAGAACAGTGCAAAATCAATACATTAACACTTGAATTCTGATATATCGGTCTTTTTTAAGTTTGATACATAAACAGTAATGCAAACGCATTTACGGTCCCAGAGTGACCGAGTGGTCTATAACGCTTGCCTTTACCGAGGTGTTCCATGTTTCGTCCTTCCAAAAGGTTATATTGGCTGTCATGTGTCATGCGCTGAAAACTAGTATTATATCCTGAACAATAAACGTATCTAAAGTGTAAGGATAGGCTTGGAAATTTCTATCTAACCATTATCAAATTTAGTTGCATATCTCATTAGCCTAAATTTAATAATGGAAGGTTTGAAAATATTTTTAGAAATTAACGAATCTACAAGTTTGTAATCTAAATTAATTCAAAGCAGAATATGACAAGTTGCTTGCACGATACAAATTTTCTGATCAAAAATATTGTTTGAAGTAATGAATTCAATTACAAAATAAATTCGATCATTCAACAATTACAAAATCAGTTCGATCATTCAACGATTACAAAATAAGTTCAACAATTACAAAATAAGTTCGATCATTCAACAATTGCAAAATAAGTTCGATCATTCAACAATTACAAAATAAGTTCGATCATTTAATGCACGCCATATTATATCACATAACGATACAAAATGATTATGTTGTTTGTTTGTTCCTAACTTATCTCTATATATTTACGCTGTATGCTAGGTTTTTGCAAAAATACCGACTCAGTTCTTTGCCAGAAAATTATATGAACTTGCTATTGCTGTATATACAATTTGTATGACGATGCAAACACTACTGAATACTAAAGCTCTAAGCAGTTTTATAAATGTTCCAGCCTATTATTGTCAACCTCAGTCACACGATCAAAGTTTTAAAACTCATTACATTGAAATAGAGTTAATGTATGCTGCAAAGCAAGCAAAAACTAATCTTCGACGTATATGTACGTACCTCCACAGACTTGGACTGTGGTGGTCTAATTTGGCATGTAGCAGATTCCCAACGATTCTCTTTGATATATTGCTAAACGTTTCATAGAAGAAAAAAAACTAGCATAGTTTCCCTCTTAAATCAACGAAACACTTAATGAATTATCATTTCTGCTGCAATTTTGATTGTATTATTTCATAGCAAAAATTGTCCATATATTTTGTATATATCCGCTGATTATATGATGGTCTGATGAACTGTTTCAGGCAGATGTGGAAGGAAATAATAATTACATAGATATATTAATTATCTAGTCAAGTAATTAGTTAATCAGCAAATTAATCAGAGTAGTGACAGGGAACTCAGTATCTTAATTCTCATAAACGCTCATGCTGTGCAATTTTTTGTGGTGATTTTTTTTTTCATAAAATATTAAAAGACATCAACTTGTTTCGCATAAAGAGATTATATCGACAACAATAGCTCATCAACTAAAAGGTTAGTTAATTCAAGGACGCATCTTCAATATGAAATTGTTTGCTTCATTTCTTCAAATCAATGTCAGGTAATGTAATTTAGCCGTGGGTTGTTGGAATGAAATGGATTTAAGGGCCATAATTGCAGAGCTATTTTCAATCATATAGCATCTTGCTAATTTAGGTATCTTTTCCCCTCAAGCACATTGGTATCATTAAATTTGCCATTTAAGTACAATGGTTAGGACAATGAAAGATAGAATATGATTTGGACTATGTCGTATAATACTCGCACTTGTTTTGTTTTACAAACCAATTTATAAGATTTATATCCATTTTCACAAGTTCGCCGTATCGGAAATATTACAAACTGAGTTGCTAAAATTTATAATTCATTAAATCATTTATTTACCCAGTTTGGTACTTTTAAATTGAAAATTAAGGTTACATTAAGAGAAGCATAAAAAGGTCTATTCGTTTTATTCAGTGGCACCAAAATCAATTATAGAACAGACGGGAAAGATAATGAAGACTCAAGATTGTGTTTTTTTCACAAACATTATTCTTACATTAGGTGCACAAATTAATAAAAAAACTAAAAATCATAAAATGGTTTTGACTGCACCAGATACACAAATAAAACACCTAATTACATATTTTGAAAGTCATTAACTTCAGTTTGCCTGGTCAGGCGTGCCTTTTTAAGAATTTGACATAGCACGTGACATTTGTATCAAAACAAGTTACAAGTTATACATTTTCCATGTATGCATTATTTCAATATCAAAGAAAAGGTAGAGTTTAACTTAAACTGTAACATTAAAAGGATATATATTTTTTTCATTCGTATCTTATCAATTACATCTTAATTTCAACTGCCACAAAAAGTTACAAATGTATCTAAATATATAAAATGGCATAGGTCGTTTATATCTAAGAAGATTTACAAACTAATTTAAACTGCAATAAAATGCAACATTGTTCCATTAAGAATATAACAGAAGTATAAAAGTGTCTGTAATTCAAAAAGAAAACAAACTCATGAATTCGTATTCGCAGCTGGTGTTAAGAATATTTAAATTGCATTATTTGTTAGTTCTGTGTTTCGTTTTATTTCATTATATACTGTGGTCATTCAAACATTGTATATAGTGGCTAACCTTGTCCAAAATGAGTGACAGTTTTTAAGAAACTTATTTCCTTGTCCTCAGGTGAGGACCATTTGCTTAGGCTTAGTCTCGGACCTCGTATTTGTTTTTAATAGACGACGTGACTTTAGAGTAACCAATCTTCGGAATTAAAAAATTATAAATAATTTGGACCAGACACTTTCCCATTTGCAGCAAACAAGAACTAAAATAGCTGTTACTTGAATACGAGGACTCCTATCCAGATGTTTCAACAAGAACAAATTTTTTTTACCATGACGTTGGAAATATAGAATTCACATCTGTAAATAACATGCGTACAGGATGAACCCTCTGAAACAGGAATGTTTGAAAAGACGAATTTAGTATTTGCCGGATAATCATTTCATAGAACTAAGTAAACGTGAATGGATTAACCATTTATACCCGTACCGAAACCAGAAAGTACTTTCAGCATGTCTACTGATTATTGATAGGGGATCAATGTGATTAGAAGAGGTTCATTTCCATTGCCGAGAATAGTTGGTTGCATTGACAAAATTGGAAATTCAAAATATGTCATCAAATTGGACCTTTGGAAAGAATTTAGACGAATTTCTATGAAAAAAGAGCAAAGGTTCGCTTTGCTCGTTTTAACGTTTAATGAACATGATCCAATCTGGTCTCGATAATTGCGATGCTTTGATCGATGATTTCGTCATCTACAGATTCTACAACGACACATGGAAACGTCATTTAGAAACAATTCGGAAATTCTTCGATGCAAATTTGGCAATTACTATATCCAAAAGTGCGTTTTGTCATTCTTGCGTTACATTTCTAGGACATAGCGTCGGACAAGGAAAAGTTAAACCTATATACGCTAAGGTTAAATTTGTCTCTGAACTCCATGTGCAGATCAGTAGAAAGCTCTTGATGATATTTTGGGGTACGGTTTGATAATATAAAAGATTTGGTTCCAATTGTTCCGTAAATGCTGAACCCCTGAGAAAATGTTGGTGAAAATGCCACGTTTCCTTGCGTCTGAACAATGTCAGGAGGCATTTAAAGATCACACTTGAGAGCGCACCAATTCTTTCACATTCCAATATCAATAATTTAAAATGTATGTTGATGCGTGTGATGTTGGGTTTGGTGTAGTATCGGTTCACGAACATTACAATGGTGGTGATATCCAGTGTGCAAATTTTGTAAGAAATTAAATAAGCACCAGAAAATTATTCCGTAATCGAGAATGAATGTTTGGATTTGATATTGGCATTGCAAATACTTCGACGTCTCTGTGTTTGAGCTCATTTTACGTTTATTTCTTTTTAGTGATCACAGCGTGCTTGCTTTAATTGGCAAGATGAAAAACAAAATTCAGAGATTATTAAGGTCGAAGTTTTACTGGTGCATTAATGCAATATTAACATCATCCGCGTGAAGGGGAAGGACGCTTTATAACAGATGCAATTTAAAGAGTATAGCAATGCTATATAGTTTCGTGTATTCTTTGTAGCATTCATAAGATTTCATCTTATGTAATTATTTTCACACGCATATTTGACTAATAGTAAAAAGAAGGCTTCATTTGATAAATCGTTCGTTTCCTTTATGAGAGGAAGTGTTATGTATATTTAATTTACTTTTGTGATGTTGTTTCATTAGATGCTGTGGGTAAAGAAACATTTTGTGTAGTGGTTGGCGTTGTAAAAAATCAGTTTTGGTAAACAACTTATATTTTCTTTTTCTCAGAGTGAGGTTCATTATTTAAACAAAGTAAAGATCATTATGTTCAGCTCAGTCTAGGGTATTATATTTTTGTAGCGAGGTTACATGTGATTTTTGGGGTAAGGACCTTCTAATTACAGCTACTATCTTACCAGAACAATGTGCACTTTTGACGCTTATCGGGGGTAACCTTTTACGTGTTAATGAAACTTAAAATTCTTGTTTATTTGAAAATAAGTTATTCGTGCGTTATGATCTAACAAAATCAATTTATATTATTGTTGTGTTCAGAAGTTTATTTTGAGTGGAACTTATGTCTTTAAATTATTCAATTCAACTCATTATTCTATAGAAATACAGAGTGCTCATAAAATCAATATTCTTGGACAAAGGCTTTCATGGGGATTTAAGTGATTTAAACCTGGAATTTTATTACTGTGTTTCAACGAAAGACTGTCGGTAAAAAACCTTAATAAGACATGATAGCACAGTCACCTCACAACTTTCAGTGTTGAATTTAAATTGGATTTGCAATACAGTGTATTCATAAATTGTATAGCTATGGCTTGTATATATAATTTTAGAACTATTTTAGGATTTAATGTGCAATACCGTAACTTTGTTTTTCATTTTCACTTTGTATTTTAGAGAAATAAGTATTTTGTTGAATTGTTTAAGGTTTGTTGTTTTTCATTTTTTTCTGTGACATATTGTAAGATAACAGACCTGTAACACTGGTAAGAAATGGACAAAGGATAAATGTCACACACCATTCCTGTTTTGGCACTTAATGATAAAAGGTTAGAAGAAATGGTGCTTTTTATATAGTCACACAATCAAACAATGATACATTTCAATGTACAAGATATGAGGATGGAGAAGCGAGTATACTTTTTTCTTATCAGGCTTATCAGGTATTTGGTTGTTGTCTGAGAAGTCTATTTCTAATGAGGGTGTTTTTATTCAGTAGAGTGGGATATTGTTAATGTTGCTTCTCCATTGTGTAAATTTGTCATCAGACGAAGTGTCAGGACACGTAACTATTTCAACAGTGTTGTCTTTATCCACCTATTTTATTCAATTATTACTAGACAATGACAGAGCTCGATAAAAAGGTTCTATTTAATTCACTTGTAACTGACCATCCTTGTTTGAATCATAAACTAAATTTAATTTGAAACGAAATCCCTGATTATAACCAGCTTACTTTCATTGGCAAGATGAAAAAGAAAATTCAGAGATTTTTAAGGTCAAGTTTGACCTTGCATGAGTACAGTATTGGTGACACTTGCGTGAAGGGAAAGGACAAGTTTATAACAGAAGCACTTTCACGTGTAGAATAATAGTCCAAGTAGTTTGAATGAAACTGAATTTCTACAATTTGATTAGATGTAAACCGTCACGTGATAATGATCTTGAATATTTTACACATGGATAAATTAAATCGACTACTTTTGCTTTGCATTAAAAATAAACACAGCAGTCACGTTATTGTGAGACGATTGTTTCATCTTTTAAAGTCATTAAATAAATATAGCTGATGCCCTTTTATACTTTTCCAATATTTGATTTATTGAAATGCATAAAATACTATACGATTTAGCGTTCATCTGCTACATTGTCGAAAAAAAACTGGCCGAGTACGGTGCGTTTGCACTGCAAGTCTCTGAGTAGTGTTTTGAATAATTAAATGACAAGGAGTGAAAAAAATAATAGCAGCGATTAAAGCAGATAGATATGGATTTAATAATATTGCAATGGATGTTGCAAGCGCTGGAAATGTAACAAACCATAGGATATCGATACATGCCCTCACAGTGCACCCATAACCTCCGTCACGATATCCATACTCAGCAACAGAAATTTAAGTGTGGGAACTGAGACAGTCAATGTTGATGCCGCTGAAGTATAAAAACCGAGATTCCAGAAATTATTTGAAAAAGACATAAAACATATTGAAATAAATCAATAGTCATAGGCTACTAAACGAAACACAAAATGGGACATTGGCTTTCTAAATGGTAAATTGATTAATTATTTTAAAACAGTTGTTTGCTTATTTGCAAACGATTGTGGGTGTTGATGGAATGGTGTGAACATGACCACTTACACACCCAAAAAATCCCAAATATTTATGAGACCATTTTCGAAAGATTTAATAAAGCTTTTATGTGGTAAAACTACATGAAGAGAATCAGATTATTGAAATGAAATATCTTTGGTGGATATATCTTGAACGTATATAATAACATAGTGCATACTTTATTGACATGACAAAGTTATTATATTGACATTATCAAAGACAACGAATTTAAAAATGCTAATTCAATGCTAATGCAAAACTGAAATTTAATTTAAAATCAGGCATGTCAGGGCCAACCCAGCACTACTACTTAATTTCACTAAAAGAATTAGGAAAAAGTAATGCGTATTTTCAAACATTTGGCCATGTTGCCCTTCGAGTAAACATATGGAATCTGCTGACTTTTCATTTCGTGATCAGAGGTATATATTTTCACCATCAACTGGCCTCAACGTTCTTAAGATTTGAAAATGAATAATCTGACACTGAATACATTACTCTAAATTACATCAGACAAAATAATGTACGCAACTGGCACAAACACGTGTCCAGTGAAATCTAGGAAAAGATTCTTTCACAAGTGCATCAAGACAGCAAAGGCTTTATTTGCGCAATGCATTAAGGAATCACATAGATCTCCTGAATTCGCGGACAAATGATATACTTGTTAACTGGTCAATCCAAAGCAATTCTTCTCATTCATGCCAAGAATGCGAGTTCAACGCTATACTTTTCACTCATTCCGTGCAACAGCAATTCAAGCTTTAAGTAATGCTGGGCATGCAACCAGGAATATTTTGTTTATAACAGACAACAAACGTGAGGAATCTCTAAAATCTTATAGTCGACGACATAGCACTAATGAAACAACTAACTGGTTCCACTTTGGAAAATCTGGCTATTGGTGATCAAGCTCTATCCGTATCAGACCCCAACACTCCTCCCCTTTCACTTCAGATCAAGGTAAACAAACATTGATAAACTCTCCAATCCGAGGTTCGGACATTCTAATCGATCCGTTCTTCCAGCACTCTAATACTTAACTATGCAACCAAACAAAACATATTCTCGGTTTTGCGAGCAACTCTACATTTTGCAACTGCACATTTCATTTCACATTAGAGAACGGAAATGTCTTGTTAAGTATTACCGCTGTTAAAAAGGATATAAACTGTTGTTCTTGTATATAATGTATTTAATTATTACCTTTTTTTTGGTAACATAACTTCATCTTTTCATATTTCCATGTTGTTCATTGATAAAATCCATAATGATTTAAATTTTCTTGGAAATTCCATTTAGCGGAGTTGTTTTATCCCGTTCATTTGTTAGTATGCAAGGTCATTGTCATCTGACGTAATATATATGAATGACTAGAATTAATCAATAATGTTGTTATTTTTATATAAAAAGAAATATGTTGTTGACACTCAGTGTATCCATTGCCTATGATATAAAGTATGACGTTTCTGAATAAACGTAACTGTGACAGTAGTCATATTTCTTTTCACATTAAATGACTGAACGGGTCTTGTTAAGTATGAACGCTGTTGAGAATGACATATACTGTTATTGCCGTATACAATTTATTTCATTATTATCTTTTTCTTAGTAAGAGATAGCATACTTTTGTTTATATGTCTGTGTTATTCATTCAAAAAACCCATATTGATTTAAGGTTTGCTCGGAAATCTTATCTAGCACACTTTTTCAATTCGTATCAGCTGTTATTGTGTAAGGTGATCGTCATCTGACGCAGCAGATGGGACTGACTAAAATTAAACAAGAATGTCCTTACTGAACTAATGTGTTGAAACAATCGGTAGCCATTTCCTAATATGTAAAGTATGAACTTTCGGAATAAACATGATTGTGGCAGTGGCAATATGTTCGTGTGATTCTGTGTGGGTTATATTTTATGGGGCGACCTAAAACGGCGAATGAAAGGAAAGTACACGCTTCTTAAATTTGAATGCAGTATTGATGGAATACATTGATTTGGCGCGATAGAATGGACCCAGTTGGAATTAAAGGGCTTACATGATCATAGTTGGGTATTTTTCGATGTGTAGGTTTTATCTAGTCACTCACAAAGTTAACATAAAGTTTTTCGGACTTTATTTACTTTGTGAGTGATTAGGTAAAATTTCCGCATCGATAAACAGCTAGCCATGATAGTTAATCTTATAATATGATATAGTTTCATGTATACTTTACGTCATTCATAAGATTTCATCTTATGTAATTTTTATCATATGCATTTGTTGACTAATTGTTAAAATAAGGCTTCACTGGATAAATCTTTTCTCTTTCTTTATGAGAGGACGCGTTATGGATATTTAATTTGCACTGTTTGTTAGGGTTTGTATTGCGTTTTGATTACCTTATATACTGTGGGTAATTAACAGAATCACACAATGACATTTCAATTTACAAGGCAAGGGGAGGGAGAAGCGGGTATATCTTTAACGTAAACACGCCCACACATTAACACATTAACCTTAGGGTAGGATGTAGAATTGGTTCGTATGAACACACATACAAACAGATTTGTAGCATAGTATTGTTTCTTAAAACCAATAAAAAATATTTCATACAAATAAACAAGTGTACATACAAGTGGTTTCGGGTTACCTCTTTTGTAAAGAAATATTTAACAACGCATAGCATGGGGTTTGGGTATGATATTTTGTGTCACAATATTGAAGATCCTGATGTGCCAATAGGGCCGAATGTTTTGATGTCACAACGATATAACCTATAACATGTTTTAACGAATTCACAATAATCTCTAAGTAGCGTTTTCGTCCAAAACGTCAATGAGGATTTTATAATTTCCAACGAATGATTTAAAAACAAAAATTAATGATTCCCATCAAATTATATCTGAACTAATACATCTGATCTACAATTTACAAATACTCATAAGAAACAAGAATGAATGATGTTTTATTTTACACCATATATACTCTGATTTGACATAAGCCAACGTCAGAGAAAACGTTCATTAGAAAAACCCCAGTTTTAAACTCAAAGTTTACTAAACATCGCAAACATTTTGATACATATCAAGAAGGCCCAAACTCTACCCTCACTCAATACCATAACTCATGCACACATTTTAAATAAAATATATACAGCATTTACCTCATAAAGAAACATAAAGCATTCATTTAAATATAAGTCAATAATACATATTGTACTATAATAATTAAAAGTAAGCATTATGGAATGCACGGTGACATAGGAAAGATACATATGAATGAAACAAAATACACACAAAATAAATAAAGTGCCTCTACATGGGTGAGAGTGCATCCATAATTGAGGTGTCTAATATGAATATGGTATTCATGTAACATTAACCTCAATCTTAAAAATGAATGAGTTTTCATGCCAGTTTTGCAAATGAAAGTAAGGGGGTTGAGATCACAAAACAATAATTTGATGAGGAGCTGAACTAATAATATACACATTCAATGCAACAAAGCCACTTAATCAAAGCCACCAAACATTCATTCTAGATTGTGAAATAGTTTCTCAAGTGCTTGAATGAATTTGTTTAGAAACATAACAAACTGGAAGATCCACACCATTTCTATCTTCTTGATTCAATACAATAATGTCCCCAACATAACTTGAATCAACATATTTATAATAATTTACTGAAATTTGAAATTAGGAGCTGAAATAAATTGTGGCCTCTTAAGTACGGCTTTTAATTAATCAAAAGCGCCATGTCAGTTGTCAGAGCAAAGCAGCTTAACATTTCGTATTCAACAAATTGGCCAGCGGATCAGCAATTATGGCATGATGAGAGCAAACGTTTTGTTAATATCCAGTCATATGAAAACTCGCATATGTTGCTCTGTATATATATGCATCAGGAATCCATTGATGGCCTTAACCGTGTCCTACAATAAGGTCCTAAATGTGTCACATGAACACGGTAAAGCTCTTTTACCTGAACTAATTGTCATATTTGCATCACTGAATGGATCAAAGAGTTTCCGAATGGTTTCAAAGTCACCTTTACAGATGTTGGTGTGTATTATAATGTCATTTATGAACACTTCAGAATTAACAAGTCCAGATGTTATCATTAAACGCTGCAATGTTGAAAGTAAAACATTTGTATCAAACGGCATCATTTTATATTAATAAAGTCCATCTCGAATTGCAAAATGCAGAAATTTAGTTTGCTCTTTCATGTGTCGAGTTAGTCTGAATCATTTTAAAAAGCCAAATTCGGTATCATACTTTGCATCGTCAATATTGGAAATGCAGGCATCAGTTCTTGGCAATGGAAATTAATCTTTTTTGTTGACTTGCATATAGTCAGTATCTGGAATTCAAGGTGAAATCCAGTTACGTTTACTTTGTTTTATGAATTAATTCTTGGGCAAATATGGAAGCTTATTCAGATATTCCTGCTTGATGATGACCCATCCGGTTTAGATGTTGTTTCATCTACAACATCATGTTATATGTTATTTTGTCGTATTCGATGATAGCGAAAAGGAATAGCTCATATTAGCTTAGTATATGTTTTAGTTCGCTCTTGTACTTGTAGGTGTGTATGTTTCTGGTACAGATTGTTCAGTATTATCGAATACTGAGGACTGGTTAAACCAAAATAACCACATTCCTTTACTTTGTTCTTGTGTGTGAACAGATACGGCTAAATTAACTGAATGAGGGACAGGGCTATATGTACTATGATACCGACATTTCTGTTTCCGCCTCCAAGGAGCGTTAATGATATACTTAAGTCATTTCATTTATTTTCAATAGTATAATGATCATAACATTTAGGCTGACGATGATGTTGATGTCTGGGCACGAAGGATATAACTCTTTAACAGGCTGAAAACTCCATTTATTTGTATTTTAATTATTGCGTAATTTCAGTTTGCACTGAGTAGAGTGAAAACTAGATATTACTACTGTCAAAGCCGTTGACAACTGTTATTTGAGATCAGAGACATAGTCAAGAAGATTTGTGTTGGAATCCTCATTTAAAAGAAGATTCTCTTTAAATAACTTGAATGGTCATATATCAGAATATCCAAACATCCGTTTAGTTCGTAATAATTATTTAGCTGATTCCATAAGAGCAAACAACACCATATGAATACCTCATAGCAAGAAGAGTTAAATGTTGGATACCTAATTCACGCGCAACGTGTTGGAAAAATCCAGACATAAAATTTGACCCTTTGGTCAAACCGTCATTAAAACTTCTTTTATGTTTTTAGTTTAATATATCTCAAAGGAATTTCATCCGGAAATCTTTTGAATGCACCCATTATTACCTACATGTATTGATTGTCTGACTTGGTTGTTGGTGAGGAACCAGCACAGTTTACCAATTTAAGATGCAGGATTAGGGTGAAGATGAACCTTTGATATCATCTGGTTGGAGCTTTCATCTATTTAACAAGTGTGACAAGATCTACACCGTTTAGAAACATCACGTTTAAGTTTCGGCCATTAAAAATGATTACAGATCTTATGATAAATCCTGCTGATTCTTAATCAACTAGCCAAAGAAGTTTCATGTACCAAATGAATTCCTGTCGATATGATCTCGGAACGACAATTTAATAATAGCTTTATGATCATTCGTCACCAGCGGGTACATGATGTAGTCTAGATATTCTCATTAAGACCCGCTTGCATCAAAATAACAGACTGGTACTTGCATGGCTTTAAGTTTCTCTGAAACAAACACGAAAATTCATGATGTTATTCCTCTCCGAGAACATTCGATTGTCCTTTGTCACTCTTGGGGGATTAGAGAGAATGGGTAGCAAAAAGAAGAGCGATGTGATCAATATCTATTTTCTGATCAATACCAAGATAAAAATTGACTAGAAAAAGACTAAAGGTCACACACAATTCCTGTTGTGGCTCATTTTCAAGAGCTCGTTTTGCCATTTCTCTGATAAATGCACAAGCCGGATATACACCAGAGCTTATTCAGTCTCAATTGGATAATCTTTCTGATCGTAACTGGGTTTGTCATTTCCAAGTGTATTACCCATTACGTTATCTCCAAGTAAATCACTGCCTAGTATTAAATGAACATCTTCGATTAGGAAAAAACACTATACCAATAGTCACGGTTCCTGATAATAAACCTTACGTCTAATTAACACAATGGAGAGGGAAATTAACAAAGCAGCATTCTGAACACTTTCAATAGAAGTAGACTTCTCAGACCGAAGATTTGTACTTTATTACCAAATATTGAGAAACTCTGCTGTCTTATATTATTTTATTAGAGATATGCTTGAAAACAAGTGATACAAAATTAGCATGAATGGTTCACAATTCAACGATATAGAATGAAACTGGTCTGTGTTTGATCTAACAATTTCATTGATTTCAATTAAAGACAGCGACCTTGACCTCTTTAAAATAAAAGTATTTGTAACAGCTCCGTCCTAATTCTGTTCTTTATTTCTGCGTACATTAACTATTATATCGCATGTCCAAAGGTACAGAAGTATCCGATTGAATCCAATGATCTTGAATGTGGTGATGTACAATGTAGTAATTACTATGTTGATGTGTTGATGTTCCAATAGTCTTGATGTATCACAATGATATTAGAAAGACTTGTTTAAATGAATTCACAATAGTTTGTACTAGTGTTTTAGGCGAAACCAATCAATGAGCACTTTACAAATCCAATGCATAATTTAAATAAATGATTCCTCTGAAGTTATATTTTAAAAACCTTGATCACAGATTCCCAAACACTATGAAATAGAAATGGATATTAGTTTACAACATCCTTTATATATATATATATATATATATATATATATATATATATATATATATATATATATATATATATATATATATATATATATATATATATATATATATATATATATATATATATACTACTTTGATCAAAATAATGAATTCCCTAGGGAACCACCCAGGCTTTGAACTCAAACTTTAGCAAACATCAGAAAAACATCACAAAAATCATGTTGATCTAAGATCTATTCTCAATCTCAGACAAAGGTCAGGCACACAATACAAATTTTTATATACATAACATTCCAATCATTCTATAATACAGACATCCAATTGCACATTCAATACGGGGTAGGACCTAATGTATGTCTCAAACAAAACATAATTACAGATACAAATTTGGATTGTGTTTTTTATATTTTTTTCGCACAAAATCACGCAATGAAAAGTGGTAGGGTATCTAATCTTTACACACAAATATACAATCAGTACAAATGGGCGTGTAGGATGTATTTATCTCACACACATTTGCACATAAATATGTGATTAAGAATATACAGGGAGTTGGTTTTGGTATTATATGTTCATATGAAGACAACCACACGTTCATAAGAGTGTGTAAAACAATATTGTTTTCATCACAATCATTTTTCTCATTAAAACATGCAATTATACCTACGAAAGAGGTAAGGTATGATAATTTTACCTATAAATACTAGATCATACATGCAATAAAAATATAGGCAGTCCATTGTTTGAATACAAACACGAATGCATTTAGGAAAAAGAACTCTAATATACTTTCATAGCAAGAAAAATATTACCTTTAAATAATTACACCATAATTTGCCAGGAACGAAATCCTAATTACATGAAAAGCAAAAAAGCCACCGTCAAAGAAGAGACAACATATAACTTATGAGACAAAGTGTAATATGAAAGCATGCACATGACACCCATCCTCCGTTTAAAAAGTGTTTCCCCCAATGGTTACAAAGACAATTAGAAATTCGGCTTTTAAAGATCGTTTATCAAGGCTTAATATTGACCTGTGTAATCATGTTTTGTCTTCATTGTACAGAGAAGAAGTATTATTATAGGGCTTATGGATTTTAGGTAGGCTAAATCGTTCGATACCACAGGAATATAGCCTTATGATACCCCATACCCCATGAATTTAGAATTATGTCACACGTGTAAAGTGCACCCATAAACCCGGGCAACACTCCCACTTTAGCGAATCTCAAGCGATGTTACTATCAGAGTTCTATGCACTAGAGAATCGTGTTGGCAGACAGAACACTATACAATGGCAAACATACAAACAAGTTACTTGCTTTTCACTGTCTGCACATAAATTACCTTTTTTGTGCAAGAAGTCATTGGTAGTTTTATATTTCAACCTTTAGCATTGTGATCTCATCATAATAATTGTTTCGTCCTCAATAACTATTTATTAGAGTTTATCAATAGTACTGAAACTTTTTATGTAATGCCGCTATTTATCTATCTATCTATCTACCTATCTACCTACCTACCTACCTACCTATCTATCTATCTATCTATCTATCTATCTATCTATCTATCTATCTATCTATCTATCTATCTATCTATCTATCTATATATCTATCTATCTATCTACCTACCTATATCTATCTATCTATCTATCTATCTATCTATCTATCTATCTATCTATCTATCTATCCATCCATCCATCCATCCATCCATCCATCCATCCATCCATCCATCCATCCATCCATCCATCCATCTATCTATCTATCTATCTATCTATCTATCTATCTATCTATCTATCTATCTATCTATCTATCTATCTATCTTACAAGACAGTTGTTCCTAAATATATGTACCATTTGTTTGTAAAGTTTTGATTCCACTGACATGGAATGGAAGTACGAGAAACTTTGCTGAACTCCAATCTGGTGCAGTCTTTCACTTTAAACCGCAGGGCCGCAATATGTGGACATACCTCTCCTAAACTGAAGAAAGGAAGAGAAAGACTAAACTGTTTTTAATAATTTTTTTTTATCAAGTTCTGTTTTTTTAACAACAAATGTTTATATGTCTTTATGCGTTTCTGCATGGACGATTCAATGACTTCATATAGTGATTACTCTCTCTCTCTCTCTCTCTCTCTCTCTCTCTCTCTCTCTCTCTCTCTCTCTCTCTCTCTCTCTCTCTCTCTCTATATATATATATATATATATATATATATATATATTGGCTGCATCGTAATCAATAATCCGATAATGTACATAACACCACACGGCAAACAATCACATTTCTCAAAGTCTTGACTTTGATCTGAACAAATTAAATAGGAATAAAAGTGAATCACAAAAACTGCATATAATACCCTGGGTCGATGGTAAGCAATCTCTGTCTGTCTGTCTCTGTCTCTCTGTCTGTCTCTCTGTCTCTCGCTCTGTCTCACTCTCTCGCGCACATACACACACACACACACACACACACACACAAGCTGGTTGTATTGTGCTAACTGCTTAATTAAACATGGAGTATAGGGGTGATCTAACTTACCCTGCAACTGTACCATTAGCTCTTAGTAAAGCGACCCAGACCTCGTAGGTCTTCTGGGAGAGGACGTGCGATCTGTTTACATTGGCCTTGATGATGCTGTATTCACCTGTCTTTCTACGTAGCAGGTATGCACCCATTCACTGTAAAACTGATTATATGCTTCTAGAGATTTATAAGCCTTCAAGATTTCACAAGTATATAGTCCAGGAGAGTCAATTAAATACACGTTGATTTGTCCAAATTGTATTTCTGGCCACCCGGTAACATCATCCACCCACCCCGCTCCATTCAGCAATGGATCGTCCAACTTTGCAAGTCATGTATGATGCAGTTTGTGCTCTTGTCTACTTTTCTCTGTATTAGGAAGGTTACTGAAATATTCACTCATGATTTGCTAGCAAAACAATTTCTGTAAATGGTGTACAGATATCAAACCTTTAGGTCTTTGTCAGAAACTTCCTACACGAACATAGACACTGTTTATGACGACTGCATAAACGTTGCCCTACGTTGATTGCACATACGTTAAATATTGGAGTGGAAAACCCAAGATTAGACTTCCGGAAAAAGGTCTAATGCACAGAACAATATTTCATAGTCTGGTTTCCATCTTCGTATGCTCCCTGCCTTGCATAACGCTATTCGTATAGTGCAAGTTTGGGATCATACGACGCAGGGAACAAGACTATATTTCACCTTCAGTAAAATGCCTACCAAGCCTTATCTGCACTGACACTGGATTTTAATCGAACGAGGAATTGACAATATATCCCTTTTTTTTCATTTTTGTAGTACTAACTCAATTCATGTTGTTTGTTGCTGTTTATGGGTTTAACACCATTTTTCAAAAAAAAAGAGATAGGCTGTACAAACAAGAGAGGCTGTGCATGGCGGCCACTATAACTTGTAAGAACCACCGGCTTTCGGGAAATTACTGGCACGCTTTCTTACAGACCCATAAGTATTTAACCTAGACTCGAAACCCACGTGAACAGATGTAAGATGGTAGTGATTGGTAAAAGGGAACACTTTAGACCACTCCGCCAGCCGGAGCCCGGCGGCCCAATTTAAATGTGTAATAAGTCATAGCAACATTTTGAGAACAATGTTAAATTTGCAAGCATTTTATTTATAAATGAAAGTTTTGTACTGGAAACCAGAGCATAAAAAAAATGTTAGCATTTTGAAATCAATGTAAACTTTTCAAGCATATTGTGCTAGAAACTAGTGAGAACAATTTTTTAAAGGAGAAAATTGTCTCGAACTTACCAGCTTTCCATCTTGATGCCACTCTCTCTCTCTCTCTCTCTCTCTCTCTCTCTCTCTCTCTCTCTCTCTCTCTCTCTCTCTCTTTCTCTCTCTCTCTCTCTCTCTCTCTCTCTCTCTCTCTCAAACACAGAAACACACATTGGATTATTAGCTTTATTAGCTACTATTCATTCATTACTAATTAACTAAGTTACTAATGTACTAATTACTCATGTCTGCTGACAGTTTGTCCAGTTAACTATTATTTGTAATGATGAGAGAACCCAAATTCGAAAGAATGGACTTTGTAAATCCAAAATAGACAGTTTGACGTCTTTCTTTTTCTCTTTCAAATTCTGTTATTAGCTACATTAAAATTGTGCATTTATTATAATTGATCCCTCATGACGGTCAGGTCATCTTAGTACTGAGTATCTAAGTACTGAATATTTTTAATCAGGACATAGCCCGAAATAAATTCTCAGTATCTAGTTATGATAGTTTATGTCCTTTTGAAGACGAAGTAAATACTCTCTAAACCAAACGGTTTCAAATATATAATGATTGAATTCTTTCGTGAGCTTTCAGTACTGTGTTGTTAATCGAGATACTGATGATTGACATCAATTTATTTTCGCCTGAAAGGATACTCAGCAGATGGTTTTAAAGAGCGGCTGTAAATGTTATTTCGGCAGATTCAGTACGTTTTGGTGCATTATTGACAACACGTATGCTATTATCGTGGGAAGCAATTCTAAAGTCGTCACAGTTTCTGGAAGTTTTAAAGTAAAAGCTGTTTCTAGTTTTCATCCTAATTGACATAAAATTCGAAGAAGATGTTGTTTTTTTTGTGCATACTTCCATTTCAACAATACATAATGGAATAGGTCCAAGACGAATCGATGTAAAATAACCAATAAGCCCACTTGTTTCTTTTTGTATCTAGCTAAAGTACACTTATGGATTTATCAATTTGTTCACAGTGTAGAAGCTGATGCTCATTACAAAATGTTCTCAAAAGAAAAAAACTGTATGCCCGTTGTATAAAAACGCCATCTGCAGATTAATGTAAGGATTGGTTCCTTCATTGTTTTATATTATTATTGTATTTGATACAAGTAATATTAATATACGTGGTCTACAATTTACCCAATTCAGAATACATTAACTAAAATGGATCTTAAGATTTTTATAATGTTATAATATACCACTTTTATTTTACACCGCCGTTGTTTAATGACCGGTTGATTATCTTTAAATGGAAACGAATGGAGGCCAATTAGCAGAGTGTCAATCAATTAAGGAAATTTAAGTCTTCTGTCTCCCAAAGTGTTTAATCTTTCTGAAACTGTACTCTATGAGGGATCCTAATGCTTTAAAAGCTTACATTCATCAGGGAATTAAATGCGTTGAAAGCCGTAATAGAGGAACGAATTTAATGCTTTTAAAGTTGGCAGGCAGAACCATCACTTAACTAAAATCTCAGAACCAAAATCTCAGTCTCCTGTTGTGCTTTGAAAAGGCTACAAACTTTATGGAATAGGCAAAAAGTGAATTTGAATTTGAATTCAATATCAATCGCCAGCATTACAAACTTCTTGTTTCTTACGTGAGTGCTTGTAAAATATGTAAAAGTATTGCAAACTGTCGAGCAAAAGACATACATACATACATACATACATACATACATACATACATACATACATACATACATACATACATACATACATACATACATACATACATACGTACGTACGTATAGATATTTGACTCTTTATCTATATTAGTGTGTGTGCGTGTGTAATGATGACCCTGCAAAATATTGTACTGTACCAGTGAGAGATCAAACTAATTTTCATATTTGTTAGCTGGCCTTTAGGTGCATCGACCAGCACGTACATTGCAGTCCGTAATTTAAGTTTCCTTAACATGTTGACAATGTAATTCGATCTGTGTTGCCAGATCATCTCTGGTTCTTAGGATGAGAAAATCGTGTATTGTCACGATCCAAATTTTCTGTTGCTGACAAGACATGATTTAGAATCTGAACATTTTAGATCTTTATAACACGAATGTCATCACAAATCAACAACCCAATTGCATTATGATATGCGAATGAAAATCATGAAGCGTGTAATGCAACAGTAACTCATATTGAAATATGTCGCTTATCATTAACACGAATTGTTCGACGCATGGGGGCAAAAGACCCATTTATGTGATATAAATTTTTTGTGCAGTTCTCAAATTTTCATATATTTGTTTGCTTAAAGGTACTTAAACATACGACGATGTCGAGACCCTTCGGATGGTGCCAGTTGAGTCCATTTAAAGACGTGTCTAAACAGTGCGGCCTACAATTTGGAGTGCTCTCTGAGTAGGTTTCTCTTGAAATGGACTCGACTGGCACCATCTGGAGGGATTTGACATAATATATGTTTGCTTAGCGGCACCCCAAATCCTGCCGAGTATTTGATCTTAAAGGAAAAAAAATATAGCCTGTTTGTTGCAATCATATTCTTTTCACAGCGATACACAATATATGAATCTTTAATAGCGTGATATCTAATCTTACCTAAGAATATTTTGTGACATTATTCAACCATGTTATAATAATAATAATAATAATAATAATAATAATAATAATAATAATAATAATAATAATTATTATTATTATTATTATTATTATTATTATTATTATTATTATTATTTGTAATGGTGCAACATTTTGTACATAATTTTACATTACTATCTGTAGGGGTCAGTGTGACTCGTAACCATTACTATTGGAATTGTTAACCTCGCTTGTTCAGAGGCATACGTGAATTTTAACGGTCATATGGAAGTGGTCGATGTTAACATAAGGTCAAATAGCGGAAAATGACTTAGTTGAAGCAAGCTAGAGCCACAAGTTTGGGAAATCTTTGCAATTTGATACAGGTGTCAGAAGTATGACATTTTCCAGAATAGTTATTAATAAAGGTGGGCTAGAGAGAATTATTCTGACTTGATTATTTACATTTTGGCGTTAAAGAACGTTAATCATCTGAGCTATGCTAAAAGAGGTGGTGTGTTCCCCAGAGCACATTGTCATAATTTATTCATCTCTAATGTTTTTGGAATCAAATAGCCCCCAAAATTAACTCATTTGTTTCTAATACGTCTTGTGAGACTTCATTTTTCTATCTTAAATTATTTGTAACAGGTATGCCGAGAGCTGATATTTTATGTCTTAAAATATATGTGAATTAATTGCTAATTAGCTGTAAAACGTAGTTCGGACAAGAAGTGAAGTCGATTAATTTGTTTGTGTAATTGAGTGGTGAATTCTTTTCAACCAAGAATAGATGATTTTCGCATTAGGAATGTGTGTTGACTGACATAGTTCAGTAATTTACAGCCAACAGCAGGATGTGATGGCTTATCTAAGAGGTCTAGATATGCCGTAGTTGTCAGTCGGGAATGTGAGTAGTCTCTAGAAAGACATAAATTCACTTTAATATGATTGTGTATCAGTATTAGGTTGTGAATTGACTATAGTTTAGTTTTGGTGAATTACGATGGACGATATCTGACATAAATAGAGTATGAATATTATTTCATTGTAGGGTAAGAAATGAGATGGACAGTAAAGAGGGATACAAATGAAAAATTCTACAACATGTAAGCAAATATATATAACCGATACTGGATGATTTCAATGACTTCATATCGTGATTACTGTCAGTCTGTCTTGTCTGTCTCTCTGTATATATATATATATATATATATATATATATATATATATATATATATATATATATATATATATATATATATATATATATATATATATATATATATATATTGAGAGAGAGAGAGAGAGAGAGAGAGAGAGAGAGAGAGAGAGAGAGAGAGAGAGAGAGAGAGAGAGAGAGAGAGTACAACATCGACCTATCACAAACGGTGATTGAAAAAGATCAGAAGCAACTGTGTTATGCTGAAATGCCGGCAATTCCGTTCGATGATTCTTTCGATTATATGATGATAATTGTTTTATCGGTTTAACAGAAGGGCGAATTGAATTTTGAATTATTTTTATTACTCTGTTTCCAAGAGAAAGGGAATACTTTAATTACGATGTTCAATTGCATTTTGCTTATGGAACTGATTAAATTGTCGTATTTCACATAGTCATGTTCTGTTATATATCCCTGCTTAGATCTGTTATTATATCCAATACGTTTCATAATTCTTTTATTGTGTAACCGGAAAAATAAAACCGTGGTCGAGAATCTACTAGATAACGATAAGCAAAGCACCATAAGTGGGGATAACACATCATCCCACCTCTTTGACACATTTATTATTATTATTATTATTATTATTATTATTATTATTATTATTATTATTATTATTATTATTATTAAAACTATGTGAACATTGCACAGATCACTACACGTAACACATAGGTATTCATTATTGAGATTCCAGCTCAGACTGAGTTATTGCATTTGGTTTTGGAGCTGGAGCTACCCTTTCAGTGGGGTTACAATTTTTTTTATATTTCTCCTATTCATTTGAAGAACGTCCTAATGCGACCCCCATTTTTAAATCTCTCGCTCCATCTGACATGGATACTCACTAATTATTTCGTTAAAGATAATGTTTAAGGAATGTGCAAGATGGTTCGTGGAATGTGCAAGATGGATCAATTGTCATGGCCGTACGTTATATAATATCTGCGTTTGAGTAATGTCATAATTTAGAATACGAATAGATTTATTGAGCATTACATATATATTCAAAGGGTATTCAACTTCTTTCTTACGTCGCTGTAATTCTTTTTTTTTCGAAGTCTACAGCAGTTTCTATTTCACTTGCTATCTGGTTCTGATAAAGGTCTACACAATCCTAAAAAAAAATATTATAGTAATATTTCTGCAACTACTGTACGTGTATTGTTTTATATATCAATTGATTATTGGGTTGACAGATCAAATGCTTTGGGTAGGTGAAGAAGGAAATAACAATTATATGTTTGTGTTCATTTTGTATTCCTTAATCAGTGTTCAAATTGTGATTCATCATTGCTGCTCCTAGTTAGTTTGTACTAGGTAACATGTTTACATTTGTTACATATCATGACTTGTGTGTGTGTGTGTGTGTAAGTGTGTGTGTGTGTGTGTGTGTGTGTGTGTGTGTGATTTTTAACTTAGCTTTAACAATTTGCAAGTCATATGCTACGATCCTTGCATTGTGAGATTACGACTCACGGTACTAATAAAGTTCCTTTTAATGGCGAGCGCCATTAGTTCCGTTTTAATAAGTCTTTGGTCTGACTTTGCCGGGTATAGAACCCGCGACCTCCCGCATCCGAGGAAGACACTCTAGCTACTTAGGCCACCGTAGGTCTCTAAAAACACCTTGATAAGTAATGATTAATTACAGTCACAACCTTGTTTAATGCAGAGTATAAAATAACGACAACAATGATAGTAGAAAACGGACTGAGCTGATGAAAAAAATTAATCTCGATGCCGTATGCAACTGTTAGATATTTCACTTAGAGACGAGTGATACAAAATGAAAAATTCTACAACATGTAAGCAAAAATATAACCGATACCGGACGATTTCAATGACTTCATATCGTGATTACTGTCATTCTCTCTCTCTCTCTCTCTCTCTCTCTCTCTCTCTCTCTCTCTCTCTCTCTCTCTCTCTCTCTCTCTCTCTCTCTCTCTCATATTTCAGTATTAGGCACGGTTGTCATGCTTAATATGTTATAATACTTGTATTATGTGAGAGGGTTAATTAATGTTGTTATGATTTGTGTCCAGTCCCATCGTATTATATTGCGACAATAACAATGTTTAAACAAATTTTTCTTTTGATGAAACGAATAGGTTCCATCTAAACTCTAAGGTTCTTTCCGATTTTCAGATCAATTTCATAATTAACTCTTGGAACTATGGATAAACACCTTAATTAGGGCACAAAAGAACAAAAATAACGAAGCGTCGCCTCTTCTTCGTAGTTTCATTTTGAAAATGGAATTAAGCCGTAAGCTATCGGAATGAAATGAAAGTATTTTTTAGATATTTTCCGAAGTTTCAATGCAATTGGATTAGAAGCGATGTAGATAATTTTAAATCTCTGGATGTGACAACCTTGATGGCGTTTAAAGATATGCAAAACGAACGCTTTTAGTGAATCCGTGGTGTTTTGCAGTATGTTTCATCGCCTGGAGCATCGTCAGAATAAGAAAATGCATAAAGCTTTAGATGTACCACCTTATATAAATAAACACGATCAAACAGAATATATCTGTAAATACATTCCAGAACATCGGAGGATCATCTTTGGATTAAAAGGCAAAGACTGGTGCCGAGTTTGTTTCCAATCATCATTTACTGATGGCCAGTGTCATATTTGAACTTAAAAGTAACAAGACATTTTCATTGGGGGCAAGCAAAGGATTCAGCTTTTATTGACTTCTTGATAAGAATAAAAACAGTAGCTCCCGTGAAACCTTTCTAACGAAAACATGACATATAACACATTTTGCAAGATATACAAAAATAAGTGCTCAAACGTGTGGGGAAGACTCGGACGATTGTAGAAGATAACAACAAAAGGTTAACTACATGCGAATTAATATTTAAAAAAATAGTCAATAGAAAGGGAAGAATCCTTCTCTGAACAGCAGCTGGAGGAAAACTTTCCCCACCCTCCCAGTATAAATGGAACGTTTCGTGTAGTAAATGTTTTGAAAGGATATATTGCTAAAAATAGGCCTTAGAAACGTTTCAGATGTTGAAGTGTTCGGGGCCTCCCTCCCCCGGTCCCCACAAGGCGTTCCATCTCATACCCGTTGCCTGCATATTTAGCCTAACCCGACACCCTCAACAGTCTCAAATGTTCTGCCATGGTTAAACTGAAATGTATACATAGAGTTAAAATAAATTCAATATTTTGATTGACAAGGCTTGAACAAATTGAAATGATTCAGTTTGTTGTATCAATTTCATTTGAAATATGCTTTATTTCTGTGATTCTCTACCTTGCAGAAACGTTTGTAATGCGATGAGACAAATTGTCCATAACGAAGAAAATAAAACCCTGCATCACTAGTTACATTTATAAAATTTTACTTATTTAAATTATTACCATGAAAAATTTTAAATTTCTGTTTTTAAGAGTTATATTAGTATACTTTTACCTTCTACATTATAGCTGTATTTGTCGTACACTCATTTTTTGAACGTGTCAGCAAGTTTAGACTATCTTAAACAGGTATAATTTTAAATCAAAGCACGATGAAAGTTCTCATATAGCATTCCTTTCACATATTTTATTCATTATGATTGCATCAGAGTAAATATTTCCAATACGAAACTTGTTAACTTTTTTGTTTTTATCGTTTTATAGCCGTATGCACATAATACTGCAGTATGTATAGTCTTAAAAACTGTATAATACGGTAATCTAGTCTAGCTTTGCTACTTTATTCTCACAAATTATTATTTTTACTGCAAGCAAAACCACTCACTGTCGCAGATTCTCTGTCTAACAACAGATCATTCTCGAAGACGAAATCGAATTACAGAGAAACGAATGTCAGTAAGCGGGTCTTTGATCGGTGATTGTAAGAACGCCCGATATTGAAATTAAAATGCCTAGAAATATGTGAATGTTTCATTGTCACGAATTCTACACTTTCTGTCCTAATGTTTGTTCACAACTTTGCACTGCATTCCTTTGAAAGACTACGATGATGCAATTTCCCCTTCTTTCATTCATATATGAACTAGTATAATGCAATTAATGAGCACACTGAAGAAAGTATAAACCGCTAGAGGATTGGCAATCCGTACTCTTCAGTAACATCAATACAATTTATATGCAAATAGCCCCTTTCCCACTTTTCCTGTGGGAACATGAGCATAAATTCTCAAGATGACCTTAAGGCGGAAATTAAGTTCCACAGGTAATCGATCATTGGGCACTCTGATTTTCAATTTTATATCACAATAATTTCAGTATTTACCTGTTAAAAGTCGACTGACATTACACCCTGTAAAAGGTGCACGTAAATACATTGAACTATAATTAATTTCTGTAGATATTAGACCCGAATCACTTCACTCATTTGTTTCGCTCACTACTCTTCATTGAAGTTACTGTTCCCATTGGCGTTTCGTTGCCTAAGTAGTTGGAGTGTCCGTTTCAGATGAATAGGTCATGGGTTTGAATCGTTGCCGAATGAGACCAAGGACTAATAAAAATGGTACAAGCAATTCCCTTGCTAGGTGATCAGCATTAGTGTTAGGAATAGTCGGTTTGGTGTCCAAATCGAACACATACAACGGTTTATTTAAAATGAACATTATCCTCGTGATAATGTAACATTAACTCATTCCTTTGTGTTGGCTACTGCAGACTTATCACCCAATAATCTCTCTCTCTCTCTCTCTCTCTCTCTCTCTCTCTCTCTCTCTCTCTCTCTCTCTCTGTCTGTCTCTCTCTCTCTCTCTCTCTCTCTCTCTCTCTCTCTCTCTCTCTCTCTCTCTCTCTCACACACACACACACACACAATGGCACGACCATCAACGGCTTCGAGAGTATTTAGAATATTGAGATCTCAATTGTATTTGTCTAACTTCACGAAATCCTTTTCATTGTAACCGGAACCGGAAATGATTCAAGCTGTTGCTTTAGCGAAAGACAATTCTAATGGGGGAGTACTCGGATTTGCAGAGAATGTTAGCTCACATTCAGTGAAATGTGTACCAAAATGTACCTGCATGATCACTATCAAACCTGACATGATGCAAGTTTGTGTATAATGATTACAGAACCAGTTATATAATCTTTCAGGAAAATATGACAAACATGAAGTATGCAGACTTCGGACCATGGTTTAATAGACTTTTAAATTCTGAATACATATGCCTAAAATACGTTGATAACTTGACATGTTTGAAATACGATAAATACAAATTTAGATATTCAGATGTTTTAGATACTCGGAGAATTAAAACCTCAAAATAATACAGAAAATCGTTTAAAGATACAGCTGCCATCCAATCGTTCGGGATGAACTGCATAATCAAAATAAAAAACACAATGTTTAATTCAAGGAGAAAACTAATTTTATCTTGGAATGATAAAGACTGTAATGTAATATAAAATTAAAAAAAAAACAAACAACAATATACCCCTCATCCATCCACTCTCCTGCCAAGATGACTATAGCTAATATTTGTGTTACCAATTTATTTTATCTGTCCTTGTTTATCAGGTGCTCTTTATTGTTAACTTCTTTCTTTTTAAGCAAGACATAATCTGCCTCTCAGCTTGCTTTTATTCCTAATTTGGTGCTTTGAATTAATTTTTTGTTTTATTTGTATCTAGAAATTTGAATAACATTGCATTTTTTCATTCTTCAGATTATCTTTGCCTGTGGTTTTTAATTTGCACTTTTAATTACTGTCATTTACAATGCTTTTTATGTTGAATTATGCTCTTTGTGTTTGTGGAATTGTGCATCTGCATTATGTTGTCTTGTTTCAGTCAATGACTGCTGTTGTTTTTTTTGTGTTGCTTTTTTGTTTTTTCTGGGTTTAGTTTTCACCAGATAAACGCGCCGCAAATATTTAGCCTATTTGGTGCTGAAAAATGGCAATAAATCAACACAACCGAAATAATATGCATCACATATAATTCACAATATTGAGAATACAAAAGAAACGTTCCTAAGTGCACTTCACAATTTCAGACGCCGTTCATATCAATGATTGATTATTTTTAAAATTATGATGAATGAGGACAGTTTAATATGGCATCAATCAATTAAACAAATTTTCAACCTTGCTGTTGTTGTAAATGATGATTAAGTTGAAAAACATTTTCATTGATGGATGTGAGAACAATATTTTGTCTGACTTTCCTATAAAGTATTCCACGAAGAAGGACACGCACATTGCGAAAGGTTTCCGTTGTTTCTTTCCGATTAAATAAATAGTTATTACTAAAAGTATCATACACAAGATCGTACGCCCCTGATGAAGCACTGACTACTAAATGTTTGTAGAAAATTATGATTTGTTTTTCTCTACTGAATACAAATCTGATGATGATGACCTTCCAACTTCCTTTTCTTGTAAACTACATTTGTATCTTTCTCACAGCAGTTCCATGGCAAAATATGTCTAGATTAATATGTAATGACAATATTTCATGGAAAGTTAATATTTTTGGAAAGAAAATGCACGACTAAATAGTAACAGAAATGATGCTTTTTATCTATATCGTTAGCATTATGGTCTATTGTGATAAGCGAATAAACATTTTTTTTCTTAATCTCATATTTGTGTCGAGCTTACTGTTAGATCTTTATTTCATGCTGCGATCTTTGTTGTTTTTATTAACTCTTCTTTCAAAGAGACCCACTTTCCAATCTTGTCTGTGTTTTTCTCATTAAGTATTCGTGCGATTCGACACGCATGCATGGCGATTCGGTCATTAACATGTAATATAGACAGCATCTCTCAATTCCACTGACAAAAATCAAAATATATAGACGTTAATGCACACACTAACAGCTTACACCAGATAGTGCGGAAAGTGCTGTCTCTGTATCTACTGAAAGATGCGATATGATATGAATTGATTTTATATATGTCAACACACACACACACACACACACACACACACACACACACACACACACATACATACATACATACATACATACATACATACATACATGTGTGTGTGTAAGTATGTGTGAAATCTGACGTTAGTAACACAACATCTTGCAAATTTTTAAGCTTTATTTTGCATTGAAATTATTTGAAACCAAGCAAAGCTGTAAAAGCTCTTGATATGTACCACACAACTGGAATGTAAATTCATACGAGATTTTCTTGAATTAATCATAATATTGACAAATAACGATCGCATCTCTCGTTGATTACACTTTGATTCCATAGCTCTCATCGGACCTAATTCATGAGTGCGAAAGATAGCGTAATGGCTTAAAAAATACTAAAATATATTCAGTGTCCCAGTCTTGTTTCATTGCAATTTTATTTCCTTCTCTTTCCTTTCACAATGGGATTGGACACTATTGTTATTATTTAAAATATGCTTGCTTTTCCTTATGTTGAACTAGTATGTTAGCGGTAATACTATAAAAAGAAACTGCTGCTTTATAGATGAAATTTTAAGTAGTGCGCATTAATGAAATTATGTTTGTGTATTCAATAATGTCCGTCAAGATTGCTAATAAAGGAATCCACTGTACTTATTAGTTTTACGGATACAGTATTAGCAAAGCTGATTGGAGGTTAACAAGGGTATATTCTCTTTTTCAATAATAAATAGTTGTCTGAACTTGATCACTTAGAATATATATATATATATATATATATATATATATATATATATATATATATATATATATATATATATATACTCCTACAAGCTCATCAGCCAAGTTAAATTTCATTTGTAAAATAAAAATATAAAAATGCTAAGGCTGTTGTCTGTTGATTTGTTTCAATGTTAAGCTTTAAAAGCAACATCCGTGTTCTCCAGAAATATTTGGCATACGGGTCTCAAGGTCTGTCCTTAAAATTAACACTTGGACATACGGAACAGTCAAGTACATGAAAACATGATCATGGGCACATGCTATTTCTATCTATTTGTCGCTTGCATGAAATCATAAGTAAGAAGTTATCCCCTAATAACGCGAGTGTCATTAATGGAAGCCCCTCGATAGGTTCGCATTGGTCGCAATTCAATATTGGCTTTGCTACTATGCGCAGTGGAGATTTTTCTTCGCTTGCACACATATTGCTTAAAATAACAATATATAAAAAGATTCAACACGCCTCGGCAATGATAAATCATAGTGGTCAAGTCAAAGAAAAAGACAATATCTTTTGAAGGAATTCGTTTCCTGTTACGCAAAATACTACCTATTTCGAAGGGAGTGTGACATAACAAAAAAACCAACAAAATTAATAATAAAAATTTCATAATGAAAAGATAGGTTTCTATCCTTTGTTTTAAACTTCCGTGTAGCTTTCGAAGGATGAAAACAAACTGAATCAAAACAATACAGACTGGAACTGCAAAGCGGACCGATAAATCCGTTATTTCAAAAATACGCCTTAAATTTTCAAATCGATTTGAAAAATAACAGACCTTGCCAGAGGCGAATATTTTGTTCTCATCCAAATACTCGTCTGTAAGAAGTGGTATTGTTTCAACTGTATAAAACACTGTTGCCCACACATTAAAGGCGGCAGAAAAGAACCACACCAAACTTATGAAAAACAAACACCGGCCAGCGGTAATGATCCGTGTTGGTTGCAGAATATTCAAAACTTTTTCTGTCGTTAACAGAGCAATCGTATACGAAATTGCTGTCCTCGATATGCAATTGCAGTACTGATATCCTTTACACAAAAACACAGACATGCTTCTGTCAAGAAACACGGTGACATTGAAAGGTATTGCTCCACAACAACTCAGAGAATCAGCTATTGCGAAGGAAAATACGAACACGTTTGTAGTTCGTCCAAGAAGTCTTCGCTTGCAAATCATCACTATGATACTTATATTTCCCACTAGACTGGTTCCACAGATGATTACGTTGGATAAAATGATTGGATATGTGTGCTCTGGGTCCAAAATATATCCAGTGGAGAAGTTTATTTCAGCTGATGTACTGTTTTCCATCGTGACAGGTCATCGCTGAATATGACAGCTCTATGTATTATCTCTAGTATGACACTAAATTATAATAAAATACTTCTTCTAAAAGATTATTATTATTATTGGAATGAACATTCTTTTCTTCAGGGATGACAACAATAATAAATGACACTCGATTCTTTTCTGATGATAAACATCGCATAAGTTTCCTTCAACTGGAACTTTGGTATAATTTTTTTAACATTTACTTGTTTTACACTAAACACGTGTTAAATATTTTTCATTCATCAAATCAAATTTTTCTGGAAAAGTCTCAATATTTGTAATCTCTTGATTGCTATTACGATGTCAATCAACATATATTTCTCTGTATATGAGAATCATATCATTCCATTTCACATATTCAGAAACGAGACCATTTAAATTCTTGTTTTCTTTTTAGGTCTCCAATGCTTTGGGCACTAATTACGTCTTGTTCAGATGATAAATCCTGTTTCTGGTCCCAACAGGCTGTGCAACATCCGATAGGAGTTGTTATGCATGTGTTGTCTCCCGAATCGAAACGTTTTAAGTGAGGTATACTCCAAGTCGATCAAGATCTGATTTCCCGTCAGCTACCAAACCATTACCGAGCTTTCACAATTTTCGCGCGCGGCATGAAACCATTCATTTCTATTAGTACAGTAATTATGTCACTTTGAGATTGAAGTCTGATGCCGTTTAATGTAATATCATTATGTTACTACTTCCCTAGTTTTTTTTTTTTGTCGACTCTTTTCAGTTCTATCAGCAACAGCTATTCTTCTCTACGCGACCGTTAGACTTTGTTCAAAAATTGTATTCGGCTAGATTAAATCACTAGGTTGTACATAATGTCAGTTCTGAGCGATAGTTATGAGTTAAAAAACATGAACATCAGTTCATAAATAAAATAATGTTTAAATCACAATAATATTTATACACATTTCTTCAGAAGTTGCAGTATCTAGCTCAGGGGAAAAGTTTTACTTTCAGCCTTATGTATATTTCTTCTGAATAAACATCATTGAAAATCACATTATATTTTCCTTTCACCCCATGTCCGAATAATTTTAAACCACTTCACGCAGTATTTAATTATTTGAAATCACAACGAAAATACTGGCAGGTTTAAAGGTAAAGTTCCAAATAATCCATTAGATATGCATAGAAGAAAAATAACTTAATTTTATGGAAATCAATGAAGAGTAACACACTCCTGTTTTTCATCATTCAGCGTCACTCTATGGTGTCTGCAGTAGCAATGATTCGTCACTGACAAGTAAAGAAAAGAAATCTTAGTGCGCTCTGTGATTACGGATCAATATATGTCCAGGCCTTATCGCATACGTGCAAGCCGTGAACCGATATTGGAAAAGTTACACCGATTTATAAGTTTGGAAAATCCTAATAATATAGGTTGATTCAGCTTATCATTTAAGTAATGCGAACTTGATAAAATATAATAAATATCTTAAATAAATTAACTGTTAAATGGTCTTCTCGATTAAAGTTTCAGTTTAATGCCATGATTGTCAGCATTCGCTGGGATAATAAAAGAACCTCCACACCATTTGGGTTATGCCTGTGATCCAAAACCATGCATCAAATGTATATTGGCTGAGTAATTTACAGAAAACCCAAACATTTTGTTCTTCGGAAATTTCTTCGCATAAAGAAACCCCATTTGGACCAGGACCGTCGTACCAAACGTTAGGCTGGAAATTAAAACAAATCGCTTATTACATTTGTAAATTATAAGTCGTTGTTGTACGGCAGCTAAAGACAACTATAGGCATACAGTTGAGGTATGATTCGCAGGATTGACCTTAAACTTAAGAACGTGAAGGAAGTAAACCTTTATTTTAAACTATAACTTGTATGCCATCACCTAAAACATTGTTATCTAATGTAAATACCGCCCCTTATTTTCAATATTTTTTCAATTGTTCTTATTAACATACACCATTTACATCTCCCGTTAATCGGAAAGCTGCATATTTTACTGTTACCATCTTACCGTTTTACTTTGAACTATTTTGTTTTTTTATCTTGCTGATCGATACTAAACATCTTACCATTTTTAAACGTGTATATATATAACCTATTGTATGGCACTAAATAGCCTAAAAGTGCTGATGCGCCGTTAGAAAACAATCAATCAATCAATCATTAAACTTGAGAACGAAAATAAGATGGTTCAATGCAATGCGTCTGTTTTGCTAACAAATGCGCCACACTTCCTATGCTCGTGAGACAGTAGCCATTTTTGAAGACAGTAGCAAACTTTTTGTACATCACGTGATGTGACGATATCAACCAATCAATGCTGTTCGCAAGAAGGGGGTCAAACTGGCATGTCCTTGTTTATTTCTTATTACACTAAAATTGATATCGTATGAGCGATTAGCATTGTAATTTTCTTTGTTACATATTATTCTAAGAAATGATTACATAATAGTTTCACATAATAACATCAAAATTATATGTATTATCGGGTCAAGTACTATCATCGAATTCCACACAGAAGACACGGTTCGTCAATATTTTTCCTTGCGCGCACGCAATCTTCTTTTCCTTTCATCTTCTTTCAGCAAGAAACCATCACAGGACTATTCTTGAAATTCTATGGTAGGATTTAGCATTGATTATTTTAAGAAAAACAGAAGAACGACTGAAACCTACGACATTGTCATTGCGAAAGAGATTTTCAAAGGTCAGGGTTCGCCTAATAAGATACCATAACTATTATTGTCACGGTATGTTACACACTTGTAACGTGCCTAGAGAGTTTCCCATATTTCATTTGTTGAATGAACACCGCAATTAAAACTCATTATCTTTATTGTCGTCGTTCGTTTTCGTCACCAATACCTTGTATTTGTTCCCGTAACAAATGACACGAGAAAAGCTTTGAGACGAACTCGAGATAATAAAACAGGTCGCTTGGGAGTCAGTAATGGATATGTGTTGTAATATATAAAAATGGAACCGGGTCTGAGTCAGTATTGGATATTTCGTTGACGCATGTGAAACGGATGGAATTAAACATCTGTGCTCTTGTCATCTACACAATATGAAAGCGATTGAACTCGATAAAAATTGGATTCTCTGCTTAGACTTCATTCATGCTTCCATTAAATACTATCTGCATTCATCTAGCGAATGTAAAACAAAGGAAAATATTAATGATTTTCTGAGGAATTACAATAGGTGTTACAATAATAAATGGTTGGTCCAATGACTGTATGGTTACCGAAAACATATAGGAAATGAAGAATATATCAATTCATTTGAAAATGAAGGAACATAGTCGACATGCTAAACTCCTGCAATATCGCCTAACTTGGTTTTATCATATAAAATATGTTCAGTAAAGTACAAATAAAGTATTTAAGCATATGTTGGGGGCTAATAGACTGTATTTAACAAATTTAATATTTAAATTTGCTATATTAAGAAACCCCGCAAATTTGTAAATATTATCTTTGTTGGTATGAACTCTTGTGAGTTTCGAACCGTGGGCTAAACATGGTATAGCACGAACTCTTGTGTGTATCTTGACTTGAGCCCAAAAACTCTCATTAACGAACTCGTGTGTGTTTCAAAGCATGAGTCAAAAGATTATATAGCAAAACCCTCTATTCATTTCTAAGCGTGGGTCTCAATAATCGTGTAGCATGAAGTCTTGTATGTTACTAAGCGTGCGCCAATAGACAATGTAGCCTGAACTCATTTGTGTTTCTAATACTCTGTTGATCTACTGTCTCATTTAGAATGTATTTCGTAACCTAGATACAAATAAATTACAAGTGACACACGTTCTGTAATCATTGACGATATTGCCGCATACAAATTCAACGTATAGCCAGAGGTTCCGAAGAATTTCTAAGTAAAGTTCTACACATGTGCACATCGGGCATTTTTACAAATAGCATTTACGAAATCGGGATAAAATCGATAGGACTAACAATGCAAAGCAACAACATGTGTCTATTTTTCACGAAACTTTGTTTTCAAAAATGTGTAAGCCAGTCATGAATGATATAATGTTTTTCTTATATATCTCACCTCTGTGTTTATAACGAACTGAGAAAATAGTTCTTTGATAGGGTAATATAGCTTTTGATTATATCGAAGTCTCGAGTAACAAAATAAATCGTTATCGTCACTTTGGGTGAATGATAATGTTGATCATAATTTTATAAAATTTAGTAGCATACATCCAGGATGTGTATTTCTATATTGTTGGGGGTGTGGGTAGTAACACCCATTATTTATGATACGTTTCCTCTTTATTTGTTGATACCATTCTTTTTGTACGCATCATTAATAACAAATTGCGTGGCTAAATTTAAATTAATAAACTCATGCAACGCAGCTTTTGAAATTCATTGTGATGTGAACATGAGAGTGTAACTTCCTGTTGATAATGACTCTCGTCTACCTCTCTATTTCCTTCCTCTACTTCTATGTGACTGCTAGAGTCTTAAGATATATGCACCTCAAAACTTGGCGGTTGGGGGAAGCATATGTTCAGCAAAGAGCATGGACAGGTTTGATTAATTTCTAATATTATAACTTGAGAATAAAATTTTAAATTTTCTCTCATTTCAATTGCACTTCACGGATTGATTCCTTGTTGATTACAATATATATTGAAAGAAACGTTAATTATCAAGTGTCAATACTTCTCACAAAATACACCGAGTTGATTTGGATTTTAGGATACAGTGAAGATATTATATATATATATATATATATATATATATATATATATATATATATATATATATATATATATATATATGTATGTATGTATGTATGTATGTATGTATGTATGTATGTATGTATGTATGTATGATAGAAATATAGAAAGAACATTTGTACAAGGTGAAATAGCATCACGGTCCAGCAAGTCATAAACTTTGCATAACGTCGCAAATGTTACGATAAATCGTGTTGCCAGAGTCTGCAGCATTGTGCAACCATCTCTTTTTACGTTAAATTCAAATGATGACTGTGAATGAAGGGTTATTCAGTTCAGCTTCAGATAGTGAAAGCGAACCCTTTCAAAGTACAGTTTAATAGTTGCCGTTGTTTATTCTAGATGATTGTGACTATAAGATGTAGACGAGATAAATAGAGACTTCGACCATACAGATCAATAAGTAACAATTAGTCCGTACGTAGTGGTTAACGGAAGAAAGCTTTACAGTATTGTATTATCGTTTCTGGCTGTGCCTGAAGTGATAGACACATACCAAACACGATCACTATTGTATATCCGATCAGCATTAGGTCTGCAGATGGAAGCCCAAGGACTTGACTTGTGATCAGCATGCGATGCTAAACTGCAATAAATGGTCATCATCAAGTATCTTTTTTCGAAGATGACGTGTAATTTTGGATCTTACATCAGGCTTATTTTCTCATCGTATACGTCTAGAAGATCCCATTCTGGACAGAATACATTCTGAAAAATGTTGTTTTTTTATTGTTTTTTAAAAAATCTAATTAGCAAAATTCAACGCACAGCCAGATTTGGCCAACTCTCTTGTTCTTAAAGATCATAAAAACACAAGTCCAAGATGCAAGGTTTCACTTATATTATGTTTTAGGACGTTGACGACGTAATGTTACTTCTAGAATACACATGCAGTACAGAATCTTCCCAGAAATCTCTTTGCTAATTAACCGTCTTCATCAGAGAATATAAATTGTTCTGAAGACTGTTTAATTGCTGCTTATTCTACCTATGTTAGAAACAAACCAGACTTTGATCATTTGGATAACTTTATAATTACTTTATCAACGTTATGCCTCAATTATTTACATACCTTCTAAGGTGTGGACAATGTCTTTTTTAATACTTCATAGAATTCTGCCCGTCACGAGAATCATTGTATTTGTATGCTTGTGCAGATTAAGCTGAGAGTCCTTTTGTTTAATTAGTTTGTATGATATTTATATAAGGCAATAAGGTATGGTGTCGAAACGGAAATAGTAAAAATTAAATTTACACATTTATTAATGCATTTCCAGGGCTGATTCCCTGTATTGTATTGTTTTTATAATCAATAGGGCGGATTCCCTTTATTTTATTGCATTTATTCAATTTCAGGAACAGTAATCATTAATAACAGTTACTCAGTTCTTTTTTCGGGAAAGACCTCCGTGTTCAAGCAATATATTCAGTCATGATGGGAGACCTTTCAAAATTATAGCATTCTGCTTCATGGATGATCTAGGTACAATTTTGCCCGTTTCCAGATAGCAAGGCCTCTGGAATAGAATTATTGTATCTGATGCAATTTTCGATAATGTGCATTTCAGTCGGATATCTGTCCAAGAATAGTATATATTATTGGAAATATAGTGCTAACTGGCTTCTATTACCTCGGATAATATAGAAACATGTTTGTTTTTTTCCTGCAAGGTACGTTTGCTGATTTCCATATTCATCATACATTACTTAATACCTCATTAGTTTGAAATAGTTGTATTTTTTCCATCTTGTTTAAAATCACATTAGTTTGAAATACTTGTATTTTTTCCATCTTGTTTAAAATTACATGCCTTTTTGTTGCTTACTTTATTTTCGATGAAATGTATCGAAAAGAAACGTATTTTAAACAGCATTATCTTCTGTGACTCACTATCAGTGCTTCAGTTACTACACAATAGAAAACTTGCGAACCATTTATTAATCATTCTTCTCGTGCAAAATACTGAGCTGAGTACCTCCCACAAGATAGTATACTGTTGGTTACCGAGCCATATTGGTATTGAAGGTAAATGAAGAAGCAGATCACACTGCTACAATTGCCGTATCCCAAGAATCATCTGATTTTAAAATACCGTATAATGATTTTAAACCTCGTATCAAAGAGTACCAACACCAGAAGTGGCAGGCATCGTGGAATGATGCAGTGAATAACAAACTTCACGCCATCAAACCATCCCAAGGACAATGGACTCCTTTCAAAAACCATCCGCAGGGAGGAGGTAATCATTGCAAGAATCAGAATTGATTATACGTATGTGACACACTTACACATACTAAAAGGTGAAGATCCACCAGAGTGCATAAGTTGCAATGAACCATTCACGGTTAACCACCTTATGACAGAGTGTTTGGACCTTCAACCTACGCGTGATAAGTACTATAATATGTATGACAAGAAAGAACTTTTTGATACTATACATATCACATGTAATTTAGATTTCCTGAAGGAAGTAAACCTTTTTTTTAAACTATAACCTAGATCATTTTCATCTAAAGCAAATACCGCACCATATTTTCATCATCTTTTCATCTGTCGACATTAACATAAACCATTTACATGTCCCGTTCATTGGGAAGCTTCATATTTTACTGTTACTAACATCTTACCATTTTACTTTGAACTTTGTAGTTTTTTCTTAATATCGCTGGTCGATATTAAACCTTTTACTCTTTTTAAACATGTATACATACAACCCATTGTATGGCGCTAAATAGCTTAAAGGTGCTGGTGCGCCGTTAAAACAAAAAAAACAAAACAAAAACAAACAAACAATATTTTGGAAAACACTGACAAAAATATTTACAATTTATTTCGTTTGCTGAACAATCGTCTTAGATAATTGTGCAAACATCGCAAATGCAGTGCATACTATTAGAGTGTGAAAAGTAATAGAAAACAATATTTTTAAGAACGTCTATGCTTATGCAGAACGTTTCAAACAACATGACTCCATTATATCTCAACGAACTATTTCATGCAAGAAAACAAAGCAACACTCAAAATTTAAGATCAATTTTAGCTAACCACCTTTTTATCCCAAAATCTACTAAAGAACTCTTTATTCAACTACTCGAATAGTCAGTGTCACTAACTTGGAACATAATGCTAAAGAAATCAGAGAAATATGAATACATTTAATTTTAATCTAATTCAATGAATGACTCGTAGTGTAACCTGCTCGCTTGGACAAATACAGTTTAACTTAAACTAATAATTCACTAACCGTTTATTTTGCTCTCTCACTACTTTTCGTATTGTGTGTAAAGAATGTACGTGGCTGAAACATGCTTTGCGTATGTGAATGAGCACGTGTTTATAACTATATACATATACTTTGAATTTAAATGTGTATAATTGAGGGCCACAAAGTGGATTAATTCTCTTTGACTAATTGTGTTACCATCTTTAATAGACATTATTATTATTATTATTATTATTATTATTATTATTATTATTATTATTATTATTATTATTATTATTAATGTTACTACTATTGTATTGTTTTAACCCATATAAAGACAATTGCAATACAAATTTACATCCTTGACATTTATGGTATTAATTGTTTAAATATTTTTTTGAGAAAGCTGCGGATAGCTGTTTTTAGCAAAATGTCCGTTTTTACCAGAGACTGTCCAAAGTGAATTTGTTACAAACAGACTAACATACCCTTCTCTTGATCTTTTGTCTATTTCCTTAAAGGCTTCCTTGTTTTCCAACTATTTATTGTCCTGTTACGTCTACGTGTGGTTCGTTTATTCTTTTATACATTCAATTATCTGCCAAACATTCAACTGAGACCAATAATCAAGCGTGCTGATCTATTGCTTTAAATCATGAAGTGTCGTGGGCTGTGGTTTGTCCTAGCTTTGTCAGTTTCCACTATATGGCCTTAAGTTTACATTGAACTCTAATTAAAATTCAAAAATGTCCCCGAATCAAGAGAGGATGTCCATTACAAGCTGCCAAGTTATAGTGAGCCTAGCCCATACGTCGATCATAATGGTTACATCTATGAATGTACTAACTTTGCGCCATTTCAGTTAGTTTTGTCTTTATTTAATCAACTTCTCCAAACGTGTTTTATGTTTCTGAAAGTCCAGCTAACGTAATGAACATATATAGTACTTCCTACTCGAAGGAATCTAAACCCGCATGCACATAGTACACACGAATATTAGACTGTCAACGAATACATGCCGCAGTGCGACTAGAAAGTAAAATTGTATTCTCTAGCCTCACTGGATCAATCAGTGTGATTAATGAGTTATTCATTAGTCCCACTGGACACAACCCAAGCGTCACCCATGTCTGCTCATTTTCAATGGTAAATAACATTACAGTTTGACTTCACTGGTCATCCGGTCACGAATTATCCACATAAATATCGAAACTTCCTCCTTACAATTAGGTTGTTTTCGGTGCCTACTTAACCCCAATCGATTTGAAGCTTTCTGCATATTTTGTGCCATTTGATAACGGGTCTATGATGCGCTGATAAACAGTCATGACAATAAATGAAAGAAGAAAGAGTACAAGAACGATTGTAATACCAATCAGAATGAATGGCATGCACATTTATTGTAACAGGATAGCTTGCTAGTCATGACTGAGAGCTACTGAGAATGAAGTTTCCTTACCTTACTATTGCTGATATTTTCTGAGTCTTTTAGAGCTGGCGATAGTATGTATGCACATGCTAAGGCTGGTTTCATTGTTGTAAACATTAGTTTTAATTATGACGCGTCACAACTTAGAAGGTTGACCAACAAACACCATTAGCCTTTTTAAAACCAGCCAAGAATACGGTTATCACTCGGGTAAAATTTCCCCTAATCCTCAATAATTTCTGAATATTTGTGTATTCTTAATTTCCATATTGTTTTGTTGCATTTTAATCGGCTTTGTTTATTGCGTAAGTCTCTGTAATTAGCTAATATTTAATTGCTCATCTTACAAACAAAATTAAAGCAGTCGATTTACATCTTAACTGAATGATAGGAACGAGGAAATATCGTACATTATAGTTCGTTTCCTGGAATGAGTATACATCACACGATAAATTGAATCGGAATCATGCACATATGTCAATTTGCATGATATTATTATATAGGACGACAAGAATTAGAACGACTGAATCAGCTTCAACTTCTAAGCGTTAATAGATGGCGCAATTTCAACAATGACATTTCTAGACCAGCTTTCTGTTTCTCAAGCCTTAGTTACTAAGCAATATATCTAAAATGGGAAGCCAGAGCAAATATAGTAGACCCACGCCATCTATAAGATTAGTCTAAAAATTAGTTAAATGGTACATCACTCACACTAAGAAAGATAATTGATGCTACCATACCTTAACACCGCTGCACAAGTGTCGATATCATCATTAACAGACTGGTAAATATTTGTTTCAACGATCTATTGAATCCAGCACATACAATCTGTACAAACATTTGCATGCCACGAAATGAAGCATACTATGTACCAGACACAAAGCCACTCATACATGTTCTCTTTATTCTCCACCTTCCTTCCTTCTCTTCTGATTATCAACGAAATCATTGTCATCATTTAAACCTTGGTTTGATAAATAACGTTGCTGCGTTTTGCTAATTTCAGGAGAAATTCTTCTTAATGTGTACAATCTTGTGCAAGGATTCCTTTCTGGTTATAAACGGCAATGCCAAGATCACATGGAAAGAGATTGTAAAGAAACCACTGTAGGATATCGTGTCAATAAACAATGATTGTAGTATCCTTTAATATTGTATTATTGTAGTATTACCGAATACAGTACAAATTCATATACCATACATTGTGGTCACCAATTTTGTTCCCGATAAATCTTGGTATCGAAATCTCGTGTGTCACGTGTTTTCCACATGGAGAGGAACAGAACCCTGATAATAATGGTTCTACAGCAATTCCAGTAAAACCAACATAATCTGATAATGGATCCGGAATCAAGAGGAAATTTATAAAATGATGAATACGATTCTAGCACTTATACAAATAGGAAACACGAAACCCATTAGACCGAATTTCACTTATTGCAATAAAATATGTGATATGTCATCGGAAACTTTATTATAAGAAATTTGTCCTGGAATGGAATTCACCTTTCGCTACTGTCTTTTGCTTCAAACTGCAAGAGAATTGATACTTTATAAATTGATCCTCTACTTCATACGTCATTGCTCTTAAAAGAAACATATTGAATGGGAAACCAAAATTAGTCATGGGACAGACAAGATAGTTTAGGTTACAATATATGAGAAACATTACATAAATGTGTATACAAAACATCGAACATGGTCTGTGCGTCTTTCTAGGATTTGTTTATCAAGTAACTCTATAAGACTTTTGCATGATCTGTCTGATTTTAATTCGATTAAAAATGCACACTAGACGCAATGACTCTTTATTATTGTATCATTTTGCGCTTTAATCCCAACTCCACGGTCTTTATCGTCATAATCGTCGTTCTTCCGAACATTGTTTTAAAATCCGTGGCGTAAACAAACTGGTATAAAGTAGAATTTTCGCAAACCTTTCCAAACTGTTTAAAATAATAGACATATTATAAATTCCTCAAATTCTAAGGAAGTTTAAACTTTCGATCGATTTTATACTGATGTAAAATTATAATTCCTATTCTCGAGACTGCAAAGCTGTATTTTCTCTCAAATATGGCAAACTGAGTTAATTGCATGGCAATCGGGAACTTTAGAAAACTAGGACAAATACTTTTAAAATCTGTATATCAGGATGGGGGCCCCGAGTGGCCGAGTCTAAAGTGCTGTCCGTTACAGATCACTGCCGTCTCACCTCTGTCTGCGTGGGTTCGAGTCTAACATTTGGCTAATGTAGTTATGTGAGAAAGCTTGCCAGTATCTTCTCGTGGGTCGGTGGTTCTTTCCGGGGTGTTTCCCGGGTTCTTCCTCCACCAATAATACTGGCCGCCATGTATAGCCTATCGTGTGTTGAAAAATGGCGTTAAACCCTAAAAACAAAAAAACAAAACAAACATCAGTCAAATGAAATCGGAGATGATTCATACGGGTGGTTATCTGTCGGCCATAATGTAATTTTCTCTATCTCTTTATGCTAAGGTGATCTGCAAAAATTGTGTTCATCACGCAATTGGCCATAACAGTAAACAGGCCAACATAATGGTTCGTGTAGCACACGCAACTGTAAACAGCCATCCAATATTAAATCTAAATTCTCTGAGCAAAATGTAAAGCACACTCTGTCATTTAATGGTTTTTATTATCGTAGTATTCTGTGACATAGGCTGGAATGGGGGCTATAAAATTTGAAACCATTTCTAAGAGAACATGAAATATATCATTTTAATAAGCATGATGTAAGTATTATAATATTGATGCATGGCATGGACATGAATTTCATCTCGTCGATTTGTTTTCATATATACACAAGATACATACATATGTGCATTAAGGATCGATATCCTCTAAAGCTACTTTGTTGTTGGGTGAATACAGTATAAGAATGTAAGATTTATTACTTGATTTATATTGAATTGACTTCAGTATCGGTAATGTAGCGTAGTATATAATTATTCGGTTTGTAGCATCAAACTACTCTTTATAAGAACCCATGGACCATCAGTCTGCTGGTAAAAAAACATTTTCATAAGACAACCTTTATATCACTACCTGGGGTTCTGAGTGGCCGAGTGGTCTAAAGCGCTCACCGTTAAAGATCATTGCTCTCTCACCTCTGATTGGGTGGGTTTTTCTCAGTTTCGGCCAATATTGGTATGTGAGAAAGCTTGCCAGTAGCTTCTCGTGGGTCGGTGATTTATTCCGGGGTTTTCCCAGGTTCTTCCTCCATCATTTATACGGGTCGCCATGTTATAACATATATTATGCTGCAAATGGCGTTATATCCCACAGCAACAACAGCAATAAAATCCAAAGCTACGTACGCTTTTCAATGCGTATTTTAAATCACTGGTCATTACTCTATAATTAGCTTAGATAGTCCCTTGTTTATTGCATTTTATTTTATTTTATTAAACGTTTTGTCGTTTGGGGGGGGGGGGGGGGTGCGAGTGGGGGGGCGAGGGTCTTTAGATGGAATAAGCAAATTATTGGTATGCAATGTATGGTGAACAAATGTTACGGCGTTAGTACAAGTGGAGCTAGCAGAGATCTTGGTGATCATGACCTTAAATGGACCCAGTGATAACTATACTGTAAATTTAGTACTATTCAAAGACGTTCCTTCGAGGCAATCCTAGGTATGAGTTCCTATAATATGAACATACAAATCATTTTTCATATCACATATCTAAACTGCAAAACACTGTTTTCTGAAACTCCACATAAGATAAATACCATATATCCATCAGCATTGTCATCATCTTCGTCATCATCATCATTATCATCATCATCGGGGATAGATGGCCCTAGAAGAGAGAGTTATAGCTAAACACTGTATTCTCTTTCATAAAACAAAGTCATATATGAAAGCCTTTAGCCATATTATAGACGAGTTGTTTTTAAACGTCGCATGGAGTTGGACTCGGAAAACTAACCTATCCCAAATCAGACTGATTACAAACTGCTGGAATAAAACATGTCAGGGAGTGAACCAAATACATTTAATGGAAAGCTGAAGCTTTTTTGCATGGATTCCAAATACTACTAATGTTAGGATTTATATATTATTCGCTGTAATGTTCGCTCTTACAATTCAGATGTGTAATATATTCTTTCTTTCTGTGTTCTAAGTTTGGAGATTATGTAATCAGACATAACATATAGGTCTAGACTTGATGAACTCTGCTATTTCTACTCTTATCCTTGGCTGGCGTTTATCAGTCCATCATGCAGAAATACTACTGAAACCGATTTTTGTTTGTTGTCACTTCTGTAAATCTAAAAAATAGGTATCTGAACGATTGTGAGCTATGCATTTTAAAGTTCCTATGTAGAAAACCATTTTGTGGGGAAAACAAGGAAACTATACAACTGTTCATATAATTTCTTAAAAATCCCGGAAACGGACCTTGTAATTTTTTCTTAATGATGAAACATAAGTCATGTGTTTGCTCGATGTCATGACTTATTTGAGAAGCGATTTATGATTCTCCGATTTCCAGAATTTAAGCAACGCCGAAAGCCGTGCGGAAACAGTTTTCCTTTGGTTTTCATGATTGCGGTTTGCCATTTCTTTAGAGGTAAGAACCAAACATAAATTTTAGAATCTTATGAAGGTGATAAGCTCGAAGAATAGTATAATTTTAAAAGTATCTTTTATATAAAAAAATGTTATGCTTATGTATATGTATTTATGTATTCAGAATATACTGTTTTAGACCAAGTATGATATAATTTGAATAAAAGAACAGTTTCCCGTTGGACTTCATGGATGAATCACTCGCTTTGTCTTTATGTTTCTAACCCAGCTCATCTCTACTTCCTAAAGATGTAAAATAACATCTACATCGACGGTAGTGATAATTCCATGAAGTCTCAAACTTTATGTCATCTCCCTAACGACATGATAGTACCCTCCAATAAATAATTTAGCCTGATGAAGGAACTTTTACCGTCATTATTCCTCAAATCCTAGTGTACTGAAATTCCAGGCCAAAGTGATTTCATAAAAGTGATTTCAAAATCACTCTATAACATCAATAAATTGGACCTTACAGAGAGTGGAACTATGCATTCTCAAAGACTCCCGCTATATCTCAGAGAACAGAGTGCAAACACCATTATCCGATGGTAGTTTGACCTCGAATGCAACGCAGGCATTGGGATTTAAAGAGGCGTTGAGTCACCATCGTGTGTATTGAATTATTTGTGCAAAGAAAAAAATAACAACATACCAGTAAACATAAAACTTCTTATTGTGTTAAGGGTGAGTATTGACATATGGGTGAGTATTGACATATGGGTGAGTATTGACATAATATGAGTATTGACATATGGGTGAGTATTGACATATGGGTGAGTATTGACATATGGGTGAGTATTATGGGTGAGTATTGACATATGGGTGAATATTGACATATGCCGCATTGTGCTGTCTCTCTATATAATTGCGGTTTTCAACTTTGAATCTCCAGCTTAGATATCTGAACTTATATTGCAGCAGCTGTTAGTAAACGTATATGTCATAATTGGTGATCGGATTATATAACTAGGGTAAGAGCACGTCATATCATAATTGGTGATGGGATTGTCTAAACTAAGGTAAAAACACGTCGAATTATGATTGGTGACGGGATTGTATTAAGTATGTAAAATCATGACATCACTTTCAGTCAAACATTTACCCCAAATCTAACGAGTAACAATGGTTACGACACAGAAATATATGGTATTGACATATACCAATTTCAAAATAGGTGACTGAATCGATCTATATTGGTTGTAACGTTATGCTAGTTTGTAGGTTGTATGCTGTACAATCAATGTATATGTACATGAGTGAAATAATATCACAATTGTATGCAATGCAATCGACGACATCTTTAGTAAAATCAGACTTTTAAGTACTACCTGCTATCCCTATAAAGAAAACGGGAAAAATGTCCAAACCAATAGTCCGAACAAGATTTATTTAAATTTTCAACACAAAAGGTTGGTCTCACAATGATTACTGATTCACAGGGAAAAAAACGATTACTTTGAAAAAACCTAATTAATCTCATCAAAACATGTTTAGAAGAAGGGAGAAATTATGTAAATTAATGGAATACATAGCAAAATGTTTAGAGCGTATACCAAATTGGCAAAAACAAAAGTTTGATTATCAGAAAACCACAAATTATTAATGCTTGATTACTATTGACATAGCTGTTTGAAATTGGTGTCAGAATTTAGATGTCACTGGGTTTTGTTTAGAACAAAGGTAACAACAATAATGACTTCTAGTTTAGACAATTAGATCTTGTAATAATTCTAGTGCATATAGAAGATACATTTTGTCTGTCAGCTTCCTATGTACATCATTAGTGCCATCATAAATAGTGACGTAATTAATATAGATTCAGCTACTGATGGCACTTATAGCGAGCACCTGAAATCAATTTGCCTCATGCGTAATTGGAAAATGCTTCTATCAGTCCGACTGATATTAGTAACGTCATTAGCGTTTGATTCAGGCACGAGATGAATGATTTATACATCCCTGAGATAACCAAGATTTATATTGTCCATCAGGTGTTTTCTTTTAAACTTTATATCCATCATCAAGTAATCCGCACGGTCAATATATAAAGTAAAAATGTGCATGGATGTGAAAATTGACTTGAATTGTTATACTTTTGCTCAATTCCTATTGACTTAAATTGTCTTACTCTCTCTCAATACTGTTACGTGCTTAGGCTCGAATAAACAGTAACATAGAAAGAGTGAAAATAACAAGCTTGTAAAAACTTAATAAACAATTTATTGAGCACAAATATTTTCCAGAAAAGTAAAATAAACTTACGGTTTTAAGAATCAATTCCAAAATTAATCCAAAAATAATTCAAAATATAATCCACTAGTGAAATTGCAAACGTTCTGGTAATAAAATGTCCTAAAAATTCCCAGTTCGAATCTTAGTGAAGCATCCAAGATAAAAGACAATTTCACGTGATGAAGTCAGTTCTGGTCTTATGAAATTCAATGAGCACAATTATTTTCCAGATAAATAACAAATTAAATCCTCTTGATCCAAACGAATTGAAATAATTTCCAGTACAAGGTAATTTAAAATAACACAAAACAATACAACTTAATATTCTAACAGCCCAACTTCTACTAAATAGTTCGCTCTAAAACATCATTTATATACCTGTTTTTACGTAAACAAGGAAGGGGTCACATGATCTTCTAGAATCTTTAGAACAAATTTACGTTCAAAAATTCTCGTACACACCGTATGACCCAGATGAGTATCAGTTAATTTTACTCTCAAGAACTAAAAATAGAAAGATGTTTATAACAAAGCTCCATAATGTCCATATAATCAACCAATCATTTCAAAAGCTTGTTTACAACTTTGAAGCCAGGTCAGAAATGAGGTCAACATCTGGTATTTTTTCATAGAGTACAGGTCATCCCATTTTTAACAAAAATATCTTCCAATGAATGAATCTTAAACTTAAAATATCAAATTTGAATCTTACAAACAAATAATTAAAATAAAAATAAATGACTTAAATCAAATATACATAACAATACCCATATTTAAATATCAATACAGATCCGTGAAGCATAAATCGTTATATTTATTGTAATTTCTGAAGGATTCAGCGCTATATCTCATTGGGTGACGAAAAAAAAGAACTTTTGATAATTGGATAAATGATATGTTTGGCTTTAACAAAAACTAATATTCAAACCAGATTGTTTCGTTCGTTCTATCAATTTGATTGACAATGAAAACAAAATCTAATCGTCTTAAGTACATATGAGAACGAGAAGTATATAGATGCAAGTGATAGATAATATGACCATTACACAAATGCCAACAACTTAACACATGTGTATACGTATAAATGTCTACAATGTAATACACAAATTGATATTTTACAAAGTTATTGAATTCGAAGCTTCTGAAATTTGGGGGAGATTTTTTAGATATTGAGCTAGTAGAAAATAAAGCAGATAACTGGTAGTTTCATAAATGTTCACATAAGGGCCTTTCCAGCTTGAATAGAGAGTTGAATAATTCCTTAATTATCCTCAATCGTCCTCAAGTATAAAACAAGATTAATATCAGAAAACGTCAAAATGTCAGGACTGTATTGTAATTGTATGGCTGTTACATGCTTGCATGCTAAGTTAAAATTCATATCTTGTTTCTCAAATTTATGGAAGCAATATTCAATCGTCGGTGACACTGATACCAGGCCCCTCCGTCAGAATACTGTACGCAGAGCTTCGTTTAATAGATATTTCCTAGGAAAGTTTACCAAAATTGGCAGATATAGTCTTCGGATTGGTCAGAAGCTGTCAATGTAAGATTTGGAGTCTAAGAAATATTAATCATTGCATTATTTACTCCTAATTTAATGCGTCGCTAGTTGAAATTTTGAGATGAGGTCATTGCATATTATTGTTACGGCAAATATATATATATATATATATATATATATATATATATATATATATATATATATATATATATATATATATATTGATTTTCTATCAACAAACAGGTATCTGTTGAGAACCTCAGCAGAGAAAGCCTCAGAGCCCAAAGGTTAATCATTGAGAAAAGCAGGTGGACCTTTGGAAATCATCATTAGCAATGAAATGATGACATATGCCTCCTCTGCAAGACATAAGTACCATGCCTATCTGGATAAGAAGAAAGCAGAGGAGAAGGATGAGAAGAAAAACACAAAAGGAAAGAAACGGGAGTTGGCCTTGGATGAAGTGCAAGAACTTAAAGCCAAAAAACTGCGTCTTGAAGCTGACATTGCCAGCCTACATGCTTCCTCTGTACAGAAATCAGAAGACGCAGAGTTAAAAGGACTCATTGTGCTTGTCACAGAGTCAAATGCTCTTAGGAGAAGAGCAGAGGAAAAGATGACAGTGGTGGCATCTCTTTCCAAAATGATTGAAGAGAAAAAAAAGCAAATAAAATAATGCATTTAAAGCAGTGCTGATGTCTTTTAAGAGAACAATTTATGTTGTATTAAATCTGATACGTATGTTACATATTTCTGGAGAAAAAACAACAAATGTTAACCTATCTTCTAGATCATTATAATGCAATTTTAGGCAATTAATTATAGTTTGCAAAAATAGGTCTTGGAAATCTCTGTTTGTGGTCTTTGAAAGTTTGGGAAAAGTCTTTGAATTTATCATTCAAAGTTGAGTATGAACCCTGTATATATATATATATATATATATATATATATATATATATATATATATATATATATATATATATATATATATATATATATATATATATATATATATATATATATATATATATTGCAGCTGTTCATTAATATGATTGTAGTGAACATTTTTGTGCTGACCATTTGTTGTTCTGATGCTCAGAAGCAAAATTACAGATTATTATTTGTTGCCGATACGTTTTGTAAAACTCTTTCAACAGGTTGCGTTTATTGCCCTAATTACCTCTAAAAACAGTACGCAGGGAGGATAACATTTAGAGATACAATTCAATTCTGGATAAAGGATTTATTTTTTCTGTTTCTCCAGACTGGTAATAATTCCAAATTGAAAGTAGGAATCTATCAGATTGAAGAGTTGGACGGACATTGTTAAGCTTCTTTGGGTGTCAAATATCAGATTGATTAAGATGTGCAATTACTAAATAAAGAAATAGATAATTTGTGAAGTAAAACAGCATTGCAATATAAACTAATTATGTTTTTTTTCGCGTCTTGAATCTTTGGACAATACTCATTGCCTTGTCATGTAGGCTCAAATAAAATGGTCGCAATAATTATTATTATTATTATTATTATTATTATTATTATTATTATTAGTAGTAGTAGTAGTAGTAGTAGTAGTAGTAGTAGTAGTAGTAGTAGGAAGTAAGTGTTGCCAATAGGATTAGCGTAGAGATATCTAATTGCCAAAGGGAAAGATATATGCAAAACATCATGCGAATGTCCTCATTGTTTACTTGTCAGTGGGTCCTGTTAATGTTGTCCACAGTCCCTTTATTTATCAGTCTGCGATCACCTATTGTTACTGTGACGTTGATTGTTCCATTAATGTTGAACGGTATCTTGGTTTGTATTCAAAGATCTTTTTATTTGCATTCTTCTCCGTTTCTTTTCTCACACATTTCTGCCTGCACGTACTGGTATGTCAATAGTGTAGCAATTTCTTTTGGTCTAGCCTTTAACTATTTTGATTGGTCTTTTTGTTTTGATAAGCGGTCTGTATTTATTGGCTTGTCCCGGAGGAAGGTTGCTTTATCATCATTCAATATTGCAGTTTTTGGTTAATGATGGTACTCGTTTGGTGGTAAAGGTTGGTCGAAGTGGCTGAAAATCTTCCAATGACTGTACATTTCTGTTTTGTGTGCCTTTCAACGTATTCTTTTTTTTTGCAATTATAGTACAAACTGAGTTTTTATGTTCAAGGTTTATTGTTGCATTGTCCAGAAAGTGGAGTGGTGATATCCTTGAGCGTTATATTTATCAGACTTTGATATGGGGCTGCTAATATAAAAGCCCATTGTTTCATCTTTTGTTTAGCCAATGGTTTGCATTGCTTTTGTCTGCATCAGTTTTTTCTCCGTTTACCAGGATAAACATCGTACATCGATTTGTATCAGATTCGTTCTGCAATTGATGCTGCACTGTTCTTCTACTTTTGTATTTGCTTGCTTTATCTGGCACAGATATGTCACCAGCTTCCTTTGGTTTTATACTGAGTTAGCTTAGGAATCGTTCGGCTTCTTTTGTTATCGAAAACTTATTTTCTGCTCTACTCATGTTTGAAGACACTCGGAGAAGTTGATCTGTCTTCTAAACGTCAGGTCGAGTGTAAATGTTGTTTCGTGAGTGTTTTCAATTTCATATCAGGTCACTTACTCTTTGTGATCTAAGTCAGCTTTTGGGAAGGTGCACGCAATGCAGTTTTAATTAGTTTCTTGTGTTTCGATCCAATGTTTTGTAGTTCTGGCAAAATTCATTGCAAAACTGAAATTACATGGCACTACAGTCAAGGTGCTTGTGCTGAAAAATGTGATATTTTATTTAACATTACGTTCACTTCCTTTAACATGTATTACCTGCCTGTAGAACTATTTGCTTTTGAATGCATTTTGAATATCAGCTCCTTTGTTGATTCCAAAATATGTGCACATGCTCATGTTAAAAGTCTTTGATAATTATATATGTGTCAAATTTGATGTGATTTTGTTACTCGTCTGATCGTAACTTTTTCACACATTTAAATAAATAAAATCCCATTCTAATATTCTAGCTGAATGTGGGGACACGTTTCAAGCATGTTATTTTTATACATGATATAAGAAATGGTCATATTAGACACTATGTAGATGCATTATGTTTCATTACTTTGATTGCGTTATGGGTTATTGCTATGGCAGACATGACGAGAATCTCACTGTATTTTGCTCGCTTTTTTTTGTTGTCTTCCATACTGTTTATTTTTGTTAGATTCAGACGTACTAACGTCTGATGTTACGTACATACATTTGTCATGGTTCTTTGTTATAATATTTTTGTTTGTTTTATACCATCTTCATCTGAATCCTTATCATACTTATCATCGTTGTCATCTTCAGTATAGCTTGGCTATACGTTAGTTATTTACATTCTTGTGCAAAACAACTAAACAACTACTTATTAATATTTCGAACAACAACCAAACTTTATGTAGTCTAATTAAAACTTCCTTCAAGGCGTTCAGTAACGTCCCATCAATGACGTAAACGTTCTCTAGACAATGTGAATTCTGTATTTTTTTGCGTGATACCAATTTTTGTGATTTCATTTTTATACAGACATTCAATCTAAGATTGCGAGTAATTGTCTTTCTGTTCAAACAAAAGGACCCCTTTACAGATCGACATATTGATGGTCACAAAATCGAAAAAAAATGATACCCTCCTACCCACCCAACATGAACGCACGGTTATTTGAAATATGATACCACCGTGCCTTTGAAGGCTTTAAATGCTCTGTCTTTTCCTCATCTTGAGTTATCTTCATAGAGGAGATAACATATTTATTCCAATAGATTTGTGCGATGTCCCTGGGTGAATGACTGACAATTGGGAAAAAATTTGACTGGTAAATGATTTGTAATCCAAGAATACGTCGCAATGATAGCATACAAAAAGTGAAATGAGATAAACGTTCGGATTCAGATACTAATACGAATGAGATGCGATATCTAATTGGTCGACACTCAGATATGCGGGGAAAATGTTAACGATTTTCTGCCAAAAACATCAGAGCCATTGTAATGTCATGTTGCACCTAATGAAGTACGCTATACAGGATGACATTTTCGTTTGATTCCATCATTCCATCTGATATAAACGGGTGCTATGGTTTGTCTAATGAGATTAAAACGCACTGCGCCACGAAATTATCCAACAAATATTAGGTTTTTAAAGCCTTTATTTCTGACAAGAGTGTGTAAGACGTTTCCACAGTCTTCACCAACCACAGCTCTGTGTAACAATTTTTATAACGATTTCTAGCACTGTCAGTTGATTTTGGAACACTCATTTCAACCTAACTCATGTGCAAATATTCTTGCATATGGAATCGGAGGTAACGTTAGATTTACAATCTGAAGAAAACGTTGCAGCGACAAGTTTTGTTTGGAAAGAATACAGTCAAATTGTTTCTAAAGGATCCCATCCAAATAAAATGATAGCATACATTACTCCTCAGACTTCAATCATGAACACTTACGGTTTCGAGGAAGTCTTTAAACCACTTCCAACTCACGCTTTATTCTGAATAAATTATAACAAAGTGTTTTGTTCAGCTAAATTACTTAATCGTATCTAGATTGTATGAGAGGACGCTATATATATATATATATATATATATATATATATATATATATATATATATATATATATATATGCGAATGTAGAGAGAGAGAGAGAGAATTTTATTTTCGTTTGCTGGCTTCAGTACTCTCCCCCTCTCTCTATTTCTCTCTCTCTCTCTCTCTCTCTCTCTCTCTCTCTCTCTCTCTCTCTCTCTATATATATATATATATATATATATATATATATATATATATATATATATATATATATATATCGCCCCCTGCGGGTTCGGGGACGTAGAATCGGCCCGACGTGCCTCACTACGTGTCTTAAGATGCGACTAAGTACAGGCAACCTATTTGCCGGAAGGAAACGATCCTGATAGTTGAGCGGAGGCTTTTCCAATGCGATACACTGCTTTGGCCTCTATGTCTCCTATACAGGTGGTCGGGATGGGTCAGGTCTCGAAAAATCGGCTGGTCACGCCGAGCCCTAGGAAGTTTTTATTTACTTGCTCACCCTCTTTATCTTACTTGTATCTCTCTTGATGCCACCGTTGCCACTACATTCTATCCCTTTACCGTTCCTTCTCCCAAGTTTTAGAAGACTTCCTAGAAGGCGGTTGCTTAACGGGTCAATCGGGAGGTAATTTTACAGACCCTAGAAAAACACTTCATGGGTTAATCATAGGTAATTTAGCCATTGAGTATAATATATGTGTATCCTTGGGACTTGAAATGTATCCCCATTTGGGCTCCATGGTGGGTGGGAAGCATGGGTCCTGAAATGTTAACAAACAATCATGGAAATGTTTAAAATAATCTAAACAAACGTAATAACCACTGTTTGACGAACTATGTAGTGTGGATTCATTTCCACGCTTGATGGTTATTCAATCTAAGGATGACTCAAAATCGCTTGCTTAACTATCTCCGTATGTTATTGAGAAAACCATTAAAGGATCTACTGGCACACCAAAAAGTGTCAAAAAATTAAAATCGGGGTTTCATTCTTGTTGAGTTCACGTGAGCGAATAGGTCAAACAGAAAATATAAAAAAATGAAAACATTGACAAGCTGTGTGTGCAAAGCAATGAAACGAATGATTACTTTTCGGCATGTATGGTACTTGGAAAGTTACAATTTATTACCTCCTTTCAAAAGTAGCTTCCGGTCTAGTCGTAGTACCAACGATTATCTATTTCGACTGGAAACATTTATTCGCGATGCATTTATCAAGAAGGAATATTAGTAGCAGTTTTCTTTGATTTAGAAAAGGTCTATGACACAACATGGAAGTACGGGATACTAACTAACCTGTACGATCTAGGTCTAAAAGGCCGTCTGCCCTCTTTCATATCAAATTTTCTCTCAGACAGAGAATTCAAAGTACGAGTGGGCTCAACCCTCTCAGATCTATACGAGCAAGAGATCGATGTGCCCATGGGCAGTATTTTATCTGTAATGCTGTTTAATATCAAAATCAATAGCATCACCAAGTCTTTGGCTGCTGGTGTGAATTGATCACTATACTTTAATGATTTTCTAATATGCTGTAGATCAAATCACAAGCATACAATTGAAAGACAGCTAGAACAAAATATCAACAAGATCCAAAATTTGGCCAGTACTAACGGTTTCAAATTTTCTAAATCGAAAAGAGTATGCATGCATTTCTGTCAGTTGCGAAGACACCATGATGACCCTAAACTGAGGCTGGAAGGAACACCTATTCCTGGACCAGTTGTTGAGGAACCAAAGTTTATGGGTATTATATTCGACATAAAACTGACCTTTATTCCACACATCAAGAATTTGAAAGCTAAATGCTTGAAAGCTTTAGATCTACTTAAAGTAGTTGCGCACACTGGCTGTGGTGCTGATACAAACGTCATCCACAGTTTGTACGGAACATTGATTATCTCCAAACTAGACCTTGGATGCGTTGTGTATGGTTCATCTAGGAAGTCATATTTGAAAATGCTTAACCCAATTCATCATCACGGAATAAGACTCGTTCTGGGAGCATTTAAGACATCTCCATGTGAAAGCCTTCTCCAGGAAAAGAGTGAACCACCTTTATCACATCGCAGAGAAAAGCTTTCTGCACAGTTTGCTCTGAACGTAATATCAAAACCCTTAAACCCAGCATTTTCGGCTGTTTTTCAACCTAAATACAAAACCTTATAAGAGAACAAACCAAATAACATACCTTCATTTAGCATCAGATTATCATCCAGCCGTGACAGTAAATAAAAATGAATCTTTCCATAATTCAGAAAGACGTTTGTCTCGGAAACACAACCCTTGCTCCTTAAACAACTGACTGCTTTTTACGATGGGAAAAATAATATGAGACAAACCCTTCCATCTTCCAGAAGTCTTATCTTGAACCTCTCACCGAATTTAGAAACTACACTAGAATTTATACTGATAGATCAAAGGCTGAGGAAAAAGCTGCTGCAGCCTTCGTTATAGGTAAACACATAACAAAAGTTCGTTTGCCAAATGATGCATCCCATTTTTCAGCCAAAATCAGAGCAATAGACCTGGCTATGAAATGTATTGAAAAGAAACTTATTTTAAACATCATTTCTCTTCTGTAAATCGCTATCAGTGTTTCAGTCACTACAAAATAGAAAACTGGAGAATCCATTTTCAATCAATCTCCTCGTCAAAAAATACTGAGCTGAGTACCTCCCACAATATAGTATACTGTTGGTTACCTAGCCAAATTGATATTAAAGGTAATGAAGAAGCAGATCGTGTTGCTAAAATGGCCCTATCCCAAGAACCATCAGATTTTAAAATACCGTTTACTGATTTTGAACCTCGTATTAAAGAGTACCTACTCCAGAAGTGACAGGCATCATGGAATGATGCAGTGAATAACAAACTTCACGCCATCAAACCAACCTTGGGAGAATGGGCTCCTTCCAACAGAACCTTCCGTAGTGAGGAGATAGTCATTGGAAGAATCAGAATTTCTCATACATACATAACCCACTTCCACATACTAACAGGTGAAGATCCACCAGTGCGTTACTTGCAATGAACCATTCACTGGTAAGCACTTTTATGACCGACAGTTCCGACCTGCAACCTACGCGTGATAAGTATTATAATGTACATGAAGGAACTTTTTGATACTGTTCATATCACCTGTATTTAAGAAGGAAGGAAATCTTAATTTGAAACTATAACTTGTATGCCATCACCAAGAGCATTTTTATCTAATGTAAATACCGCCCCATAGTTTAAAAATCTTTTCATCTGTCTTCATTAACCTACACCATTTACATCTCCCGTTGGTTGGGAAGCTTCATATTTTACTGTTATTAACAACTTATCATTTAACTTTGAACTATTTGGTTTTCGATGTCAATGGTCAATATTGAACCTTTTACTAATTCTAAACATGTATACATACAACATGTTAAATGGCGCTAAATAGCATAAAATTGCTGGTGCGCCGTTATAAAACAAACAAAGAAACAATCATCTCTCTATGTATCTGTCAGTGTATCTATCTTTATATTTATTTATGTATCTATGTATCTATATAGTTATCTATATATCAGTGCATCTATCTTTATATTTATTTATGTATCTATGTATCTATATATGTATATATCTATCTTTATATATACAGATAATTCGATAAAAATATTTCAAACTCACAAGACGTAAACAAAATATGTATGAAGGGATTTCTTAAGAAATAAAAGCTGGAGGCAAAAGACCTGAGGATAAAACTGAGTCAAAATAAAATATGACATTTCCAACACCAATGCTGGAAGTATGACCTGTCTGGGTTTATCTTCTTTGATTGTTTTCTTTTACGAGGTGGGGATAAGGCATTAGTTTTCATAAGGTCTTTGATAAGTTGTATTTCAATTTCCATCTCTCACATACACACTCGTCCTAGACAATCCATTACATTACAGTGAATCAAAAGTTTAAATTAAGATCAGTCTTTTCTTATATAATCCTACATTTCAATTACATTATAAATACAGTATATTTAATGCGAATTAAGGGATTGATTCTAATGGTATTGCAGATGCAACAATAGGAGCAATTCTTTTCAAATACAACCTGAGAGGTATGGGATAATCATTGGCATATAAATAATTAGATTTTCATTCACATCCGGAGTGTTCTTGAAACCAATAGGGACACCAAATTCAATAAAACCCGATAATTTTCCACTGCAGTTGAGCGACTTGTGTATTGGCAGAACATCATGATCATCATGCCAAGAAGATGATGCAAAATAAATGTCAAAGATTGAATTATTGGCTCCTAATTTCATATGACCTTGATTCAGTGATAACTGGGTCACTTAGGTACGTTATGTGTGCGATTGGAGTTCTGGAGGGGTATGACTTTTTAAAACTTCACCTGTGGTTATGTTCTGTCATTGATTATTGGGAATCATAATATCAGGAAAAGATGATTGTTGTAAACTTAAATTCTCAGAAAGACGCAAGAATAAATAATTGTTTGGTTCAGAAAATCATACTCGTATCGTTTTGAGTGTATTGAAAATAATGTGATTTGTTTCTGTTAGAAATGTAGTTGATATAACAGTCCAATTTCGCGATGTTGATCAATGTTCGGAACCCATGATATTTGGATTCGCAGAAATAACAAGGAAATTACATTTTGAGAAAATTCAAGATGCACAAATGATTAGCTTAATTATTTACATTATTATTACCAACAAAAGAAGACATATATATGTTTATGCCCTGTTACTTGCATGATCTTTGTTGTGGTAGGACCCCAACTCTGGAACACGTCTATGGCTACTACAAATGCGATCATTATATTAAAATATATAAATGGGGAAAAATTGCAATACAGCTGCGGTGTGTCAGTCATTTTGGGCAGCGAATAAAAAGACTTTTTCGCCGTAGTGGCTTAATGGCTCAGAGGCGTTCCAGCAAAACCCGAATTCTTGAGTTGCATATATTTGGCTTTGACTGATTGTACAAAATTGTACGACTCCGAAGGAGACGGAAAAGCCTTTCTTTATATTAAGGTTTTCTGTGCTAGTTTCAGAAATCCATGAGAGCACAGGTCATAGTCTGAACCACTCGAATAGTCATGAACATTTATCCGAAATAACTTTTAAAAAGAAAAAGAAAATAATTGGCATTTTCAATAATGTGTGTTACATGTTTGTTTTGGACATTGCGAATACCACGCTCATTGGTTTGCTTGGTTGAACGTTTTTATTGTATCTCAGTGTACCCATCTATAACTGTACCATCTCTCCTTTCAAATGACAAAACAGCTCATTTATTTCATCGACAGACATAAATACAAAATCGAAAGCTACGGTGTCGGCTACATTGTTTGCTTACAATCAACATAACGTGTCGTGCAGTATACGTTCTTAACACACGATACTAATGTTAGACTAACGTGTCGTGCAGTATAAAGCATTGTAGTAAGGAATAATTCTGCACAATTAGGACAATATAATATTAACGGAGGAAAATCTGCGCTTTTGTTGCACGACACCGGGAACTAACTGCGAGAAAATAAACACAAAGATTTGGCACAAATCTGGTGCACTTATAAATCTGCTCAATCCAAAATTAAATTGGATTCGGCTGCAAGAGACTTCTTTACATTTTTCAATGAACAATGTTATACTCTCTCTCTCTCTCTCTCTCTCTCTCTCTCTCTCTCTCTCTCTCTCTCTCTATATATATATATATATATATATATATATATATAGATCATATATAGAGAATTTTATTTTTCGTTTGTTGGTTTCAGTACTCTCCCCTTCTCTCTATTTTTATTTCTCTCTCTCTCTCTCTCTCTCTCTCTCTCTCTCTCTATATATATATATATATATATATATATATATATATATATATATATATATATATATATATATAGACATATAAACAGAAAGACAGACAGATATACAGACAAGTATGAAATGGGATTTTAATGATTTTCTCTATGATGACACATCACGGCAACTGATCCGAGTTAGGAAGGGCTTCAATCCGCGACACTAGGATTACGAGTCCTACATTAACTTTGGTTGATCTACCACGTTTCGGGTTCGAATCTTTAACATGTACGAACGAATAAGAATATAGCCACTCTGATCAAATGTAAAAAATTGTACCAATAACGCTGTATATGCTGTTAATATGTTGGTCATGTCATAATGTTGGGGTGCTGCTTATGACGCCAGGTGCAGACAAAAATTGATTTAATATAATTTCAGAATTGATTGTCCATATCTGATAGAACCCATCTCACGGTATAGCATACGATTCCGAAAACAATTTTATTTGAAAAAAATATCCATTTTTCCGTCTTAACACAGCAACGATAAACTGTTTCTTTCACAGAAGTTGCATTTTGTTAACTTTTTGCTTTTCGTTTATCAGTCAAAATCTTTAAATGGAAAAGCCATCCTCTTTTCGCAAGCGTTTTAAAAACTTAGTGTAAAATTAACTTTAGCTGTGCGTAACGAACCAAGTGTGGCATGAGACATGTGGGCCACAATGAAAACGTACAACATGGGTCAAACGTTGACTAATACCATCAAGCAGCTGTGCGCCAAGGCTACCAGTGCAGTAATTGCTGAAGGTTTTGTGGGGAACTAGTTCCAGACAACAGTCGGAGTACGTCAAGGCTGTTTCCTGACACACGTACCTTTAAGCATCTACCTAGACCACATCATGAGCGAATCTCTGGAAAACCGCTGTGGGACAGTCAATATTGGAGTGCGCAACATCACCAACCTACGCTATGCAGACGACATTGATTGGCTGACAGACAGTGAAGACATGCTTGCCACCTTAGTGGAGAACCCGGATGAAACATCTTCCAGATTTGACATGGGAGTTAAGCACTGATAAGACAGAGCTGATGACAAATAGTGGCAAACAAATCTCAGCAAAGATTAAAATCAGAGGACAGGAACTGGAAACAGTGAGCCAGTTAATATATTCTGATTCCATAATCACTGACGAGGGATAAAGAGCAGAAAGTTTATCACGAGCATCAAAAGCAACGGTAGCTATGTCAAAATTAAGGCCTTATTCATCTTAAACATGGACCACATCACAAATGAAGATGCGCGTAAGACCATCATGCGCAAAGTAGGCCAATATGAACATCTCCTTATCATCATCAAAAAAGAAAGCTGAAATAGTATGGCCATGTCACTATAGCCAACAGTCTATCCACAATAGTACTGCAGGGCAGAGTCCAGGGTGGCAAAAGAGGATGTGGACAGAGATAAAAGTGGACTGACAACATCACAGAATGGACAGGAGAAGTTTTGCGGAGACACAGGCATTATCACATGATTGAGACAAGTGGATGAAACTGCTAAGATGTTTCGCAGCACAGAACCTCAACAACCACACTAGGTCAAGAGACTGATGAAGATGATGATGATGATGGTGATGATGAACGAACCACTCTATGAAGGACGATATAGCAAAACATAAGCAGATGACCATGATATAATTGTATTCACCTTCTCCTCCATTCCGCCAATAGAAATATTATATGATTGTGATGTTGAGTCCTCAGCAATATATAAGTTGACATAATACAGACTTTCTAGAAATAATAAATAGGCAACAGTCCATTAAAGTCATTCTCCTAGCATAAATATAGTAGTTGGTCAAACTTTCTGAAAAGGCCAAAAGAGACACTCAAACTCAATTTGAATATATTACCAATTCTTCTTCTTCTTCTTCTTCTTCTTCTTCTTCTTCTTATTATTATTATTATTATTATTATTATTATTATTATTATTATCAGCAGCAGCGTTAACAGTAACAGCAACAACATCATTCGGTCTACTAGTCGGACAAATTGCAAGTACGCAAGTCACTGTACCGTATACCTCGCTGAAGTTTTATTTCCGAGCAAATAAAAACTCAATGAAGCCTATTTCGTATTTCCTACAAGAAAGACTTTAAGAAAGGACATCAGCTGATAACCTCTTGCATTAGATAGTAAGGATTCCAATGACATCTTACCACTGAAGAACTTAAAGCGGTCTGTTGCCATAATACATCAAAGTGAATGATTAACTAGATTTTCATTTTGACAGTTTCATTGCATAAAGTAAGACTGCTTGTATGATTACCTGTTGTAATTCCTTCAGTTCCAAATTAGTCTCGATATTTTGAATTGTCTCGACAGTCGCGTCGTCCTGTTATCCATAATAAGATGAAAAGTATCGTTAAAATGTGCTTTTCTTAATTGACCTAATTGGTTGTAGTCATCACTCAGCGATTGATAATCGGATTGCAGTCTGGCAGCAAAGTAAAATTGGTAAATGAATCAATAAATTTTTGTAACAGATCAGTATAATATACGTTTCACATTCTTCCTAATATTATTCTGTTAAAGAACTGGAACAGGGTTACTTAGCAATGAATAAGAATACAAAAGACACACACACACACACACACACACAATGTATCAAACCAATGTTTACGAAGAAACGAAATTGCCCAAAATGAAGATGATATATGTTTCTTTCCCTCCAGTCTGTAAAAATATTGTCAGTGTTTTAGGTGATTTTGAACCGCTCCGCTGGCCTAGTGGTTATCGCGTCCGCCGAGGAAGCGGGATGTCGTGGATTCGATCCCAGGCCGAGTCATACCAAAGACTTACAGAAATGGTACTAACAGCTGCCTCGCTTGGCACTCAGCATTAAGAGGTTAGCATCAGGACTGGTCGACCTGGTGTCAGGATAATGTGACTGGGTGGGTCATCATGCTACATGTATGCGGTATGGTGCCCCAGTGCTAGAAATCACTTTAAATTGCCTCACTGCAGTCATCGTAGCGATATGGTTGAAAAATTGTTAACGCTACGTTAAAAATCCTAACCAAACAAACAAAATCAGGCGATTTTGAAGTTTATAACATTATGTTCTTATCTAATTTTCTATTAGCATTAGCTTTCTACAACAAAAGATTCTCGCTAAACTACATTCTTTAGAAAAACTTTGATGATGGGTTAAATGCAGATTTATCCGTTTGGGCATGTGCACCATGTGCAGATCACTTGAGTTCAGCGATGCGATGGCAAGACCAGATGGTTCTGGTAATTTTTACTGAGAAGTGGATGTGAATGTAAGCGCGACCTTGTTCTGGAAGCAGTTAAATAATTCCAATTCGGTCTTGACAATCACTTCGGACGCAGCAGTGAGTCATTCTCATAAAGCAATATGAGTGAGTCCGTTGTCAACCAATTGTTTTCAACACTGGTCAGAGGTTACACAAAAAAAAGTGTTCAAAACGATGCATTTTCTAAATAAGTATTACTCCAAATTACAATGTGTGGATAAACTAGTACAAATAACAATATCACAGTTTCACTCAATAGTGACTCCTTTCCATTGTTTTCCATGTATATTTGAAAGAAATTCTTTATTATTTACACACAAAGAAATTCTTTATTATTTACACAAAAGCCAAAAATATAGAAACCTTGAACTTCACATTGTAACGAAGGATTGCGAACATTGTCGTACAAGATATATGTATGTATGTATGTATGTATGTATGTATGTATGTATGTATGTATGTATGTATGTAGGTAGGTAGGTAGGTAGGTAGGTAGGTAGGTAGGTAGGTAGGTATCCCTGATCGATGATACCACTCTCGATGAGTTAAAGCACATAACAAAATTTGACACTGACATATGACTTTAGATCGTAATTCATTATATCAGCAAGATGTTGAACGATGAGATACCAAGTGTGGAAGCTAGAAAACTAAGGCAACAGTTACCGAACACTGGACACCTATACAAAAATTAGGACACTCCAACTGCCGCAGTCACAGATGTTTCTAACGTTCTGTCAGCTCTGGGTGAAGATGAACCAGTTGCAAATAGCATCAACACATGTGATGGCTTGAATGATTATAAAGATCAAGCAAATAATATAGATGACAGTAGAACACAAGTAAAATTGACATTTTAATGTTCAAAGAATGCGACGAGAAAACCTGATGATTGTGCAACTTAACACAGGTAGTCAACGTTACAACATAATGTTACCCAGATCAACAACATTTTCTCTACCCACCCTGGCAATTACTACGAGATTAACATATATTGCAACGTACATTCATTTATATTAGTTATCACTGCCACATTTGTGTAATCCGTAAGCTCCAGAGTTCGTAGTGACATAATAGGCATTCTGGATTTATGTAGCTCAGATGCGTTCATGCCTTAAGTACCCCAAAAACTGTACTACTTTTACTCTGATCATCACACGGGGATTTATATAGAATGGCCATTATACTGACACTAAAATTTAGTTCTAACCTAGCGTAAAAGATTTTATGCAAGCAAAATCTTCTTCCTGCCATTAGTAAGTTTTGGATACACAATTAATCTCTTGAAATTAGTTACTACACAAGTTGGTGGTGTAAACGACTTTGAGAAGCAACCTCTACCATAGTCAGGCCATTAAATTACTGGGAAGATTAATATTCACTAGCAAATAGATATTTGATTTTCACTGTTTGTATCTCAGTTATTCGTTGTTTGGCCACTAGCACTCCGATTCTGTCTGCGGTGACCTTGGATTTTTCCAATAACACAAACACCATTTTGAACTCTTTCATATTAATGTTGTAATCTTTAATAGCATCGAGCATAGCTTTTTAATCGTACCGGTACTGCTGCTTTATTCCGCCACGATACGTTCCGAATAAATACAGTTTCATGAATGTAATCAGCTTGAAATTATTTTAGAAACACCACCCGAAAGACCGGATGCTATTGATATAGCTCCGTCAATGACTCTGATTAGTCTGCCTATGAGAGTTACGGTGGACATAATTCCAGAAACACTATGGCCAACGTATTTTGCAAAGGCGAGTACACAAATAGCATTAATGATCATACAAATGATTTAGTATTTCACAAGTAGCGCGGTTCTCATGGTGATTTCAGCTGGCAGGTTTTTTTCCCCGCCTCGGCTATTTTTTCAAGTCGGTAATTTGTAGGATCTCTCATATTCTTCTATATGTAGTGTGATAGCTAAGTATAACGTCTCAACAGGCTGTACCTTTTCATGTACAACACGCACGCGCACAACTGTCATTCAATACTAGAAACTATATATCTGGAAATATTTAACTTAAAGGCGATTGTTCATTCGTGAGGCCTGGCATTACGTTCATATATAGAGGATCTCAAATGGGTTACTATTTAAAAGTGAATTTATGAAACGAGTTGAATAATGTCCGGCTTTGGCGAGCCTTGGAGAGTCTACGAGTTTCATAAATTTAATAATTAATAATTACCCATTTTTGAGATTCCTTTTTTTACATAGTTTTATTTCACTATATATTATTTAGATATAAAGAAGAATAATTAATTTCATTCGTTTCGACAGACGCTTTACTGTACCTATCATGTGTTGTGCATATAAAATAGTCCTAAAGTTCAACAAGTAAAAGTATATCGTACATTTTTGCTTACATCAAAATGAAAAAAAAGGTTCCGTCAAAATAAACAAAATATTTTACCACAGACATAATATTTGTCAACACAAAATTTTCAATGCGTGTGCTGTCACATTGGGTCGAAGTGAATAACAATTCTGCTAGTAAACTCAGACAAAAACCACTTTGGTATCCAACTTGTTCAGATGCACATCGGCGCCTCATCGGGGTGAGTATCATCAGATATTAATAATAGGCATTTCGTATAATACTAAAAGTGATTTTAAAGTGATATGGTAAAATTGACAAACGCGCATGGTGTTCTTGAAGACAACGCTTCAACAATAAGAGGTTCACATATTGGCCCATCTAGCCTGGTTTGCATCGACATAGTCGAATAAAACAAAATCAGTCGTCTTTTGCAACCGTGGGAGCCGCATTCGCCGGCAAGCATAATCTGAATGACTGCGAAGACTGGAATATTCCACCGGTGTTTTACATTTGGTCACCTTTGACTTATAAATTTGATTGTCATCGAGGGCTGGTGGTGAAATCATTAAGCCTATCAAGTTGATTTTGGGTTAACCGCACGGGAATAATCCCTGTTAATTGTTACAGAAAGTGTTCAAATGTGACACCTCAGTCATCATTTTTTCTAAAGCTGATTTTGGCTAAAGCCAATCTTAACTTATTTACAAGACATTGTTACAGGTTTCCTACATGTTTCCAGGGACATGAATCAGCGCCAATCTCAGTTACACGTGCACGAAAGTGAGTCAGACCTAAAAATGCACGTACTAGTCTAGGTGTTCCAACCAAAAATAATAAATCAGGTAAAAGGTAGCTTAATCATATTGCGACATGATTTGTTTGTGAAGTGCAGTTAAGTTTCTTCAGAGGGTTCCTGATAACCGTTTCAGAAATTCTTTGCCGGTCGAATAAAATTTGATTAATTTTCTGTCCAATGCGCGTTATAACTACTGTTCGAAACACAATCAATACATGTTTCGGTCGGTTAAAAACTTGTTGGTTAGTTGTTTGCCATGATAATGCTGCACATTGATTCCATGAAACATGTTATAAATGACAGCCGTGATTTGCCTCTAGAACGTATAAACGATAACGAACGAACTTTTTCAGCCACATAAGGGATTTTTACGCACAACCCACAATTCTAATTTCATCAACAAAGTTTTGTCAGCAGAAACACTTGCAGTCTTCCAAAATGTATCTATATTGTCCGTTATTTGGTATAATGTGACTGTGTTTAGGTCCAAACATAACCTTGCTAACATCTCTGCAAAACGCGAAAATATGACTGAGTGGAGTCATACAGGATAATGAGAACGAAGGTTCACGAAGTTGTCATACCCAAGGTTGTAAAAGCTAATTTATAAACATGAAATCTTCTGGGCCGTCAACAACATTTAAATTTAAACATTTATCAAGTTGTATGACGTCATGAATCCACCAAAATTAATATTAAATTAAATTTTTATCATTACAATTACTTACAAAAGTAAGTACGCTAGTGGATGAAGACCCTCAGATAAATTGTGTTTATATAAATATGCCATTTTTGGTATATGTCAGGGGAGCAGCGAAATAATGGGGGATTTTTGTTGAGGGGAGGGAAGGGACATAAGACATTGCCTGCCTATAGTTTTCGTAAGCCCTGAATGGGTTCTCATGAAATGGTATTTAAATGTAACCTTCTCATCTAACCAATAATGTTATTAAATTCTGCAACAGTAAAGGTTGGTGCATTAAGATTAATCTTCCCTTATCTAATTCCGTAGATCAGTTGGATTGGACATGGAACATATTTAATGTTTATCCAAGGAATTTACGTAATTGTTGCTGCTGTTACGCAATAAAAGCAATTGGCTACTAAATACAACTTGAGAGCAGTGGGAAATTCTCTGAAATCTAAATGGCACGATTTGCATTTATATCTGAAGTGTTCCTCTTAAATCCAATTGAATAAAACAAATTCAATCGAACCTATTTGATTACTTTAATCAAGCCTTGCAATGTTTTCATTGTAAGTGAGAACATTAAATTTTTGAAGAGCTACTTAATCCTTAACAGAATGACGATCTATAAATAATGCGATAGATTAACTTATTGAATCCAAATTTTACTTGACTAGATTATGCGTAGTACTCTCTCTCTCTCTCTCTCTTTCTCTCTCACTCTCTCTCTCTCTCTCTCCAGAAGCGTGAATATCACTGAAAAATGTAAACATGTTCAAGATGTTATCAAATTTTGAATTGTCAATATGTAGAAGAACAGCATCTTTGGGACAAATTGCCGGTGCTTTGTTTATTTTATCTCAGTTTCTCTGAGTTTTTCTAGTGTATCAATATTTGTTCTGTATCCATCAATATTTTCTCCTTCTCCCTTCCGCAAGCCATTATAACGTTTAGGGCATTTATTTATTTACGTATTTTTCCGATTTATAATTATATTGCCAATAATGACATGCAACATGCAAATACACCGTACATTTTACATCGTTTGTATCTCTCTCTCTCTCTTTCTCTCTCTCTCTACTTTGTATACTTTGTGATGTCATTCAAGTGGGTGAGTGTGTCCACTTCTAGGCCAACGGAAAATATTACAGAGATGATTCTGTGTTCTTCAAGTTCACCTGAGGCAACCGCTTTTCATTTCAGAGTTTTGTTTCATTGTCCTCTCTTTAATCCATACACTACTTTATGATTTTCCTTAAAGAATTGTTAGAAAAACGAAATTTCATGTAACAAGCATGAATATTGTTTCTTTAGTCGGTATTCCGTGACTCACTACCAATTCGTCAAACACCTAACGAAAGTTATATCGAGAAGTTTGTGTTTCTTTGAGTTGTCAAACGCATCAAACTCCTCGAGGATCGGCGGTAGCCGCTTTTTACGTTATAGTTATACATTGTACCCAGGCCCTGGTTTGCGCTGTGCCGTTGAAGTCCGCATTAGTTTTGGCCATTTTAAATTCGTCATGGAAGGTTTCGTAGGCAATAGGCAACCATGTTGAAGTCTTTTCTCGAGCGAGTGCTGCCCTATCTGGCCTGCCATTGGACACGGCATTTGAGCGAGAATCTTTAGTACATGGTAGTAAGCGTATCATTCGCTATTGGAGCAAATTACGCGTGGACATACCATCTTCCGGCACTAGTGCTGGTTCTGACAATGCATTGTATTTTAACCCTCTAGTTATGCACGTGGCTCCATAACTGACCATATGCACCGATTCGACTATGCACATAGTGCTCCTAGAGCTTTCGTACAGATTAGGAAGGGTCAACTTTTCCGTGTGTTTGGTATCAATAAATTTAGCGTGATGCCGTCATACGACCTCGATCTAGCAAAAATGGTCACCCATTTTGTTCGGTCTCTTTCTATTAAGTCGATAATCACCATTATTCCATCATAAAAACGCTCGGAAAAATAAGGTAGGTTGTGGACTACAATACGATTTGGCGGACCAGCACGACAATCACTGTTCACAATGCACTCTACGTGTATCCCGCTGCAGCTAGCCGGCATCTTTAGATTTTCCAGAGAACGAGATGATATCAAGGACTATATCATCAAAGCAATAAACCACGCGTAGCTTTTAGTACAACAAAACATCCTACAGTTCTGTGTTCCCCTTTACCAGAGACACATGACATGGAGTATTCTTGATTGTAAACACAGTACCCAGCTACCCCGTCTGCTTCCTATGGTTAATACATTAGGCGCTGATTATGTGAATGCGGCATTCAGAGCCATCGGTATACGTTTTAGATGAAACAAACACACCACTAAATACGTGTCTGTCTCGTGAGAAAGACAGTGTTTATAGTACTGGATGCACACGTTCTAAAGTTAACAGCATTAAGGAAACAGTTTTCAGAGGGAGAGGGAGACTCTGCAGTCAGAAGGCGGAGTACAAAAGAAAGGGAGAAGTAACGATTGAAGTCCAAAAGAGGGAAGTGACGAGTTCAGAGTAAAATCTAGGAAGTCCAGGAAGGACAAGACAGTCTTAATAGGACGACTCGAGGACGTAGCAAACGTTGGAAGATTGTCAAGAGGAAGGTGTTGCAATCAGTTGTGGACTTTGCGTTTATTTCACCACTTGTTATGAGGATTAAATAAATCCCAACTAGACACTGATGTTAAACAAGGTTGATACCATTTAAATTGAAATTGAAATTACTACTATTAATTTGTTTGATTAAATTTTTTATTTATCTATTTATCTTGTCTAAGGGCAGTGGCGTCGCTAGGGGGTGCGGGGGGTGCGGGACCGCATCCGGTGACACCATCTCAGAGGGGTGACACCAAAATGAAAAATTGCAAATTTTACAGAGCACACACTGCTCGGTCTAGTCGGAGGGGTGACACCATGAGTTTACCGCACTGGGTGACACCAACCCTAGCGACGCCGCTGTCTAAGGGGTTTGTATTGCATTATTTCTTACCAATAAGCTTGTCCAGTTCTCTGTTCTTATTCTATCTTTTCACTCACACCGGATTATAATATCGATGGAGGTCATTCCCTTGATAACGTAGCTAAATCTAATTAATTATCCCTCTTACTAACAGGGGGACATTACATATACATTGATCACTGAGAACACACCGTTAACTCTAAGCCAGCCCACGGTCAGCAAGGGGAAATTACCCTTTCGCTTTCAGAATAAAATTCATGAAGTACTTCCCCTGGGACTCTCGAGTGCGATTACTTCCATAATTCAGACATTTTATTTAGCGAAATGCTTACGGCATTAACCTTTCTATTTGAGACACTTGGCAAGCATGTTGACGGGCATATTGAAGACTGGTTTTTTTTTCCTTCGGATCTAATGATATTAAGGAAACTGGTGTCTTCTTTGATAAAATAGCCGTCCTACCAGTACACCACAGTGGCATGATAGATATGCGAGCATGCAGATGAGCTAACCCCGTCCAGATCAATAAAACCACCATATTGCGTTACTTATACAGACTTATATTAATGTCGCTATACCCAAAGCTCCCGAGTCGGCACTATATTTGCCTGGAAAAGATCTGCGTGACGGACACCTATTTACAGACAAAAGTTCAACAGCGGCGAAAACTGTACAAAGAGTACAAGTTTTCAGGAAACGCGGTGGACTGTGTTGACACTATTTTGAAAGCTGTGTCTCTAGCGGGAAATATTGTCATTGTATCAATTATCTCAGCTATTATCAGTTTAAAATCAGTGTGTTTATAAACCTAAATAAATTAGAGTGTACACTTTCAAGATTAAACCTAGTTTATCACGCTCTATTGTATGCTTCTCCAATTTTCAGTGTGTGTTTGTTTCCAGGTTGCATTAATATTTGCAATGCGCTATGTTGATTAAGATCCTAAGTTTTGTTCTGGAATGTACGAAACATAATTTTGCATTATGAACCGGTATTGTAAAGATAAATTCCACCAATGGGTTTTAACTGTTGAGTTTCGTACTCTTGCTTATATCTGATGGGAAATTTCTTATCCAATAACAAAGCATATTAAAGAATTATAATATTATTGCTGAATTCCATGACTAAAATCGATTGTGTATGTTGTCTAATGGTGATTTCTTGCGTTTACTGCCAATATCAATAGCTTTTGGGTGTATTGGTAATATTATCAAGAATTTTCCATCGGGGGAACGTCAAAATCCGTGTGACCATGAATCTGTGTTAGTTATATTTACTACCTGTGGGTATGGTACTTCGTGCAGTGACAGCAAGTTGGAGTGGAAGCAAGGCAAATAATCACAATTCTCACTTAGAGTTACCTCCCAGCTTTAGAATACACCAGTGCCACATCAACGTACCTTTGGCGGTAAAACGCCACTTTGAGAAAACCGTAGGCGTTGATAACTCCATCTAACTCAATGTAGACAGTTTATTTGCTGTGCTTTTTTTCTAGAATGGGCTTAAGTGCATAATGTAAACATTTGGCTGAATACGTGGGAGGAAAGACGCTTTACTTGCAATGACAGAGCACAAGAATGATGCTACAAGACAGTTCGCGGCAGGCTTCACAACATACCGATGACGTTACAATGAAGCACATTTAACCCGTCATACATAGTCTGGTTCTTTCACTCTTGTCTATGGTTGGATTTATATTCTTAATAAGATTACTAAATTTGGATTCAGTCTATGTGTCGATCTTCTAATAAGAAGAGACGATGTACTAATAATGTTAAGATGATGCCTAGGTCAAAAGATTCATATGAGTTGTCAGAGGAAGGGCATTGATGTATTATCCGGGAACCAGTCAAGCTGTTAACCACATGTAATTGAAATGTCAGCACTAGTGACAATGGAAGAAGATGTGGTTGTTCAAAAGTTAAAATTCCAGCAAAATAATCTAAGAAACGGGAGCGGAAATGGTGGTATAATTTTAATGATTATTCTAACCACGCTGAGCTACACAGACATTCAATTGTTACAATATATGCGGTGATTTGCTTTCAAAATGTGTTAGAAATTTACGTAAAATCTTTGTTCGTGAGATTTGAGAACCATTATGACGGTTTAACCTTCGCAAATGTTTTACTATCAACAAGTTAATAATCAACGGAGATTAATCATCAAAACATAATTAATGCGTTAAATCTGAGACACTTGGTCTTCTTAGATCATTCATATTTCTTTCCTATCTCCTTAACAAAGTCGTGTTCCCAAATATAGTTTGTACAGTTACAAAATGCATATATTTTGTTTAATTACAAATGACTCCGTCTAACAAAGCAATGGTTTCACTTAACAACTATTTGAGATGAATGTGTTTGCATTGCAATTTAAATCATTAGGTTCATGACTTTACTGAGGATTCAGGAACAAAATTTTAAATTAATCAAAACAATACCAATCTGTATATTATTGGATTCATACCATCATTTACATGCAAATAATAAAATACATGGATCTCCCAAGTTTTGTTATGTTCAGGGTACTAAACATAGCATATCGGTCACGTGTGCGCATTTTCTCATCTTAAATTAGATTTTAATTGCTGCTTTAACATGTAATACTAATTTTGTTTAGCTGAAATATATTCGAATTTGATTATTGAATGATCTGCCCTGTAACTGTCATCAAGAAACTTCCAGACGAATATTATCTATCGCTTTGTTCTTTTCCTATGTTGACCCGATATTAAACTGGGTCAAGAAAACAGCAGATCGAGTCTAATAGTCAGACTATAAGGTAGAACGATTTTATGTATCAACATCCATAGCTTTCATTGTGACATCGCAGCGCGCGACAGTCAATCCGGATTGTACTTGTTCACACCTATACTGTAGGTTGATCTCGTCCAAGAATGTTCATGTATTTTAACATAGACTTTCTTCACATATTTCTAGGGGTTTGTATATAATGACCTTATAAAGGAATATGAATGCACGAGGATCTAAATAAAAATCATTTTAAGATATGTACAATATAATTCTAAAATTTGACACCCATTGCTGAAATAGTTGGTGTTGAACGCGTACATGACCTATATGACATGTATATATGCATCTTAAACGAAATTTAGAGACTAGTCGTTGCTCATTAGCAAAGTAGCTTCTGCTTCAACCTACAATCATGGATAAAAGTTAAACACACAAAAAGACATACATATAGTACAACTCGCCCAGAGTCACTTTTTACAGCTATACGTGTGAATTTGGAGGATATAATAACACACAACAAAAATGGCGCTTGCACACTCTATTTCATTCCGTGCCCATCAACATTCTATTCTAGAGTATTGTATAAATTCCTCGATAAATGCTTAAAGACAATTTCAGTGATAACGTACATCGACATTTTAGACGAAGCGGCTTGATCCAGTTTAAATCGGTTTCTGTTGCGAAATGATGTAACGGGGAGAGCGTTTGCAATAAGGAAGAAGTTGTACTGCAAATGTAAAGGGAGACGCGACATTGTCGTCATTTATAAACAAAGCCTGTAAAACACCGGCATGAAAGACTAGGCACACAAGTCCAAAAAATAGAGGTCATTATGAAACTGCTTAGAATCTCATGTATGGTAGGTATGTCCTGTTACATTTCAATTTGTACTTAATGCCTACTTTTCCTATAATAAATATCTTCCTTCATACACGTACGAGTTAGTAGAAACTTGGTTGTCAATTCAGACTTATTTTAGTTAAATTTTACTTTACGCTAAATTATAATTTTGAAGAAAGTTCATATGTACAAGTTTATAATAAAATGTACTTGCAAACAATGTACGTTACTGTTTTATTTCATTCATAGTTGAACATCCATACAGGAGATAAATGAAAATGCACGCAACTTCTTGTTCACGCGACTACACTTCCGTTTCCTCTTGCACTTTGTTTGTTTCTTTGATTAGGATTTTTAACGTAGCTTTTAGAAAAATTCAGTCATACCGCTACGATGTCTGCAATGAGGCAGTTTATAGTGATGTCTAGCACTGGGACATCATGCCGCATACATGTAGCATGATGTATCCTGACACCAGGCCGACCAGTCTTAACACTAACAACTTAATGCTGAGCGCCAAGCGAGGCAGCTGTTAGTACCATTTTTTGTAAGTCTTTGGTACAACTCGGCCCGGGATCGAACCCACGACCTCCCGCTCCAGCGGTGGACGCTTTAACCACTAAGCCACCGGAGCAGTTTTCCTCTTGAACTAGTTTTAGTTTAATCCAATATGTGTTATTAAGCCAGTCTAATTCATAATGTGTGTCAATCAAAGATTTCAAATGAAGCAAAAAAAAAAAAAATGAATAGCCAATACTCACCATAGAACGTAAATTTATTTTTATATTTGAAAATTGCTAATTCCATTTCAATATTTATACAGTATAATGCTGAAGAAAATAATTGCAAATGTATGATTGAAAAAAAAATGGTTAAAAAAACTAGTTGAAAATGTAAACTTATTAGGCTTTTATTCATGTAAACAAACATATATAATAACAAAAGTTTATTTGGATTAGTATGTATGAAATTACAATCTAATTCAACACGTAATACAACATCAAATGAAGGTTATAATACAGACAGAGTATTAAGTATTGCCGAGCAGCCAGAACCATGATAAACAAAACAAAGGCATATGAAGTGTACATGCATTATTACAACAGGAAAGGATTTAAATTTTTTAAAATAAAACAAACTGGACAAGAACTAAATATTTTATCTTCAAGTTATGTTTTGGTCTGGAGCTCACTCCAATCCTTTTATGTGCACCACTGAAATCAAAGCATGAAATTCCAATGCAAAATATTGACAATGGGTTAAATTAACCGAAACTCGTCCGGGTGTTTTACACACGACTTAAATATGTCTATTTTGTGTTGCATGTTTTTATTGTTATATTTAGCAGTTATGAGCAATACTATATTTATATATTTTTTATACCAACTTACAGATACCAGAGATTGATGGTGATGCTGTACTTGGATACAAAGGGCCTGATTTAAATGTAATGATTTCTCTTGAAAATATAAATTGATGTAATAATGATGATACATTTAAAAAAACAACAACAAAAAACATTAATTCCTTAATTACTAAATATTACTAAATACATACCGTAATGCAATTACTAAATACATACCATAATGTAAGTATTACTAAATACACACCGTAATGCAATTACTAAATACATACGGTTGTGACCAGGAATGTATACAAGAAGTATAAAGGTGCAAGAATGGAAACAAATGATAGGATATTTGCTGATGGAAACAACTATGTCAATAAGAAATTTACATACATACATACATACATACATACATACATACATACATACATACATACATACATATATACAAGATTGATACACAATTATAAAAAATACATATTGATACATGGTCTCACTACTTAATGTGAATGACAGATATCCGACTGAGTTTTCAGCTTCCTTAATTATAGAATACTGCATTTGTATGGAAAAGTGGTAAAAATGTATCAAATAAAACGAATACTACATTTGTATGCAAAAATATCAACAAGTTTTTTTTTCTTTGAGCTATATTGCGTTGACATTAGCAGAGCAATATTACTCATGAAAAACAAGTTGTTTTCATATACAAATGTAATATTCTTTTTATTATATACTTTTTACTTTTCTACCTAATGCTGAATAATAATTATAAAAACACTACATAAAACAAAGTCATTGAATTTCTTCCAGATTCCAAAGTAAATAGACAAGCATAAACAAGTACACTGTAACAGTATCTATGGCACATGGACTACCGAGCAACCTCGGAACTCAGTAGCATATTAAATGCTTAGTCATTCATTTATTTAAAACAAGATATCTCATTTTAAAATTAAAAATCATTGGTCACATCACATTGTGAATCATTCCACCTTAAAACTACTTTTCAAGTCGGTATTTAATGGACGGATTTTATATTTCTGTTGATCCAACTAAATTCTGCTTTTCCCGTTGTGATGGACTGGAATTATTAGCTGGGTCAATTCTGTACTATATATACTATATATATATATATATATATATATATATATATATATATATATATATATATATATATATATATATATATATATATATATAGTACAGAATATGTATATTTATATATATAGTACAGTATATATATATATATATATATATATATATATATATATATATATATATATATATATACTGTACTATATATATATATATATATATATATATATATATATATATATATATATATATATATATATATATATATATATATATATATATGGATGAAAGGACTTGCCATCATGCAAGCTGTGTTTCTTTTCTGTCATTAATGGTTTGGAATCAGAAGGTGGGAAAAAAAATTTATTTTGATTGTAATTCTCTGGGAAGACGCAGAACTAAATATTGTTTATTAGGAAATATCACTTATTTTGTTTGTGTGAGTACAATTTTGCATTGTGGATTAATTTTGGAATCCCCGTAATTCTGATTTGCAGCAATAACTAAAAAGAATATTTTTAGGAAATTTAAGATCCAGGAAGGAACGTAAATGTATTGTTATTACCAGCAACATATCACATGTTTGTGCTCCATCAATTGCTTGCTTTTTCTTAGAGGGACCCCAGCTACATGACCTGGATGACATTTTATAGTATAAATCCAAACATTCACAAAAAGTAAAAGGAGGAAAACTACAAAGCAACTAGGAGTGAGAGCCCATTTAGCCAGCAGAGAATAAGGCTTCTTTTTCTTAGCTTAATGGGCTTACAGCTCTTGCTTTTTACCAAACATTCTACAGTTGTTTTTCCAAATTTAGCACTTTGAATGACTTGTAAAATAGAACCTCAATATGCCTTTTACGCATGATTCGAGTTTCAAATTTTAACGAACACTTCTCCTAAATAAGTGTTTCATTGATCTGGATAATAATTTCAATGCTGTGTGTCTCACATTTGTTGTCAGAAGGTCAGGCCATCGCTGGACATTTTGGATATCATGTTCAATCATTTTCTTTGGTGACAGTTTCTTTTGTGACTCAATGCATTCATCTAAACCATCACAGTATCATCTATTCTTTCATTGGATTAAACAGGCTGCTCGGTTCATCCAGAGACAAACTTAAAAAATCAAAACTTAGGCATATGCTGCATGAACATAATATTGTTTGCTTGCAATAAAAGTAGTTTCCAATGCACCAAACTATTTCAGACGCACATGTCGTGCATTGCAGCATGGAGGAGAAACATTGCCCAATTCTGACAACATCAAGTCAATGGAGAAAAAAATATTGAGTATATAAAAGAAGAATTATTCTGCTAGTTCAATATCAACTTACAGTCTTCTAAAATTCATCTGATGTCTAGATCTATCGTTTACCACTGTCAACTATTCTCACATTTACTTTCAAAATCTGAGAAATACATCCAACCAAACAGAACAGTTGAACATTACGACACTTTCACATTTCTTGAGGCAACTTGAGTACAGTGAATAACACATTATAACCCAGCCTGTGTTTGATAGAATTCTATGTAGGCATTAGTAGGGTGTTGTTGCCTGTTGATGATTATTGTTCAATAGGATTCAGTGACCTCAATATTTAGTCAAGATCTTGAAGTGCAGAAAAACATTTTTTTTTTAAGAATACATTTACATTGACCTTTAGACCTTTTCCTCTCTGCTCCTTCTCTATCTGGATAAATCAATTTCATTGCTAAGAAACGTTTTTCAATGTATTTAAACAGGACTGACCAAACTGATCCCATTTAACAGGAAAAGGAAATAAATACATGCAGTAATTTACAGTAAGAAAATCGAAGAATCAACCAATGAAAAATATTCAAATATATCACATGCCACTTGGATCCTTACAATCCGAATCCTATTCTAGCAAACATAACATGCCATGCACACGTATTGTAAGAACTAGTCACACATTTATCTTTCAGCATGCTCCAAGAGGAGGAGAATTGAGTCATACAGGTACATTTTCAGTTACGTTCTGAGAGAAAAAAGCTGTCAAAATGTGTATTTTAATAGAGTTTCTGCGATTAAGTGGATAAACGTTTGCATACAAATATCAAGCAGTCATTTATACAACCATTCACAAAAACATACATGTAGATATCATCCACTATAAATACACATACATACAAATGTACACAGACATACATACATACACACACATGTACCTACACACACACACACACACACACACACACACACACACACACTCATGCATACATACATACATACATACATACATACATACATACATACATACATACATACATACATACATACATAACATTTTAGCCAAAAGTCCTCCTTCTCTTTTTTAGAATTACAACAATAACTACTATAGCAATTGCAATGACGGCGACGCTTACAGACACTCCTATTGCTATAGCTTTCCCATCAACACTCTGTTCCGCCTTTTGACCAGCAGATCCGGTAAATACTACAAAATGAAACATACATCTGTTGTTATTAGCATTTCATTGGCAAACAATAAACCAATGTAAAGAAATATTGTTCAATAAAAGAAGCATGAAAGAGCATAACAGAGAGAGAGAGAGAGAGAGAGAGAGAGAGAGAGAGAGAGAGAGAGAGAGGAAAAAAAATATTAAAACATAATGGAATAAGGTGGCTGAAAAAATGTTAAAATTGTTTGCATCATTTAATATTTAATCAAAATTATATTTACATTGTTTAAAATTACACTTACAATACACAGTCTGAATAAGAACAATAATAAAAGGAATGAGAATGGTCACTTTAATTACTGATTTTTTTAGTTTTCATTAAAAAAGGTTCATGTAATATATCTAAATACTGACAAGGTTATTAACAGTAATGAGAGCAATGAACTCTTGAAGAGATTGTTCTCAATGTCCATTGGTTGCACAAAGCACATGTAAAAAATGGGGGGGGGGGGGCAGTCAACTAATAAAGGCTGTTCTACTTCATAACCGACAATGAAATTATGAGACAGCAAAATAGTCCTAGGGCAACATGTTTGAGGTAACAGCGGAAACCCCAGAAACACATTTTCATATATTTCTGAGTATGCATGTCTAACAATGAAATTTATTCTTGGAACAATTATTAAACATAGAGAATCAATTCTCTGCATGTTCCATAATCTTTGGTTGTTTTCTACCCTGCTTCAAATGTGGTGTGAATATACTACCGGTACAAGAACATTGTTAACTTGTCAAGAACCTTGTTAACTTGTCAAGAAAACTTGTCAAGAACCTTGTTAACTTGTAAAGAACCTTGTTTTCTTGTCTCATTCAAGGTCATTTTATGCCCATCAAGCTGTGACAGTTTTAAATGCTTCTTAGCAATTGGGGGTGGGCAAGGCAAAATGAAGCTAAACAATTGTAAATGTCACTCTGTCCTCTTCTATGGAGTACATTTCATTAGTTACATTGACATCGTAACATTGGGAAAACAATACGTGATATGACAATCTTACAAAAATGCTTTTCATAGTTGGGTATGGTTCTGGAGATTATGGTCTCAACAAAATTCAAACAGAACTCAACAAAATATATATAATCATTAAATGAATGACTGACTGGAAAAATAAAAAGTGTGAAAATGATATGATGGTACTGATAAAAAATTAAAATTAAAAATGTGCATAAATTAGGAATATACCTGTCTCTGGTACTCAAGAATAAAGGACATATTAATAAAAAGTGAAACATAGGCCATCATGACCTACATTTGATTAGAAAGTATATACCTCATTGAGATGTTCCCTTGTTTAGTTGTACAGTTCTGCAATGCAAAGTGTCCTAGAATTGCAGTTTACCATGCATTTACTCAAGCAATTAAAGGATGAAAAGGAGATCACTGTAACCTTATTCAGGAATAAAATTACCATATGCATAAAAGGTTGTTAACAATGGTGTGGATAATGTTGGTGGTATGAACTTAGGTAGCTAACCACACATACCAATGTGTGAAATAAAAGGTAAATGTGACCTAGATCGGGAAAAATTGTGCCGTCTTAACAACAGTATATTACCTCAATAAGATTACTGTGGCAGATCTATCCATCAACTCAAACAACCATTTATGACCACATTATTGTAATGTCTGGCATTGTAGGAAGGGATGACAAAGTAACATAAAAGCATTTGGTTTTTATTAGAACAAATACAATATTGAAACACACTGGTGCATAAAGTGGGTTTCAAAGTAAAAGAATAATGTATACTTACAACAAGACTCTGAAATATAAAACAGAATGTTTATTATTTTATTCATTAGCAATATTTCTACAAAAACTCTAACTTGCAACTGCATTATACAATTTTAAACCATTTTCTAATTTTGATGTATTATTATTATTATTATTATTATTATTATTATTATTATTATTATCAGTCTCTCCAAGGCCAATTTTAGCTAGGTTGTCTTGGATTATGTAAATCACAGATATTCTCTCTTTTTCTAATCTATACAAAACAAATTCAAATGAAGAAGAATTTATCATCAATGAAAAAGTCAAACACTGTTTACTTTTTAGCAAAAATTGTTTATCAAGATAAAATCAATTTAAAATACAAATAATACCATATGATGGTTACCCATGTATCCCTCTACCTAAACTTGTGTCTCTATCCAATACATTGTCAATTTGTACTACATACATTCCATACAGATGCATGCAGAGACCCTATTGAAGCAAAGAATACTTGAAAACATGGGGACAAAATAGTGAATTTGAATGGGCCATCACTTATTCTCTTGTGCACTTTTATAAGGTATCAAACTCGGGATATATGGAGGTGAAAAACAAGTGTGTTACCAATTCACAATCCAGTTGTAGAAGCAGTTCCCATAAAGGATGTGTGCTGAATGCTGTAAATTTGTAATTTTTTTTCTGAATTCTGTAAATTTGTAATTTTTATTTCTGAATTATGCTTACCGAGAACTCTGTTTGTTAATTGGATTCCAACTTTCTTTCCAGTGGTGTCTGTTCTGAGAGTATACGATGTTTGATTTACACTGCAAAATTGGGGCGACATGCTGGCCTCTATGCTATCAGCAGCTATTGCCTGAAATAAGAGTCAATTTGTCATGGTTTATAGATTTCAAAGTTTACAATCTAAAACAATCTTCAGTATTTTTCTCTATCTATCTTTCTTTCTTTCTTTCTTTCTTTCTTTTTTTTTTCTTTCTTTCTTTCTTTCTTTCTTTCTTTCTTTCTTTCTTTCTTTCTTTCTTTCTTTTTCTTCATAACATTAGTTAAATGATTATAAAGATATTATATAGGTAATAGTAATAGTAATTATTGCAAAGATTCAGTTTTGCCTTGTCAACCAGGTATTCATGAGTACACTACGAAATGGAAAGCATCAACTTGTATTGGTTGATCTAATGTTAATGTGATGTCTTGCTTTTATTGTGTGGCAGTGAATATGAGCTTTCATGTCTTCTGTATGCAACACAAAAAGAGAAAACTCATGTGAACGTTTGCAGTCATAGAAGCCTTGCTTTTCTTTATTCACAGAATAAAACAGAAAAGTGATTTTAAAAAGAGAAAGCAGAAATAAAACAATCACTAAAATACAGCGGTCCTATTTTGTGCAAAGAATAATCACCTATATGTTAAGAATATTTATGTTAGTTCCTATGCCACTTTGTATTTTTATTTGTTATTTATTAGAACACAGATGGATGGACATATAATCTTCGCTTAAAAAATATGCTTACAATGCAGGTGAATCTAAATGTGTTGATATCATCCACAACATCATCAGGGTTGTACACCATCGTGTATGTGTCTGCATTTACTCTTATACTAGCAATACACCAGGCTTCTCCTTTCTCTGTAAGAAAGAGCTTAAAAGTTAACAAGATATATATATATCAACCTAAATACACACACACACACACATGTATGCTCACACACTCGCTCACTTGCATGCTTGCTCACACACACACACACACACACACACACACACAAACACACATAGATACATACTAGGGGTCCTGATAGGCCAAATGGTCTAAAGAGCTCGCCATTATGGATCACTGCCATCTCACATCTGTGTGGGTTTGAGTCTTCGGTTCGGCCAATATGTGTACGTGAGAGAGCTTGCCCGTAGCTTCTTATGGGTTGGTGGTTCTTTCTGGGGTTTTCCCGGGTTCTTTCCTCCAACATTAATACTGGCCGCCATGTATAGTCTATCATGTGCTGAAAAATGGCATTAAACCTTACATCAACATCAATGCATGCATGCATGCATGCATGCATGCATGCATACATACATACATACATACATACATACATACATACATACATACATACATACATACATACATACATACATACATACTGTTTTGAACACAATTAAAAGGTGAAGCTCACTCACAGTTAAATGTTGAAGAAAACTTATCTGAGGAAGAGAACACATGTGCAGTGTTCATGAATGTTCCTTCAAGAAAAACTTTGCAAGAGGCATTCAGACCCATTTTTATACTTTCTTGAGGCTAGACCTTGGTATGATTGACTAAGAATAAAGGATATGCCTAAGAAATAAATGTTATGAAAAATAAAGTTACATGAACTGTGAACTAATTACTCTAATTTTGTATAGAGCTTATGATTTGTTTCCATGAGCGTCTTTTCTACCTATCATGTAATTTATAAATATTATCACCTGAAATATAAAATAAATGTTATCCAGGTAGTGTTCATGTTTGTGTGTGCACATGTGTGATTTGGATTTTTAACATATCCTTACAAATTTTCCAGTCATATTACTACAATGTCTGCAGTGTGACAGTTTATAGTCATGTCTAGCACTTGGGCATCATGCCGCAGACACATAGCATTATGTTCAACCCAGTAGCATTATTCTGACACTAGGCCGATTAGTGCTAATAGCAACCTCTTAATGCGAAATGAGGCAGCTGCTAGTACCATTTTTATAAGTTTTGGTATGACTCTGCTGGGGTTTGAACATGTGACCTCCTGCATCCGAGCCACTCTAACCACTTAGGCCACTGAAGTGGTCTTCAGGTAGCTTGATCCATGGCTTTCAAATAATTTTACTTGAAAAATGGCTTTCTCCATAAATTTCAGACTTTAATTAATGAATTCAATATGCAATAATTTTGAATATCAGTTGGAGGGACTTGTGGCTTTAAACTCTTAGAAGAGATCTGGATCATTGAGATTCCGTGGTACTGCCAACACATACATGGAATCTATGTGCTGTTGCTATCAACAGTTTTGTAAACAATCAAAAAATTGGAATCAAACTTTGCACCAACCATGGTTTCTTCTAAATTTTGTAATATGGATGCCTCAGGCAAATATGTCACGTAAAGAGTATATGACTTGACTATGTGCATGCACACAAGTGCACATGCATGCATGTGTTTGTGTGCATCTAAATATACAGTAATAGTTAAGTCCTGTAGAGAGAGAGAGAGAGAGAGAGAGAGAGAGAGAGAGAGAGAGAGAGAGAGAGAGAGAGAGAGAGATGGTAGTATGCTTACTAGAGTATGCCATTGTCTTGTTACAGGCTGTGTAATTAAATGTCATCATGGTTCTGTCTGTGCATACATCCCATAAGTTACCGGTTGGTGTACAAGATAGCGTACGGTTTGAGGTATAATACCTGTAGTCAAATTTTCTCAGCAATGGATCTGGGCACCTTGTCCTTATCTTTTCCAGATCCGTATCTAGAAGTGGAATGGGGAGTGATATCGTTTTTTTAAACTGGGCCATTATTATAAAAATACATATGACATTTGTTAATAAAAGTATTTGTTTAATGGAATCAAAATATGACACAATGTTCTGAATATAAGTAAATGGATATATGATAGACATATGACACACTAATCTTAATGAAAGTAATTGGATATATGATAGACATATGACACACTAATCTTGATATAAGTAATTGGATATATGATAGACATATGACACACTAATCTTAATATAAGTAATTGTATATATGATAGACATATGACACACTAATCTTAATATAAGTAATTGGATATATGATAGACATATGACACACTGTTCTTCTTAATATAAGCAATTGTATATATGATATCCACAGATATCAAGGAATGGTTGAAAGAGGCCAAAATGTTGGCATATTTCTTATTAGTGGACAAACAAAGGGTAGTCTCTAAAGAATTCTGATAAAAGGTTCTTATTCCTGCCAAAATGCCGTTACAAGATAAATAACAAAACCAAGTAGAGGAGATATAGCGCTAAATAGAATCTGAAAATTTGTCTCACCTTTTCGAACCATCACAGAAAATTCCTGTTCAGGTATCACAATATCTGTATTGCAAATGTCCGAAAAACTAGTAAGATTATCTCTTTCAAACACTTTTATTCTGTCTCCACCAGCCAGTGGCTCTGGCTCTGTCATAAATAAATAAACAAAAATATAAATTCATCCATTTAAAAGTACATACGTATATTTTTTGCAATAGTTAGAATTGTCTAGTTGTATTTCTATTCACCTGTCATTTCCACAAGGGGCATAATAAATATTCTAGCAGGACATTCTCCATATCACAAAATTCTACTTAAACACACACACACACACACACACACACACACACACTGAATAAATAAGTAAAACCAGAACTAAGAATGGTGTATAGGTTGGCCATGTGATAATCATAACAAGAAGATGCCTTTATGTGAGAAAGTAGATGAGTTGTAACAAAGAGGTTCAGGTCCTTGAATCAAATAAAAACATGCTCCAGGACTGTACAATATATTACCTGTAAACAACAGGTTGTATGACCTTAATTAAAAGATGGACAAGTCATAAAGCTCACCAATATTCCAGGAAATATGTATACAATACATGTATATTATATGTAAACAACAGGTTTTATGACCTCAATCAAGTGGTGAGCATCTTTATAACTTAGACCAGTTCTAAAAGCTCTCTGATTGTCAAGGTATGATGTATACAATATATTACCTGTAAACAACATGTCATCTAAATTAAATGGCAAGCTTCCTTTAATTTGGACAAGTTCCAAAATTCTCTAATTGTCAAGGCATTGTCTTTAATCTGCCTACTCTATGTATAACATAAACAATATATTACCTGTAAACAACAGACTAAAGCGTTTTCTCACATGAACGCACCTTCTTATAATTATTATTGTACAGTCACTCCATGCACTAATATTAATACAAGGGAATAACCATGTCCAATGGGCAGTTGTTAGGTGGTAATTTACCAGGGTATGTCTGACCGGGAGGGTAAATGACCAGGTCATAATGGTCCTGCCACCACCTACATATGTACATACCTTAAGATTTACTTAAATATATATGTCCGTACTGATGGACTTAATAACATTTTCTCACTTTCTGAATGTGCTGGGGTTATCAATTTATTTTACATATTTTAATTAAAGTTGGTCTCAGAAAGCTAAAGCTTTACATTTTTTTAATGTACTGCCTGGTGGTACTATTTTTACCATTTATTTCTCTATATTTTCATATTTAGTTCCTCTTTTTCATTTATTTATCTTATGATTTTTTTTCCAGTGTCTTTATTTTCATCAGAAATAAGATTTATGATGCTGATTTGTTTTAGTTATTAGTTTTCAATATAGGGTGACTATAGATAATAAATATTAGAAAGATTTGCAGGATACCAAAATTATCTATATGGGTAGATTTTCCTAAGAATGTGTAAGATCTTAACATGTTGCATACCATACAGTTATCTGCATAGTGGTTATTGAAAAATTCAAACATGAAAGGACGATAGGTAGGTACGTTGTCAAAGAAAAGATGCTCAACATTTTTGTTTTTTATGTTCCATAACATTATCAAATTTAATAATAATAATAATAATAATAATAATAATAATAATAATAATAATAATAATATTATTATTATTAATAGTGAAATTAATTACCTACCTGTATATGTTAATAAAGATAGTGAAAGCATATATACCTAAGGTTTATATTTATTACATATAGTGAAAGCATGTACCTAATGTGAATTTGGCAATACATATAGTGAAGGTATGTATCTACCTGATAAGTCTTGTTTTGAGTTTATGCTCTTAAAATAAGTAACAGAAAAGAGTGACAAGCAAAATACTTTGAAAAATTCAACAAGTAATTGATTTCCCTAGAATACAAAGTAAAACAATAAAAAAAAGACCTTCAGGTATTGTGTATCAAAATCCCAAAAAAGACCTTCAGGTATTGTGTATCAAATTCCCAAAATAATCCTAGTATAACAGACAAAATGTCTAATAATGCAAGAACTTAGAAATGGAATTTAAATCCTACTCTAAAGGTGTTGATGTGCTTGTGGTGGTCTGTAATGTGGTGTTGTACCAACAGTATTTTGCACAATCACAGAAATATAATTCCAGGTTTGAAATTCACTATAAATCCAAGTCAATGTCGCTGTCCAAGAATATTATTTTTATCAGCACCCAGAGAAAAATCAATGGAATTAAATAATTTGGAGAAATAAGTTTCAGCACAAATGCATTTATGGATACAACAATAATACAAATTGATTTTGCTAGGTCTTAAAAGACAAATGACTAATTTTCATATAAACAAGATTTTATATTTTAAACTAAGAAAAAAGTAGATGCCAGAAAATATCAGAAGTACATTGTTTGAGAAAGATCTTAGTTATAATTACCAAGTCCATCATATGACAATCATTACGTAGTCTAGCTACAAATTATACAATATCCTTGACTCAGCTTAAGATAATGATCCTCGCTCTGAGAAAAAGAAACACAAATTGTTTTCTAAGATTGGAACTGGTTTTGGACAAGGTCAGCTACTAGATATACTATTTCATTACATTTAATAAAAAGTTTTAAGTTTTAAAAAAAAGCTAACAGTCAAACAAAGTAAATAGAGTATGCTTAACAATATGTATGTACTTAACGTGTATATGTTAATACATATAATGAAAGTATGTACTTACCGTTTACCTGGTAATACATATAGGAAAAGTCTGTCACTTTCGTGAAATTCAAACAAACATAACTGTACCATGTTTTGTTTTGTTCCTTAAAAGTAGTAAGAGACCTACAATAAAAAAAAACCAATAGTTAAAATTATTACTCAAATTCTGTATTATACACCAAATCAAATAGACAGATTTTTAAATAGGAAAAAACAAATATTTTCTATGCAAGATATTTCTCGTCAATAATACTTACTACTACTACTACTACTACTACTACTACTACTTCGCAAATCCAGACATCAGTCACCAAAACATTTTTGCTTAAAACCTAAAAGTTATCGGCCGGACAAAGTGGCAGTTAGATCGAACAATCTTCCTTTGGTAGAGAATTGACGCCCAAATCCGTGAATAATCCAGTACTGGAGCAGAAGAAACACCTTATAAATGGATGTAAGTGCCGGTGGCTGGGAGAGTGTTTGTGTATACATGCATTATGATCATATAATTATTACAGAAGAAACCAGAGTGATACTGTCCCATCTTGTCGAACCTGAATGAAGTTTGGGTCCACTGTATTTCACTGATATTACATGTCGTTTGCTAATGCAGCGAGGAAGCAGGTCTTATAGGATAGGCGAACCAATGAGGCTCCTGTTAGTGATTCAAATGGTGTCTTGTTCAGCCAGATTAGAAATCATTATAGATAACACTTTGGGCAAAGAGCCATCGTATTTGGACTCGTATAATCAAAATTGTATAGATGATCCGATTAGATTTAGTGTTTTGTTGTCCGATTTCCTCTCGTCCACAATGACACAGGGTATCAGTGACCACGGAACGGTAGCCTTTGATTGTCCTTGATGCTAACGGTTTCTTGTCAAAGAGCCATAATTTTATTAAATATTCGAGGTATTGACGTCTGCAGTGGTATAATGTGTTCTTGGGCATATCACTTCGTGAAGATGTTACGTTTGCCTTTGTTATCTTTGAAATTGGAGGGTTATATCACTTGAGAGTTGCTACACCACTGGTTTTGAGAACCTTTTGTTTCTGACAGTTTGTCCAGACATGCAAGTTGAGATACCCCGGGTTAGGATGAAACACCTTCCATCATGCCTTATGAGGAAATATCTCGAGTTTCCAAGAAATTTCTGTTATAAGATTGACCAGGTCGTTGATAAACTCCGGTTTGAGGGGAGAAATCAGGATGATGCGACACTCCGATTCCCTTGTCTTCTATATCATCTTAGGAATTACAGGTATTGGAGAGTATGCATCCAAACCATTCCAATCTATAGAAAGAGGATGGACTGCACAGGCCATCATATCCAGGACTAGTGAGACAAAGCTTGGTAGAATGGTATTCCCCTTTGTCGAAAATAAGTTCACCTTTGGTTAATCCCAACGGGCACGTAACTAAGTGAAAATAGACAATTCCATTTGCGTTAGTTGACTCTTCCGGGACAAGGAGTCTGCTCATACATTTAGTCAGCCTGGAATATGACAAACTTGAACGTGGATTTATCATTACGACACTTTATAAAATCCCAAACAGGAATGCAAAGGTTTTGGGGCTTGGTTCAACATTGCCATTTGAAATAAGTCACCACAGGAGTGTTGTCGAATAGAAGGAGAACTCCCTTTTCCCTCAATGAAAAGGTTTCTAAACAGCTTTCATCTCCAAAATATCGATACCTAAATGATGATCCTGAGGAAGTCACACCATTGGATTCTCGAAATGGCTTGAGGTTACCCTCCTCAAGCCCTCAGCACTCTCATCCACACATATTGCGAGTTCTTGAAGTTGTACAGCTGAGGTATACCCGACAGGAGCCATGTGAGATGGAACCTCATATTTGTGCAGATTATGAGAAGCTGGTCCAATGGCAAAAGTACTGCTTCGATTTGCGCAACAGAATCATTCATGATAAGGGAACCAACAGATGACCTAGGACTAAAAGGTCTGCTGCTGCATGATGCAGATTCGGCAGGGAAGGAATTCGAGGGCATGTAGATCGTCTCTTATAAGCAATGAAGCCATCATTGTACTGATTTTCGATCTCGTTCGTGAGGGAGAAATAATGGGTTTATTGGATGAAAAAAAAAATGGTGAGATGGTACAATGTCAGTTTTGTCCTTTTTAACAAGGAAGTCAAAGCTGAGAAGGAAAGTAACAAGGGATGTCATGTCCTACTCCAAGATATAACTCCAGGTAGTTTGGTGACGTCTCCATGGAGATGGTGAGGTGGTGAGGATATGGACCATTTTGCCAAAACATCAATCGAGTGAAACCCCAGGAACCGAGTTCAAATGGGAGTGCCTTGAACTGGTAAACGGCGTCCTTTTAGGTGAATCACAGTAATTAACTCAAAGCCCTATGATGAGTACGTAAAAGATCCCATCGTGCAATTTTACACTGATCGCGTAGTCTCTCTCAAGGATGGCATACAAAACCCAAGCTGGTGTTTCCACCATGAAGAAAGGGACGCAAATGAACTGACTGAGAGCGCTTAAGTCAATGACAGGGCAAAAAGTGCCGTTTGTAGCTGAGAGAACTAGTTCCATTTGTCGTTGTGGCATACTCTGACCCATTTGGCGGCAAAGAATTGGAACCTTTTCCACACCGGAAACTGTGATAAGGGCGACGTGGTGATAAAGTTTTGAGATTGGAAAACTGTCGTGGAGAGAAACGCTGCCGAAAAGGATCACCCAGTCCCTGCCTCTTGTGGATTTTGTTCGAAAGAACTGGTTTTCCACTGTTGGAGGACTTCTTCACACTTTCTTTTATCCTAGATTGCCTTGAAAATTCTTCAGCTTTGACCTGTGAAGGATGGAAATTGGTATCCTTGACGGTCCACGTATTTACCCCGAACCACCGAAAACCTACCGCAAAACACCTTCTTTATAAATATATTAACACATTTTTCCTCACTGGCGCTCATTGACTTCTGACGATAATATGTATGCCTGATACGTAACTATAGATGTAATATAGTTCCCTACCAAGAGATTATACCAATAAACTTGATTTACGGAAGAAAACTTCAAAACTGCTTGTATGTAGATCGAGAGGCTTCTTTGTATGTAGAGAGGGTGCTACTCAACACAAGGAGATGTAATAACTGAATTATTCAAGAGATTTAGGGCCAATCCCATATCGACGGGAGATCACTGTAACTGCCACGTAAGTAGACAGATAACTTGGGGGTGATATGATTTCCGAGGTAGTAGTCGTTCTCGTAAAGTATTAATAATTGGGTAATGTAATGAAGAAGAAATACTGTTTTCTTAATATCTTCTTTTACCCAGATACTAGCTCGAGCCCCGTAAAAACAGAACGAAAAGGTATATGTTTACACTGAAACATCTGTTATTACCATAGATAATTACACGTGCATAAGGGATATATATATATATATATATATATATATATATATATATATATATATATATATATATATATATATACATACACGTATTTACCTACCTACCTACATACATACATACATACATACATACATACATACATACATACATACATACATAGTTTCTATGAATTGACTTAAATTTGTTTTGAGATGGACGATTTGGGTTACTGGAAAGTCAAATGTTATTTTTTTATCTATTGCATTTTAATTTTATAAATCAACAACGTTATAATTTGTGAGAACGGTAAAACACACAGAAACTGGGGGTACTTTTAAAAAAGTTTAATTAGTTGTTTGAGTATGTATGAAGATACTGAAGTAGACAGTTACGTAGGTACATACGTGTCACGAAGCCTAGTGATAGTACGTCACTAACCTTAACGCAAGGTAGCCCTTGGATTCGAAGTTCACGTTATCAACAATCTCCCACTCATCTATGACGGTACCGACCACGGATTTGAAACCCCAACCTGTCATTTTCCATGTAGTAAAAGTGATGTTACCACGTATATTGTCAACCCAATCCGAATTCTGAAAGTCCTTGGGCATCGTACAGGCACCATCTGAAGTGTAAACAGTTTTCATTACTTTCTGATTTCATGTACATTTCTATCATTTTCTGGTCACGAACAAAATTTGTATTGTTCATGGATGGTGTAATTGGAAACACAACGGTAATATACGACACATATTTGCTAGACATGTTTTGTAAAAGATTTTTAAAGGAAACGGGGGCAGAAATACTCATTGCTGGTCATGTCAACCTTTAACACTTCCGAATATTACCTATTTAGAAAAATAATAATTGTATATCCTCTTTTCTGCCTTCTTAAATTCTATCAACGCTTGAATAAAACCCAGATTGTCGTGACTTAAAGTTATTATATGTTTCGTCAATCTTCTATACGGTATATATATATTCTTTTCTAAACACAAAGAAAACGTTTACTACCATTGATTTAGTACATTAGATCATTCGACCTCCTCCCAGAGTCCCTAGATGATGAGGTAAACTATACTACCCCTCCCGGATATGTTTACCATGAGAACCAACGTGACATAATTTAGTGAATCTCAGCTGTACGGAAAAAAAGAAGAAGCTAAAAATATCATCCAGATGGACAGGTATACAGATAGGCGAAGGGCTATTAATATACGCGGCACTTTAAAAGAACATAACACAATATGTAGTACAGCATGTTACCAACGCATTATACATGTATCAGCATATATACGTTACAAAAACAAAAAGAATTGATTGTGAACACGGGCTACTAAAATAAGGAAATCTTCTGAAGAAAATAAAAATATATCAAATCCTTACAGAGATACAAGCGGTAGTGCATCTTAGCTGATCCAAAATAATCAATTTTCAAATCTTCAAGAAAGTAACGCAACACTAAACTTTCTCAGGTACTTAGTCTACTCTCGCTCCGCACTAATATTCTATACCAGGTTCGAACACCACCCAAAGAGATTACAAAAAAAAAAAAAAAAAAAAAAAAAAAAAAAAAAAAAAAAACAAAACACGTTTTTATGCGTCATTTAAATCAATGCAAACTTTTCATAATGCTGACACTTTCAATTGATTGTTGTCCGATTCTGAAAGGAGAAGCCTTTGTAATCAGACAGTGAGACACACGCAAACAAAGCTAGGGGACTGGTACACTAATAAAATTGTGAAATCTCATTTGGCGTTGAGTTTTTGGGGGTGGGAGTGGCTTTAAGTAGATTTCAATCTATGTAGCAACTAGTTGTCGATCATCAGACAGCAGAGTTATGCGGAAGAAATCTGAGAACCCGGAAGTAACTATTTTGGTTTCGTGTGAACTAATCGTCGCAGGTTCTTACTCTAACCTGATTCTCTTGCTCACTGTAGTATGATGTATTAGATCGTGATACCAAGCTAATGATGTATATATAGACCGAACCTGAGTCAACATGATATAAACAGGCCATTTTACCATTGAGCTATCCGATCGCTTTATTCGTAAGAGCAATCGTCGTCAGTAATCGAAAACCAAGAAGTATAGTATAGGACGTACGGTACTAATGCTACTAATTCAGTTCCCATAGTATACCTATGCAAACACCATGGTATTAAAAATTCAATAACTTAAAAAACTTTGAGCTCATGATCACACCTATGTTTATCAGTATAGACGAACCCTGGATGTCAGCTTCTGTGTAGAGGAAAGGATATGAGCCGCGTTCTTTTCGTTATCTGCATGTGTTTTGAAAATTGTGCTTTCGATTCCGCATTAGAAAGTCAGTTGCAAAATTTAGTAATGAGTGTTCCAAACTCAAGACTGTTAAACGACTGAAATTCCACCAATATAACAATTTCTGTTCCCATTGGTCCTGGGGTAAGAAACACCCGGCCTCTCCAAGTTCTTGTTCGAATTTCTTTTGTTTTTTTTAATTAAAAAGTCTTGTTTGGCCCAGCCCCTTTACGGGCCCGAGCACACGGAGATATGTCCAGGGTTGCAGTCCCCTCCCCTCTTATCGGCCATGTGTGGACCTGATATTGTACTATCATCTCAGCTATGTTCAATATTAACTACTTAATTCAGAAAGGTCTTCACCAACTAGATTTCCTTGCTGAATTATGATAACGCTATAAAAAATTTTTTTAGTCTTCTTTTTAACGAATTAAATTAATCGATATTCAGAGTAAGGTCTATGAGCCAATTACGGATAAGTTGTTGCTGTTGTTGTTGTAGGGTTTAACGCCATTTCTTCAGCACAAGTTAGGCTATACATGGCGGCCAGTACAAATGGTGAATAAAGAACCCAGGAAACACAAGAAAAAACCACCAACCCTTCAGAAAATACTGGCACACTTTCTCACATACCCACGTTGGCCGAACCAGTCGAACCCACATATATAAAAGTGAGATGGCAGGGATCCGTAACCCTGAGCGCTTCAGACTATTCGGCCACTCGGGGCCCCATGGATAAGTATGTGTTCACCTCTTTTCACATCAGGTCAAAAAGCATGAGTTAAACTTGTCAGAAATAAAAATCCAGGTTACAAAAACAAACACTGTTAAACACTACAACAAACACAACAACAATACCAAACAATGTTGTAACAGTATTTTTAATTATCCAAACCCATGCTCTAATATTTCATTGAGAACACTCAGTAAAATGATTATATGTAATGGGGGAAAATGTATCACCTTCGATACTTTATACTTTTTACAAGCCTGTGACAGGATATATATTTCAATCTGCATACATACACTGACAACACAGAAAACAAGCGTTTAGTATTCCTGATAATATGAGACATGAACATAAGTAGTTACTGATGTAAGTACGCATGTATTATTTATTAACCTTCTCACGAACAAAATGATCTAGCTATACCTAATACGCGCTCTTTTATTTTTACATATGTTGAAAAAGGTAATAATAAAGGTGTAAATGTTAAGCGAAAAAAATCGGGTTACATCATTGCACCTATCCACTGCCGCTTTACATGACAATATTGTCTATAAAGATTCCTATCGCGAAAGATGATTGTAATTTCAGTTGTTACTTATATTTAATTTATAATGTGTAGATGGCTATTGTGGTTGTGTCTACCTGATTAGTTGCATGATTGTATGAAGTAAAGATAATGTTTACTTGGATTTGAATTCGAAATATGGTTTTATATCAAGAAAATTCTATTGCTCAGGTAATGTGAATATATATATATATATATATATATATATATATATATATATATATATATATATATATATATATATATATATATATATATATATATATATGTATGTATGTGTGTGTGTGTGTGTGTGTGTGTGTGTGTCATTTGTTAAACAGTTATCCATTCATGTTTCACATCAGTATTTGGGAATCTCTGATCAGAGTTTATAGCTGTGTTTAAATAAAATTAATTTATATTATTTATTGGAATTACAGAGTCCTCATTTTTTGGTCGACTAAAACATGGGAACTTTTGATAACTCACTGATTGTATCAGTATGGTATATCAGCACATTCGAGACTATTGATACTTTAGAGTACTCAAGAAAATTTGAATTCATTCGGAACATTCAATACTTTTGGACTCGTGACTGGGCATTAAGAATTATACTGGATGTTATGTACAAGTCTTTTAAGTTCTGACTTTGTAAATTGCATAAATAAAATGTTTATTATACTCTACTTAAGTTGCCGGTTTCACTTTCGTTCTTTTACATAGTTTAAGACCGATAGTCGAAACAGAGTAAGAGTTGTGTTCATTGTTTTTGACGGTGTTGAGGAGGTCTTCATATTGACCTACTTTGTGCCTGATGGTATTACGCACTTCTTCATTTGTGATGTGATCAACGTAAGCGATGCCATGGATGGATCTGTAGCATCTCATTACATGTGCCTGGATTCTTCGTTGTAATTCCGCTGTCACTGTCCAGGCCTCACATGAATACACAAAAATTGAGATGGCTAGTTCTCTCAGTAGTCTGATTGTAGTTATCAGACATATTTTCTTGTCCCTCCAGATCGGTCAGAGCTTTGACATAGCTGCCATTGTTTGTGCTACTCGTAACACAATTTCTGTTCTTGATTCTCTTCAATGATTATGGAACCAAGATATTTGAACTGACTCACTGTTTCCTGTACACGTCATCTGGCTTTAAACTTGGCTGATATTTGTTTGCCACTATTTGTCATTAGCTTTTTCTTCTCAGCGCTTATCTAAATGTCAAATCTGGAAGAAGTTTCATCCAGGTTCTTCACTAAGGTGGCGAGCTCGTTTTCACTGCCTGCCACCCCATCAATGTCGTCTGCAAAGCGGGGGTTGGTGACTCATTATGCATTCTAAGTAAATGTTGAAAAGCGTGGGTGACAGGAGACAGCCTTGACGTACTCCCAACTGTTGTCTTGAACCAGTCCCCCACAAAACCTTGAGCAATTACTGCACTAGAAGCCTTGGCGTGCAGCTGCTTGATGATACTGGTCAATTTTGACCCATGTTGTACTTCTTCATTGTGACCCACAATCCCTCATGCCACACTATGTCAAAGGCCTTTTTGAAAAATATGGACACATGATAGATGTCTTGTTGCATTGCGAGTAATTTTCACACAGAACTGTGTGATTGAATATGTATTCTTTTGTGCTTCTTCCACTCCGGAACCCTGCCTGTTCTTCAGCGATTGTTTCTTCTGCTCAAGGTTTCAGTCTGCGATCATCTTGAAGAAGCACAACATAACAAATATTCATTCTCAGGGTTCTATGTGAAAAGTACTCAGTACGCAAGGGCAGCGTCCAGGGTGGCAGAAGGAGAGGTAGACTGAGAAAAATGTGGACTGACAACATCACAGAATGGACCAAGAAAAGGTTTGCGGAGACACAGACATTGACACATGATCGAGAGAAGTGTGTATGGGTGGGTGGTGGGAGAACTAGTCATATGTTAGCAGCACAGTGCCTCAACGACCTACTAGAATGATGATGATGATGATAATTAGTGACTGGGTCCACTGAGTTGGCCATTCACCTGTCTGCCAGATCTTGTAACAGATTTGTGGTAGTAGCTCTATCACTGATCCCCCTCCCCCATTCTTGATAAGTTCAGCTGGGATGTCTACTCTAGCTGCCTTCACATTCTTCACTGGCCTTATTGCTGAGTCAGCATTAAGAATAGTTTCTGCACGTTTTCAAACTCAGCAATATCGGAAGTCAGCAAATCTTACATGTATCTTGCAATCCCATAACATCTAAATAGAAGTGATTGGTTTCTAAAAACACCGAAACTTATGAAGGGCCATATATGCCATCGAATCATTGCGGCTTTTTACGATACAATGAATTACAGAAAAAGTAACGAGTGATAAAACTATTTTTGTCTTTAGCAACCTCTCTGTCAATCCTACAATCATTCCAACACTAGAAATACAGAGGTGGTTCGAATAGACTTTAATTTTTGTGGAGAAATTTCTGAAGAGTAAAATGTATGATTTTTCTGTAAATTACTACACCGACACACATCCAATGCATATTTCTGTCTCAAGGTGGTTCAAAAAATTTACAGAGGTGTTAGGGATCGACCATATACTTTTCTGGAGGGGGAAATCTGGGATTTGGAGGTAAAAATCCTAGCTTTCAAATAGCTTGAAAAAATACTTTTGATCTGATTTGTAGCGGACTCCACCAACCCCAATCCATTATATGCATTATATTACTCGAAAAATGTATCACCTTGAGTTAAAAGAAAAACAAATTCCCAGCACAAACGTAAATTGCAGGTTCTCCTCCCTCCCAGAAGAAAATGTATTATGTATCGGTGTCCTAAACCTCTTTTAATCTCTTTGCGTCGAAAATTCAGCACTTTGCTGCTGATAGTAAAATCATTTGAGGATATAAAGCTGTAGCCATAGCACTGTCTTTTAAATATGTAATGACATTGTAATAACTGTTAATAGTATATTATGGTTTATTTAAAGTGACCAGGCAAGCAGCGATATAACTATCTAATTCAACAGAGTAATGTTGAAAATAACACCTTTCCCTGAAAGAGGGAGTATTTGTAACAATGCATTGAATTTCGACATCACTCCCTGAGTTAGTTTCTGTTTTATGTGTGTGGGTTTTGTTTTTACCTTTAATACCAGATTTCAGATTCCAGGCTTAACATTAAAGTCTCTCTCTCTCTTCTCTCTCTCTCTCTCTCTCTCTCTCTCTCTCTCTCTCTCTCTCTCTCTCTCTCTCTCTCATATGTTAGTGTCACTTTACTCATCACCTACTTCTGAGATGTATGTGGTAACCGGGGAAGGGTATCATCTCTGGTTGAACATTAATTTCGAATATTCAAGGTCTGTTAACACCTCTGTGGTTGTTAAATTCTCTCTCTCTCTCTCTCTCTCTCTCTCTCTCTCTCTCTTTCTCTTTCTCTCTCTCTCATGTTAGTGTCACTTTACTCATCACCTACTTCTGAGATGTATGTGGTGGCCGGGGAAGGGTATCACCTCTGGTTGGGGGAAGCAGTCGCACTTATTCGAGGAAAGCCCGCCCACCTTTGGTCCCACATGGCAACCAGCTTTCACCTGTGGCTCCAAAAAACTGTGACATGTGCAGCGGCCACATCCAGGTAAACGGTATCGACTGACCGGCTATACCAGGCTGAGGGTAACCGTCGGGTGTTAAACCCTCTGTGAGTTAGGTTGTGTCTACCTAGGAAGTGAAGATTGGATTCGGCTGCCTGCGCGCATGAACCACCAGTTGGACAACAGGCAAAATCGCGATTCCCAGCAAAGTGCCGTGGATCTCTAAGTGCTTGACGAAACACGTAGGACGTCCTGGTCATCCTCTGCACCCAACTCCGTGGCAAGCCATCTCGACGTTGTCATGGTGCTGAACTCAAATGGTTTTGATCGAGAGAGTGAGGTCGACGAACTGCGCAACTCTTCCCCACTTAAAGCAAAGTCACCGCGCATGTCACTCTTGTCATCCACCCATCCCATTTCATCACCCACTAAAACCTGTGACGACAGGCAAGCGACCAAGCGCCAGGTGTGGGTACACTGGTAGCCATATCTGCAATTGGGCACGCAGGCGGCTCAGATCATTAGGGTCGTACGGCACTGATGCGAAGTAGTAGTCGAGTCCAGCAGCCCACTGAGCGACTGAGCAGACCTTTTCAGATATACACTGCTTGATTCCTTGACAAGAGGACGGGGCTAGAAAAGGTACCCTAAACAATGCCTGCTCTAACCCTCCCTAACTAGCTTATCACGGATGGCGGTGATCCAACTTCAGCAGTCAATTTACAAAGAAGAAAATCACGATTGTTACTCTCACACTTGGAAGCATGGAGGACAAACATTCCTTGCAAGGATTGGCTTCATCAGCCACCAGCGCGCACTCAGAACATAACCAGCTTCTCCAACCTACAGATGACTAGAGTGGTCCTCGTCTATTCGATGGACGAGCAACAACACATCTGAGAACTCATCGTGGTCAAAACAGCTGTAGTTCGCTGAAAGGGGCGGGGTGGGATAGCATTTCAAACCATGCCTTGAATTTGAACACGTCTCCTGAGGGTTAAAAGTACCATTCGAAAATGTTAGGTGTATGGGAAATACAGAAACATAGACAACATCTGTATGGAACACCACAACAACCATGTCAGATTAAATAAGTACGCAACCATGACAAAATGAATTACACTAGATTAAACGTTTATAGAACAAATGGACAAAATAGCCAAACAAAATAAGTTTGGATAACTTTGGTTTTAAATATTCAAATTGCATGGACTCTTTCTTTAATAATCACTGTAAATGTCTTCAGAATTGTAAAGGATAGTATTACATTTCTAAAGAGTTATTATATATATATATATATATATATATGTGTGTGTGTGTGTGTGTGTGTGTGTGTGTGACTGACAGGGTTCACTGAAGCGTAGTATGTTTCTATATAGCTCCTGACTAGAATTTACTAGTCTCTTCTACAAGTTCAATACGAACTCTTCATTTTGACTTCCTTATGAATAATTAAGTATTCAACCGATTGTTATCACTGGCCATAAGTCGAATGGCATCAATTCCAATCCCGTGCACAATCATAAACAAATCACTACCTATAGCTTGCATAAAATAGCATTTGGACGGCTTCCTATCGTTGAATATTTTCTCTTCATGTATTTATTGATTTATTTCTTCGCAAAGTGTGTGAAACAAGAACTACTAGCTAAAATGATACGAGACAATAAGATATTTAGTTCTCTTTCCTAGCCACTCATTGAATACACAGTTTTATTTTGTGTCACTCAGTTATCCAATGCATCCAAATAATTGGCGCTATCTGATCTATAATGCCGAACTGATATCTCTTCATTTTCTTTCAGTTTCCTTTTATTTCGAGTTGGTGGTGATTTAGGTGTTGGAGTGAGATCTGTTGAATCATGACCAATTCGAAAAATACAGATGGGTTTGGGCTTTTCGGATTTACTAGTTACAAAGAAAGTGTTGGAGGAAAAGCTTTAAGATAAAATGAAAAGTTAAATAATCTGGGATTTCTCGTTTCGCCGACCTTTTCTAACCCTCTAAATGATATGTTACTGAAGAAAAATCTTATTCACAATAATCAATATTTCCACTCTATCGCAGCAATGACATTAAACCAAGCATTCACCACATCAGGGTCAATTGTACAGATCATACCTCTAATGAATGTCGATAGTTTCCATTCGGACCACTCTGGCCACTAAGCAAACCAGGACTGACCGACGCGATACTAATGAAAGAGCTAATTTTGTATCATTCGTAATAATCTGTCAATCTTACGGTCAATCCAGTGGCAGATAGTTTTTTATGTGAATATAATGTTTGACTTTTATAAAAATTACTGCACCGACATATATAAGTCTTGCAGAAAAGCAGCAGAGGTATGTCAAATGTAAACCAAGTAGAAAGTGCTCATTCGTAACGGTGACTGACTCGATTTGTATCCATGTAACCCTTTGAATGTGCTGATGACTACAAGGCTCATCGACTGTCATTTACAATATAAACACTTACTGCAGATAAAATGATGGCATTTATTCCATAACAAATATTTACTAAACTGAAATTTTCAGAAAATCTATATTAACATCCTTTGAATATTTTAAGACAACGTGAAGCAAAAGACCAGAGTAAACGAAATGCTTCTACCCACCGGAAAGAGGATCAGAAATGTTCGCGCCATAGTAACGAAACAAAGTTATGTCATTAATGTTATTCCTGTAGAAAGTAAATGCATTGGCTGCGTTAGTTGTACAACAAAGCGAAAATGCTGTGCACTGGAAATGCACGTTGTTAGAAATTAATTTGAGAAAATGTATTATGATGGGTTAACAACACATAAGCACAATAATGGATCTATGGTGCCGATTTAAAATTAGCCAAATATGGAGGAAGGGACAAATACGTAAATTGGGCCTTTCTACCATGCCAGACATCTATGTACAGTCAAATCTGCCTGAAAAGACCATCTGTGGTGAGAAAGATAAGTGGCCTCCAGAAAGTGGTGTCTTCATACTGTTCGTTCTCTCTAATATAAAAATGTAAATGATTATATACAATGTGGTCGCTTGAGATAGGTGAATACTTAAAAAGGAGACTTTCAAGACAGATCTGATCGCCTTTTATGTCCCTTAACCCGCTAGGACGGTTATATTTGGTTTAACATGATGGGAATTAATATGGAAAATTTATGGGAAATTCATATAACATGTGTTTCCGGTTGATGCAGTGGATCAGAGTTGATATCAGAGTTGTTATCAGAGTTGCCAGATCTGCAGTTTTTTTCGCCCAAATGGGCTCCTTTCTAAATTTGGTTGCGGGAAATTTTTCTAGATTGCGGATTGCGGTGTTTTTGGGCTGGTTTCTGATTTGTGTCGCCGTAATTTGGGCTGCATCAAATTGCTATTAAATTCTCCGCATTCGATTTCAAATATTGGCGCTAGTGACGATAATATCTAAAAAATCTTAATGAATTAATTATTCTGGATGTATCTGCATAGATGTATCTCACATTGTTACATTTTTTTTTTTACAAATTCCGGAACATGAAGAACGAAGCGCGCTTCTAATTTCAAATTTCAATTAAGCTAGCATATCAATAGCATATCAATGCTGGTAACTGTAGCCTGTAGGGCGGAGGCACTATTATCACTGTATCACTGTTATAATATTGTTATCTTTATGATATTCGGTTCTTATTTACTCTTCAGATTTTAAAATATAAATTGGGCGGTTTTTGGTCTGCTTTTTAAAGGTACACGGGCGGGAATTGAAAAAAGTATCTGGCAACACTGCAGTGGATTTGACAAACGTTTAAGATGTCTTTGGCATTAGTGAAACGCACTGATTGTTTTTCTTCTATATAAATGTTCCAACCCATTTCTCACAGATATAGACCAACCCACACATAAACAATCACCCACCCCATCCTTCTCAACTAACGAGATTGTGTCTACCACCACCATTAGCCCCTCTATTTCAACAGTTGTATCTGCCTAAAGCACAACCTGACACTAGTTATAAATCATTTAAATACTAAACTACGCACATGTGTATTTATTAACTCTTACCTGTGAAGAAGAACTTCAATATGGCCTGTAGAAATACATATAGTGTAACCGTCCTCAACATGGCTCAACAAGAAAATCAGGCGACCATACTCCCAATGTACATGCTTGAAAAACACCTCGTTAATATTGATCGTAATTACGAAGTTCTAAAAATAGAACTATTCTTCGCCCCAGTAAATTACAGGTAGGCCTAATACTTTTCAAATGCCTTTAGATGTGTTTGTCAGACGTTACTATACGTTTGGGTAAGGGGAGGTCATTCGAAATGTCTGACATGGGACATTCATTATCTCTTATTTATTTATTTATTTATTTATTTATTTATTTATTTATTTATTTATTTATTTATAATCGATAAAATGTAAGATGAGGTAGAGACACTGCTGGGTATAGGAATCTTATTCCAATTCGAATATTTGCTCTCTGGATCAATATGATCGATCGACCGCTTCGGTGGCCTATTGGTTAGAGCGTCGTAAGCCTCGGATTAGGGAGGTCGCAAATCAATACAGAGAGAGAGAGAGAGAGAGAGAGAGAGAGAGAGAGAGAGAGAGAGAGAGACTTATAACATTGTACTAACAGCTGCCTCGCTAGACGCTCAGCATGAAGACTGGTAGGTTTGGTGTCAGGACAATACACCTGGGTGGGATATCATGCTACATATAAGCGACATGATGCCCAAGTGTGTCACTATAAACTACTGCAGACATTGTAGCGATATCAGTGTACAATTGTTAAACGTACTTAAAAATCCAACTCTCTCTCTCTCTCTCTCTCTCTCTCTGTGACATGTGACCAAAACGTGACACTACCGGCGTCATCATAACCCCTATATATATTTATCTAAAGTAAATCTAGCAAGATCAACCGCAAGTTCACAAGCTTATAACAGACTAATTAGTTATATATTTTTGAGTTCGTGCTCGCGTAACCTGTCATAACCGGGATAAACCAATTTACTGATTTTGATCCCCATCAAACCAGCTTTTAGCATTTTAAAAGTAACACATGACCATCTACTATATTTTCTTTCAAAAACCTAGCTCGTTAATCATGCCTATGATTGACCTGGGAATGGGGATGGGGGATACCGGGGATAAATAAGGGAGCACGTGCTGAACAACAGTTTTTAATTTTATAAAAGATATTTCTTGTTTGAACAAGAACTAGGAGAGGCCCGGTTGTTTCTTAACACAGGGCACGTGATTGCTTTCTATGTGATCAGGACTTAGTGGTAGTAAAAACAAAATAATTGGAAAACTAGTATGCGGATTTATGTTCACTGGTCGTCATATTTGTCTGAGATATACCTGGCTCAGTGGTAATCATATTTTGTGTGACGGAAATCTGGCTAGCCTAGTTCCTCTCCATCCTAGTTTTGAAATTAGTTGTTATAACAACAAAGCCTGGTTCAGTGGTCGTGAAGAAGAAACAAAATTATACCTAGTCTGGTTCCCTGACCCTCTGACCCTTCGTTATTCGTTATAACGAAGGGTCAGCGAACCAGACTAAATTATACCAGGACCGCCTAACACACAACAAAATAATAGGATAAAGAAACGAGAGTATATCCATCCGCTTAGCTCAATACACTTCACCCAGCCAAATTTCTGTTTCAACAGTCTCATTACATTAATCTGTTTGATTGTTTGAGGCAAATATTTGTTGCTGTAAATAGTGATTTCTAGGCTTTTTTTTATACCAATTTAAAAATCTCATAATAAAACATTAAAGAAATGTGTTATAAGCTAAAAATAATGCACAGATATTAAACTTATTTTCATACACTCAAAGGGAGCATACAAATGAGCTATCGCCATACACTCACAAATGTGTGCCACACCTCTTTAAAGGAATGTGAACTACTATCTTTAAGGCGCTATTGGAATCATTAGTTTAAAAAAAAGACGATGGTTTCAAATATATATAGTAAAGTCGGTGTAGTAATTCGGAGAATATTTCACTTATGTATATCAGTGTGTACTAAAAATAGACCATCTCCCAGCATGACAGGACCAAAGGTTTCAATGCAATCGCTTTTCCACAACAGGTCCGATTAAGGCCGATTTTGCTAAACATAACATGTTATAAGCAGGCGTCGTCTTTTATTCATTATCGCGGCTATTTTGATCATCATCAAAAGCAGTATACAATATTGACAGGATTACTCGTCAAAAACAGTGTATAATATTGACAGGATTACTCGTCAAAAGCAGTATATAATATTGACAGGATTACTCGTAAAAAGCAGTATGCTATTAGACAGGAATACTCGTCAAAAGCAGTATATAATGATATAATACTAGACAGGAATACTCGTCAAAAGCAGTATAATACTAGACAGGAATACTCGTCAAAAGCAATACAATATTAGATAGGAATACGTGTCAAACACAGTATAATGTTAGACAGGAATATTCGTCAAAAACAGTAAAATACTAGACATAAATATTCGTCAAAAGCAGTATACTACTAAACAGGAATACTTGTCAAAAGCAGTATAATATTAGAAAGGAATACTCGTCAAAAGCAGTATAATACTAGACAGGAATAATCTTCAAAAGCAATATAATATTAGACAGGAATACTCGTCAAAAGCAATATAATATTAGACAGGAATACTCGTCAAAAGCAATATAATATTAGACAGGAATACTCGTCAAAAGCAATATAATATTAGAATGGATTAATCGTCAAAAACAGTATAATATTAGACAGGGATATTCGTCAAAAGGCGTATATAATATTAGACAGGAATACTCGTCAACAGCAGTATGTAATATTAGACCGGGAAACTCGTAAAAAGCAGTTTAATATTTGACAGGAATACTCGTCAAAAGCAGTATAATATTAGACAGGAATACTCGTCAAAAGCAATATAATATTAGACAGAAATACTCGTCAAATGCAATAAAATATTACAATGGATTAATCGTCAAAAGCAATATGATATTAAACAGGAATTCTCGTCAAAAGGAGTATATAATATAAGACAGGAATATCGTCAACAGCAGTATTAATATTAGACAGGGATACTCACAAAAAGCAGTATAATATTAGTCAGGAATACTCGTCAAAAGCAGTATAATATTAGACAGGAATACTCGCCAAAGCAGTATAATATTAGATAGGAATACTCGTCAAAAGCAATATAATATTAGACAGGAATACTCGTCAAAAGCAGTATAATATTAGACAGGAATACTCGTCAAAAGCATTATAATACTATACAGGAATACTCGTAAAAACAATATTCTATCAGATAGGAATACTCGGCAAAAACAGTATAATATTATTTAGGAATACTCGTCAAAACAATATAATATTAGACAGGACTATCTTCGAAAGAAATATAATATTAGACAGGAATACTCGTCAAAAGCAGTAAAATTTAAAACACGAATACTCGTCTAAAGCAATATAATATTAGACAGGAATACTCGTCAAAAGCAGTAAAATCTAAAACACGAATACGCGTCAAAAGCAGTATAATATTAGACAGGAATACTCGTCAAATGCAGTATAATATTAGACAGGAATTCTTGTCAAAAGCAGTATAATATTAGACAGGAATACTCTTCGAAAGCAGTATAATATTAAGAATATGTGTCAAACACAGAGTAATATTAGACAGGAATACTCGTCAAAAGAAATATAATATTAGACAGCAATACGTGTCAAATACAGAAGATCATTAGACAGGAATACTCGTCAAAAGCAATATAATATTAGAGAGGAATACTCGTCAAAAGCAGTTTAATATTTGACAGGAATACTCGTCAAAAGCAGTATAATATTAGAGAGGAATACTCGTCAAACACAGAATAATATTAGTAAGGAATACTCGTCAGAAGCAATATAATATTACACAGGAATGCTCGTCAAACACAAAATAATATTAGGGCGGAATACTTGTCAAAAGCAGCATATTATTAGATAGAAATACTCGTCAAAACAGTATAATATTAGACAGGACTATCTTCAAAAGCAATATAATATTAGGCAGGAATACTCGTCAAAAGCAGTATAATCTAAAACACGAATACGCGTCAAAAGCAGTATAATTTTAGACAGGAATTATCGTCAAAAGCAGTATAATCTAAAACACGAATACGCGTCAAAAGCAGTATAGTATTAGACAGGAATATTCGTCGAAAGCAGTATAATATTAGACAGGAATATTCGTCGAAAGCAGTATAATATTAGACAGGAATATTCGTCGAAAGCAGTATAATATTAGACAGGAATATTCGTCGAAAGCAGTATAATATTAGGAATACGTGTCAAACACAGAGTAGTATTAGACATAAATACTCGTCAAAAGAAATATAATATTAGACAGGAATATGTGCGTGTCAAACACAGAATATCATTAGACAGGAATACTCGTCAAATCAGTATAATATTGGACAGGAATACTAGTCAAAAGCAGTATAATATTAAATAGGAATACTCGACAAAAGCAGTATAATATTAGACAGGAACACCGTCAAACACAGAATAAGATTAGTAAGGAATACTCGTCAAAAGCAATATAATTATAGACAAGAATAGCGTCAAAAGCAATATAATATTAGACAGGAATGCTCGTCAAACACAAAAAAATATTAGGGCGGAATACTCTTCAAAAGCAGTATAATATTAGATAGGAATACTCGTCAAAAGCAGTATAATATTAGACAGGAATACTCGTCAAACACAAAATGATATTAGAGCAGAATACTCGTCAAAAGCAGTATAATATTAGACAGGAATACTCGTCAAAAGCAGTATCATATTAGATAGGAATACTCGTCAAAAGCAGTATGATTTAAAACACGAATACTCGTCAAAAGCAATATAATATTAGACAGGAATACTCGTCAAATGCAGTATAATATTAGATAGGAATTCTCGTCAAAAGCAGTATAATATTAGACAGGAATACGTGTCAATTACATAATAATATTAAACAGGAAAACTCGTCAAACACAGAATAATTTTAGTCAGGAATACTCGTCAAAAGCGGTATAATATTAGACAAGAATACTCGTCAAACACAGAATAATTTTAGCCAGGAATACTCGTCAAAAGCGGTATAATATTAGACAGGAATACTCGTCAAAAGCAGTATGTAATTTTAGACAGGGATAATCGTTAAAAACAATATTCAATTAGATAGGAATACTCGTCAAAAGCAATATAATATTAGATAGAAATACTCGTCAAAAGCAGTATAATATTATACAGGAATACTCGTCAAAAGCAAGATAATATTAGACAGGAATACTCGTCAAAAGGAATAAAAGATGGGTGTGGAAATCGTTAACGCCCTTGCACTGACCAACTCAGACTACCTTCATGAAACGCTTACCCCACAAGAAGCCGACACAGCCTAACCCTATGAGGAAAATATAAAGAATATTGTCGATTATATGGCATATAATACTCTCGCCCCTGTCTGCTTTGCATACACTGCTATATTTTGTGCTTCTTCATATTGTTTTTGCGACGTACATAAGAGCTGCATAGCTGCTAGTGGAAGTTGCCGCTTTGAAAATGTTGATGAGGGTGCTTTTAATGTGTAAAGGTAGTTCCCGGACCACTTTTCACTCAATCTTGACCTGGCTTTATTCATGTTGCCTTGGGTCCTTGCTGACTGCGAATGCATGCAAACTACGTCGGAATGCACGCTGTCTGGGGATGGCGCTACTTACATCTTGTAATCCTCAAAGGTCTTGTACACACACATTTTTACTGTAAACATGTCTACTCCAATGCGGTTTCAATTGGTTAAACGCCCACCTTAACACAGATAAGCCATTCCTTTAGTAAACCCTATCCGGTTATATGACGTTCATCACGCTGTTTATATTAAAGAGAATGAGTAGTCAAAAGAGGATCACTGTGATCAATACCTTCCGACTGATTCAAACAAGTAATTGAAAGTGACCTCATGAAAAGCCTGACCAATATGTGTCAGCTAACGGAATACGTTCCTTATCAACATCATTCCCAAGAGCTTTCTTTGCCATGACTCTGGTAACTGCATAATATGGGAATAAATCAGGGAATTCTTTTTCAATTGAATCGACATTCTGCTCCAAAGAAAGCTTGCCAGTTATAAGTGGATTAACCACAACGTTATCTACAGCTAGGTCGTTGCATAGTACTCAACGAATGCCCTCTTCGTGTAAAACAGACTGTTTCAACTGTGACAGGTCCTGAGACTAAGGCTGAGGACAAATGCATACAATGGAGAGGATCATTAGCAAAGCCTCACTCTAATCCCTGAATATAAACACTTTCATTAGAAGAAGACTTCTCAGAAAAAGACAAAGTACATGACAATAACAAACTCTGAGAAACTCCTGTTTCCCTTACAAGTTTAATAGTAGTGGGACTGGCCAACTCAACCAAGAGTGATATAGAACTCTTCGACATGAATGATTCATAATTCTCCAAAGTAAACTCGGACTCGGGTCTATTAGACCCTACAAATGTATAGCTTGCAATACGTGACAGTGACCTTGACCTCTTAGAAATAAGAGCATTTGGAATAGATATGTCTCAATTCTGATGTATATTTGTCAATGTGTAGCGGTCAGAAATAACGTGTGCTTTTTCTCGCAATAGGTACACGTAGGAAGAGACACGGATGTAGAATCAAACTTCTTCGAAGATAGATTATGTAGAAGTTGTGCCAATATGAGTTGTAGAAGGGCTTCTATTAGGCTGAAATACGTTTTTGCCAAAATACTGTTGAGCATTAGTCTTATTTACAAAAGGAACTTTATGAGTTAAAAAGTACTCATCAGTTGCACAAGTAGCATTTTCCAAGGTTACGATCTTTTGCTAGTCAAGTGAAGTTTTAATGTCACTATGGACAGTTTTAAGTCTTCAAGTAATACCATTTGTTTGCGATTTTCATAATCGTTTTCAACTTTCTTAGCTAACCACCAGAAAATAACTGCTCTTTTTCTCTAGCACATTCAACATGAGTTTGTTCAGCTGCTTTTCATAGTTTCTGAATTTTGGCCGATAAGCTTCAGGGACTAACTCACAACCCCTTTAAGATGTATTCTTTAACCGCATCATAGTCACCACTTTGGTAAACTGACAGTGAATGGTAAATATCACTAGCTTTACCACTGAGTACATATTGTAATAATTGAGCCCAATTTTAATTTACAGCAACGTTTTCAAATGGAGTGAAATATTTGTCTATTCCTCTTTCTATGAAAGGGAGCACTATCTATTGTTCTTTGCCAGATCAAAACCTTAATTTGGATTTCAAGTATGAATGTGCTATTCGCTTGCTAGCTCCATTTCTTCCATTCTACGTTAATATTTCTTCTTTACATTGTCACTTTCCATACGAAAATGTCGCACAACTCCTTCTCAAATTGCATTTGTTTTTCTTACTTATTTAATCGGATTTGTTTTTTTTTTAAACTGCATTCATCTTTCTTTATCTTCTTTATCTAATTACAATTGCATTTGTTTTCTTGTAACTCTATTTGTATTTCTTTCTCTTTCTTCTCTACATTTGTTTTTCTTCCTTTCTTTCGTGAAGTTCGAGCTACCTTAACACCGATTCCATTCTGTATTTTAATTTTAGTTCTTGTACTTTCAGTGTGAATCAATGACTTACTGATCGAAAACAAAGCAATTGTATCTAAAGCATTCTTTTCTGCCAAATACTTAACCAAAATATTTCGTATTTCTTGTTTTGTCAAGTATGCTTTAGCTTCGGAAACATCGTATTTTCTGGAAAGTTGAATTAATTCATCTTTCTTGAAAGCGTCCAATTGTTCGTGGATAGGATTTGAAAGAAAGATGTCTACTTTTTATGACATTGTAGGGAAAAGCTTGTCGATCTCACTTGAAAAAGGTAATGGAAAAACTATTTTAGCCAAATTTTAAATCTCGAGAACGAACTACTCAATTATTGTTACGTGTTTAGGCTCTAATAAACAGTAACACAGAAGAAGTGAAAACAAAAAGCTTTGTAAAATTTAACAAAAAATTTATTTCTCTGGAAAAATATTGTAAAAATGGAAAAATAACAAAAGTCCTAGTAATGCAATGTTCTAATGGATTCAAATTCGAGTCCTTTTGGAAAATCCAATATGAAAGATGATGACGTATACTGATATCTATGTTGTGCTGAATTTCCTTGTAGAAACAATATTTAACACTCAGGTGATGGAAATCCGTATCAAATTTTGATAAACTGTCTTTGTTCAAGAATTATGTATGACCACATCAAATCATTACAGCAATACGAATTAATCTATTAAAAACAATGAATTGAAGAAACGTTAAAACGAATTAAAAAACTGGCTACAACAAAAGCAAATGACTTATCATTTGTAAAAGACCCAAACTAACTCATTTTCGTTTTTAAAAAAAAGAACATGTATTCTAATACAGTTTTGAAAAAATCTCTAAATTGCAAAATCATGAAAAGGGAGAGAAGTCACGTGATCATTGATATCACGTACCCCTAATATGACCCTGATGAGAACCAGTCATTTTGGGTTTAAGAACTAAAAGTTGTTTTTTTTTCTAGTGAATACATTTACATTACAATAATATGTAATGAAGAGTAAAAAGAATTTAAAACTGACAAACAATATTAAATTCAAACAAATACCTGTCAAATGAGATATACGTAACAATAGTACCAATATATTACTATCTGAGATTTCTTTTGTTAAAACGCAAATGTGTTAGTATTTGTTTACCTCAAACAACACTCGAGGATTCGGCTTCTAGCCTGTAAACATAGTTACATGAAGAATCATCTTCACTAAGAACAACTCGAAACAGGCCAAATTATGCAGCATGTTTTGGTCTTCATGTGCACAAAAGTAACCGATATCATTAGCAATTACAACAGAATGAGCTGAAACAAAGAATAATTAATTACTCGCAGATATTACTGTACAAATTGACCAAAGCACAGTTATCATATTTAAACTTTCACTCGAGAATACATCCACCGTATCCATCAGTCCCGTGTATGAAGTCTTTTAAAACCAATATAGTGTAATATATTTAATTTCGATATAGCGCCCCGCATTAAGGATTTCTTAGATTTGTGTGATAACTTGTGTGATTATTGGAATTCGGTGCAATAGAAATGTTCTTAGCCCGAAAAAATTAGCCAGTTACTGGGAGCTAACGTCACGTAGTGAATTATTAGTGATATTGCCATGATGCCATAGTTCAATAGTAAAGAATTCAGGCCAACACCGACTGAATGTCCCTAAGTATCATAGTCCATATTAAAATCTAGTGGTGTACATTGGTGGTGTGACTGAAGTGGCAGTATTTAAGGTAGGAAACTGGTAAATTACACAAAGGAGTCAATAGGAAGTAACTCGACAGATACTGTTCATGTCGTCAGGGTGGCAAATGTGGTGTAGTTGTTCTGGCAAAATGTGCCTAGAAACCATACGTTGACTGGCCTAATATAGTAAAATAGTTCCCTGTTTCAAGGGAGAGTTGTATAGTTTCCACGGCGTGAACTGCTGACAATACGAAAACCTGATGAAGAGAAACCATGCAGATGTACGATTTATATATATTTGGCAGGTTAGATATATGTTGTTCTGCATTGGTTATAATAAAATTCATGTATAGAACGGTTACATCATCCTATCTAATTTACAACTGAAGTTATATGGAAATCTTTGAAAATTTGGGGTAAACTTATGACTTCTAGCGGGAATCGCGCCAGGGTTTAACAACCGCTCGGTCAAGTAAAGACTCCTGTCTTGTAACATAATGAATAATATGCCCTTTTTAAAAACTACCACACATTTGGTCACTTTGCAACTGGGCTAACACTATTTTATGACATATTTAGTCGCAAAATATTTGACCTGTTTTAAATTATGGTCACTTTGCATGTAGCACTTGAGAAGGGAAAATCAAAATAATTCATAAAAATGATATGATGGTGAGGTTTAACATTTTCATTTTCATTTTGCAACATTCTTGCGAAGTATCAAGTGTGCCAAATGATGTCAAAACCACCCATCGGTAACGATGTCATACTTTGCATAATGCAGTTGGTGGTCAAATCCGTCAAAGAGCGATATATGGGCAGCTTTAAAGACAGCATTAAAACGGCGTCCATTTAACACGTGCGAGCAGCCAATATATTCACAGAAATGAAACACTGACACTGATGCCATCTGATCATTTACCAATATTTCACTATTTTTGAATATTTAGATAAATGAATGATGGCGGTTTTCTGGGTATAGGATCAATCCTGCAATTATTCGGTCTGAGTTTCTTAGTTCAGGATACATATTGTGTTAACTTTAAGAAACCTAACGTCAAAATCCTGCTGCCTTTGTGAAACGTTTACACTGATACCACTAGGCAGAACTCTAAACGTACCGATAAGAAGAACAACTCAGTGAACTCTAGAAGAGACTAAAGATGCAAAGTGTCATTTTCCTTCTACATCCCATCAATGTGTCGAGCGCCTTTGCTTGTTGCATTCGAATCGTTAGTTAGTGACCAATTCTACTTCAGCGCAATGAGGTGCAGTCCATATTATTTATACGCGAAACTCATTTATCAGTGTTTTTAATGTATCGATAATTAAAATGTATTCTTTTGTTCTTATGTGCGTTTTATAATCAGCTAGCAAGGGTATGGTGTATTTACATTTTCCAGCAACTTCTGTACTTAGACTGCATTAGGGATGCTATAATTTAATTAACTATCATCTAATATGAGCAGCACACAGGCTCTGATTTACTCACGTAGTCGGTTGATCGAGGATGTCGTGGAAATAAATCTCGCGGAGCGTAGGTAGTGACTTTCTTTTCGACTAGAACACGAAACGTATCAGAAGAAGAATAGAGTGGTTCATCTTCACGATTGAGCTGTGAGCATGATCATTGACAGGTTCATGTTTGAAACCGCCCAAAAGACCTTGTAATCTAGATTTAGCTGAAGGCAAATCTATGTACCCCTATTTGTCCCAAATAACGACTATGATAGTATAAAAATTGTTATGGGAACAGATGTATTAGTCTTGGCGGAGTGCTCAGTGTGAACTTGTTGTAATATAGTTCTGCGACACAAAGCGAGTCAAACTTACTAAACTCTCTATCTGCGCCTATTAAGTTAATTTTACATGCTCTGATAAAGCCTAATGTTATGTCAACCATTAGAATTCTGAGTCCAGTTTTGGCGTTGCAGTTTGTGTTATTGGCAGTTCAAAGTGGAAACGATATGTTCCAATTGATGCTTTGCAGTTTCATAATTTGAAAAAAATAATATAACAGGTTGAATCGAATGGTCAACAGGACATGACCTTATATCGATGTCCATCTTATTGCTAAAAGGGCACATACACTTGACTAGTGCAGTAAGCGTTACACGCGTAGTAATCGTCATAAATTTAGTTATAGTTTACAAGTGTAGTAAGAAAAGTGTAAAATTTGTATCCATGTTCGTTGGATTATAGCAAAGCCGATTCTTCCCATCTATTTGCAATCTGTACTGATCGCCAAAATATACAAAGTAGAATGTTTCTAGAGTGTATCATCTACTTTCATGATGGGAAGACACGTAGAAGACACATTTTGTCTCTACCTTGAAACTTTAGAAGAACAAAAAAGGTAACAGCTTCATCAGACTGTTTGATAAATTGGAAATTAGAGACAAGGAAAACACACGTCACATTGTGAATGCATGCCCTTTTTGGATTCCAAGTATTATAATTCTGTTTTATGTCAAATTGCATTCATTCGGTATTCATAATTTAAACATTACGTAATCGCTAGCATTTGGCAAATCATAAAACATCACTCGGGTTGCATGCTTATTGGAACATTTGTGCTTTTTGATGTTTTTGTTGGATACATCCCGTAAAGGTTGTACTGTTCGCACGTATATATATATATATATATATATATATATATATATATATATATATAAGTCAATTGGAGACATTATATCTGTGTTTTCGTACCACTATCTCTACGATAGGGGAATACACAATTTAATATCACATTTAAAGTGCAAATAAATCTTCAAGTGATGCTATTCGTTTATTCCATTCTCTTGTTGGCATCTGATGTTAACTATTGCCATGCAGATCTTTTGGTAACTCGATTTCTGAAACTTCGCTGTGCTGACCATACCCAGGGGATTTATAACTCTCGGCATGCGATAAGTTTTTATACGACGATATAATATATATTATAATATAGTTTCACAGATTGGGTTATATATTGAATCGGTTTCAATTAGTCATACAATGGTTGCCCAGGGATATTTGTGTCATCAAGATTAGTGATAACCGTGGCAGAATGTACATCTTTGTTAAATTCTTTCACAAAGGTCCCACGCTCAAATTGCCAGTTTTCTTTCAACTGTCTAAATTCAACCCCAGGGCCGAGAGGAAACCGAGGCTCATGTGATGATGAAGAATTTGATTTTGTATATGACAACATGGGTCCAGTGGTCTCCCTTCGGATTAAAGCGCTGCCTCCTGCGACAGACGTCGCTGTTTCGTTGGTTGTTTTGAAGAGTCCTTCCCGTGATACCGGCCGCGAAGCGTTCGATACTCCTTGTCCATGACTTAGAACTTGTGTATTTTGAGTTTGGGATGATATGCCTCCATTTCTTCCTGCCACATAATTTGGTTCAGCAGAAACGTTTGCAGTTTTCAACAAACCTTGCTGTCTAAGTTCTGACAATACAACGTTTGTTATGGAGTGAACTAGAACTGGGTTAACCTCTCTCAATTGCTGAACAGCGCCATCTGATACAAATCGTAACTTTGATGACGGATCTTCAAGTGGAGAAGAGGCTTGATTTCGTTTTTGGGCAACACTTGTGGAGTCAGGCTCTTTACGGTGCTCTGCAATCATCTGGGATATAGTTTGGTCAGTGTGCCTTGTCTGTTCATGGACTACCATCATCTGAGTTGATCCCTGTTCATCACAGATCATAGAAGCGGAGGATTGTTCAGTATTGTCTGGTGCTGTTGTGGGTAATTTTGGTGCTCCAAGCTGTGAGTTCGAGGTGATTTGCTCTGCCTCGTTGACTGTTATGTGTGACGATATACGGCCATTATTTAAAACAAGTGAGTTGCTTTGCTCCATTGGTTGGGATACTTGACCATCTTGTTGAATTTCGAAAGTGCGTTGATTTTTTCGTCCCTGCATCATTTCTGAAGTTTGTCCATCACCCGAAACTCGCTGGGAGCTTTCCTCTTCTGTTCCGACAACTACGGCCAGTTGTGAAGTATGGGCGCCATGGTAACCTTGCTCAGCGTTGTTCCCTCTAATATGGGGCGATTCTTGACCAGCATGCGACCCGACAGGAAATGTAATATTTGCAGATCTATCTACACCTTCCATGAATTGAGCAGTATGTATCATCTCGTGACTGTCTTTGACTCCTTCTGTTCCGTGGCTAGTATCTTGAGATGTAAGAGGGAGATGAATCACTTTAACTTTATCACGTGACGCATCTTGTCCAGGATCGTCCAGAGATAGGTCGCCGTCTTGTGGATGTAGTCCGTAGCTTTCGTAGGTATAATCCTGTTCATCTCGGCCACCTGTTGATGTCACATCTATATTCTCCGTCCTAATGCCAATTACCATGTCGTTTCTACTATGATAAATATTTTCATCTTCACTTGGTACGGGACTCAAGGGTGGTAAAGTAGTACTACTTGTTCCAGATCTTGAAGGTAGCTCTTCCACTACGGTTTGGTTTGTGTTCTCCGCAAGAAATTCTACCATTGATATATCTGTCATTGTCGCCATGCTAATGAACAATCGCTGTGACTTCACAGGATTACTCGGATGTTCCACTACTTCGTCTGAACCAATCAGACATGTCTTCATTTGATCTGCAGAGAAATATATTTCGCTGAAGTAAGTTTCAATCAAAACTATTTGTCACATTTAGGACATGTTCCCTTTGACAAAACATTGTTAAAAACTTCGACTGAAGGCAAAACGTAACAATGGAAGCGAAATGTGGCATGTATACCTATCTTCATCAGAATACATGAACAGTATTCAATATTTACATTATCAAGATTTTCATCTAAAACGTCTTTTAATTAAAGCTGCCTTTTGTATCGGCATCCTTTCCTGTTGTTGCTGCTGATAAAGGCTTTATGGATCTCAGGGCATTTAATTTATCTAACCTTTCTTTGCACATGCATTGGCTCACTATGCGTGTCTCTAGATGTTTTGTTTTCGTGTGTGGCCAATATGGGCACTATTTGGTCACTTCGTTGGTTTAGATGTGTTAAAGCCAAATGTTACATCCAGATATTAGGAATGTTACAACATGTTACGAATGTGCAAGATAAATGTTACAAAACGTTATAAATTTAATACATTTATGTGACATATGCAAAGCAATACTAAACCTAATACGTTCCTGGCTCTAAAGTTGTACACAAATTGTTTTCGATATCATGTTATAAGTGACATCTTAGCTGACATTGCAAATTTAACATATATTACTTACCTGATGAGTTCAAGCCAAATGTTACATCCAGATATTAGGAATGTTACAACATGTTACGAATGTGCAAGATAAATGTTACAAAACGTTATAAATTTAATACATTTATGTGACATATGCAAAGCAATACTAAACCTAATACGTTCCTGGCTCTAAAGTTGTACACAAATTGTTTTCGATATCATGTTATAAGTGACATCTTAGCTGACATTGCAAATTTAACATATATTACTTACCTGATGAGTTCATGGATTTGCTTGCTTTCTTTTTACATATGATAATTATCACGATGATAACACTGATGAAGACCAGTCCTCCAGCTACAGACCCGGCAATTAACGCAATGTTAATAGAAGATCCTGATGTAACTGATGATGTTGCTGTTTGATTAGTGAGAGCTGGAACGGTAACGATTTGCAGAGAATGAATATATATATATATATATATATATATATATATATATATATATATATATATATATATATATATATATATATATATATATATATATGGATGTAGTACAGCTCGGCCTATAATCACAGGATGTAGCGTATTTAGCGTTAGTGTTCCTATTATTTTTGGCTATCATTGTTCGCACTATACCTGGCAACGAGCTGGCATGTCTTCCAGACGGCCCAAGCGAAGACACCTCATTCCATTGCACAACCAAGTTGAATGGGGGACAAGTATTGGAGTGTAGCCAGAACTATTAATTTGGAGATTCTGTAACACAAATGTATTCCAATACTGGACTATCATTAACATATACTTTTGCAAGCATTTACGTTCTGTACACAATACTATGTAGCATGGGCATCTACGCCGACGAGAATGTTGCCCTTCACATAATCAGAGAAAATGTATGCATAACAACATAGTCACCGTGGAGTATTTCTCCGGCGATGGCTATTGCACTCATTGCCCCAATGTTTGGGGTCTGCTTACCATTATGGACGAAATATACGTCTTTGACTATAAGGGCAGCAAACACATTGTTTCTGCCTATTGCATAGTGCTTTGCGCTCATTGAGACGCGGGCATCGCAAAGTAGGTGGTATTCCTCATAAATAAAACCGTACAAAAGATCCTAGTCTGCAAGCCCGACTAGTAGCTATATCCTGGCAAATATTGTGGACACATTGTAAAGGAAGAGGGCTCAGACTGTTTGCGCGACATTGACACCAGGGCGCACTGGACTTCGACAAAATGCACAACCCCAAAGGTAAAACTACCGCTTTGGCATCTTTATGGACAGTGTAAACCTCTCAGAGATTCCTAAGGAGGAGTTGCGGACTGTTCTACCTGCCGTTGAGCACATGTTCTAGTCCAATGACTGGAATGTACTATATACACTACAACCGCAACTTTTCTGGAGTACTCAACCGCAAGGCTTTCGTGGAGTACCTCCTTGTCTCAGACAGGATGAGAGAGCATGGTAAATTTGCCTACGCAATACGGAAAAAAGATAATACCATCCCGGACAACACGGACAGCCTGAACAAGCATGTCTGCACCCACACTAGCACCATATCCCAGGCCACACCGTCCGTTAAAGATATACAACAAAAGTGGAGGTAGACTGCGTAAGTACAGCGGCAGACAATACGGACAGTCGGTTGCAACGCGATGTTTTGCAGAAATATATCCTTTAAACGTGGTAGTCTTTGGAAGTACTTTGCAAGGCATTGTTCAGTTTTGCGAAACTTATGTTTTTCTATTGTGTTTGGGTGATTTGCATTTGGGCCTCTTTCCACGTTGTGGGGCACAAGTTTGAAGAGTTGAGCCAAATAATATGGCTGTTGCATGGCGCCAGCACGGTACAAATGCAAGCACATTGTAAAAGTCAGACACCTGTCTCAAAAAATATAGAATAAGCCGTAGGCAAATTGCAAGATGCACCGGCAGGAGGGGTGGGTGGTGGTAGCAGAAATTGCACGAACTGTATATACAAGCCCGCTGATTAGATCCCCATAATGTACGCATGCTCTCCGAACGAGTAGCATATTGGCTCAGAACCAGTAAGCTGTAAATATCCCATGACCTACCAATACGTAACAGCTAGTAAGCAGCAGGGGAAAATGGCAGTTGCGTTGTCGCGGCTGGGTGTGGCATGCCTTCTAGCCAGAAAAGGCGGATTTCTACAGAAGACATTTCAAACCTCAAGCATGTGCGTGCCCATGTCAACACAACATTCTAACTCAACCTGCACGATTCAGAGACGCGACGACTGTTATGGCTTGCACATAAAAATACAGGCAGATTCATTTACCTACCTTCCTACGTTGTATTGGCGGTTCGTGATTGCTTGGAATTGTTTGATGCCTTTGGTAGATATCTCCACTGTCTCGCCCTCTAACTGAACAAGGTCATGGCCATTCAAGCTTTCTCCTACCTGCACTTGCATTGGAAACCCACCATAGTTTCGATTGCGCAAGCGCAGGGTCAATTTGGGGGATACATTGAGGTCGATAAAACTTGTGATTCCGGTTATCGTGGTTATCGTGATTGCATAGCACCAACAAAAAGGTGAATAGAAGAGTGAGGGTGGGGTGGGATGGGATCGTTTTTTTGTATTCACAGCGTAAGGTTAATCTAAATGATCAAAGTAGTGCAAACCTATCTTTTGAAAAAGATGACTCATATGCAATGTAGCGAAACGACTGTCCAGGTTGAATGTATCAATATAGTCAGCCGTGACTGCAGGGGTGGAACTTTATATGACATCTGTAAGTCCTCGTGTGCTTCATTTGCGTCGTCCAAAGTTGGCGGGGAGTGACTTTCCATCTAGTGTACAGCAGTATGACGACAATAACCAGCAGGGGTGTTTAGCGCCAAATACCATATGTGTGCCCAAATCTACGACTTGCAGATTACAGAGCCCGCTGAAAGTGCATGGACTTTCTGCTAAGTGGCACTTAGTATCGTTACTAAGATGACTGGAAAAGTTTGGCCGGCTATTTCTTGTCTGTCTGGGCAATGCAAATTCGTTAGCCTTATTTAGAGAGAACGGACATGTCTTGTAAAATCCCTTCTTCGTCCTTCCCGCACTCCTATAGATAAGACACAACACCTACCTATGCGTGGATCGACTATGGCAGATGGGTTGCAAAAATGGTGGAGGGCGGCATCACTGACACTTATATTCATGTAGACTCTGCTGGTCTTGCGCAATAGAAGCACATGTTTCTCTTTCCTAGCGCCAGTGTCAGACTCAGTGCGACTCACACATTCTTTCTCCACTGAGTGCACAAACTTTGCCCGGATATATTCACTCTTTCATCAGGACTCTGAACAAAATCTCGGTACGGCAATACGTGTGCTGCCTGTCATCTGTTTTTGGTCCTAGCATCCCTATTTATGCAATGCACCTTACTGCGAGTAAATATTACGTTTTCGCTGCACAGTTAACCAAAGACACACACACACGTATATCATCCATAAGGTGTGGACATAAAGAGTGCGAACGTGCGTGAGGCAGTCATCGCTGGTGAAGTAGTCTAAGACTGTGATATCGGGAACAATGTTGCTATTGTATGCATTTTCGCTGTGTATGTAGTGGGTTGCAACTGTTTGCTGGACATGCTGGTGGGCCTATAATGGTGGACGTAATTGTTTTGCTCTATCTCGTAACAGACAGACAGACAGACAGACAGACAGATAGATAGATAGATAGATAGATAGATAGATAGATAGATAGATAGATAGATAGATAGATAGATAGATAGAAAGATAGATAGATAGACAGGCAGATAGATAGATATACAGACAAAGACACAGACACAGACAAGCAGACATATATGCGTGACAAAATATGTCTTGAAAATATTTCAATAAGTGTGAATCTATATCAAAATTAGGAAGAATTTGGCAAAAGTTTGTTGAACTTTTTTTATATAAAAAAGAAGAATATAATCCACTTTCTATGCAGAAGCTACATTTGAATCGATAAATAGGTAAAAACTATTCCAAACTAGGTGACTTTACTTTTAAATCATGTCCAACATATTGTCAGAGAAATATGGTTCACACCAGATTTCGATCAAATGAACACAAACTACTCTTGATTTCCACCATATTCAAAACAAAGTGATAGCCAGCATCAGTCAAAATGCTAACCAACGTTTTCCATATCAGTCAAATGACTGCCAATTGTTCTATCGTCTTATATTATTAATTAATTAATTCATTGTTTAATTTTTTTAAATATTAATTTTCTTGTATATACTTACGGCATGTAGCTGAAAGAAAAGTTTAGAAAAAGTTTCAAAATTGAATAAAAAGGAAATTATTAAACATTTCTCCTCCTATGATGTGCAGCAGCTATTATAATCAATGTACTGTGTCAGAGATGAAATAAATATCAGTTATGCTCGAAAGCAATAAGTGAATAATTTAGTTACTTATTGCTGCTGATATTATTATTATTATTATTAGTAGTAGTATTAGTAGTAGTAGTAGTATTTTTATTATTATTATTATGATTATTATTATTATTATTATTATTATTATTATTATTATTATTTGTGGTCTTGTTGCTAATATTCGTGACGATTAAATGTATCAAAAATATTCGTAACAGCAGAAGTAGCATGTAGCAGCGGTAGTAGAGGTTGTTGTTGTAGTATGGGGTGGGGTTGTAGCTAGTAGTGTTGAAGCAAAATTAAATATTTGACACAGGCTTTCTTTCTTTCTTTCTTTCTCTCTCTCTCTCTCTCTCTCTCTCTCTCTCTCTATCTCTCTCTCTCTCTCTCTCTCTCTCTCTCTCTCTCTCTCTCTCTCTCTCACACACACACACACTACGCGCTGGGTACAATGTCCGCAATCTCCTTCTTGAAAACTATGTCATTAAACGTGTTTTTTCCTATAAAAAGCTTGTAAGGTTCAAGATCAGTCATGCTGACGAAAGTCTAGTTGTACTGACCGTAGGCTAAAGCCGAGGACCACTTAGACCAGACGTGAATCATGACGACTGACCGATAAATGTAACGGACAGAATAGAAAACTGACGATTGAGTTACAAGCTTTATTCATTAAGTTATCATAATTTCTGTAATACAGCTACTGGCTGCATGCATAGTTCTGACTATAGTGTAATGCATAAAGGGATCGACAATTTTTTGTTTTGTTTTTTTGGGGGTGAACGGGGGAAGATAGACTGGTATTTATTTTTGCCAGGATAGACTGGTATTTGTTTTTCAAAATAATACCAGGCCTAAAATAGCTTAATGAAAATATTCTTGCTCTAATTTCTAGCAACAAAAATAATAGTATATCTATTATAATTAACCTTAGGTAAAGACAAAGAAAAGAACAAGAAAATACCGGCTCGAAAGAAAACACATGGGCTTCCCAGAAAATGTAATGGTCTGTCCCTAACCAGGCCGTACCATGCCATAGCAAGCGGGTATTACACAAAGCCTTTTTCAAAGGGCATGTACAACTTATATAATTTGCATATGACCGAACCTTATGAAGCCTGCTTTACCATGGTATGTAATGAGCTGTTTTTCTATGTATTAAACTTAGTTGATAAATAATAGTAAAAGATAGACACGAGGAGATTTAGAGACTAGGACTCCAAAAACCTTACTGAAAGGAATGAGAGTTAGAGTCGCCCCAACAGTAACTCCAGCCGCATTCACAGGGACGTTGTTCGGGGACTGAGTTTTAGTACAGCTTCTTGGAGACTGAGACACTATGACGTTTTGTCCGGATTCTACTGCCATCTAAATAAAACAACATATTTGGCTTTCAATGGTGCATCTGCGCACACAAATGTTCGGTCTCAAATACTGAATGATGTTTGAAATACACCAAATTAATCTATTTTTCCATTGACAAACTAAAATATTTTCACGACTGGTATATTCATTGATAAGAACTATTCTTATATCTTCCAAATTAACGACATCAAACCTGTAATATCTTCCGCATATATATATATATATATATATATATATATATATATATATATATATATATATATATATATATATATATATATATATATATATATATATATATATGACTTTGTATATCGCGTAAACGATATAATCTCTAAGCGTTTTTCCACATATATAATGATATGGCTACAACAACAATAACCCAGCACCTTGAAACTAGAAACCATTAGAACATGCTGAAAATATTTAAGGTAGGAAACATTATTCGGTCTTGAAGTTTTTTCTTGCAGTCGAAAAATATGTTTTAAGAGCACTCTTGAGAGATCACTGTCTTTGTGTTTACTTTCAGTTGGAAATTCTTTCCACGTTACTGGGATCTGGTATGCATGTCCATATTACTTTGTTTTCAAAGTAGGAATAATGAGGATATGATTCTCAGTAGATGAATGTAAGTATCTTGCTGGTGTGTACACATGATGAAGCCAGAAAGGTATGCTGGACTGCGGTCTGTCAGTAAAACGTAGCAGAGAGAACAAATTTTGTGTTTGATTCTGGATCGAATGGAGAGTCAGGATACGGAGCTGCGGGGATGTGTGTTCTGATCCTGGTACCCTAAGGATAATGCGATCAGCTGTGTTTTGAACTTTTTGAAGTTTCTGGAGTAGATATGGAGATAAACCAGACACAACTGAGCTACAATAGTCAAGTCTTGAAATTACTAATGAATATACACAAGTTATTTAGTGGCATCAACTGAATGATATTTGTGAATGGAGCGATGCGTCTCAGTTCAATATGTGCAGTTTTGTTCATGACATATGGGTGCATTAATAGAGTACTGTCCAGAGTACACCTAGGTTTTGCAATGAATTTAATGTTGGTGTTGCTGATATTTATTGTTTGAGGTAAAGGATGTGAATGAGAAATTATTTCTGTTTTGATCAGAATAGCCTCAGATTTATCTTACGTTATCTGCAGATTGTTACATATCATTCATGATTTCACATCCGAAATACACCTCTCTACTCTTTGGATGGTACCATCAACTTCAATTGAGTGGCTAGATTTATATATTTGGGTGTCATCAGCGTACAATTGGTGAGACACTGGATGATGATCTATGACACGTGAGAATGGCTGAGTGTATAAAATGAACAGGTTCGAGAACAGACCCCTGTGGAACACAACAACATAGATCATCTGGGCTGGAGTGAATTCCATTTGCAGATACAATTTGAATCTTGTTAACTAAGTAGGAATTGAACCACCGTAAGGCTGAATTGTGAATGCCAAATACATGCTGGCGACGCTAAAGTCACTTATAGTGGTATATTGTGTCAAATGCTGCAAACAAATCAAGGAGCGTAAGGACTGTGATATTCCCGCTATCCAAAGCAGAGAGAATGTCATTAACTACTTTCAGAAGAGTAGTTTCAGTACTGTGACAAGGACTATATGCAGAATGTGCATTGCTAAAAAGACTGTTTGAATTCAGATGAGATACAAGTTGGGTTAGAAAACATTCTCTAAGATATTTATGTATGAACGGGAGAATATAAACTGGGTATTAGGTCTTGAGTGTTAGTTTCTTCAGCAGAGGCGTTTCAATGGAAATTTTGAAAAATTATGAAAATTCCCCAAATGAAAGAGAAAAGTATTAATAACATCCGTTAGAGAAGGCAATATTAGATCTAATGACTCAATAAGCACTGATGTTGAAATTGGATCAAGTTCACATGATTTTGATGTACTCTTCATCACGATTGCTCCTACTAAATCCATAGAGACAGGTTAAAATGTTGCTAACGGTTGTCGCTGAAATTCTGTATTGCAACTCTATATTGACGACGAGTCAACTGAAGTTGTGTTGTCAAGCTTACCTCTAATGGATTGTACCTTGTCACGGAAGAAATTTGCAAACAAATCCGGAATGTTTACTGGAGAGAAGGTAGTTGTAAGTGGTGTACATTTGTTCCTTGACATTAGTTTGTTAGTAATCTGGAAGAGCTTTTTGCAGCTGAAACTCTCAATGATCTTACCACTGCGATGGGATCATTTGGCTAAATGGACAATTTTTGTGACGTTCTTCTTAGTGGCTTCATATATTTGTTTATGAATAGTGAGTCGGATGAAAAGCCAAAGCCTCTCCGTTTTATGGTGGTCTATTTAGCAGTTCGAAGCTGGTCGCTAACATTGCTATACCACGGAAAACACTTTGAATTGATACTCTGCACTTGGTGGCTGCAGCATGTTTTTCAAGCAATGAACGCAGGCAGTTATCGAGTTGTTCTGCTGTAGGAAGTAAGAACGTTGTTAGGTTTTATTGGATGTCATGCATTAGTTTGGTTCTATTTATCATACGAATATTTCTCTTAGTAGCAAATAAACGTGGAGGGTAGGGGACTGATACGTCGAGATGGCATATAATGCAGATGTGATCTGATGCCAGTTCGTGGGATACAAGGGTGGACAGTAGAATATTATCATCAAGTCTATGAGGAGTCCGGTCTAAAAGGTGACCCAGTTTACGGGTGGGTTGGTTAACTGACTGTTTAAGGTTAAAGACATGAATGGAGTCTAGGCGTTTTAACGTTTATGGGTTTCCAGAATAGTCAATGTGAAAGTTGAAATCTCCGATAATTATTAGGTTGCCACCTATCGAATTTCCATACTTCAGAAGATTCGGAAACTGCTCGAAAAAGAGAGATTCAGTCAACTTTTTTTTTCTACCAGGAGGAGAGCGGTAGAGGCAGAAAAAATGGGCTGATCTTTGTTCCTATGTGAGTGTTGTTTGGACTACTTCAAAAACAATGTGTGGCAGAAATTGAAGGTTGTGTTGTACTTATGACATCTTATCATGGAATTGTTTGTGATAACAGCACTTGCACCTCCGCAAAAGTGGCGAGGGAACGACTTGAAAGAGTAAGCGGTGGGTGTTAAATCCGCGCATTCATCGCCTGATGTTTGAGCCATGTTTCTATCAGGAAGAAGACATCGATATTCTGATCGTTTATCCGGTGTTCCTACTAATTTGGCGTTGAATAATGTAATAATAATGTTATAATGTAATGTTATCTCTTTGCCAGTTGACACGACTGTTGACGATTTAAAACGGAAACTGCCGAACTTTGTTTTAGCTCGAAAGGGCGCAAGGGCGATAATTTAAATTCTTCTTACTATTCTACGCCGGCCAGTACGTTTTTTTAATCGCTTCCGTTTACATTTAAGTAATTAATGAGGGTCAATAATAGCATAAACGGGTTGACTAGCGATCACGTGATGGCGGTTTATTCAAAAACAAAAGGACGTCTTAACAGTGTAACAAGACAGCTGAGAAAAATTCTATTTGTTCTTGTTTCCAAAACATGGAGATGAAGTAACAGACACGAACTCAACAGCCAATGCATGTTGAAACACAATAATGTAGACGTAGATAGACAACAAGCACATAGATCATGAAAAACAGCACAAAAGCGGAAGAGCTGTGTGTGTGTGTGTGTGTGTGTGTGTGTGTGTGTGTGTGTAGTTACGACTATATGATCACAAACTATGTCACAGAAAAAGAGATCAAAACCAGTCAGTACGTTTTGTAAAACTTAACAAACAATTTAATTATCAAAGGTATAGATCAAAGTTTGTAGGAACGCATAGCAATGTCCTTATTAAGATCTTTGAAAATCCTAATTGAAAGCTAAGTCCTGCGATGAATCCTAAGTTTCTTATACATTTCAAAACCGCACATACACGTTGTCAATAATGCCTTGTCCAAAATTAATTCAAATAATTTTCCACAATAATAGAGTCAAACAAATGGGCAAGCTTGCTTTCTGCTCAATAGTTGAAACTAATGTTTTCCCTCTCGAAATCTATCTAAGTACAACACAAAACACGTCTGCAGACTTACAACACACATGCAACAAATGTGAATGACTCCAAATTGATTACTGAGTTTTTTCCTTATATAAACTGTCTACTGCGGCTGTATTTTGCAATAGCCCCAGGTGACAAATAACACTACTCATTTTGCTTCTCGTTTATCTATTCATGTCATCTATCCCAACCAAAGGTAAGTTACAGAATTATTGTAGAATATCGAAATTCCATCAGCCGTTGAGAAATTAAGCCATAGTCGCCATTAAGTGTTATTATTAAGATTAATATTAATAATTGTCAAACATATACATAATCTTCTTTGTATTGATCCTATGTAACTACTGAGCTCTTAAATACTCAGGTGACATATGCAAAGTTTAACTTAAGATATTCTGTACGATTTACATCCTTAAATATTTTTAATAAAATTAGATAATAGTTTACAGCATTTCGAGCGAATCATGCTCTTCATCAGGGGAGAAACGTCTAAATCAAAAGAGTACAGCTGTGTTGCAGGTTTTAACGACATTCATCAGCATACAATATGCTATACATGGTGGCCAGTACAAATGGTGGGGTAAGAACCTGGAAAAACCACGGAAAGAACCACTGACCCACGAGAAACTACTAACATGCTTTCTCACGTACCCACACATAGGCCGAGCACGAGACTCGATCCCACGCAGACAGAGGTGAGTTTACAGTGGTCCGTAACGGTAAGCGCTTTAGACCACTAGGCCACTCAGAGATCCAAAAGATGAGAGAAAACTTTAACAATGTGAATGGATGACGGGGAAATCTACAACGAAAGAGTTAACCAATGAAACAAATCAAATGAAAAACAGTATTAAAACTGTTATAACTTCATGGATATTGTGTCGTGTTCAGAAAAGTGAATGAATTATAAATAGACTTTGTTGTCAGTCTAGAATATGTCGCACAGAACAATTTCATTTTAATTTTTAACAGATATTCTAGTAAGATCGATACTAAAATGAATGCATATTATGTTCATTTACATTATTCTGTTAAGTGTCTGTGCCAAATCCCACAAAGTTTAACACGACACATACAATTATGAGAGACATACAGAGAGATTGATATCAATAAATATACTTACAAAGCATGTGAATTTGTAGAAGGTGGTTTCATCCACGGCGATATCAGTGTTGTAGACAGTAACAAAGTAGTTTGATCCGGATGTAATTGTGACAACACATACAATTTCACCCCCATCTGAAGAAAAAAAAAACCTCGTAAAGTTCAATTTTTTTTATCTTGAGATATATAGTTTGAAAGAGTCAACACAACAAAACAGCCAAAAGGTGCACACACACACACACACACACACACACACACACACACACACACACACACACACATACTATCGTGTCTGGAATACAATCTGAATCTAATCTGCTTTGTTCGATGGATGCCGATACTCACTCGAATAACCCACATTAGCTCTGCAGACTGTTTTGTTTATGTACATCGATTGTCTGTCCGTGCAAACGTCTAGAAGCTCGTTGCCGGCGCCACAGAGGGAAGTAGTTCCATTGTTGTAAGAATAACTAAAGGTTCCCAGGAAAGGGGTTGGGCAAATCACCTTCACAGATGAGAGTGCAACTAAATAAAAAAAGATGTATCAAATTTGAATAAATTTGAAGCATTACATTTTAGAATACATTTAGCATATACTAAGATTATACGAGTGTTGGTTTAGTTTAAAAATCTGGCATTGCAACGTCATTTCTTACCCTTGCTATTCGATGCTAAAGCATTTATAAATTACCTATAGAATCATGGTGCGAAAAGACTGCGTGGGAGGAAAGGTGGGAAATCAGATCTCTACGGTTATACATGAAGCTCTGACAGCAACCATTTAGGGGTCATGTTCTGATAACCTATGTGATTACTATAATTGTATCAACCAATCAGATGAAGTCTTATATATCCGCGTTAGGAGACTTTGCAGTATGGATGAAGAGCATGAATGTGTTCCGAACGATTTGATTTATTTTCAGATTTTTGAAAGCTACATTTCCATTGGCCATTTTAAATGTCATTAGGGCACATGACCCTAACGCGGTTGCCGTCAGATCTTCACGTAGGACAGAGGCGATCTGAGCTGAATCAGACTACATGGGAAATCCAAAGAATGGGATATTTCAATCTGTGCTTCACAACACCTTCTGCATACAGCAAATAGCTATGTAGCTCTTAACATGGTCTGACTACAAGGTACCTGATGATCAATAGCAAAATTATCTTACTGCAATTCAGAACACAATGGATCAATGGCAGAACTCTATTTCGGAGTGAAAGATATTCGGCTGGACTGGCGATACAGTCTGGTTCCCTGCTTAGTATACTCCCTGTTACGTTATCAAAACAAATGGCCTCACATGGAGAAATCTAGTGAATCTAACCGTAGCACATTTATTCCTGTAATATTCTTTCTTAATGACACAATATGAACTTTACTAATACTTTTGATTTGAACTATATCAGTCGTTATATTGTGTTCAATCTTAACCACCACTATATCATTATTATATTAGTAGGCGAAAATAAAGGATAAGGGTACACACACCAATATTTTGTAAATATTGCACATTTTACAGAGAGTCATCTCAAAAATTCTTTTTCCAATCTGTTCCTTGATACAGTTTACATCGAAATTGTTATGAGGTGATGTACGACAGCTTAAATATAGCCAAATATTTATATATAAAAATACCACCCTTCTTTCACTAGGGGTTGAAGGTAACGCTTGTTTTGCAAATAATGCACACTTAACACTTGATCACGTGACAATATGGCGTAGGCGTTCGTCTGACTTAGCATAGCGGAGTGCAACGCAGGGAGAATCCTAAGTAGGAAACCATATTACTGGCGATAGCATTCGGCTTTACACTACATCCACCGAAAGATAATTATACTATATACCGTCAAAAATTACCCTGATGTTCATCATTTTTAATGTTCTGTCACAACCTGACCATATATGTGAAAATATTATACGAAAGTCAAAGGTTAACAATATAGAATTTGATTTGAAGTGCACTTTATTGGTAGTTTTCCTTTTAATCGATATGGTCAAGAATTGATCATTTTCAGTCAAATGACCAGTTTATCGATTACGATTATGTAAATTTATTGGTTTAATTCAGGTTTGCGCCATTCTCCTTTTTCTGATTTTGGACAGAATGAAGAATAGCCCTGGAGTTAGCAAAATGGCATGTAGAGAAAATGATTTGTTATTAATCCTTTACCTATTAGTGAAGTATTATGTAGTAAAATTAATTGATTATTGATCATTGATATGTAAGCAGATTATGACGATATATCATGAAATTGAATCCGTTAAATAAGTCCACTTGCCTACACCAATCCACATGACATATGGCTTTCGCTATGTTCTGCAAAGAGCATGCCTTAAAAGATAACTCTGAAGATACAAGTTTCGCAACTGAGGTCTCACTGGACAGTTTCGTATTTTGACACCTTCCTAATATTTAAGGTAGAAGGCATGAGCCTAATCATCACAATCCTAGTATTTTTCAGTTAACCCATTAGCTAAATCTGTAATGTGGTTTATATTTACTTTGAGTTAGGCTTGGAAATGGGGTGAATTGTTGGTGACTGCCTGTCACAGTTAGACTAGCAATGGAGAACAAATGCATAACTTGGGCTTCAAATGAGTCGCCTACTTGGCTTGCGTATTTACATGTGTCTGCTTCAGAGGTAAGTATCTAAAAATATAGATGTTTGAGGGGTGATGAAAAGTATGATAATTTGTTACAGTACTAGTGAACATTATTCATGTATAAGGCTCATATTGATTCTTTTTAGCTGTCTTGTCACAGGAAAATATTCAAAATAGCTCTTACCTGTAATAAAAATGATTGTAAAAAAGAGGGGTTGGGGGCAGTGTTGGTTCAGTATATAAGCTACAAGTTGCATAAGGAATTAACTTTAATACCTCAGTCAGAATCTTACAAGCATCCTTTCAACAAAAATCATTAGTTTTTATTTGTATTTTTAATGTCATATTATTATAACCTTTTTTTGCCATAGGTCATCGTCGGACAAAAATTTACCAAAAAAACTGTCACGTGAGACCTAATGATCGGCTCAGAGTTCTATGCTATTTCCTCACACTTTATAGAGCGCGTTAAACAAACCAAGCCACTCTATTTTCAGCGATTAACATACCATGCTTTAACAGGACGTGATATTCGGCTGTATTTGGAGTCTCTGTGCAGATGTCTGACATGGAGCCCGTAAAAGTCGTATCCGAATTTGCCACCATTCTAACTCTTTGGTACTGTGCCCTGGGCTGCTCACCTAAGAAGTACACAGTAGATCGTCAATAGCGAGAACTTGTTGGAACGTCCGCCAATGGTTTGGATCATATGGTGTTTAAATGATGGAGCTTGTATTCTTATTTTTAAGTATTTGTTGTTGAAAAGCCATTATCTGTGGAGAAAAGGTGTGGGTGGGTAGATGTTGTATGAACATTAATTTCGAATATTCAAGGTCTGTTAACACCTCTGTGGTTGTTAAATTCTCTCTCTCTCTCTCTCTCTCTCTCTCTCTCTCTCTCTCTCTCTCTCTCTCTCTCTCTCTCTCTCTGTGTTTGTCAAAGTTTTGGCAGACTTTTAATTTTCAACTCTACTTGCCGTGATATATTCATAGTAAGTACAAGATAGCTCTGATTATTTTTATAAGGGTATATTTTACTGTCGTGGAGACGCTTCGTCTAAAACGAGTTTCGAACAACTCCTGCTCTGAATATTGCACGTCACTTCGCTACGAATATCAAAAGGTGATTAAGAAATACAGGACTTTAAAGAAATAAATAGATCATCTCCAGTGGGTAATGATTTAAAATTAAAATTTTTAAAACTAATTTAATAATGTCCAGCTTTTTCGCATCGTCACGTGCAATGCTGGAAATTATTAAAAGAGTTTAATACCTGTAATATTATATTATTACCCATTTGTGTTTATCACATAGTTTTTATTTAAATGGAACGAAGTTAAAGAGAAAGAAGAAGAAATAATTTCATCCATTCTGTTTGAGACGTTGCACTTTTCACGTGTTACGTACATGTACAAATAGTCGTATACACTACTCATTTCTACATTTAAAGGTAGATTTTTGCACAAATTAAAATTCAAAGAACAACTGTCCTTTCAAATAATTAGAACATTTTGGCACGTATATAATTTTCAACACTGGATGTCCGATGAAATCTCCTGCACAGTATAGTGTCACGTAGTTGCCGGGTTAGGTTACATCGATTTCGATTAGCGTATCTACAATGTTTTTGCCTAAAGTATTTCAATGCCACTACCAAGCATTCTAGTTGTTGGGTATTCAAATGAATGGCGGATTAGTGGATGCAGAAGTTCCAGAGTGAATTTATTTGTAACCAGATATTTGCATCGTTTATTTTAGAACAATACCATAGGCAAATACACATTTCATTTAAAATTGGAATTACAGGATAATAATAAGAAACATTGTTTCGTTGAAACTATTTTATTGCGTAAAAGATAATGTGATTTGAAAATTTTCTGTTCGCTAGCAAACGTCATGTCCACTTTATAGTCTAAATAGAAGGGAACGTATTATACAAGTTAACATTTAAACCAGGCTTGTCATAGGCTGTGATCCATTTTTATTCTGTCCTCCCTCCCCACACCAGTACTGACTGGTACACAATAGATTGTAACATACACTGACATACTCACTCACAAAGCTATGAATCATTTTAAGTATATACAAAATACGAACATTTCATGTATGATATTATCGTTTATATTTAAACATTGTAACGAACACATTTCCTGTATTTGACCCTAGAACATGGATAGCAATAGGGGATACTATACGGACAATATAAAATCCAGTCAAAAGGGTCGTGGGACAATATACGTACACTATTTATATGGACAAACAGCACAGCTATGAGTTTACACGGACAAAAGGTTTTGGACCGCGTGTGGACAAGGTAAAGTAGAATATAGGTTAGGTTTTGTATAAGGACAATATGAATGATGACATCAGTACATTGGCAACAATTTTCCAAGGGACTGACCTCAATCGTACCAAAGAGCATAGGAAAAGAAGCTACATACATACATACATATATACATACATACATACATACAAACATACATACATACATATATACATACATACATACATACATACATACATACATACATACATACATACATACATACATACATACATACATACATTTATGAATATAAATCTATTACACATAAAATATAAAATTAACTAAAAAAATAGGCTAGAATGGCTGTCCTTTCGAGGCAATGGACTGGCTCTGACACGCGTCGTTGGGTGTTTATGTTAACACCATTCCGTTAACATAGAGGGCATCTCACTTATCTTCATCTCTTCCTCAAACTTTATCTGGCCTCTGGTCCGTAGATGAGGACTTTCTTGAGATAGCCTTGTCTCTCCACATAGATCCTTCTTTTCCAAAGGGCTGTATAAGTCACTCGGGTGATTGTCCATAATGATATGATATACCTGGGATAGTCTGGAAGGAACGGCATTGGCGATACTAGGGTAGATGGTTCTACATTTTTCCTCATCTAGTAACGAGAATAGGTAAAAGGAATGAAGTGAACCGCGGTTATATATAGTTGAAGAGCGGATCGACATGGATTGAGCTCTTTCATCAATCTAAACCCGTGTTACAAAAATTCAGACACAGGGCGGATTATGTCTTCCAATCCAAAGAGAGCTACCTGTGACGTCACATTCCCTATATAGATGCGCTAGCGTCTGTGCGCAGTGACTTCATGCAACTGTTAGAACATGACGGAAACTAAGAGGACGATGAACTGGCATGTACTGGCTGTGGAGAAGAGAAGTGATGGCATAACAGAGGCTACCAAAGCCAATACAGACATACTTCCAGAAGATACCGATTTTATTTGGGTTTTAGTCGATTATTTTCTCTCTTCATCACAACCATTTGTTCATGTACCAGTACCTTCGCCGCCATAATCTTCTTTACTACACGTCGAGTATTTAAACAGAGACAGAGAGAAGAACTGGATACATTTTTACAACAGTAGATGGAAGCATACGAAGCCTTTCTCCTTCAACAGCAACAGCGAGACGAAGAAGAGGCAGGAAAGAAACGACAGAAAACGACAGGAAGAAGAAGCAGATGAGAAACAAGGTCTAAGAGAGAAGAAGGACTGTAAAGTCAAACGATCACGGTACTCTTAGATATTTTGCAGAGTTAAGGATTCTGAAATAAAGTATCCGATTTATTTAATACGACCTAAAAGAAACGAACTTTCCCGAGCCAACCAGTTCTTTCTGGGTCACCCACTTTTTTCAAAACGATATATTATTCCAATTGCCAAAATCAATTAGCACTTAAAATCGCCCTTTCTCCTATTTGATAGTCGTGTGTGAGTGCACAAGTGTCGGTCCTTATCATTATAAAAATCAAAACTAAGAGACACTTACCTTTTCTTATATTTTATTATGGCACAAATTACAATCCAATTCACAAAACAACTTCATGACCTTCTGTGCCCCCCCCCCCTCTCTCTCTCTCTCTCTCTCTCTCTCTCTCTCTCTCTCTCTCTCTCTCTCTCTGTTTTGGGAATTTCTTTACTTTCACAGGTTTTTCTACTTCTTTTTTCTTACTGTCTTCTCGTCGTCTTTTCTTGTCTTACTTGACGTGTGTAACAGTTTTTGGCCGTTAGATACTTTATTTCGCTTTCACTTTTTATGGCACGACAACAATAAACACCACTGACACTTTATTTGCTAAAGACACCTTATGCATTAAATTCGATTAAAAGCTGGACGGAATCAGACTTTTGCATGCATAATAAACATATTTATTCAAGATGCCAGATTCAGATACCTTTTACAGCAATAAACTGAATATTCAGCCATCACAAAGATTCTCAAAAATGCGTCATGATGACGAAGATGCAAACTTTGGCATCAGGTCTGTTTTACGGGTATCCTTCTCACTCCGTTAACCTTTATCCTTGCTTGCAGTCACTGGTATATATGGGAAAATATCAACTTTCTTTATTGGTTTGACTTGACTCTTACCCAGCTTATTATTACTTACTGGCTGTGTAAAACGGGGGTAATATTGCTACGATAGTCTTTATTGATATAATACACATGCTTGGACACAAAACGACTTTTATAACTTGGGATTCATGTAGGTAATGTTGACTTGAATCAACAGGCTGTAGTAGATCAAGGGAGACAACTTGTCTTGTGACTGTCTCAACAGAAAAGAGTTGTTCCTTTAGAGGCGTTCGAACTGACGAATTATTAAAGTTGGATGTTGGCTGGTTGTATGTTTGCTGGACGTAAGTGCCCACAAAATCACAGCCCAAGAGAGATATGGCAGTTTACTGGATTTATTCAAGCAAGAATTGTTCTGATTTTCTCCATTACAAACCCCTCCAAGACAATTAGTGACAACTCATTCCAGTATAAAAATACCACAGGAGAAGGAATGTTATCAGAATTAATGTGCTCCTGAACGAACAAAGATGTCAATTACATCAGAAAGAATGATTAGCCAAACACTGATATGTTCTTCGCCAAATGGTCAAGAAGAAAATATCCATTCGTTAGAAGAAAACGATGTGGGCAAAACACGAAGAATTTGTGCACCTGCTGTTTTTTTTGCACCCTTGCTCTACGCCACATTGGTACCAACAGTTAATTTGCTCATGCAAGGAGCTGTTTAACAAGAGATAGGTAACATATGTAGGATGCAAAAGATAAAATGAAGTCTCTATGGTCAGAAGATCTCATATGTGACCAGTGAAATCAGATATAAGGACGAAAACTGACTTTAGTGCCTTGCAAATGACGAATGCATCTTTTGCTCACAAAAAACGGACCCCACATTTACTCCCCAATCCTCGCTTGACCGAGATATCTCAGTTGCAACACGAATTTAATTCGTTGATGGATCGCAGAGATTTGCTAGAAACGGAACAATCGTAACGGTACGGCCAATTGTTGCAACGACTTCAACTCTTGCACCCGAAAGCTGTTGACGAAACTGCTTTGCCAACTCAGAACGATTTTAAAGCCCTGATGAAACATTCATCACCATCCACACCCCACCCCGTACCACCCATAGCGACCAAGAAAGATGCAGTTCAATGGATGCCTGTGAAAGAAGAGACACGTGAAGTCCTTCAAACACCGTCAGCAACTCACATCCATAGTAAGATTTCAGCATCCTTTTTGACCCCTTCCCAACACCCAATCGTAAATAACTTAAAGCTTGGATTAAAATGATTGTCTGCGCGTTCCATGTAATGGATGGTAAAGTAGATCTTGTGAGTTTGGGTATCATGTTTTCCTGAGCTTCAGACATATAAAGCGTCAGTCAAGATCCAAGAAGATGAGCAGAATCGCCACAATTGTTAAAATTCCAAACGCACTTGGAGTATGCTGGCTATAGATGCTATGGCCAAAGCTGCCAGGCTTGAATAGGAGGAAGAGGAGAAAACGAAAGACGAAGAGAGGAAAAGAAAAGATGGATCCTACCTCACTTCATTGTTAGATCTTTGTACGAGGTAAAGCCTGAGGTGAGGATACATCTACCGTCATGAACAGCATCACCACAACCACGTCAACTACAACCGTTACTACCATTGCGTGTCACTGTTCCCCAAACTAAGAACTGGGAGGAGGCGATGGAGAGACAGCAACAAGAATAGGAACCTCAGCGCCAGCGACAACATTAGCAGGCACACTCAAGCGGCTTTCGCACTCCCGGAACAACTGTTAATTGGTAGAACGATTGGAGTAGGAGATGTGGGGACGGGGGCTAGCCATGGAAGAAGGTGTCATCACTGACAGGTGCATTTGGAGTTTACAAAAACAGCACTTTCTAGGGTTAACCAAAACTCTGGAATAGAGACTATTTAAGTTGCAAATTTGCTTGAGTGTTAAGCAGTGTGATAATCAACACTCACTCATTAATACTGATGTGTATGTGTGTGTGTGTGTGTGTGTGTGTGTTTCTGTGTGTGCGCTTGTACGTTTGTGTGTTTGTATTCGTGTTATCTTGCTGCACACATTTTGTGTACGTGTTTGTCTGTGTGTTGCTTCGCGCGCGTACGTTTGTGTGGATAGTATATATTTGTTTTTTTTTCTCCTTCCCGTGTGTGGATAGTAGATTTTGTTTCTCCTCTTCCCTTCTGCAGATAGTAGATTTATGGTTTCTTTTTTTCCTCTTCCCGCGTGTGGATATTATATTTAGGGTTTCTTTTTTTCTCCTTCCCGTGTTTGTATAGTATATAATATGTGAAGCTTTTGCAAGGGATGTTTCATTCACGTCCGTGATCAAGACATATAAATGTAACGTTCGTCATTCGCGACATTTAACTTTCAATAGCACAAATGAAGATGGCGAGAAACTATATGGACAACCTGAAAACGCTGCAAGAGACAATAGATGACGTGGGGATAGTAGAGGAATGGTGTCTATAGTCTTCAGAGTCTCAAGATCGAAATTAACAATATAAATAGAACAAGGGAACGATTACCAGAATTATTGAGACAAGAAAAAGATGAGAAGGATGATAAAGAAAAAAATTCCAAGACTGAGGAAGTGGAACGAGGAAATAGAAAACGAAGCGGAAAACGAAAAGAGGAAACAAGACTAGGGGGAAAAGAAGGAGAATAAAGTTCAGAAAAAAGAATAATATAGGATACAACAAAAAAAAAAGACGTTGGTGGAAAAACAGAAGCAATTAAAGCAACAAGGAAGACACCCAAGGGCCCTTTTCAGGGCCAATTAACTGCCTCGAAAAGATAGCTCTTCTCTCTTGCGTAAATATTTTTAGTCGATTATATATTGTATGCGTGATAGATTTATATTCATAAATGTATGTATGTATGTATGTCTGTATGTAGGTAGGTAGGTATGTATGTATGTATGTATGTATGTATGTATGTATGTATGTATGTATGTATGCTGTTGTTGTAGAGTTTATCGCCATACATGGCGGCTAGTATTAATGGTGGAGGAAGAACCCGGGAAACCCTGCTGAATGAACCACCGACCCACGGGCTCATTGAGATCAGCCCTTTGCTACGTTGTTGCAATTGTACTGACGTCATCATTTATATTGTCCCTATTTCAAAACCTAACCTAACCAGAAAACTAGTAGACTGCAGACAGACGAAGGAACGGATATGCAATGACGGAAACAGAGATAGAAGGATAGATGGATGGATGGACGGACGGACAGACAAACAGACAGACAGATAGATAGATAGACAAATATATAGATAGATAAATAGATGGACAGATAGATAAGGAGTCTAACAAAACAGGCTGAGATTGACATGGACTGAGAAAAAGAGTAGAAATTAACCAATATACAGACAACGGACAGTCGAAAGCAAGATTTGATAGACAGGTGTATATGTATTGAAGGGAAAACAAAGAGACAGATGAATCGAAAATCGAGAAGACAGTCAAACAAACTCACTTGACATCTGATAATAGTAGTAGATATATGCAGACACCTGTGTCATACTCCAGCAGAGATAAACTGTAATGGTCTCCGTGAATAGTTGTATCGTACTGGACGCCCTTTAAATAAAATCAAAATTAAAACGAAATACAAACTCAAATCTATCTTTGAAGGGACTAATATGGAATAAAATCTGTTATAGATGACACTTTCATATGAAATATGGCTTATAAACAATAATATTTCAAAATTCCTATGTAATATGTAACATTTTTAATGGACACCTGTCTTCAAGGAACGATATCGTTAGTACCCTTCAGTGTATGCTAATACTGGTTGTACTGTTCTAACTGAGAATATTTTCCCCAGCAAGCCTTGACGCCCATTGCCAGCAGCAAGTTGGAGCATTCTTAGCCTTATTATTATGGGCTGACAGACAATATAAAGGATCTTGCAATCGTGCAGAAGAAAATTGTTAGAATTATATTAGTGCTGTTGAGTATAAGATAATTTTAAAAATCAAAGGGTATGAAAAGGTGAAACAAAATCGAATTCATAGATAAGGTAAGAGCTTGATAAACAAAAAAATCTCAATTAAAAATTGACCTTTAACATCCATTATTCCGTAACGCATAGGTACAATAAACCATGGTTCACACTGGTGTAAGAAAATTAACAACTGTTAAGCAATGATTCCTTTAGTTTGTAATTTAGATTGTATAGGTAAACGTAAATCCTTTCTTAAAAGTTTAAATCTCTGATTCTAATGATAATGATGCATACATACTTTAATATAAGAACCGTCCCGTTTATAAGGTAACAATTCCAAGACGTTACATTGCCCGTGGTGACCACCAGTGTCCAGCCCGACATACTTGTGGTGCCGAAAGTCAGATCTCCCTTATCACTGTCCACCCAAATGGCATTCTGAAAGTCACTTGGCCAGGTACACTGTGAAACTGACAGAATGCAACTCCATTAGTTAAAACCATTCCACACCTTGGGCATAGTCGCAAGCCACAGGCGGTGATACGCTATGCTCCTTTCGCACCCATTCCCTGTCTGTGCAGATAGTTTCTCTGTTTGCA